>OX344720.1:31101564-33501564 GCA_947034835.1 Ballota nigra
CTTGTTGTTACCCAAAATACGTATCTAAATGTGGATTGATGTAGCTTTTGGATGAGTAACGGCTATGTGATTTGTGACTATAATCGGATATTAGAGGCTTGAGGCCGTTAATAATAAATGTAGAGCAGAGATAATAAATGCAAGAAGATTTGCGAAGTCTATTTATGACTTGGGCTTTAATGTTGCTCGTATCATTTATTGTGGTTTGAACCTATATTTATAGTCCAAAGGCATCCCCTTGGACTGGCCTTTTGATGGACAGGTACAACCCATCATTTAATGCTGGGCCAGGCCCATACTGGGTTAGTGAGGAATATCTTCCGTATTGTGGATCTTAGTCCAATTACAATTGGCCACGTGGAAAAGGAATCGTTTCTTCCCTAAGGTCGCGGGATATCCTTACACAAGTATGGCCTCCCCTGTCGAGTCGGTCGCGATTTCTGGTCCTGGTATTGGGAATTGGGGAGATCTTCTGATAGCGTCCAAATCTCCCCAACGCCAGTCAAGACCTGATGCCTGACCGTCTCGTCCTTCACGACGACGTGTGACTCATTCTACTGGATCTCTTCCTTGTCTTAGGTTGTAGTCTTATCGAGCATGGTCGTCCGTGTGCCGAGGCTGGGTATCTTCTGGGCGGAACGTGGTCCTGACGTTATTCACGACGGGGACGAGACCGAAATTACGAACACGAATGTCGAGATGAGGGCTACGCTTGTCCCCTTCTCTTGTTGAATTCGCATGAAGTTCCTCTACTCGTCCTCGTCTTAAAGGATTTATTCGTCACACAACAATTGCCCCTCGGCTTGCCTTGAGGTGCTCATCGGGGCGAGGTGATTCCGGTGTGACGAGTGAAATCCAAAAGGTTGGGCTTGAGAGCATGTGTTCCTCGGGAAAGCGTGATAAGTCTTCTCCCGAGGGGATGCCTACACGCAGGTAATGATGACTACTTTATAGGGAAACGACGTGAGTGAAACGTATGCGCTTATCCAAACGTCGCGACTGCTCAGGACGCGCGTTTGTGGATGCGACGCGTTTGCGGAGTGGCCCTCGTATTATCTCTTAATTCGCTTGGGCCCCGGGAATGCGAAAAGCCTTTTGCTTTTAGGTCCCTCCGTCCCCTCTATAAATAGGAGGGACCCCTCTTTTTTTTAAAAGATCTCTTCTTCACGCTCATCTTGTGTTGTTTGGAAAGTGTTTCGGATTTCCAAGCGAAATTGTGCGCATCGCTTCCGGATTGTCTTTGTGGGTAAGTTCACATTTCATACTCCTCTCTTTTTCTTTTCTGTCTTCTTTTTCTTTTTGGATCAAGAGAAAAAATGGACGAATCCTCTTCTTCCGGTCATGGCCGAGGGGTTGGCGAACTCCGGCAGTGCCTGCAAAAGGGGGTTAGCGGCCGTAACCCCTTCGCTCTCAGTGATGATGATGGCCTTGACGCGGTTTTTCGGCGTGCCCCGGGGGCATCTGGAGCGTCTTCCTCCCAACCAGGCGTCACTCCATCCGTATCTGGTGCAGACTCTAGTCGTGATGGGTGTGCCAACGAACCGTCCCGGCGCGATCTACCTGCCGAAGCCACGCGTATCCTCCAGGATTTGGAGGCCCGAGACCGATCAGAGGCGATAGAGGCCGAGACGGTGGCGAAACAAGCTGAGGAACTGGCCTTTTGGCGGAGAAGGGCCGAAGAGATTGAATGTGGCCATATGTTGTGGGCGGCCTTTGTGGATAGAAGGTCGGGATCGGGGCCCGATTTCATCTATGACTATTATCGGGCCTCCTATCCTTACGAGAGACCTGAGCGTCAGCCATTCGAGTTCCTGACCCCGTCCACGTCGAGGTTCCACTGGAACGGCATAGCCAGCAGGGTCACTGAGAGAAACCTCAAAGATTGGCGGCGTACCTTCCAGGTCCTCATTGACGTTCACTTCCATGTCCCGGCGCCTGACGAGAGGGCCGATCAACCGCCGCCAGGCATGGTTTCCGTATCTTATGACATCATGGATGCGGGGCTCCGTTTCCCCCTACACCCGGCCCTGACCAATCTCCTTAACGCTTGGGAGGTGGCTCCGCTCCAGCTCAGTGTGAACTCGTGGCGCGCCTTGGTCGGGACGTATATCTTATTTGGCCTTTATCGCCTGTACCGTATGCCTACCGCTGGCGAGATAAAGTATCTATACGGCCTTGCGAAAGAGTCCAGCAAGAATGGCCTCGTCCACGTCAAGCACCGCCATGAGAAACTTGTCTATGACTTGCCGTCCAAGGTTCACGTCAAAGACGAGCATTGGTTCTGGGTGTCGGGGAGGTGGAAATCGGGTCGCGGCAATGTGGATGTCGACATCCCCACTCGATTCGCGCATAAGAAAGCTAGTAAGCCTTTGTGTATTCCTTTGATCGTCTTTTACTGATCTAATGCATCTTCTTGTTGTAGGTTACGTGGTGCCGAGAAGGGAAGAGCTCCCGTTCGACTTTCGACTCGTCCTTGCGAAAGTTGATTTGGTGGATTACCGGGAACGCCACTATCGGACCCTTCTTACTGAAAAGAACAGGTTGGAGTCTCGGTTCTTCAGTCCGCCCCGGCACCTTCAGATTCCTCCTCGTAAGTTTATCTTAACATTGCCTTCTTGGTATACGATGGAAGTTATTTACCCTTCCTTGTTGGTTGGCAGGAGACTGTCCCGTCTACCCCGCTTGTCCTCCGGAACTGATCATGGAGATGCCCGACCCCCTTGCCCGGATGAAAGCCTTGGTTGGGAAGAAAAAGAAAGGGACGAAAAGGTCGTTGCCGATGCCTGCCCCGCCAGCCCCTCCCGCGGTGATTCCGACTGCCGTGGCAATCCCGAGGGTGTCCGTCGCTCCGTCGGACGAAGACAAGACCCTCTCTCCCCCGGCCAAAAAGGGACGTCATTCTGATGATGCCGGGGGCGTTGGGCTGGTTCTTTCGCCTCCCGCTAGAAAGTCTGGCCTCAGCGAAGGGGCACCTGTAGTCGGCACAGGGAGCCCGCCATGGCGTTCCGGCGAGATGCCGTCTCGATCCTTCTTAGGTCGAGACCCTCATAGGGTGGCCTGGTAAGGCTCTTCACTCGTTCTTCGTGGGTCGAGATGTTGTTATTATAGGAATTTATTTGATTTATGTTATTCTTTCAGTAGCATGGAGGACGATCCCGCGCCCTCGGCCCAAGTTCTTGATTTCGCCGGCTCGAAGTTCGCCGAGAGTTTTGATGATCTTCCCGTCTGCCTCCGCCGGACGATGCGGGATGTCCCTCGCGCTTGGGACATTGAGTTGGACGATACCGTCAAACAGAACTCGGGCAACTCCAATCTCTATCTTGCCCAGGCCCTTCAGCTGAAGGCGGCGTCGGTGATGAGTCGAGCTTTGTCTCAGAAGGAGAGCGAGGCTGAGCGTGCTTCCCGGGATGCCGAGAGCCAGAAGAAACTCTTCGAAGAGCGTAAGGCGCGGGTGGCCCTCCTGGAGGGGGAGGTGGAGGCCGGCAAGAAAGCGACGGCCGAGGTGGCTGTTCTGTCAGCCAGAATAAAGTCGTTGGACGAGAATGTTTCTACTCTTGAGGAGAAGTTGCGCCGGGAGGCTGCATCCTCGGCTAGACTGGCTGACGAGAAGGCCGATGCTGAGAAAAGGAAAGAGAAAGCCGAGGAGAGGGCACTTATGGCTGAGGCTGAGGCCAAAAAGGCTAGCCAGGAAACGAACCAGGTACGGAGTGAGCTCGCTTCGGCGAAAGAGATGGTGGAGGAGCTCAAAAAGAAAATGGCTCTCTCCCCGGAGGAATATGATGCTCTGACAGACCCGTCACAGACCACCAACTATTCATACTATTTGGCGGTGTCGGATGCGCTCAGGGTGTTGTACAAAGTTGGGCGTCCCCTCGACGAACTGGTCCAATTCTTCCGGGAGTACGTCCTTTCCCATCCTCTCCATGGCGATATCTATGTCGGATGTCTGGACCTGGAGAAAGAGATGGGAATTGACCTGAGCTGGTGGCCAGATCGATCCCAGCTGCTAATGCCCGGGGAGAGCCCTCCTGATCCCTCCGACGATGGGGACGAAGAAAAAGATCAATCCGTCCCTCCTGGTGAAGAAGCTTTGGTTGACCCTTCTCCCTCTGCCGCTGCCGGTCTGGAGGCCTCTGATAATCCTGCTGCCGCTGAAGTGCCAAATCCAGAGTAGATTAGGCCATTTACTTTTAGTAACATCATTTTGTAATTGCCCGTGGGGGCCTCGTGGAATTTTCCTTTTTAATGAAAACTCTTTACTTCTCGTCTCTTGTCGTAACTTTATACTTTTTGTACTTATCGTGGATAAAATATGGCTTCTTTATCACGGTTGCGGTAGTGTATCGTCTGTCTGCCCCCGAGGTTCGAACTTCGTTATGCATCCTTGGACCTTAATGGCGTATTTTGACCTCGACGCGATTCCCGCCGTTCTTGCTGTAGTCTTTTTCTGTTATCGTCGAGAGACTTAGCTGTGCTCGTACTTTGAGTCGAGGCTCTTAGTACGAGACTTTCCTGTGCTTGCGAGAGCTTGAGCGCGTCGAGAGACTTGACTGTGCTCGTACTTTGAGTCGAGGCTCTGAGTACGAGACTTTCCTGTGCTCGTCGAGAGCTTGAGCTCGTCGAGAGACTTGGCTGTGCTCGTACTTTGAGTCGAGGCTCTGAGTACGAGACTTTCCTGTGCTCGTCGAGAGACTTGGTTGTGCTCGTACTTTGAGTCGAGGCTCTTAGTATGATACTTTTCTGTGCTCGTCGAGTGTACGAGTCTTTGGTACCTGTACTTCGAGACGTGACTCTTGGTACGGGTCTTTAACTATACCGCCTTAGAAGGCTTGTATGTTAGCGCTCGCCTGAGTTTTACCTCGTAGGGAGTCTTTTGCCCCTTTGAGACCGTGTCTCGTCCGGGGACTTTTGTGCCATCCCGACATAGTCGGAGAGATTGGTCTTAATGCTCTAGGGAGGCTTGACCTCTTAAAGAGTTTGGGTGTAACGTGCCTGCCTGAAAAAGCCTTGCCGTTACGTGCTCGCCTCGGATCCTTAGGATCCTTCGGGAGGCTTTCGCTCAATGAGACTTTTTGCCCCTCTGAGATCGTGTCTCGTCTGGGGACTTTCATGCCATCCCGACATAGTCGGAGAGATTGGTCTTAAAGCTCTTGGGAGGCTTGGCCTCTTAAAGAGTCTTAGGTGCTTGGCCTGAGGCCTTTGGAACGGAAACAAATCTTGGTTCTTCATTACTGAAATGAAGGAAATGATTACATTTTGTTTTATTGGTAGTACTTTCTAAGGTTGGCGGCATTCCACGTGTAGCGATCGGGGACGCCATTTAGGTGTTCCAGCTCATATGCCCTGTTTGCCACAAATTTAGCTATTCGGAAAGGTCCTTCCCATCTTGGCCCGAGGGGGGCCTTTGCATTAGGTTGAATTTTCTTGAGGACGAGGTCCTCCATGGAGAAACGCCTGACTTTGACCTTCGAGTTGAAGAATCTCTCCGATCTTCTTTTGTAGATCGCATTTCTCGAGGCCGATGTGAGTCTTCGTTCTTCCAAGACGTCCAACTCGGCTCTCCTGACCTTGTTGCTCTCCTCTGAGACAGTGTGTGATGCCCTTTGAGTTGGGACTAGTATCTCAGCGGGGATGACAGCCTCTGTTCCAAAAGCCAAAGCGAACGGGGTTTCACCTGTCGCGTTCCTAGACGTCGTCATGTAGGACCACAGAACTTCGGGGAGTGTTGAGGCCCAATTTCCCTTGGCCTCGTCCAACTTGGCTCTTAGGGTATGTTTGAGAATCTTGTTGACTGCCTCCACTTGTCCATTCGATTGAGGATGGTATGGGGTGGAGAAGCTTCTCTTGATGTTCCATCTTTCGCAGAACTCCATTATTTCGGCCCCGTCAAATTGTTTTCCGTTGTCCAAAATTAGGGTTTGAGGGAGGCCGAAACGGCATATGATGTTCCGCCAGATGAACTTGGTGATCTGTGCCTGGTCGATTTTGTTTATGGCCTCCGCCTCGGCCCACTTGGTGAAGTAGTCCACTGCGACAACAGCGTATCTCATCCCCCCGGGCGTAGTGGGCATAGGGCCGATAAGGTCTATCCCCCATTGCGCGAAAGGCCAGGGGCTGATCATTGAGGTCAAGGTCTCCGGGGCTATTCTAATGTCCGGGGCCGTCGTCTGGCATTGGTGGCATGTTTTGGCGTATGTAATTGCGTCTCGCCGTAGGCTAATCCAGAAGTATCCCTACCTCAAAGTCTTTTGATATAGTGACTGCCCCCCGGCGTGATTTCCGCAGACCCCTGCGTGAATCGTGTCGAAAACAAGCCTTCCCTGCTCCGGGGTGATGCATTTGAGGAGGGGAAGGGTGAAACTCCTTTTGTATAATTTGCCATCGATGATTGTGTATCTTGTGGCTCTGAGCTGTAATTGCCGAGACTGGATTCTATCTTCCGGAAGGATGCCGTCCTTCAGGTATGCGTAGATTGGGGTCATCCAGCTTGGGGGTTCATCCTCGATCATGCCTACCAAGTTTTGATAGATTGACGGGGTTTCGAGCCTCGTTAGATTGACGTTGGACAGGTCTGCTGCCCCCTCCGAGGTGGCCAGCTTGGATAGAGCATCGGCCTGTGAATTTTGTTCCCTTGGAATTTGCTCAATGTATACCTCGTGGAAATTTTTGCATAATTCCATGGCCCGCTCGTGGTATTTGATCATCCGTTCTCCCCGCGCCTCGTATTCGCCGGTCAGCTGGTTTACTACCAATAATGAGTCCATGAAGATGTTCAATCTTTGGACCCCCACTGCTATGGCGAGGTCGAGGCCTCCGATGAGAGATTCGTATTCTGCCTCGTTATTCGTAGCAAGGAAAGCGAATCTGACGGCGTTAGTGAAACATTGCCCGTCCGGGCCTGTTAGGATGATTCCGGCCCCAGCGCAAATGCTCGTCGAGGAGCCATCCACGAAAAGCTTCCATACGGGGTGGCTTATTTTGGACGGGTGTGGTGGGTACGTGAGTTCGACCATGAAGTCGGCCAGCACCTGCCCCTTGATTGCGGTATGAGGTACGTAGGTGACTCCGTATTGGGCCACTTCTAAAGACCATTTGATTAGACGTCCACTTGTGTTGGGGCGATGTAGGATTTGTCGGAGGGGCAGTATCGTCAAGACTTCCACTTGGTGGTCGAAAAAGTAGGGCCTTAGTTTTCTGACGCTCATGACCAGCGCGTAGGCGATCTTTTCCAATGGTGAGTACCTTGTCTCGGCCTCGTGTAGCACTTGGCTTACGTAATAAATCGGTAGATGCTCCTGCCCCTCGGCCCTCACTAATACGGCGCTCAAAGCGCTCTCGGATGCGGCCAAGTATAGGAACAACTTCTCTCCCTGAACTGGTTTGGCTAGGATCTTGGGGTTAGCCAAATATTCCTTCAGCTTGACGAAAGCTAGTTGGCTCTCTCTGTTCCACGTGAACTTTTTATTCTTGATAGTGGAGAAGAAAGGCTTGCTCTTGTCGCCTAATCTCGAGATGAACCTATTTAGTGCGGCCAATCGTCCAGTCAGCACCTGGACTTGGCGTATCGACCTCGGCTCCGTCATGTCGATGATTGCTTTAATTTTAGAGGGATTCACCTCGATGCCCCTCTGACTGATGATATGGCCGAGGAATTTTCCTCTCCCAACGCCGAAGTGGCATTTCTTTGGGTTCAACTTCATGTTGTAGGCCCGTAGAATGGTAAACGCCTCGGCGAGATCATGAGGGTGATTCTCCTTCTTGACGCTTTTAACCACGATGTCGTCTATGTAGACTTCCATCGTCTTCCCTATTTGCTCGGAAAATATGGTATTGACCAAGCGTTGATATGTTGCCCCGGCGTTCTTCAGACCGAAGGGCATTCTCGTCCAAGAGTACATGTTTTTCTCGGTGTGAAAAGACGTATGCTTGATGTCTTCGGGGGCCATGGGAATTTGATGGTAACCGGCGAACGCATCCATGAAAGACATCATTTCGTGTCCGGCCGTATTGTTGACTAGGTGGTCGATATGTGGCATTGGGAAATGGTCCTTGGGGCATGCCGCGTTCAGATCCGTGAAATCGATGCAGAGCCTCCAAGCGTCGTTCACCTTTTTGACGAGGACCGGGTTTGAGACCCATGGTGGTTCGTCTTGTGCGGGCTCGATCAGCTTGTTTTCCAAAAGCTTCCGGACCTCGACGTCTAGGGCCTCGTACTTTTCGGGGCCGTACTTCCTCCTCTTCTGAGCGACCGGTTTCCTACTGGGGTCAATTTTCAAATGATGACATGCGTGCTTTGGATCGATGCCGACCATATCTTTGTGATCCCAGGCGAAAACATCGCGGCTATCTCTGAGGAAGTTCGAGATTTGGCCTTTCAATTCGGATGGGATGCTAGACCCCATAGTTACTTCGAAACCTGGCCGGGCTGGGTCTAAAACAAATTTGTCTAGCTCTTCGTCCGGTATGGTTTCTTTTGGGTCCGAGCGTTCGTCACGTGGGTCGAACTCGATCGTGATAGGCTCGAAACCAATCCTTGGATCTAAAGGGTCGTTGCATACTTGGACGAGATTGCCGCCGGAGGTCATCGCGTCCTTGGTGTCCCGTCTTGATGGAGGACCGAGGTTGGTTACATGTGATTTGTGGCTATGTGCGGTATTTAAAAGGAGACAAGAGTAATTCAAACATTTTCTAGCCATTTTTTGGTCCCCTTTTACCGTGCCAACTAAGCCCTCCGTAGTGGGGAACTTGATACAGTAAAAGTAGGATGAGGCAACCGCCTCGAAAGTTTCAAGGAAAGGACGACCTAAAAAGCCATTATAGATATTTGGCTGATCGACTATTACAAAATCTAGCTGTCTAGTTATCCTTGTTTCTTCCTTCTCGTGGCAGGTGAGTTCCACGGACAGCTTGATTCTTCCATAGGCCTGGACGGCGGTGTCTCCGAAACCTCGGAGTACGGTGTCGAAAGGCTTGATGAACGAGATGAAACTTCCCATCTTGTCGAGAGCTGATTTGAAGATGATGTTGCAAAAATAACCATTGTCTACCAGAAGACGATCGACGATGACTCCGAGGATCTTGGTAGATATGACGAGAGCGTCATTTTTTGGGCATAGAACCCCTTCCCGATCAGCGTTAGTGAATGTGATCACGGAAGTCTTGGAAATGGTTGGCTCAGGCGGGGAGATGGTGTGGATATTTTCAAAAGCCCTGATCTCGGCCTTCCTCTTGCGATTCGACATGGTTGAGATCGGGATGAGACCTCCTAGAGTCCCTCCCCCCTGGAGGATGTTCACACGTCCTCCCTGACGGAGTGGTGGTACCTCCATCTCTTAGTCATCACTTTCCTCATCTTCGACGTATGCGACGGGATGGCCTTGCCTCGGAGCCTGCTGCTGGCGTGGCTGCCCCCGTTCCTGCTCGGGGTTGTGGGGGACTGTCTCGGCCGGATTTTTGACGAAGTCATTTAACTTTCCGTCCTCGTAAAGCTTCCAAAGCTGCCGGAGGAGGTCTCGGCATTCGCTGGTATTGTGCCCTGCGCCGTCGTGGTATGCACACCATTTGGCCTTGTTGACTCGTGCTTTAGGGTTGATGGCCCTTGGTTTCTTCAACAGGTCGCCGTGCTGGATCGCGTTGAAAACAAATGCCGGGGACTGGGCCAAAACCTGAAACAGCTGCTCGTCCGTCTCGTTGGCCCACTTCTTGAACGTCCCGGGTGCCTTGCCACCTGTCTGACGCGGCCCGGAAGTGTTCTTCCTTTGGGGGGAGGCTTTGGGCCTTTTCCCTGCCTCGGCTTTTGGGGCCGGGGCAGTCACCACGCCCTTTGGTGGACCCATCCGCTGTGCCAGGAGCTTCTGGCGCGTGATCATTTCCCCGGCTTTCCCTTTGAACTCTGCGTACGTCGCGGGGAGGCGTTTGGAGAGGTGCCTGAACATAGGGGAGAGCGCCGCAAAACCGTTCAGAGTGGCATGGAGGGCGATTTCGTCGCTGACTGGTTCGCCTGTGAGGATAATCTCGTCGACGCGGTCGACATATGCCTCATCGGACTCATTGTCCACTTGCTTGATACTCATGAGCCTGTGTCGCCCCTCGGGCCTGGAGATCTTTGCCGCGAAGAAAGTTAGAAACTTTTCGCTCAAATCGGCGAAGCTTGTGACGGAGCGGGATGGTAAATTGGCGTACCACTTGTGTGCCAACTCCCCCAGTGTGAGGGGAAAAAGACGGCATTTTGTATCATCCGTTGCGCCTCGGCCGGTCATGTAGATCCGGTACTTGCTGAGGTGCACCTCCGGGTCGGACCTTCCCTCGTATAGAGGGGTTTGGGGAAGGGTGACCTTCGTTTGAACGTAGGCCTCCTCAATCTCCTGAGACAGGGGCTCCTTGCCGACGTTGGATCGCTTGGACGGAGAATCCTTGGCCTCCAACTTGTTTTCCATTTCGTTTAAATACTGCTGGAGGGCTGCGATCAGGGCGCCTTGACTGCCCTCGGCTCGGAGAGTGACCTCGGGGCCCAAATGTTCGTGAGCCGATACACGACGTTCGAGGTTTGGGATTGGGGAACTTTGCGCACCCTCGAGTTGTCTTCTGACGGGAAAGTGCAGCCCCGCCCGTGCATCTGTGTGGGCGGCTTTGGTATGGCCTGGATGTCTTGAGGACCTTGTGTAGGACTCGGACTCTGAGCTCGGAGCTGTTTGATCCCATGATTCGCTGCCGAGTCGGCTGAAGACTGATCTGGAGCCCAAGGTCCTTGACCGGGTGGGTTCGGTCAAGTCCTGGCCCATCGAGAGATCGACGAGAGCCTCTCTCGAGGGCCGGGTGGATCGCGAAGGATTCTTCCTCTTGTTGGATGAGGGTGGAGTCTGTATGCCCAGGCTCCTCCTCATCTCCCTTGCTCGTCGCTGGAGCTGTTCAATAACAGTCTCCACTTACTCGGGGGTGCTCAAATCAGCGGCGATGACAGGTATATCCCTCGTTTGTCGGATAGGAGTGGATGTTAGCTCCGCACCTGCCGTCTCCTGGGCTGGGCGAGATGTGCCCTCGCCAGCATCTTGGTTCGCCATCTTTCTAGTTTGACGAGATTATTTTTCTTTGATGTATAAGATTGACACACCCTCCTTCTAGCGCCAATTGTTGTTACCCAAAATACGTATCTAAATGTGGATTGATGTGGCTTTTGGATGAGTAACGACTATGTGATTTGTGACTATAATCGGATATTAGAGGCTTGAGGCCGTTAATAATAAATGTAGAGCAGAGATAATAAATGCAAGAAGATTTGCCAAGTCTATTTATGACTTGGGCTTTAATGTTGCTCGTGTCATTTATTGTGGTTTGAACCTATATTTATAGTCCAAAGGCATCCCCTTGGACTGGCCTTTTGATGGAAAGGTACAACCCAGCATTTAATGCTGGGCCAGGCCCATACTGGGTTAGTGAGGAATATCTTCCGTATTGTGGATCTTAGTCCAATTACAATTGGCCACGTGGAAAAGGAATTGTTTCTTCCCTAAGGTCGCGGGATATCCTTACACAAGTATGGCCTCCCCTGTAGAGTCGGTTGCGATTTCTGGTCCTGGTATTGGGAATTGGGGAGATCTTCTGATAGCGTCCAAATCTCCCCAACGCCGGTCAAGACCTGATGCCTGACCGTCTCGTCCTTCACGACGACGTGTGACTCATTCTACTGGATCTCTTCCTTGTCTTAGGTTGTAGTCTTATCGAGCATGGTCGTCCGTGTGCCGAGGCTAGGTATCTTCTGGGTGGAACGTGGTCCTGACATTATTCACGACGGGGACGAGACCGAAATTACGAACACGAATGTCGAGATGAGGGCTACGCTTGTCCCATTCTCTTGTTGAATTCGCAAGAAGTTCCTCTACTCGTCCTCGTCTTAAAGGATTTATTCGTCACACAACAGGGCTCGTGCATAATTTTTAATTTCTAACTTAGAAAATTCTAAGTCCAAAATAAAAAATTATGTTGCCTACGTATCCTCTCGGAATCAAAGCCCACGTAGTTCTCTTACCTTTCACTTACTTTAGGACTTAAATCTTAAGAAGACTTAAGCTTCACTTTCAGATTGGGTGTCGTCGATCGCACTACCTTCACTTGAATCTGTGGTAAATGCTACATCTTATGTTCGATCTTTGGCTTTCACCCAATCATCAACCAAACAATTATTTTCTAAGCGTTCAACTGTCATTTTTGAGCGTCTTGAATTCAAGGTATGTCCACCCATGCTAAAGGCTCGCTCGACGGATACGGTTGAGATGGGGCATGCATATACCTCTTTTGCAATTAAACACAACACCGGATAGGCATCTAATCTCCTCGACCACCACTTTAAAATATCAAAATTATCTAATTCTCCAGGTTGATACTCAAAAGTAAGTGAAGTTAGAAAATGTTCAATTTCTAACCAAACCTTTGATTGTGATGTCACACGTTGTTGTAATCGTTGTTTAGAAAAGTTATCTAGGCATGAAAATTTAGAAGAAAGGCCTCGTAGACCAATAGTGCCACTAGTAGAATTACTACCACTACTAATATCATGACTATGCCTAGAACTAGAAGTAGAAATTGAATGATCACTACTATTAGAACCATATTGAATTTTATATTCTCTAAAAACATCCATGAGAAATTGTTTAGCTCTAAATGCAACCATACTAGGAGAAGGAGTGTCATCATTTTTTATCGGAAATAAATTATCATAATAATATGTTAATAATTCTTCCAATCCTTCAAGTCTAACTCTAGGATCAAGTATTTGAGCAATTAAAAATACATTGGGTAAATACAAATAATATTTCAACCATTTAGCTTTCATTGAAGAAATAGCACCATATAACAAATCATTTTGATCATTACAATTTAAAATAATTGCAATTTTAATACAGTGATTTAAAGCAAGAACAGAAGTAGAATAATAAACACCAGATAGTTGTGTAGTAGCACTATTAAAAACTTCCAACATCTCGCATAAACTTGAACATGAATCCCATTGACTAGGTAATAAAGTAATACCATATTGATGTTCTTGTGCAAAAAAAGTACATAATGCATTTCTATACTCATAAGATGAATTTAACATTTTTATAAGTTGAGTTCCATCTAGTAGCAACATCAAGTGAAAAAATTTTAGGAATAATTTTTTGAGCTTGACAAAACCTTTTCCATTTTTTTAATACGCTTTGATGTCTAACCAAATAAGAAAGTGCATTTTTAATAGAAGCAACATGCAATTTTAAGGAAGATAAAGCATCTTGAACACAAATTCAAAATATGACATATACATCTAACATGAAAAAATTTACCACCAAGTGATGGCTGACAAATTTGAATAAGAGACTCTAAACTAGCTGTGTTAGCACTTGCATTATCAAATGAAATCGAAAAGATTTTTTTAAGTCTGTTGTACTCATGCAAAACCGTACTAATTTTTTGAGCAATATTAAATGCAGTATGTTCAGTATCACACTCTCTATAAGCAATTAATCGCTTTTGAATAGTCCATGTGTCATCAATCCAATGAGCCGCAATACCCATATAATTATGTTCTTGAAAATGATCACTCCAAATATCTGAACATATAGAAACTTTTTGAGTTAATCTAGCAAACACATCTGTCATTTCAACTCTAATTTCTTTAGACATTTGATCAATTTCACGAGTAATTGAAGAACGTGAATTTTTTTTAGCCGAAGGATTATAAGCCGTTTGAATCCGTTTTTCAAAACAAAGATCATTAGAAAAACAAAAAGCAAGATGTTTAGTACAAATAGTATTAGTCATTTCTCTTCTAGCAACTTTAACATCATATCTAAATAAATTAGTAGGATTACTTACTGAACCACCTTCAGAAGATGCCGAAAACCCACGTAATTGCGTTTGAGTTGTAGGAATTCCCATGGCATCCTTATGTTTTGTTTCCAAGTGTTTCCATATGTTAGTGTTAGTGTCCTAGAGACAATCCATCGAAAGGACAAAATACTAAGATAATATTCAGATTTGGTTTAATATTAAATGTATGACGTTACACTTATCTGAATATGATGTTTGATTATTTGCATATATTCTTATTTTTGTTCCCATGAATCACTACTGTCATTGAGTGAGTGAGAACTCAGATGACTTAAGTATGATTCTCAAATAGCCCCGATCAAGGATCATCAAGAATGGGATATTGATGATGCAATTGAGATTGGTGTGTGATCTGCATCATACTCTTAGAGAGTGTAGTAAGATCTCACTTACTACGAGATATCGGGTATCTCATGATGGATGCACAAATACCTTAGATGGTATTGGTATACCCATCCGAGAAACCATTTGATGTAATTCCACATAATGCGTCTATGGGTGTCTCGGTTAGTGGGAGCGATGTGATACTCCTCTGACTTGATATCAATACGCACGATATGTGTGGAGTGGTGAACTTTGACCATGACCGACGCTTGCACCCTTCCACGGGTAGATATGACATGGATTGGGTTTATCACGAAATACATGTGCGTGGTAGTTGAGCCAAGAATAGGATTCATTCCTCAATGTGGATTTAGAGAGAATACTTGTCTTCTCATCATAATTGGATCTAAGTCGTCGACCGACGCACATCAACTTAGACTTTGTGGCTAAGTGTGATATACTTGATCAATTAGTGATTTGAGATAATATGATTAAGTTATTTTAATAGACACTTCATCATGTTCAAGACCTAATCGAGTATTCGTGAATGAAAGGAAGATATCACAATAGCCCACAATATTACAGGTAGTTGCAAATTTCCTCGCAACGTACCTCGTATATTGAGAATGTCTGATTTATTGTCTAGGGTTCAATTAAGACTGTTAGTTTGACTAATTGCTCGATATACGAGGGCCTATGGGTCACACAACAAGTAATGGCAATTTACCAAATTATAGTTGGTTGATTAAATATTGTATTGGATATAATATTTAATTTATGGAGAATATAATAATAATTATATTTGGAATTAATTATTATTATTTAATTAAATTAGATTTAGTTAAATATGAAATTCCAATAATAATATTTGGAATATTATTATACAAGAATAATAGATATGGTAAAGATATTATTCGTAGGAACATATCTAGGGAAATATAATCCGTAGAGATTATATTACGGGCTAGGCCCAATATCTTTCTTAGGAATTAAGCCAAGTTAATCCCTATAAATATGTGTCTTATGGAAATTCCGAAAACACAGAAGAAATATAATTTCTCCATAAAATTTCTAGTCGGACAAATTCGTCTCGAGATTCAACACAGACATATCGTTGTGGGTTGGTAGAAAGTCGTTACGTGGATACCATAGTTGAGGATTCTGCATACAAATCGCCGTAAGGATTTATATACGTGTTATTTATCCTTTATATTTTATGTTATACAACCATGCTTTAGATTTGTTGTTGGTGAATCATGTTCTTCCGCTGCGCCGAACATGGTGTTCGTGCCTATAAAACCCAACACCATAACGATCCGTATCCACCGTTTTTCTGATAATTATAAACATTAGAACAATGGTTACAATAAACTTTAAATTTATTTACCTCATTAGTTGCCACTTTCTTGAAGTGAATAATGAAAATATCGGATGTAGAAACTTTTCTTTTTCTTTCTTTGCCTTGATCCGTGGAACCTCTTTATCAGTGACCTCGTTGGTTATATTTTCACTCTCTTGAGTACCTCTATGAATTTCTTCATCTGTTTCATGTGTGTAGGAAGAAAAATCGGGACCAAGAGTTGATTCTATATCCTCCACACTCCGTGGAATATTGAGATCATCGAATTGTGAAGGATGAGCAACTGGAGAAGGTGAACGAAAATCGGAAGACATAGGAATCTTACCATTTCCCCTAGAAGAACTAATATAGCAATTTGCAAGAGAAATTAACTAATAGAGAATGAGAGAGATGAAGAAGTACTGATCAATTTGGATCAAGTTGGTGTGAAAAATATACTAACATGAAAATGTATTTATAGCCTTATAGGTGATGTAACACCCCGTCCCGTTCTGTACCCTTTTTCTTAAATTAGAAACCTTATTTTATTTTCTTGTCTTTGTTTGTTTTAATTTTATTATTTTATGTGTTATCTGTGTAATTTAAATATATATACTTTTTTTTTATAAATTCCTAAATTCGAAGAAAGAAATTAAATCTTTCAAGCGAATAAGGAACTACGAGAATTTAATTAAAGTTGAGGATTTCGATCCGTGTAATTTTGTGAACAACCAAAATTGAAATAAGTAATTTATTATTTTAAAAGATATTAACCTCAAATAATTTTATTAAAACCCAACAAGCTTAATTCGGAAGCTATCCAAATATCTGAGGATAATTATTTTTCCAAAGGAATCTCGACCACATATTCATTTTCCCTTCTTAAATCAAATTCCCTTTAATTAACAAAAATTTCCTACGGTTACGGACTTGAAAGAACTAATAAAAAGGCATTTAAGTTTTTTTGGAAGCATCCGTATATAATAGAAAGATCAGTCCTTTCTCCTCATTTTCTCCTCACGAAACCCACATCAGTTTTCTTTCTCTCTGCTTTCTCCCTACTTTTTCCACCGTCGTCCTTCTTCCTCTCTCCTTTCCCGGCGGTCGACGAACGCCGCCGCAGCCCGAGGCCCACGCCTCTCGCCGACGCTCTCTCTCCGTTCGACGAAGGCCACGCCGTCGCGCCTCTTCCTTCCGGCGAGCGAAGCCGCCGCCGTGTCGCTCGCTCTCGCGCCTCGCCGCCGTCATTCTCGCTCAGCGCCGCCGCGACGCGACCCAGCTCCGCCGCCTCCCCTGTTCTCCGACGAAGCCCCACCCAATTGCGCCTCTTCCTTCTCCTCGCAGCCGCTCCCGTGCCGCCGAAGCTAGCGCCGCCGCCTCGAAGCCACAGTGCCGCCGTCGCACTCCCTCAGCCTCAAATCGCCACCGCCTCTTTTTTTTTCCAGTAAGTGATTGAAAATTCCATTTTCGATTTCTACTCTTTGAAGATTAATTTCAATTTCACCCGTAACCCTTTTCTTCCGTTTAATTTCCGAATTGCTGCTGCCGGAATTTCTGGAAATCAAGAAGGACGCTGTTAGGCTGCCCAATTTTTATAAATGAATCACCGAGTTTTCAATCGACGCCGTTAGGCCACTCGTTTACCGCCTCAAACCCGGAGAACGTAAGGTTTCTACCTTCGTTTTCTTCTTTCGTAAATTCTGGAATTTTGGTCGAGTTTTGTTCGAATCCCATGGAACAAAGAAGCAGAAAGGAAAGGAAAAACTTACTGTTGAGTTGTGATTAAATGATTTAGTGTTACTAGTTGACTTGTTTAGTATTATTGTTTTTCCCCCTTGTATCACTCTTTAGAAATAGGAAATTGAATATTTTTCCCCTGTTTTTCTTTCTTCACAAACCATGAATTGGGACTTTGGATTAGTGTTTGGTATTAGTGTTCGAATGATGAAGTACTATTGTTGCTTTAAGATGTTGTAGTATTTTGACTTAGTGGATCAGTGTTATTCTTTTAAGCTGTTTAGTATCCTTATTATAGTAGTATAGTGCTTTTGTTTTAGTTGATTAGTATTTGAAACTAGTGTTTTAGTATGGTTGTTTTGATGATGAAATTGACACCATTAGTCGAGTTTAAAAGATAAAGGGAAACTCGTCTTCCCCTCGTACCCCTGTTAGAATTTTAGAAACGCAAAATAAAGTCTTTTAATATAATCCTTTGTTTTAGAAGTATTACAAACCAACTTTAGAAGTATCACTAATATTAGAAAAGAAGAATACCTTTTTATAAACTATTTATAGTTTATAATATAATTTCTTAGAAAAGTCCAAGTCTTTTAATAAGTTTAAAAGAGAGTTTTATTTATAAAATATGATTAATTATATTCAAGAATTCTTTTAAAAATGGGAAATAGAAATCTTAGAAAGAAAAACCCTTTTCTTTATTTCTTATTAATACTCTTAAGTAATTATTTTATTCTTTTAAGTTTTTCCAAGAATAATAATAATTATTTTTATATTTTAATTTTATAAAAGGCTTTTGCTAAGGACACCACTGAAATTAGTAAATACACCCCCTAATACACCTCCTCTTAAAAAGGGGTGTACTTTTCAAATAGAAATCAACCTTTGAAAACTTTAATTTTCAATAGTTTTCTAAAGGCAACAATCTACTCAATCCTCGAGATACAAACGCATAAGCTTTTCAAATTCAAAAGTCGATCTTTTAATCAGAATACTCCTTATTAGAATTATGTACTTTTCGGGACACGCACGGAGGATTCGACCGTCTGCCTACACAATATTCCCAGGACTCAGAACAATCAGGTGGGTGATGATCTGTTGATTGATCTGCTAATAATAACGTTGTGCCGGTATTTTCTGAACTCGACTAAATCAATCTAAAACAATTAACCCAACATAAATGTAACACCTATTATATAACTGTTTGAATTACGTGATATGAATATATATGATATATAATACCTATTGTTTTATAAATCGATCAAGACTGTATGAGTAAGCACCTTATGTGAGCATGAATCAATTCTGTTGTCAATCAAGTATTTTTCTCTGTGAAGTTTGTTGAGTCAGTTTTATGGAAGGTCAGTAAGTACAGAGTTGGGATCGAGTTTTAAATCTGACCTCCGGGGAGCTGTTGGGGACGCCCTCGGAATGAAGGTTGTTGATCAAACAAATCTGGTCCCCGGTCAGCTACCTACGTGCGCACTGGGAATAAGGCCATTGATGTTTGCTTATCTTGTGAGTGATGTTGTGGTTGGATGAAGTATGTTGTTGTGGTTGGATGAAGTACGTTTTGGTTTTAGTTGAAAAGGGTAACTTTGTTGGAAGTGGAATGGTCGTACGAATATGGTTTGACAGTTTGTGACAATACGTGAATATGCTTTGGGCTCTGCCCTAATGTGAATCAACTTGTGCTATTTCAATTATATTATGTGAAATATGCTTAATGCCGATGAATCATTATATGAACTGTTTCTTCTATGAAATTTTGTAATCTTGTTTACAGGTGAACTGATTAAATAGAATAAACACTTTATCAATGAGTATAAGTTAATATATTTCGGATTTACCAATCCCATGACGTTGCAAATCACCCATACGTGAGAATTCAATTCTCACGCCCCTTTTTCCTAACCCCTTTGCAGATTTCAATTACGGGGAGCAAGGACAGTGATACAGAGGACACAAAGTTTCCCGCTTGCTTAAAATACTATCAATAATACAATGATGCCTATTATTCTATTCCTAAATAAATGATGTTGCTACTGCTTTGCAAGACGATACTTCTTACCGTGTGTTTCAGTCATCAAAACTCAGTGTGTATTATCATAAAGATACAGAACCCTTTATCTATCCTTATATATATACAGATACACTTATGTGTGCGATACATCATTATAATATTTCGTCCCACTTATCCGCTGCATGAAACTTATCTTCCAATTTAGTTATATTTCCTTCAAAAATTTTATAGTTCGGACTTTTGATCACAATAACACTTCGAATCCGATATAATTAATATATTCTGGATTCGGGGCGTTACAGGTGGTATCAGAGCCTAGGTTCAAAACTTTCGGACCTAACCCCAAATCTTGTTTTCCCGTCACACTAAAATTATTTATTATCACTTAAGTATTCAAATATTAAATTTTCTGGGGAAAACGTGTCTCTGGTTACTGTCTACAAGCTCCTCGAAGGTACGTTACTACTTTTTGTAAAATTGTTTAAAGGCCTACAAAATTCAAAATAGCTTGACTTCATAATATTACGCGATAAAAAAGGTTACGATAACTCAAAACAATGTTCGTACTGTGAAAAAGGAACTACAAAATTTAGCATAAGTTGCTGTTGAAACTCGAGTAATTAATAAGAATACTTGGATAATTTGTGAACTTCATAAATGATATTGTGTGATTTCTTTGATTACGTGCTTTAAATGTTTACTTTACGGTTATTTTTCCTTTTAAACTAAAATTTGACTAGAACTTTCCTTTCCCTATAGGAAGCCGTAAGATGGATGTGGCCCAGTACTTAGAGATTGAGCAGTTAGAAGTAGAGACTATCGATGCTTTCACTACCCGCTTTTTAGAGTCGCGCGAAAGGGCAAGGGTTGCCCCAGAGCCCCACATTGAGACTGACTTCGCAGCTGTGACCCGATTCGCAGGAGGAGTGATCGAGATTTTCCTCCCCATCGCTGCCGGACTGTTAGACCGTATGAGGGTGGACGACCCAGAGCAGGGACCTCAGGTTCACCTAGACGCCTACTGGGTGGAGGCCCAGAGGGTGATTCGGCACGCGGATGTTAACCGCGGGCTGTCTTACCAGACCGCTGCACTCGCCGAGCATGACCTGGCCACGTTGGACGGTCACCGGGAGAACGCCAGGCTACCACGGATGTCGGCCGTTGCGGCTAGAGAAACCGCCGTCTCCCAGGACGAGTACTCTCTTTTTGCCACCCGGAGGGCCAATCTACACTTGGATGCAGCTCTCGCGCAGCGGGATACCTCCATCGCCTTCTGGGTAGCGAGTGGACTGGCTGGGGAGGGACCTTTCGGCTTGGGAGAAGCCGCACATCCTATGATAGAGTTAGCGAGAGTTGAGCCCGAGATTGTTGAGTTTGAGGGAGATGAGCCAGAGGTAGAGATAGATTCCTCAGCAGAGTCAGAGGTTGATGACTAGTTTGACTTCCGGACCTAGTATATAGTAGTAGATGTATATATATAGTATAGGTGGTAGCCGCTTGACATATAGTAGTAGTCATTTTGCGTGGTTGTTTTCCTTATAGGCCATAGCAGCGTAGCTCTAACCCCTCCTTTTGTCGCTCGTGGTCCATATTGATGTGAGGACACGATGCTATAGCATTACCTAGAAACCTTTTGCATTCTATGACGTAATGTAAGGAGACTGACTCCGTAGAACCAAAACTTTTTTAGATATATATATATACTTATTATGTGCTCACTGCTTGTCAATGTGTTTACTTGCTTTATATATTGACTGTCATATATTTTATCTGATTATCGCTTAATGACACACCACTGGTTCCTAGAATACTGTGCGAATGTGAGCACTGTACCATTGAGGGCCCTGATGCGAAGCGGTGAATAACGTACCACACGTGTTTCAGTGCTAGCGTTGTGTTGATTTGGTTAATCCGATTATATTTTTATAACTTTCTCGCACCTATACATATCGTAACAATATTATTCTTTTCGATCAGAACTACCTTTAGAATGGCACCAGGACGTAAACGTGGATGACCCCGTCTTAACCCCATTCCTGAACCAAGAGATCCTATAGGACAAGACCCACCCCCTCAGGCTGAACCTGAGCCGCCTCAACATGCCACCCCAAAAAACGATATTGCGAGAGAAATACTGATCTCTCTTCAGAACTACATTCAGCAGCAAGCTCCACCACCTCCTCCACCATTGTACGGGCCTATACCTCAGATGGCGCCCAGGATGAATGACTTTGTTGAACGCTTTCGACGACTGCAGCCACCTAGGCTGAATGGGAAAGAAGATCACTTTGAAGTTGAGAAGTGGATATCGGGATTGGAACGTATCTTCAGACACATGGCACTGGCTGATGCACAGAAAGTCTCCTGTGCCCAGTTCCAACTGATGGAGGATGCAGCCCAATGGTGGGAGTCTTATGAACGAACTATGGATGAAGAAGCTAGACAGGTCCTTACTTGGGAGGACTTTAAGAAAGCTATACTGGACCGATACTTTCCACGAGTCCTAAGGGATCGGAAAGAACAGGAATTTATCAACCTTCGACAGGGAACTCTCTCAGTGATAGAGTACGAGAGAAGGTTCAACCAACTGTCTCGTTATGCCCCACACCTGGTGGGTGACGATGAAAGGAAAGCTCGCAGGTTCGAGCAGGGTTTGAGGCCCGAGATAGCAGGAATTGTAATTGGCCTTCAGGTACCAAACTATGGAGAAGTTTTCCATCGAGCATTGCTGGTCTCGATCAGTCAAAACTTGGAGTACAAACAGACTCCGACTACTGTCCCAATCAATCGGAATTGGCAGCCACACTTTAAAAGGAATCCAGTTCCGCAATCCAGGGGAAATAACTTTGTTGGCCCTCGAGCCAACCAGAACTGTCAAAGGTGTGGAGGGAGACACTGGGGACCCTGTAGTCAGAGAGGAGTAATTTGTTTCCGTTGCAATCAACCAGGGTACAAGTCCAATGAATGTGCTCAGCCACCGAGCAGCAACCGTCAACCGGTTAATAACGCTCAGTACCGCCCTCAGCAGGCAAACAATTATCAGGCTCGTCAGCTGCCTGCACCTAACAACCGCCAGGCGGGACCCCCAGTCAGAGGTCCGCCTAACCAGGGTCAGAGAAGGCCAGGCCACGTGAATGCTATCCTGGAGGAAAGGGAAAGCAGTGGAAAGCAACTTCGCCTGAAAGGACCAGCTCAGCCTGAGCAGCATGAGATGCTAGCAGATACTGTCTTTGTACTTGAAAAACCTGCGTATGTATTGTTTGATACTGGAGCATCTCACTCCTTTATATCTGATAACTTTAAAAGAAAGTTAGGATTAGTCGAGGAAAAAGGAAAAGTTTTAAATGTGAGTATTCCATCTGGAACTACTATGGAAATTGAGGGTCAAATTAGAGGTTTACCCCTAACGCTAGACAATCACTTGATAGAGTCCGATCTTCACGTCCTTAAGATAAAAACCTTTGACATAATCTTAGGCATTGACTGGCTAACGAGAAACAAAGCGATAATAAAATGCGCCGAACGCGAGATCGACCTCGAAACCCATGATGGCCAACGCTTCGCGTTTCGTGAAATCAAGACCAAGAAGGAAACCCGAGTAATATCAACAATCCAAGCTGCAGCAGTATTACGAAAAGAGGAATGCCAAGCTTACCTCGTTCACATCTCAGCAGGAGAGATAGACGATAAGTTGCGCATCAAAGTACCAATTGTGGATGGATATCTTGACGTGTTCCCAGAGGAATTAATCGGGTTACCCCCTTATCGTCACATAGAGTTCTCCATCGACTTGATACATGGGGCAGCACCAGTATCTAAAGCACCCTATCGAATGGCGCCAAAGGAGTTAGAAGAGCTGAAAGAACAACTGCAGGGCTTGCTTGAAAAGAAGTTCATCAGGCCTAGTGCATCACCATGGGGAGCACCCGTGTTGTTCGTAAAGAAGAAAGATGGAACTTTCCGTAGGTGCATAGACTACCGAGGTCTCAATCAACTGACCATTAAGAACAAATATCCTCTTCCAAGGATAGAAGACTTGTTCGACCAGTTAAAAATGCTACCATATTCTCAAAGATCGATCTGAGGTCTGGGTACCATCATCTAAAGGTCAAGAGTGAGGATATCCCAAAGATGGTATTCCGGACTCGGTATGGACATTACGAGTTCACCGTAATGCCTTTCGGAGTAACAAATGCTCCGGCAATTTTCATGGATCTGATGAACAGAGTGTTTCATCCGTACCTGGATCAATTCGTCATCGTCTTCATCGACGACATACTCGTATACTCTAAGAGCAAAGGGCAACACGAAGAACATCTCAAAGCAGTCTTAGAGACAATGAGACGAGAGAAGTTGTATGCCAAATTCAGTAAGTGTGAATTTTGGATTGACCGTGTTATGTTCTTAGTGCTGTTATTCGAGCCGAGCGAGCTCGAGTACTTGATACTCGAGCTCGGCTCGAACTCTTATCGAGTCGAGCCGAGCTCGGCTCGATAACATTAACGAGTAATAATTCGAGCTCGGCTCGGCTCGTTAACGAGTGTAACGAGCCTATCGAGCCCATCGAGTCGAGCCGAGCCTATCGAGCCTAATAGAATTTTAAGAAAAATCTTAGTTATCGAGCCTAACGAGCCGAGCTCGGTTGGGCTCGTTAAGAAATCGAGTATTTTTCGAGCTCGAGCTCGAGCTCATTTAACCTAACGAGTCGAGCCGAGTCGAGCCTTAACGAGCCGAGCCGAGCCGAGCTCACGAGCAGCTCGTTTCGTGTAACAGCTCTACGCAAAAGGAATTGAAGTGGACCCAGCAAAGGTAGAAGCCATCATGAACTGGAAGGCACCTACTAACGTCAATGAAATTCGGAGTTTTCTTGGGTTAGCAGGGTACTACCGCAGGTTCATACAAGATTTTTCCAGCATTGCGAAAGCGCTGACGAAACTGACCAAGAAAACTGAGAAGTTTACTTGGGATTCAACTTGTGAGGAAAGCTTTCAAGAACTAAAGAAGAGGCTAACTACGTCGCCCGTGTTAACCATCCCAGACGGATCAGAAGGATTCGTCATCTACACAGACGCTTCTTTGTCAGGCTTGGGTTGTGTTCTGATGCAGAATAAGAAAGTCGTAGCTTATGCATCCCGACAACTTAAGGACCACGAACAAAACTACCCAACGCACGACTTAGAACTGGCCGCAGTAGTTCACGCGTTGAAGATTTGGAGACACTACTTATATGGAGGAAAGTGTGAGATCTACACTGACCATAAGAGCCTAAAATACTTCTTCACGCAGAAGGAATTGAACATGCGTCAGAGAAGATGGCTCGAATTGGTAAAAGATTACGATTGCACTATCCACTATCACCCTGGAAAGGCAAACGTAGTGGCGGACGCTTTAAGTAGAAAGGAAGCTACAAAACTAAGCGTCGTTCCGACCACACAGTTACCACTAATAGGAGAACTCTCTCGTTTAAACTTGGAATTTTCCACACAGTGTTGTGCAGATTCCATGGGTTACGCGTTCACCCTGCAACCGACCTTAAGAGAAAGGATATTAGGAGCGCAAAAAGACGATAAATTCTTGAGAGGAATACGTAAGCGTGCTGAGGAAGGAACCATTCAGAGGTTCGTGTTGAGTACTGATGGAGCTTTAATGTTCGATAACAGAATCTGTGTACCTAAGGATGGCGGAATGAGGAACGAAATTCTGAAAGAGGCACATAGTACTCATTATACCGTTCACCCCGGAGAGACAAAAATGTACCGAGGACTGAAAGAGAACTTTTGGTGGAGAGGTATGAAGAGATCGATAGCTCAATTCGTCAAGAGTTGTTTAACTTGCCAACGAGTTAAAGCAGATCATCAATGACCTTCAGGGTTGTTGCATCCACTGGAGATGCCAGAGTGGAAATGGGAGAACATCACTATGGATTTTGTCACCGGATTTCCGAAAACGGTGAAGAATTCAATGCCATTTGGGTTATCGTAGACAGACTTACAAAAACTGCCCATTTTATCCCTATAAGAATGACGTACACGTTGGACAAGCTTGCCCAACTATACGTAGCAAAGATAGTCAGACTGCACGGTGTACCAGTCTCGATAGTATCCGATAGAGACCCCCGTTTTACCTCCAAGTTCTGGGGAAGTCTGCAACGAGCTTTAGGTACTGAATTGAATTTCAGCACCGCATACCACCCGCAGACTGACGGGCAATCGGAAAGAACTATCCAGACGCTCGAAGATATGCTCAGAGCTTGCGCTCTAGATCTTGAAGGAAGTTGGGAAAGCCACCTACCATTGGTAGAGTTTGCATATAACAACAGTTATCAAGCAACAATACAAATGGGGCCGTACGAAGCACTCTATGGGAAGAGGTGTAGATCGCCAGTTTGTTGGGACGAAGTCGGGATTCGAAAGATTCTCGGACCCGAGCTAGTCGAAAGATCAGCTGAGATAGTCGCAAAGATCAAAGAGAGAATCAAATCGGCCCAGGACCGTCAGAAGTCATATGCCGACACCCGAAGAAGGGATTTACAATTTGACATTGGCGAGAAAGTATTTCTCAGAGTTGCGCCAATGAAAGGTCTAATCCGTTTTGGAAAAAGAGGTAAGCTAAAGCCGCGATACATTGGACCATTTGACATCCTGAACAGAATCGGGGATGTAGCTTATCGCATAGCTTTACCACCGGATTTATCACGAGTGCATAATGTATTCCACATATCTACACTCAGGAAATACATGAGCGATCCGAACCACGTTATTAATCACGTAGATTTAGGTCTAAGCAGTGACCTGACTTACGAAGAAGTTCCAGTAACTATCTTGGGAAGAAAGTTACACTTGTTAAGGAATCGAGAGATACCTTTAGTTCTAGTTCAGTGGAGCCGCCACGGGAAATAAGAAGTGACTTGGGAAAGAGAGGATGAAGTCCTAGCCAGATACCCTCAATGCTTAAGTAGTACCTAAGAGATGAATTTCGGGGGCAAAATTCTGTTAAGGGGGTGAGGATGTAACACCCCGTCCCGTTCTGTACCCTTTTTCTTAAATTAGAAACCTTATTTTATTTTCTTGTCTTTGTTTCTTTTAATTTTATTATTTTGTGTGTTATATGTGTAATTTAAATATATATACTTTTTTTTTTATAAATTCCTAAATTCGAAGAAAGAAATTAAATCTTTCAAGCGAATAAGGAACTACGAGAATTTAATTAAAGTTGAGGATTTCGTTCCGTGTAATTTTGTGAACAACCAAATTTGAAATAAGTAATTTATTATTTTAAAAGATATTAACCTCAAATAATTTTATTAAAACCCAACAAGCTTAATTCGGAAGCTATCCAAATATCTGAGGATAATTATTTTTCCAAAGGAATCTCGAACACATATTCATTTTCCCTTCTTAAATAAAATTCCCTTTAATTAACAAAAATTTCCTACGGTTACAGACTTGAAAGAACTAATAAAAAGGCATTTAAGTTTTTTTGGAAGCATCCGTATATAATAGAAAGATCAGTCCTTTCTCCTCATTTTCTCCTCACGAAACCCACATCAGTTTTCTTTCTCTCTGCTTTCTCCCTACTTTTTCCGCCGTCGTCCTTCTTCCTCTCTCCTTTCCCGACGGTCGACGAACGCCGCCGCAGCCCGAGGCCCACGCCTCTCGTCGACGCTCTATCTCCGTTAGACGAAGGCCACGCCGTCGCGCCTCTTCCTTCCGGCGAGCGAAGCCGCCGCCGTGTCCCTCGCTCTCGCGCCTCGCCGCCGTCATTCTCGCTCAGCGCCGCCGCGACGCGACCCAGCTCCGCCGCCTCCCCTGTTCTCCTACGAAGCCCCAGCCAATCGCGCCTCTTCCTTCTCCTCGCCGCCGCTCCCGTGCCGCCGAAGCTAGTGCTGCCGCCTCGAAGCCACAGTGCCGCCGTCGCACTCCCTCAGCCTCAAATCGCCGCCGCCTCTTTTTTTTTCCAGTAAGTGATTGAAAATTCCCTTTTCGATTTCTACTCTTTGAAGATTAATTTCAATTTCACTCGTAACACTTTTCTTCCATTTAATTTCTGATCGAGATGACGCCGTCAAACCGAATTGCTACTGCCGGAATTTCTGGAAATCACGAAGGACGCCATTAGGCTGCCCGATTTTTATAAATGAATCACCGAGTTTTCAATCGATGCCGTTAGGCCGCTCGTTTACCGCCTCAAACCCGAAGAACGTAAGGTTTCTACCTTCGTTTTCTTCTTTCGTAAATTCTGGAATTTTGGTCGAGTTTTGTTCGAATCCCATGGAACAAAGAAGCAGAAAGGAAAGGAAAAACTTACTGTTGAGTTGTGATTAAATGATTTAGTGTTACTAGTTGACTTGTTTAGTATTATTGTTTTTCCCCCTTGTATCACTCTTTAGAAATAGGAAATTGAATATTTTTCCCCTGTTTTTCTTTCTTCACAAACCATGAATTGGGACTTTGGATTAGTGTTTGGTATTAGTGTTCGAATGATGAAGTACTATTGTTGTTTTAAGATGTTGTAGTATTTTGACTTAGTGGATCAGTGTTATTCTTTTAAGCTGTTTAGTATCCTTATTATAGTAGAGCAGAAAGGAATGTGTCTTCTATTACCGTCAGAAGCTCCTCGAAGGTATGTTCTTATTTTATTGCCTTAAAATTTGTGATATTATGACAACTTGACTTTCATAACAAAACTCCAAACAAAAGACCGCGAACTCGAAACAACACCTACGAGGTGTAGAAAGAACCCCAAAATGTCGTTTATAATACTATTGAAATACAGATAATTAGTGAATGATAGAAATAAATATATTTGTGTAAATTTATGAACTTCATAAATGATGTTATATGATTATTTGAACTATGTGCCTTAATTGTTTAAATTATGTTTCTGCAATAACTAAAATTTTGACTAGGAATTTCCTTCCCATATAAGAATCCATCTAAGATAGTTATATCCCGATAATTAGAAGACACTTAGCTAACCTTAGAATCTATCAGTGCGTTTATAACCCAATTCACGAGACTGCGCGCAATGGCAAGAGCCACTCCAATATCCCACGACGAGACATATTTGATAGTCGTGATTCGTTTTGCCAGAAGGGTTACTGAGTTGTTCTCCGTCCTATCGCTGTAAGACTACTCGAACGGACGAGAATAGAAGACCCAGTACAAAGGCCCCACATTCACTTGGAGACATACCTAGAAAGAAGTCGGCGATGGGTATTTCCGTATGATAGTAGTGATCAGTCAGATTGATCAAATCCTTTTAAACAGTTATCCTTTTGGTGTAGTCACAAATACGTACAACATAGATGTACCACCCTTTCCTGACATATAGTAGTAGTCAGATGTATGACCGTTTTACTTAGACCATAGCAGCATAGCTCTAACCTGCTCCTTTTGTCGCTTGTGGTCTGTACTGATGCAAGGGTACGATGCGTTAGAATTATACTTAGAAGCCTTTTGTATTCTATGACGTAACGTAAGGAGACTGACCTCCGTAGGACCAAAACTTTTAGATATATATATACTTATTATGTGCTCACTACTTGTCAATGTGTTTTACTTGCTTTATATATTAAATGTCATATTTTATCTGATTATCACTTAATGACACATTACTAGTTCCTAGAATACTGTGCGAATGTGAGCACTGTACCATTGGGGCCCCAATGCGCAGCTGGTGAATTACGTACCACACGTGTTTTCAGTGAACGTTGTGTGTTAATTTTGGTTAGTCCGATTATATTTTTATAACTTTCTCACACCTATACATATCGTAAAAATATTATTCTTTTCCGATCATAACCACCTTTAGAATGGCACCAGAACGTAGACGTGGACGACCCCACGTTAACCCTATTACTATGTCAGTGAATCCTATAGGACAGAACCCACCTTCTCAGACTGAACTTAAGCCACCTCAGCAGGCCGCGCTAAGAAATGTCTGGAACTACTATGGAAATTAAGGACCGAATTTGAGGTTTACCCCTAACGCTAAGCGATCACTTGATAAAGTGCGATCTACACACCCTTGAGATGAAAATCTTTGGTATAATCTTAGGCTTTGACTAGTTAACAAAGGACGAAGCGATAATAAAATGCGCAGAACGAGAGATCAACCTCAAAACCTGTAATGGTCAACGCTTCACATTTCGTGAAATTAGGACCAAGAAGGAAACCCGAGTAATATCAGCAATCCAAGCTGCAGTAATATTACGAAAGGAGAAATGCCAAGCTTACCTCGTCCACATCTCAGCAGGAGAGAAAGACGACAAGTTGCGCATCAAGGTGCCAATTATGGATGGATATCTGGACGTGTTTCCCGAAGAATTAATCGGGTTACCTCCTGATCGTCAGATAGAGTTCTCCATCGACTTGATACCTGGGGCAGCACCAGTATCTAAAGCACCCTATCGAATGATGCCTAAGGCATTAGAAGAACTGAAGGAACAACTTCAATGCTTGCTTGAAAGGAAGTTCATCAAGCCTAGTGCATCACCATGGGGAACACCTGTGTTGTTCGTAAAGAAGAAAGATGGAACTTTCCGTATGTGCATAGACTACCGAGGTCTCAACCAACTGACCATTAAGAACAAATATCCTCTTCCGAGGATAGAAGACTTGTTCGATCAGTTGAAGAATGCTACGGTATTCTCAAAGATCGATCTAATGTCTGGTTACCACCAGCTAAAGGTCAAGAGCGAGGATATCCCGAAAACATCATTCCGGACTCGGTATGGACATTACGAGTTCACCGTGATGCCCTTTGGAGTAACGAATGCTCCGACGATTTTCATGGATCTGATGAATAGAGTATTTCATCCGTACCTAGACTAATTCGTCATCGTCTTCATCGACGACATTCTTGTGTACTCTAAGGACAAAGAGCAACACGAAGAACATCTCAAGGCAGTCTTAAAGACAATGAGACGAGAGAAGTTGTATTCCAAATTCAGCAAGTGTGAATTTTAGATCAACTGCTTATGTATCGATTAGTACTAGAGCATCTCACTCCCTTGTGTCTAAGAATTTAAGAAAATTTGAGGATATAGAGTATAGAAGAATAGACCTTAAGTTAAAGTGAACTTTTGAGGAGTACAATGAGAACCTAAGCCGAGTGAATTGATTGGAGATAGACTTGGATGAACATCAAATAGAAACTGAACTGCACGTTCTTAAGTTGAGACGTTATTGAAAACAAACTAGTTGTATGCATAAGAAGGAATATGAAACATGGGCATAGTTACTTTCTTTTGGGATAACGTAAGATTTTAAGCTTAAGTAGAGTCTTTTTGTGGAATGAGTAAGCTAGATGTGATCTTAAGTCTTACGTGTTAAGAATTAACATTTATATGTTATGGGAATACTTTAGTTGAAAAAGAAAGGACAATTGATTTTTATCTATGGGATACATAGTAGACTTCGAAGTAGAGAAAATTTGCAACTATGTAGGAAGAAAAGTTTGCATGCTTGAGGACTAGAAAACCTTCTAAGTCTTAGATCAGGTAGAGTGACAACAAACTTAGTCGACCAAGAAAACCGAGAAGTTATTTTGGCTTTAACTAATGGAGGACCTTTCAAAAATCAAACCTCTCCACTAAGCCACCCTTTTTGGACCAGAAGTTTTAGAGTAAGTAGTTAGACAAAACTATTTTGAGTGGAGTAAGATATAGTACCAATTCATCCTAAACCTAGAATTTTCCACGCAGTACTGTGCAGATACCATGGTTTACGCGTTCACCCTATAACCGACCTTACGAGAAAGGATCCTAGGAGCGCAAAAGAACGATAAATTCTTGAGAGGAATACGTAAGCACGCTGAGGAAGGAACCATTTAGAGGTTCGTTTTGAATACTGAGTGAGCTTTGATGTTCGATAACAAAATCTGTGTGCCTAAGGATGAAGGAATGAGGAATAAAATTTTGAAAGAGGCACATAACACTCCATACACCATTCACCCCGGATAGACGATAATGTATCGGGGACTGGAAGAAAACTTTTGGTGAAGGGTATGAAGAGATCGATAGCTCAATTCGTCAGGAGCTGTTTAACCTGCCAACGAGTTAAAGCAAATCACCAATGACCTCTAGGGTTGTTGCATCCTCTGGAGATGCCAGAGTGGAAATGAGAGAACATCACTATGGATTTTGTCACCGGATTTCCAAAAACGGTGAAAAATTACGATGCCATTTAGGTTATCGTAGATAGACTTACGAAAACTGCCCACTCTATCCCTGTTATAATGACGTATACGTTAGACAAGCTCGCCTAACTATACATAGCAGAAGTAGTTAGACTGTACGGTGTACCAGTCTCGATAGTGTCCGATAGAGACCCCCGTTTTACCTCCAAGTTCTTGGGAAGTCTGTAATGAGCCTTAGGGACTGAATTGAAATTCAGCGCCGCATACCACCCGCAGACTGACGGACAATCGGAAGGAACTATCCAGACACTCGAAGGTATGCTGAGAGCTTGCGCTCTAGATCTTGCAGGAAGTTGGAAGAGCCACCTGCCATTTGTAGAGTTCGCATATAAAAACAGTTATCAGGCGACAATACAAACAGCACCGTACGAAGCACTTTACGGAAAAGGTGTAGATCACCAGTTTGTTGGGATGAAGTCGGAATTCGAAAGATTCTCGAACCCGAACTAGTTGAAAGATCGGTTGAGATAGTCGCAAAGATTAAAGGAAGAATCAAAGCGGCTCAAGACCGTCAGAAGTCATATGCGGACGCTAGGAGAAGAGATTTACAATTCGACTTAGACGATAAAGTATTTCTCCGAGTGGCACCAATGAAAGGTCTAATCCGTTTTGGTAAAAGAGGTAAGCTAAAGTCGAGATACAATGGGCCATTTGACATCCTGAATAGAATCGGGGATGTGGCTTATCGCTTAGCACTACCACCAGAGTTATCACGAGTGCATGATGTGTTCCACATATCTACACTCAGGAAGTACATAAGCGATCCAAACCCTGTTTTTAGTCGTATAGATTTAGGTTTAAGTTGTGATCTGACTTATGAAGAAGTTCCAGTTACTATCCTAGGAAGGAAGTTACACTTATTAAGAAATCAAGAAATACCATTAGTTCTAGTCCAGTGGAGCTGACACGGGAAAGAAGAAACAATTTGGGAAATAGAGGATGAAGTCCTAACCAAATACCCTCAATGCTTAAGCAATACCTAGGAGATGAATTTCGGGGGCGAAATTCTGTTAAGGGGATGAGGATGTAATACCCCATCCCGTTTTATGCCTTTTATATTCCTAGAACCCTTATTTTATTTTATTATCTTTGTTTCTTTTTATTTTATTATTTTGTGTGCTTTTGTGTAATTTAAATATATATACCCTTTTTATAAATTCCTAAATTCGAAGAAAGAAATCGAATCTTTCAAAGCGAATAAAGGGCTACGAGAAATTAAATATTCAAGATTAAAATTAGGATTTCGATCCGTTTAATTTATTGAGAATAATTAAAATACTTTAAAATATTTATTAAGTTTTAAAACAGTATTAATTATCGAATCGGGATTAAACTCGTGAACCAAACGATCCCTGAACCGTATCAAACGGGAACAAAAATATCAGAATTAAAGGGGATTAGTTTCTGGCCACATAAATTTCTTTTCTTTTTTTTAATTAAATTAATTAAAGTTTTTTTTTATATATGTAAACTTCCTTCTCAAAACTTACGCAGGAAGGGAAACAAAATATCTCAAATCCCTTTCCCTTCTCTCTCTCTCATTAACAAAACACGGCCCACTCTCCTTATTCTTTTCACAACTCACGCAATTCCCTTTCTCTCTCGTTGAAGAAGAAGAACACGCTGCTCTGCTTCTTCTCCGATCAGCCACGCCGCTCACGCCGCTCTCACCGATCAACGACGCGCAAGCCTTCCTCTTCACGAAGCTGACCGCCTCGCGCCGTCGCCTCCCTCTTCCGACGCCGCCGTCTCGCCTCTCGGTCCCAGCGCCGCCCGACGTCTCTCTCTCTCTCTTCCGCCATCGCCGCCTTGCTTCCTCACGCCGTTTCTCCGATCGATAGCCCAAACGATCGCTGTGATGGAAGAGCCACAACCAGCGCCGCCTCTCTCTCTCTCTCGTTACCGAACGCCGCCGCCGTTGGCCCTGTTCCCGACTGAAGCACGCCACCGCCAAAGCCAAGCGCCGCCTTTGTTTCTTCTCCTTCCAGTAAGCAATTGAAATTCCCCTTTTCAATTTCGATTCGATTAATTCCGATTTCAAAATCGTAACCCGATTCGTTATTTTCCTCTTCCGAGATGATGCCGAGTCGAACCCCTGTTGCCGGAGTTTTTGGAGAAATCGAGAGACGCCGTTAGGCCGCCCGTTTTCCACCTCGAACCAGAGAACGTAAGGATTCTACCTTCGTTGCTCTCTTTTCGTAAATTCCAGAAAATAAATCGAAGCTATTTTAAAACCGTGTAACAAGGAAGCGAAAAGGAAAGACGATCATACTATTGGAATTATCCTCGTTCTATTTCTTCTACTTACCAACTGTTAGAGAGTGTTAATTTCTTAGAATTGGTTTAGTGTCGTAGTATCACCGGTTGGTTTGTTCAGTATTACTGTTTTGGTTATTTTGTATTACTCTTTTAGAAGTAGGAAAAATAAACCTGTTGAATTCCTACTTCCTTCCTTCACTGACTGTTGTTTGGGTATCAACCCCTTTTTGGACTTTGGAATTTTGTTTCTTTAGCAGTAGATGAATTTTTAGTACTATTGTTTTGAAAATGATGTGGTACTTGGACTTAGTGGTTTGATATTATTCTTTTAGCTGTTTAGTATTCTTGATTTTGGTATTTAGTATTGTTAGTTGGTGGGTTTAGTATGATTGGTTTTGTAGTTTGGTATTATTGTGTTTAGTTGTCTAGTATTATTGAATTAGTTGTTAGAATTATTAGTTGAGTTTTTGGAGACAAAGGGAAACTCGTCTTCCTCTTGTGCGACTGTTAGAAAATTAGAAACAAAAGATAAGTCGTTTAATATTCAAAATTTAGTAAACAAATGAAAAGGTGGAAAATAGTATAATTCTTTAGTTTAGAAAGTGTCACTAATCAATTTTAGAAGTGTTATTAATATTAGAAAAGAAGAATACTTTTTTATAAACTATATTAGTTATAATATAAATTTCTTAGAAAAATCAAGTTATTAATAAGTTTTAATAAGAAGTTTTTTATAAAATATAAATTCTTATACTTTTATTTTTTTCCTTAAAGGGCCTTTATTAAGGACACCACTGAATTCAGTAAATACACCCCCCTGTTACACAACAGAAATTAGTAAATACACCTCCCTAATACACCTCCTCTTAAAAAGGGGTGTACTTATCAAAAGATTGTTTTTGTAGTAATCAAAATAGTCATACCACAAGTATACTAGTAAATACACTCCCTCAATACACTCACCTTTTTAGAAGTGGTGTATTTACCAAAATAGGGTGTGACCCTTAAGCAAGTCCTTTTTGAGTTTATAAGACCACAACTTTCTCGATTCTCGTAACACAAACTCTCAAGTTTTCCTAATAATTCAAAGGTCAACTTTTAATCAAATGATTTTCGTACTAGGATTCTGTGCTAATCGAAATACGCACGAGGGATTCGACATTCTGTTTGTATATCACTCTCGGGACCCGGAGTTAACAGGTGGGTGATGATCTGTTGATTGATCTGCTTATAATACGTTATGCTGGTATACTCTAAACTCGACTAAATCAATCTAAAACAACTAATCCAACATAAATGTACACCCTATTATATAAGTATGTGAGCTATACGATATTATTATATATATATATATATATATATATATATATATATACCTTATATGGATTGTTGTGTTTATCTAATTATATAAATTGATTATGACTGCATGGTAATAAGGACATTTTGTGAGCATGAATCTTTTAAGTATGAATTATGTGTATTCTCCCCATGTTTCGAAATGATAGTTTTTGTGAGGAAAAGGAAAGCTGGTAATTATTCTTGCGGAATGACGCGTATGGCCATGAGTGACAATAAGTCAGATTCATGGTCACTGGTAATTATTTTGTGGAATGACACGTACGGCCATGAGTGATAATAGATCAGATTCATGGTCGCTGATATTATTTGTGGTGACCATGAGTGATAATAATTATTCAGATTCATGGTCACATGATTTGTTGGTGAGAAATGGTTTGGGAGAGATTCACAATGTGTTGGAAATGATTTGGACAGATTAGGCCGTTACTTGAAAAATGACTTTGGGCTTTGCCGCTTACTGTGAATAAACTTGTGATATATCAATTATGTGAATGTGGAACTTGTCATGCCCAATTAATTATTATGTGAGTTTGTTACTTCTGTGATATATGTTATTCATATTAATATGTCAACTGCTTAAATAAATTATATACTTTATCAATGAGTATAATTTAATATACTTCGGATTTACCAATCCCATTACGTTGCAAATCACCCATACGTGAGAATTCAATTCTCACGCCCCATTTTCCTAACCCCTTGCAGGTTATGATTTCGTGGAGCAAGGACAGTAATAGAGACGACACGGAGTTCCCCACTAAAATAAAACGTTACTGATAATACTATGCTTTATGTACACATATATGTGTGTGATATACATATTAAATTTATTCTATTCATTTCTTCCGCTGCATAAAACTCATCATCTCTCATTTCCGTCATATTTCCTTCAAAAATTTTATAGTTCGGACTTTTGATCACAATAACACTTCGAATTCGATATAATTAATATATATTGGGTTCGGGGCGTTACAAGATAAGTATTCTTGGAATACAAGATTATCTCATATATTCAAGAAGATCCAAATCTTGGATTATTCTTCTAAAAATTTCGAAAATTACCCCTTATAAGGAGAGTGAGATTTTTGTGTAATATTTTATTATGGAGAAAAGAATATATGAGATATATTCAAGATTTCTTAGAGGCTAAGAAAAGATTTTCTCCACCTCTAAAATATCACTAAATTTCGGCCAGCCCTTCTTATAAATAGGGGATGATTATTTCATCCCCAAGTACGTAATTCCATGTGTTGGAAAAATCAAGAAGCATAGATATTTTTCTTTTTCCTTAGTTTATTAAATTACTTGAAAGCATCTCCCACCGGTGATCAAGTGAGGTGAAAAGGGAAATACTTGAGAACGTTTTTGGGTCGATAGAGCGAGATCGTAATTGTCCCGTATATCCAAAGGCCAATTCTACAAGAGGTACGTTTATCACATATTTACTTGTTTATTCCGCCATAGTTGATATGTGAATTAATTCAACATGCATGATGAAAATTCGTTGTTGGAATTATTATTTGAATTAATTAGGATTAATTCATGCTAGTAATAATTGTATTTAAATTCGTATTTAAATTTCATCCCGAATAGATTCCGGGCACCCCTATTTTCCCAACAGGAGTAGTATTTATTTGATTAATAATTAATAATTTTCATATATGATTTTGATATATAAAACATAAACAATGTTATTTTTAAAATATTTAAATAATAATAAATTTAATGTTATTTATAAACAAAAATCAATTTTACAATATAATCGTAAAAACACACCGAAAAATTTAAAAAAACAAATGAGTAAGACAAATATAAAAAACTAAGTATCTTAAGTCTTGAGAAGATATATTATTTAAGATTGTAATTAAGGACAATAATTTTTAAAAGTCGCAAATTGAGGTCAAACCATCCCAAATAAACCCACATTGAACTATGCTACATGGCCCGATTGGGTTGAATTCAGTCTAAAATTCAGGTTATTTGACATGGTTTGGCTTGATTGGGGCTGAATTTGGGCTCAAATTGGGTTCAATAGTGATAATTGTGCCTAAATTCACTACTCTTAGAACCTGAGTCTTTAAATTGTCAGCCACAAAGTTACGATCCTTAAAAAAGTATTTTCAGAAATTTAACTTCCACCTTGAGAATTGAGATAGACATTAACTCTTTTAGGTGATATTAATTTAGTTGGAAAAGAGGAGAAATGTGGACAATATCTCTTGTTGCTGGAAAAATAAGGATCATAACTCTCCGAGCTGACAATTTAAGGATAATAACTTTTAAAAGTAGTGAATCTTTGTCATATCAGCCCAAATCAGTTAGAATTGAGTACAAATTTAATCCAAATTCAAGCCAAATCATGTAAATAAGTGCAAATTTCAAGTCAAGTTCGGCCAATTAGTGCGATGTGTATTACTTCATGCTGATCTCGACTTTTAAAAGTTAATGTCATTAAATTGTCCACCAAGGTATAAAGTCCTAATTTTCCTATCACCCATAAGTTACGGTTCTTACGATAATCATTCTTGCTCTGACACTAATACCCTTATACTTCTTGAAAAAATGTAATCATTTTTATGCAATACTACAATTATAACAAATTTAAACAAAGTTTTAGTGAGACAAATTATGCGACGATCTGTGCCACCAATAAACTTGTATTCATACTAAAAGGGAATTTCTTTTGTTCTGAAATACTTCAAATATAATAAAATATGATTATTCTCCAAAAAAATTACACCGACTATTATGCGCTAAAAAAAAGCAACCATAATATTATTTAGGGTCTAAATAATTATATGACTTTCATCATACATCAACCAAATGTAAATATTAAATTGCTTATACATAGTTGATTAATATTTTGGAGGAAAACTTAAATTGTTTATATACGGTCAGTTATAACTTTTTTATTTATCATTATTCAAAAAATAAATTATAAAAAATATATAAGAGTATATATAAAGAGAAATTGATTTATACATACCACTTTACAATACTATTTAGTGTAACCAACTAATACTCTTTAGTGTAATCATCTAATACCTCAGCGAAAATAACTAAGTTCCTCCAGAACTAATACCCTTTAGTGCAAACAAATAAGAACCTTCAAATGGTTCATGTATAAACAAATTTCACTCTATACTTTATAGATTTAAAATAAATTTTATAGATAATAATCAATCATATTAATATAGAAAGAGTGTGTAATACCCCCTCCATCCCACGGGGAATATATATAGAGTGAAATGGTTCATAAATGAACCATTGAAGGGTATTAATTGTTTTCACTAAAGAATATTAGTTGTTTTATTGAAGAATATTAGTTGTTTTCACTAAAGAGTCTTAGTTTGTTTTCACTGAACAACTAAGACTCTTCAGTGTAATTAAGTAATATTCTTCAGTGAAAACAATTAATACACTTTAGTGAAAATAACTAATATCTTTCAATGATTCATATATGAACCAGTTTCATTCTATACTTTGTCTCCCACAGGATTTTGCACCCCTCAGATTGAACTTGGATTATGAAAATGGGTAAAGTAGTGACATATGAGTATATATGTGTATATTTATGTGAATGTACACGCAAATTAATGTTTCCTTTTTAGGTAGTGTGCAAATTAATGTGAGACGTTCAAATAAGGGAAAATGTGCAAATTCCTATGATACAGAGGGAGTACTTTTTATTAGAACAATTAATAATCTTTAGTGTAAACAACTAATACCCTTTAGTGAAACAACTCATACTATTTGTACCCCTCAACTCCTACTTTTTAGTGGAAAAAGTTTGTACCCTTCAAAGCTAATGCCCTTTTACTTAAAATAACTAATATCTTTAATATAAAAAACTAACATCCTTTAAAATAATTCATATATGAATCAATTTTTCTCTCTAATTTACCCCATATTTATTAGTGTACCACAATACAAAAATAAAAAATATTTAAATACCTCAGTTAAAATTTAAAATTGAAGTCCTTAAAATTCAAGTGCATGTTGTGCACTTGAATGCATGCTAGAATTTATGTATAAATTTACGTATATACTTCTTTTATTTAATAATGTTAATATAGTTCCTTTCAAAAATTTATTATAAATTTATAAACCTAATACGAACATTCTATATAATATTGTAAGATGCTATATTTATTAAGGTTTAAAATGTTACTATTATTTATTAAATAATTATGCATATTTTTTATGGTATCTATGAATAGAAAAAATTGTAATTTTCATTAAAATAATTAATTTAATGTTTATTTAGGGTTGTTCACGATACAGACCAAAACAGATATTTAAAAATATTCGTGTTCATACCAAAGTTCAATTATTTTAAAAATCGAGTGTCCATGTCCGTACCAAAATAGGACTACTCGTGCGAAAAGTATCACCTCAAAAAATATTAATTGTTCTCATTAAATGTATTTTATTCGTCATACCTTTAGTTAATTTTACACAGAACATTAGTTGATAAAATATAGGATACTAACAAAATATTATTCATAGTAATAGTTTGTGAATTTTGTTAAAATTAGATACTAAGATTAAATACCAAGCAATTTTATTATAAGTAACAAAATACTATTCAATACTAAGATTAAAAAAGGTTGTGGCATAAAAATTTGGAATTTTCCTTAGTATTTAGTGGAAGAAAAAATCTTCAATATTTAAAACCAACTTCAATAGGTAAGGAGAAATTCAGGAGAAACTTTAGGAAATGTACTATATCATAAATACAAGTGCAGGTGTATGTGATATATTTTGAAAAGACCAGTCAACTCAATTTATAACAATATGTAATCAAGATTATAATTTTTGGAATATTAAAAAATATTAATATCAATTTATTATAATAAAATAGAAATAACTATGGTAGAAATTGTCCACAACTTCAGAAACGGTTATAATCTTAATTTCTTTATGATGAATTAACAAACCGAAATTAACTGCTATAGTCTAGCTAAATAAAAATTAATTAAGCTTCTCAAATAAAATTAATTATTTAATTAAAAGTGGGTAATCCACAAATAAAAATTTCTCCCGAATTCTAGGAATATTACAAAAAAAAAAAAAAAAATTAATTAGCCCCTGTGACTATTTATAATTGTAAACATATATACACACATATAAAATTTAACATATTAGAATGAAAAAAATTTGACTTTGTAAGTATATATATTCAATTTTATAACTTTAATTAAGAGTATTCAATTTTTCTTGAAATTTGGAAATATTAATCAAATAAAAATAAGATATATATAAGACAGTTATGTACTCAATTTCTATAAATCCAATTAAATAATTGATTCCTATAATATCGCTTTTAATTCATATTTTCCACAAATTCCATATACGTTATATAAGTATATCAGTAAAATCACAAATAATTAGGAATAATTTAAAATTTAAATGTAATTTAATGTATCTAATTTTTTTAATGTATCTTATTAGTATCAAGAGATTTTATAGTTTAAAAGGGAAATTATAGGAATGTAATTCAAAGATTATAGTAATCTATAAAACCAATTACACGATTATGTTCCTATTATTTAGAAATTAGATAATCTAAAAGAATCCACTAAAAAGTATATAAAAATATTAAATATAATATAAACTGCAGATGCAAATAATATTTTGTCCGATAAGGATTCTATGTGTTAATCTAAACAATAATTTGTATGAGAATATATAAATTCAATCTACATAATAATTTACGTTATAATTTTAAAAAAGTGTATTCATTTTTTCCGGGGATGTTAATCGAATAAAAAATAAGACATGCATAAGACATGCATGCACTCAATCTCTATAAATCCAATTAAAGAACTGAATCCTATAATTTCGCTTTTAATATTCTTACTTTAAATAAAATTAATATACATTATATTAGTATATTAGTAAAACCAGAAATAATTAGGAACAATTTAAAAATTAAATGTAATTTAATATATCTAATTTTTTTTATATAATATTTTTAAATGTATTTTATTAGTATCAAGAGATCTTGAAACATAAAAGAAATATTTGTCATTTGGATCATCATCAAATCATAAAATTTAATAGATTAACAAAATTCAACAACCCTTTGTTAATCAAACATTCAATACCCAACAATTGACTGCTACAACAATTACAAATTTGAAAAATCACATCTGGAGGAATCAAAAGAATTCATGTCAAACAAAAGTAGGTATGACATATAATTTTGTTCCTTTAATATTCATAGAATTTTTCATGATAAACATTTTCATCAACTTCTAGATCCTTATCATCTTGAGAATGTTCAAAACTTTCATAATCACCGAAAATTGGAAAATACGAAAGAACTATATTATCGTAATATAATGGATACATTTTTTGACGAAGTACAATCTAAAATTACCAAATGAAGTACAATTGGAATCAAAACAAAATTTCTTGTGGTCTACATGACCAAAAGAAAAATAAATAAAGTCCAATATGGATACAATATTTAGTCGGACTTATCACTCTAAGAAAAAAATATCGATCAACATCAATACACATAACAATCCCCTATCCACTGTGATTTGATAAGAAACTCCCAAACTTTGGAGCTAAGCTCATATTTCTTGCAAGAGAAACAAACAACAAAACAAAAGATCAAACAAACCAAGGATGAATGGTTGAATAATAGGCACATGTATACATAGGTAAAATATTTGTAACGGTCGCAAATTGAAAGGAAGAATATAAAGACAATAAACAAATATCACCAATCATATTAAAAACAATATAAATGCAACCATTAAAATAATTTCATAGAAAGTAGATAAAATGATCCAGCGGCTGATATGAAAAGTACAAAAAATGATCAATGGTCAGAAAAATTTGGCGCCCAAACTAAAATAGGAAATCCTAGCTCTATTATATAGATATAGGTTAACAACCAATTTATATTTAAAAATTGGGAAGAATTTCATATGAAGGCCTGCATTTAAGGCAATATCTCAAAATAAGGCCTAAAATAACAATTGTCTCAAATCAAGGCTTAATATTTCATTTTTTTTCTCAAATTTAGATACACTTTTAAATTGTGAATCTCAATCCAAGTACATTTCACTGCTGATGTTTGACGGCATCTAACATCATTACATCAATACTAAAGAGATCATGTCTCTTTACTATCAATTTTTATTAGAATTATAAGTATAAATTTGAAGAAATTTTAGTGGTTCGTAGCGAATAGACGTCGACAGAAGCCCATCCCCATTCAGAAGACAAAACAGGTTAAAGAGGTTTTGAGTCACCGATGCATCAACACTAAACACTCATCAATACTAAAGAAAAATGTATTTTCTTTTTGATAGAATATATATTGTTTGTATCTAATTGTGATTGTTCTCATATACCAGATAAAAAGTGTATTTTCTTTTCGAAAGGAAATGAGAAAAGAAAACTAAGGGTTCTACAATCCACATTAGAATCTTGAATTTTATTTTATGGTTAGATATCTTTGTTGTAACCCCCCGAATCCATACATATTAATTATATAGAATTCGAGATGCTAATTGAGATCAAAAGTCTGAACTATAAATTTTTTGAAGGAAATATAACGGAAAGTAGAGATGATGAGTTTTTATGCAGCGGAAGAAATGAGTAGAATAATTTTAATAAGTATCTCACACACATATATGTGTACATAAAATATAGTATTAATAGTAACATTTTATTTAAGCGGGGAACTCCGTGTCCTCCCTATTACTGTCCTTACTCCATGAAATCATAATCTGCAAGGGGTGTCAAAAAGGGGCGTGAGATTTGAATTCTCACGTATGGGTGATTTGCAACGTCATGGGATTGGTAAATCCGAAATATATTAAGTTATACTCATTAATAAAGCATTTAATGCATTTAATCAGTTTCACATATATACATGATTTCGATATTCCATAGAAGAAACAGTTTATATAATAATTAATCAGTATTAATACATTTCACATAGTATAATTGAAATAACACAAGTTGGTTCACATTAGGGCAAAACCCAAAGTCATATTCACGTATTGTCACAAACTGTCAAACCATATTCGTACGACCATTCCACTTCTAACAAACTTACTCCTTACAACCACCATCAAACTCACTTCATCCAACCACAACAACCCTCAAAATAATAGCAAACCATCAATGACCTTATTCCCAGTGCGCAACGTAGGCGGCTGACCCGGGGACCAGATATGTTTGAATCAACAACCTACATTCCGAGGTCATCCCCGACAGCTCCCCGGAGGTTGGATTAAAAACTCGATCCCAACTCCGTACTTACTGACTTTCCATAAAACTGACACATCAAACTTTACAGAGAAACGTCACTTGATTGACAACTGAACTGATTCATGCTCACATAAGGTACTCTCTCATACAATAGTGATCGATTTACAAAACAACAGGCATTAGATATCATATATAGTCATGTCACATAACTCAAACAGTTATATAATAGGTGTTACGTTTATGTTGGATTAATTGTTTTAGATTGATTTGATCGAGTTCAGAAAATACCGGCACAAAGTTATTATTAGCAGATCAATCAACCGATCATCACACACCTGTTAACTTTATAGCTAAGTTACAACTGTCTTGAAATTCCTTTGGAAGATAACTCGCGTTGTAGAGACGTCCCGAGATTGATATACAAACAGAATGTCGGATCCCTCGTGCGAATTTCGATTAGCACAGAATCCTAGTACCAAACCATTTGATTAAAAGTTGACCTTTGAATTATTAGGAAAACTTGAGAGTTTGTGTTACGAGAATCGAGGAGATCATTATCTTATAGACCTACTTAAAAACACATACTATCTTGGTAAATAGACCACTTCTAAAAGGTTGGTGTATTGGGGGAGTGTACTTACTAATTTCCTTGTGTATGGCTATTTCGATCTTTATAAAACAATCTCTTAATATCTTTGTAACGCCCCGACATTTAGCTTTTCGAATAATGATGCTTTAGGGCTGAGGCGCTACTAAATACCATTAATAATCCCAATTCCAGAGTTAGCGAAACCAAATCCATATTTTGTAAGCGGAAACTATAAATAGTTTGAAAAACAATAACCCTAAAGCAACCAGAAATCAAGGATATATACATATGTAAGAAAAACGAACTAATAAACTTTGCTCGCAAGCAATAATTATACATAGGAAGTGGTGGAGCAAAATACGATATTTTGTTACAACATATTCAACCAGTATTCTTCTAATTATACATAAACTCGACCGGCTTTTATTTAAGTAGCAAAACTAAGAACATTTATTTATTTCACAATGTCTCAACAAGGTACAGTGCTGCATCTTCATCATTCTTCCACACCAGATTCGACATCTGAAACAATGTATAGGGGAAGGGGTGAGTGTCTCAAATACACTCAGTGAAACAATCTCAATGATTGCACTGTTAAAAGGCATATGCAAATAACACATAACATGGAAATGTAACTCCTGCTCACATAATACGGGCCATGTGTCGACGTAACCTGGATCATCCGGGTCAACGGGTTCAGAAATATCTAGCCGTACAATTAAACAAGACATGGAATGTATTATCATATCACGGGCATCACCCGGCTTGGTATGCATGTTATATTCACGGGCATCACCCGGCTTGGCATGAAAGTTAGATTTACGGGGCATCACCCGGCTTGGCATGAAAGTTAGAATCATACAATCTTCACATTGGTTACATAACCATGACATATATCAATCACATATCACATTTTAGCATAACAATCATAACATTGAATGTTAAACTCAGTTAAGAGTGGAAATCATCCCACCTTAGCGTGAAATGCACTGTGTTGGAGCACGACTACTTTCTATGGTTCACAACCTTCCTCTGGCCCTACAATGAATATCAGATGCTTAGATATCTCAAAAGAGCTACTACTGAATAATAATTAACTAATTATAACTATAATAAATGATTTTCTAGGGTTTTATGACCATTAGATTTCATTCAGAGATTGAAGGGTAAATTAGTCATTTTCTAAAGTTTGATTAATTTATCTGATAGTCAAAAGATATATTCTAGGGCTCTTATTGTTTAAGAGGCTTATTGGAAGTACAATGAAACTCGTTAGAGCTAAAACAAATTTAAAACGAAGAATTTGGAATTAAAGCGAGAATTTAGGACTCATAACCGTTCAGGGGTAAAATAGTCATTTTACCAGGTTTTATCTCACCCAACTTTAATACTAAATTGTAGGGTTTTGAATTTAAAACATTTTGACACTGGTTTGGATCGAATCGGATGAAAAACGAAGATTTTACGAGCATTTGAAAATGAGTGGCAAAATTGTAATTTTAATACAGTTGACCTTTGACTAGTTGACCGGTCAAACCTGACCAAAACTTTATTATTTGCAAAATAATCCCTGAACTTAATCTAATTCTCTTTGGCATCCTCTAAACTTATAACCTTTTATACAAATAGGTTCTATTCGGAGTTTTACACCTCCGATCGCAAAACCGAAAACACCGTTGGAATCCTTACGATCTCGGCTACCTTTTCCACTAAAAATACGAAACAATCGGACACCGGAAAGCATCGTCGATCGGCAACGCCATTGCTGCAACTGCCGAAGCTTCAAAGCTATAATTTCATGGCGTTTCGCCTATTTCTCACCATTTACAACAAAAAATCAAGCCTATACCTTTCACTATATCCAATTCCAACAACAAACTCTTCGATTTCATACGAAGATAGAATTCCAAAATTCACAATGAAAATAAGTTTAAAACGTCAATTTCCAACTCAAATTTCAGACGATTCCTACAGTGATTTTACAAATTGAAGACATAAATATAATCTACGCATTACAGGCTTCAAAACGGTATAAGGCTCGTCACCTATCGTTCACCGGAACGACAGCGGCGGCTGGAGGAAAATATGAAAATATTCCGAATTTTCGGACTTTCAACAACAAATTCACGACGCTACAAGCGCCGAATCAACAAAACGACTTAATTTCTAGAATCTACGAGTTACTATGATCATTTCGGTATATTGTACGATTAATTCCGATAAACGCCGGAGATCGGTGACGGCGGCAAGGAAGAAACGTAAAGAAAAAGATCAAAAGAAAGAAGAAAGAATTACCTTTTCTTTAGAAAGAAGAAAGAATTACCTTTTCTTTTTCCTTTAGAGCGAAGTTTTTCTAGGTGAGTTAATCTATAACTCCTTATTACGTATATATCTGCCACATTTTCTTTTATTTTTAATTATATTTAGTATACATAGTTATCCACTTTAAATATTACTATTATTCTTTTATTTTAAATATTATCAATAATACATAGTTATTTGAATAACTCAAATGACTAATGCTGAAATGTTGTTTTTTTTTTTCTCCTTACGTAAAAATAAATTATCACCACACTTTTTATTATTATAAAATATACATTATATTATAATTACATTAGGAGATTAATCAATCTTAGTATTTAAATTTAATACATAAATTATAAAATTAATAACATATAAGCATTTATAGTATTATGGGGTGTTACAATCTTAGACTTTTATAACTAAAGGTTTTGATACTTAAAAGTATATCCATATCATAGTTTTCTTGAAAATAATTAAAAGAGATAAGAAATTTATTTAGATAATACTAATATAATATAATTTCTAAATTAATATTTTTCTTTCTAATAAAATTCTATATCTTATTTCTAAAAACCATTGAATATAATTTATATTTTATAAATAATATTCCCTTTTATTAATCTTATTTGATTTTAGAAAAACTTGTATAATAAATATTAAAATAGTATATATTATATATATAATTGACTTCCTATTATCAATAATACTTCTAAAGTTGATTAGTGTTACTTTTAAAAGAATTATGTTATTTCCCCAAATACTCCTTTTCATTTGTTTACTAAGTTGGATATAAAATTTTATCTTTTTGTTCTTTTTTTTCTAAAGTCGAATAGTAATAATTTTGAGAACCAAAGGTATTACTTTTATAATCTAACGGTACGAGTCTTTTTCTCAAACAATAAGAAGAAGATTTTAAAGAAGATAAAGTTTCCTCCTGCCCCTATTTGAACAATAGGCAGGGGAGAAAGAAGAAGAATTTGCAAAGGACTTCAAAACTAATACTATACACAACTAACATCATCACCACTCAACTAAAACAATAATACTACCAAAATAACTAATTCAATCTCACCACAGTAGGAATTAACAACAATACTAAACAACTAAATTAATAACATTAAAAGACTATACCAGTAATACAAAACCATGTCCACTGCTTTGGACTAAAACAACTGTGGGAGTTTTACATCAACAAACCAAAATCAGTGTACCTCTAATTCCTTCTTACAAGATTAACCAAAATAGTCTTATCCCCAAACCGGAAATTACGAAAGAAATAGAGAGAAGAAAGCCAGAAATCTTACGAGTCCCGAATTGGGCAGCGTAACAGCGTAATTCTGTGTTTTCTGGAAATTAAACAGGCAGTGATACGTTCTTCAACTTCACAGGAAAAGCAACGAGGACAAAAGCACCTCGATTACACACAAATAGGAATTATTGTGAGTCTTAAATCGGGATTGAGAAATTGGGGAAATTGAGAACAAAGGATCGAATTAGTGAATGCATCGGGAGAAATAAAACGAGACTCACCAAGTACAAGAAGCAGATGACGACGCTTGTTTGGGAGAGGAAACAACCGCACGGTGGCGCTGAGAGGCGGCACACGGTTTCCTGTGGCTGGTGAGCAACGATGGTTGCGGCTAGAGGAGGGAAGGAATCGAAAGCAGTGGACGGTACTTCAGGAATCGAAGCGGCGCCGTGAGTGGTCGGATGGAGCGAGAGGCGGCGATTGTGGCGGTGGTTCCAGGGGCAACGGCGGAGGGCATCGCTCGGCAGGAAGGGCGGCGCGATGGTGCTGGGACCGCGGAGTGCGTGGTGGCTTCGATCGGCATTTTCGTGGAGGAAAGAGGCGTTCAAGGCTGGAGGCGATCAGAGCGTTGGGCGGCGCTGCTTGCTGGAAAGGAAAAAGAGGCAGCGGCGTTGTAGATGATGGGTTGCGACGCTCCTGTGAGGGAGGGAGGCGTCGCGATTCCGGGCTGGCACGGCGGCGTTCGCGACGGAGGGAGAATGCTCTGGCCGATTTTTTTAGAGAGAAATAAGAGAGAGAAAGAAAACTGGGATGTGAAATTGGGATAACCTGTACGCATTTTTTGGTTTTGAGAGGAAAGAGAAGGAGATATTTGATTGGAATTTAATTTCTCAATTAATTATTTTAAAAGAAGGAATAAATATATGGCTGGGATTTTTTTACTATTTAATTAATTAATTTAAATTAAATTAAAAGAAGGAATAATCTTGTGGTTGAGATTCATCCTTTTAATTCTAGATATTTTCGATCCCACTAGATACGGTTTAGGGATCGTTTGGTTCACGAGTTTAATCCCGATTTGATAATTAATACAGTTTTAAAACTCAATTAATATTTTAGTGTATTTGAATTATATTTGTATATTTTTATCAATAAATTATACGGATCGAAATCCTTACTTAAACTTGATTATTTAATTTCTTGTAGTCCCTTATCCGTTTGAAAGATTCGATTTCTTCCTTCGAATTTGGGAATTTATAAAAAGCTATATATTCAAATTACACAATAGCACACAAAATAATAAAATTAAAAGAAACAAAGATAATAATATAAAATAAGGGTTCTAGGAATATAAGAGGTATAAAATGGGACGGGGTGTTACATTTGTTCTTTGAGGAAAAAGCTTCCGCGCTTGGTGAAAACAAGATGCCGCCAGCATCATCGGTGGAGTATACTTGGATTGAGACTCACAATTTTAAAGTGAATCCAAATTTGAGAAAAATGAAATATTAAGCCTTGATTTGAGACAATTATTAGTTTAGGCCTTATTTTAATACATCACCTTAAATTCAGGCCTTCATATGAAATTTTGCCTTAAAAATTGGTAATGAGTGTTGGTGATCGGTTCTAATCGTGTGGATTAGTAGTTGTTTTTAATCGGTTTTTGGAATCACCAAACAAGAACGTGTGATTGATTACCACCGTAAATGGTAAATTCGATTGTTCGGGTTATATAAACGAAAATACGAGTATCGAATTCGTATTTATTTCGTGTGTGTGCACGTTTAGGTGTATGAGTGTGTGTCATTGTGGTATTTGTGAATTTGAACTTCTATTTCTTAGCTGGAGAACAACTATTTATAGAGACTAGCAAGTAGAGGTGTCCAAGACTCTTGGACTTCCTAGCTTGCATGCTAGACAAGTGTCATTTGACCTTGTTTGACCTTATCTAAGCTGAATTTTAGCTACAAAGTCTTCTTTGGTCTTATCTCAGAATCATTGTTGTTCGTCATGGTTGGCATGACTGGTCCAAATTGGTCTTTCAACAAAAGTTGTTCGCCTTTTGAGGTTATGGCTCAGAAGTTGTTTGCCTATGCATCTGGTTGGGATAGACTTTGGAATCTTAGTTCTTTGTTCGTCATCATAGACCTCTTAGGCTGGTTGATGCACTACCTATTGATATTTCATCGTCAGTGATCTGATGGAACGTTCATATCTGGTCTCGGGTCTCAAAACAAGTTCACTAGTATGTTGTTCGTCACTGAAGTTGTTCGTCATGTTATACACCTCTTGGACTGATTTGTGCACTCCAACTTGATATTCTTAATTTAATCATTAATCCTTGTTCGCTCCACAATAATTGATGTTCGCCCATCAACAATGAGGTTTAATCCGTTAGTAAAATACATATCAATTACCAACAAAATTACCTATGAGTTTTAGTTCATTATTAAATTATACACGGATTACCAATAGAATCTTAGTCATAAGTAAAAAAAAATTTATTAACGACTATTGATTTACTAACAACTTTGTTAACGGTGACTTGGTTGGTAATTTAGCAATGACAATATCCTTCCATTGGTATTCCTTCCATAAAAAAAAAACTAAAAAAAAAAGAAATTTTACAAATGAATTTCCTAATGGTGACTTGGTTGACAATTTAGCAACGGAAATATCCTTCTGTTGACATTCCGTCCACAAGAAAAAAAATACTAAAGAGAAAATATTTACTAACGAATTTTTCAGTGATGAATTGGTTGGTAATTTAGCCACGATAATGTCCTTCCATTGACATTTTGTCACAAGAAAAACAAAATACTAACGAGAAGATATTTATCAACGACTATTTTGATGGTGACTTCTGTTGATGGGCGAACATCAATTACTGCTTGACGAACAAGAGTTTAAGCCTAAATGAAGATTATGAAGCAAAATATCTAAACAAAAAATGACTAACAAGGATAGTCAAAATGGGAGTGCACAAATCAATCCAAAAAGTATATTAAACGACGAGCAACTACTTTGACGAACAGCTTTTAGGTGAACAGGTCCAAGGCCCGGGACCAGGAATGATCACCATGCCAAGCCCAGGGTGACAGGCAACATTACTAAAATGTGGTGCATTTACCAGCTCAACTCATAGAGTGTATGTCGCCAATTAGCCTGTCAAGTCAACTAGACCCTTGTCGAGCAAGAATTAAATACCCAGAGGGATATCAACATTGAACATTCAAGCGAACAACTTCTGAATCACATGATCAAGGAGCGAGCAACAAATGCAACAGAGATAAATAAAGTCCCCAAGCAAATAACGGTGAACAACATTGAATCCATGATAAGATCAAATACAAGACTTTGTAACTAAGTTTCAGCTTAGATAAAGTCAAATGTGGTTAAATGACATATGTCAAGCATGCAAGCTTGGTAGTCCAAGAGTTATGTACACCTCCTACTTGGTGGTTAGTATAAATAGTTGTTCTCCAGCAATAAAATATAGGTTCAAATTCACAAACACTCTAAATACATTTACTAATACACCTAAACGTACACGCACACGAAATAAATACAAATTCAATGCTCGTATATTCAATTTTATAACCCGAACAACCGAATTTACCATTTACGGTGGTAATCAATCACACGTTCTTATTTGGTGATTTCGAAATCGGTTAAAAACAGCCACTAATCCACGCGATTAGAAGCGATCACCAATAATTTGGCGCTAGATGGAGGGTTCGAACCTTCGATTGAAGTGTGATTATCAAGAACTTCAAGTTTAAAACTTGAAGATTTGAAGGAATCCTCAAGAAATTCTTGAAGATTCAAACAATAGTGTTCTTGGTGTTCTTCAATTTCAAATTTGAAGATTCAAAGATTGAGAAGGTAATTCAAATCAGGATGCCTCAATCCAAAGAAACTAGGATTTCACATCCCTCGATGGGAGTTTCCCCGACTCGGGTCTCGTCCACTGATCATCAGGATCGTGATCCACGCCATGCGATCAAGGTTCAACCTTCGGTTGCAACCCACATAATGCCTCCAGAATTAGAGGCATTGGCTAAAAACCCCCCCACGAATTGGCTAAAACGATAGCTGCTCTCCAAGCAATCCAGAAGCAACAAGAACAACATAGACCTTCACAAGCAAGGTCTAAGTCTCGCCAACTAGAAGTAGTGAGAGCATGGTCTGCTCGCGGCGAGCAACATGAGGTCAACAATGCCCAAAATCGAGGGGACAAATGCAAAGCTAAAATGGTGGAACAAACGGAAGGCCAAGTTAAATCTGTCCATGGGCGAACAACAATGTCAAGCCATGGGACATCTCGTTCCAGTGCATAGGACAGATTGGGCCGACCAAAACCCCAGCCAGGAGTTGCTCGCCTAGAGCAAGGGCAGGGGCGAGCAACTTACGAGCAAGTACGCTCGTCGGTACATGAAAGGTTGACAAGGTCCACTTTTGGGCATCTGGGGCAACATGCGGCGAGCAACCCCAGGAGGCAGCCTCAAGAGATTCCCCCTCCAAGTGAGGGACTGCGGCGAGTAAAATAACATAAATCCTTGCTCGCCAAATAGCCTCCAAGTCAGGAGATATCTCTTGATGAATTGTCAAGTCTAAGAAAAGTCGTGGAGAGAATGCAAGGACAACTTGACCAGCAAAGAGGAATTGGGGCGACCAATATGCCATCCTTCCCATTATCTTCAATTATTTTGAAGGCCCCAATCTAGAAAAAGATACAATTTCCGGCAAGCATACAATATGAAGGCATTGCTGACCCCCGTGTCCATCTAACGAAGTATTCAGATTACATGATCTCGGTGGGGGCAAGCGATGCAACTCAGTGTTGGAATTTCCCCTAACTCTGGGGGACAGAGTACACAAGTGGTTTTCTGCAATGCCACCAGCATCCATCCATTCGTTTGCTCAGTTGAGCCGAGAGTTCCTCTCACACTTTTCGACTGTAGGATCGTACCTTTCCCAGAAGCACCGACTATTGGATTTAAAATAAAATGATGACGAATCGGATCGGGCTTTCATGGAAAGATTCGATAAAGTATTGTTGAAAGGGGAACCGATTAGTGAAGATATAAAGATTGTAGCCGTCATGGACGGGTTGAAGAAAGGATCAGACTTAAGGAAAGAGGTACGTCTGAAGTGCCCAAAGAGCTATGCCGAGTTCAGAAATCAAGCCGGCATATTCGTCTCCATGCATGAAGCTTTACAAGCAAATTTGGGGGACAACAAGGCTGATCCAAAGGAGAACAATAAAAAGCCCGGTGGAACAGGCTATCGAGTCCCTAAAAATATGAAGGCGTTCACTGAAGGGACAGAGCTGAAGGAAAAATTAAACCAGGTGCTGACAGTATCCATCAATACTGTGTACAACAATGTGAAGGAGAAAGAGTTGCTCTCCCCTCCTCGGAAGATTCCTCAAGAAACTAGCAAACTCAACCCAAACAAATATTGTGTCTACCACCAAAGTGTGGGGCATTTTACGAGTGAGTGTAGAGATTTGCTCAAGCAATTATGGCGATTCTACGAGGAGGGAAAGCTCTCCGACTTCGTCAAAAGGCAACCTGGGAAAAGAGGCCGCGAGAGCAGCTCAGGTGATGAAATTGACGACCAACCTCCACGGAACAACAGACTTGGACGACAAGACCCTACCGTTGCTGCTCGTCCAGTAGAAGATGTATACATGATGGAACCCTCAGGACCTACGACCACCAATATCTAATCGAAAGAGAAAGGCGGAATTACGAGCAATTGATCATGTACAAGAAATGAGGGTTAATCTGTCAGTCCTACAAACATCGGAATCAACCTTTACTGAGAAAGACTTAGAGTGAATATTGACCCCCCATAATGATTCTCACGTAATTTGTGCCAAGATTATGGGTACCAGAGTGCATCGATTGTTGGTGGACACCGGGGCTTACACTAACATCCTCTTCAAAAAGACACTCGATCAACTGGGAGATTATTCAAGCTATATCCAAGACTCGAATCATCATATCCTAGGCTTTGGAGATACTGTAACAATCCCTCTGGGAATAATTAGGTTGTCTGTGAAACTTATAACGGCTGAGAAACCCGAGAAAAATATCACAAGAATGGTAGATTTCTTGGTTGTAGATCAAGAGTCCACTTATAACGAGTTTCTCGGTCGACCCTTTTTGAATGAATTCAAAGCCGCATGTTCGACCTACTATTATTGCATAAAATTTCCAACAGCAGGTGGGGCTTGTTCAGTAAAGGGAGACCAAAGAAAAGCTCGTGAGTGTCTCCTACAAATGCAATCAAAAGAAGGACGAGTTTCCATGATGGAAGCCACCACCAGCTACCCAGTTGATGAACCATTAGTACTAGAAGACGTGATGGAGGCAGGAGAGGATCATATGGATCTGGATGAGCAACTCTTACCTGCCGACGAACAACTTTTAGACGAGCAGCTCATCACCACCAAGGAGGCACCTTCACCTGACGAACAATATTTGGGTGGCGATGAGCAACTTACTATCAATGACTTGGAGGGATGCAATCTGGCAAATAATGATGAGCCGAGACAAGTAGACGATCTTGAACCCCGTCTGGATGCAGACCCAATGAACATCGAAAATGATTTCGACCAAGAGGGACCAATAATAGATCCTCGTTGGAAAGGGCAAAAACGACGAGCAACTCCGGTTGAAGAACTGGAGGCCATTAAAGTTAACCCTGAAAATAAGGACCTAGAATTGTACATAGGATCTGAGCTCCCTGAGCCATACAGATCCCGAATGGAAGAGTTCCTCAGAAGGAATCTAGATGTTTTTGCATGGTCCCATGCCATATGGTGGGAATAGATCTAAAACATGCTTGCCACAAACTCAATATCAACCAAGCAAGAAGGCCATTCCATTAAAAAAGAAAGAAATATGACCTAGACAAATATCAAGCTCTAAACGAAGAGGTGAAGAAGTTACTAGACAATGATCTAATTCGGCAAGCACTTTGTCCACAATGGGTAGCAAACCCAGTCCTTGTGCGGAAACCGAATGGTACCTGGAGGCTATGCATAGATTTCACAGATCTAAACACAGCATGCCCAAAGGATAATTTTCCTCTCCCACACATTAATCAGTTGGTGGACAGCACTGCGGGGTACAAGATGTTAATATTCATGGACACATTTGCTGGATACCATCAAATCCCGATGTATCTCGACGATCAAGAAAATACAGCCTTTTATACAAATAAAAATTTGTTGTGCTTGAAAAGAATGCCATTTGGCTTAATCAATGCATGAGCAACATACCAAAGGCTGGTAAACAAGATGTTCGACGAACAAATTGGGGACACGGTTGAAGTCTACGTTGACGATATCGTGGTCAAAAGTCCCCAGAAAGAAGATCATATCCAACATTTAGTCCATGTGTTTGATATCCTCCGACGTTACAACATGAAGCTAAATCCAAAGAAGAGCATCTTTGGAGTACATTCAGGGAAGTTCTTAGGCCATCTTGTTAGTCAGCGGAGAATTGAAGTCAACCCAAAAAAACTAAAGGCTATCGTGGATATGCAGCCTCCTCGTTTGGTAAAGGAAGTCCAAAGGCTAACAGGCTGCCTAGCAGCTCTGAACAGGTTCATATCCCGATCAGGTAGGGGTGGAAATAGGCCAAGCCGAGCTAGACTTTTCATTGGACGGCCTGGGCCTGCTATTTAATCTTTCGGCCTAAGCCTGACCTATTATCCGTCATAGGCTTTTTTCAGAGCCTTGGCCTGACCTTTTTAATAAATAGGTCTGGCCTGAAAGCCTTTTGGAGGCCTTTTTAATCATGTTTACAAAATTATATTCAATAATTATATTATTATTAAATCATAACAATTAACTCTTTAAATCTTAAAATGAAGAATAAAAACAATTTACCAAAGAATTATTAAATAATAGCAAAATAACAAATTCAAATAATATTTAAATTTATATTTTGCAATATTCTTACATATATATATATATATTAAATATTTATTATATTATATTATATATGTATTGTATTATTATATATTATATTATATTATATTATATTATATTATATTATATTATATTATATTATATTATATTATATTATATTATATTATATTATATTATATTATATTATATTATATTATATTATATTATATTATATTATATTATATTATATTATATTATATTATATTATATATTAGTGTAGTTAAATAGGCCGGTCTGTTGGGCTTAAAAGGCTTACAAAAAAGCTCAAGCCTGACCTATTTAAATAAATAGGCTTTTAAAAAAGCCTGAGCTTGACCCGTTTGTTAAACGAGCCGAGCCGAGCTAGGCTTTAGGTAGGCCGAGCCGTAGGCCCCTGTCGGGTAGCCTGGCCTATTCCCACCCCTACGATCAGGAGATAAATGTCATCCATTCTTCGGAGCCATCAAAAAAGAAAAGTTCACATGGACGAGCAACTGCCAGAAAGCATTTGAACAACTTAAAGACTACCTGAGAGATGTGAAGATATTATCAAAGCCCATCCCAGGAGAAAAGCTCTATTTATACCTAGCAGCATCCAAAGTGGCAATCAGCTCTGTCTTGGTGCGCGAAGATGGTAAATTCCATCAACCAATCTACTATGCCAGCCAAGCTCTACATGAGGCGGAAATCAAATATTCACCAACTGAAAAGCTGGCATACGCGCTTGTCATGAGTGTAAGAAAGTTAAGACATACTTTTTCGACCATCAAGTCGAAGTACTAACAACTTTCCCACTCAGGCAAATTCTTCATCGCCCAGACACGGCTGGACGTCTATTAAGATGGTCACTAGAGATCAGCCAGTTCGGGGTAACTTATGCTCCTCGAATAACGATCAAAGGGCAAGCATTAGTCGACTTTATCGTCGAGCTAACTTTCCCCCAAGATCCAATGAGATGACTTGATGACCCATGGCATCTCTATGTTGACGGATCGTCCACCAACATGGCCTCGGGGGTAGGTGTGATTCTCATTAGGCCTCGGGGGTAGGTGTGATTCTCATTAGCCCCAGCAGACAAGTTTTCACCTCGGCTATCTAATTTGACTTCATGGCTACCAACAACGAAGCTGAATATGAGGCTCTAATTGCTGGACACCACCTCTCACTTGCAGTAGGTGTCAGATAACTACAAATATTCGGTGATTCATAACTGATCGTGAACCAAGTTAGAGGTGAATATGAAGCAAAAGATAACCATATGATCGAGTATCAAAGGATAGTTGCTCACCTGATATCCTTGTTGGATCAAGTTTTCATTGAACAAATACCACAAGGACAAGCAACACTCAAGCGGATGCATTAGCTCGACTAGCAACAAGTGAAGGACCAGCTGAATTGGTAGATATTGTCATAACCAAGATGAATAACCCATCAACGATAAGCTATAATGTTAACCAGCTAGACGAGCAAGCTAATGAAGAAGAAGAAGACTGGAGAACAGAAATAGTCAAATATTTGAAGAGTGGGGAAAAACCAAACAACTCTTTTGAAGCTGCCAAATTAATTAAACGAGCCGCCAGGTACACTCTGGTGGGAGAACAACTTTTCAAAAGAGGAATATCAATCCCACTCCTCAAATGTTTGCCTAGGGGGCAAGGACGAGCAATACTTGAAGAAATACATGCCAGAGTATGTGTAAATCACACTGGGGGGCAAGCCTTGGCGTACAAAACTATCAGATAAGGTTCTTATTGGCCGACTTTATGTCAGGATGCAATCAAGAAAGCAAAAACTTGTCACCAATGCCAGATTTTTGCCCCGAACATTCACACCCCGGCTCAGGAGCTCGTGTCAGTTTATAGCCCGTGGCCATTTGCAAGGTGGGGGATGAACATTATTGGTCCCTTCCCAACAAGAGTTGGAAATGTTCGATTTGCCATCGTGGCAATTGATTATTATACGAAATGGGCAGAAGCAGAAGCCATGGTAAAAATCACACAACAGAAGATAATCAATTTTATATGGAAGAACATTGTCTGTCGTTTTGGAGTTCCACAAATAATTGTGACAGACAATGGTCCGCAGTTCGATGGAAAAGAGTTGAGAGACTTCTGCACAAAGTGGGGGATCAAAAAGCATTATTCTACTCCTTATCATCCCCAGTCTAATGGACAAGTCGAGGTTATTAATAAGATTATCAAGCATACATTAAAAGTACGATTGGCGGAAAGCAAAGGCAATTGGTCTGAAGAACTTCCGGAAGTCTTATGGGCATACAAAGTTTCTCCCAGGTCTAGCACCGGAAAGACACCTTTTGCAATGGCTTTCAGAATAGAAGTTGTAATACCAATCAAGTTAAAGGCCAATACAATCAGGACGACCAACTTTGATGAACAGGCGAACAACTCTGCTTTAGTTACTGAAATGGATTTGCTCGAGGAAAAAAGATTAAATGCCGAGCTAAAAAATACTACATATAAACAGCGAGCAGAACGTTATTATAATTCCCATGTCAAAATCAGGGAATTCATAGTTAGAGATATGGTTCTAAGAAAGTTGCTCGCCCAACCTCCAGGTGTATTAGGACCGACTTGGGAGGGCCCATATCGTATAAAGACAAATTCCTTAATGGTGTATACGATATCGAGGACATGAAAGGCAAACCGGCCCAATACTCCTGGAATGAAGTACATCTGAAGAAGTACTATCAATAGGCCGAACAAGTTCAGTTCTTGGGCGAACAAATACTTTTGGGGGCAAGTGGACAAATGAACAAAAAACTTGCCTAATTTTTTAGAAATTTTGTTAAGTATAGAATGAAAAGTTGTTCGGCACATTGTATAGTTTGGTGCTGTTAATTTTTTATTTTTTTAGATAGAATTGCTAGGCAAGAATATTATAAGCGAGCAAAAGTTTTTGTGTTAGTGTTCAAAGTTGTTCGTCAGATTGTATATGTTAATGATGAATAGTTTTAACACACTTGTAAATTTTTACGATGTAAATATAGTTGTTAGTTGGAAGATAAGTCTAAAGCTCAAGGTATAAGTCCAATTTTAAGGATCAAGGCCATTTAAAGGTTGTTCGTCTTTTAAGATGAATAGAACCTAAGGCTAAACCCCTATTCCATTAAAAAGGAAAAGTTCAAATCGAACAAAGCCCAATATTGTATCTTATAATTGTAAAAGCATTAAACAATAATGTAAAAGCAATTAACATATTAAAAGAAGATGAGCGAATAAAAGATACTTTCATAAATAAAAAGGCTTTGAGCCTAAAAAATAGTACAAAGATGTGGAAGTAGAGGACTACAACAGAAAGTTGACGAGGAACTCTTACAAAAGATTACATCGAGAGATTCTAAGTCCTAGCAGAGGAATCTAAGTCCTACTCCTGATGTTGCACGCCTTGAGGCAAATCCTGAGGCTGATCGGCAGAAAGATCGACAATCATGCCACTAACCTTATCAGCCGCTTTCTTTTCCTGCTTGGCAGCATCTTGCTCGGCATCTGCTGCTTGCTCGTCTTCAACAGGGACTGGAGGGCGGGTAATAATAATGCTGGGATCAAGTTTATCAATCTTGATCCCATAATCTTCCATGTCTCCTAGCAGGAGTTCTATCCCATTGGGGGGAGGATAATGTTCGATAAATTCGCAAGGTCCTTCCCAATGTCTTCAACAATATCGGGCCTATCATAACAACCAACTGCAAGAATGCAGTCAGCGTAGGCACATATATACCCCAAGTTTGAGGAAGGACCCGTACGAATTTGCACTTCAGCCTCAAGTTGCTCGGACATGTACATTTCCCCCATCACCTCCTTGAGGCGAGAAACTTCAGCCTCGGCCTCTGCCAGCTTTTGCTCGATGGCAGCCTCTTTCTTCTTCTGCTCCTCGAGCTCAACATCCTTACTTTTGAGCTCGGTTGACAACACTTGATAATCTTCAACGTGTTTTTTCTCGATATTATCGGCGAGCTTCAGTTGACTATTTATGCGAGCAATCCTGGCCTCATACTGACCAACCAGGCCATCCTTCTCCTCGGTAAGCTGTCGAGCAGTATTTGAATATCGTCGAGCAGCATCCTCCAGCTCGGCAAGCTGGGTCATCCCCTTTTGGGCAGTAACAAGGGAGTTGGCGGCTTGCATCATAGAAAAATAAAAGTTGTCCACCACTCCTTGTATAGAGATGGATTTCTCCAGTGGCCTTATCCAGGACCAGGCGATCAACTCCGTGGCCTGACGAACATGCTTGCCCGAAATCTCTCTTATGTTGATCGGGATCTTGGAGCAGGCATATTGATGGATGGGGCTTGTTCGCCCAGGATGATTTTCCGCACGGTAACTGCGAGCAAAGAAATAAATGATACTTAGAAATTTTTATGGAAATAAGAATTTTCAAGGTGCTTGGATACAAACTTACTCGGGAAATTTCTTGGCATCCCAGCCAAGATGTGTGATATCCTCCGGCCCTCTTGGAAGAGTCTGCCTGTCTTTGCCGAATTTGCTCGCCCTTTCAGTTGGCTCGATTGAAGTGTGCCGAGCAACTTCAATGGCTTGGGTGCGAGAGGAGCCTTTGCCCACCTTTTCTTTTCCCTTATCGCCAGCAGGGGCAGCCTGGGTTACAAGAGTCTCATCTCCCCGTTTCAATCTTTTAGCCCCATGGAGGGATCCAGCGGGGGGAGACGGTGGAGTAGCACCAGGGGGGGTGGCAGCTTGCCGACCAACTGGAGCCCCAGCCCGCTTGTTCGTCATCGCCAAGACCTTGGAGGGCGGATCTCTTTTGATTTTTCTTCCTTTTGGAGGCGGCATCTCGTGGACTCTCTGCTCTAGGAGGCCGAAGCAAGGAGGAACAACTACTGTAACTTGCTCGACTATAAAAAAATTATATATTAGACGAGCAAGTTTTGAGACAAGAAGCTATTGACGAGCAAGTTTGCTTTGGGAAGTTAGAATTATTTATACCTGGGGGCACCTCGACTTATGCTTCAAGATGGTGGGGGTACGTGAACAGACGAGCAACTTTTTGACACTTCTCCTTGTTTACGTGCTCAATGGTCCTATCAGCTTTGTCTCGCAGGGCGACCAAACACGAGGTAAAGAAGAACTTTGAGCTAATCTCTTCCTCTTCAGTGTTCCATTTGAGCAATCGGGGACCTGCGAGCAAACAAGAAAAGTTAAATTAGAACAATTTAGTTCAAAGACGAATAAAAGTAAGCTTACGTCTAATCTTCCCGTAAGTGGTGGGGGGAATATATACGCCTAGCACCACCGTGTGGACCGGAAGATGCTTGCCAATCACCCCTGATGAAGAAAAAGTGCTCTTTCCAGTTTCTAATTTTGTTCGCCACTCCTTCAAACATTTTAAGTCCAGTTCGAGCCTTCAAATAATAGTACCCCTCTTCACCCACCGGACACTTGGTGATCGTCATTAGGTAGTTGACCTCTTCAGCAGTAATGCGGTCAACGTACCCTTCCAGGGCGAACAAACCCATGACGCCGAGCAAATTCATCCACCCAATTGGTGTAATTTGGGTGATGGCAAGGTTGGTCACCTCCAAAAAGTGACCAACAACCGGGGGCAATAGCAACCTTAGCCCGCGATAAGGGTGTCAATATTGATCGCCGTACATCCTGGTGGGGGCCGATCAACTCTTTCCTTCTTCTTTGGGGCCCACATATGGATGTCGTACGGGATTTGATACACCTCCCAGATTAAGTTAAGTTCATCTTTACAAACAACACTCTGGATCCTGCTCCCCTGGTAGTCAGTCCTCACCAGATTCAATACTTATCGTGGAGGGCGAGGAAAGTTGTTCGTAAATTCAGCAGTATATGCTCGCCATTCGAATGGGCGAGCAACACCAGAGGGGATTTCATTTTTGAGCATCTTGGGACTTGGGAATTCTATCCCCTTCAGAAATTCACGGGTAAGCTCGTCAAACTCCGAATCTACCTCCTCGAATTCTGAGCTCGATGAAGACTCCTCGTCTGAATTCCTGCTCGCGGCCGCTCCAATTTCTTCGCCGGATTGGCGAACACCAGTGTCTTCCACTGAGCGGACCACAAAATCAATGTTGGGGTGTGTTTCTGACAAAATTTCGAACGACGACTATCCCTCGAATGATACTATTGGAAAAAGAGGGTCCAGATCTTTCTCAGAGTTTTGGTTATTTGAGTGAGAGGACATGGGTTTCGAGTTAAAGGATCGAATTTGAAGAAGTTTATGAAAAATTTGCTAAATAGTAGATTTCGGTGGGGGATTGGTGGAGAGTAATAGCGATTGTTGCAGAAGGAGGTGACGCTACTCACACACGGTGGCGGTGGTGTGATTTCGAAATGGAGAAAATTAAAGAACAAGAAAAGAAATTAAAAGAAAAGTGTGAACTAGTTCAAAATACCTTGAAATTCACCGGAAAAGCTTTGAAGTCGCCGGAGATGGAAAATAATCGCCAGAATTTCTGTAGCAAAGGGTGAAGAATGGGAAAAAATTCATTTCTCACTCGTTTATATACCCAAGCAAAAAATGGGGTAAAATCCGTCATTTCCTCAAAATTCAAGGGTTAAAATGATAAAAAAAATGGTCATTTTAGAGCAAACTCAAGTGTTAAAGGGCCTACATGCAATTATATGGGCGTGTGGCCTCGGCCTTGATCGCGCATGGGCGGCGCATAATCATGCCGGCCACGTAATCATTGGGCGACTCCCAGATCTTGGGAAGATGAAACGGTGGCCCAAGGCTGCTCATCCAAGGGAAGTTGTTCGGCCCAATCCTTACCAAGATAATATCCTGACTACAGTTGCTCGCCACAAGGTTGCTCGTCTGAGACAACATCTAGCCAGGATAAGGGGTAATTTTTGATGGACGAACATCAATTACTTCTTGGCGAATAAGAGTTAAAGCCTAAATGAAGGTTATGAAGCAAAATATCCAAACCAGAAATGACTAACAGCTTTTAGGCGAACAGGTCCAAGGCTCGGGGTCGGGAATGATCACCATGCCGAGCCCAGGGTGACGGGCAACATTACTAAAAGGTGGTGCATTTACCAGCTCATAGAGTGTATGTCGCTAATTAGCCTGTCAAGTCAACTAGACCCCTGTCGAGCAAGAATTAAAGACCCAGAGGGATATCAACATTGAACATTCAAGCGAACAACTTCTGAATCACATGATCAAGGATCGAGCAACAAATGCAACAAAGACAAATGAAGGCCCCAAGCAAATAACGCCGAACAACCTTGAATCCATGATAAGATCAAATACAAGACTTTGTAACTAAGTTTCAGCTTAGATAAGGTCAAACGTGGTCAAAGGACACATGTCAAGCATGCAAGCTTGGTAGTCCAAGAGTCATGTATATTGGGAAAATAGGGGTGCCCGGAATCTATTCGGGATGAAATTTAAATACGAATTTAAATACAATTATTACTAGCATGAATTAATCCTAATTAATTCAAATAATAATTCCAACAACTAATTTATCATCATGCATGTTGAATTAATTCACATAAAATCTAGGCGGAATAAACAAGAATTTATGTGACTTACGTACCTCTTGTAGATTTGGCCTTTGAATAAACGCGATGATCACGATCTCGCTTTATCAACCCAAAAGCCTTCTCAAGTATTCCCTTTCACCTTGTTCGATCACCGGTGGGAGATGCTATCGAACAATTTAAATAACTAAGGAAAAAGAAAAATATCTATGCTCTTGATTTTTCCAACACATGGAATTATGTACTCGGGGATGAAATAATCATCCCCTATTTATAGGTAGTGATGGCCGAAAATTAGAGGGAATATGGGCTTTGGAGAAAATCTTTTCTTAGACTCTAAGAAATCTTGAATATATCTCATATATTCTTTTCTCCAAAATAAAATATTCCATAAAAATCTCACACTCCTAATTATGGGGAATTTTCGAAAATTTCATAAGTAGAGAATCCAAGATTTGGATCTTCTTGAATATATGAGATAATCTTGTATTCAAGAATACTTATCCTCCATAATATCTTTTCAAGAAAATCAACAAAATCTTTTCTCTTCTTAATCCCTTATTTTCGAAAATAATAGGCAAAAATCAGCATGATATTATCTATTTATTTTAATCACCTTATCATTATTGGGCTACTTAATGGGCTACTTGAGGGGCCTTTAAGGAGAATTAAGATTGGACCTCCTAATGGACTTATGAATTTCAATATTGAGCCACAATATAATTCAATCCATTAATATTAATTATTACCACTAATAAATTAATATTGCACTATCCATCTTAATCCATATTACGATAATATGGGCTTCCGGTTATTATTTCCCGCGTTTAAGATTATCAAGTCCATTAATTAATCAAGCTTCTGAATAGCTCTAAATTAATTAATATATTTCACCTTGGAGTAAAGACAGCTCAACATTATTATCCGTACTGAAGAAACTTATTCTTCACTTGGAAGATTTGGTACGATAAAACTTCTGAGCCCACCAAGGGGACTAATCACACGAGCCGTACTCGCACGCGTTTCTCCGTATTAAATCTTAGCAACCGTCGTATGATTAATATTACTGCCCAAGACACAAAGTTCGAAGTCACAATGATTCTCACCCAACATGAATCAAAGCAGTAACCATTAAGCACACACGGTCCTATTTAAGGGACGGAGATTAAGAGATAAACAACCACTGAGGTCTAATTCTTCACCTTTCAGAACAGAAGAATTTATCCTCGCTGTAGGTCCTCTTCAACACATACTAAATGTGCTAGTGCAATCTCTTAGTCAAGACAGACCAATCTGAGCCTTACACATCGACTTTTCACGGCGGATTATTCAATTCCACTTAGGTCGTGAAAATATAAATTTAGTTACAAGTAAACTGTTAATGTTGTCTTCCGTGATCGGGTATCACCATATTAACTACAATGTAACTAGTACCATATATTGAACGGTTTGCAATAGAAATTCAACATTCAATCATAACTAAAGCAAATGTGATAAAAGAATTATTCTCATAAAACGAGTGTTTGATACACGAGTTATACAAAGTAAAAGCATACTTTCACGTATAACTCCAACAATCTCCCACTTATACTTAAAGTCTGCTTTTAGTATACATCACGCATGTCTTAGTGTAGTAGCTCTACGTGACATCTCATGTCTACCTACACTAACCTAATAATTCCTCCCACTTATACTTAAAGCAGATTGACAATAGTCTTGACTCCCATTCCATCCACATGTCTCTCGAATGTACTCTGAGGCAGACCCTTTGTGAATGGATCCGCTAGGTTGTCACCCGACGCTATCTTTGCCACCTCTATATCTCCTCTCTTAACGATTTCTCGTATAAGATGGTATTTTCTTTCTATGTGTTTGCTGGCCTTGTGGGCTCTCGGTTCCTTTGAATTTGCAACTGCTCCGGCATTGTCACAAAAGACAGTTATCTTGTCGGGAAAATTCGGAACAACGTCCAAGTCCACTAAGAAGTTCTTGAGCCAAACTGCCTCTTTCGCTGCTTCACAAGCAGCTACATACTCGGCTTCCATGGTCGAATCGGCGATGCATTTCTGCTTAACGCTTCTCCATGAAATGGCTCCTCCTCCCATGCAAAACACACTACCCGAGGTTGACTTTCTTGAGTCTATGTCTGATTGGAAATCCGAGTCCGTGTATCCTACGGGAACTAGACTATCTGACTGGTAAATCAGCATCCGCTCACGAGTTCTTTTCAGATACCTCAAGATGCACTTTACGGCAGTCCAATGGTCTTTCCCGGGATTACTTTGATATCTTGCCACCATGCCCACAGCAAAGTAGATATTCGATCTCGTACACAGCATTGCATACATAAGGCTTCCTACGGCCGAAGCGTACGGAACACCTTTCATGTCATCTATCTCCGCTTGCGTCTTAGGGCTCATTTCTTTCGATAGATGGATTCCGTGTCTAAAAGGTACAAAACCTTTCTTGGAATCTTGCATGCTGAAACGCTTCAAAACAGTGTCAATGTACGAAGCTTGCGATAAGCCCAACATCCTCTTCTTGCGATCGCGAGTGATCTTGATCTCAAGGATGTGGCCGGCTTACCCTAAGTCCTTCATATCAAATTGTTTTGACAGCCATACCTTTACGTCTGACAATACCTTTACATTGTTTCCAATGAGCAGAATATCGTCTACGTATAATACTAAGAATACCACTGCAATTCCGTCACGCTTCTTATACACACAACTTTCGAACTCGTTTTGATCAAACCCATAAGACTTAATCACTTGATCAAAACACTGGTTCCAAGTACGCGATGCTTGCTTAAGTCCATAAATGGATCTCTTAAGCTTGCATACGAGATTCTCTTGACCTTTTTCAATGAAACCTTTGGGCTGTTGCATATAGATATCTATCCCGTCAAGACTTCCGTTAAGGAAAGCCGTCTTGACATCCATTTGCCAGATCTCATAATCTAGGTGCGCAGCGATCGACAAGAGAATACGGATGGACTTAAGTATAGCTACAGGCGAAAAGGTTTCCTCATAATCAATCCCTTCTTTCTGAGTATACCCTTTGGCCACAAGCCTCGCTTTGAAGGTCTCTACCCTTCCGTCCGGTCCTCTTTTTCTCTTGTACACCCACTTGCATCCAATGGGTTCTACCCCACTGGGTGGCTCGACCAACTCCCACACTTGATTATGATCCATCGAACCCATCTCAGCTTCCATTGCCATTTGCCACGACTCCGCGTCTTTGTCTTGGATTGCCTCGTCGTACGTCCATGGGTCCGATTCAACATCGGGAACCAAATCCGAAGATTCTCCTATCCCCATGAATCTCTCGGGTTGCCTAGCAATCCTTCCACTACGACGGGGTTCCGGTTGTGAAGATGTGACGTGTGGTACATCATCTTGTATACTTGGTATCGAGGTTTGACCTCTCAATTCTTCTAAGGTAATTTCACTTTTAGGCTTCCGATTGTTCATATAGTCTTCCTCCAAGAATTTAAAGTGTGTACTAATCACGGTCTTTTGATCCTTGGGACTATAGAACATACACCCTTTCGTTCCCGCAGGGTATCCTATAAACAGCCTTAATTCCGAACGTGGATCCAACTTACCGGCTTCCTTGTCTAGCACGTATGCCGAACAACCCCAAATCCGCAAATGTCTTAGACTGGGCTTGCGCCTGGTCCACAATTCCATTGGGGTTTTAGGAACCGATATGGATGGCACCAAGTTTAGAATGTAAGCCACCGTTTCCAAGGCATTACCCCAAAACGACTTGGGTAAATCCGAATAACTCATCATGGATCTGACCATCTCTAAAAGAGTCCGGTTCCTTTGTTCCGCCACACCGTTCTGTTGAGGGGTTCCTGGTGCGGTTAACTGGGATACAATCCCTTCGTCCGATAAGTAGTTCAAGAATTCATCGCTAAGGTATTCGCCTCCACGATCTGATCGTAGAAACTTGATACTCTTTTCCCTATGTTTCTCGGCTTCAGCCTTAAACTCTTTGAACTTATCAAAAGTTTCAGACTTATGCCTCATAAGGTAAATGTACCCATATCTCGAGTAATCGTCAATGAAGGTGACGAAATACTCATACCCCATTCTTGCTTTGATCGTCATTGGACCACACACATCGGTATGAACGAGTTCTAACACTTCTGTGGCTCTATTCCCCTTGGCTCCAAATGCCCTCTTGGTCATCTTACCCTCTAAACAGGATTCACAAGTTGGAAACGGCTCGACTTGGAGTGATTCCAAGGATCCATCTTTCACCAATCTCTCTATCCGCTTTAGATTAATATGACCTAGTCTAAGATGCCATAGAAGTGTTTCGTTCATCTCCGAAGAACGCTTTCTTTTATTACTCGAAATGATCGATGTGTTATTAGATTCATTATTTGAGTGGTGTGCACACTTAATCGTATAGAGATTGTTTACCAACGTTCCATGACAGATAACATCATTCTTAAAAGAAACAGTAACAACTTTATTAAAAGTAACTGAATATCCATCAAAAAACAACTTAGAAACTGAAATTAAATTCTTCCTAAAGTTCGGAACGTATAAAACATCTCTTAAAATTAAAACTCTATCTTCAAAAGATAGGTGCACGACTCCCACTGCTTCGGCTTCCACCCTCGTAGCATCGCCCAAAGTGATGGTGATCTCATTCTTGCTAAGTCGCCGGGTTAGCTGGAACCCCTGAAGAGTGAAACAAATATGATCAGTTGCCCCGGTATCCACTACCCAAATGTGGGCAGCATACGCCGCAACATATGTTTCAACGACTAAAGCATGAGACTTACCTTTCTTTCCCACCTTCTTAGGCTTAGAACAGGTCGCCCTCCAATGTCCCTTCTCACCACAATTGAAGCACTTACCCTTAGCAGCTTTCTTTCCACCTCATTCTCCCTTTGCCTTGAGTTTCACAACGGTTGGATTTGCTTGGATCTGGCCTTTCGTCCTCTTCCTCTTCTTCCCTCCCTTGGGACCCGAAGAGGAAGACGGACCGTTTGCCACCATAGCAATGATTTGGTGATCCATTAGAGTCTCCGCCGATACCAAAGCTTGCAAGAGCTCGGGCAAACTATTTGCCCGGTCATTCATTTGATAGTTCAACTGAAACTGCTCAAAGCTCTTCGGCAGAGAATGGAGAACGAAATCGACCTTAGTAGGGAGGTCAAATTCCGCACCAAGTACTTCCAACTTATTGAGATAACCCATCATCTCGATAACGTGATCCCTTACGGGCGTACCTTCCACCATCTTCAACGAAAGCATCTTTCACATGGTGATTTGCCTAGCTGTACGATTCTGATGTTTAAACATCGCTTCAAGATTGAGCATTATCTCAGAGGCGGTCTCCATGTGTTGGTGTTGGTGTTGCAACACATCTAACATTGAAGCCAGAATAGTACACCTAACCATCTCATCGGAGTCAAACCAACTCTTATGCTCTTTCTTGACCGACTTGCTCGCATCTTCGGCAGGCTCTTGGGGTTTAGGAGTAGTAAGTACCCATTTATGGTGTTGAGCGGTTAGGACAATATCAAGGTTACGTTTCCAATCAACATAGTTCTCACCAACAAGTTTGTTATCTTTAAGAATACTAAACAGTGGATTAAAAGGTTGCGACATGATGAACTGAGAATAAAACATACATTCATATCAATATCTAGAAAAATACGAAATTATCACATAATTCGATCACATCAGTTATATTGAAACCTTAAAACAATATAATCATGCATCAGCCAACATCTCGAAACAATTTAAATGTGCCATGAGGGGTGAGGGTCAATACCGCCACTAGTAATAATCCACAATCATCCTTTCGGAATTTATTCATGTGAAATCCGTTCTTTTGGCCGATCCGAGGAGGAAATGTATTCCAAAAGAACTTCACAAATAAATAAATTATGGAGGCCAAATTAATCCAATTTTAATATCTGGAATAAAATTGCGATTAAATAAACATACTTAGTAACTTTCGAAAGTAAGGTTTTTCTTGGACAATTAAATTCATGCAAACACATATTAACAAATAATAATAAGTGTACGAAATAAAACATCCATCAAAACAAAATTAAACACATTGGAGCACTCAAATCCAATTGTCACGGTTTAATTTCTTCACGTCTTGATGCGAAAAATCGTCCTTGTTGCTTTATGTCGTTCGTCTCGACACGCTCCCACTCGAACAACAACACTTCATAAAAAACAGCATCGTTTGGGGATCGGGACGATGTTTAAAATCACACGAAAAAAATAGAACTGAAAAAAAAATTCCACAGCCCGAGATACGGCGCGCGTCGGCCCACGGAGTGGGCCTGCGCGCCTCTCGACCAAGCAGCCGAGGTGCTGCGTGCCGAGGCGCCGAAGTGCTGCATGCGAGGCGCCGAGGTGCGCGCGCGCTTGCGCTCTGCCGGCCACCCGTCGCGCGCGGGTCTTGCGCTGGGTTTCGACGTTCGTTCTCGTTTTCTTCACCCCATGCACGATTTTACGTCCATGCATGCGCCGCGCACGCATGCGTTGTCCGGGTACGCCGTCTTTAATTCTTCGTTCTTCGTCACGATCCGGTTACAATTTATTTTACAAAAAAAAAATACTAGATCTAGACTAGTCTATTACAATGATCGAATCAAAATAAAAATAACTAATCTACTCGTGGATTTTCTCACGTGAAAAATAAATTCGAACGAATCGAATTAAAAACCATTAATTCACACACATGAAAAATTAACAACATTAAAACCATGACAATTGGATACCTGCAAAAAAGATCTAGCAATTCTACTATCCAATTTCAAATTAATGTTTAACAATTTAAATTCCAATTTAAAGATCAGAGCCCGAAACCGTGGCTCTGATACCAGTTGTTGGGAAAATAGGGGTGCCCGGAATCTATTCGGGATGAAATTTAAATACGAATTTAAATACAATTATTACTAGCATGAATTAATCCTAATTAATTCAAATAATAATTCCAACAACTAATTTATCATCATGCATGTTGAATTAATTCACATAAAATCTAGGCGGAATAAACAAGAATTTATGTGACTTACGTACCTCTTGTAGATTTAGCCTTTGAATAAACGCGACGATCACGATCTCGCTTTATCAACCCAAAAGCCTTCTCAAGTATTCCCTTTCACCTTGTTCAATCACCGGTGGGAGATACTATCGAACAATTTAAATAACTAAGGAAAAAGAAAAATATCTATGCTCTTGATTTTTCCAACACATGGAATTATGTACTTGGGGATGAAATAATCATCCCCTATTTATAGGTAGTGATGGCCGAAAATTAGAGGGAATATGGGCTTTGGAGAAAATCTTTTCTTAGACTCTAAGAAATCTTGAATATATCTCATATATTCTTTTCTCCAAAATAAAATATTCCACAAAAATCTCACACTCCTAATTATGGGGAATTTTCGAAAATTTCATAAGTATAGAATCCATGATTTGGATCTTCTTGAATATATGAGATAATCTTGTATTCCAAGAATACTTATCCTCCATAATATCTTTTCAAAAAAATCAAAAAAATATTTTCTCTTCTTAATCCCTTATTTTCGAAAATAATAGGCAAAAATCAGCATGATATTATCTTTTTATTTTAATCACCTTATCATTATTGGGCTACTTAATGGGCTACTTGAGGGGTCTTTAAGGAGAATTAAGATTGGACCTCCTAATGGACTTCTGAATTTCAATATTGAGCCCCAATATAATTCAATCCATTAATATTGATTATTACCACTAATAAATTAATATTGCACTATCCATCTTAATCCATATTACGATAATATGGGCTCCCGATTATTATTTTCCGCGTTTAAGATTATCAAGTCCATTAATTAATCAAGCTTCTGAATAGCTCTAAATTAATTAATATATTTCACCTTGGAGTAAAGACAGCTCAACATTATTATCCGTACCGAAGAAACTTATTCTTCACTTGCAAGATTTGGTACGATAAAACTTCTGAGCCCACCAAGGGGACTAATCACACGAGCCGCACTCGCACACGTTTCTCCGTATTAAATCTTAGCAACCGTCGTATGATTAATATTACTGCCCAAGACACAAAGTTCGAAGTCACAATGATTCTCACCCAACATGAATCAAAGCAGTAACCATTAAGCACACACGGTCCTATTTAAGGGACAAAGATTAAGAAATAAACAACCACTGAGGTCTAATTCTTCACTTTTCAGAACAGAAGAATTTATCCTCGCTGTAGGTCCTCTTCAACACATACTAAATGTGCTAGTGCAATCTCTTAGTCAAGACAGACCAATCTGAGCCTTACACATCGACCTTTCACGGCGGATTATTCAATTCCACCTAGGTCGTGAAAATGTACGTTTAGTTACAAGTAAACTGTTAATGTTGTCTTCCGTGATCGGGTATCACCATATTAACTACAATGTAACTAGTACCATATATTGAACGGTTTGCAATAGAAATTCAACATTCAATCATAACTAAAGTAAATGTGATAAAAGAATTATTCTCATAAAACGAGTGTTTGATACACGAGTTATACAAAGTAAAAGAATACTTTCACGTATAACTCCAACAATGTACACCTCATACTTGGTGGTTAGTATAAATAGTTGTTCTCCAGCAATAAAATCTAGGTTCAAATTCACTAACACTCCAAATACACTTACTAATACACCTAAACGTACACACACACAAAATAAATACGAATTCAATACTCGTATATTCAATTTTATAACCCGAACAACCGAATTTACCATTTACGGTGGTAATCAATCACACGTTCTTGTTTGGTGATTCCGAAACCAGTTAAAAACAACCACTAATCTACACGATTTGAACCGACCATCAACAACTTCGTTGGTAATTTACCAACGTCGTCGTCCTTTCATTTGCTTTCCGCCCACAACCAATAAAACTTTACCAACGTCAGTAGGTTGTACCAATAACTTTACAAGCGATAAGTTGGTTGGTATTTTAGTAATGACATCGTTCTTTTATTAGCATTTCGTTTGTAATTTTTCAACGGACTTAAATATCATGTTGGTAAAATTTACCAACGAAAGGTTTTCCAACTGATAAAAACATATTTACCAACAGATTTCTAAATTTACCAACGAGTTTTTTCCGTTGTTAAATTCGTGTTTTCTTGTAGTGCGTAAATTAATTATTTAATCTTTGAAGTCAACATGTTAGTGATGAACATGTATGTCATAGAAATAATGGAAATGACGAACAACCCTATAGAGAATGTTACAAAAATAGTCCAACCTAATGTAATCAATACACATATTCACCCGTTGCAACCCCGATCCTTTGTATTTACCATTGACGGTGGTAATCAATTACATGTAATTGTTTGAGGATTCTCTTATTTGATTAAAAAATAACCACTAATTCTCACGATTAGAATCAATCATCAACATGTTAAATCTAGAATTTCTCGACCAAGTTTTCAAATTTACTATGTGCGGATATAGTACATTAAAATCATTCACTAAAAAACCATAAAGTGTGAATAATTAAACTAATAAGGAGGCTATAAAATAGGAACCTGAGGATATACGATACAATTATATATATATATATATATATATATATACAATTATTTTCTACGAATTATAATCATTACAAGGTACCTATTTTCTAAGAAGTTCTCTTTATCTCAAAATGACAAACGCAGAGAAAAATGCATTTTCTACACTGCCTATTGGACTCAATCAATTATAATCACACTACTTACTATTCTCTCCATGTACCTCAAGAAAGGTAAGTGGAGCCTATGACCCTGTCAATATTTCACTAATCACCACGCATCTCTCCAACGCAATAAAAATTTAAATTTGAGGATGTCAAAGTCAAACACCGCATTAGGTCTTTGGAGAAACGCTTCTACTATTTACACCATCTCATCAATTATCCAAACGTTGTTTGGGAGCAAAGAGACAGTGTTATAACTGCTTCAGAATCTACGTGGAAAAAATTAATCAAGATATTTTTTAAAGTTTTATCTAAGTTTAAACTTCAAATATATATTTATTAATTTTCTACAATGTTTTCTTTTTCAAAATCAAATCGATCCATTAATGGAAGTAAACTAATATTTCCAACGAGCAATCTACACAAAACGTATTAGCAATTTCATTGCATTTTATCAAACACCTTGTCTACATTCACCAAACCCCCAATTACTAAATTACTTTGAAGCTTTCTAGCTCATGTACCACTTCAAACCTCTCTAAATCATTTTAATACTTATTCATTGTGACTTGGTAAATAAAAGAATTGAAAATCAACAAATAATAAATAAAAAAAACCAGGAAAACACGAAGAATGGTAAATGTATAAGCCCATTTCCACAACTAATAAAGTTCATTATTCTCAATCTCCATCAAACCGATTATTCACAAAAGAGGAAGAGAGTGCAGAAATAAGATTTTTTTTTTATAGGAAATGGTTGCGGATTTGCTCTAGATCTTGGTACCAAAAAATTAATTCATGCTTCGTCGTTGTACTTTTTTTTCCCTAACAATTTAACTTTTAGGATTATTCAACACATATTACTAAATCTTAAAATGCAAATCAAGCATATAATTTATATGAATATAATTAATAACTATGAACAACATGAGCATAAAAAGAGAACACTAGAGGATAACTGTATGTGAACCCAATGGAACCTTCCACTAAGCTGTAAACAATTTCTTGTAGAAGTAAACTTCTACAGCGCTAAGTTAATCAGAAGGTTTACTGCAAAAAGATGAACTTACAGAAGGTTAGCCCTAAAAGCAAATAAGTTGAAGGCATAATCCACTTAAGTATTATAATTTCGAAGAAGTGCAATAATAGCCAAGAAAGTCTCACCAAGGCCAGTCTAAGGCTGGAGTGTCAATCAAAGCTTTGATCTTGTTTTCCTCACCTTCTTTGCTAATAAAGGCAACATCCTGAAGTGCGTTGCAAGATTGGACAAATAAAGTTTCATGCATTGTATATAGCTTATTTCCAAATTCATCCCATTCCAATCTTCAGCCTAAAAATCTTCAAAGATCTGTTAACACCGGTGCACGATGTTGTATCACTGACAGAAGACACACACAGAGCAAGGTAGTGAGTCAGTGACAAACTCCATTGACAAATCACAATTGGATCGAAAACCGCTGGTTATGGCGGAAGAGAAGATTAAGGGCGAAGAAGTGAAAAGGATACCACGACCACAAATGGTGGAATCAACGAACGGTTGTTGTCAATTTTGAACATTGTCAATGCCTTACCACTCAATTTGGGCAATTGAATTATTTGTTTTTTACAAGGGTATTTTTGTAATTTAACATCTGTTTAAAATTTCTATTAATATTGTAAATATAAAATATTTAAATTCAATTTTTTTTGGTACTCGGTATCTGGCTCATTGGCTGACTAAATCGGGGGACCCATAACCCACCGTCCAATAGCGGAGGGGGGGGGGGGGGGGGACTGGTCCATCTCAAGAATTGATCGCACCCAGTGAGTTTCGAACCTGAGACCTATAGAACATCTCACTCTTAAATCTTAAGCTCTCACCACTAGGCCAACCCTTGGGGGTTATTTAAATTCAATTGTATCATATATATCAAAATACACATAAAATAAGATAATAAAAACTAAAGTAACCTCTTATTTCATCTCATCCAATCACATCTCACATAATCCTTATTTCTAAAGTAAACGCACCCTAAAAGTATAAAATATATGGTGTAGATTAAGTCTTAATTTGATTTAAAACATGCCCAAAATAACTTTTAAGGAGAATGCAAAATTTTGATATAAAATAATTTGAGAGGTGCCACATCACCTTAAGAGAAATGTGGTGTAACGCCCCGAATCCGAAACACATAAAAATATCTCAGATTCGAGGTGCCACTTGTGACTAAAATACGAACTATAAAATTTTTGATATAAAAATGGATAATAAAATCAGAGATAAGAGATGATGAGTCTTTATGCAGCGGAAGAAATGAGTGGAATACTTACATAAGTATTTGAGACATATATATATATATATATATATATATATATATATATATATATATATATATATATAAAGCTTATTATTAAAGTAACATTTTATTTAAGTGGGGAACTCCGTGTCGTCTCTATTACTGTCCTTGCTCCACGAAATCATAATCTGCAAGGGTTGTAAAAAGGGGGCGTGAGATTTGAATTCTCACGTATGGGTGATTTGCAACGTCATGGGATTGGTAAATCCGAAGTATATTAAATTATACTCATTAATAAAGTAATTAATTTATTTAAGCAGTTGACATAGTAATACGAACATCATATATCACAGAAGTAATAAGCTCACGTAATAATTAATTGGGCATAACAGGTTTCACGTTCACATAATTGATATATCACAAATTGATTCACAGTAAGGGGCAAAGCCCAAAGTCATTTTCAAGTAATGACCGAATCTGTCAAAATCATTTCCAACACATTGTGAATCTCCCCCAAACCAGTTCTCACCAACAAACCATCCATTCATGTGACCATGAATCTGAATAATTATTATCACTCATGGCCACCACAAATAATATCAGCGACCATGAATCTGATCTATTATCACTCATGGCCGTACGTGTCAATCCACAAACATAACTGCTCAATGATTACTCTTTTTCCTCTTTCTCATAAAAACTGTCATTTCAAATTGTAGGGAGAATTCACGTAATTCACACTTAAATTGGTTCATGCTCAGATAATGCCCTTAATCATGCAGTCGTGATTAATTTGAATAGAAACAATAGGTATTTGTATCATATATAAATATATCACGTAATTCAAATATTTATATTATAGGGATACATTTATGTTGGATTAGTTGTTTTAGAATGATTTAGTCGAGTTCAGAGTATACCAGTACAACGTATTATAAGCAGATCGATTAACAGATCATCACCCACCTGTTTGCTCTGGGTCCCGAGAATGATGTATAAACAGATGGTTGAATCCCTCGTGCGTATTCCGATTAGTACAGAGTCCTAATACGAAACCATTTGATTAAAAGTTGACCCTTGAATTATTGAAAAGGCCTAGAAGTACGTGTTACGAAACAAGGAAGTTGTTATCTTATAAACTCATTGAAAAGGGCCTACTTAAGAACACACACTAACTTGGTAAATACACCACTTTCAAAAGGGTAGTGCATTGGGGGTGTATTTACTAATTTTCTTGTTGTAATACTATTTCGACTTTTATAAAAACGATCTTTTGATTTCCTTTGTTCTTTTATAAAATCTTTTATAATTTTAAAAGTATAACTATATAATTCTTTTCTTGAAAGAATAAAAAGTCTAAGTAATTTATTTAAAAAAAAAACTAATATAATATAGGTCCCAAATTACTATTTTTCTTGAAAATAATTAAAAGGATAAGAAAGTTTTATAAATAATATTAATCTAATTAAAACCTCAATTTAATATTTTCTTTCTAAAATTTATATTTTATTTTAAAAGAACTTTGAATATAAATTATACTTTATAAATAAAATTCCCTTTATTAAACTTATTTTGTTTAAAGAATTTTATATAATAAATACTGAAAATAATATAATATATACTTTTCCTTATAATTAGTAATACTTGATTTAAAGAAGTTTTCATAACAAATAAAATAATAGAATAAATATTTTTCCTATATTACTAGTATTACTAACCAAGTTGATTTGTGTCATTTTCAAAACAAAAGAGTAGTAATATTTTCTAAAAGTTATTTTCCATTTGTTTCAAACATTTGAACAGTAGAAGACGAGTTTCCATTTGTCTTTAAAAACTCAACTAATATTACTAACAATTAATTTCATCATCAATCAGCTAATTCAAACTAAACTAATTCATTCACCCAATAATATTAATCCATCTATTCAAAAACACTAACCATTTTATTTCAATGATACTAAACAGTCAAACCAATAGCACTAAACAAGCAAATCAACAATACTAAGTACCTATAAGAATAATACCAGCAAGGAAGTAAGAAACATTTTCTCAAACTATCAAGACAGTCTCTACAGTTTATTAGAAAACGAACAGGAGTATACAATCTCAACCAGGAAAAACATTATAATGCTCAACTAAACTCATGAATCAATTTCCCCTTTTGTTACACGGTCTCGTATCCAAAATATAGCCTCGACTTGTTTCCAAAATTTACGAAAAGGAAAGGAAGAAGGTAGAAACCTTACGAGTCCCAAATCGAGAGGTAAACGGGCAGTCTTACGGCGTTGTTCGGAGACTCGGCGGGTTAATTTTTGACAGCGTAACGGCGTAGTTTGGGTGGCGGTGCGAGAAGGGCGGCGATCGGCGTCTGGAACGAGAGAGAGGAAGGGAAAACGCGTTTGGTTTATGAGAGAGAGAGAGAGAGTTAGTGAAATTTGGGATTTTGATTCTTATGTTGAAAGATACAGACGGGAAGTTCTTATTAATAGGAAATATATTTTAATTAGTTAATTAATTAAAAGGGAGGAAAAAGATGTGTGGATGAGATAAATTCTCTAATTAATTTAATTCAAAAAGGATAGTAATTCATGTGGGTAGGGATTAACTCCCTTTAATTCGGATATTTTCGTTCCCACTTGATACGGTTTAGGGATCGTTTGGTTCACGAGTTTAATCCCGAATTGAAAATTAATACAGTTTTAAAACTCAATTAATATTTTAAAGTATTTTAATTATTCTCAATAAATTAAACGGATCGAAAACATAATTTAAGACTTTGAATAATTAATTTCTCGTAATCCCTTATCCGTTTGAAATGTTCGGTTTCTTTCTTCGAACTTGGGAATTTGAATTAGGGTATATATTTAAATTACACGGTAGCACACAAAAATAATAAAATTAAAAGAAACAAGGATAATAATAATATAAAATTATATAATTAAGGTTTCTAGCAAAATAAAAGGTATAAAACGGGACGGGGTATTACATGTGGTGCTGACACATCACCTTAGAGAGGTTTGAAAATATAGTATAATAAGATTGTAATTTATTGATTCATCCCCATACATATATTGATCAAATTTCTCACTTTAACTCTGGTTGTTAATTTAATCAGTACTTTTTTTTTGTCATTGATATAATTTTTTAGTTTGTCATCTATATTTATCATATTATTTATGTTATTATTAATCAATTTATTTTATGTTTGCAAGTTTATTCAAATGGATGAGATTGTCATTGTAATCGATTATAATATTATTTTAAAAGATCTTCTTGAGAAGCTGGAACATCGTCCTGCTGAATTTCAAACTACTTCGGTTGGACATCTTAATAATCCTTTTTCTATGTCTATGGTGACGCTTCCTTATGAATATGGTTCTGTTTATATTCATGGATGTCGTAAAAAAAAAATCAGGTTGAGATTGATCTACATACCGTGCTAATATGTATTTTAAGAGGTCATACTATGTTACAATCATATATTAACTATGAAGAACTTGAATCCTTGAAGAATGCCAATTGCACTATTTACAAAGATTTAATAGTGACGGTTGAAGATATCAATGAGGGTTTGAAGGAGCATATTAACCTTATAAAATATCATAATTCTTTTCTACGTCAAAAAATTCAAAAGTTCGAGCGCCGTTTTTAAATTTTATGATTCAATATCTTATTTCTTCTATAATTATTTTGTCTTTATTTATTTTGGACTACTTGATGTTAAATGTTTCCATTTCCCATGAGTTTTCATTTTAATGAATAATATTTCTTACTATTTCCTCTATTTTAATTTTTGTTTTGTTGTGGATTTAGAATTATGGTTGGTAGTTTGTAAGAAAAATGAGGGTTTAGAGCGCCAAGATTTAGTTCATCCTAAACTAATTTTTATCTTTTCACATATATTTATGTATGTATATTGCCAACTTAATAATATATATATACACACAAACATATATGTTATGATAAGTAAAAAGTTTTGATTTTCAGAAGTTGTTGTATTTAAATTATTATTACGTATAGTTAATGTCCTCTTTTTTCCAAGATTATGCTTTACACAAGGACAATTATATGTTGTAGTCTCGAGAGTTAAAAATAAAAGTGGATTGGAAATTCTTTGTCATGATTAGAATGGAAGGTCATGCAAGTATACAACAAATGTAGTCTACAGAGAAGTTTTTAGAAACATGTAATTTTTAAGTAATATTGTGTTATACTAATTTGAGGTTGAATGTGTGGATTAGTTTATAAGTTGATTGAATGTGTTACACACAAACAATGCATAATTTATCATTATTTTCGCGTTGATTGAAATTTGCGATTTGGTTAGAATTGCAACCAAATGTTAAGTTGGAGTTTTATTTGCAAAGATTCAAAAGTTTAGATTAGATTGCAATTTGTAAGAAGATTGTGATTTTATTTGCAATTAACCCTTTTTAATTTTTCTATTTGTTCATGTTTAATTTTTTTTATTGTTCGTTATAGTTACAATTATAGTATTATGTTGATATTACAATATATTTAAATAAAAAATATTAATATTTATAATTTGAATTTAAATTTAAATTAATAATAATAATAATTTTTTTCTAGTCCGTGAAATTCATGGACAAGTATGTTAATAAATAAGGAAAATTTTGTGTTACTAGCTCTTACAAAAACAAATATTTCTCTTTATAGTAATTATAACTTATAAGAACAAATATATGTTTCTTAATCTATTCTTCATGTTTGTACTAGTTTTGTTCATGTAGTAACACATTTTTTTACATACAATAATACATATGTGTTCATATAGTAACATATTTTCTAGCAAAAAGGGGGTAAAGAAATACTCATACAAAAAAAAAATATATATATATATTTCTACCCGGAAAAATATATTTATACTCACTATTCATTTTTTTTTTCAAAAACACCCTCAAAAGTAAAGTAGGCCACACTATTGTACCACTCCACCCCTTAAATTGGTGATAAAGAGATTTTATTAAGTTTTATTGTGGTTAATGCATTATAATTATTTATTAAATATACACTTTAAAGTGATATAAAAATTGATAATAATCAATTAATAGTAAATAAAATGATTAAATTTCATAATTTCAATAATAAATAATTATAAACACTAGAATTTACTAATAAAATTTATTAATAAATAATAATTAACCATAATCATAGTTTCACTTGTAATTACTAATAAAAATAAATAATTCTATAATAATTTCTATAAATAATAGTATATTTTTTAACAAAAATTAATTAAATTCTAAAATTTTATGAATACATAAAAAATAAAATATTTTAAAGATTATTGGTAATTTTTTAATTTTATAGAAATTGTTAATTTGCTTTTTTTTTTTTTTCCTATTATCAATACTTTAAGTGTGACTATAAAAAAGTCTTACAAATGTTACTAAAAGGACAAATATTTATTTATGTACGGATAATATATTTGTCCAAAATAAATATTTGTATTGACAACAACATGCATTGTCCTTACAATATATAGAACATGCTTCCTCGTATAATCACTCAATTGGGAGCTAATTTCTATATTTTGCCTTTATGCAATTTTTTTAGAAATGACTGTTTTAATTGACTCAATTAGAATCCACAAATTTTCCAATACAAATTATATTTTACAGAAATACTTCATGTGTATCTTTTGTGTGATTAAATATTGTATTCAACAAAACATTAACTCCATTTTTATTTTGACTAATTAATAATTTTTTTGAGAAACTATGGTAATTTTTGAAACTCTTGTCAAAATAAGCATGAGTGTCGTCCGCAACGGTGCCCATACTGTAGAAATAAAGAGAGCGTCATCGTAGAAGGCGCCCATATATCTTCCGATGCCGACACCAGAAGGGAAATAGGATCTGGTTGTAGGGCGCCATTATGGAAGGCGATGTTACTGTTCAAATTTAGGGGCGCCGTCCTCAACGGCGCCCATCACTTTTCCCATCAACCGCCGGTGTGGGTTTTAGAAGCTATTCAAAGGGCGCCGTCCTCAACGGCGCCCATCGCTTTTTTCAGTCAAATGCGCTCTACGACAACCTCACTCTTCCCCATGCGCTGCAAACCACTTCCCATTACAACTTTTTCTTCCATGCATTATCAAGCCATTGAAGGTAGTTGTTAAAGGTGGTAGTTGAATTAATGAGAGTTACATTAATGCTGGTTCCATGAATTTCTCTTGCTGCTTTCTTCCGTAAAAGAAATAACTCTTGCTGCATTTTTTTTTTTTTGCTGCTTTCACTCCAAAACATTCCATCTCTTCCCACTTCACTCATCTCACTCATGAGAAATAACCCCCCTATGGCTCCACTCACCACAACGTCAAGCGACTGCTCCCGGTGCTGATACGATCAACGATCCTCGTCCGAACTCTTGCTGTATCGAAACCTACTGCTATCTTTGAAAGTATGAATGCTCTCTCTATTTTTTTTCTCATTTATTAGTGATTTTTTTTTCCATTTAGGAACTTAATTATGTTACTAAATTAAGTTTATATTGTGAATTTTTGTCTAAATATTTATACATAATTATGAGAATTTTTGATAAAAAGAATGAAACACACGTTTTATTAATACTAGTATTTATAAAATTAGTGTCATTATAATTGTTTTAGATTTTTATAAACTTAAAATTATCAATATTAATGGATTTTTATTGCTAAATTTATTTCTCAAAATATTTGAATTATCATGTTAGACAACTAATTTATATGTGTTCTTTCATTGCAATATTTTGTACTTACATTTAGTTTTCATCCTGTCTCACATCATATTTATAGAAATTTGTCATTTTTATAGTGTCGTTTTTTATATTTTCCGGCAAGGTTTTTTGGAAAAATTAATTAAGTTTTGCATAAATTAATTGTGGAAAAAAATCAAGTCATCTAAATATATATGACGTGTGATGACATAAGTCCCTTGTTAGAATTTAACATTATACAATGTGTCCCTATAATTATTAAAGACTTACAAACTAGTTTCTTTACAACTAGAATTGATGAGGAGCAACGATTCATAATTAAAGAATGTAGTCTGCATGCATTTAAATATCATATGATCAACATAACAATTAATTAATAATGACCAGGTGATTTTTCAAAAGAAAATTCGATATTATGATATGTGAATTCATTTTAATATATAATTAATTATTTGTAATATTATTTTCAAAAGTCAACATAGTCAACTAATGGTTTCCATCCAAAATTTAACAGATGGGACTAAATTTGCACATAGGTACCAAAAGTGTTTTGGACTAATTCTCTTGGAACTAAAAGTGCAATTAACCCTATTTTATTTTCTTAAAATAAAAGTTATTGTAATACCTTAGAAATAAAATATCGTAGTAATACCTAAGACAAAGATATAAAAAAAACTAGTAATTTGATTCCATTCATTGGATGAAGATGTGGTCATATATGAGTTGTAGGTATGTGCTCCATGGAAATGCATGAGGCGTGGGAACCTCACTGTAGATATTAAGTTACAATATTTTTTCTTTCTCCCTTATTCCAAAACTAATATTCATTCAAATGAGTCTATTTTTTTTTATATAATATCAGGATGACTTCGTGTAAAGAGTTGTATGGACTAGAAGATTCGTCTGTCTTGACCTCACAAGATACACATCGTTCAGAAGCACTTTTTAGAAGAAAAATTAATGAGGATTTTACTTTAAGGGCAACTCACGCAAAATCACATATTTTTTGGAGTTTTAAGCTAGGTGTACAAAATATGGTCAGTTTTCACCCTCGTGTTCTTGATGCTCTAGAGATTATGGGTTTTTATGGTGTTGCTCGATGTGGATCGACTATAATTGATAATCATCTCATTACTGCGTTGGTAGAAAGATGGCGCCCAGAGACACACACATTCCATTTTCCTATTGGAGAGACTACTGTAACATTACAGGATGTAGCGATCATTTGGGGATTGCCTATAGAGGGTCGACCAGTTATTTGTGATGATCCCAATTTTACAAAAGACCAGTGGATGATTTATTGTGATGACTTGTTAGGTTTTATGCCCAATAGTAATGACATGAAGAGTAAGTCACGAATCTACTTATCTGCAGTGAAAGAACATCTTGAAGATATTGTGATTACAGATGATACCGATCAGATGATTGTCGATCAGTATGCACGAGGGTGTGCACTTCTTATATTGGGTGGGTTTATGATTCCTGATATCTCTCGTAGTTCTGTGTCATTGATATATCTACATTTCCTCGTTGATATACAAGAAGCTGGAACTTATAGTTGGGCTAGCGCAGTGTTAGCCTTTTTATATCGCGAGCTTTGTCGGGCTGCAGAGTATGAGCGACAAGTTGTTTGTGGCCCGTTGTCTATTTTGCAGGTTTTTTTTTATAATTTTATTTAAGATTGTGCTTAAATTGTTTATTGTATGTTTTCATGCCTGATACAATCATTATTATAGATATGGGCATGGTCAAGAATATTGACAATACAACCTAAGAATGTTCGCAATTCTCTTATACAAGGTCCACTATTCGGTGTCAATGGTCGCAACTTAGGTCTTCCACCTTATGGAATCAGGTAACAAAAAATGTTTAAATATTTATATATTATGTGTTATGGTCATATGTATATCTACGCTTGACTTATTATTGTTTAGGTGGGTGCAACATCATAGTCATACCCACAGCGCAAGAAACTCTGTACGTATATACAGAGACATGTTTGATCGCATGACTAATGAAGAAGTAAGTCAAGATCCATATTTTTTCCTCATGATAATTATTGTAATCCAACACATTTGAAGTCTAATTATATTTATTTATTTTTGTAGTTTGATTGGCAACCGTATGATATGCGTCTTCCTGAAATTGAAAGTCTTGGTCCAAGATATTTAACAGAAAATTGGATGTCAGTATGTCCACTTATCAATACATGTATAGTGGAGTTTCACCATCCAAATAGAGTGTTGAGACAGTTTGGACGGAAACAAGATATTCCTCCCGAGTTACATAATGCTCATGATGAACTTCATGGCTTTAGTTTTCAAGGGAGAGATGGGTGTAAGTGGACGTGAAATTGTCATGATTCGTCACTCGAAATGCCCAAATTCTGGCCAATTTTGTCGAATAGTTGGAGTCAATTGAGCATTATTTCTATATATTGATGAATTTGTCTCTTTAATGCTCGTAGGTGAATCGAGGGCGAAGAACGGAGTTCGTAGGACTTTGAATCGACTCAAACGGATGCCCGGATGAGAAGATATCGAAGGAATACGATTGATGTTAGTGTTGAAGAAGAAAAGTACTAATTGGAGCAATTTTGGGAGCATTCGAGTGAACCACTTGAGCACGTTGCTCGAGCGCCCAAAACTTACAGAAAATGTCTAGCATTCGAGCAGCTCGAGCGCCACCGCTCGAGCGTGTTGCTCGAGCGCCCCAAATTATACAGAACATTTTCGCCGTTCGAGCAGCTCGAGCGCGAGCGCTTAAGCGTCTGTGTCATTCAAGCTCCATGCTCGAGCGCGACCGCTCGAGCGCCTTCATGTCTTGTGTTTTAAAAGTTATTTTTCGGCCCATGAGTTCACGATTCGGCCCGTTGCTTATATATACTCGTCTCAAGCTCGTTTTTTAGGGATACCACATATCACTTGATAGATTTTGACTTTTAGAGTTCGTTTTTGGAGAGGAAGGAGAGAAGCAAGCTTTACGTTTACGTTTTTTAGGTTTTCGTTACGAATTCATATTATGATTTTACTTTTTAGTTTCGTTTCTTTATATCTTTGTTCTTGAACACATTGAAACTTCTTTTATTGATTTAATACCAGTTTATTCTTTTATTTCTGTAAACCCTAGTTTATGTTTGATCTCTTCTTCGTCCTAATTATCATGTTCATGTTTGTTACTTATTCAATTGTTCTCGTTTACGTAAAACCCATGTCTAGCTAAAACCCTTGCATGCTTGGGGTAGGATGAACTCGTAGAAGTAGGTTGTGGGTACGTAATTAGGGTAACTTGTGACGTTAGGTTTTAATTCTCTTGATTAATGAATTCTTAAAATTAATCTTAACTTTACTTTTGAATTTCGTTCGAAAAGTGTTAGTGAGAGGATGACTGTATCACTCTTTAACAACGAGTAGACTTAACTAGAGGGTTTAGAAAAGGTTAATTCATCTACCAGTTTAGCGAAGGAGGACGACTGCATCACCTTAGTTAAATTAGGGTCTCATTAATTAAGCACAATCTATTAACTTGTTAGTGGATTAGTGAAGTCGAGTGTTAGGGTAAAGTATTAGGGTTTAGAATCTTGAGCTTTCACCTTGCATTCTTTTACTTAGGTTATTTCTTGCGCGTCACGGTTATTATTTTAATTATGTTCCTGCTCCGTTAGTATACTTAGGGATTCCTATCCTGAGCATCACCATCTCTCATTTGAAAATAACCCTTCGATTCTTAGTTTAATTTTGATTTTTGCATTCCTAGGATAATTTCAGTCTTTTAATTAATCTTTCAAAAAACCCAAAAACATTACACTCATATTAGCTACGACGCGTAGATCTTCAGGGATCTGTTCGCATACACTCCATCCCTTGGGTTCGATATACTTGGTCATTATACTTACTCATACTACAGTGAACTCGTCCGCTTGCGGGGAAGCGACTAGTAGAAGTTAGTATTTTCGCATCAAGTCAATGGCACCGTTGCAGGGGAAGGCGTTGTATGCTTCTTGAATAGGACTTGTAGATAGCTTAGTAGTTAGTAGTGAGTGCTTTTCTTTTCTGATTTATTTTTATTTTCATTTATTCGGCAGTTGCATTTTGATCATTCTGCTAGTGTGTCAGGTAAATGAAAATACGCTCACAAGGCAATACGAGCGAAGAGAGAATACCATTGGACCCTGAGACGATAGCTAGAAGGAACCGAGATTTCTTGAGGAGAATGAACACTGCCAGTGGAGGGAAAGAACCAATGGACATCTATAATGAGTTGGATGATGCTGCAAATGAGTTCAATTAGGAATTGGGCCGAGTTGAAGACACTGGAGTTAGTGGTAGCCAGAATCAAGTTCCGTTAGGGGATAACCAGAGCCTAAACCCGGATACACAAAATGTAGGCAATCCAGCTCATAACATTGTCCAGCATCCTCAGAACAACCCTTCTTACCCACATCCTAACTTACCACAAAACAACTTGCCTTACCCACCTTATCCATATCCGCCATATCCATACCCTCCACCTCCAGTTTACAATCCACCACATGTTTACCAACCACCACCCCAACAAGTACCCGTACCAGCTGCTAATCCTCAGCACATTCCTCAGAACGCAGATCAGAATATGACTATTCGCGAAAGGTTTGCGGCACATCCACAAAGGTACTATGATGGAGTGGCGTTACCTCCAGTAGAGGCAAACAACTTCTCGATTTCCCCGGGAATTCTAAAGCTGCTTACAGAGAACCAGTTCAAGGGGGTGATCGGGAAGGAGAATCCCCATACACATCTGAGGAGTTTCCTCATGATAGCCTACACATTCAATTATAACGGCATGTCTGAAGATGCCAAGAGGCTTAGGCCGTTCTCATTCTCATTGACGGGAATAGCTAAAGAGTGGTATGACAACACGCTCCCACGGGGAGGTGTAACCACATGGGCCGAGCTCGAGCGTTTGTTCCTCGAGCAATTCTACCCTCCATCGAGAACTATTAAAGCAAGGATTGAGATCTTTTCCTTTCGCCAGAAGTTAGGAGAGGATTTACGCCAAGCGTGGGAGAGATACTCAAATATATTGATTGAGTGCCCGCAGCATGGGTACAATGAGGGAGATGTGATGGCATTTTTCTATAGTGGTGCCAACAAGGCTGGGCAAGACCATCTAGACGTCTGTGCTAGTGGATCATTACTGAATCAAGGAATAGTGAGGTGTAGAGAGATCGTGGACAACATTGTCACGAATGCCGGGGCTTGGAACGTGGACGCAGATTACCAAAGAGTTCAGCAGTTGAGGAAGGTGAAGGAACGAGAAGGCTGTTGATGGCCATGATGGAAAAGATTAACAACCTTGAGTTGGGGAAGAATATGGTTGGAGGGAATGCAGCAGAGAATGAGCAAGAGGACAAGCCCACAATTCAGCAAGAAGTAGCCAACTATATGAGAGGTCCTTATTACAATCAGAATGGGTATCCACAAGGTGGAAATTTTTCAAGGAAGGCCTTCTTATGGCCAACCATTTGTACCTCCAGGTCCACAGCCGCCTAAAAAACAATGGAGGAACACACAAGGGTACCAAGGAGGCCAGCAGCTTCCTCAGAACCAATGGAGGAAGAACGAGAATTTTTCATATGCTAACCTGAAGGCGGGTATTACAGTTCCTCCAGGCGTGGATCCAGGTTCAAAACCTCCGGGTGGAGAAGGCGGTTCCTCAACTGAGGAGATGTTGAGAGCTATTCTTCAGAAGGTGGAGGAAGGAAGCAAGAGATTGTCCTATTTGGAGTACGATGTGAAGGAGTTGCATAAGAAATGTGATCAGCGTGATCAAGAACTCCAAAAGAGAGATGTAGAGCTGAATCGAATTCAGCAAGAGAATAATAGGCGGTTCAATAGAGTTCCAGATAAGCCAAATTGCAAAATCGTTGAATAGGGAGCCGGGTAAGTATCCTTCCATGCCGGAGGGGAACCCGAAAGAGCATTGCAAGGCTATCCAGTTAAGAAGTGAAACCAACTATGAAGGTCCTCAGATGCCTGCTGATTCTGAGACGCCCCAAGATAGAGATGAGATTGAAGAGATGAGAGTTGAAAAGAAGGTTGAGGGTGAAAGCACTCAAGCGAGCAAAGAGTTTGAAGAGGAAGGCATTGAGAAGGTTGAGAGAGTTCCTAAGTGGAAGAAGACAAAGGAAGCAAGGGAGAAAGTGAAAGAGACCGAGAGAGATGAATGGGGGGTACCCAAATCTGTGATACCCGTCCCATATCCACAACGCTTCATGAAAAAGAAGCTTGATGAGAAATTCGCTAAATTCCTTGATGTGTTTAAACAATTGCATATTAATATCCATTTTTATGATGCGTTGGAACAGATGCCCAACTATGCAAAGTTTCTGAAGGACTTGATCGTGAAAAGACGGCGAGTGGATGAGCCGAAGTTGGTGCAGCTGAACCATGAGGTGGGTGCATTAGTGCACAAGGCGCTTCCTCCAAAGCTGAAGGATCCCGGAAGCTTCACCATTCTTTGTGATATTGGGAACGGGATCAAGAAGGGAGCATTGTGCGACCTCGGAGCGAGCATAAAGTTGATGCCTCTTTCGCTTTTCAAGAAGTTAGAAGGTGGTGAACTTCAGCCAACAATGATGATGCTTCAACTTGCCGACCGGTCTATTACTAAACCTCAAGGTGTGGTTGAAGACGTCATCGTGAGAGTTGGAGATCACATTTTTCCAGCCGATTTCGTGGTCCTAGAGATGGAGGAAGATGAGCATGTGCCCCTGATCTTGGGAAGACCGTTCTTAGCGACGGCGGGGATGGTGCTAGACGTGGCAAATGGGAAGATTACGTTGAAGGTTGATGATCAAGAAGTGAAGATTTCCCTATATGAAGCCATGAAGCACCCGAAGGAGGATGAGAATTTGTATTGAATGGATGCAATTGATCCTCGTGTTGAAGACACAACTCTTATCTCTAATCTTTCTCATGTTCATGATTTTGTTAATCCTTCACTTGATGAGTTAACCCATGAGCATTATAATCTGAACTATTTTGATAGGGATAAAGGGAAGAAGTTGAAGGATGAAGAAGTGAAAAATGTGGACGTGATCCAGTTGGAAGGGAAAGGAGGAGATAAGAAGAAAAAGTCCCAATTCAAGAAACTGTTTGGTAAGACCCCTCCAGATAAAGGTGAGAAGGAGTTGAGACCCATACCACTTGGGGATGAGAAGGAAGCAAATGAGTTCATGATGGTGGGGCATCAAGGAAAGGAATGCAAGCACCACTCTTATGAGAGTAAGGAAGGTAAATTTGAGTATGATGTCTCATAAGCTCCTTTGAGCTCGGTCCGGCATGAGGACCTTAAAAATAGCGCTGAATGGGAGGCAACCCATTTTTATTTATTTTTCAGTACTTTTATGTTATTTGGGTGTTGTTTTGAATCGTAAGTTTTAACCTCGTACTTGAGATTTTTATTTTGTAGGCTTGTCTCGAGAGAGTAGAGGAATCATGGAGCTATCCAAAAGAGAGGAACTCAAGCAAGGGAGGGTGCAACATTGTTGAGAGAAACTGAATTGTTTGGTTGAGGTAACCCACAACCCCAAACTTAGACATCTTCGCAAGGTCAAAGTTTCGGGGGGTGAAGTTTTTTTATGTTCCTTGTTACATTGCACCGGAGCACCCCTTATCTTTGAGTGTGTTTGGTTATTTGGTACCTTGAGATGCTCCTTGAGGTGATTTTGATCTGAGTCGCTATTGCATATTTCATGCCTATCAATCATCTTATGCTTGTTGATTGCTATCTTTGAGTATGATTTGATGAGTAGGGTGATTTGTGGATTTGAGTTAGGGACTCTTTTGTGTGAGTGTTTGAATGAGAGTTGATTTGAGAAAGAACTAGTATGTTTACAAGTTTTCCTTTAGAGTACTTGTGTGATGAGAGTGAGAATGCACTAGGACTAACATGGATGTGAAAGCTGTGAGATTTGAGCCTTATGAGATTTTGATGCATTACTTGATCTCTTCGTTTGTGAGTGGATCGTCACCTTAGAGGATGCTAGAACTTGTGTGTGCTCTTGCTTCTTGATTGTGTCTAGTTTGATATGCCGAATGTGATCTTAGGCCATCTTTGATTTTATTGAGTCACTTAGCCAAATTTTTCCTTACCATTGATATTTGGCCGTTGTTAGCCAGTTTGAGCCTTAAGCCTATTTCATTTGTTAGCACAATTAAACACTATTCCAGTTTAGAAGCCTTTTTGTCCCAATTTGAGTGGAGAATAGGAAAGTGTGAAAGTGAAGGGATTGAATTGAGTTGAGAAAAAGGAATTATGATGGTTGAGTGGTGATAAAATAAGGGTGTGAATGAGATTTGAGTTGTGGGAAAGAAAAAATTGAGAATGAGCAAAAGAAAAAAATGAGCTCATGTGTTTGTGCGAAAAAAAAAGTGAAGTGATCGAAAAAAAAATGAAAAGAGTTAGAAAAAAAAAATTGAAGTGTTGAGAGTATGGAATTGAAAGTGTGTTGATTGAATATGTCTGAAGCAGTCTGTTCCTAATCTCGAAGTACCGAAGTTTGAGTTTCTATTCTCCATTCACTTGAGTCACTTTACCATATTGATTCCCACCTGTCCAAAGAGCCTACATTACAACCTTGAGAAAAGACCTTTCTGATTTGGCATTGATTTCTAGAGTATGGTCGGAGTTGAGAGCACTTACAAGCCTATGACTGCCAATATGTGTGATTGATTGATTGAGTGAGTCCCTTTATCATTGATATACACTTGTGAGGGAGTGAAACACATCGTTGAGTGCACATCCATATTTGATTTTGGTGATTCTCGCTGTTGTTGCATGAGTATAATGAGGGAAGATGAGTGAGTATACTTGTGATTGATCTTTGAAGCTCGAATTCATTTGCTTGCATGATTTGATTCTTTGACTCATTCCTAACAATTTCACTTGACTTATTATTTCGTTGCTTGAGGACAAGCAACATGGAAAGTTTGGGGGGTTGATTAGGCGTGAAATTGTCATGATTTGTCACTCGAAATGCCCAAATTCTGGCCGATTTTGTCGAATATTTGGATTCAATTGAGCATTATTTCTATACATTGATGAATTTGTCTCTTTATTGCTCGTAGGTGAATCGAGGGCGAAGAACGGAGTTCGTGGGACTTTGAATCGACTCAAACGGATGCCCGGATGAGAAGATATCGAAGGAATACGATTGGTGTTAGTGTTGAAGAAGAAAAGTACTAATTAGAGCAATTTTGGGAGCATTCGAGTGAACCACTCGAGCACGTTACTCGAGCGCCCAAAACTTACAGAAAAAGTCGAGCATTCGAGCAGCTCGAGCGCCACCGCTCGAGCGTGTTGCTCGAGCGCCCCAAATTATACAGAACATTTTTGCCGTTCGAGCAGCTCGAGCGCGAGTGCTCGAGCGCCTGTGTCATTCGAGCTCCATGCTCGAGCGCGACCGCTCGAGCGGGTCTGCTGGAGCGCCTTCATGTTTTGCGTTTTAAAAGTCGTTTTTCGGCCAATAAGTTCACGATTCGGCCCGTTGCTTATATATACTCGTCTCAAGCTCGTTTTTTAGGGATACCACATATCACTTGATAGATTTTGACTTTTAAAGTTCGTTTTTGGAGAGGAAGGAGAGAAGAAAGCTTTACCTTTACGTTTTTTAGGTTTTCGTTACGAATTCATATTACAATTTTACTTTTTAGTTTCGTTTCTTTATATCTTTGTTCTTGAACACATTTAAACTTCTTTTATTGATTTAATTCCAGTTTATTCTTTTATTTCTGTAAACCCTAGTTTATGTTTGATCTCTTCTTCGTCCTAATTATCATGTTCATGTTTGTTACTTATTCAATTGTTCTCGTTTACGTAAAATCCATGTCTAGCTAAAACCCTTGCATGCTTGGGGTAGGATGAATTGGTAGAAGTAGGTTGTGGGTACGTAATTAGGGTTACTTGTGACGTTAGGTTTTAATTCTCTTGATTAATGAATTCTTAAAATTAATCTTAACTTTACTTTTGAATTTTGTTCGAAAAGTGTTAGAGAGAGGACGACCGTATCACTCTTTAACAACGAGTAGACTTAACAAGAGGGTTTAGAAAGGGTTAATTCATCTACCAGTTTAGCGAAGGAGGACGACTGCATCACCTTAGTTAGATTAGGGTCTCATTAATTAAGCACAATCTATTAACTTGTTAGTGGATTAGTGAAGTCGAGTGTTAGGGTAAAGTATTAGGGTTTAGAATCTTGAGCTTTCACCTTGCATTCTTTTACTTAGGTTATTTCTTGCGCGTCACGGTTATTTTGATTATGTACCTGCTCCGTTAGTATACGTAGGGATTCCTATCCTGAGCATCACCATCTCTCATTTGAAAATAACCCTTCGATTCTTAGTTTAATTTTGATTTTTGCATTCCTAGGATAATTTCAGTCTTTTAATTAATCTTTCAAAAAACCCAAAAACATTACACTCATATTAGCTACGACGCGTAGATCTTCAGGGATCTGTTCGCATACACTCCATCCCTTGGGTTCGATATACTTGGTCATTATACTTACTCATACTATAGTGAACCCGTCCGCTTGCGGGGAAGCGACTAGTAGAAGTTAGTATTTTCGCATCAAGTCAGTGGACACAATTCCATTTGCGTTGGATCCAATACTGAGATGCCCGAGAACCAGTGGAAGATACAATTGTTGCTAATGATAATACAAACTTGAGCACTGGGTATATGCAATGGTACCGTAAAATCACTCGACGTTTGATATCGCCTTCTCATTATGAGACGACTACATGCTATCAACCAGCAAACACGTCTACACGTGATGCTATGGTATGTGTAGATTTTTATATGCACACACACATACACATATATATATATATATACGAATGTTAACTAATTACTTAAAAACTTTCCAGGTTCAGTTGATGCAACGTCTATCTATTCATGCCCAACAAGCCAATCCTCAAAATCCACAATCAGTTGAAAATTTATGTCGCACCAGTAGAGAGGTTGTATCACATATGGATAACTTACTTAGAGCACCTCCATACCTTGTAGATCCACCAGTGACAAATGTTGAGCCTTCTGCATCTAGAAGTCAGAGACGATACAATCAGACTGATGAATTTACTACTGAAACTTCTAATGTGCCTTCTACGTCTAGGAGTCGGAGACGATGCAATCAGACTGATGAATTTACTACTGGGACTTCTAATGTGCCTTCTACATCTAGAAGTCAAAGACGACACAATCAGACTGAGGATCTTGGTACTTCGACCTCTAGGGTTCAAAGGAGACGCATTAGTACATCACAAGAATTGCTGCAGGCTGCCCCAATCAAACTGATTTTCCTTCCACGTACACACACCATACCTACCCAGGTATGAATTTACAGGTCATACAATAAGTATTTTCATATGAGTTTACTTGACTATATTTTGTTATTCATGACAGATGTTCAAACAATGTTTCATAACATAGTGTTTGATCAAGGCTCCTACATTCGCAACCAGAGCAGACAAATATTGACATGACATATGCAAACTCCCCCCAAGACATATCATTTATTTCCATTTTGCAGTCAGATTATGCACCCGCAGTGTATGCACAAAGAGGTTATGGTCAGTCTATGGTTGGGGCACCGAACTTAAACATTTCACCTGTTCCCTTTCCTGACTACGAAAATTCTCCCTTGAATGTGACATCACATGAGCCCGAGGAGATGGTCCAAAACGAGGGTGAAAATCATGATATACAACGTCGTCCACGTTAGAGATGACCACCGAAATATGGCACTGGGGGTCATAGACACATGTAGTAATTACTTTTGTGGAACTTGATTTGTATTTTTTTCAATTTATGTACCTTTTTTTTAAACCAATTTAAATTACTATATGCATAAAGTGTTAATCACATACACGTATATAATATAAACACCTACATATAGGAATTTTACTTGAGAGAATTAATACACAGGTTATTTATTTTAAAATATTAACGACTAGATGAATTTAATACAAAATATGTGAGTACAAAATAAAAAATACACAAGATGAATTAATATTGGGGTCTTGATACAAAACCAAGTATATAGTTACAAACAAACTGAATTTATAATAACACCACAAAATTAAGTCATATCAAGTGTACGTCTTCGATGCCAATCAGAGAGTGTTGGTTGAAGGGTCGGAGTTTGAAACAAAATATTAAGCATATCCCATAGAGGTTCATCGGAGAACTTATAAGAGTATGATTGTTCATTCACCTGTACCAAAATAATGAATCAATTTCTAAAAAAATGTCAAAGTGTGAATTTAATAAATAAAAGACAAGTTTAGAACATACATCCAACCAAAACTCTCATATCTCAGCTGATGCAGAAATAGTAGTGAAATCCCTATCCCATTCACATTGCCCCTTAGTGTTGATCATCATGGACCAACAATCATGCCTTGATTTGAACGAAGCAATTCGTTCGGTCTGTGATTAATGTTATAATTCTGATTTTGAAATTGTTGATTCAGTTTTGACGTAGCATTCATAATGGACTGACTATTGTCAATTCCACCAACTTTCCATCTCCCAATATAATGTTCATAAACAAGATTGTTAGCAAGAGTAAAGTCTGCATCAGGAGTCCATAAATGGTTGTTTTCGCGTGTCTCGAATTGGTTCTTTGCCTTCCATTTTTTTGGATTAGCCATTACAAAGAAGACTGTAGCAATGTAATATTAATTAGAGAATGCCATATACATATTATTTAAAGGATTTACAAATAAAAATTACAAACAATTCACATGATGCACTTTAAATTCTAACAAAGGTAAATAAATTATATAAATAAACACACGACAATAATGAAATATCTTAAAAGCAAAATAAACACACGACAATAACTTTAAGAGATTAATTCATCTTTGGCGCGATGATGACCCTTGATTAGAACTCCCAGCTAGATCCCGTGCTTGATATTGTTGCCTCAAGCGATTTAGCGCCCAATCCATCTCATTCGGGATTCTAGAGATAACATCTCGACCACGACTTCTGATCCTACATTCAGGATTATGTTGCAGCATGAATAACGGTTCATCCCATTCCTCTTCATCAGCCAGTGGCTCAAATATACCTGAACTGTATGTCAAAACATATGCATGTGTACTATAACATTGATGCACGTACCCCGTCAGATCCATTCCAAAGTGTCTGCAAACGGCCATTGCATGTGAGCATGGAATACCAGTGTTGCTCCATTGACCGAACAAACATTCTTGTGACGATAATTTTACTGTATATGTACGCGAGCGTCTAGATCCATCTTGAAATGTTGTTACACTAGCAGTTTGAAGTGAAAAATTATACCTATCCACATTGTGTCTCAAATTCAGTGCTAAGCGTTGCTCTTTGTCAAATCTTCTAAAAATGTCATCAGACCACATCTGATTTGTTTGTTGTAGCTTTAATGCAGCCTCTTCCCTTTCCAGAAAAGCATTTTTTGATCGAGTGAATGTTATTCGCACGATTGCTATGATTGGAAGACGTCGTGCACCAACCAATACGCCATTGAAGCATTCAGACATACTGGTGGTCATAACACCGAATCGACGACCTTGGTCATAGGAAAGTGTCCACTTACACTTTTCGATTGCGGACAAATATTCAAAAGCCTTAGGATTCAACTCCTTGATTTGCTCCATGATTCGTTCAAATTGCAACACTGTCAATTATTTACCCGCATTATAGCACAAATCCTTCAATTGCACATTCTTGAAATGATTATTGAAATTTGAAGCAATATGTCTTAAGAAGAAACGATGCACACCATTAGGTTCATGAAAATCTGGGATCTCCTCAACTGCTTTCACCAAACCCTTATGTCGGTCTGAAATGAGACAAACACCACCAATGCCCCGAACCACATGTGTTGCCAACATGCGCAGAAACCAGCGCCAGGAGCTGAAACTCTCTTCATCGATGATGGCATAAGCTAAAGGAAGGGTATTCTGATTGGCATCAATGGTGACTGCAATCAACAACTTGTGCTTATATTTGGTGTAGAGGTGTGTGCCGTCCACAAAAATGATTTTACGGCAATGCTGAAATGTGTCGATGCATGGTTTAAATGCCCATAACACATAGTTCAATGTATAGACACCTCTGGTTGGTTCACGTTCCATATGACACCACTCGACAACTGTTCCATGATTGTATTTCTACAATGCTCTCATGAACTTGGGTAAATACTGGCATGAGCTCTCCCAGGTCCCATACACATTCTCCACCACATGTTTAATTGCGTCCCATGCCAAATGGTACGAAATATCATAATTATATCGGTCCTTCACCATTACTTTTGCACATTCAGCTTTATATACAGGATTTACCTTCACCATACTCTCTAACATACCCGCAATCAAATTCTTACCCAAATTATTGTGACGCATGTTAGAGCCCCTGATAAGGCAAGTGTGATGCGGCCCCAACAGAGTAATTTTCCAACTTGCAGTCTTCTTCGAACAATGCGCCCGCAAGTACCAATTACATTGTTGAAAGGAAGAGTTGCCTTCAGCCCCCCCACATTTTGTTTGCATACAACCTTCCAAATGGTTGGGGTACTCTCCTTGACTGCAAACTCACGCATGGAATGCCGAATTGAATAATTTTTAACAGTAGTCTGCAATTGGTTTTTGTTTGTGAAGATCATTCCCACCTTCAAAATTCCCACATCATCATCATATGTGAATTCACTATCTGGTATGCCTATCGAATCAATATGCACATCCGTGTATGATGAGTCAAAAAAAGAAGCTCTCGATAAATTAGGATGTGGTGCAAATTGTTGTGGCATATGTACAGTTGAATGAACTGCATCATCAATAATGCATTCATCGTCATTCTGTTGTGCTTCTGGCTCAGAATCACATGGACTATCATGCCCCAAACTATCAGAGGGTACCTCATCATAAACTCTTGTGTGTCCACCATGACCATTCACATTACGAGTTGGAACGTAATTGGTGAAATGAGGCATTTTAGATTCACTGGCAATGTAAGATGCGTACTGATTGTACGTATCTTTCATTGGATCATGAGATGATCGTGAAGGAAATATCATTTTCGCGTCAACAAATAGTTCAACTGATCTGAAACCAGCATTCGGATAAAAAAAGAAACGAAGGTCGCGGTTACACGTAATCGGAAAAATTTGTGACATGTTATTAATGACATATTTTGCAGATACCTTCAACGAATACTGATTCAAGTCAAAACCAGCCATCTTAGATAATAAAGATAGTAGATCATTATAATCAATCCGACGATCAACTCGTTGTAATCCAACAACTACTTCATCACATCGTACAATTATTCCAATATCATTTGAATTTGCCATACCTACAAGCTCCGTTCAAAATGCCAAAAATTTAATTTAATTTATTCAAATTGAATTTTCTTCTAAAAAAAATACTAGTATACATATAAGATTTATAAATACTAAAATATAATATTTCATTCCTAGGGCATTTTTAATTTTCATGGTAAAAGTGCAGTCTTTCAATCTTAGGATTAAATCTTAATAAAAATAAAATAACAATGTCTAATTTTTTTTTAATCTAAACAATAAATATTTCTTTAAATTTTTTATTTAACTAAAAAACACAATATCCCTGCACTTTAATTTCTCCCCAACAGTTTTTCAATATTTAGTTTCTAACATTTATTTATTTTCCTCTGATAATGTCCAATACTGAAATTCTCACTATATTTCACGAGAAAATTCCAACACATTGTTTTCTTTCATGTAATTTATTGTATTTATTTTCTTAATACACCCCTAAAATAAACACATCGCCAAATTAATAGACTAACTCACGCCCACCAAGATCATCTCAATTAGGAAGACAATATACTATGTACTGTGATTTCTTTCCTTCTAATTTGATCACAATTACATCATATTATGTATGATTTCTTTGTTTATAATTAATGGCATCTAATATCTTCCATGTTTTATGTAATTTAGACTTGAACAAGGACACCATATTAAAACTCCGTCCTTTTGTTTACTAACCACTTTAAAAAAAACCTTTTATTTATACATCATGTCGCTATATTTTTCATACCCTTATATATAGTATAACAAATTAATATACCTTCATTTTTATACATTTTAATATCAATGAAGATATTCTTTCATTAAAACTTGCAATATTTCATTTGAACAATTAAAAAATGATGAAAAGAGTACAAGATAACTCTTATAAATTTTTACCAAGAAATATTTATCAAAAAAGAGAGAACGTATATTGGAAAGAGATTATATTTTCTTTCTTCCTACTTTCTGATGGTAAAAAACTATTGAATTTTTGAAGTAAATATATGGTCCATATATATACTACTTTATGTGGTTTTCTCCCCTACCAATTAATTTCGAATAAATTCAACGCATATGCATTTTGATATAAATATCTGATAATCATGCATTTTGATATATATATTATATAATTTCTTAAAAAAAATTAGTGAATGCAAGTACTTACAATAAAAAAAAAAAAAAAAACCTCAAGATGATATAGTCCTCTTTATAGGTCTTGTGACTATTGCCAACATCAATCCAAGAGCAAAAATAACCTAAGAACAATAATAAAACAAATCTCATGAGATACATAAATACACAGCTTGTACTTAAAAATATTTTCTTGAACTTACTTATGTCTCTGAAAATTTTGTTATAGAGATGTTAAAATGAAGAAACACACTTGTATTTATAAGAGGTAAAACTCGTATACTGTATACATGTGAACTTCCCGATTTCAAACTTAGAATTCTCTGCCAAAGAATTATATTCACGTATGCTTTGTAACAGTATTATAATAAGTCCTGCATGGTTGCATGCGAACTGCTAGAGGAATATATTCGCATGCTAGAAATGACAAGTCTCTGGAAAGTACTGTTGACTGAAAAAAGCGATGGGCGCCGTCTTCGAATATCTTCTAAAACCCACACCGGCGGTTGATCGGAAAAGTGATGGGCGCCGTTGAGGACGGCGCCCCTAAATTTGAACAGTAACAACGCCTTCCATAATGGCGCCCTACAACCAGATCCTATTTCCCTTCCGGTGCCGGCGTCGGAAGATATATGGGCGCCTTCTACGACGACGTTCACTTTATTTCTACAGTATGGGTGCCGTTGCGGACGTCACTCATGCTTATTTTGACAAGAGTTTAAAAAATTATCATAGTTTGATAAGTTCATTTGAAAAGTACAATATATGAATAAAAAAGCCATGTCCACCACATTACTTTTAAAATTATGTAAAAAAAAGTCATTCATTAAATAATTTGAATATTTGGTGTGTATACTAAATTATTAATATTTATTTATTGTACATTAATCAATTTGTATGTTTCTAGTAGTCAGATAATGTTTAACCTACATTTGACAGTAAGTAACTCAGATAAATTTCCTAATTTTGAGAACTTCTATTTAAATAAGTTATAATTTATAATTTTCATGTTAAATGGATTTTAATTAACTAACAATACAATAATTAAAATTTTTTTGCCACCAATATATATCCTTCACGTATTCTTAAACTATTATTAATAGGAATAATATCACCCAACCCCACATTTTGGGCAAATTTATTAATATATGCCAAATAACAAATGGGATGGTGTAAATAGGGGTATTAGAAACGGATTTACGAAAATAGGGTTGATCGCCTTTGGGGGGAGCAATCAACCAGGTAGATTACCCCCCAAAGTAGCGATCAACACACAAAAACCGCCACGTCGTAGATCGCCTCTGGTAAGGGCGGTATGCCCGACAATTTCTGCTTCCACCTCGTAACTCGTGTTTTGTCTTCTTCCCCATGTACGTCAAATGCATGCCACTATACCCTTTTTTTTAATTATTATTTTTATAATGTTTCTTTTTCAAGCAAATCCTAATTTATCTTATTTTTATGTTTTAATTTATCTTGTAGCACTATAAAATACATAATAAAATACATTTTATTTTACTCAATGTATTTTAGAAGTGTTTGAATAGTGCAATGAAAAGACAAAGTGCTACAAGCTAATTAATTAAGTATTGGCCGGAGCTACGTCTATTTTAGGGAGTATATGGTAAAACTTCAACTTAAAAATTAAAAAATTGAGAGCCAAAGTATATGCATATTTATTATTTAATTGTAATTTTTTAGAAAATATAATATAGACTTTTAATATAACATGGTTAAATTAATATTTTATAATTTGAATAGCATAATTTTTATTAATTTATGTGAAAACACTAAAAGAAATATACAAATTAAAAACATAAAAATAAGATAAATAAGGATTCGCTTGAAAAAGATATATTATAATATAAAAAAACAAAAAAAGAGAGGGTATAGTGGCATGCATGTGACATGCATGGGGAAGAAGACAAAACATGAGTCACGAGGCGGGAGCAGAAATTATCGGGTAGATCGCCCCTACCAGAGGCGATCTACCACGTGGCGGCTTTGTGTGTTGATCGCTACTTTGGGGGGCGATCTACCTGGTTGATCGCTCCCCCCAAAGGCGATTAACCCTATTTTCGTAAATGAATTTCTAACACCCCTATTTACACCATCTAATTTGCTATTTGACATAGTTTTATAAGAAATAATTGCCTTGAGCCACACTTTCTACACCTTAATTGCAAATACCCACCCCAATAATCCTACATTTCAAAACACCACATTTTATTTCAAATAACCCTAAACATATGGACCCCACCCACACACCCATTACACACACTCTCTCTCTCTCTCACTCTTTTTTTCTCTCACTCTTCTCTCGGTTACTAATTAAAATAATCCTTCCCCATTATCATTTATCCCCCTCTCTCCCCACCCAACCCACCGCCCCCATTCTTCCCCCCACCTCTCTCTCCACTCTCTCTCTCTCCCCTCCTCATCTCTCTCTTCCCCTCGGTCAATAAAGACCACCCCTCACATTCTTCTCTCTCTGCAAACCCCCCACATACCCCCGCCCCCATCCTTTCTATCTCTCTCTCTGCATATACCTCACAAGCCCACCGCCCCAGCCCAAGCCCCCACCGCTACAGCCCCCAACCCCCACCGCCACAACCCCAAATCCCAGCCCACAGCCCCCCACCGCCACCAGATCCCACCGCCTCAGCCTCCATGCCTCACCCGCATCAGCTCCACCACTCTCTCACCACCGATCTGTAGAGACGTAACCAGATTGAGGGCGGCGGAGGAGAAATGACGCTGGATCTGGAGTATTTCCCGTCGATCGCTCTCAAGGCTCTCACGGTAATCATTTTTCTTTTTTTGTGTGGAAAATGTGCCGATTCATTCTTATAAATCCCGTTAGCTCCTCAAGATAACTAGTTTTCATCTTCATTAGTGCTTAATTGAGACAGTTTTTGTGGAAAATGTGCCGATTTGTGTTGTGTTAGAACTTTTTTTGTGTGTGGAATTAAAAAAAATGTCAATAATGTCAAAAAAATTTAAAAAAATGTTGAACGGTTGGTCACTTGGGTGTTCGACAAATGTGATGTAACTGTTATTGTTAATGTTGTCATAACTGGAATTTTGGGGATTTTTATCGATTGGTGTTGCTGTGATCTGTGTTAGATCTTTTTGTGTGTGGAATAAAATAAAATCACTGTCTTTTCTGGAGTTTATCTGTAGGGGGTTTTATTGGTTTGATTTGTGTGGATAATTAATCAGATTATTTGGGGTTTTTTTTTTTGCATGTTGGGGATCTAAAAAATGGTGGAGCAAAGAGAAGAGAAGAGGCATACTGGAAGAAATTGTTGAGGGCCTATACGCATACTGGAAAAGAGAAGAATCTGCAAAGTCGAGGGCCAATATGCAACTAAATTTTACATTTCTGCAACCATATATGCAACTATAATTTGCATTTCTGCAACCATATATACAACTATATTTTGCATTTCTGCAACCATATTTGCAAATGTTTTTTTTTCATTTCTGCTAATATTTAATGTAATTTTAGAATTTTTAGATGTAATTTTAAATATGTAATTTTCAAATTGTTGGTAATAAAATTGTGGTTTGTGCATTTATTATTTATTTTTATTTGTGTTAAATCACATTAAAAAATAGTTTCTATTATGAAGAAAAAAATGTTGAAAAGGCTATAAAAACCTGAAATTCAGAAAATATAAATTAAAATGTGTCTACAAAGAAAAAAGGATAAAAAAACAGAAAATGAATCGGTCAAATAAAAATTTTAAAAATTCAAAGTGAATTTTAAAAAAATACAAAAAGATTAAAAAAAACCCCTCATTTCTCACACGACTTCTCCTTCTCTCTCCTCTCTCACACAGCTTCTCCTTCTCTCTCCATCTCTCTCTCTCCTCAGAGCACCACCTCAGCCGCCCAAATCTACAAACCCAACCCCCACGCCATGGCCGCCGCCACACGGTCGCCGCCCTCCCCCATCTCTCTCTCATCTCTCACACGGCCGCCCATCTCTGTCTCTCTCCTCTCTCACACAGCCAGATTCGAATAGGTCAGGCAGATCTATGAAACGGCCACCCCCACGCCATGGCCGCAGCCACACGGTCGCTGCCCTTCCCCACCGATCGCCCCCCATTCCTTCCACAATTTGGGCCGCCGCCACCCAATCATCATTTCCGTCCCACTGAATGGGACTCCGGTCATAATCTCCGTCCCCCTGAATCAATCTAGGTTCACGAAAGTGGCAGTTGCGTACGGCGTCCCAAAAGCAGCATTGTCGGAGGTGTATATATTGGTATTGTTGTATATATAAGTATTGAGTAAATTAGCTGTAATTATCCATGTATATATAGGTATTGCTGAAATTTCTTGTTATGAGGTTTTCTCCGATAAATCCCCAAATTTTATTTGTTTATTTTGAGATCTATTTTTCAATCGATTTTGTGTTCTTCTGTAAGCGATTCTCCGATCTTATGATATATAGGGTAGAATCAAATGATGATATTTGTTGATATTCTTGGATTCGATTCATTTTCTTTTGGTGTATTCCCTGTTTCTTCGTTTGGGGTTTTGAATCGAACTATGGCTAAGAGATATTAAATTTGTGTTTTAATGGGATTTGTATGAATTTGTGAATTTTTTGGGATTTTACATGAATTTCTATGATTTTGTTGAGATATTAATTTTTTTTTTTGAAGGACATTTGCAATGTTATGCAAGAAAAAAAAATTGTGTTATGCGATCCCTGTGTTTTGCATTATGCAACAAACAAAATTTGCACTATGCAAATAAAACATTGTGTTTCTGCAACATAATTTTTTCTGTATGCAAAGTTAGACTTGAGGACTGGAAGGATCTTATTCAATCTGTTTTAAATGTAATTTTTTTGTTTTGTAAATTTCAAATTTTTAATGAGAATAAGTAAATAAATTAAAATTTGGTCAGGAAATAAATTTGTTTGCTATTTCCTATTTGTGCAAACTACAGAATCCAAAATAAAATAAAATCCAGGCGGAATAATTTTTTTTTTTAGAAAAGTTGGAAGTTAAAAAATGTCCAAAACAAATCAGTCAATATAAAAATTAAAAAATTCAAAGTTTTCCAGAATAAAAGAAAAAAGCAAAAATTGTTAATAAAAGAAATAAAAATATAAATGAATTTGAGGTGGGAGAATAAAAAATACAAAAAGCAAACTTGCAAAAACCAGGCTGCAAAAAGGTATTGGAAACTGGGGCTCTATGATAATCACCCTAACAATTTAATTTAAATATTAACATTTTTTTCCCTTTTATTTTGTTGATTCTTCATGATCATCTCTATCTTTCATGTTTATACAATTTTGATATTCTTTTCGTTGGAAACGCTGATGTTCATGAGATTTAATTGATTAACCGATTTAAAGTTTTGATTCAAATGAAAGCATACAAGTCTCAATGGCTATCAAAGTAGGCTAAGATATCACTCAGTGGGTAGTGCACCAAATTTGATATTACGATAGCTTTACAATTAATGGCAGAACTTGCACCAAATTCATTTTCGTTTGTACGGGTTGTTGTGTGCATTGTGCATTTTTCTTACATAAAGGTCATAAATAAAAGGGTTAATATCAATTTGCAATCTATACTATTATCATTTTTTCAACTTGCAACATGTACTATTATTTATAACTTAATTCAATAATTTAATTTCCGATGAAAGTTGTATTGAACCAAGGTTGTTTTTGTCTTTCAATTTATTAATTATCTTTAAATTCTCAATTCAATAATTTTCTTCATTTCCAAACTATAGTAATAGTGAATTAGATTAACATTCAATTGTTTAGAATACAATAAGCTTTTTTATCTCATCAATCAATCAATACCTTTATAAAGGCAAAATATTTTTGTCCTACGTGACGCCTCTCTTCTTCTCTTGTTTTTTAATCATTGACTTCTCATTCATTCGGTTTGTGTGCGATCTTATCCGTTTATTTTTTTATTGGTGTTTGATCTTGAACGTTGGTTTCCTTTGTTTTTCTCTATATAAGCTCTTCTATCATATACAACCTTTCATTGCACACTGCACATCTTCCATTTTTTTTTTGTTCTCTCTCTTCTTCTTTTTCCTTCCGTTGTGCTGCCGGAATTTTCATGTTCACATTTCTTTTATTCTTATTCTTACTTCCATTTTTTGGTACTCGTGCAGGATTTCGGGAGATCATTTGCGATATTTTTGCAAGTAATTCAATATTGATTCGTAGCAATCTTCTTATTTTTTATATGATGTTTCTTCTTTGTTTAATATATATGACTATAATCACCTTTCTTATTTGTTTTTTCTTTTATCTGTAGATTTGTATTCGTCGCGTTATTGCTTTGAATTTGGAATGTGTCTGTCCCCTTATGATTGTGAACATCCCTTTTCTTAGCATTGAAGAATTTTTCCGACCGTCAATATTTTATTTTTTATAAACGTAGTGTGGACGTCTTACGTATATTACAACAAGATCAAAGTATCCTAGAATAATTGAATGTTTTGCAATAGAGTTTTTATTTTTTTTGGAATTTTTTCATTTTTAGATAGGTTGGTTAACAATCATATATGTACATATTATTATTATTAAATTAATGAATTAAATATTCTTTGTTATTTTTCATTATAATCCTTAAAATGGTTATCACAATTACTAATTGAATTATGTCATCAATTAATTTGCCATTTTTGTTCATAATATTAATTAAAGTCAAAGTTATCTTAATATTCACTATATGAAAGTAAAATTTGTTAATTTTATTATTATTTATAATCAATACCTTTATAAAGGCAAAACATTTTTGTCCTACGTGGCGCCTCTCTTCTTCTCTCATTTTTTAATCATTGACTTCTCATTCATTCGGTTTGTGTGTGATCTCATCCGTTTATTTTTTTATTGGTGTTTGATCTTGAACGTTGGTTTCCTTTGTTTTTCTCTATATAAGCTCTTCTATCCTATACAACCCTTCATTGCACACTGCACATCTTTCGTTTTTTGTTTTGTTCTCTCTCTTCTTCTTTTTCCTTCCGTTGTGCTGCCGGAATCTTTATGTTCACATTTCTTTTATTCTTATTCTTACTTCCATTTTTTGGTACTCGTGCAGGATTTCGGGAGATCATTTGAGATATTTTTGCAAGTAATTTAATATTGATTCGTAGCAATCTTCTTATTTTTTATATGATGTTTCTTCTTCGTTTAATATATATGACTATAATCACCTTTCCTATTTGTTTTTTCTTTTATCTGTAGATTTGTATTCGTCGCGTTATTGTTTTGAATTTGGAATGTGTCTGTCCCCTTATGATTGTGAACATCCCTTTTCTTAGCATTGAAGAATTTTTTCGACCGTCAATATTTTATTTTTTATATACGTAGTGTGGACGTCTTACGTATATTACAACAAGATCAAAGTATCCTAGAATAATTGAATGTTTTGCAATAGAGTTTTTATTTTATTTTTGGAATTTTTTCATTTTTAGATAGGTTGGTTAACAATCATATATGTACATATTATTATTATTAAATTAATGAATTAAATATTCTTTGTTATTTTTCATTATAATCCTTAAAATGGTTATCACAATTACTAATTGAATTATGTCATCAATTAATCTGCCATTTTTGTTCATAATATTAATTAAAGTCAAAGTTATCTTAATATTCACTATATGAAAGTAAAATTTGTTAATTTTATTATTATTTATAAATGCGTCAAGAACATCAAGAAACAAGAAACTTTTATTAGGTGTGAATTATAATTATATGTGTGACAATTTATATATGGTATACTTAGACTAAATTGTTTTATATAATTAAAATTGTTAATTAATTGTTAGGCTAAAAGTATGCACTTTATGTTGATAAAATCTATTTAAAATTTTGAAACAGGATTAATTGTATTTTATATATATGGTATATTAGACCAATTTATTAAATATATTATGATAGATTGGTAATTTATCGTTAATGCTAAACGGATGCAGAGTAATTATTATATATGGTATGGTTGATGAATGTAATTATTATTATGAATTATACACATGTGTGACAATTTATATATGGTATAGTAGACTACTTTATTTAATATAATTAAACTTGGTAATCAATTGTGAAAGCTAAATGGATGCACGTTATAGATAGTATGGTTGATAATAAATTGCATGTAGATAGCCTCTGATTAATTGAGTTCAATACATATTTTTTTAATCAATTTAAATTTCACGAAAGGAAGCAAGGAATTGAGGGGACGTGGATTTATATTGAGACAACTAATAAATGTTGCAGTCTTTTTTGTAACAGAAATTATTACAATTATTACAATTAACAAACATAATGAATTTTAGAATGGAGAAAGGTACTGCACATTATGAGAAAATTGCACTTTTAGTCCCAAGAGAATGAGTGTAAAACACTTTTGGTACCTATGTGCGAAAATGATCCTTTTTTTTTTTTGCAATTTCAGTTCCATTGGTGAAATTTTAGGACCAAAACTGCAAATTTATCATATTCTCTTGGGATCAAAAATGCAATTTATACATTCTCTTGGGACCAAAATTACAATATATCATATGTTGGGACATTGTCAGTTTTGATTAGATCCCAAAGCCCCTGAAAAGATGTTTGCATTTGTTTGTCGGGCTAGTTTTGGTTAAGATTTGTACTTAGTCATTTTACACTTCACAGGTACTCAGTAAGAGGAGCACTTACTGATGACAATCAAGACAAGAGCCTGAAGACAAAGATTACCATCCTGAGCTTATGGCAGTCCTCTAAGCTGGCTGAGTAAGTCTCAGTGATGAAGAGTATGACCCTGAGGTCATTACTACTCAGTCCTGAATGGAACATGATGATATTGAGTTTATGGGAAGACTTGGAGTAGAGCCAAGCAATGCAAAAGGAATGTCAGAGTCAGGACAAGACCGGTGAGCTCAAGACAAAAAGAACTTAATAAGACAAGTTTGAAGCCTAGGAATAAGTTCTGACATTGGAAGTAAGTTAAGTTAGTTAGTAAGGAAGTTTGTATAGGTCAGTGAGGTAGCTGATCTTGGTGCACCTTGGCACGTTAAAAACAAGAATCCCTTGAGTGGATTTCCTGTTAAATCAGGCCGTAGACGTAGGAGCTTGAGACTCTAACCACGTTAAACTTATTGTGTTCTTATTGCTTTGATATATTGCATACCTACCATATTAACTGTTCATTCATTACATAAGATTTATCAGGCTTGAATCAATCAGCCTGATCTATTAAAAAGAGCACTGCCCTTACTAAACACTATTCATTTTAGTAACCAAGGTTTTCACAAAGCAAACTAAACAAGACCTTAAACTATCAAGGCTCACGTATTTCCACACTGAACTTAAACTGATAGTTAGCCAACTGACCCACACCAAGTGTAGTCAGTAGGTGTATTATCAGTGCCTAGTTCTTTATCACTCTGAGTAAAGGGGACTCAATAAGGTTTTAAGTTTGGAAAATTGGTATACGTGTATTCCCCACCCCATACACATATTCCTCAGTCTTGTATAGGGACCAACAAATGGTGTCAGAGCCAGTGTTAGAGCAATTCTTGATAAAGTACAGAATTTAAATAACAACCAAAAAGACAATGAGTTTTTGACTGTAGGCAAAAGTAATAGATTTTATTGAATGATCTGAAAGTGGTTACAATGAATCTAATCTATTACAAGGAAGTAGTGAACACCTAGATCAATCTCATTCAAGGTTTAAGTCCATAGCCTGCATAGACTCTTGCCTTCAGCTCGTCAAGTCTTCTAGGTTGGTTCACTAACCCTTCAGCCTTCGCAATCTTCAACACCTCAGTCATAATGGCCTTAGTATCATGCTTTCCAGTTCCAGGGACTAAGGGAGGCGATTTGACAATGAATTCAGGGGCCTTCACTTGGACTTGAGCTGCTTCAGCCTCCTCCAAGATCTTTTGGATCAGCTCAGGATGATTGTCCATCATGTAGTCAGTGAAGTGGGCATTGATGTCTTCAGAGTCGCCCCACTTCTTCACCACGTACCATAATTTCACAAACTCATCCCTTACATCAGCCCATAACTCCTTCAATGCTTCTGAGATAAACTCATCAACATATGCTTCCCTCTGACCCGATTCTGGCCTTCTGACCTAAAGAATTGTTGACTTCCTTGCTGTTGGCCTCTTTCTGTACTTCCTAGGCTCAGGCTTCGCCTTCTTCCTCCTTAGCAGACTGATCACTGCATCATCGAGTTCCCTTTGTTGAAGCTCAGTGATATCAGTCAGCTTTTCAACCTTCTTCTCCAAAATGTGCATCTTCTCTTTTTGTGATATCTCAGCTCTGCGCTCAGCCTCAGTTCTCTCAGAAGGCGCTCCCCATGCCTCAGCGCATAACTTCATTACTGTCTCCACAGAGTAAGTGATGGGGTTCTTCGAGACTTCTGAACTGGCTCAGGTTGCTTTGAAGGTTCATCAGCCTTTGCCTTCTTTGCTGCCTCCGCCTTCAGCCTGGCAACAATCTCCTCACATTCCTTCTCTACTGCCACCAACCTTGCTGACTTCCTTACCCTCAGCACGTTCCCTTCAGGATTGGCTTCAGGATCGGCTAGAACTATTTCGCCTTGGTTGACTGCCTCCGATGCCTCAGGGCGGGATCTTTTCTTCTTCTTTTCCCCCTTTTTGGCATCATCATCGGCCTTCGATGGGAATGCGTCAAAACCGCTGTTGATCACGAAGGAGGTTAAGGATTGGACTTCAGAGATTCCCTCCTTCAGCATTTCAACTCCCATCGAGATACCAGTCCCTGCAAAAGATACAGAGCTGATTGCAGTATTTACCTTCTTCTCAAAGACCTCCATGGAAAGCTGGAGTCTTTGTTCAGCCTTTTCGATCCTCTCCTCCATCTTGGTGGATTGATCAGTTACTTGGGTCAGCCTCTCAGCAATGGACTTTGAAGTCTGAGCAATTCGATCTGACTCCAGCTCCAACTTGGACGCTGAGTCTTGAATGGCCTGAGTGAATAGGGCCCCAGCCTGAGCTGCAAGCTTCTCCACCGCCTGATTGAGTTCCTCCTTCCTTTGCTCATCCTTCTCAGCCAACTGCTTCAATGTTTGCCTCATTATTTTCTTTGTGCGCTTCCTCTCGTTCCTCACTGACTTGGCCGTATCAGTCATCATTTTCTTGAGCAAAATCAACTCTCTGTTAGCAAGGGTGTTGTATGCTAACTTCATCCGCCTGATGTGTTTCGCCAGGGCCTTGGCATCTCCATCTTTCTCAGCTCGTAGCCTCATCACTTCCTCCTGAAGTTCAGCTAGATTTTCAGTGGTTTTCTCCTTCTTCACCTCCACAAGGGTAGTGAACTCAGCGGGTCCGACCCCGGTGATAACAACATCTTCTTCTTCATCGACAGCCTCCTCAGTGATTGGCTGTTTTCCCTTGTCAGCCCCTGCGGCATCAGTCCCCTCTTCAGGGTGCACTGAAGGCAGTTGTTGAGTGGTCGTGGCCGCCTGCTCAGGCTCAGCCTCGCCATCTCGAACCTTAGGAACTTGTCCTTCGGAACTGGGAGTCTCCTTTGTCGCCTTAACATCTTTCTCCCTTGTCTCAGGGCAGGGAATCCCATCATCGACAGATGTCTCATCGGCGGCTGAGATGTTCACAACATCCTCAGCCACTGGTCCACCCTTGGCATCAGTGTCTTTCACACCTTCCCCCTGAGTCTGAGACTCAGGCACCATGCTATCTACTTCCTTAGCTGTCTCCTCCACAGCTTCCTCCAATGCTCCACCCTGAGCATCTTCATCATCCTCTTCCTTATCCTCCTCCTCATCAGAGCGGATGTCAGCCTTCGCTTTGGACATCATCTCAACTACTAGCTACTTCAGGTTCTCGAAGTTTAGCAGTTGCAGCCAGCTAGTTAGTCCAAAGAAGGTGCACAGCCTTGTTTCCTCAGTCTCCCAATGCTCCCAGCCACGAGCATCCACCAGCATATGTTGCTCTTGCATGTTGGATTGTTTAAACTCCAGCCATACTTTCAGCTCGACAACATTAGCTAGCAGCTCCTTGTACCTATTCAGCCCGTGCCAACACTTAGCTGCCCACTCTGTGACATTCCCCCTTAGGGTGTTCTCCAACATACCACCCATCATGTGTTCATACAGCTCCTCCTCCTCCTGCATCTCGAGGAAGTCCTCCTCTTCATTGGGAAAGGATTTGGGGCAATCTTTGGGGTTGGGGTATGAGGGGAAATCATCAGGGTTAGGGGTAGGATCTGAGGGATGGTCAGGCCTCTGAGGGGAGGGCACTGACTCTGGAATATTTGGCTCTGATGTTTGGGATGAGTTTGTGGGTTGAGGTGTGGGATCAGGCTTGGTTTGGGGTTGGGGTACGGGGTTAGTAGGGGATGTATGGGCTGCTATCTCAGGCTGCAATAACAAAGCCGTCTCGATAGACTTTCTCACTTCCTCCAAGTCAGAGGCTCTAGGAGAGCTTGACTTCTCCCTCTCTTCTACCTCAGGCAGACTCTTAGCAGGGGACTTTTTGGGTCCCTTCCTAAGTTGTTTTAACGGCCTCTCTCCCTGAACCATTCTGGCATCATCGTTAGTTCCCTCAGCCTCAGAGTCGGCTCTCTTGGGAAGTGACTCAGTCCCTGACTTAGTGCTCTTCCCTGATATCACTATCTTCACCTTTTTCTACTCAACCTTCTCCACCACAGGCTGCGTCTCTTCCTCAGGCTCCACAGCCTCTTCAGCCTCCTTACTCCTCTCGAATAGCTCATCTACCTTCTCGATAAGACTGGTAGCCACCTTCTTGGCCTTACCAGCTGGCTTTTTGGCCTGACCCTTTGCCTTGGCATTGGGATCAGTCAGCCCTAGCATCGCATAGGTATCACTCAGCGAGGTAAACATCACCTTCTTGGAGGAAAGATTGTCCTCGAAGTCGAAGGTGTACTCATGGCTAGCATGAGCAATCAGGATGGACATCCTCGTTCCAAAGGGCAGGATGGCACCAATAGATACATGCTTCTTCTCCTTATCCCGCTTCAGCTTGTCCAATCCAGCCTGATGGAGTTGATCAAGGAAGAACTGCTCCCAGTTCGCTTCCACTCCATCAACTATAGCTCACATAATTCTCAGCTTGGGCAAGCTCAACTGCTCATGAGAGCCTGTGGACCCCATCACCACCTTGGACACTAAGTCCACAAGAGCTTTGTACTCAGGCTTCAGAGTACTCTTGTTTTGACGGGCTCTGAACTCAGGGGAGCCAGTCTTGGTCCACTTCCTTAGGAACTCTCCTTCCGAATACATGTCTTATTTAAATTACAGAATCTAAATAACAACCAAAAAGACACTGTCTTATCTTATAGATAGGACACTAATTTCCCCCTTTTTGATGATGCCAAAACACTGAAAAGATCCTCATATTCTCTTGGGACCAAAAGTTTTAAAAAAAACTACGGGACTAAAAGTGCTGAAAAAGGATCATTTTGAAATGGACACATTCTCTTGGGACTAAAAGTGCAATTAACCCGCACATTATTTGTAACTGAAACTAAAACAATTATTATAATTAATTTATAAAATTTAGAGCTATTGAAGGTTATTTGTAACTGAAATTAAAATATGTAGAACTGGTTATTTTAGAAAATAATTGGAGGTCGGAGATCTTGCAAAGTACATGTGGCAAAATTCTAAAGGAAATATGTGGCATTATTTGCATTACAACATTGCTATTTTTATAATTTAAGGGGGCGCTTGGTTAACAACTCTTCAATGGTAATGAGAATGTGATTGAAAATTAGTGTAATTAGCATGTTTCATGAGAACAAAATCACTACCTCTCCTCCTAAATAAGGTAGTCACTACTCTATTTTGATTATCCTATTCTCTTCCTACAATCATCCTCCTCAATCACTCCCCTATTCTTCCACCAACAACCATTTGTGATCTACTTCTATTCCAAAATTGGGACATGATACTAGCAATGGTGTCACCATTGAAACACTTCTTCCCCTAACATATTATTTTTATTATGAGGGCATAGATGAAAATAAATTTTCATTCCCATTACCATTGAAGAATTGCTAACCAAGCGCCTCCTAAGATTTTGAAATAGTATTAAATGTATTGAGGTATATATGGTGTAATTAGTTATTCTACCATTGTTGTTGAGGTAATAAGTGGTCCTTAATTATACCACATAAGTAATAAATTATTCTACTTGTATCACATTATATTCTTTTACCCTTCATAAATATATTAATATTTATATATGAGATTGTTAATTATATTCACTAATGAGTTATATATTAATAAGTATTTATTATTAATCACAATATATGTGTGTAACTGTTATATAGACATATATACATATATATATATATATATTTTAATATATAGCTATAGGTTTAGTTGTATTTATTAAGTATATATAGTGTATATAAATATAAATTCTGAGGATTTGATTTACAAAATCGTTTCTAATTCATTGTTTATTGATCGTACTTACAATTATTCTAGAATTAGTTAATTGTTCACCATCAATAAAAATTATCACACTATCATAAACCTGATCCAATGTTAGTATATTTATTTTCACACTTTACTACTAATATATCTCTTCTTCTTCTTTTGGAAGATTTTTTTATGGTTATGGTTGAATTATTCTGATATTAGGATTTTCATGTACCATATTGCATGTGATGGGATTTATGATTGGAACTTTATTACTAATCAATGATGTTTATTTGCATGTTGAATCTTTATTGGTGAATATATGTTGGTCCCGAAACGAGTAAACAGGTGTATGAGGGGGGGGGGGGGAATACACATGTTGTTACAAATTAAAACTTCTTATAAAACTTATCAGGTTACTTAAGACAGTAGCTCGTCAGTGGACTAGAGGCCTGCTGAGAGTTACTTTGTGAAAGCTTACTGAGATAATACCTCCACTGAAAGATCAAGACTTTCAGTTGAACTACTATCTAATTAGCTTTCAGATGCGGATTAGTGAGCCCTTTAGAAAACTCGTTTTACTTTGATAAACTTTGAGATTAACACACACTTAGGAAAGCAGATAATAAGAACACAAGGTATAAAGTGGTTCAGAGATAAATCTTCTACGTCCACTGTCCTGATCAAACAGGAGAATTCCTTTCACTTGGAATTCCTTGTGTTATAGTGCCAAGGTGCACTGATCAACTAATCCTCTCTTAGGATGATTGATCACTAGGAAATTCCAGGTCCTAGTTCCCAAAACAAACCAGCTTTCAGACTGATACAACAATCAGTTTACTAACACCACTTAACACTAGCTCTCAACCTAAACACTGAGTAGGGTTTTGAGTAGGGTTTTGGTTCCAACTATTTTGAGATAATCCTTACAAGTTTAGCTCAAGGCTTAGGATTGGATTATCTCTTTCTAAGATTTGGATATAGCTTTTAAAGCTTGGTTACAGAAGGTTTGTTAGGCTCTCTACAAATGTGAAACACTTGGGAAACAAAGGTAATTTCGAGTGCTTCTAGTTTTTATGAATGTAGAGATAGCTTTGATCTTGTGAGTTTCCCGTGCATAGAAATGAGCACGTCCTTCTGTATTTATAGGCTTCCTTGAAAATCTTCCCGTTGGATTTGAATCTTCTCAAGTAAGTCTTCTTGTATCTGATTGGTTCAAACGGCTCTATTTGAAGCTTTAAATCTTGTCAAGAAATGGCTGAAAGACCATGCCTGTTCACCAACTTTCTGTAGATTGCTAGAGAAAGACTTTTGGTACTTGTCAGGCTGGGGCAGGTCGGCTGTCAGTAAAGTACACTGACGTGTCATCTTCTCATTGGACCTTTAGTCTGCATGCCCAGATTCTTGTCTTGCTTTAAGGTGGAACTCCTCTGAGAGAACCTTCTTATTTCTTCATTTATTGTAAGCTTCACTGAAATTCGTTTTGCCTTGTTCCAACCAGATTAACTAACAGCTTTTAATATGTTTAGCATTGAATGTGTATTGTTAGTTACCATCAGTGGACCTTGGTCCTCTCCTGATAGTTTTAGTCTCAGTGAGAATGTACTTAGAAAACATTCAAGACTTAGACTTCTTCTCAGATCACTTGTCTTCAGCGGACTTCACTTCATTGGACTTCATCTTCAGCAGACTTCAATCTTAAATACACTCTAACAATTACTAAATGTACTTCAGTTCCTTAACAGTTGAACTGATTTACTAAGTACTAACTCTACTGAATATTTTACTTATAAAACAACTTAGGAGTAATATTTTGGCATCTAATCAAAACATAAGTCTTATACATTTTCCCAATAATTTCCCCCTTTTTTATTATGCCGGAACCTATCTTATTACATATCTTCTTTCAGAGAGGTTCTTCAGATGACATACAAAGTTCACAGATTTTGTAAGTAAAAACATTCAAGTACATAAGCCTAAATGATAATGAGATATTATCTTGGGCAAAAACATCAGTAGAGTTCATTTCATTGATAAAGGATGAAGTACATATTACATGAAGTCTACTGTCAAAAGTTTCAAACTTAAAGACACCTGGGACTTATAAACAGATGCCCAGCAAAAGATACTAACATCTCAGATGTATTAAAAAATTGGTTCAAGTCCATACTGCTTGAATACTCTTATCTTTAGCTCGTTCTTCCTCTCCATCACCTCCTTTGAATGTCATCTGAGTCCAATATGCTCACACAAGGATGTCCACTCTTCAGTGATCCTTTCTCTATCAACAGCACCAGTTGCATCTTGAGGAGACCAGTAGGTGATTTGCTCAGGGGCCTTCAGGGCTTGATCAGGGAAGGCATCATTCCAAGCATCACTGATCTCAGGATAGAGTTTAGGATAGGCATCAAACAACCATGAGTTGAAAACTTCTTGAGCATTGTCTCTACCTAACTCTTCACTGACATAAAAGGAATACACAAATTCCCTTTTAGCAGTCTCCCAAGCATCATTGAGCTTCTTAGGAACCCAGACATCATGATGAGGGAGTCTGTTCTGAGATGGAGTGATTTTATCTCTCTTCAGCTTAGCAGCCCATCTTTGATAACCACTCCTGAACTTCTTTGAAGTAGTTTTATCAAATGTGGCTAGCCTCTCCTTTCTTTTCCTCTCAGCTAACTCAACAATTTCTCTATTTTCCCAACCACCTTATCTCTCATCTCCTGCTACTGAGCTGTTAGCTTCCTTGCTCTTTCATTCATTCCTCCAGCCTCTTTGATTAGCTCAGTGAGCTCTGTGACTCTTGTGGGTGCAGACTTAGGAGGTTCAGGATTGAGAATAGGGAGTACCTGAACTTCATCAGTAGAGGTTGTGGACTTAGCTGCCAACCTTCCTGAGGTTCTTATCTTTTTGGCAACCTATGCTGAGAGGGCATCAGATGCCTTTCTCTTTATGGTTTCCCCCTTCTTTGCAGCTCTCTCCTCCTTCTCCTTCAGATGCTCCTCTTTGAACTTTGATAGGTCAGCTGAGGAGGTCTCCTTGCCCTTCTTGGCTTCTGCAATCTTTTGAGCTTCGACATCAACCTTTTTCAAAGTGCTCTTCACCTATTAGTCTTTCTCAAAGTCAGGGGTTTCAAGGATAATATTCATCTTGTTCTTTGGATCAAGCTTCATGTCCTTAGCGCTTATCCTCTTTTCCCCCTTTCCGGCATTAATCATGCATTCAGCTACAGTGATGTTGAGCTTCAGTTGGTCATGGGCTAATGCTTTCAGCTCAGTTGAGCAATGATCTACCTCATCTTCAAGCCTCTCCAGTGTTGCTCCGGCTGTCAGCCCAAATTGAACAAATTGTGCCAGCTTCTCATCGATCAGCACATTTGTTTTCTCTTGAGTTGGGAAGTCTTCAGCTGCCTTCTTCAGTATTTCTCCCAGTTTAGCTCCTAACTCAGCATGTTTGGCCTCGAATTCAGTCATCTTAGAGTTCCATAACCCTTCAACCTTCCCAAGTAGGTCCGCTGAAAAAGCCTCTACTAAGGACTTCAGGTTGATGGATACGTTCTCCACTGAGTCTTTGAGAAACTTGGTTCTGGCCTCTTCTTCAGTCTTTTTCAGCTTCTTCAGGGCATCAATGACCAGCACACTTTGTCCTTCAACTACATTAATCACCATCTGCTGAGAGTCTTCAACTTTTAGAGTGAGATTCTGAAGTGATGTTGTGGATTCCATGAGTTCATCAATGTGGTCTGAGAGGATAACCATCTCATCCACTTCTTCTTGTACAATCTCCTGGACATCCCTTAGCTGTGCTTGAAGAGATGGAAGGCTTTCTTCTTTGAGTGAGTGAACAGCATCACTCAGAGGAGTAAGGTTGACCACAGCTGGGGGAATTTCAAGAGTTTGAGTACCTGCATGGAAAATAGTGTTAGTTCTAACTCTCTTAGCCTCACCACCTAGGTCTCCTGATGCCTCTATATCCACAGGGACTCCCTCCTCCCCACTCTTCTTTCTTTTCTCTTCCTCACTCTCTTTTTCAACTGCATTTTTCTCAGCTAATTCACCCTTTACAGGGATGATTGCTCTTATCTCTCCACTCTTTACAGCAGTGATTTCTACCTCATTTTCTTTCTCATTCGATTTTTCAACTACCCCAGAACCAGACACCTCAGTTGACTCCTTAGCCACCACTGAGGGCTGTTGTGGGAGAGCTTCAGTAGACACCTCTACTGAGCTCTCCTGTGGCAAGTTTTGTGCCTCAGTATCCCTTGTCATGGATACATCCTTGGCTGCTTCACCATCACCTTGCTTTGGTGAAGCACCTCCTCCTTGTACAGCTACTTCTTCCTTCTCCTCCTCACTCTTCTCCTTCTCCTCCACCTTCTCCTTCTCAGCTGCCTCAATATTTTGCTCAATATTAGCTCCTCCTTCAGCTATGGGCTCAGCTGGCTTCTCTTTCTCTCCTTCAGCAGCCTTTTCCACCTCTACTTCCTTTCTGGCCTCAGCAATCTTCTCCAAGACCAAACTTTCAAAGATCTTCTTATCACAGAGAAGTCTGGTCTTGTGCATCCCAGCAAACTGCAGTACTTCTACTTCCTCCTTTTTCCATTCCTCTGCACTGCTGCCTCTTACAGCCAGAAGGATTTCACCAAGTCTTCTATCTTTGAGCTGGACAATGAGTCTCAGTCTCAAGAACATGGCTTTGAGTGTGGGAAAGTTGTCAAGTTCAGGGTATTTAGACTACAAAGAGTAAGCTACCTCATCCTTGAGAGTATCTAGGAATGAGTACTCTTCTTCATCGTCTGAAGGAAGGGAAGGGGTAGGGGATCTTCTTTCAGTTGGCTCTTCTGGGATAGACTCCAGTTGAGTTGAGTGTGAATCAAGAATGATTGGTTCAGTGGAGGTTTCGTTTAGAGTATCAGTGGAGGTAGGGTTTTGATCAGTGGGGGTTGATGATGTAGGTTCAGAAGGAGTTGAGGGGATGGGTTCAGTAGGGTTTGATGGAATGGTTTCAGTAGGGGTTGAGATGGGTTCAGTGGGGGTTGTTTGGGATTCACTTTCTGGCTGTTGAGAGCCATCAGTGGGGTTTTTGGTTATTGTGGAGATGAGTTTGGTTTTGGCAGGAGTGCGTGGTTTAGTTGTTTTGGGTTTGATGGGGGTGGGTGCAGGGACATCTGAGTCAGACTCAGTTGAGATAATGTTAGGGGAAGAGTCTGGGTCACCTGATGAAGATTCATCAGTAGAGTTGGTGACTCTGACTTTCTTGGAGGCACTGTCCTTCTCCGCCTCAGTAGACCTTTTCTTCTCCTTTTTAGAAGCTTTCTCTGCCTCTGCTTCTTTGTGCTGTGCCATCTTGTCAATTAACTTAACCAGCCTCCTTTTCAGCTTGGTTTTCTTCCCTTCAGTAGGGTTAGCTTCCTCTTTCTCAACTGCCTCTGGGCTCTCCTCAACAGGCTTGATCATCCCCGTCTCCAGAGCCTTTCCAGATTTGAACAAGGCTTTGAGATTACTCCATTTCCTGTCTGGAATCCAGTCCACTCCCAGATCTACGTTCTCTATCAGATAGGAGATTTTTGTTGCAAAATTGAGCTTACTAGATAGTTGGGGAGTTTTGTCAGGTTGGAGTTTTGAGTGCTCCTTGTTTAATGCCCTAAAAAAGAACTGTTGCCAGTTGTATGGCTTCTCCTTGCTTTCCACAATCGCCTTCATCAGCCTGAGCTTGGGCTTGCTCACTTGTTCTGTGCTTCCTTGGTTTCCCAAGATACAGTTTCCAACAACTTCACAGAGAACATTATATACTGGTAAAAGTACATTTATGTTCATTGTTGGACTGTATTTCACCTTTCTCTGCATAATGGTATTGACCCATTCTTCCTCTTCATCCACGATGCAGGTATCTGGGTTTGGACCTTCAGAGGGGAGATCAAACAACTCCTTCAGATCATCACCACTGACACGGATCTCCTTCTTTATCTTCTGGTGTTCAACTATTTCCATATCGTCCCTCATCACCTTTTTCTTTCTCTGGAGTATTAGATGAGACCTGATCCTCGAATCAGAGTTGTATATATTATTGAAAAACTCAAGAACCTGCCTGTCAAAGCAGTTCTTAGGATGAACAGATAGAAACTTCACTAACCCAGCAGTTTTAAGCAACTCTAGGGCTTCTTTGATATGGGCAAATTCTGGTTTGGTTTCTATCTCAGGATTATCAAAAACCACAATGGGTTCATACCAGAAGTTTTCCTTATTGGTAAGGAAACTAAGATTTAGTTTTGCCATTTGAACAAAGGAGGTTTGAGAGAAAATTTGCAGAGTGTATAGGATAGATAGTAAGTGTTTGCTTGAAAGCGAGTTCGAAAAGGTTCTTAGGCTGAAATTTGGGGCTTTTATATGAGAAATGAGCGGTTAGATTGATCTGAAAAATCAACGTCTGAGATTGATCTGGTTTGAGATCGTGGATAGTCCAAGAGTTTAGTGGGGAGTTTTTAAGATATCTTGACGGTTAGAAAAGAACCGCCTAAAATGAATGGTATGGATTGGAAGGGTTGGTAGCCCGAAGGTCACATCGTCTGGGTTTTAAGGCACGTGAGATAAGTAACTGTAAAAGTAAACCTGACTTGTACAACGCGCATTAAATGCTTGCCATACCAAAATCTCTTCGAAAAAGTGTAAGAAAGATTTAATTTTCAGAAAGCACTCATTAGAAATTCTGTTGAATCAAAATATATATTTTAAAAACTAAGAGGCTTTAGATTTGAAAAACACTAAGTATAAACTTTTGACCTCCACTGAGGTTCGACCTCGTCTGATATTCAGACCTCTTCTGAGATGATCTTCTGAGAAAGATCCTCTTCTGAATATGAACCTCTACTGAGTTGAAGGTAACTCTTCTGAGATTAAATCCTTTCTTTACTCTCCTGGATCTAGGAGTCCAAGCTCCACTGACAACTCTTGAAACCTTGCTTCAGCCAAGGGTTTTGTGAAGATATCTGCCTTCTGCTTGTCAGTGTGGATTTTGAGTATTTTGATGTCCTTCTTCTCCACATGATCTCTGATGAAATGATGCATTATATCCACATGTTTGCATCTTGTGTGGAGAACTGAATTTTCTGAAATAGCAATTGCACTATTGCTGTCACAGAAAATAGGGACTTCATTGGCAAAGATATTGTAATCTCTTAGTTGTTGTCTTAGCCAAAAAATTTGAGCACAACAACTTACAACTGCCATATACTCAGCTTCAGTAGTGCTTGTGGCTACTGAATTTTGTTTCTTGGAGAACCAAGAAATCAACTTACTTCCCAAGAATTAACAAGTGTCTGAGGTTGATTTCCTGTCAATTCTACATCCTCCATAATCAGCATCTGAGTATCCTGTGAGTTCCAGATTGTCATCTGAGGGATACCACAATCCCATATTCACAGTACCCTTAAGATATTTGAGAATCCTCTTAGCAGCTTCCAGATGACTTTTCTTGGGGTTGGTTTGATATCTTGCACAAATCCCAACTGCAAATGTGATATCAGGCCTGCTTGCTGTGAGATACAGTAGAGATCCAATGATGGCTCTGTAATGAGTCTGGTCTACTGATTCACCATCTTCATCTGGTTCCATTTTGGTGTTGGTGTTGAGTGGAACTCTTGCTACTTTGCTGGTCTGGCATCCAAACTTGTTGATCAGCTCCCTTGTGTATTTGGCTTGATTGATTAAGATTCCTTCAGGAGACTGCTTAACTTGAAGTCCTAGGAAGAAATTCATTTCTCCCATCATAGACATCTCAAATTTTCCCTTCATCAGTTGAGAAATTTTTTCACAGAGGACTTGGTTGGGACAACCAAAAATGATATCATCCACATAGATTTGTACAAGCAAAGTGTCCTTTCCTTTTGTGATCCTGAATAGAGTTCTATCAACTCTCCCTTTGGTGAATCCATGATCCAAAAGGAATTGTGACAAAGTATCATACCAAGCTCTTGGAGCCTGTTTCAGTCCATATAGAGCTTTTCTCAGTCTATATACTTTGTGACTTTCTTCAAAACCTGGGGGTTGCTCCACATAGACTTCTTCATTGAGTACTCCATTCAAGAAGGCACTTTTAACATCCATCTGGTACACCTTGAATTTCTTGTGAGCAGCATATGCAAGAAATAACCTTATTGCCTCCAATCTGGTTATTGGGGCAAATGTTTCATCATAGTCAAATCCTTCAACTTGAGAATAGCCTTTTGCAACAAGCCTGGCTTTGTTTCTGACTATGATATCATTATCATCCTTCTTGTTCTTGAATACCCACTTGGTTCCTATCACATTGCAGTGATATGGTCTGTCCACCAACTCCCAAACTTGATTCCTTGTGAACTGGTTGAGCTCTTCTTGCATGGCAATGATCCAGTTGGAATTTTGAAGTGCTTCTGCTATGGAACTTAGTTCCTGGTTTGATAAGAAATAACAAAACAAAGCACTTTCTCCATGAAAACTTCTAGTTTTGACTCCTGAGGAAGGATCACCTAGGATTTGCTCAACAGGGTGATCTGAGAGCCAAGTTCTCCTAGGCTGATGCCCTTCAGTAGAGTTTAACTCTTCTGAAGTTGAGTCACTAGATATAGGAATGAAATCGAATTCAGGAAATAAAACAGAGGGTTGAAGTCCTGAGTCATCATTCAAGGTATTCTCATTCTCAATGGTAATCTCATTGGTTCCCTCTTGAATGATGGGTTCAGTGGATGTCTCAGCTGTGACCACATCTTCATTGACATTGCTTACCTCTTGAACTGGGATAGTGTTCATCAGTTCAGTTGCTTGTTCAGGAGAGCTCTCAGGTGAGCTTTGAGGGGTGGTTTGACTTTGGGTGACCTCCTTGAATTGTTGATCTTCTAAATTGTCCCATTTTGGGATGTATGTATCAACACAATTCTCAGGATAGCCTTTAGACGTGATACTCAGTCTGCTTAGTCTTTTGCTAATTACCTCCTCATTCTCCTTACTCCTGGACTCAAAAGTAGATTCATCAAAGACCACATGAGGTGTTTCTTCCACAACAAGAGTTCTACAGTTGTAAACTCTGAAGGCTCTACTGATTTGGGAATATCCTAAGAAAATTCCTTCATCAGCTTTGCTATCAAAAGCTTTCAGTTGAGTTTTCCCATTGTTGTGAATGAAACACTTGCAACCAAAAATATGAAAATAGGATACCTGAGGCTTTCTGCCATTCCATAATTCATATGGAGTTTTTCCTTGATGTTTGGTTACCATGGATCTATTTTGAGTGTGGCAGGCAGTGTTGATAGCTTCAGCCCAAAATCTTTTAGGAACTTGAGCTTCTGCAAGCATTGTCCTTGCTGCCTCCTTGAGAGTTCTATTTCTTCTTTCAGCTACTCCATTTTGTTGTGGAGTTCTTGCAGCTGATGTCTCATGTGAAATACCTAGTTCTTTGCAATAATCAGATATAATAGAATTAATGAATTCAGTACCCTTATCTGATCTTATCTTTACAATGTTTAGGCTCTTCTCATTGCTAACTTTCTTCAGGAGCTCTGGCAGCCTCAGTTGAGTCTCCTTTTTGCTTGCTAGGAATATCACCCATGTGTACCTGGAGAAATCATCAACAACAACAAGTGTATACTTTCTCCCATTGATACTTACAGGGGTTACTGGACCAAATAGATCCATATGTAACAGTTGAAGTACTCTGTCAGTAGAGGTTGCTACTTTGCTCTTGAAAGATGCATTTACTTGCTTTCCCTCCTGACAGGCTTTGCAGATATGTTCTTTGTTGTATACTTCATTTGGCATTCCTTCTACCAGTCCATGTCTTACTATCATGTTCATCATCTTGAAGTTCAGATGACTTAGCCTTTTGTGCCATAACCAATTAGTGTCAGTTGAGCTCTTAGCAATAAGATATGCATTTGGTGTGCAAGACTTCCAATCTGCAAGATAGACATTACCCTTTCTTGACCCAGTTAGTAGTACCTGTTGTGAAGATATATTCTTAACAAAACACAGGTTACATGAAAATTCAACACTGTATCCTTTATCACAGAATTGACTTATGGACAGAAGATTATGCTTAAGTCCACTGACAAAGGATACATTGCTTACCCTTACTGAGCCAATGATTAAAGTACCATAACCTTTAGTGGCTCCTTGTGAGTTATCACCAAAGGTGACTTGTGGACCTTCTTTCTCAACAAATTCTGTCAGGAGATCTTTGTTGCCAGTCATGTGCCTAGAACATCCATTGTCCAAGTACCAGACTGAAGATTTAAGAGCATCTCCTTTGTTGAGGTCCACTGAGCCCTGCAATCACAAATCAAGCTTTAGGTACCCATTTGGTGTTGGGTCCTACCAGGTTAGTTGTACCTTTCGAAATCCAAATTTGCCTCACAGTTCTAATCACTTTAGATTGGCTAATTTGTCTTCCATAAACATCTACATAGATTGTTATCTCCCTAGGTGCCTTGGGAGTAAACCTTTTATGGGTGTCAGTCTTTGAAGGAACAGGAACCTTCTTTAAATTCTTTCTCTTCGGCTTGGGTGCACCTGGTCTTGGTTTTTGTTGATAAAGGTATGAAGGACCTTTTCCTTTAGGCACAAAAGGAATAGGTCTTCCATATGAGTCATTCCTTGAGGACTGCTCATGCCTGGGTGCTTTCAGCTGAGGTTGCTTCATATGTGAAGACCTCGGCTGATAGTACCTCTGCTGAGATCTAGTTTGATAAGTCACTTGAGCCTTTCCATTTGGTTTTGGCTTAGATTGACTTTTCTTTTGAGTGATCTCAGCTGGTCTTTTTCCTTTATCCACAGTCTGTGGTTGAAATGTCACAGACTTGACAAAAACTCTCTTTGTGCCACTTGAAGAAGCAACACTCAGAGGACCTTCTGAAGGTTTTGGGATAAAGCCTATCCCACACTTGTTGTTAGGATTGATTTGAAAATTTTGAATCTCCTCTATGGCAAGAGAGGGTTTGTTTAGAGCATCAATCCATTTTAACAAGGTCTCTTCAGATTTTTGTAAGGCATCAATTTTCAGGAGAGAATCCTTTATTTGGCTTACCAATTTTAAATTCTCTTCAGTTAATTTTGTCCTAGATTCATTGAGATCTTTTATCAGTTGATCTCTACCATTTTCTTGACTCCTGAGGGTTTCAACCTCTTTTGTCAGTTCAATGGTAGATTTGGCTGAGTTCAGATCAGCTTGATTCCCAGACTCGATTAACTTGGAGTTTTCACTCAAGAGTTGTTTGTTTTCATCTTGAAGACAGAAACTTGCTTCTTGCAACCTTGAGAAATCAATCATCAATTGTTCCAGAGCGGACTGAAGATTGAGTTCCTCAGTTGACTCTGAGCTTAGCTCAGGTGTGTGTTCTAGAGAAATGGATGGTTTAGATTGTACCTCTGGTTCTTCTCTTGCCATGAGGCACATGTCATCATCACTGCTGTCAGAGAAAAGTCCATCAGATGACTCCAGTTTTTCATCCACATCCTCAGCCACCATGACTTTCCTTTCTCCATATCTTCTGTCTCTTTTGGCTTGCCTTTCCTTTCTTTCTTTTGTGCTCAGTTGAGGACAATCATATTGAAAGTGCTCAATCTTCTTGCACTGAAAATACCGGTTGGCATCATCATTCTTTTCCTCAGTGGACTCTCTGGTCTTTGATGATGATCCTTCAGCCTTGGTGTAATTCTTGTATTCCTTCTTCTTTTCCAGCTCAGATGAGCTTTTCTCTCCTTCTCTGGTGGTCTTTTGTGGATAACTTCTACCTTCCCTGTTATCCCTGTAAAATCTTTTATACTTGCCAAACCGGCTGTTAAGTTGTTCAAACCTTCAATGGTCTCAGTGGGCTCCATGGTGAACTGCTCATACTTTTGAACAGCTACTGAAAGCTTGTTCTCCTTTATCTTATCAGTTCCTTCACACATGAGAGCAAGAGTGTCCCATAGTTCCTTTGCAGTTTTGCAGTGGATCACTCTTCCCATTACAGAATCTGGAATAGTGGTGTAGAGAATGTTCATGGCTATGAAGTTGAGGTTGTTTCTCCTCCTCTCATCTGCAGTGAAGTTATCTTCATCCTTGGGCCATTCTTCTCTAGGATCTGCAATAGTTTCAGCTGTAGTTCTGGGGTTAGGTGTCATAAAAATAAATGGACCTTTAGTAATAACCCTCAACATTTCATCATGCACACAGGCAAGATGAGCTCTCATTCTGATCTTCCAGAAGTCATAGTTTTCCACTGAGAATTGTGGAAGCTTGTGATGAGACATATGGTTCAAGGGATTAACTCCCATGTTGTTCTCTGCTGGTGGTGCTACCCTAGCTGCATTGTCAGCCATAGTATATAAACAAGTTTATCAAAAGATCAATTCAGGTGACCTTTAAAAAAATACCTTTAAGCACAAGGTATACTTAGAACAATGGTCTTTTGAACCACTGCTCTGATACCAATTGTTGGTCCCGAAACGAGTAAACAGGTGTATGGGGGGGGGGGGGAATACACCTGTTGTTACAAATTAAAACTTCTTATCAAACTCATCAGGTTACTTAAGACAGTAGCTCGTCAGTGGACTAGAGGTCTGCTGAGAGTTACTTTGTGAAAGCTTACTGAGATAATACCTCCACTGAAAGCTCAAGACTTTCAGTTGAACTACTATCTAATTAGCTTTTAGATGCGGATTAGTGAGCCCTTTAGAAAACTCATTTTACTTTGATAAACTTTGAGATTAAAACACTCTTAGGAAAGCAGATAATAAGAACACAAGGTATAAAGTGGTTCAGAGATAAATCTCTTACGTCCACTGTCCTGATCAAACAGGAGAATTCCTTTCACTTGGAATTCCTTGTGTTATAGTGCCAAGGTGCACTGATCAACTAATCCTCTCTTAGGATGATTGATCACTAGGAAATTCCAGGTCCTAGTTCCCAAAACAAACCAGCTTTCAGACTGATACAACAATCAGCTTACTAACACCACTTAACACTAGCTCTCAACCTAAACACTGAGTAGGGTTTTGAGTAGGGTTTTGGTTCCAACTATTTTGAGATAATCCTTACAAGTTTAGCTCAAGGCTTAGGATTGGATTATCTCTTTCTAAGATTTGGATATAGCTTTTAAAGCTTGGTTACAGAAGGTTTGTTAGGCTCTCTACAAATGTGAAACACTTGGGAAACAAAGGTAATTTCGAGTGCTTCTAGTTGTTATGAATGTAGAGATAGCTTTGATCTTGTGAGTTTCCCGTGCATAGAAATGAGCACGTCCTTCTGTATTTATAGGCTTCCTTGAAAATCTTCCCGTTGAATTTGAATCTTCTCAAGTAAGTCTTCTTGTATCTGATTGGTTCAAATGGCTCTATTTGAAGCTTTAAGTCTTGTCAAGAAATGGCTGAAAGACCATGCCTGTTCACCAACTTTCTGTAGATTGCTAGAGAAAGACTTTTGGTACTTGTCAGGCTGGGGCAGGTCGGCTGTCAGTAAAGTACACTGACGTGTCATCTTCTCATTGGACCTTTAGTCTGCATGCCCAGATTCTTGTCTTGCTTTAAGGTGGAACTCCTCTGAGAGAACTTTCTTATTCCTTCATTTATTGTAAGCTTCACTGAAATTCGTTTTGCCTTGTTCCAACCAGATTAACTAACAGCTTTTAAAATGTTTAGCATTGAATGTGTATTATTAGTTACCATCAGTGGACCTTGGTCCTCTCCTGATAGTTTTAGTCTTAGTGAGAATGTACTTAGAAAACATTCAAGACTTAGACTTCTTCTCAGATCACTTGTCTTCAGCGGACTTCACTTCATTGGACTTCATCTTCAGCAGACTTCAATCTTAAATACACTCTAACAATTACTAAATGTACTTCAGTTCCTTAACAGTTGAACTGATTTACTAAGTACTAACTCTACTGAATATTTTACTTACAAAACAACTTAGGAGGAATATTTTGGCATCTAATCAAAACATAAGTCTTATACATTTTCCCAACAATATAGTTTTTTGAAATCAATATGTTCAATTTATTAGTTATTTTAATATATTCAAAATTCTAAGTGAAAGTTTTAGTTTTAGTTATAAACAAAGTTTATAATTAAACGGACTATGTAGTTTAATTATGTTTGATCATTATTACATAGCACATGAATGAACATGTTGGTATTTAAGTTCAATTTTATTCTCATATTACAAACAATTTTTATTATATTAAATATGTTATTTCATTTACATGATTTTTTAATCATCTTCAATTTTTTTTTAACGAATTGTAAACATCTGCAGATAATATTGTGGAATTTACCATTAATTTTTTTTTTCATTAGGATTTTTTGTTTACCAAACGTGTCGTACAAGTGCTGATTTATTTTATAATTAAGTGCCAAATACATGTAATATAATTTAAATTTATTTTTGCTATATGTAAACGTATTACATTTAATCACAATTTTAACATGGCTAATATGTTTGAATATTTAATAAGTTTATATAATGTATTTTGTAATCGAAAGTTGATATTATTTATACTATTTTGTAGATTATGCATGACATCTCTATTCTGATACATAGAACTGGACAATCAAAGTAAAAATTGCAAGATCTTGATTTGTATTCTATAAAGATTCAACCAACGAAATGATAATTTTTGAATTATTTCTTATTGTTATAGATGAAGAGGTGCTCTGTGCTTATATATTTTGTATCTTTCGATTACAATGCATGTATATAGTAAAATAATTACTCTCAGACATCATAAAAAAAAAACTACACTACATCGTCATGAATTAACTTTAAGTTAAATATTTTAATTGTCCCTCAAACCCTCTTAATTTTCAGTGGAGCGTGGACACGCTTTTTAAGAAAAAATATTTTATTGACTTTTTGGACCAATGAATGTAGAATATTTTGAAATAAATTAGTTATTGTGTGAGTATTTTATTTTCTTATTTGATGTGTGAAAATTATTGTGGGATGTCCCAAGTAAAAAAAAAGTGTAAAAATTAAGAGGGAACTGGGGGAGTACTATATTTAGTGTGGCATATTTTTGTTTAGTGTCTAATTTTTTTAACTCCTTTCTAACGCTTAATGTTATTTAGAGAGGTAAACAGAAGTGGATAAGTAGAGGTTTATTTATAGTTTTGTCCTATAACTTTTCGAATTGCTATTAAAAAATATCGATGGACCAATATCAAAAGTTGAAGATATATTAGTTAGTTTTACTTTATTTAAGGGAGTTTAGTTCAAAAATTGATAAATGGTATATTGAAAAAATTAATGCAGTGAGGGATAAATAAGATATGTTTGGAAATGATTAGTTTAAGAGAGTAAAACCATTTTTCCATAGTTTGGAATAATCTAAATTGTAACGAAGTGAGTATCAAATAATTTTTTAATTTTATCATGTGTTTGTTGAGTTTTAGAGGCACGAACACTATGGTTGTACAACATAAAACATAAAGAATAAATAACAACATATAAATCCTTACAACGATTCGTACGCGGAATCCTCCACTATGGTATCCACGTAACAGTTTTCTACCAACCCGCACCGATATGCCAGGGTTTGAATCTCAAGATGAATTTGCTACAAAAAATCCGACTTGAGATTTTATGGAGAAATTATATCTCTTGTGTGTATTTGGAATTCCCATAGGACTCATATTTATAAGGATAATGTTGGCTTAATTCCTAAGCAAGATAATAGGCCTAGCTCGTAAAATATAATTTCTACGGATTATATTTCCTTATAGATATTTTCCTACGAATAATATCTTGACCATATAATATTCTATATAATAATATTCCAAATATTATTATTGAGAATTGATATTTAATTAAATCTAATTTAATTAAATATTAATAATAATTAATTTTAAATTTAATTATTATTATATTTTCCATAAATTAAATATTATATCCAATATAATATTTAATCAACCAAATATAATTGGTAAATTGTCATTACTTGTTGTGTGACCCATAGGCTCTCATATATCGAGCGATTAGTCAAATTAACGGTCTTAATTGAACCCTAGAATATAAATAAGATATTCTCAATATACGAGGTACATTGCGAGGAAACCTGTAACTACCTGTAATATTGTAGGCTATTGTGATATCTTTCTTTCATTCGCGAATACCCGATTAAGTTTTGAATATGATGAAGTGTCTATTCGAATAACTTAATCATATTATCTCCAATCACTAATTGATCAAGTATAGCACACTTAGCCACAAAGTCTAAGTTGATGTGCGTCAGCCGATGACTTAGATCCAATTATGATAAGAAGGCGAGTATTCTCTCTAAATCCACATTGAGGAATGAATCATATTCTTGGCTCAACTACCACGCACATGCATTTCGTGATGAACCCAATCCATGTCATATCTACCCGTGGAAGGGTACAAACGTTGGTCATGGTCAAAGTTCACCCCTCCACACATGTCGTGCATATTGACCTCAAGTCAGAGGAGTATCACATCGCTCCCACTAACCGAGACACCCATAGACACATTATGTGGAATTACATTAAATGGTTTCTCAGATAGGTATACCAATACCCTCTAAGGTATATGTGCATCTATCATGAGATACTCGATATCTCGTAGTAAGTGAGATCTTACTACACTCTCTAAGAGTATGATGCAGATCGCACACCAATCTCAATTGCATCATCAATATCCCATTCTTGATGATCCTTGATCGGTGCTGTTTGAGAATCATACTTAAGTCATTTGAGCTCTCACTCACTCAATGACAGTAGTGGTTCATGGCAATACAAATAAGAATATATGCAAACAATCAAACATCATATTCAGATAAGTGCAATACCATACATTTAATATTAAACCAACAAAAATATTAAACCAAATCTGAATATTATCTTAGTATTATGACCTTACGATGGATTTTCTTTTGGACACTAACACTAACAGTGTTATATATTTTCGTAAAATATTTAAAAAAACACAAAAAATATATTTAAATCGTCATTTTTTATACATACAATTTTTTTCAGCTCGCGAAATTCGCGAGGTCTTATCTAGTATTATATATTCACTATTGTTATTAATGCATTCATTCATATTCAATTATTTTTTTTTTTTTGCACTTTTGGTCTCATTAGACATGTGATGTTTTATTCTCAATCCCGCCCAAAACACTTTTGGTCCCATAGGAATTTTTTTTGGCACTTATAGTCCCAAACTTGCAAAATTAGTCCTAAATTTGATGGCAACTAACGGATGATAACGAATTTTCACATTTGGTCTCATAAGATACACTTACAGATTTTGTCCCATAGGATAAACAAACTCACATTTTTTTTTTACTTTTTTTTACCAAAATAATTTTATAAAAAGAAATATAATTACAATATATATACAAATTTATTTTTATTTTACAATACTATATATATATATATATATATATATATATATATATATTATTTTAATAAAAAAATTAATTAGAATAATTAAATCTATATTAATTATTTTAAAATAAGAACAATTTTTTTAACTTTTGTGCCATTTTTTTTAAATAATAATAATAATAATAATCTAAACATCTTATTTAATTAATAGTTCACTAATCCCCTATGAAAATCTATAAATTACATATCATTTCACTACCAATTGCACACAAAAACATCTTTCTTTTGTTTCATTTCTAAAATTTAACAATACCCCATATAAAAATTATATTATCCATATTTATGTTGATTGTTCAATAAAAATAATTTACCCTATGTTAGGATATTTTGTCCTAGGGGTCTTTCTCATGTTAATTTTGATAATGTCAAAACATATATTTTTGTATTGTGAAAACTAACAGTGCAGGTACAAAGAAAAATGAAGAATTTAGATGAACGTCTACATCTGCAAACATTGGATACAGACCCTACAGCTAGTTGAAAACAAGTCTACATATGAAGAGTTGAAGACAAGTCCACAGCCGAAGAGTCTACATCTGCAGAGTTAGAGACTACAAGTTGTAAACTTAAGATTAGTAGGACTAGTATACATGGTACACTCACTCACTTAGTTTGAAAAGTCTCAGTGTTTACCAGAGCTAATTACTAGCTAGTAGAAACAAGTGTTTCAGTGATTAACAGCTCTTTGAGCAGTCATCACTAAAAGACAACTTGTACTACTTGAAGAACGTTGTTATATGACAAGAAGTCTTAATTAAGCAGAAGTCAAAGCTGGAGGTGAAGATATTTGAAATTCTCAATCCCTCCAATGGCTAGAGGACCCCTCAAGACTCCTATAAATAGGAGAGGAGACCTCAGAGGATCAACAACAATAATTCAAAAGCTCTCAAGCATACAAACACAATATTTACAGCCTTCAAAGTCTACAGCCCTTCAGCTCTAGAAGTTTTTAGAACTTAGAAGCTAGGAATATTGTCTTATATTTTTTATTGTTCCTCACTATACCCCCCCCCCATTATTCTACCTTGTGTAGATTTTATTACTTAGTGAGTGTTAATTTCTGTGTGAGATAGAAAGAGTGTTCTGAGTGAACTTTTTGTTTCATCCTAAACTAGACTGATCTGAGTGAGAATTCTAGGTCTTAAGGGGAACTTATTGTGACTGCGTGATATCTTAGTGAATTTGGCACCTGTGTGGTGTAACAGTGGATGTAGGAGGATTACAACACCTCTGAACCACTATAAATTTATCTTGTTCTTTATCTACTGTTCATTCATTTTATCTATCATATTGCATCACTCATATTCTCTGTGTTTATTAAAGTTTTTTTGTATTTGATTTTTCACTTCACACACTTTACTTATTTCCGCTGCACTAGGTGTTAAAATACTCCTAAGTATTACAACACCAATTCTGATAAGTGTTTGATTTTAACTATACAGACTCTACATTTCAAAAAGTCCGCAGCTGCAACCTCTGTTTTCAACTCTACAGCTGCAGAGTACAATCTGTATACTTCGTTTGTTGCCAAAAAGTTTTAAATTTTAAGAATCAAGGTCTATTCATCCCCCCCTCTAGACCTTGATACATCTTTGGGACCAACAAGTGGTATCAGAGCAGTTGGCTTGCCACTGCTTTGACCAAATTTCAAAAGTTTTCAAGCCAGATCCAAAGTTGTTTTTGAAAAATCATATTTACATTTTCTATGGCTCCTAAAATGATGAAGTCTAAAGTGCCTATGTTTTCCACAGATGAATATGATGATTGGAAGATCCGAATGCAAGCTCACCTCTCTGCTATGAATGATGAAATGTGGTCCATAATTGAGGATGGTCCAATTGTGATAGAAAAGGGCAACACTGCAGGAGATCAGACTGGTCTAGCCCAAATCATTCCAAAACCCAAGAAGGAGTGGACATATGAAGACAAGAGGAGAGCAAACCTCGACAATGTTGCAAGAAACACTATTTATCACTCTCTAGATAAAATTGTGTTCAGCAAGATAAAAAGTTGCAAAACTGCTAAAGAGATATAGGAAAAACTTGAGATGATTTGTGAAGGTACTGATCAAATTAAAGAGAACAAGCTCATGATAGTTGTCCTAAAAATTTGAGAACTTCAAGATGAAATCTGGAGAAACTCTTGAAAAGTTTGATTCAAGATTCATTGAAATACTCAATGAGCTTGAACTACTTGGAAAAGAATACTCTCAAAGGGAAAAGAACATGAAAGTTCTAAGAGCCTTACCATCTGAATGGGATATGAAAGTGGTTACTATGAGAGAATCTAATGATTTATCCAAAGTATCCACATTTGAGTTGTTTTCTAACCTTAAAGCCTTTGAATTTGATATTGACAGGAGAAAAGACAAAGACTCAACAAATTCAAAAGTCACAACTTTAGTAGTTGCAGAGTCCAACCCAACTGCAGAATCAGATTCAGAAAATGATGAGATGACCCTGTTAATAAAGCAATTCAAAAAGTTTACCAAGAGAGTCAACTAGAAGAAAAATCCACCTAAGCAAGAAGGTAAGTCAAGTAAACCAAATGCTAACTCCAACTATCTTTGCTATAATTGCAGGAAACCTGGACATTTCATTAAGGACTACCCCTACCCAGAAGCAAAGAAGTACACTGAGGAGGAGAAAGCTGCAAGAATGGAAAAGAAGAAAAGGTTGGATAAAGAAAGAATAAGAGCACTACTATCCGAGTTTGAAAAGACTCAGGAAGAAAGTCCCTCTTCTTCTCACCCAACTGCAGAGTGTGAGTCCACAGATTTTGAGGGCAATGAAGCACTAATATATCTTATGGAAAAGGATGAAGAGGTACAATCCTCCTGTTCTTTAACTGAAAAGGATTCTTCCAGTGATATGATTCACTTGCTCCAAAAAGGTTTTGAAGGACTGCTTCATATAAGAAGTGATTATGATGAACTTTTAGTTGAAAATCAAGAGCTTAAGCAAAGAATAGAGGAACTGCTTGCTGAAACCAATGAAAACAGAAACAAGCTATCCTTAATGAGTAATTTGCAAGAAGAATTTGATTATCTAAATATGAGTCATGGAGAACTTTTTGAAGAAGCTACATGCAGAATTGCTGACTGTATAGATCTCAAGAATAAAATAGCAAACAAAGATAACATTATTCAAAATGTTGAAGCTGAGAGAGATTATTTCATTAAAATATTGGAATGCTATGGTAAATCTTCTAGAAAATTGAAGGAAATGCTTTTACAGCAAAGACCTTCTGGAGATATGACAGCCATTGGATACAATCCATGTGATTAGATGGAATATCTTGAAAAATATGTTCCCACATTTTTTAAACAACAACAAGAGTTCAAAAGAGAAAGCATTCTTCTACAAGAACTTGAGGAATCAACTGTTCAAAGATTAGTCAAAAATCTATCTGATGAGAAACAAAAGAAGATTATTGACATTATCTATGGAAAGGTTGAAAATGAACAACATTTTGAAGAAAAGATCAATCTATACACAGAAAAGATCAAATCAATCTGTAAAGAAGAGACTTCAAGTCAAACTTTACAGACAACAACTGTGCAGCCGGAAGAAACTGTAGATTTTAAGAGAAAAGAGAATTTTAACAAATTCTGGAATGGAAATAAGTCTACAGGGGATAAGAAAGCCGCTCAGGAAGTTCCATACAAGAAAGGAAAAAGACCAACTATTGCAAAACCAACTTGGGTGGTTAAGAATGTCTGTGGAGGAGATCCAAATCTTTGGACACCTAAGCACTAACTCTTCACTTATTGCAGGGACATTTGTCAACCACTCCAAAGGAAATCTGGTATATTGATAGTGGTTGTGCAAGGCACATGACAGGTAATAAAGAAACACTTTCCAACCTTAGAGAACTAAATGGACCTAGAGTAGTTTTTGGTGATAATGCCAGTGGAACTGCCAAGGGTTCAGGTTCAATAAGAAGAGGAAATGTGCAGATCAATGATGTATATCTTGTGGATGGACTAAAGCATAACTTAAGTGTGAGTCGATTTTGTGACAAAGGATACATTATAGACTTTACACCAAACTCATGCATGATTAAGGATGCTGAAACTAAACAAGTCAAACTTTGTGGTACTAAAAAAGGAAATGTGTATATAGTTGAATGGAGCTCAGCTGAAGATAATGTTTGTTTTATAGCAAACAACTCTACAAATACAAGCTAGCTCTGGCATAAAAGACTAAATCACATAAATTTCAAAACCATGAATGACCTTGTGAAAAACAGACTTGTAAGAGGTCTACCATAAACAAAATTCAAGAAAGATCATCTTTGTGATGCATGTCAAAAGGGTAAGCAAACAAAGAAGACTTTTAAGAACAAAATCTTTGATGGCTCAAACAAAGTTTTGGAACTGCTTCATATGGATCTTTTTGGACCCATAGAACCAGTTAGTATTAGTGGGAAAAAGTATACCCTTGTGGTGGTAGATAATTACTCAAGATTCACTTAGACTGTGTTCCTAAGGAAAAAGAGTGAGACTCTACAGAGGTTACCTGAACTTATGAGAAAAATTCAAAATGAGAAAGGTTTAAATATTGTAAAAATTAGATCTGATAGAGGAACTGAATTTACAAATCAAGTTATTGAAGAGTTTTGTTCTCTTCATGGGATTCATCGTGAATATTCAGCAGCTAGAACACCTAAACAAAATGGTGTAGCTGAAAGAAAGAATAGAACTCTAAAAGAAGCTATTAGAACCATGTTAGTGGAAGCTCATTTACCCAAAAGGTTCTGGGCTGAAGCTAACAATATTGTTTGGTACACACAAAACAGGTGTTTAATCAACAAATCACATTCCAAAATACCTTACGAATTATGGAAAGGATTTAGTCCTAACATATCTTATTTTCAGATCTTTGGATGCAAATGCTATATTCTGAATAATAGGAAGGATTATCTAAGAACATTTGATCCTAAGGCAGATGAAGGATTCTTCCTTGGATATTCAGTAGTAAGTAAAGCCTTTAGAGTATTTAATAAGAGAACAATACTGGTGAAAGAATCTACACATGTTGTGTTTGATGAACCACATATTGAAGACAGAGAGAATCAAAAGATCATTAAAGATCTACAGAAAGATGAAAACTCTACAGATAGAACTTTACAGCCATATGTAACAATTGAGATTCCAGTAGGAATAACTGAACAAGGCAATAAAGAATCTACTAAGGAGTTACCAATGATTGAAGATCATGTAAATGAAACATATTAAGACAATCAAGGTGATATTCCTTCAGTGGAAGAGTTAACTGAAAGACTCAATGAATCTACAGTTAATAACTCTACAGCTGAAAAAAATATTCACCATGACCCCTTAGAAATGGCTTAAAAGCCATCCCCCTGAACAAGTTATTGGAGATGTAACTGATAAAGTAAAAACCAGAAGACAACAGCATGAAGCTATGTTTGCAAGTTTCCTATCTAAAATAGAACCATCAAACATAGGAGAAGCTCTTATGGATGTCAATTGGATACTTGCCATGCAAGAAGAACTGAATGGATTTGAGAGAAATCAAGTTTGGGAATTAGTTCATAGACCTATGAATCAGAAAGTTATTGGAACTAGATGGGTATTTAAGAACAAACTTGATGAAGAAGGAGTTGTTACAAGGAACAAGGCCAGACTTGTAGCACAAGGATATTGCCAAGCAGAAGGAATTGATTTTGATGAATCTTTTGCACCAGTTGCAAGACTTGAGGTAATTAGGATATTTTTGGTCTATGCTGCTCATATGAAATTTACTGTATATCAAATGGATGTAAAGAGTGCATTTTTAAATGGACTTTTGGCAGAAGAAGTCTATGTAGAGCAACCTCCTGGTTTTGAAGACTCTACAGATGGAGACAAAGTTTACAGACTAAGAAAAGCTTTGTACGGATTAAAGCAAGCTCCCAGAGCATGGTATGATACTCTATGTGATCATTTAATCAAGAATGGTTTCAAGAAAGGAATAGTGGATAAGACCTTATTTAGACTCAAACATGGTGAAGACATCTTACTAGTTCAGATTTATGTTGATGACATTATCTTTGGATCAACTAATGAAGAATTATGTAGGAAATTTCACATCTCATGCAAGAAAAGTTTGAGATGAGCATGATGAAAAATCTAAATTTCTTTTTAGGACTGCAAGTAAAGCAAATGGACAAGGGAATTTTCATAAATCAGGCCAAATACACTCAAGAACTAATCAAAAAGTTTGGAATGAGTTGTTCAAAGCCTACATTTATTCCCATGTCACAATCAACCCTGTTGGATAAAGATGAGAATGGAAAAAGTGTGGATGTTACTTTGTATAGAAGATTGATTGGATCCTTACTCTACCTTACAGCTAACATACCAGATATTATGTTTGTTGTGGGTGTATGTGCTAGGTTCCAAGTCAACCCCAAGGAATCACACTTGAATGATGTGAAAAAGATAATCAAGTACATTAAGTCTACCCAAAATCTTGGATTATGGTACTCAAAAGAGGGTGGAATAGAACTAAAAGGTTACACAGGCTCAGATTTTGCTGGATGTAAATTTGACTGAAAGAGTACTAGTGGGATATGTCAATTTCTTGGACAAAGACTAGTATCTTGGCATAGCAAGAAACAAAATTCTATTGCACTATCTACAGCTAAAGCAGAGTACATTGCTGCAGGAAGTTGTTGTGCACAAATTTTGTGGATGCAATACCAACTAAAAGACTATGATATTGAGTCAAAGAACACTACCATATTCTATGACAATACAAGTGCAATTGCTATCACACGGAACCCTGTTTTACACTCAAGATCCAAGCACATTGATGTAAGACATCATTTCATTAGGGATCATATTGAAAATGAGATATAAAAATGGAAAAGATATATACAGATCTTAATTTTGCAGATATCTTTACCAAACCTCTATGTGAATCAAGATTCTCTATCTTGAGAGGAGAATTAGGAATGTTAGAGTTATAAGAAAATCACTCAGAAATGAAGTATAAAGTTGAAAACTTCAAAAGAAATTCAAGAAGTTATGATGAGTTATTCAAATGTAAACTTAAAGAAAGCAGATGCAGACTTAAGTCTACAGATGTAAACTTTGATTAAACTGCAGACTATTCTAACTGAAGTTATCAAACTGCAAACTTCAAATTGTAGATCTTCAAGTTGACTTGTACATTCTTAGCTATTAAATGCGTACACTACTAAATTCCAAATCCTTGTACTTGCGTGTACACATAATTTTTGGATTTATTGTCCCAAGTTTTTAATTGATAAAAACGTACTGGACAGTGTACATTTATATATTGACTTTCAAAATTTGGATTTTATTTACTTCATTTCTAAGTCGTTGATCTTTTAAATGAGTAAATAACCCAAACATTTTAAACCGTTGATTTCCAAAATATAAGGAAAAACTGTTTTCTCAACGTTAACATTTTCCTTGAGTTTTGTGCAAGTATAAATAGGAACCCTTAGCACAAAACCTGTTCATTACTGAACACCCTTCGCATTCTACCTGCAAACTTCAAACCAAAGTTTTCTTCATTTCAAAACTTCTAAAATCATGAAGATACTCTTTGGATCTCTTTTTTATTTCAATGCTCTTATCAAAACTCTTGAAAATTCTGAAGTCATGGCTCGAATTTTTCGACGCATAAAGACCCAACGCTTAGAATATGTTCTAACCAAGAGACCCGATGGTTATGATGATGTTTTACCTCGTAAATTCTATGAAACTGCATCATACACCGAAGGAAATAACTATATCACTGCTAACATTGATGGAGTTGACGTCAAGATTACTATTAGAGTCATCAATGAGGCCCTAAAGATACCCGCTGGAGGACTTCACTTCACTGAATTCAACTTTAAGGACGAAGACATTGTCTATTACAACAAGTTTACTGGTGGATTGGAGTTGCCAGAAAGTTGGAGCAGACATTTCAAGAAGAAACTTTCAAAGGAATATGTTTATCTTTATGAGGTAATGGACAAATCCCTCCTCAATAGGACCAGTAGTCATGATGATGGTCCTGAGATTGCATGGGACTTATTGATTGCAATTGATAAAGGTCTTAAGGTAGATGTTAGTTCATTAATTTTCAATAGGATTGCCTATAACGTGACCAAGAGTTGAAACACTAAAGGTTTTGGCTTATTCTTGAACTATATCTTGAAACATCTTGGTGTACCTTTGTTTCAAACTCGTGGTCCTGTACCTATCTTCGTACATAGAATTATTGGATTGGGAAAATTCAATAGAGGTGATGCGGATGCAACATTGATTGCTAAGAAAATTCTCAAAAATAAGGAAATCTCTAAGGAGATGAGAAGGAAGAAAAGACATTCCAATGAAGCATTAGAGTCTACAGCTCAGATGCCTAAGTCTACAGATGCAGACTTAGAAACTGCAGCGAAGACTTGCAAGGAGACACAAGTTATTGTGACTTCTTTATCTGCAGAGTTTCTAAGCAAGAATGTTGGAGAGAAAGTGAAGGATTTAGTTGAGACTGAATCAGGAGATGCTGAGTTAGATGATGAAGAATTGACTGCAGAGCATGTTCAAGAACTGCAGAGATATGAAGAATGGAGAGATCTTAGGAATAAGTTGGAATTTCTTAAGAAGAAGGAGGAAGAAGAATTTGTCTGGATTAAAGAATGGAGTAACACCTCAGATATTGAAGTGTTGCTGGATAATGAGTTTTTCTTCAAGAAAATTGTTAATGACCTTGATTCGAATTTGATTATTAGTGGTTATTTTAACACTAAGAAGGTCACCAAACAAGATTACAAATGATAACTTTATGTTTAGTGAAGATTGAGAAATAAAATTGCAAGAGCTTTGGTGTATTTTTGAATATGTGAACTTATTTTGACCCTTTCATGAAGGGATATTTATAGGCTTACAAGCAAGTAGGAGGTGTCACTCTCTTAGCCCTTTGATTTTGGCTTTGACAAGTGTTTAGCCACTTGTCTTATTCCTAAACTATTACACTTTATACAATGATAAGTGTTTAGTACACTTGTTTGCTTCTAATGTAATGTTTAAGTTAGTGGAATTTTGAGCTGATCTTCGTGGGCCATTCTTGCTCGCTTGGTCGCCTAGATGGTTAATATCTTGTCGTTGCTTTTATTCTAATTATTTGTTCATCTTGCTTCTTTGCTGTACTGGTCGCCTGATATCCGTCTGACGTCACTCCTGGTCGCCTGGTGTTTGAGGCTCTCTTAATCTCTGCTGGTCGCCGACATCTAATTTGTATTATTAATCTCTTAAACCTTTAAACACTGTTGCTCGCCTGGTCGTCCATCAACATTGCCCCCTGACTTGTTCTTTATTAGGAAATTTGTTGACTAATGAGGAACAAGGCACAATCTTCGTATAATGATAATCACATGCACGGAGCGAGCAACAAGTTTTTGAATTTCTTTGGGCGGGAGAACCAGCGAACATTCGATCACTGAAGTGACCAACAGGGTCCTTTACGCGTGCGAGATGGTTGGAATCCTGAGATTCTCGGAATCCGTACCGTCGTGGGCGGCAGGTGACGTCATCGCTGCCCACGCGTATCTTTTATTTTTCAAATAGGGGCCTACTATATTTTCAAAAACTTTATTTTTAACCCCCTTTTTATCCTTATAAATACTCGTCCTTCCTTTTCTCCTTCATTTTTTCGAAATCCTATTCCATTTCCGCCATTAAAACATTCCTTCAAGCTTTTTGCTCCAATTTTTACAAGATTCTTGGTAGATTTCGCGTATAATCTTCAGGTAATTTGTTGCTCATAACTCTGAATTTTGTTTTTGTCTTGCTTAGTTTTTCAATTTATGTTTTTTCTTAAAAAATTTACCTCCGCCGCCGTCCTTGCCCCCAAACGCCGTCGCGTTTTCCTTAGCGCCGCCGTGCTGTTTCCAGGGCCGCCGCGTCCCGCCGCCTCTACCTCCAAATTCCTTCTTCTTCTTCAAAATCTTCCATTATCCTTCTTATTCTTTTGAACACGACTTCCAAATGGCTTCTTCTTCGAGTGAAACCGTGTCTCTTGAGATTTTTGAGCTCAATCCCGGAAAATGCCCTATAGAAGAAACTTCCCCTCTTCCTCGCCGGTCAATTCGTCAAGCTTTAGCTCAAAATCCGAGAACCTTGTTGGTGGACGAAGAGACGGGTTTTGAGGCGTCCTCCGTTGTTCACTCCGTTGAAGCCCATGCCTCGAAGAATTCTGGCGACGAAGAGGTTCAAAACCCTGCTGGTCGCCCAGATGCAGAAGAAGGTACTTCCTCTGACTTAGGGAAAGATTCGGAGGAGGTGGCCGCTGAAATTGAAGCTGAGAGCGACTGAAATTGAAGCTGAGAGCGACCAACCTGAAGCCGAGCGATCACGACTGTCTGTGACTTGGGAGTTTCTTGAGGAGATAGGTTTCCCTACCTCTAGAGTGACTCCCGAGTCACAGATACCTGAAGGTGTTGTTCGTCAAAATGAGTGGGGTGAATACGCTGCTCGCTTCTCTACAGCCTTTCCTGTTCGCTCCCGTGTGATTATGTCCGCCCAGGAGAATACTTATACGGTGAGCAGGATATCCAGCTTAATTACCGAGGACGACTTGGATAGCATCAGGTCTCATTATAAGATCCCCTACGATATATTATTGTATGCCCCCAAGAAAGGAGAGACTGTTGATCGCCCACCACCAGGTTGTACGGCGATCAACCTGGACATACTCAACACTGGGTTCCCGTTGCCGCTCCATCCCCTTATTGGTCGCTTCCTGGAGGATATTGATCTGGCGATCACCCAAATTACTCCCAATGGGTGGAGTAATTTGCTTGCCCTGATGACCCTTTTTGGCCTCGAAGGCTACAAGAACAAACTCAGTACTGCTGAGATTCATTACGCCATGGTCATCTCAGCCTGCAAAGAAGAAGGTGTGGGCTGGTACTATGTTAAGGCGAGGACTGGGGTTAAGCTTATCGAGGGTGTTGCCAAAAAATTAAAAAATTGGCATAACCAGTTCCTCTTCATCGATGGAGACTGGCGAGCATCAGCGGACTTTGCCGGCGGCCAAGCGCGCATTAACTCCCCTGAGTGTTTTGGCGTAGTGAAACGTAGGCATTCCTTTTTCCTTTCTGGGACTGCGTTGGGGACTAATTTTAATTTCTTCTTTCTTGTTGTTTTGCAGGTCCAAAAATTTTGAAGTGGGGTAATCCAGGATTGAGCAAGGAATTCTTGTATACTCTAGTTGTGATAGTGTTGCGGAATTCTGCTGACCGCGACATTCTCCATCTTTCAAAGGCTCACTGTCGGAAGATTGCCCAACTCTTCACAAGTCCTCATCACCAAGCAAAGATCCCCGAGGGTAATCATTTTTTACTGATTTTACTCTCTTGTTCGCCTGATCGTCTAGAGTTAACAATTTTTGTTTCCTTTTTTCTTTTAATCAGATCAATGAGTAACTGTTGCCGTACCTACCATCCCCAGATCTTATCACCTGTTAGCCACCAAAGTGAAACAAATGGCCGCTCAAGAACCTACCAGGAAGAAACAAGATCCCCCTCTCTCACTTATTCGGCTCTGTGTTGGGGAGGAGACTGCCCCTCATGCTCGCCCTCGAGCCGCCGCTGGTCGCTCAAAAGGGGCTTCCAAAGTGCATGCTCCCTCTCGTGGCACGGAGAAGGAGAAGGAAAAGGAAAAGGAAAATTCAAAGAAGGCCCTGCGGGAAGGCACTCGTGGTGAAGGGGAAGCTGTTGAGCGAGCATCGAAGCGCTCCAAGTCAGTGACCGAAGCGAGCAGCCGGGCCCCTCATTCCCTGGCTTCTAAACCTACCTCTATTGAGGTTGTAAGCGAGCAGCAGGCTGTGGCTGCTGTTCTGAAGACAAAACGAGCATCTAATGATCGCTCGTACTTGGGGTATGACCCCGTGAAATTGAGAGAGTAAGTCTTCGAACTGTAACCTTGATGATCGCCTTTTGTGATCCAAGACCAAACTCCCAGCGACAATGCTCAGCTCGTCGCCTATAACGCTAGCCATCAAGCGGTGATGGCTCAAAGACTTCTTGACCAGATCGTTTTACTGGAGAGGACTAACCGCAGTCTTGGTCGCAAGATTGGGGGTTTTGAAGCGGAGAAGGCAGCCGCTTTAAAGAAAAAGGATGACGAGCTTGCCCAAGAAAAGGCTGATCATGCTAAAGTCGTGGCGAACCTGGAGCAGATGTATAATGCCTCTGTGAGCAGCGAGCAATTCGCCATAAACCATTCGGAGAAGTTATCTCTTGAGTTGGGGGTCGCCGATGAGAGAATAAAAGTACTAGAGGGTGAGAAGACGGCCATGGTCGCCCGGGTTGAAGAGTTACAAGCTGAGGTTGCTCGCCTTCAACAAGAGAAAACTGGCATGGTCGCCTATGACGTCTATGCTCAAGATGTGGCCGACAACACCAACTTGGGGTATGTGTGTGCCTACGCCGAGAGCATCAGATCGGTGAAGTTTTCCTTGGACATGGCTTGGATGTCTTGGCCACAACCAAGAAAGACTTTGTCGATTACGTCAAGGACAACCCCATCAGTGCCAGGTTCTCCCTTCCAGTGGCCGACCTTGGGGAGATGGGAGTCCCCTTAGACATCTTTGGGGAAGGTGTTCAAGTCATCGCTCCTCAATTTTTGGGCGAGGAGCCGAGCAAGGAAGTAGATATTTTTTACTGCCTCCACTCTCTTCCCCTAACTCCTATTGATGGGACGGGCACCTCGGCTGCAGCGACCACGACTGCCACTGCCACTCCTGATGCAGCACCAACTGCTCCGGCGACCACGGATGCTCCCGTGGCCCCCCAAGCTTGAAGACTTTATGTTTTTTGTTTTTCTTAGGTTTGTGTTAGGACCAACTTGTACTTTTGTTTCCCTTTCTTGTAACACCTTGGTTTTTTAATGAAGGAGAAATTTGGAAATGTTTGTTATCTTCTTCCTTCATTTTGCCTCCTCGAATTTCGCTTGTTTGCTGTTAACACTGTTGTTCGCTTCAAACTTTGTACAATCTTTACAAACTTAACTGTTTTTCTTTTTAAGATTGGTATCTTTGTACTTAATGATCGCCTGATCGCCTTAGGTGGGCTCTTGTCTTAAAAAAGACTTAACCTTAAATAATTGGGCCTTATGATCCCTTAATGGACTTGGCCTTGAATGTTTCATTCATGGTCGCCCATAATTCTGGGCCTTATTATCCTCATGCGGATCTGGCCTTGGGTTTGTTTGTTTTCAGCTTTGTTGCTCGCCCCCCTGTCTGGGTGTTTGAGCGAGCAACTTGCTTTGCGAAGCAAACAACTTAACAAACTAATCTTTACAATACAAATTTTATATACATCCATAAAATTTTGAACATTTTTCAACATACTTACAAGTGTACTCATAAAAATAATATGAAATAATATGAAATTTTAAGCTAAACTTTATATATACTGTACAATTTTTTGCCTATTGATAGTACTTTTTTAACAAAGCTGCATTCCAGGAGTATTGGGCCGATTTACCTTCCATGTCTTCTAAGTCATAAGTGCCATTGTCCCATTTCTGAGTTATCCTGTATGGGCCCTCCCAAGTCGGTCCAAATACTCTTGGTGATGGTCCTAAAACTTTTTTAAGTACGAGATCTCGGATCTTGAATTCCCTAACTTTTACTTTTGAATTGTAATACTTTGCAATCCTTTTCTTGTATATTGTGTTCTTCATTTCTGCCGAAATTCTCTTTTCGTCAACCAAATCCATCTCTGCCACTAAAACCTTGTTGTTCGCCTGCTCGTCGAATGTTGTTGTTCGCTCTGTCGATACCTTCAACTCTATGGATATTACTGCTTCAACGCCGAATGCCATGGTGAATGGAGTTTCTCCCGTACTTGTCCTGTATGATACTCGATATGCCCATAACACTTCTGGTAGCTCTTCTGACCATTTTCCTTTTTTGTCCACCAATCGGAGCTTCAATAGGTGTTTGATTATTTTGTTAACTGCTTCTACTTTGTCGTTGGATTGTGGATGATATGGGGTTGAAAAATGTTTCTTGATTCCCCACTTCTCATAGAAGTTTCTTATTTTCTTGCCTTCAAACTGTCGTCCGTTATCTGTCAGAATTGCCTGTGGGACTCCAAACCGGCATACAATATTTTTCCATATAAAGCTGATCATTTTTTCTTGTGTAATTGTCACAAGCGCCTCCGCTTCAGCCCACTTTGTATAATAATCTATGGCCACCACTGCAAACTTTACGTTTCCTTTTCCAGTTGGGAAAGACCCTATGATGTCAATTCCCCATTTCACGAATGGTCATGGACTATTGACTGCTATCATTTCGGTTGGTGGCTTATGGATGTTGGGTGTGAATATCTGACATCTGTGACAAGTTTTCACAACTTTGATGGCATCTTGCAGTAATGTCGGCCAATAATACCCTTGTCTCACTGTCTTGTAAGCCAATGCACGCCACCCAGCGTGATTCCCACAAACGCCTTGATGAATTTCTCGTAAAACCTCTTGGCCTTGCCCTCTTGTCAGGCATTTCAATAACGGAAGTGAGAACCCTCTTTTGTAGAGTTGGTCATCCATGATTGTAAACCTTGATGCTCGCCTGGTCGTCTTGGCCGCTTCCTGAGGATCCCCCGAGACTTCACCATTATGAAGATATTTGATAATGGGTGTTCTCCAGTCATCTTCCTCATATTCTTCATTCACCTGATTGACTTTATAGTCATGCATTGAAGGTTGACATATTTTTGTGACGGTGACTTCTGATAGCTCTGCCGGGCCCGTGCTGGTAGCCAGGCGAGCAAGTGCATCTGCTTGGGCATTATTTTCCCAAGGTACCTGCTCGATGTAAATTTGCTCAAACATGGAAGGCAAATGGGCTACGCTTTTTTGATACAACACCATGTTTTCATCTTTTGCCTGGTACTCTCCTCGGACTTGGTTGACTATCAGTTGTGAGTCTCCATATATTTGCAATCTTTTAACCCCGACCGCCAATGCTAGACGGAGTCCGGCTATCAATACTTCGTACTCAGCTTCATTGTTCATTTCCATGAATTCAAACCGTACTGTTGAGGTGAAAATTTGTATATCTGGGCTGATCAGTACTATTCCGGCTCCCGATGCTGCATTGGTGGATGATCCATCTATGTACATATGACACGGGTGATTATGACCTCTCGTCGGATCTCGAGGAAAGGTTAGCTCGACTATAAAGTCGGCCAACGCTTGTCCTTTGATCCCTGTTCGAGGTGCATATGATATCCCAAACTGGCTTATTTCGAGAGACCATTTGAGGAGGCGACCAGCAGTGTCTGGTTTTTGTAAGATTTGTCTTAGTGGAAATGTTTTGAGGACTTCTACCTGGTGATCAAAAAAGTATGGTCGCAATTTCCTGACGCTCATTACCAATGCGTATGCCAGTTTTCCCATCGGGGAATATTTGATTTCTGCCTCGTGCAATGCTTGGCTTACGTAGTATATGGGTAGATGGAATTTCCCTTCTGCACGAACCAGAATAGAACTGATGGCCACCTCTGAAGCTGCCAGATAGAGGTATAATTTTTCCCTTGGAACAGGTTTTGATAAGATTTTGGTATCACTGAGATATTCCTTCAGTTGCTCAAATGCCTGCTGACAATGATCCGTCCACTAGAATCCGCCTTTCTTTATAGCATCGAAGAAAGGTCGGCACTAGTCCCCGGATCTTGAAATGAATCTATTCAGAGCCGTCAAGCATCCGGTAAGCCGCTGCACTTCCTTGACAGATCTTGGTGGCTGCATGTCCAGAATATCCTTTACTTTTGATAGATTTGCTTCAATGCCCCGCTGGCTAACAAGATGTCCGAGGAACTTGCCTGAATGGACTCCGAAGCTGCTTTTCTTTGGATTTAGCTTCATGTTGTATGCTCGGAGTATCTCGAATGTCTGTGCTAGGTGTTCCAAGTGATTTTCCTTTTTAGGGCATTTGACAACTATGTCGTCCACGTATACTTGCATCGTCTTGCCAATGTGTTCATCGAACATTTTGTTGACTAGCCGCTGATATGTAGCTCCTGCATTAATTAACCCGAATGGCATCCTCTTCCAACATAACAAATTTTTGTTGGTGTAAAAAGATGTGCTTTCCTGTTCGTCTGGATGCATTGGTATCTGATGGTAGCCATCAAATGCATCCATGAATGTGAGGAGTTCATGTCCAGCTGTGTTGTCCACCAACTGGTCAATGTGTGGAAATGGGAAGTTATCCTTGGGGCACGCAGCATTCAGGTCTGTGAAGTCGATACATAGTCTCCAAGTGCCATTTGGTTTTTTCACCAATGGATTCGTGACCCATCTAGGACACAATGCCTCTTTGATAAGGTGGTTGTCCAATAGTTTCTTTACCTCCACATCCATTGCTTCGTATTTGTCGGGCCCAAACTTCCTTCTTTTTTGCTTCACCGGTTTTTTGGTTGGATCAATATTTAGCTTATGGAAGGCATGCTCAGGGCTGATGCCTACCATATCGGCATGTGACCATGCAAATACATCGAGATTGGACTTTAAGAATTCCCTCATCCTGGATCTGTAAGGCTCTGGGAGCTCAGATCCAATGAAGAGTTCTAAGTCTTCTCGGTTCGGGTCGATTCTGATTGCTTCCAACTCTTCAACCGGTGTTGCTCTCCTTTTTTAATTTTTCCATCGAGGATCGATGATAGGTCCTTCCAAGTTGAGTTCATCTTCAACCATCATTGGCTCTGCTCCTATCTGTGGTTCAAGGTCTTCCACCTTGTTCGGACAAGGTTTAGTTTCTTGTCTTTGTTGGTCGTTTTGGATTTCTTGCTCGCCCTCCTGGTGGTCGTCTACCTCCATCATCTCCGTATCAATGGATTCCATGATCTCATCAAGTATGGATGGTTTATCTTCAGCATTGTTGTTCGACTGTTCTTCTATTACGGATACTTGATTGTCTTTGGGCAGCAATTGCAGGAGGCACTCACGAGCTCTTTTTTTATCGCCCTTTACTGTACCTGACCCTTTTGGTGTTGGAAATTTAACACAATAATAGTACGTTGAAACAACTGCTTTGAATTCATTAATAAAAGGTCAACCGAGAAATCTATTATAGGAGGATTGTTGGTTTACCACTAGGAATTCTACCATTCTAGTTAACCTCCTGTCAGGATTCTCGGTCGATACAAGTTTAACTGATAACATAACTACTCCTATGGGAACGGTTACATCATCTCCAAATCCCACTATCTTATGATTACAATCTTTCACATACTCTGCACAATCTCCTATCTGATCTAATGTACTCTTAAACAGAATGTTTGTATACGAGCCGGTGTCCACGAGCAATCGGTGGACTCGAGTTCCCATGATGTTAGTACATATGATAAATGAGTCATTGTGCGGGGTGAGCACTCCATCCAAGTCTTTTTCTGAAAACACCAAGTCTCTCGTCTTCTTGGTGGCTTGGTTGATTCCCACTCCTCTCACTTGGGCTACCGCTCTCAGTTCTGCTTTTCTTTTCCTCTTTGAGATTGGAGGCCTTCCATCCGAGCATCCCCCAACAGGTCCACTTGCTTCGAGTATAAGAATTTCTCGCATCGGCTCTACTGGTGCTATTGGAACCTTTCTTCCCTTCTTGGTCGTCTTGCTCGGCTGGTCGTCACTGTCTTCGCCATCCGAGCTGGGTAGACCAACTACTCTAGGTCTCTTCCCGGTTCTTTCTTCACAAATTCGGACAGTTTACCCTCTTCATAGAACCTCCACAGTTGTTTCAATAAGTCACAGAACTCACTAGTGAAATGTCCGATGTTCTGGTGGTAGGCGCAGTATTTGTTCGGATTCAACTTTCCACGCTCTTGTCGGATTTTCCTCGATTCTGAAAGCATGTCTCTGTCCTTGACATTGTTATACACGGCCTCTATTGATGTAGCAAATACTTGATTCAACCTTTCTTTCAGTTCTGCCGCTTCATTGAAGGCTTTCATGTTTTTTGGGGCTTTGTAGTCACTTCCTGTAGATTTCTTTCCGGCTTTCTTGGGATCACTTTTATCACCCAATTCTTTCTGCGGTGCTTCTTGCATGGATACATGTATGCCCACCCGATGTCTAAATTCTGCATATGTCTTTGGGCAGGCAAGGTGTATCTCCTTCCACAAATCAGTCCCTTTTTTCAAGCCCGTCATTACTGCCACCATCTTGGTATCTTCGCTGACCATTTCTCCTTCTAGTAGTATCTTATCAAACCTTTCTAGGAACTTCCTATCTGACTCATCGCCCCCTTGCTTGATGTCTGCCAAACGGTGTCTCTGAGTTAAGAATGACCCGACAGTGGAGTAATGTGATAAGACTTCTTTGCTCAGCTGTGCGAAGGAGTTGATGGATCCTGGAGCAAGTGCCGAAAACCAACGATGGGGGCCATCACTGAGTGTGAGTGGAAAGTTACGGTATTGTGTAGCATCCGATGCCCTCATGGATATCATGAAGTCGGAGTATTTTGCCAGATGAACTTTGGGATCCGAACTTCCTTCGTATAGACTGACGGCCGGGAACTGTATTTTCTTCTGTACTGGCGCATTCAGGATTGCTGGTGACAACGACAATGATGGTAAAACTGTCGAGCTAATGCCTTTTTTAGAATCTAACTGTCTTTGCATTTCCTCGATTGCCTTTCTGAGGGCTTGCAACTCATTCGGAGACGCTCCACCATTGGGAGACTGTTCGTCGCGATCAAGCCCAATGACTTCATCTTGACGCAGTCCCTCGTCAACGGGATGTTTCTCCCGAGTTGGTCACCTGGCGACGTTGCTGGCCCTATTGGGGCCTAGCCGCCCAAAGGCTGATTGCCGAAGTCGATCATGGAAAGATGGGCGAGCATCAGTGCGTAGCTGCTGCTCGCTCCGTGGTGGTGTGATCTCTCTACGTTCTCCCCTGCGCTCTGTTTTTCCATCGTAATTGTGTCCTGTACTCCTTGTCGCGCTTTTGCTCAGCTCCGTCCTTCCTCCCAGTGTGGATTCTCCTTTGCTCCCTAACCTCTCGCTCATCAAGATTTTGCCCTTGTTTCTTTGAGCCTGAGCGCTATCCACCTCATTATTTCATTTATCCTTGTGTCTTTTACTCCTCTGCTCGGCTGATCGCCTGGTCGTCTCCAGCGCTCTTGACGGCTCTGCTCTTTCTTGTTGTCTTTGGATCGATTGCAGGGTTTCTGGCCAAGGCTTCCACCTATGAGGGAAGGGTGTCGATAGTGACTTGCACATTTCTGTTAGATGTGGCCCGTACAGTACGTGCATGGTCACCCGTAGATGATACCCGAGTCCGCGACCTACGTGCACTCGAAGATTGTCGTTCTTCTGATCCCGCCATTTTTGATTAAGTATTCTGGTGATGAAGATCTTGTGTTTATCTTTGCCAATTTAAGAATAACTAGCCTTGTATGTGTGAACTTGGTTATTTAACAAACCTTAATTCATACATTCATGCATTTAAATTCTTAAATATAAACAAATTCTTCATAAATGTTGAATTACCCCTTTGATTTCCAGCTTTCCGATGACTTTTTCCAGTTTCCGGTGACTTTTGGCCGAATTCCGGTGATAATTTTGCAGATTCCGGTGGTCCTCTTGTCGAATTGTTCAAATATTCGATCAAACGGAGGTTTGGACCCCCTTCCTCTAGCGCCAATTGTTGATGACCTTAATTCGAATTTGATGATTAGTGGTTGTTTTAACACTAAGAAGGTCACCAAACAAGATTACAAATGATAACTTTATGTTTAGTGAAGATTGAGAAATAAAATTGCAAGAGCTTTGGTGTATTTTTGAATATGTGAACTTATTTTGACCCTTTCATGAAGGGATATTTATAGGCTTACAAGCAAGTAGGAGGTGTCACTCTCTTAGCCCTTTGATTTTGGCTTTGACAAGTGTTTAACCACTTGTCTTATTCCTAAACTATTACACTTTATACAATGACAAGTGTTTAGTACACTTGTTTGCTTCTAATGTAATGTTTAAGTTAGTGGAATTTTGAGCTGATCTTCGTGGGCCATTCTTGCTCGCTTGGTCGCCTAGATGGTGAATATCTTGTCGTTACTTTTATTCTAATTATTTGTTCATCTTGCTTCTTTGCTGTGCTGGTCGCCTGATATCCGTTTGACGTAACTCCTGGTCGTCTGGTGTTTGAGGCTCTCTTAATCTCTGTCGGTCGCCGACATCTAATTTGTATTATTAATCTCTTAAACCTCTAAACAATGTTGCTCGCCAGGTCGTCCATCAACAAAAATTGCTGAAATGAAGAGAAAGCAAATCAGTGAAAGGAAAGCCCTAGAATCCAAGAAGGGAAAAGGGAAAGAAATTTCTATTGAAAGTTCCAAGGGAAAATCACTGAGCAAGTCAGTAGCTGAAGCATTGAGAGTTGTACTTGCAAATGAATCTGATGATCAAGCTATAATTCCTAGAGCAGAATTGCTATATGCCAATAGAGATGAGGAAAGTACAGATGAGGACATGCCCCAAACTAAAGGATTTTTAAGTGGAGAAGGTGGAAGCTCTACTGTGCCACCAAGCCCTCCCATGGAAGACTTGTCAAACCTGAACACATTGATTGAAGGTGTACAAATTGTTGCTGAAGCTGGAAAACCTTTTGTTACTCAAGAGAGCGACTTGGAAGAAGGAAAGTCTACAAAAGATAAAGAAGAAAAAGGTGAAAAGAATGACAAATCACCTTGCATGACTGATAATCTGAGAAAGAGTGATGATGATGATGAAGCTGGAGATGGAGGTTTACCACCTCAAGGAGGCCAAACGATTGCAAATACTTCATCTGAAGTAAATGCAAGTGCTACAAACTCTACAGCTCCAAACCTTCAAAGGTCTGCAGATGAGACTCAGCTAACTACAGGCAATCTAGGTAAGGATTTAGAAGCTTTCAAAGCACAGTCCGCCTTTAATGTTTTAGAAAATGTTGATCCATCTACACCTCTAGGTGAAGAGACTATGAACGAGGACTTTTACGATTACTTGAAGGAGTTGGCCACACCTGATGTGCCCATACCTTTGAATTTGAAAAGAAAGCACATGCTCCCAGTATGTCTGATCCCAAGAGACCTGAACTCATGGAAGGAAAAGGGAAAGTCAGATCTTGTTGTGAGAATATCTGAAGGAGAGGAAGATATATTTGAAGAAGAAGTTATCAATAATGAGGAAACTCTGAGGAAAATTAGTTCAATTGAAACTACTGTGGAAGAGATGTCTACAAACGTCAAGGAAGAACTAAGAAGGATTCCAGAGCACATTGTGTCTAAGAGGGTCAAGGAAGGACTGCAAGAGATGCTAACTAAGCCGTTTGAAAAGGCAAAAGAAGAAAAATTACAGATTCAGGAGAAATTCAAGGAATCCATTGAAAACCTGGTCAGTATGCATCTCACAATGAAGAAAGAGTTACAACAAAAGGATGACATGATTGGAGAACTGAAGAGCTCTATGGAAAGAATTCTGGATGACAACAAGCTGATAAAGGACTCTAAGTCACATTGAATCCCACCTATCTAAGATGGATACCCTCTTAAGCTATTTTGTTGATGGCAAAAAGAGGGAAGATGTATCCATAGGATTAAAGGATAATTCTGGTGAGAAAGATGCTCTGGATGTGGCCCTAACAAACTTTCAGAACTTACAAGGAGACTTTGAGAAAGAACTAGATCAAGCTTTCAAGACTGGTCTGAGTGGTTTTGATAGACCAGTAGGTGGAGTTTCTTTATTTGCTAAACCTGAGGATAAGTCACATGCCCAAGGACATTTGCACAAAGGCAGAATTTTCAAGATTCCGCAAAGTAAAAAATTTGTTGGAAAATGGAAAGATAAGGTTAATCGAAGAAGGGAAGCAAGATTTCAAGAGGCAAGACAACAAGAAAAGAAGTCACATCCAGTATCTGTGTTCACACAAAAACTGTGAGGAAATGTTCAAAGTCAAGGTTTTGAGAATCCTACAGTTGCCAACCCAATAGAAACTTTTTCTTTTGTGCATGTAGACATGGTTTCAACAGTTGAGGTCAATCCTGCAGCTGAGATGTTTGAAGAGTCTACAGACACACTTCCAGAGGAAGAATAAAATTTGGTGGAAAAGACCAAGATGTTTATGTAGGAGTTCAGATAGATTGGTCATTTCCATCCATTGCTCAAAAAGCATGCCAGTTTGACGGACAGATTCAGATTGTTCAAGACCTTGAAAGGTCAAGGTACTCTATATTCAGGTGATAAGTCTAAGTTGCTGAGGAAGCTAGAAGGAGGAGTTCAGAAGAAGCAAGCTATCAGAAGAAAGAAGATGCCCAGGACTCTGTCACCAAGATCCAAAGCAAAGAAAGAAGAAAAAGAAGCTGAGAGTGCAAGGATCGAGTTTGAGATGTTAAAAGCGTATGAGGAAGAAGATTTGAAGAATGCTGCCCTTATAGCTCAAGGAATCATCCCACAAAGTCCTGTAAGGTATGACTCTGAAGACGAAGATGTGGATCCTAAACACAAAAGAAGGTAAAGAGAAGGTAAATCAGCTGAAGTTTTTGTTAGAATATAAGAGGTTGTAATTGATTAGTGATCATGTATTAATTTACATTTGAATGTAATTCTCTCTATTCCCTAGACTCTGTTTCTTTCTTTCATGCAATTTAGTTTCTCAAATTATTTTGTTTGATTGGTTTTGCCATCATCAAAGTAGGGGGAAATTGTTAGGATAATTTTGTCCTAGGGATTTTTCTCATGTTAATTATGATAATGTAAAAACAAATATTTTTGTATTGTGAAAACTAACATTGCAGGTACAAAGAAAAATGAAGAATTTAGATGAAAGTCTACATCTGCAAACATTGGATACATACCCTACAACTAGTTGAAGATAAGTCTACATCTGAAGAGTTGAAGACAAGTCCACAGCCGAAGAGTCTACATCTGCAGAGTTAGAGACTACAAGCTGTAAACTTGAGATTAGTAGGACTAATTAAGTGTAGTACACATGGTACACTCACTCACTTAATTTGAAAAGTCTCAGTGTTTACCAAAGCTAATTAGTAGCCTGTAGAAACAAGTGTTTCAGTGATTAACAGCTCTTTGAGCAGTCATCACTAAAAGACAACTTGTACTACTTGAAGGACGTTGCTATATGACAAGAAGCCTTAATTAAGCAGAAGTCAAAGCTGGAGGTGAAAATATTTGAAATTCTCAATCCCTCCAACGGCTAGAGGGCCCCTCATGACTCCTATAAATAGGAGAGGAGACCTCAGAGGATCAACAACAACAATTCAAAAGCTCTCAAGCATACAAGCACAATATTTACAGCCTTCAAAGTCTACAACCCTTCAACTCTAGAAGTTTTTAGGACTTAGAAGCTAGGAATATTGTCTTATATTTTTTGTTGTTCTCACTATATACCCCCCTTGTATTCTACCTTGTGTAGATTTTATTTCTTAGTGAGTGTTTATTTCTGTGTGAGATAGAAAGAGTGTTCTGAGTGAACTTTTTGTTTCATCCTAGACTAGACTGATCTGAGTGAGAATTCTAGGTCTTAAGGGGAAATTATTGTTACTGCGTGATATCTTAGTGAATTTGGCACCTGTGTGGTGTAACAGTGGATGTAGGAGGATTTTGGAATTGAGAGAATACCCCAGATGGTTTTGACTTTACTTTTTTTGTTTCCGAATGAACTTTCATCAACTAGCACTAGTTTAATGTAAACACCTTTGAACCACTATAAATTTATCTTGTTCTTTATCAACTATTCATTCATTTTATCTATCATATTGCATCACTCATATTCTCTGTGTTTATTAAAGTTTATTTGGGTTTGATTTTTCACTTCACACTGCACTAGGTGTTAAAATACTCCTAAGTATTACAACATCAATTTTGATAAGTGTTTGATTTTAACTATACAGATTCTACATTTCAAAAAGTCTGCAGCTGCAACCTCTGTTTTCAACTCTACAGCTGCAGAGTACAATCTGTATACTTCATTTGTTGCCAAAAAGTTTTAAATTTTAAGAATCAAGATCTATTCAACCCCCCCCCTCTAGACCTTGATACATCTTTGAGACCAACACCCTATGTTTTATTTAATTAAAAAACAAATAAATAGTTCTTAAAAAAAAATTTAATTTGTATTTAATTTAATTCAATTTAATTTTTAAAAAGGGTTTTAACATGTACAAAAATTGCTACGTTATAAAAAAATATTTATAAATTGGTATGTTGATGCCATTCAAAAATTGTTACGCTATTATATAAAATTGAAAAAAAAATTGGTGCGAGAATTGGTATTTACATGTATAAAAATCTTTGATATGTTATAAATACTGAATCGTACAAAAATTGGTACTAACATGTACCGAAATTTTGGTACAAACACAGACACTCATATTCTAAATTACCTAAATTTTTTTGTGGTTAAGTCTATGGAAAATTAAAAGGTGAAGTCTGTGGAGAATTTTTCTAATATTTTGGTGTGAAAGTTATTTTGAAATGTTCGAATAAGAAAATGTGCAAGCTATTATGGGACTGAGTGAGTAATATTTTCTTTAAAAATTATAATAACTTTTATTTATTATGTATCTAAAAATTACAATAATTAATAATAACCTTATTAAAAATTAAATTGAATTAGATTAAATGAATATTAAATTATTCTAATTTTTAAAATAAATATTTATTTGTTTTTTAATTAAATAAAATATAGGGTAAATTATTATTATTGAGCAATCGGCATAAAAATGGATAATATAGATTTTATGTGGGTACATTTTTAAATTTTAGGAATGAAACAAAAGATAGATATTCTTGCGTGTAATCATTAGTGAAATGATATGTAATTTAGAGATTTTTATAGGGGATGATTAGTGAACTATTAATTAAATAAGATGTTGAGAAAATTATTATTATTATTATTATTATTTCAAAAAATGGCACAAAAGTTAAAAAAAAATTGTTCCTATTTTAAAATAATTAATATAGATTAAATTATTCTAATTAATTTTTTATTAAAAAATATATATATTATTGTAAAATAAAAATAAATTTGTATATATATTGTAATTATATTTCTTTTTATAAAATTATTTTGGTAAAAAAAAGTAAAAAAAAAGTGAGTTTTTTAATCCTATGTGACCAGATCTGCAAGTGTGTCCTATGAAACCAAATGTGAAAATCTGTTATCATCTGTTAGTTGCCGTCAAGTTTGGGATTAATTTTGCAAGTTTGGGACTATAAGTGCAAAAAAAAAAAATATATATATATGGGATCAAAAGTGTTCTGGGTGGGACTGAGAATAAAACATCACATGTCCAATGAGAAAAAAAATGCAAAAAACTCATTCATGTTCAATTCATTGGTTGATAATTAAAAAGAATTAATATAATAATACACCACAAATAATTAAATATAGAGTATGTATAGAGTGAAATTGGTTTATATATGAACCACTGAAGGGTATTAGTTGTTTTCACTGAAGAGTATTAGTTGTTTTTACTGAAGAGTATTATTGGTTTACACTGAAGAGTCTTAGTTCATTTTCACCGAACAACTAAGATTCTTTAGTGTAAATCAGTAATACTCTTCAGTAAAAACAACTAATACTCTTTAGTGAAAACAACTAATACCCTTCATAGATTTATGTATAAACTAGTTTTACTCTATACTTTGTCTTAAATATATATCTAAAAAATTTAATTCAATAAGTTAATTGTTATTGATATCCTATTGAGTTAATAAATATTATCGTAAAAATGCTATTCTATAATGATTCTTAATTTAAATTTAATTTAGTTTATCTCACTGAAATCCATGTGATCCATTCTTTTGTTATTTAACGAAATTATTCATTTCTTTATTTGAAACAAATTTTTTAAAAACAAAATTAAGAAAAGAAAAGAAGTTCCAGAAAAAAAATCGAAATTATTCATTCTTTTAAATAATTATATTTTCTAGAAGTAAAATATAACATTGTCGTACATATTTGATATATCTAAACACATTTAGAAGATTTTTTTTTTTTAACTTGTGAAGATAATCATCAATAAGAATAATCTTTATATTTATTCAAATAGGTTTTTCTTACGTCAGACACTTTATCTAGTTGTTTGATATCAAGTACGGTCTAAAATTATGCCACTTGTCATCGCACTGTGTTGCACTGACCTATTACCTGTTGAATTAATATAATTTTTTAAAATAACTTTTAAATTGTAAATTTTAATTTACTCTTATACCCTTTTTTAAATAAAATTACAAATAATGCTATTATCCATATATTAATTAAAGTTTCGGATTATTTTTTTGAATTAGTATTCATCCATATTAATTGAAACGTCTAACAAAACAGAATGAATTAAGGACAATTTCAAACCCTGAATGACGAAAACAGGGGTACTCACATCATCTGTCGCCGCCCTCATCACGGCCACGCACCTTCGTCGCTCCCGACGCTGCTCACACCGCAACTTCCACCATCGGCCGCCAGTCTAGTTTTACACAACTTTGACAGCCTACAGGAACCCGACAAAAATAACGGCGATCCCACCGGCCGCCGCCGTCCCTCCTGCCACCACCCACCGTCGCTCACACCGCCAGTCTAGATTATTGAGCAATAGTAAGCTTCCTAATTCAATTGATTTATGATGTATTTTAATTTCAATTTTAATTTTGATTTGTGGATTTCCTCTGAATTTTTCCATGAATTGATTATGTAGTTTTAAGAGTGAAACATATATGACTTGTTTTTTGCCTTTTTTCCTTCTTTCTTTTCTTGGAGGACTAGCTTCCGAGCCGAACTATTTTTTCCACTTCATAATTTGCTGCATCCGGTTACTCATTTTGTTTTCCACTGACCTCTTATAACTTGCAGGCTGGAATGGGTGGAGGAATTAGCATTGGGAGAGCTCATGTAATAGTTAGAGTTGCAAAATTTCTGGGTATATTAACTAAGAAGACAGACGGTGGCTACTGTAGTAGGAGGAGAATAGAATGAAGGGCGAATTGTGTCCGGCGGCAATGATCATAGCGGCTAACGTCGGGTTTAAAGATTGACAAAGTATAGAGTAAAACTAATTCATATATAAATTATTGAAAGATACTAGTTGTTTTCACTAAAGAGTGTTAGTTGTTTTCACTAAAGTGTATTAGTTATTTTTACTGAAGAATATTACTTATTTACACTGAAGAGTCTTAGTTGTTCAGTGAAAACAAACTAAGCCTCTTAAGTGAAAACAACTAATACCCTTCAGTGAAACAATTAATACTTTTTAATGAAAACAACTAATACCCTTCAAAGGTTCATGTATGAACCAATTTCACTCTATACATACTCTTCAAGATTTGAGACTCCAAAGAACGATAAGAACATGAATTTTAAAGATTAAAGATTTTAATGTGTGAGTTAATTAATTAATTTATTAATAAAAAGTATATGAGGATAAATTTGTAAATTTATAATTGATCATATTTAAATTATTAAATTTAATAAAATAGCCGGATAATACGACATAACTCGATAGTACTTGATACAAAACGAGAAAGTTATATGATTAACTCAACAGGTTGCAGGTCATCAGTTTTAAACCATTAGATTTTATTAGAGTTTAGATCTAATGATTTATAAACCGTACCTGATACTAGGCAATTCGATAGAGAGTTTGACCTAAAAAAACACATCTATATATTCATATTCATATTACTATATTAAAATATTTTCGTTCGTGCACTTATATTAGAAATGTAGGTCTTAAAATTTATATAATTAATATATTGAATGACAAACATAATCTTGAACAAATGTAGACTTTTCTGGAAAATAGCTAAAGAAATGAGCTTAGGTTGCAAACTGCAAAATTTACATAGTACAGATTGTAGTTGAAAAAATGACAATAGTACAGATTGTAGTTGAAAAAATGACAATAGTACAGATAGCAAATTGATATTAACCCTAAATAAAATAATTTCATATTAGAGTAGAAAAGTAGAAGCAAAACATACAGTTTTGGCATACGCAAAAAAAGCAAAAAAGAAACCACATTTTCCTCAACCTTTTTCATAATTAAAACGATGTTTCATACACACTACACGAAAAAACGAATTTACAAGTATGTACTCCCTCGTATATTATAATTCAATTTGTTTATCAGTTATCACCACTTCTAACTAGAAATGCATGTATGCTATCCACTAGTAGCACAGTAAAAATGGTAATTTGAGCTTTATGGAAGACAAACAATATCTTTAATGTATTTTTAAACATACTACGAAAATTCAAAATATAATTAAAATTAGAGAACAATATATCTTTGCAATTAGAAGACTAGTGTGAAAGCAAGATCATACTTAGAAAACCACATAGTAATTTCCAATTAGAAGACTAGTGTGGAAGCAAGATCATACTTAGAAAACCACATAGTAATTTCCAATAATTAGAGGGCGCCTGTTACACTAAGAAATGAAAATAGGAATGGTAATAATTATGACGAGGAATTAAATGAATATATTTTATAAAATTATGATATTTGGTTGATGATGTGAAACAAATACTTCTACTAAAAATTGTGAGAAGAATAATAATAATAAAAAAAAAGTTTAATTGCAAAAAAAAAAAAAAAAAAAAAAACCACGAACTTTGCAGTCTTTATTAATTAAAACATGAACTTTTAAAGTTTGCAATTTGATACATAAACTAATTTATTATTGCAATTCAATATATGGTCCAAATTTTCGGCGATATGTACGCTTACGTGACAGCCGAAGTCAACACCAAAGACGCGTCACACGCCACGTCATATATCAAATCTGCAAATTTTTATTTTTTTAATATTTGATAAAGTTCTTTTATAAAAAAATTATTGTTCAAACATATTTAATAATTGATAATAAATTTTGGTGTTTTGGTGTTGTAGTTTATGTAGAAAAAATACCTCACATCATACAAACATGTACAAATACTATTTTTTTTTCTTTTTACTATTTTTCACTATTATTAAACCGTGTTTGAACAATGATTTATAAAAAAAATATTTTGGTTTAAAAAAAACAAAATTCTTCTAAATTTGACATTTGATGTATCGTGTCACATGTTTTTGGTGGTGACTTTGGTTGCCATCTAGCGCTATTATTGCCGAAAAATTTACAACATGTAGAATATCCCGTAGAATTTTCACCATGTATCGAATTGCAATAATAAATTAGTTTGTGTATCAAATTGCAAATTTTAAAAGTTAATATTGTATTTTATAAAGACAATAAAGTTGATTTTTTTTTTTTTTTTTTTTTGCAATTAACTCTAAAAAAAAAATTGCTGAGAATTAAACTCATTCCTTCCCCATATGGGGGAGGAATGATTTGCTTAGCACTGTTCATGGAATAAAATATCTCTATGAAACACTTTTTTTTTTTTTAAATTTCATTCTCATTCCCTGCCTTTATAGCCTTCAAGTATAATTTCATCACTCATGGTTCAATCTAAATTTAAACTAAAAATTGGTAAAGCAAAATTACTTTTCACATGGAAGCATGCTTTAGTTAAAGCTATGAGATAAAAAGAGTAAGCCATGAGAGTTAATATTAGCAAAATAGGCAACACGATTAATAACTAATGAGTCTTAGTTACATAATAAGTCATGGTTATACCAAGATTGTCAATTCAAAAGTATGGCAAATTGTGAAATACCCGAGTGTCAATTTGCCAACTCAAAATGTAAATTGATAACCGTTGGATCTCCCTACATTAGCTTGCTTCAACTTTCAGCACTCACTTGGGACGGCCCTTGAGGAAGACATCAGTAAGGACCGTTTTTGAGTGGAACGACGCATTCAACAGCTTCATAGCCTAGAGACGAAGAAGAAGAAGAAGACGAAGACGACAACAATATTTACACTTATTATCAAATAGTAACAAAGTTAGATCAACAAATACAAGTATAAAAGATGCAAAATATCATGAACCGAACGATACCTCATCCATGCCAAAATCTACCACCTTTTCCTCCAACACACTCACTTCCTTAACATCAAATTTCTTGAGCAAAGTGATGCTTGATATAATAGACAATGGCATAACATCCAAATTATCCATCACCATATAAGTAATCCTCCCCTGCACAAATCCACCTTCACCCGACTTATGTTCCCCACAGCAGGAGGAGCTACATATGCCAGTTGTGTAATAATAGGAACTTCGCAATGTGGACAAATGGCGCGGTTATCATCAGAAACATATGCCTTACAGTGACTGCAATAATAATACTTCTTATTCCCATTAGCCGCGTCTTTGAGTCCCAACAGAGGAACAGAGGAACCGGATATCATTGGAGGAACTGGTTTCAAAAGGATGTCCTTAGTCTGATTCGGTTGTATGTAGGATTCATTCAAATTTTCGATACATCCATACAGGCTCGGTAGGGAGCTTTCTGTTGCTTGTTTCCCAAACACACTAATGATCGAACCCAGCGGCAAAGTGAGCACGCCGAACAGGAAATCCACAAAATCTTTGCTAGCCTCAGCAAATAAAACTTTCTTCCCTTGGGTGTCAATCAACAGTTTCAATTTCATGGAAGATGGTGTCATTCTGTCCACAGAACTTGTATTATTCTTTTGAGAGAAAAAAGGGAGACACTGCCCTAATTATCCTAATTCCAATTTTGCTATACAAATGTTCAATTCTACATTCGTGCCCTAGTTACTTGCTCGGAAACAAAAAAAGTTGGTAAATAAATTCACAAATTTTTGTATGCACCCAAGTGCACATGGATTTTTAGTCCAATTTCAAATCAATTTTCACTTTTCAAAGGTCATTAAGTAAATTGAATTTTGAAAAGTTAAAATTGATTTGAAATTAGAATCAATCCATTTGAGTGCACACAGTAATCAATCAAAGAAATTCAGATATGTGTATTTTTTTAGTATAAGGCTAATGAAGGACATGGGCAGCTGATATACATTTTCATATACACTAAACAAAAACTTCGCATGAACATAAAACATACACTACAACGAAAAAAGAAAAAAATAAAATAGAAACAGAGTTAAACTCTTTAACTATAATACTTTCGCAACCGCTTTAGGCGAAAACACTGCCTTAGTTGAGTGGGGAGAAAATATCCTGTAGAAGAGCGTTGACGAAAGTGTTACAGAAACAGGCTTTGGTTTCGTTAAAACAAACAGTAATTGATTTTATCTTAACAACAAATTTCAACCCATCAATACTAGACAAGGTTCAACCAAAAACTACATGTTACGCTGTCAAAAAAAAAAAAAAAACTACATGTTACACCTAATAGAAAGTAATCGTATAAGCAAAAGTTTCTCAGATCTGTGTTTTTTCACAGTATATACTGTTTAATAAACTGCAGAAAAATTTCTCATAAACATTATGTAAATAGAGTTAAAACGGCTTACCTTTTACAACTCTGGTGCCCCTTCCGCCGGCCAAAGAAATCACTAGGGTCAGGTTGGAGAAATTTGAAGGTAGAGAAAATAATCTGTGAAACAAACAGGAGAGAGAGCAATGTGGAAGGAAAAGTAATGCGATGGAAAATTTAAATGTTCAGACTGTAACCTTGGCTCAGACTTTTCTGGCTAAATTTACATTTTAGAGTAGGATGGTACTAGGCTTGGACAGGATAATAAAAAACCTAAATTATATTCTCCCGTTAATGAATTCTATTCACATTAAAAGTAAAAAAAAAAAATATATATATATATATATTAGGGACATAAAGTAAAATGCTCATTTTTGTAACATAAAAAGTTTTTTGCCCACAAATTTTCATTAAAAAGTATGATATATCTATCTCTCCTCTATTATATGTCTCCTTAAAAATTATTTTATCATTTTAAATACTAATAGAAAAACCCGCTCACTAAAACACGAGAAAATAATCAATGTGCAAGTAATCTTGAGACGGGGAGTAGAAACTATCATAGAAACTACGAAAAAAAATTATAATATTCAAATAAATTAGCATGAATTTCATTGTCTTCCATTTTTTTTCGTGACCAATTAATTTGGGATGAAATTTATTGGAAAGTTTGACGTCCAGATACTTGTAAATGAAATTAATTGAAAGACAATGAATGTTTATTAATGAGAAAATTAGTGTGTACTACATAAAACATAATACTATTACCCTACACTACATAAGATAAATAGTGGTTTCTCTCTCTTCCCTTTTATTAATGTTAAGATGTCTAATTTACCCCTATTTTGCTTAAATCATCTCACAGCTCATCTCAGCCCATTCCATGGTAATGTCCCATCAACTATGTACTAATCTTCATTCAAAATTTAAATACGCGATTAAGAAACCAATTCAATACTCTGCTTCTAAGCTTGGCTGGGCTTTGACCATCAACGCTCCTTTTCGTCGGGAGAATCTATGGGCTGCGAATCGCCAAGAAAGTCGATGGAAGATACCCCTTCCCCATCTATTATTCTCAGTGTTTCCTATGAGCTCGAGTGCAAATGGATCAGTGTTAATTGCACCTCAAGCTTTGATGATTTTGTAGAACAGGTTATGTGTACCTGGCCTAATCTTCCCATTTCCAATTTCAAGTTTCGTTTCTCTGTTGGTGGGCTTATGAATTGTTGTCTTGCTTCGGATATTGATCTAAAAATTTTGATCAGCTTTTGTGAAATTAAAGGAGAAAAAATTGTTAAGATCGTTTTGATATCCGAAGCAAAATCCTCCGTTCAGTCTTTGAAGTTCTCGAATTTGGTTTCTAATTGTTCATCTGAAGAGAGTTTACCTATTTCTTGTGATCAATATGATTTTCTCGATCATGCTACTCCAACCTATGATATATGTCCATTTGTGAAGAAGAAGTCTTTATTATCTCGTGATTGGGGTCATTTATTTGATGAAGGTATTGGTACCAAATTTAAGGGTGGTGCTGATGTGTTTAAGCGTCATCTTATTTTGTACTCTACGAATAACGGTTTTGAGTTTCATTTTCGTCGGAATGAACGAAATTATGTAAATGTTGTTTGCAAAGAGGCCGAGAGTGCTGGTTGTTCTTGGTTTATAAAAGCAAAGCTTGATCGTGTTTCGGAATCGTTTGTTGTTTGGAAGTGCAATCTCGCTCACAATTGTCATTCAAACATGTTAGCTAATGAACACAAGAGGCTTACACCTGCAGTTATTTCTTCTTTTGTTGGAGATACGGTTAAGGCCAATCCCAATATGTCTGGAGTGGATCTTCTAAAAACGGTTAAACAGTTTTATGGTGTCGACATTCCGTATTGGAAGGCTTGGCGTAGCCTTGTTTCTGCTAGAGGCCTAAATTACGGTGATTTTAATGATTCATACTCTCATTTAGGGATGTATTCTCAAGCTATTTTACAATGTAATCCTGGAAGTATTGTGCAGTTGGAAAAAAATGGTGACAGTAATTGTTTTGAAAGATTATTTGTTTCACTTAATGCGTGTATTTTTTAGAAGTTGTCGGCCAATGTTATTCATTGATGGAACTTTTATGAAAGGCCAAGCAAAAGGGACTTTGTTAACAGCTGTTGCCAAGGATGGAAACAATGGTAAGACTATATGAAACCAGTTACGTTTTGTATCCTTATACTTTGAAATTTATTGAAATTTTACTTTTTTTTCCAGGATTGTTTCCTGTTGCTTTTGCTCTAGTGTCGGCAGAAAATACTGAAAATTGGGTATGGTTTCTTGAAAACCTTCGGGAAATTATCATACATGATAGAGAAGTCTTCTACTTATCCGATAGGAATCTCGGTCTTTTGTCTGCCTTTTCGTCCGTATTTGAGAAGCCTGTCCATTTCTTTTGTTTGTACCACCTTATTCTCAATCTCAAGGGTCGTTTGTCTAGGGGTTTTTCTCCGAAGGAAAGATCAAAGTTGGTAAAAACGTTCCGGGAGTGTGCTTATGCGCCGAATGTTCGTTTATTTAATGTCAAAGTTGCATTATTCATACAACTTGGTGGACTCATTGTTAAAGAATGGCTTTCAGAATTGCCCACTGAAAGATGGGCTGTTTCTCATTCCCCACACTCCACCAGGTACGGGGAAATGACTTCGAATGCGGCTGAGTCTTTTAATTCTTGGATTCGTCAATTTCGTGAACTTCCTGTTATGTGTATGATAGATAGCATTATATCCAATATTGATTGTTTGTTTGTAGAAAGGAGAATACAAGGCAAAGAATGGGCGAGTTTACTATGTCCTGTTAAGCAGTATATTTGGCTTGAATATGGGGAAATGAGCATGACATGGGAGGTCAGGCAGTGTTCAACACATGATCAGTATATAGTAGACTCTTCTCCCTCTGTCATTGTTGATTTAAATTTGAATGTTTGTACTTGCTATCAGTGGCAAGTAACTGGTTTCCCCTGCTCACATGTCGTCGCCGTAATTCGTAAACTCAGATTATCAATTTTCAAATGCATTGATGAAGAGTTCTTTGTCGAGAAATACATTCAATGCTACAGTCATGATATATCTCCTGTGCCACAAACTGAAATGTTTGAGGTTGCGTCCTCAAGCCAAGGGGAGTTTATGCTTCCTCCAATTTTGAAACGTTCGGCCGGTAGACCGAAGAAACTAAGACGGCGTAGTGCTGGTGAGGCAATCAAAAGCAAGAAGAAATTTTGTGAGCTCTGTGGTGAAATGGCACTCCACGACAGCCTTACATGTATGAAGATTAAGAGAAATTAATAACTTGTATTCTATATACTTTGTTTACCATATTTAAGGATAATGTACTAACATGTACTTTAGAGGCATTAATATATATTATTTAGTTTTTGAAATTCAATTACATAAGCTTGGGTCTAATAATTTTCTCTTAATCTTTACCTGATTACACTTAAAATTAAACAACTTATCACTATTACAATACAAATCAAGGCAAGATTTGCAATGAACAAAGTTGGAAGAGTGATCTTGTAGGCTGTCTCCAATTCACAGTTTCTTTGTCGGCTTTGTACCTCCACATTCTCATGGCCAATCAACCCCCCTTCTGTTGGTTCACACCAAGAACTCCATCCATGTTCTTTACAACTGTAGAATAACCTTCCCGGATTCCGATCCGTCTCCGATAACTTAATCGTGGTATGCCGACCACAGGATGCACATCTTGATTTCTTGTACGTTAGATAATTTTTGCTTGTCCTGCAGGTGCTTGAGTAAGACATCTTGATTTTGTTTTTTTGCTACGGTTTTTGCAACGCACGTTGGGGGAATATATATAGACCCATAACACTCCCAACGGCTATAATATTCAACGGCTCTAATCAACCAACAGACATTTCTTGAGTCTAATCCCAAAGGTACAACCAAACCATAACATATATTTTCTATTAGTTTTATTCCTTAATTATAAGTTATTGATTTTCCCCTTTTAAAATAACACAACTTATTTTTTACCCTTTATATTTCAAATATATTTGATCATCCTGTGATATTTAATTTGCGGATTGTTATTCCAATCCTTTTTTGGACGTCAATATTAGGGAGAATTAATCTTACAAAATGAATTCATATAAAGACAATCATATGTACAATCTTGTCTTACATATACAATCTAAACAATGCCTACATATACAATCTTTTCTAACATATACAATCATAAAAATATAATCCCTTTGTTTGAACAATTATTTTCCACACATACAACCTTGTAATATATTTGGATCACATAAAATTTTAATTTGTTTATATTACCGTAATATAAACATTCCAATTTAATTTGTGCTCTTCGAAAAAATACCAGGGATTGTTTTAACAAGCCTGTTTTGTGTAAAAAATTGTAACTTTATGAATTGTGTATTTACAATAATATTTTTGTCCTATTTCTTTATTTTATTCCAAGAACAATCCTCACTTAAAAATCATTTGGGCTTCTCCGTATCGTTTTAGAATGAACCTTCAAAATATTTGGGCCTCTCCGTATCAATAGTTGAAGATTGGGTCTGAATTGTGATACGGCCCAATTATAATCTACGAAAAAATGACTCTAATGTACAATTTCATTAGCAATATATACAACTATAATTAACATATACAATTGTTTCATGTATCCTAATTTTATCAATTCTACACATAAATCATCAAGAACGATAACAGTTATACTAATTTCATCACATAGCTAGAAAGAAAATATCCATAATGATTGTTACAAAATATAAGGAATAAAGTTCTTTCTTTAACATAATACACAAACTTCTCTTGAAATACAAAAGGATCTTCAACCCAAGAAGCTTCATTTAACATGCTTATCTAAAAAAACTTGTGGAACATTGTCTCAGAGAGATCACACAAGTTTCTACAATAAGCATCAAAACAATATTAACATTAATCATCAAAGCCCTAAGCATCAAAAGGATATTTTCTTCACCAAGGCATCCAATCCATCCTTGTTCTTCCTTGCACCAACGGGACTCCAAATATTCATAATCAAGACATCTAGGCTATATAGGCTATATATAGTAATAATTAAGACAACCCCATGATCGTACTAGAATTGGTGAACTGGAAACGGAGTTTCCAAGCTTTCCATAAACCCGAACACTTTGCAGTAACCTTCTTCTATCCCATCCGATGGTACAATTGCAAATGTGCCATCACTTAAGTAAAAAAACCCCAAAGTACCCGATTGGATCAATTCTACACATGATTTTCACATTATCGGGCTTTAAAAAGAACAAAGGTTGCACGTCAACAAACCTACGGTTCTGGGGGATAACATTCCATACCATAATTCTAAAATGACTCCACATCTCACCCTCAGTAGCACTATTTTTTAAAATCCAAAGGTCTTGACACTGATTAGGGTTGATTAATCGAGAATACACTGCAATGGTCTCATCATCCAACCCCACAAGACTAAAACCAAAGAATCCCATATTGTTATGCATAGGAAAATCAATTTTACCATAAGACCAATCATCAAGTTTCAGAAAACCGACTCCCTTTCTTGCGATTTGCCAATGGAGTTTTCCATTAGCGAAAATCCCAGGTTCCCCAATAGGATAATCGTATGGAAATCCTCCTATTTGGGTCCAAGAATGTGTGTTACGAGAAAAAACACATACCTCAGTTACCAAGTTAGTGTTGTTGAACATGGAGATTCTCACCAATTTGTAATCATCTTGAGCTTTAAGGTACCCCATACCAAAAAAGGTAATAGCCCAGGTAGCTCCCGCCGGGAAGTTGATTTTGTGGTCTGGAACGCGAACATTCTTCAAAGTGAGTGGATTGTAAAGTATGTACTCGTCCTCCAGAGTACACATGCAAACCAAGCCATTGCACCCGGCTACAAATTCTTGAGCCCTGTCTCCATCATAGATGAGCCGTTTGTTCGGCATGCCCACCGGAGATTCTTCATATGCTACACTATACAGCCCCGTGCTCTTCTCAAAGAAGACGATATTTCACTTCTGAAGAACCATTTTCTCCAGATGTAGCTTCACAAAATAGCGTGAGTTAATGTTTGCATTCCACATTCTGGCAACCCGCTTAAAGTTGAGCGCATCGGCTACAGGAACCCTGGATATGATCTCCATTTTTATCTCCTCTGGAAGCTCTACATTCGCCATTTTTTTCTCTTGTTTGAATTATTCAACTTCTTCAGACTCTTATTCTACCCCTCATACTGGTTAAATGTCTAAATCAATTTAACAGCATGTAGTGGCTTTCTTCCCAATAAGTACTGCAATGTCTGCTAACTTTTCCAATAAAAGATCTTATAAATCTAACATACTAGACTAATAAGATACATTTCAAAGGAAGATCACGTCTTTCTAATGATGATCGCGTCGAGGAATGGGCCCATTAAGTAAAATCCTTGGGTTTTACGAATAAATAGGTTATTTTCGATTTAGATTAGTATGTTAATAGGATTTTTTGAAATCATTTGGGCCCAACAAGAAATGGTGCGAATAAAAAGGCCCAACTATCTGCCCTTAATGTCAAATACCATCAGTATTCTAAATTCACAAATGATTTAATTTAATATAAATATTTTTCCCCCTAACCCAAAGTGTGCACTGTATATAACTCTTTTGCAATATACAACCCAGATTTCAAATTTTTTAAAATTCATTTAAATAGATATATTATTATATATATAAAGACCAATATATACAGTTGCTAAACTTTATATACAACCCTATATAATATATAAATTCACATACAGTTTTTAAACATATAAATTCATTTTGAATACAGTTTTTCTCTAAATTGTGTATACATACAGTTTCATAATAACATTTATATTATCCTTCCCCTTATTTTGCATTTTTAATATACTACACTATTATTTTACTAGTTCTTCAAAGTATGAATTTGGTCATTTAGTATATAATTGTATCTCTTGATTTGTGAATTATTCAACTATATAACGAATATAGTATCCCTCATTAATAAATCAAACACAAAACTTAGAAAAAAAAAACCTTCTACAGTGTGATACAAACATTGTACAAGCTAATATATACAAATAAATGTAATACAAACCTTCTAAAGACTAATATGGTCTTTGTCTAATAGTTATATACAACTATTATTATATACAGTATTACTACTTTATATACAACTATTTATAGTATATACAATTACATCCGAAATATTATATATGATTTCTTTGCAATCTGTACATATAAATATACTTTATTAATTAATATATACATATAGATTGTCCATACCTTGGCCATATTCCTGCTGTGATTGGCCATATACAACTATTATTATATACAATATTACTACTTTATATACAACTATTTCTAGTATATACAATTACATCTGAAATATTATATATGATTTCTTTGCAATCTGTACATATAAATATACTTTATTAATTAATATATACATATAGATTGTCCATACAGTTGGTATATATCAACTTCTGTACATAATTCTAATTTAATTTTTATCAATTTTTTGGCGAAGAACACATGTTCAATATATTCGTAGTCTGATATAGATATTCAATTTTCTGAGATATATACAATATTATGAGACATATACAATATAAGTGGAAATGTACAATATTTATGAGCTGTGTACATTATCCGTTTCCTTATACAATTCTTAATCATTAGTACCATACTTAAAATTACTTTTTCCATGTAACATACTTAGTATAATTAACATTAAATGGACTTTATAAACACACCTTATAATAAACATAAACAAAATTCCACAATCAATCAAATGGTCTTTAATAAAACATATTGTTCCTCAACATAGCCCTCAAATTACATAAGAACATACCCTACAAATCAAGATCTCGGTTCACAAAGCAAGACACCATTTTGCATCTGTACTCAGTAGCTCGGGTAGCACTAAAAGTACCTTTACCCAATTCGTCCCCTCTTATTATTTCCTCAATCTGTTTGCACACAACCACCCCACAATCTAGACTTCCAGCCACTTGCTGTAAACATGATTCGCCTTTTGCTTTGATAGATGGAGCACTTAAAATTAAATGCTTAGGGAATTTTCTTGAGAAAATCTCCTTCAACTTTGACTCAATGTAATCCACCTGTTTTACAAACCCAAATTCAGACCATTATTTCTGCACTTAAGCAAAAGAGTGTAGATAAATTTTATTAACATTAATGAGGTTGAATTTCTTACCACCACCTTTGAGCCCCACAAATGTGAGTCAGACATATCTCTTCTAGGACGCATAGAATTATAAAATATCCACTGGAATGTACTGATATTCAACCTTAATAGGGTCCAATGATCGCCCAATCCTATAGTCCTACCAGTTCCAATGTTGGAATCGACTAAAAGGAGGAATAACAAAACATCTCTTGCACCAGCTTTCTCCATGTTAATCACGGTTTCGGATTCACAAGAAAACTTGTTTCCGGGAATCGGAATCAAATGCAGTAAGAACGGAATTGAAAATCACACAAGAACACCAGAATTTTACGTGGTTCGGAGATGAATACTCATACGTCCACGGGATCCGAGAGGATAGACTTTTCACTAAACAAAGAATGGAAGTTACAAGTTACAGAGCACTCAATCTCACAGTGTTTGCTCTCAAAGATGATCTCAAGTTATTCTCTCAGTTGAGAAATTCCCCTTTTATAGATACAGAGATTGAGCTGAATCCCTAACTTGATTCAGTTGTAACTAACTCATAAGTAAAGCAGTTATCCAGCTGGCTAACAAACTCCAATAACCGCTTCAGTTGATTCAGTTAGAACCGCCTTCAGTTAGCTCCAACTTGGTGTTTCGCGTCTTTGTACTTTATATCAGATGACTTGACCTCAGCTGACTTGATCACTTACCATCAGATGACTTCCGGTCTAGACATCCTCTGATGAGACTCCACTGTTAGACCTCATCTGATCAACCTCATCTGATATAACTCTACTGATACCCCAAATAGACTAACTCCCACGGCTAACACTTCATCAACATAGCTCCTTATTGAATTAAGCTCAGTAGACTTCATACTTCACATATGACACTTCACAATTCTCCACCTCAGATGAGAAGTATCAATCCTCTCCTCCTCTCCTCCATGCTCCAGCTTGGGCCTAAGGAACATCCCATACACTCATCTTTACCAATTCAACACAAAACTTGAATTTAGTACCTGGTAAAGACTTTGTACACATATCTGCAGCATTGTCATCTGTAGATATCTTCTGGATGAGAACCACTCCTTTATCAATGATTTCCCTCACAAAATGCAACCTTACATCAATGTGCTTTGATCTCTCATGGAACACTTGATGTTTAACCAGATGTACTGCACTCTGATTATCACAATGAACAACCACAGCCCTTTGGTTTATGCCAAAATCCTTGATTATGCCTTTCAACCACAAAGCCTCCTTAACAGCCTCTGACACTGCAACAAACTCTGCTTCTGTAGTAGATAAAGCAACTCCACTCTGCAGAACAGATCTCCAGCTCACAGCAGTATTGTAAAGTGTAAAGATATACCCTGTTAAAGATCTTCTGGTATCCAGATTAGCAGCAAAATCAGAATCTACAAAACCTTCCAGTGGACTCTTCTGGTCAGTCATCCTCTCAAACATCAATCCCAGATCAGATGACCCTTTAAGGTATCTGAAGATCCATTTCAAAGCTTCCCAATGTAATCTTCCAGGATTAGCCATGTATCTGCTCACCATACTCAATGAATAAGCTAAATCTGGTCTGCTACAGACCAGAGCATACATCAGGCTTCCAACCCCACTTGCATAAGGTACTTTCATCATAGTCTTCTTCTCTTCATCAGACTTTGGTTCCATTTCCTTAGATAATTTGAACTGTTGTCCCAGAGGAGTTGACACAGCTCTACTCTCATGCATGTTAAACCTCTTCAGGACCTTCTCAATGTAACTCTTCTGGGATAAGAATAGTCTTCCACATTTTCTGTCCCTAAGAATATCCATTCCAAGAATCCTCTTAGCATTTCCCAAGTCCTTCATATCAAATCTAGCACTTAGCTTCCTTTTGATACTCTGAATCTTCAGAAGGCTTTTACTGGCAATAAGCATGTCATCTACATAAATCAGAAGATAGGCTATCACATCACTACCTTGCCTTTCAAGGTATACACAAGTGTCATACTTGCTTCTTACAAAACCAATGGATAGCATAACTTCATTGAACTTCTTGTGCCACTGCCTTGGACTTTGCTTGAGGCCATACAATGATTTCTTGAGCAGGCACACTTTCCCTTCACTCCCTGGTTCAACAAACCCTTCTGGCTGGTGCATGTACAGATCCTCAATAAGATCACCATGCAGAAAAGCTGTCTTTACATCAAGTTGTTGTAGCTCCAGATCCTCTTGGACAACTCTACTGAGAAGTAGCCTGATTGAACAATGCTTAACAACAGGTGAGAAAACCTCATTGTAATCAATTCCTTCCCTCTGAGTGAATCCTCTGGCAACTAGCCTGGCTTTAAACCTCACCTGATCTTTCAAACCAGATTCAAGCTTCCTTTTAAACAGCCATTTACAACTGATTAGCTTCTGCCTAGGTGGCTTATCAACAAGAATCCAAGTTTGATTCTTCTTGAGAGACTCCATCTCTTCTGTCATAGCTGTCACCCATGACTCCCTATCATCACACTCAAGGGCTTCCCTGTAGCTTTTAGGTTCCTGGTACTCTATGGCTTCTGCTGTAACAAGTGCATAGGAGACCAGATCCACACGGCCAAACCTTACTGGAGGATGTATTTGTCTTCTGGATCTGTCTCTTGTCAAACTATAATTTCTCAAGTCTGCTTCTGGCACTCCTTCTTCCTCCTCTACTGGTGCACTATCCTCATCTGATGACTCATTCTCCCCTGGTGCTTGCTCTGGTTCAGAACCAGATGAGCTATCATGCTTGTCATGATCAGGCTCCACCTCTACTTGAGTAATTGGCTCAGAAATAACACCATCCATCTCCTCAGCTGATGGCCCTCCATTACCTCCACCAGACTTGTATCCCATCTGTGATTCATTGAACACAACATCTCTACTGGTAATACACTTCTGGTTTCCAGGCTCCAGACACCACAACTTATACCCCTTAACACCCTTTGGATACCCAATGAAAACACACTTTAAAGCTCTAGGTTCAAGTTTGTCTTGCCTCACATGAACATAAGCTAGGCACCCAAAAACTTTCAACTTTGAGTAATCTGATATCTTTCCATACCAAACCTCATCTGGGGTTTTAAACTCAATAGCAGATGATGGCACTTTATTAATGAGATACACAGCTGTGTTAACAGCTTCCCCCCAAAAACTCTTAGGTAAATGAGCATCAGATAACATACACCTAACCCTTTCCAGAATAGTTCTATTCATCCTCTCTGCTAGACCATTCTGTTGGGGGTTTGAAGGAACAGTTTTATGCCTAGTAATACCCTTCTCCCTACATAATTGTTGAAACTCCTCTGATAGGAATTCAAGCCCATTATCAGTCCTTAAGTGCTTGATAGTCCTGCCTCTCTTATTCTCAAGTTCAATCAACCATTCTTTGAACTTAGAGAAGGCATCACTCTTCTGTTTAAGAATGTAAACCCAAACTTTTCTGGAATAATCATCAATAAGGGTAAGGAAATACCTGCCTCCACCATGAGTGGATACCCTTGCTGGGCCCCATACATCAGAATGTATATAATCCATAACCTCCTTGGTGGTATGCTTCCCCTTCTGGTATGCTTGCTTCTTTGATTTCCCAAGAACACACCTCTCACAGAATTCCAGCTTACATATCCTCTTCCCAGGGATTGCTCCCTTCTTGGATAACTCCACCAGACCCTTCTCACCAACATGTGCCAATCTCTTGTGCCACAAGTTAACCTCAGAAGACCCCATGGTAACATCAGCTGACCCTGTAACAGTTCTTCCAATCAAAGTATACAAACCATTCTTGATAGCCCCCTTCATGACAATCCTTCCAGATTTGGTTATTGACAGACTTCCCTTGTCTGTCTTGAATTCAAAGCCCTTAGAATTCAATGTACCAAGAGAAACAAGATTTCTCTTCAACTCAGGAACAAACCTGACATCAGATAAGATCCTATCCATCCCATCAAACATCTTGATCTTGATAGAACCAGATCCTTGCACCCTACAGCTCTCATCATTACCCAAAAGAACAAGACCTCCATCAGTTTTCTCAAGATCCAGGAACCAGTCTTCATGTGGACACATATGAAAAGTACACCCAGAGTCCAGGACCCACTCTTGACTTAGCCTCTCATGACTAACCATCAAGACCTCTGCACTATCATATCCTTCAACCTCCACAACAGCTGCATCTCCATCTTGATCACCTTGATTGTCTTTCTTCTTTCTTTCAGGGCAATTCTTTCTCAGATGACCTTCCTTATGGCAAGTGAAACACTTCCTCTTCTCAACAAAATCAGATTTCTTCCCACCCTTATTCCCTTTTCCACCATCCTTCTTCTTGGACTGAAACCCCTTCTTCTTCTTGGATTGAACATTCAATCCTTCAGCAGGCTTCTTCCCATCAGCTTGGATCTGTAGAAACTTGGTTTTCAGGGCAGTTTGAACATCATCAAACATCACCTGATCTTGTCTTCCAAATAGTAAGGCATCCTTGAAATTTTCCAGAGACTTAGGTAGAGAATTTAACAACATTAATGACTTGTCTTCATCATCAATTGTAACATCCAAACTCTCCAGATCATCCACCAATCTGTTGAACTCGTCCAACTGATCACCAAGATTCTTATCTTCACTCATTTTGAAGACTTGAAGCTTCTGTTTCATGTATAACTTGTTCGTAACAGACTTGGTCTGGTATAACTGCTCCAGCTTATTCCAGATCCCAAGAGCGGTTTCCTCCTTCGATACTTCCCTCAATGGCTTGTCCCCAAGACACAAGATAAGGGCACTATGCGCCTTCCTCTTGTTCTCCTCCACCTTCGCCGGATTAGATCCAGAAGCCACCTGAGCCGGTGGCAACAAGGCTTCGTACAACCCATTGTGTACCAGGAGTGCCTTCATCTTGATCTTCCATAAGCTGAAATCGTTCTTCCCCGTGAACTTCTCAATATCGAACTTAGTTGCAGCCATGATTGTTTCCCACAGACGGCGCCACTTGTTAATCACGGTTTCGGATTCACAAGAAAACTTGTTTCCGGGAATCGGAATCAAATGCAGTAAGAACGGAATTGAAAATCACACAAGAACACCAGAATTTTACGTGGTTCGGAGATGAATACTCCTACGTCCACGGGATCCGAGAGGATAGACTTTTCACTAAACAAAGAATGGAAGTTACAAGTTACAGAGCACTCAATCTCACAGTGTTTGCTCTCAAAGATGATCTCAAGTTATTCTCTCAGTTGAGAAATTCCCCTTTTATAGATACAGAGATTGAGCTGAATCCCTAACTTGATTCAGTTGTAACTAACTCATAAGTAAAGCAGTTATCCAGCTGGCTAACAAACTCCAATAACCGCTTCAGTTGATTCAGTTAGAACCGCCTTCAGTTAGCTCCAACTTGGTGTTTCGCGTCTTTGTACTTTATATCAGATGACTTGACCTCAGCTGACTTGATCACTTACCATCAGATGACTTCCGGTCTAGACATCCTCTGATGAGACTCCACTGTTAGACCTCATCTGATCAACCTCATCTGATATAACTCTACTGATACCCCAAATAGACTAACTCCCACGGCTAACACTTCATCAACATAGCTCCTTATTGAATTAAGCTCAGTAGACTTCATACTTCACATATGACACTTCACACTCCAACACATCATCAACTTCCTTTTTAACAATTTTAGCTTTCCGGTTCTCAGGTTTGGGAAATAAAAGCCCCTTAACAATACACAATAATTTCGGAATTAGCAGCAAACATGTAAAAACTAGTCACAAGCAGAAAATATTAAACTACATTCAAACATTTTAACCTTTAGCTCTCTGTTAATAGTAATCTTACCCAAATAGCTGAAGTTAATATTATCGTCCTCCCAGATGTGTTTGATGTACTATATTTTTGTTTCATTAATTCCGCCCAACTGTCAATTATCTTCAAAAAAATATAAGAAACATAATATTAGTATATTAGTTCAAACGATCCTCACACTAACAAAACAAGTTCAATAAATAGACAAATAGATTATAGGATTGCAAAATTACTGGTGTTGATATCCTATCATTTTGCAAGATCTTCATAATTTCAGATACTCTGATTTCAGACATGTATCCAGTCCCTTTCCAGACAACACAACTGGGAAAAAGAGAGAGCCCCAATTAGTGACTTTATTGCAATTAAAACATTAATACTTCAGCAATATATTAGGCCACAATTACCTTTCACCTCATTCGTCCCAAAATGCAGATATCTTCGCCTTAATTCCATTATCAATTCGCTTGACTGCACCGTATTCATTCTTGAACTTCAATTTTCCCTTTTTAACCTTTGACACAAAAACATCATCAGCATCGTGAATATCAACTATCTCACGTGTGTTGAGTTGTGGGGTTATTTCAACTCCTTTTCTATCAGCTAACACTGTCCTCTCCTTAACCCGTTTAACCATTGTGTTAGGATCATTCGTTCGTTTGGATCATTTCTTCTTTGTTACTGGTGTCTTCATATCTTCCTCACCCTCTACGTGATTATCAATGCAATCGTAAATCTGAATTAATTCTTCCAAACTTTTAGTCTTCTCAACCAACTCCTTGTTTGTTTCCCTTTCCTTAAAAAGCTTCTCCACAGTGTCCACAAGTTCTAAGTTCTCTGGGTTCTTCCAAAGCTGTGTTTCATTAAGACTCTTTAACCTCAAATCATCATTCTCTGACTTCATTTTCTCAATCTCTTGCTGCATCTCCTTCAAATTTTTGGCTTGTAACTCCTCTTTTGACAACACTTCATTTCTTAAAGCTTCTAACTCTTTATCTTTTCCCTCGACGGACTTTTTCAGCTCCTCAATTATTAACTCCTGGTCTTTAATTTTCCCCCTTGCTTCCTCTAACTGTTCCATAATATCAGCTATCTCTTTACCTTTGCCTTGTGCCCCTTCTTCTTTTTCCATCCCGTATCTAATAGCACACTCCACAAACTGGTCCAGATTTCCAAACTCTTGCCCTCCAGTTCCCTTCTGTACTGGTGTCAAAGGTAACGAACCTTCCCATAATTTCCAGGATGGGCTACCCAATCCAGAAAAGCTGGGATTCCCTTTTCGTGGAAGTGAATTCCCTTGAACTGGTGGGCCAACAAGATCAAAACTTGTACAATCATTTCCTTCCAATGCTGGCTCTCGAACTTCACCATTATCACCATCAAAATTTCACCTTTCACCAGCAGGAACTTCACCAGTTTTTTCCACAGGTGTGGCCAACCTAATTGTGTTGCAAAATTCCTCTTCACTCTCTGATTCTTTCCCCCCACTGTCCGTGCTCTCAGTGTTATTCGACTCAGTCTTCTTGCTGTCTGACTTGTTTTCTTCTGTGACCTCTTCACTCTCTCTGATATTTGCACTTTCAAATTCTTCTTCAGTTTCACATTGAGTCTGGCTTTCCCAACTCCTCAATAGTTTCTTGAAAACCCGTTTTTCTGTTTTCGTTGTGGACAATATCTCGGTGTGAACCTAAACAAGATATTATCAACACTGATTAACCAAAAAATATTACTAGAATATATTATGGTATTGAAATAGTTTCAGAATCAAACCTCAAGTTCTGCAACATTAATCTTTGAGACCTTTTTCTTAAGTTCATTCAAATCCCATTTCAAAAATCTAGGAAATGCATATCTTTCAACTGGATGTATCAACGCTGTGTGCTCGCACAACCAATACTATGTACAAAATATAGAATCAATCTTTAATTATTTTAAAATGTCATTGATAAAATATAAATAACATATAACTTCACCTACCGGTATCAACATTGCACACCCTCCTGCCGCCAAAGTCCTTGTCGACCTTATCTGCTGCTTTAACAATTCCACAATATACGCACACCAATTGTATTCACAGATCTTTTCAATATCTTCAAACAGAACAGTTAGGTGTGTAGACATAGCAGAATTTTGATTAGGTGCCAAAAAATAGGCAAACATATAACTCAACGTCAAACGGACCGTGTCTTTATAACTTTCTACATTAACTTTGCTGACAGCTACTTTCAACTTCTCATATATCAACTTCTTTGGTAATACTAACCTACCACTGCTACTTTTAATCTCCCTCTTAAAAATGCGATTAACCCATTTTGGATATTTGTAATCACTCGACTTCAATGGTATAACTTTTGTACCACAGACTACTCCGAAAATTAGTTGAACATCCCTACTACTAATCAATAATTTTTGACCCCCAATTACCACACTTTCAGATTTTTTATCAAAAGAAAGTATAACTTCCCTGATATTTTCTTCTATTTTTATGCTTCTCCTTTTCAAAATATGCTCTTCGTTCTCGAATATCGAATTGAACAGCAACCAAAAAGGAGTCTTCTTCATCTCTTTAACATGAATATTGTTATAAGGAACCCCTTTCATTTCCTGAATGCATGTTCGTAGATTACTACGATAGTAGGTTGTGTTCTTTTTCACTATTACCTCAGCTATTAAACACAGAAAAACATTTTATTAGTAAATTTGTTATCAAGAATCTTTGAAATTTACATAAATGAAGATTGTATATTAATTGTACTAACCAACATGATCTTTCTGCAATATGGTCTCCTTTCTATATTTTAATTTTTTCCCTTTTCCTTTGCTTTTGCTGCATTCTGCATCTGAGCTACTATCCTCCAACTTCTCAAGAGTCTTTTTTCTTGTAGGATTCATATATATAAATTCCATGTCTATTTTATAAAAGAATCAAAAGAAAAGTTATTAGCATTTTAGTAAAACATCGTTCTTTCCAAAACAGCATAAGTAAAAAAGAACACGATTTCTTAACAATAAAAAGAGCATAACCTGATTCAGACTCTGTTTCTCTTATGGATTTACCTAAATCGAAGTAAAGTTAGGTCAGGTAGATTTGGGGACAGGATACAACTAAATTTTGTTGCAATATAATTAAAATGTGTACCTAAATCAAGAGGCAACAAGTAATCCTACAAAGTTCTATAACATTTCGATAGAAAATGGTTTACCTTTCACCTCATTTCCTCCTATTTTTCTTGTTTTTCTTTTATCATCGTCTTTCTCCGCTCCTGATATCTTCCTTTTACGATCACCCACCATCGTCCCTACTTCAACTTCTTCGCCTTTCAAACAGCTACGAATTTTCAGTCCCAAAACGGTTAATTTTGAAAATGACCGACGCTTATCTCGTTGAATACACTAATATTGGGGGAAAGGGGCGACGTGGGTTATGAAAAATTTGAAAATAGGGAAATCGGAAAAGATACAATAGAGGGGAAGATTTTTTTCCCCCTGAAAGTGTGATTTGGCATTTACTGGGAAAATGGAGAAAGGTTGCTGTATATGTAAGGAAGGGTAAATTGGACCTACAGGCTTTTATCTACCAGTCACTTTCTTTGACAAGAAACATAATGTAGTAAACACTAAAGGGGAAATTTGGTTTATGTAGCTTAGAGTTTTTCCCCCTTTATTAATTGAGGGACGTATTTGTTCTATTTCATTAGTTGAGTGTTTATTTGTTCAATTTTAGAGTTTAGGGGGAGTGTAATTGTACAAAAATTTAGATTGGTGAGTCAATAGTTTAAGGTCTAAATCATGTTTCGTCCTTAAATTACAGTAAATGATAAATACATACTAGAATATCATTAATAAATGATAAATAATTAGAACTAACACAAGAATTTTAAAATTATATGACATAATTAATTAAAAATAATATAACATAGCATAGTCATATCTAGTGCACGCATCAGCAGATGCACTAGTAGTGAATACAAACGCTCATAAATAAGACTATTAGCAAGAGCAAAGTACGAGTTTGAAGACTATTGAACAATAATAACAACATTGATTAGTGGTTCACAAATTTTCATTTGGGCAATTGCGTTTATTGTGTCCAATTTCTCCGCATATTGAACACTTTCTACCTGCACGTCTTCGTGGAGCTTCATGTTGGTTGGATGCATTAGTTGATTCATGGCTCAAACCTGTAGGTTGAGTACAATTGGATCGATTGTGGCCTGGCTGCCGACACGAAAAAATAACATGCAATTTCCGTCTAGAGATTGATGTTTCTAATCCGGATGGCCTTCTGTTTTGTCGTGGTCAACCGGCTTGTCTAGGTTGCATAGGCAGATAACATCTTGCGGGGTTGACCCATTCCGGATTGACCCAGTGGTCTGGGTGAGGCACCGGCATAATCTTACCTTCCCACATCCCTCTAACACTCCCGGTACTGTAATAATAACTTACAAAATGACTAATCGGGTAATTACAGAATCTGTAAGGTAAAAACTACATCAATGCACAACACACAGTCTATATATAATAATGAATAAAAGTTCATACAAAAACCTATATACTCACCTAATAGCTGCAGCAGCATGAACGCACGACATCAACAACCCTTGGAACTCTCCACAATCACACGTTTTATGTGCTAAATTGACAACGAAGAATGCTGAAACAATTGAAACCTTGTATTGGTTATCTCCCAAGCTCATGACAACCAAATTGCTTGCTTGCATCTTGATATCTACCATTTTTTTGGAAACTTTCTGACAAAGAATTTGGGAATGAGCCAACGCTGCATCATGTCGTTTTGTAAACCAAGACTCAATAATTGTTCTCGAGCATTCAAACACAGACACAATAGGAAGCCTCCGAGCCCAAAGTAGTTTTTTGTTCCAAGTCTCAGCGGCATTAGACGTCATGAATTCATAACGTCTGACTGGACAACATACTCGAGCCCACTTGGATCTGCACCCTCTAATGTTTCCATGCACCTACAAAGAAAAATATGGCCAATTTCACAACACGTACCTATATATTACAAGATTATCAATGTATATGTATAAGTAAACTAAAAATATACCTGAGGTACTCTGAACGGCGATGAGTGTATGCAGCTTGGTAAAATTGTTGAACCACGTGTTGACCGAAGGAAACATACTTTTGCTACAGGTGATGGTAGCATAGACCGTGTTTGGCTTCCGGAAACACAGTGGCAACAGAGTGAATGATACTTGCGTGTTGATCGGAAACAATCAACAATTGTGGGGGAACACCATAAGCTTGCCGTAAGCAACTAAAAAACCATGTCCATGATTCGTTGCACTCAACATCACCAACACCTATAGCCAAAGGGAAGACCTGTCTGTTACCATCCTGTGTAACAGCTACGAAAAACATCCTACAATACTTGTCCTTCAAGTGGGTCCCTTCAATGACAATCGCTGGCCTTCCATATTTCTTAAAGCTATCAATGAATGCTCCCAATGCAAAAAATGCATACTTAAATACATCTCCATCATCTGTTAATAAATGAGTATATGATCCATCATTGGCCAACCTCAACTGGTACATGTATCCGGACAACTTACTAAATGATGATGCACTATCTCCATATAATGCGGCAACAGCATATCCTTTGACCACTCGTGCAAGCTCATAGTTGATTAAGAGTCCATGATCTTCCCTTAGCTCATCCTAGATAAATTTTGGGTTATGGTTCAGAGTGGACCCCAAAAACTTCTTAGCAAATATCCTGCCGAGAATTTTAGCTTTCATGGAAGTGGGGGCAGGGGTATCTGGATCAAGGATACAAGTATGTGGAATTACCAATTTTTCCACTTTCCACACATCATGCTTGCATGTTACATGAAATTTGAATCGACATGTTGAGTGCTTACACATTAAATACCATCTACCCATGTCCGTCTTCTCGACCCGATAATTAACCTTATTTTCCAAATGATATGCTACGACGACATCTTCCATCTCACTCTTACTACAAAAGGTTTTGTTCATGGTTAGCTGACCAAGTTTTGAGTCTGAAGTAAAATGTTGTGCAGGGTGATCAGGACTTGATGAAGGAACCTCCGGAGAAAGACGCCATGCACTTATCTTGGGTTGAGATGGGTTTAGCATATTCCAAGTTTCACAAAAGGAGTGGAATTCTCTGAGACACTCCTCATGTAACGGTTCTTCATCTAACGGATCATCTTCATCATCAAAAGTGGTGTTGCGATCTTCATGATCCCTAATATTAGACCCAAACTGAGAAGTGTGATCTTCTAAAGCAGAACCGGTAAAATAATCATTTGCAATTGGACTAATGGGAGCGTGAGAAATTGTACTAGGACCGACACCGTCGGTATACACACGAGTATTTTGTGGTGGCATATGCACGAAATCTCTCTTCATTCTCTCATACTCATATTCTGTAGTCTTATTATGATTTTTTATTTTCTTCAATGACACATACACAATGAGATCTTGATTCTTGTACTTGTGTAAAAATTGTGCAACATCATCATCTGTACCCAACCTCCAACGAATAAGTTTTCCCTGCGATTCACAAAGGGCTTCTACACGATAACCCCATTCATTCATATCAGCTTGCACTGATCCATGTATTTTGTCCATCATATTAGCATATGTATCCGGAGGGTTCACCTAAACAAGGATGTGATCCATTTCACCATTTGTATATTCAAAACCTTCCCAATAACCTCTGTGATAAACCACCATAAATCTTGTATTCTCATCCATCTACAATTAAATTATCAAAAAAATAAATCATGAGATTTAAATCATGCTATTATCAACTAAATAAACAAATTATACTACACATATAAAAAAAATAGAGAACAACATACTAATTTAATTATTAGAGTGTTCAAACATTTACACTATATTTTTCAATTAATGATTTAACAATGAATCAAACTCTCTTCAATAAAGTAGAATATACCAATATATTCTCAACCAGGGTCGATCCTATTAAAACACACAATTTTTTACCCCAAAAAATTACCACTTGATTTAAAGACAATATTCAGACATCTAAAATTATTTTCTAATTAGAATTTAAGGTCAATATAGCTCTAAAAAAATCTGTAAAATAAAAATACGAATAACATAATATTCATAATATACAATATTCAAGCAATCTTCTACTTATTAATAGGACAATCAAAACAACTATACGTACCTATTATTTTAACACTAAAAGTAAAAATTGTTCAAAAAACAAAAGTAAAATTTATTAATTGTGAGCATGCATAAACAAATTATAAATTAAGAATATATACAAATAAATACACAAAATTGATGTTAAATTCTTAAGTAATAGTTAAAAAAAATACATCTCATTTCAATAAATTACATTCATTATATATGTTAACATACCTGAATCAGCTTGCTAAAATTATGGAAAATGAATGCTTCCGGAACTTGGGGAAATTATGGAGAATTTGGACATCAGTAACTCATGGAAAATGTATGCATGTAAAACTTGGGGATATTGAGGAGAGTTGAGTGATGGAAATTTTGAAACTAGAAGAGCAACAACCGTGGGATTTTGGAAAGTAAGCAGCAGAAATATTTGGTTGGTAGGAGTTAATTTGGTTGGTTGAGATGGTTAATTTTTTATAGGAAAGAGGAAAAAATAAAAAAAGGAAAAAAAAAGAGTGGAGACAAAAACACCTAAAATTTTATCACTTAAAAAAAGAAATATTTTACATCTTTTTTCTGCCTTGCTACATTGGGCAAAAAAAATTATTGTTTAGAGTATTGGGCAAAAAACCACCATAAACCTAAGAATAAATTTGGTGGATTAGTCAAAATTAAAGAACTTTTTAAAAATTAAATTTCTAACCCAAAATTTTTATGCGAGAAGCGAAAATATTTCATTAATACGTGTCCAACTTCTAATTTTTTTGAAATAAAATGTTGAAGGAGGAATATATAGTGCATTTCATATTGCATGAACATGGAAGTGTTGATATTCATCACATAAGGGCAGCTGCGTACAACCTCCTTGGCATATTAGGCACGTCTACAACCTCCTTTGCATATTAGGCACGTACTGTGATTAGGCGTGAAATTGTCATGATCCGTAGCTAGAAACGCCCCAATCTTGGTCGAGTTTATCGAGTATTTAGAGTCAATTGAGCATTATTTCTACACATTGATGAATTTGTCTCTTTGATGCTAATAGGTGAATAGAGGACGAAAAACGGAGTTCGTAGGACTTTGAATCGACTCAAACGGATGCCCGGATGAGAAGATATTGAAGAAATACGATTGGTATTAGTGCGGACGAGGAAAAGTATTAGTTGGATGAGTTGGAAGTCACTCGAGTGACTAGGTCGAGCGCCACCGCTCGAGCGCATTGCTCGAGCGCCTAAGCTTACAGAACTTTTCTTGCGCTCGAGTAGCTCGAGCGCCCAAAACATACAGTGCAATTTCAGCGCACGACCGGCTCGAGTGGAACCGCTCGAGCGATTGTGTCATTCGAGCTACACTACTCGAGTGGGACCGCTCGAGCGTTTTGCTCGAGCAACTTCAGATTTTTGCCTCCGGATGCGTATTTTCGGCCCATTAACTCCCGTTTCGACCCGTGCCTATATATACCTCTTCCAAACACGTTTTGAAAGATCCCCGAACTTTAGAAATAATTTTAGACTTAGTTTTTGGAGAGGAAGGAGAGGAGCAAGCTTTATTTTACGTTTTGTTGAGGTTTTGCATACGAATTCTTAGTTTCTTTTAATTAGCTCGATTAATTTTAATGCTTTAAACTTCGTTTTTATCAATTCAAATTTCAGTTCTTAGTATTTATTTCTTTAAACCCTAGTTCATGTTTCATATTATCGTTCTTCAATTCATTATGTTTATGTTCGTTGTTTCTTCTATTGCTTTTGTGTTTGTTAACGTCATGTCTAGCTAAAACCCTTGCATGCTTAGGGTAGGATGAACTCGTAGAAGTAGGTTGTGGGTACGTAATTAGGGTAACTCGTGACGTTAGGTTTTAATTCTCTTGGTTAATGAATTTTTATAATTAATCTGAACTTTACCTTTGAATTTAGTACGAAAGTGTTAGAGAGAGGACGACCGCATCACTCAATAACAATTAGTAGTCTTAACGAGAAGGTTTAGGAATGGTTAATTCATCTACCGGTTTAGCGAAGGAGGACGACCGCATCACCTTAGTTAAATTAGGGTCTCATTAATTAAGCACAATCTATTGACTTGTTAGTAGATTAGTGAAGTCGAATGTTAGGGTAAAGTATTAGGGTTTAGAATCTTGAGCTTTCACCTTGCATTCTTATACTTAGGTTAATTCTTGTGTGTCACAGTTATTCTGATTATGTACCTGCTCCGTTAGTATACGTAGGGATTCCTATCTTAAGCATCACCATTTCATACTTGCATACACACCTTAGATACTTAGTTTAATTTTCCTTTTGCATTCGTAGAGTAATTTAGTTTAGACTTAATTCTTTTAATTTTCAAATCAAAAAATACACTCATATTAACTACGACGTGTAGATCTTCAGGGATCTATTCGCATATACATCATCCCTTGGGTTCGATAATACTTGGTCATTATACTTACTCTTACTACAGTGAACCCGTCCGCTTGCGGGTAAGCGACTAGTAGAAGTTAGTAAAATCGCTTCAAGTCAATGGCGCCGTTGCCGGGGATGGCGTTGTATGCTTTTGAATAGGACTTGTAGATAGCTTAGTAGTTAGTAGTGGGTGATTTATTTTCTGTTTTTATTCTTATTTCCATTCATTAGGCAGTTGCGTTTTGATCCTTCTGCTAGTGTGTCAGGTTTATGAAAACACGCTCACAAGGAAATACGAGCGAAGAGAGGTTGCCTGCAGATCCTGAGACAATAGCTAGAAGGAACCGAGCCTTCTTGAGAAGAATGACTACTGCCGCGGGAAACAAAGACAAGATTTCTGATGAACTTGGGGAGTTAGACAAAATAGCTGCAGAGTATACTGCTCTTGTGGAACGGGCAGAGGGTGCCAATGGAAACAGCAGTAATCAGTAGATACCCATAGGGGGAACTGAGAGCCCACACCCGAACCCACAAGACACAATCAACTCTGCACAAATACAACCCCAAAACCAGAACCAAAACCCTGCTTACCCACAAAACCCAAATAACCCTTTCAACAACCCAGTATACCAACATTACCCATACCCACCTTATCCTTACCCACCATACCCGTATCCTCCACCCCCAGTATATAATCAACCACCTATTTACCCGCCACCACCCCAACAAGTACCAGTACCTGCTGCTAATCCTCAACACGTTCTTCAGAACGTAGATCACAATATGGCTATTCGAGGGAGGTTTGCAGCGCAGCCACAGCGGTACTATGATGGAGTGGCTTTGCCTCCTGTTGAGGCAAACAACTTCTCGATATCCCCGGGGATTTTAAAGCTGCTTACCGAGAATCAGTTCAAGGGGGTGATCGGGAAGGAGAATCCTCATACACATCTGAGGAGTTTTCTCATGATAGCCTCAACATTTAATTACAATGGCATGTCTGAAGATACCAAGAGACTTAGGCTGTTCCCATTCTTATTGACGGGAATAGCTAAGGAGTGGTACGATAATACGCTCCCGCGGGGAGGTATTACCACTTGGGCCGAGCTCGAGCGTCTGTTCCTCGAGCGATTCTACCCTCCATCTAGGACGATCAAGGCTAGAATTGAGATCTCGTCCTTTCGCCAGAAGTCTGGAGAAGATTTATGCCAAGCGTGGGAGAGATACTCAAACATGCTGATTGAGTGCCCGCAGCACGGGTACAACGAGGGAGACATTATGGCATTCTTCTATAGTGGTGCCAACAAGGCGGGGCAAGACCATTTAGACGCCTGTGCGGGCGGAGCATTCCTGAATCAAGGCATAGAGAGGTGTAGGGAGATCGTGGACAACATTGTCACGAATGCCGGTGCTTGGGGTGTGGATGCAGATTTTCAGAGAGTGCATCATGTTGAAGAGGGAGAAGGAACGAGAAGGCTATTAATGGCCATGATGGAGAAGATCAACAACCTCAAGTTGGGGAAGAGTTTGGTTGGAGAGCATGCAGTAGAGCATGAGAGAGTAGACCAACCAAGTGGGCAGCAAGAGGTAGCCAATTACATGAGAGGTCTGTATTACAATCAGCATGGCTACCAAGGTGGAAATCAGTATGGAAGACCTTCTTATGGTCAACCATTTGTACCTCCAGGCCCTCAGCCACTTCAAAATCAATGGAGGAACACACAAGGAGTTCAAGGAGGCCAGCAGCCTTCTCAAAACACATGGAGAAAAAATGAGAACTTTTCTTATGCTAACCCAAAAGTTGGTATTACTGTTCCTGCAGGTGTTGATCCAGGTTCAAAGCCTCCGGGTGGAGAAGGCGGTGCCTCAACCGAAGAGATGTTGAGAACGATCCTTCAGAAGGTTGAGGAAGGTAGCAAGAGATTGTCATCCTTGGAGTACGATGTGAAGGAGTTGCACAAGAAGGGTGATCATCGTGATCAAGAGCTCCAGAAGATGAATGTTGAGTGGACTAGAACTCAACAAGAGAACAATCGAAGGTTCACTTCTTTAGAGTTCCAGATGAGCCAGATTGCAAAGACAGTGAATAGAATGCCGGAGGGGAACCCGAAGGAGCATTGCAAGGCTATCCAGTTAAGAAGTGGAACCAACTATGAAGGGCCTCAGATGCCTGCTGATTCTGAGACGCCCCAAGTTGAGAAGGGGATTGAAAGTGAAGGGATTGAGAAGCATGAAGATATGGATAAGTCCCAGAAGGGCAAGGAAAGTGAGGAGGTTGAGAGAGTTCCTAAGTGGAAAAAGGCAAAGGAAGCAAAGGAGAAAGTGAAAGTGACCGAGCGAGATGAATGGGGGCTACCCAAATCTGTGATACCCGTCCCGTATCCACAACGCTTTATGAAGAAAACGCTTGATGAGAAATTCGCTAAGTTCCTTGATATTTTTAAACAATTGCATATTAATATTCCTTTTTGTGATGCTTTGGAACAGATGCCGCATTATGCAAAATTTCTGAAGGACTTGATTGCGAAAAGACGGCGAGTGGATGAGTCGAAGTTGGTGCAGCTGAACCACGAGGTGAGTGCATTAGTGCACAAGGCGCTTCCTCCGAAGCTGAAGGATCTCGGGAGCTTCACGATCCTATGTGATATTGGGAACGGGATCAAGAAGGGAGCGTTGTGCGACCTCGGGGCGAGCATTAATTTGATGCCACTGTCGCTTTTCAAGAAGTTGGAAGGTGGTGAACTTCAACCCACAATGATGACGCTTCAACTTGCCGATCGGTCTATTACTAGACCTCAAGGTGTGGTTGAAGACGTCCTAGTGAGAGTTGGAGATCATATTTTTTCAGCCGACTTTGTAGTCCTAGAGATGGAGGAAGATGAGCACGTGCCCCTGATCTTGGGAAGACCGTTCTTAGCTACGGCGGGGATGGTGCTAGACGTAGCAAAGGGGAAGATTACGTTGAAGGTTGATGATCAAGAAGTGAAGATCTCCCTATATGAAGTCATGAAGCACCCGAAGGAGGATGAGAGCTTGTATTGCATGGATGCAATTGATCCTGGTGTTGAAGATACACCTCCTATCCCTAATCCTTCTCATATTCATGAATTTTATAATCCTTCACTTGATTATTTAACCCATGAGCATTATGATCTTGACTATTCTGATAGGGATAAAGTGAAGAAGTTGAAGGATGAAGAGGTGAAGAAAGTGGACGTGATCCAGCTAGAGGGAAAATGAGGAGTTAAGAAGAAGAAGTCCAAACTCAAGAAACTGTTTGGTAAGACTCCTCCAGATAAAGGAAAGAAGGAGTTGAGACCCATAACACTTGGGAATGAGAAAAGAGGAAAGGAACTCATGATGGAGGGACATCAAGGAAAGGAGTTCAAACACCACTCTTATGAGAGTAAGGGAGGTATTTTTTAGTATGATGTCCCATAAGCTCCTTTGAGCTCGGTCCGGCATGAGGACCTTAAAAATAGCGCTGAATGGGAGGCAACCCATTATTTTTTTATTTATTTGCTTTGAGTTTTTTTAGTTATTAGGGAGTTATTTTGAGTCGTATGTGTAACCTCGTATTTGAGTGAGTTGCTTGTAGGCTTGTCTCTAAAGGAGTAAAGGTATCATGGAGTTATTCAGATTGAAGGGACCAACTCAAGCAAGGGAGTGTGCCAAGTTGATGAAGAGAAACTGAATTGTTGGTTGAGGTAACCCACAACCCCAAACTTAGACCTCTAGCAAGGTCGAAGTTTGGGAGGGTGGAGATTTTTATGTTTCTTGTTACATTGCACATGCATGCACGCCCTTATCTTTGAGTTGAGTTTGATTGATTATTAGATTGTTGAGATACTCCTTGGGGTGATTTTATTTTGACTCGCTATTGCATATTTCATGCCTATCAATCATCTTATGCTTATTGATTGCTATCTTTGAGTATGATTTGATGAGTAGAGTGAGTTGTAAGGGTGAGTTAGAAATTCTTTTGTGTGAGTGTTTGAGTTTGAGCTGATTAGAGAGAGAACTTGTATGCTTATGAGTTTTTCTTTTGAGTATTTGTGTGATGAGAGTGAGAATGCACTAGGACTAGCATGGATGTGAAAACCGTGAGAGTTGAGCCTTACGAGATTTAAATGCATGATTTAATCTCTTTGTTTATGAGTGGATCGTCACCTTAGAGGATGCTAGAACTTGTGTGTGCTCTTGCTTCTTGATTGTGTCTAGTTTGATATGCCGAATGTGATCTTAGGCCATCTTTGTTTTTATTGAGTCACTTAGCCAAAATTTTCCTTACCAATGACATGTATTCCTTGCTAGCCCCTTTGAGCCTAAAGCTTATTTTATTTGCTAGAACATTTAAACACTATTCCAAGTTCCTAAGCCTTTTTGTCCCAATTTGAGTGGAGAATAGGAAAAGTGTGAATGTTGAAGGGATTGAGTTGAGTTGAGACAAGGAATTATGATGGTTGAGTGGTGATAAAATAAGGGTGTGAATGAGATTTGAGTTGTGGGAAAGAAAAAAAAATTGAGAATGAGCAAAAGAAAAAAATTGAGCTCATGTGTTTGTGCGAAAAAGAAAAAAAAAGTGAAGTGATTGAAAAAAAAAAGTGAAAAGAGTTAGAAAAAAAAAATTGAAGTGTTGAGAAAAGTGGAATTGAAAGAGTGTTGATTGAAAATGTTTGAAGTATTCTGTTCCTAATCTCAAAGTGCCAAAGTTTGATTTTCTATTCTCCATTCACTTAAGTCACTTACCCATATTGTTATCCCACCTGTCCAAAGAGCCGACATTACAACCTTGAGAAAAGCCCTTTTTGATTCAGCATTGATTTCTAGAGTATGGTCAAAGTTAAGAGCACTTACAAGCCTATGGCTGCCAATTTGTGTGATTGATTGTTTGAGTGAGTCCCTTGACCATTGTTATACACTTGTGAGGGAGCGAAACACATCGTTGAGTGCACATCCATGCTTGATCTTGGTGTTTCTTATCATTGTTGCATGAGTATGATAAAGGAAGGTGAGTGAGTTTACTTGTGATGCATCTTTGAAGCTCGAATTTGTGTACTTGCATGATTGGGTACTTTGACTCATTCCTAACAATTTCACTTGACTTATTATTTCATTGCTTGAGGACAAGCAATATGGTAAGTTTGGGGGGGTTGATTAGGCGTGAAATTGTCATGATTTGTAGCTAGAAACGCCCCAATCTTGGTCGAGTTTATCGAGTATTTAGAGTCAATTGAGCATTATTTCTACACATTGATGAATTTGTCTCTTTGATGCTAATAGGTGAATAGAGGACGAAAAACGGAGTTCGTAGGACTTTGAATCGACTCAAACGGATGCCCGGATGAGAAGATATTGAAGAAATACGATTGGTATTAGTGCGGACGAGGAAAAGTATTAGTTGGATGAGTTGGAAGTCACTCGAGTGACTAGGTCGAGCGCCACCGCTCGAGCGCATTGCTCGAGCGCCTAAGCTTACAGAACTTTTCTTGCGCTCGAGTAGCTCGAGCGCCACCGCTCGAGCGAATTGCTCGAGCGCCCAAAATATACAGTGCAATTTCAGCGCACGACCGGCTCGAGTGGAACCGCTCGAGCGATTGTGTCATTCGAGCTACACTACTCGAGCGGGACCGCTCGAGCATTTTGCTCGAGCAACTTCAGATTTTTGCCTCCGGATGCGTATTTTCGGCCCATTAACTCCCGTTTCGACCCGTGCCTATATATACCTCTTCCAAACACGTTTTGAAAGATCCCCGAACTTTAGAAATAATTTTAGACTTAGTTTTTGGAGAGGAAGGAGAGGAGCAAGCTTTATTTTACGTTTTGTTGAGGTTTTGCATACGAATTCTTAGTTTCTTTTCTTTCTTAGTTTCTTTTAATTAGCTCGATTACTTTTAACGCTTTAAACTTCGTTTTTATCAATTCAAATTTCAGTTCTTAGTATTTATTTCTTTAAACCCTAGTTCATGTTTCATATTATCGTTCTTCAATTCATTATGTTTATGTTCGTTGTTTCTTCTATTGCTTTTGTGTTTGTTAACGTCATGTCTAGCTAAAACCCTTGCATGCTTAGGGTAGGATGAACTCGTAGAAGTAGGTTGTGGGTACGTAATTAGGGTAACTCGTGACGTTAGGTTTTAATTCTCTTGGTTAATGAATTCTTATAATTAATCTGAACTTTACCTTTGAATTTAGTACGAAAGTGTTAGAGAGAGGACAACCGCATCACTCAATAACAATTAGTAGTCTTAACGAGAAGGTTTAGGAAAGGTTAATTCATCTACCGGTTTAGCGAAGGAGGACGACCGCATCACCTTAGTTAAATTAGGGTCTCATTAATTAAGCACAATCTATTGACTTGTTAGTAGATTAGTGAAGTCGAATGTTAGGGTAAAGTATTAGGGTTTAGAATCTTGAGCTTTCACCTTGCATTCTTATACTTAGGTTAATTCTTGTGTGTCACAGTTATTCTGATTATGTACCTGCTCCGTTAGTATACGTAGGGATTCCTATCTTAAGCATCACCATCTCAAACTTGCATACACACCTTAGATACTTAGTTTAATTTTCCTTTTGCATTCGTAGAGTAATTTAGTTTAGACTTAATTCTTTTAATTTTCAAATCCAAAAATACACTCATATTAACTACGACGCGTAGATCTTCAGGGATCTATTCGCATATACATCATCCCTTGGGTTCGATAATACTTGGTCATTATTTGAATTGTAATATAAAATAATTAATATTATTATGTATAATTATATAATTATATAATTATATTATATTATTTGAATTGAATTAAAATACAAAACAATTGAATTAATAAAATGATATTAACGTGGTTAAAATTTTATTAACGTTGTTAAAATTATAAAAAATTAATTATCCGACACGAAAATGTCAATTAATACCAATTTATTTGATTTTATTGAAATCATACATTTTTTTATTTTTTTTAAACATAATAAACAAATTGAATTCTTAAAGCAATTCAATAACACCATACATATATTTAATATATTAAAGGCATGCATCATCATATTACATGTGGTGAAATTTTAACATTCTCATCGTTAATTCATTAATTTATAATATTATTTTTATTCATTTTCAAATTTTGTGTCTAATAATGAATTATAAAACGAAATAAATAACCAATGTTTTAATGAATATATATTCAATACATATTTTTTATAAGAAGCCGTTATTTTATTTTTAAAATGTAATTTTTCTCCTATTGTTAATCTTCATTCACTATAAGAATATAAAAAATTATCTACGAAATATTCGATTATGCTTTTCGATAAAAATAATTTTGTTTTTACATAGTGGGGATTGTCTGCGACGTGCCTACAAATGAATTTTATATTAATTTAAAGTAAATTTTAATATTTAAAGTCATGTTCTGTCTTTTGCTAAGTCAAGAAAAAATGTTCCCAATTTATTTATATGGTAGACATAATTAATGAATGAAGATAACAATTAATTTCACGCATATTTACTATTAATATGTTTTCATTGAATTTTTTGTAAACAATTAAAATAAATAATATACTAATTTAATTGATGGTGTATTATAAAGTAGAAGATAGAGATTAATAAAATATATATTTTATGTGAAAAAAATAGAGTTAATGTGGTAGATATTGCGTTATGTGAAAATAGGGGTATAAATGTATAATAGGGGTGAATGTGTATTTGGATGGGGGATGGGATGTGCAAATCCGAAAATTGGCCGGGACGGGGGGAAGCCCATCCCCCATCCGGACTTCGTAAGCGGAAAACAAACACACTTAGGGCTGCTGCTTGCTTTATTCTCCTTTCACGCACCAAACCTTCCTCCTCTGCAAAGATTTGATCGCTATTTCCTTATAAAAGAAGATTGTGGCCAATTCTCTTGTGATTTGCTAATGTTCTTTGGGCCATCAACACCCAAGTAGGGGGCCTTCAATCTCAATATCTCAATATCCCTGAAGAGCCCATAAACACCACAAAAATAATTAAAGTGGGATTTAACATATCTAGCACACATAAGTAGGAAAAATAAATAATCTTAATAAAATTGAGTGCAATAAATTACACTCTAATAAATAAAATTATGCACAAATTCCTACTTATCAAAAGCTAGCGCTTTATTTTTTTTTCGGCGCCAAAATAAAAAGTGATTACACCAGTAAAATATCACGTGACTATGGTAAATTGTATTGAATCACTGCAACAAGCATTTATCTATTTTTTTCATAAAAAATTTCACATTCTAAAATTTAAATTTAAGAGTAATGCTTAAATCCCAAAACACGCACACCCTTAAGAGCACTCCCAACGGTGGAGGCAAACCCCAATGTTTGCCTCCAACCGCCCAAATACCCCACCCCAATGGCACACAATGTTAGGAAGCAAACCCAACATCAATGAACAGTATATGTTGAGTTTGCACATACACTGTTCAAGAGGCAATCAACTTTTTTTTTTAATTATTTAAACTATGTAATAGTTTTTTTAGTATATAAAATTCAATATTAGGCAAAAATTTACACGAGACCGTCTCATGACATGAGATAATATATATAAATATTTATGTATTTATTTATTATTTATAATATAATGGGACATAAAAATTAAAAAAATTAAATTATTAAATAGAAACTCAAATTGTAATTAATTGAAATATAATAAGACAACATTAAAGAAAATACCAAACACTAAATTTTTAAAGATTTAAATGTAAATACATAAATTTAATTAAATACAAATATTAAATAAAATAGAAAATAAATTTGATTAAATTAAGAATATTCTAAGAGAATATTCTTTTTGAGTTAAAATTTGAGTGGAATGGTTGGGAGTGATTTTATTGTTGGAGACAAACTTGGAGGCAAATTAAATGAGTTAGAGGCAAACTCAACATTTAGCCTTGGGAATGCTCTTAAGAAGCAAACCCAACATCAATGAACAATGTATATTGAGTTTGCACATACACTGTTCAAGAGACAATCAACTTTTTTTTTTTTACTTTTTTTTTTTTTTATTATATAAATTATGTAATAGTTTTTTTAGTATATAAATTCAATATTAGGCAAAAATTTATACGAGACCGTCTCATGACATGAGACAATATATATAAATATTTATGTATTTATTTATTTTATTATTTATAATATAATGAGACATAAGAATTAAAAAAAAATTATTAAATAGAAACACAAATTATAATTAATTGAAATATAATAAGACAACATTAAAGAAAATACCAATGAATCATAGTGCTTTTATTATTTTATTAAATATATCGTGTTTTTTTTTGTGTTTTTTAAAATTTAAATGTAAATACATAAATTTAATTATATACAAATATTAAATAAAATAGAAAATAAATTTGATTAAATTAAAAATATTTCTTTTGAGTTAAAATTTGAGTGAAATAGTTGGAAGTGATTTTATGATTAAAAACAAACTTGAAGACAAATTAGATGAGTGAGAGGCAAACTCAAAGTTTAGCCTTGGGAATGCTCTAAAAAAATCACTGCATGTGTCTCTTCTCTTGGGCCTTGCAGATAAGCACCAAACACCCGTTAATCGTAGGTCGTAGCCATCGAACGGACACTTTCAAAGAGCAGTAATATATAGAGATAAAGGGTGAAATTGCCCATTCTAATAAAAAAAAAAGTTTTTTGCCCAATACTCTAAACAATAAAGTTTCTTGCCCACTCAGTCTTGCAGTATGACTTGAAGCGATTTTACTAACTTCTACTAGTCGCTTACCCGCAAGCGGACGGGTTCATGGCATGGTGATCATTCCAGGCCCCGGGTCTTGGACCTGTTCGCCAATAAGTTGTTCGTCAAGGCAGTTGCTCGTCACTTAATACACCACACAGATTGATTTATGCACTCCCATTTTGATTATCCTTGTTAGTTATCTCTGGTTTGGGTATTTTGCTACGTAATCTTCATTTAGACCTTAACTCTTGTTCGTCAGGCTAAATTTGATGTTCGCCTATCAACAATTGCCCCCTATCCTACCAGATGTTGCTTTGGACGAGCAACTTTGTATCGAGCAACTATTGTCAGGATATCATTCTAGTGATGAGAATGGACGAGCAGCTTTGCTATTGACGAGCAACTTTAGGGATGCCGTTACGTCTTCCCGAGATTTGGGAGTCATCGAATGATGACGTGGGCGGCATGATTATGCGCCGCCCACGCGCGACCATGCCCGAGGCCACGCGCCTCTATAATTGCATGTAGGCCCTCCAATTTTTAATATTGTTCACTTGGGACCCCATTTTTTTTATCATTTTGGCCCCATATTTTTTAGAATTTACAGGATTTACCCCGTTTTTTATCTGGGTATAATATCGAGTGGGAAATGAAAAATTTTCCACTCTTCACTTCTTGCTACAGAAATTCCGACGAGAATCCTCCATCTCCGGTGACTTCAAAGCTTTTCTGGTGTACTTCCTTCGAATTTCAAGGTATTTACGCCATTTTATTAATTACTTAGCTTCATTCTTCTCTTTATTCACTATTTTTCCTTTGAATATTGCTCTTTCACCACTGCGTAAACCATCGCCGCCGCCTTCTGCAAATAATCACCACCGGAATTCATCATCAAACTTTCCTAGAAAAACCTTTAAACTTGATTCTTATCCCTCTCCGATTCCATGTCCTCTCATTCGAGTAACTAAAGCTCCGAAGAAAAATTAGATCCTCATTTTTCGATTGTGCCATTTGAGGGACAATCGCCGTTTGAAATCTCGTCGGAGATGCACCTCGACGTTGATTATGTGGTTCAATCAGTGGAAGATACTAGTGCTCGCCAATCCGGCGAAGAAATTGTAGCGGCCGCGAACAGGGATTTAGACGAGGAGTCTTCTTCGAGCTCAGAATCCGTAGAGGTAGATCCGGAATTTGACGAGCTTACCCGTGAATTTTTGGAGGGGATAAAATTCCCAAACCTTAGGATGCTTGAAAATGCAATCCCCTCTGGAGTTGCTCTCCCATTTGAATGGCATATGCTGCCGAATTTGCAAATAACTTTCCTCACCCTCAACGACAAGTTTTAGATCTAGTGAGAACTGACTATCAGGCGAGCAGGATTCGGAGTGTTGTTTGCAAAGACGAACTTGACTTAATCCAGGAGACATATCAAATTACGTACGATATCCAAATGTGGGCCCCGAAGAGAAAGGAAAGAGCTGATCGGCCTCCACCAGGATGTACGGCGATCAACATCGACACCCTCATCGCTGGGTTAAGATTACCACTGCCACCGGTTGTTGGTCGCTTTTTGGAGGCGATCAACCTTGCCATCACCCAGATCACACCAATTAGGTGGATGAACTTGCTCGGCGTCATGGGTTTGTTCACCCTGGAAGGGTAAATTGACCGTGTGACTGCCGAAGAGGTCAACTACCTATTAGCAATTGTTGGGAAAATGTATAAGACTTATGTTTTGATTAGATGCCAAAATGTTCCTCCTAAGTTGTTTTGTAAGTAAATTATTCAGTAGAGTTAGTACTTAGTCAAACAGTTCAAAGTGTTAAGGACTGGAGTACAGTTAGTAATTGCAAGAGTGTATTTAAGAATGAAGTCTGCTAAAGATGAAGTCCACTAAAGTGAAGTCCGCTGAAGACAACTGATCTGAGAATAAGTCTAAGTCTTGAATGTTTTCTAAGTACATTCTCACTAAGACTAAAACTATCAGGAGAGGACCAATGTCCACTGATGGGAACTAACAATGCACATTCAATGCTAAACATATTAAAAGCTGTTAGTTAATCTGGTTGGAACAAGGCAAAACGAATTTCAGTGAAGCTTACAATTAATGAAGGAATAAGAAGGTTCTCTCAGAGGAGTTCCACCTAAAGCAAGACAAGAATCTGGGCATGCAGACTTAAGGTCCAATGAGAAGATGACACGTCAGTGTACTTTACTGACAGCCGACCTGCCCCAGCCTGACAAGTACCAAAAGTCTTTCTCTAGCAATCTACAGAAAGTTGGTGAACAGGCATGGTCTTTCAGCCATTTCTTGACAAGACTTAAAGCTTCAAATAGAGCCGTTTGAGCCAATCAGATACAAGAAGACTTACTTGAGAAGATTCAAATCCAACGGGAAGATTTTCAAGGATGCCTATAAATACAGAAGGACGTGCTCATTTCTATGCACGGGAAACTCACAAGATCAAAGTTATCTCTACATTCATAACAACTAAGAAGCGCTCGAAATTACCTTTGTTTCCCAAGTGTTTCACATTTGTAGAGAGCCTAACAAACCTTCTGTAACCAAGCTTAAAAGCTATATCCAAATCTTAGAAAGAGATAATCCAATCCTAAGCCTTGAGCTAAACTTGTAAGGATTATCTCAAAATAGTTGGAACCAAAACCCTTCTCAAAACCCTACTCAGTGTTTAGGTTGAGAGCTAGTGTTAAGTGGTGTTAGTAAGCTGATTGTTGTATCAGTCTGAAAGCTGGTTTGTTTTGGGAACTAGGACCTGGAATTTCCTAGTGATCAATCATCCTAAGAGAGGATTAGTTGATCAGTGCACCTTGGCACTATAACACAAGGAATTCCAAGTGAATGGAATTCTCCTGTTTGATCAGGACAGTGGACGTAGGAGATTCATCTCTGAACCACTTTATACCTTGTGTTCTTATTATCTGCTTTCCTAAGTGTGTGTTAATCTCAAAGTTTATCAAAGTAAAACGAGTTTTCTAAGGGCTCACTAATCCGCATCTGAAAGCTAATTAGATAGTAGTTCAACTGAAAGTCTTGAGCTTTCAGTGGAGGTATTATCTCAGTAAGCTTTCACAAAGTAACTCTCAGCAGACCTCAAGTCCACTGACGAGCTACTATCTTAAGTAACCTGATAAGTTTTCAAGAAGTTTTAATTTGTAACCACAGGTGTATTCCCCACCCCCAATACACATGTTTACTCGTTTCGGGACCAACAATTGGTATCAGAGCAGTGGTTCAAAAGACCATTGTTCTAAGTATACCTTGTGCTTAAAGGTATTTTTTAAAGGTCACCTGAATTGATCTTTTGATAAACTAGTTTATATACTATGGCTGACAATGCAGCTAGGGTAGCACCACCTGTAGAGAACAACATGGGAATTAATCCCTTGAACCATATGTCTCATCACAAGCTTCCACAATTCTCAGTGGAAAACTATGACTTCTGGAAGATCAGAATGAGAGCTCATCTTGCCTGTGTGCATGATGAAATGTTGAGGGTTATTACTAAAGGTCCATTTGTTTTTATGACACCTAACCCTAGAACTACAGCTGAAACTATTGCAAATCCTAGAGAAGAATGGCCCAAAGATGAAGATAACTTCACTGCAGATGAAAGGAGGAGAAACAACCTCAACTTCATAGCCATGAACATTCTCTACACCACCATTCCAGATTCTGTAATGGGAAGAGTGATCCACTGCAAGACTGCAAAGGAACTATGGGACACTCTTGCTCTCATGTGTGAAGGAACTGACAAGATAAAGGAGAACAAGCTTTCAGTAGCTGTTCAAAAGTATGAGCAGTTCACCATGGATCCCACTGAGACCATTGACCAGCTTGATGGGAGGTTCACAGACATCATGAATGAGATAAATTCTCTGGGAAAAGTCTATACCAAGAGGGAGGTTGCCTTAAAGATCCTGAGATGTCTAACCTCAAGATGGGATGTGTACTCTGTGATGATGCAGAATACCAAGGATCTATCCAGCATGTCTATGCAACAGGTATTTTCTGAACTCAAGGCTTATGAGTTTGATCTGAACAGGAAAAGGGCTCCTGATGAGACCTCAGCTGAGAAGGGAGTAGCCTTCAAAGCCAAGGAGTCTGAGCCAAAATCCCCAAAGCCTCAGAAGAGTGCAAAGGCAAGCAAGTCACAAAGCAAGGCTGAGATGCAGGAGGAACTCAGCTTGATGGCTAGAAGGTTTGAACAACTTAACAGCCGCTTTGGCAAGTATAAAAGATTTTACAGGGATAACAGGGACGGTAGAAGTTATCCACAAAAGACTACCAGAGAAGGAGAGAAAAGCTCATCTGAGCTGGAAAAGAAGAAGGAATACAAGAATTACACCAAGGCTGAAGGATCATCATCAAAGACCAGAGAGTCCACTGAGGAAAATAATGATGATGCCAACAGGTGTTTTCAGTGCAAGAAGATTGGGCACTTTCAATATGATTGTCCTCAACTGAGCACAAAAGAAAGAAAGGAAAGGCAAGCCAAAAGAGACAGAAGATATGGAGAAAGGAAAGCCATGGTGGCTGAGGATGTGGATGAAAATCTGGAGTCATCTGATGGACTGTTCTCTGACAGCAGTGATGATGACATGTGCCTCATGGCAAGAGAAGAACCTGAGGTACAATCTAAACCATCCATTTCTCTAGAACACACACCTGAGCTAAGCTCAGAGTCAACTGAGGAACTCAATCTTCAGTCCGCTTTGGAACAGTTGATGATTGATTTCTCAAGGTTGCAAGAAGCAAGTGTCTGTCTCCAAGATGAGAACAAACAACTCTTGAGTGAAAACTCCAAGTTAATTGAGTCTGGGAATCAAGCAGATCTGAACTCAGCCAAATCTACCATTGAACTGACAAAAGAGGTGGAAACCCTCAGGAGTCAAGGAAATGGTAGAGATCAACTGATAAAAGATCTCAATGAATCTAAAGACAAAGTTAACTGAAGAGAATTTAAAATTGGTAAGCCAAATAAAGGATTCTCTCCTGAAAATTGATGTCTTACAAAAATCTGAAGAGACCTTGTTAAAAAGGATTGATGCACTAAACAAACCCTCTCTTGCCATAGAGGAGATTCAAAACTTTCAAATCAATCCAAATAACAAGTGTGGGATAGGCTTTATTCCAAAACCTTCAGAAGGTCCTCTGAGTGTTGCTTCTTCAAGTGGCACAAAGAGAGTTTTTGTCAAGTCTGTGACATTTCAACCACAGACTGTGGATAAAGGAAAAAGACCAGCTGAGATCACTCAAAAAGAAAATTCAATCTAAGCCAAAACCAAATGGAAAGGCTCAGGTGACTTATCAGACTAGATCTCAGCAGAGGTACTATCAGCCGAGGTCTTCTCAAATGAAGCAACCTCAGCTGAAAGCACCCAGGCATGAGCAGTCCTCAAGGAATGACTCATATGGAAGACCTATTCCTTTTGTGCCTAAAGGAAAAGGTCCTTCATACCTTTATCAACAAAAACCAAGACCAGGTGCACCCAAGCCAAATAGAAAGAATGTGAAGAAGGTTCCTGTTCCTTCAAAGGCTGACACCCATAGAAAGTTTACTCCCAAGGCACCTAGGGAGATAACAATCTATGTAGATGTTTATGGAAGACAAATTAGCCAATCTAAAGTGATTAGAATTGTGAGGCAAATTTGGATTCCGAAAGGTACAGCTAACCTGGTAGGACCCAACACCAAATGGGTACCTAAAGCTTGATCTGTGTTTGCAGGGCTCAGTGGACCTCAACAAAGGAGAAGCTCTTAAATCTTCAGTCTGGTACTTGGACAGTGGATGTTCTAGGCACATGACTGGCAACAAAGATCTCCTGACAGAATTTGTTGAGAAAGAAGGTCCACAAGTCACCTTTGGTGACAACTCACAAGGAGCCACTAAAGGTTATGGTACTTTAATCATTGGCTCAGTAAGGGTAATCAATGTATCCTTTGTCAGTGGACTTAAGCATAATCTTCTGTCCATAAGTCAATTCTGTGATAAAGGATACAGTGTTGAATTTTCATGTAACTTGTGTTTTGTTAAGAATATATCTTCACAACATGTACTACTAACTGGGTCAAGAAAGGGTAATGACTACCTTGCAGATTGGAAGTCTTGCACACCAAATGCATGTCTTATTGCTAAGAGCTCAACTGACACTAATTGGTTATGGCATAAAAGGCTAAGTCATCTGAACTTCAAGATGATGAACAGGATAGTAAGACATGGACTGGTAGAAGGAATGCCAAATGAAGTATACAACAAAGAACATATCTGTAAAGCCTGTCAGGAGGGAAAGCAAGTAAAGGCATCTTTCAAAAGCAAAGTAGCAACCTCTACTGACAGAGTACTTCAACTGTTACATATGGATCTTTTTGGTCCAGTAACCCCTGTAAGTATCAATGGGAGAAAGTATACACTTGTTGTTGTTGATGATTTCTCCAGGTACACATGGGTGATATTCCTTGCAAGCAAAAAGGAGACTCAACTGAGGCTGCCAGAGCTCCTGAAGAAAGTTAGCAATGAGAAGAGCCTAAACATTGTAAAGATAAGATCAGATAAGGGCACTGAATTCATTAATTCTATTATATCTGATTACTGCAAAGAATTAGGTATTTCACATGAGACATCAGCTGCAAGAACTCCACAACAAAATGGAGTAGCTGAAAGAAGAAATAGAACTCTCAAGGAGGCAGCAAGGACAATGCTTGCAGAAGCTCAAGTTCCTAAAAGATTTTGGGCTGAAGCTATCAACACTGCCTGCCACACTCAAAATAGATCCATGGTAACCAAACATCAAGGAAAAACTCCATATGAATTATGGAATGGCAGAAAGCCACAGGTATCTTACTTTCATATTTTTTGTTGCAAGTGTTTCATTCACAACAATGGGAAAACTCAACTGAAAGCTTTTGATAGCAAAGCTGATGAAGGAATTTTCTTAGGATATTCCCAAATCAGTAGAGCTTTCAGAGTTTACAACTGTAGAACTCTTGTTGTGGAAGAAACACCTCATGTGGTCTTTGATGAATCTACTTTTGAGTCCAGGAGTAATGAGAATGAGGAGGTAATTAGCAAAAGACTAACCAGACTGAGTATCAAGTCTAAAGGCTATCCTGAGAATTATGTTGATACATACATCCCAACATGAGACAATTTAGAAGATCAACAATTCAAGGAGGTTACCCAAAGTCAAACCACCCCTCAAAGCTCACCTGAGAGCTCTCCTGAACAAGCAACTGAACTGATGAACACTATCCCAGTTCAAGAGGTAAGTGATGTCAATGAAGATGTGGTCACAGCTGAGACATTCACTGAACCCATCATTCAAGGGGGAACCAATGAAATTACCATTGAGAATGAGAATACCTTGAATGATGATTCAGGACTTCAACCCTCTGTTTTATTTCCTGAATTCGATTCCATTCCTATATCTAGTGACTCAACTTCAGATGAGTTAAACTCTACTGAAGGGCATCAGCCTAGGAGAACTTGGCTCTCAGATCACCCTGTTGAGCAAATCCTAGGTGATCCTTCCTCAGGAGTCAAAACTAGAAGTTTTCATGGAGAAAGTGCTTTGTTTTGTTGTTTCTTATCAAACCAGGAACCAAGTTCCATAGCAGAAGCACTTCAAGATTCCAACTGGATCATTGCCATGCAAGAAGAGCTCAACCAGTTCACAAGGAATCAAGTTTGGGAGTTGGTGGACAGACCATATCACTGCAATGTGATAGGAACCAAGTGGGTATTCAAGAACGAGAAGGATGAGAATGATATCATAGTCAGAAACAAGGCCAGGCTAGTTGCAAAGGGCTACTCTCAAGTTGAAGGATTTGACTATGATGAAACATTTGCCCCAGTAGCCAGATTGGAGGCAATAAGGTTATTTCTTGCATATGCTGCTCACAAGAAATTCAAGGTGTACCAGATGGATGTTAAAAGTGCCTTCTTGAATGGAGTACTCAATGAAGAAGTCTATGTGGAGCAACCCCCAGGTTTTGAAGAAAGTCACAAAGTATATAGACTGAGAAAAGCTCTATATGGACTGAAACAGGCTTCAAGAGCTTGGTATGATACTTTGTCACAATTCCTTTTGGATCATGGTTTCATCAAAGGGAGAGTTGATAGGACTCTATTCAGGATCACAAAAGGAGAGGACACTTTGCTTGTACAAATCTATGTGGATGATATCATTTTTGGTTGTCCCAACCAAGTCCTCTGTGAAAAGTTTTCTCAACTGACGAAGGGAAAATTTGAGATGTCTATGATGGGAGAAATGAATTTCTTCCTAGGACTTCAAGTTAAGCAGTCCCCTGAAGGAATCTTCATCAATCAAGCCAAATATACAAGGGAGCTGATCAACAAGTTTGGATGCCAGACCAGCAAAATAGCAAGAGTTCCACTCAACACCAACACCAAAATGGAACCAGATGAAGATGGTGAATCAGTAGACCAGACTCATTACAGAGCCATCACTGGATCTCTACTGTATCTCACAGCAAGCAGGCTTGATATCACATTTGCAGTTGGGATTTGTGCAAGATATCAAGCCAACCCCAAGAAAAGTCATCTGAAAGCTGCTAAGAGGATTCTCAAATACCTTAAGGGTACTGTGAATATGGGATTGTGGTATCCCTTAGATGACAATCTGGAACTCACAGGATACTCAGATGCTGATTATGGAGGATGTAGAATTGACAGGAAATCAACCTCAGGCACTTGTCAATTCTTGGGAAGTAAGCTGATTTCTTGGTTCTCCAAGAAACAAAACTCAGTAGCCACAAGCACTACTGAAGCTGAGTATATGGCAGCTGGAAGTTGTTGTGCTCAAATTCTTTGGCTAAGACAGCAACTGAGAGATTACAACATTTTTGCCAATGAAATCCCTATTTTCTGTGACAACAATAGTGTAATTGCTATTTCAGAAAATACAGTTCTCCACACAAGATGCAAACATGTGGATATAAGGCATCATTTCATCAGAGATCATGTGGAGAAGAAGGACATCAAAATGCTCAAGATCCACACTGACAAGCAGAAGGCAGATATCTTCACAAAACCCTTGGCTGAAGCAAGGTTTCAAGAGTTGTCAGTGGAGCTTGGACTCCTAGATCCAGGAGAATAAAGAAAGGATTTAATCTGAGAAGAGTTACCTTCAACTCAGTAGAGGTTCATATTCAGAAGAGGATCTTTCTCAGCAGAAGCTCCTCATCTCAGAAGAGGTCTGAATATCAGATGAGGTCGAACCTCAGTGGAGGTCAAAGTCTATACTTATGTTATTTACAAATCTAAAGCCTCTTAGTTTTATATATATTTATTTGGTTTAAAAAACTTACTAATGAGTGCTTTCTGGGAAATTAAATCTTTTTCCACTGTTCCGAAGAGATTTTGGTATGGCAAGCATTTAATGCGCGTGGTACAAGTCAGACATGCTTTTTTAATTACCTATCTCACGCGCCCTAAAACCCGGACGATGTGACCTTCCGGCTACCAACCCTTTCAATCCATACCATTCATTTTAGGCGGTTCTTTTCTAACCGTAAATATTTCTTAAAAACTCCCCACTAAACTCTTAGGCTTTCCACGATCTCAAACCAGAATCAATCTCAGACGTTGATTTCTTTGTTCAATCTAACCGCTCAATTCTCATATAAAAGCCCCAAATTTCAGCCTAAGAACCTTTTCGAACACACTTTCAAGCAAACACTTACTATCTATCCTATTCACTCTGGAAATTTTCTCTCGAACTCCTTTATTCAAATGGCTAAACTAAATCTCAGTTTCCTTACCAATAAGGAAAACTTCTGGTATGAACCCATTGTGGTTTTTTATAATCCAGAGATTGAAACCAAACCAGAATTTTCCCATATCAAAGAAGCCCTAGAATTGCTAAAATCTGCTGGGTTAGAGAAATTTCTATCTGTTCATCCTACGAACTGCTTTGACAGGCAGGTTCTTGAGTTCTTCAATAATGTTTCCAACACTGATTCAAGGATCAGGTCTCATCTTATACTCCAGAGGAAGAAGAGGGTGATGAGGGATGATGTTGAGATTGTTGAACACCAGAAGATTAAGAAGGAGATTCGTGTCAGTGGTGATGATCTGAAGGAGTTATTCCATCTCCCCTCTGAAGGTCCTAATCCAGACACCTGCATCATGGATGAAGAGGAAGAATGGGTTAACACCATTATGCAGAGGAAGGTCAAGTATAGTCCAACAATGAACAGAAATATACTCTTACCAGTATATAATGTTCTCTGTGAAGTGGTGGGAAAATGTATCTTGGGAAACCAAGGAAGCACAGAACAAGTGAGCAAGCCAAAGCTCAAGTTGATGAAGGCTATTGTGGAGAGCAAGGAGAAGCCATACAACTGGCAACAGTTCTTTTTTAGAGCATTGAACAAGGAGCACTCAAAACTCCAACCTGACAAAACTCCCCAACTATCTAGTAAGCACAACTTTGCAACTAAAATTTCTTATCTGATAGAGAACGTGGATCTGGGAGTGGACTGGATTCCAGATAGGAAATGGAGCAATCTCAAGGCCTTGTTCAAATCTGGAAAGGCCCTGGAGACAAGAATGATCAAGCCTGCTGAGGAAAGCCCAGAGGCAGTTGAGGAAGAGGAGGCTAACCCTACTGAAGGGAAGAAAACCAAGCTGAAGAGGAGGCTGGTTAAATTGAGTGACAAGATGGCCCAGCACAAAGAAGCTGAGGCAGAGAAAGCCTCTAAGAAGAAGAAGAAGAAGTCTCCTGAGGCAGAGGAGGACAGTGCCTCCAAGAAGGTCAGAGTCACCAACTCCACTGATGAATCTTCATCAGGTAACCCAGACTCTTCCCCTAACATCATCTCAACTGAGTCTGACTCAGATGTCCCTGCACCCACCCCCATCAAACCTAAAACCACTAAACCTCACACTCCTGCCAAAACCAAACACATCTCCACAATAACCAAAACCCCCACTGATGGCTCTCAATAGCCAAAAAGTGGATCCCAAACAACCTCCACTGAACCTATCCCAACCCCACTGAAACCACTCCATCAAACCCTTCTGAACCTACCTCAACCCCCACTGATCAAGACTCTACCTCAACTGATACTCTAAACCAAACCCCCACTGAACCAAGCATTCCTGATACACACTCAACTCAGCTGGAGTCTATCCCAGAAGAGCCAACCGAAAGCAGATCCCCTACCCCTTCCCTGCCTTCAGACGATGAAGAAGAGTACTCATTCCTAGATACTCTCAAGGATGAGGTAGCTTACTCTTTAAAGTCTAAATACCCTGAACTTGATCAATTCCCCACACTCAAAGCCTTGTTCTTGAGACTGAGACTCATTGTCCAGCTAAAGGATAGAAGACTTGGTGAAATCCTTCTAGCTGTAAGAGGCAACAATGCAGAGGAGTGGAAGAAGGAGGAAGCTGAAGTGCTGCATTTTGCTGGGATGCACAAGACCAGACTTCTCTGTGATGAGAAGATCTTTGAAAGTTTGGTCTTGGAGAAGATTGCAGAGACAAAGAAGGATGTAGAAAAGACTGCTGATGTAGAAAAGGCTGCTGATGGAGAAAAGCCAGCTGAACCCATAACTGAGAAGGAGGTGGAGAAGGAGAAGAGTGCAGAGGAGAAGGTAGTTGAGTCTGAACTTGAAGGAGGTGCTTCACCTAAGCAAGGTGGTGGTGAAGCAGCCAAGGATGTATCCATGGCAAGGGATACTGAGGCACAAAACTTGCCACAGGAGGGCTCAGTAGAGGTGTCTACTGAAGCTCTCCCACAACAGCCCTCAGTGGTGGCTTTAGAGTCAACTGAGGTGTCTGGAACTAGAGAAGTTGAAAAAGTGAGTGAAAAAGAAAAAGAGGTGGAAATCATTGTTGTGAAGAGTGGAGAGATAAGAGCAATCATCCCTGTAAAGGGTGAATTGGCTGAAAAAATAGCAGCTGAAAAAGAAAGTGAGGAAGAGATAAGGAAGAAGAGTGAGGAGGATGGAGTCCCCATGGAGATAGAGGCATCAGGAGATCTAGGTGGTGAGGTTGAGGGAGTTAGAACTAACACTTCTTGCAATGCAGGTACTCAAACCATTGAAGTTCCCCCAGCTGTGGTCAACCTAACTCCACTGAGTGATGCTGTTCACTCAATCAGAGAAGAAAGCCTTCCATCTCTTCAAACTCAGCTCAGGGAGGTCCAGGAGATTTTACAAGAGGAGGTAGATGAGATAGTTATTCTCTCAGACCACATTGATGAACTCATGGAGTCCACAACTACATCACTTCAGAATCTCACACTTAAAGTTGAAGACTCTCAGCAGATGGTGATTGATGTAGTTGAGGGACAAAGTGTGTTAGTCATTGATGCCCTGAAGAAGCTGGAGAAGTCTGAAGAAGAGGCCAGGACCAAGTTTCTCAAAGACTCAGTAGAGAACGTATCCATCAACGTGAAGTCGTCAGTAGAGGCCTTCTCAGAAGACCTACTTGGAAAGGTTGAAGGATTATGGAACTCTAAGATGTCTGAATTTGAGGCCAAGCATGCTGAGCTAGGAGCCAAACTGGGAGAGGTACTGAAGAAGACAGCTGAAGACTTCCCAACACAAGAGAAAACTGATGTGCTGATCAATGAGAAGCTAGCGCAGTTTGTTCAATTTGGGCAGACAGCTGGAGCTACCTTGGAGAGGCTTGAAGATGAGATGGATCACTGCTTAACTGAGCTGAAGGCATTGGCCCATGACCAAATGAAGCTCAACATCACTGTAGCCGAATGCATGATTAATGCCGGAAAGGGGGAAAAGAGGATAAGTGCCAAGGACATGAAGCTTGATCCTAAGAATAAGATGAATATTATCCTTGAAACCCCTGACTTCGAGAAAGGCCAACAGGTGAAGAGCACCTTGAAGAAAGTTGATGCTGAAGCCCAGAAGATAGCAGAATCCAAGAAAGGCAAGGAGACCTCCTCAGCTGACCTTTCAAAGTTCAAAGATGAGCATCTAAAGGAGAAGGAGGAGAGAGCTGCGAAGAAGGGGGAAACCACAAAGAGAAAGGCATCTGATGCTCTCTCAGCAGAGGTTGCCAAAAAGACAAGAACCTCAGGGAGGTTAGCAGCTAAGTCCACAACCTCTACTGATGAAGTTCAGGTACTTCCTATTCTCAATCCTGAACCCTTATCTTCTGAACCTCCCAAGTCTGCACCCACAAAAGTCACAGAGCTCGCTGAGCTAATTAAAGAGGCTGGAGGAATGAATGAAAGAGCAAGGAAGCTAACAACTCAATAACAAGAAAGGAGAGATAAGGTGGTTGGTAAGATGGAGACCATTGCAGAGCTAGCTGAAAGGAAAAGGAAAGAGAGGCTGACCACTTTTGACAAAACTACCTCTAAAAAATTCAGGAGTGGTTATCAAAGGTGGGCTGCTAAGCTGAAGAAAGACAAGATCACACCATCTCTGAACAGATTTCCTCATCATGATGCCTAGGTTCCTAAGAAGCTCAATGATGCTTGGGAGACTGCTAAAAGGGAATTTGTGTATTCCTTTTATGTTAGTGGAGAGTTAGGTAGGGACAATGCTCAAGAAGTCTTCAACTCATGGTTGTTTGATGCCTATCCCAAACTCTATCCTGAGATCAGTGATGCTTGGAATGATGCCTTCCCTGATCAAGCCCTGAAGGCCTCTGAGCAAATCACATACTGGCCTCCTCAAGATGTAACAGGTGCGGTTAATAGAGAAAGGATCACTGAAGAGTGGACATCCTTGTGTGAGCATCTTGGACTCAGAGGACATTCGAAGGAGATAATGGAGAGGAAGAACGAGCTGAAGATTAGAGTTTTCAATCAGTATGGACTTGAACCCATTATCGAGTCCATCTGAGAAGGTTGTATTTTTTGCTGGGCATTTGTTTATAAGTCCCAGGTGTGTTTAAGTTTGAAACTTTTGAGAGTTGACTTCATGTAATATGTACTTCATCATTTTATCAATGAATTGAACTCTACTGATGCTTTGCCCAAGATAATATCTCATTATCATTTAGGCTTATGTACTTGAATGTTTTACTTACAAAATCTGTGAACTTTGAATGTCATCTGAAGAACCTCATCTGACAGAAGATATGTAATAAGATAGGTTCCAGCATAATCAAAAAGAGGGAAATTGTTGGGAAAATGTATAAGACTTATGTTTTGATTAGATGCCAAAATGTTCCTCCTAAGTTGTTTTGTAAGTAAATTATTCAGTAGAGTTAGTACTTAGTCAAACAGTTCAAAGTGTTAAGGACTGGAGTACAGTTAGTAATTGCAAGAGTGTATTTAAGAATGAAGTCTGCTAAAGATGAAGTCCACTAAAGTGAAGTCCGCTGAAGACAAGTGATCTGAGAATAAGTCTAAGTCTTGAATGTTTTCTAAGTACATTCTCACTAAGACTAAAACTATCAGGAGAGGACCAATGTCCACTGATGGGAACTAATAATGCACATTCAATGCTAAACATATTAAAAGCTGTTAGTTAATCTGGTTGGAACAAGGCAAAACGAATTTCAGTGAAGCTTACAATTAATGAAGGAATAAGAAGGTTCTCTCAGAGGAGTTCCACCTAAAGCAAGACAAGAATCTGGGCATGCAGACTTAAGGTCCAATGAGAAGATGACACGTCGGTGTACTTTACTGACAGCCGACCTGCCCCAGCCTGACAAGTACCAAAAGTCTTTCTCTAGCAATCTACAGAAAGTTGGTGAACAGGCATGGTCTTTCAGCCGTTTCTTGACAAGACTTAAAGCTTCAAATAGAGTCGTTTGAGCCAATCAGATACAAGAAGACTTACTTGAGAAGATTCAAATCCAACGGGAAGATTTTCAAGGAAGCCTATAAATACAGAAGGACGTGCTCATTTCTATGCACGGGAAACTCACAAGATCAAAGTTATCTCTACATTCATAACAACTAAGAAGCACTCGAAATTACCTTTGTTTCCCAAGTGTTTCACATTTGTAGAGAGCCTAACAAACTTCTGTAACCAAGCTTAAAAGCTATATCCAAATCTTAGAAAGAGATAATCTAATCCTAAGCCTTGAGCTAAACTTGTAAGGATTATCTCAAAATAGTTGGAACCAAAACCCTTCTCAAAACCCTACTCAGTGTTTAGGTTGAGAGCTAGTGTTAAGTATTGTTAGTAAGCTGATTGTTGTATCAGTCTGAAAGCTGGTTTGTTTTGGGAACTAGGACCTGGAATTTCCTAGTGATCAATCATCCTAAGAGAGGATTAGTTGATCAGTGCACCTTGGCACTATAACACAAGGAATTCCAAGTGAAAGGAATTCTCCTGTTTGATCAGGACAGTGGACGTAAGAGATTCATCTCTGAACCACTTTATACCTTGTGTTCTTATTATCTGCTTTCCTAAGTGTGTGTTAATCTCAAAGTTTATCAAAGTAAAACGAGTTTTCTAAGGGCTCACTAATCCACATCTGAAAGCTAATTAGATAGTAGTTCAACTGAAAGTCTTGAGCTTTCAGTGGAGGTATTATCTCAGTAAGCTTTCACAAAGTAACTCTCATCAGACCTCAAGTCCACTGACGAGCTACTGTCTTAAGTAACCTGATAAGTTTTCAAGAAGTTTTAATTTGTAACCACAGGTGTATTCCCCCCCCCCATACACCTGTTTACTCGTTTCGGGACCAACAACAATCACCAAATGTCCAATGGGTGAAGAAGGGTACTATTATTTGAAGGCCCGGACTGGACTTAAAATTTTTGAAGGAGTGCCGAACAAGATCAGAAATTGGAAAGAACATTTTTTCTTCATAGGGGGTGATTGGCGAGCATCTTCCGGTCCACACGGTGGTGCTGGGCGCATATATTATCCCACTTCTTACGGGAAGATTAGACGTAAGCTTGCTTTTGTTCATCTTTGAACTAAATTGTTCTAATTTAACTTTTCTTGTTTGCTCGCAGGTCCCCGATTGCTCAAGTGGAACACTGAAAAGGAAGAGATTGGCTCAGAGTTTCTCTTTACCTCGTGTTTGGTCGCCCTGCGAGATAAGGCTGATAGGACCATCGAGCACGTGAACAAGGAGAAGTGTCAAAAAGCTGCTCGCCTCTTCACTTATCCTCATCATCTTGAGGCCCTAGCTGAGGTGCCCCCAGGTATGTAGAAAATTCCTAACTCTTAAAACATTCTTGTTCGTCATCTTCAATACTTGCTCATCTAATATATTTGTTATATATATATATATAGCCGAGCAATTCACTGTAGCAGTCCCCCCTTGTCTTGGTCTTTTGGAACAAAGGGTGCATGAAATGCCGCCGCCAAAAGGGAGAAAATCAAAGGTGACCCGCCCTCCAAAGTTCTGGCGATGACGAACAAGCCTGAAGGGGCCAAAGTTGCTCGTCAAACAGCCCCTCCTCCTAGTGCTAGCCCACCGTCACCTCCAGCTTCCTTCCCCCACAGAGTGAAAAGATTAAAGAGGGGAGATGTCACTCCTGTGTCTAACGTTGTCCCCGCTGTTGACAAGGGGAAGGAAAAAATAGGTAAGGGTTCTTCCCACACCCAACAAGTTGAGATCGTTCGCAATACCTCGAAGAAGCCAACCGAGCGGACGAGCAAAGGGGGGAGGGACAGGCAATCCCCCCCTCGAGGCCCAGAATACATCACTTACCTTGGCTGGGACTCTAGGAAATACACCGAGTAAGTTTTATTGATGGCTTAACTTCCTCAATTTCTCATCTTTTTAAAAAAAAAAATCTAAGTATCATCTGGATCTTTGTTTGCAGATACCGGGGTGATGATCACCCAGGGCGAGCAAACCCGGTGTATCAATATGCTTGCTCAAAGACCCCGGTAAACATAAGGGAGATCCCCGGCGATCATGTTCGCCGAGCTACAGAGATGGTCGCACGGTCCTGGACAAGCCCGTTAGATAAAACCATCTCTGCACAGGGAGTTGTGGATAATTTTCACTATTCCATGATGCAAGCCGCCAACTCTTTAGTGGCTGCCCAGAAAGCGATGGGTCAACTGGCCGAGCTAGAGGAGGCTGCTCGGCGTTACTCAAATACTGCTCGGCAGCTCAACGAGGAAAAAGATGGCATGGTTGGCCAGTACGAGGCCAGGATTGCTTGTCTTAAAAACCAGCTCAAGTATGCCAATGACATAGAGAAAAAGCATGTTGAAGACTATCAAATGTTGTCGACCGAGCTCAAGAATACGGATGCCGAGCTTGAGGAGGAGAAGAAAGGAAAAACTGCTGCCTAGCAGAAGCTAGCTGGGTCCGAGGCTGAGGTTGCTCGCCTCAATTATGTGATTAAAAATATGTTCACTCATGAGCAGCTGGAGGCCGAGCTACAAGTCCGGTCTGGACCCATCACAAATCTAGAATATATATGCGCTTATGCCGATTGCATCCGCCTAGCTAGCTCGTATGAGAAGCCCGACATGGTTGAAGAGATGGGAAAAGATCTGGCGAAGTTTGTCGAACACTATCCCCCTCCTAATAACATTGAACTTCAACTGGGGGATATGGCCGACTATGGGATCAAGATTGACAATCTTGACCCAAGTATCATCATCACTCGTCCTCCAGCTCCTGTTGAAGCATGAGAGCAGGCTGCAAATTACGAGCAAGAGGCTGCTAAGACGGAGAAGAAAGCTGCCGAGGATCTTGCTAATGATATGATCATTGATCCTCCCTCCGACGAAGCCCAAGATCTTCCCCAAGGTGAGCAACATCAAGAATAGGACTTAGAGTCTTCATATGCTTTTCTTGTAATTGCTGCTCGTCATTTTTTGTAGTACTTTTCTTCCAGAATCTTTGTACTATTTTTTAGGCTTTTAGCCTTTTTATTAATGAAAGTGTCTTATGTTCGCTCATCTTCTTTTTTATATGTTAATTGCCTTTACATTTTTGTCTAATGTTTTTGCAATTATAACATACAGTGTTGGGCTTTGTTCAGTTTGAACTTTGCCTTAATAATAGAATATGAGTTTAGCCTTAAGTTCTATTCATCTTAAAATACGAACAACCTTTAAGTGGCCTTGATCCTTAAAATTGGACTTATACCTTGAGCTTTAGACTTATCTTCCAACGAACAACTATATTTACATCATGAAAATTTACAAGTGTTTTAAAAATGTTCATCATTAACATATACAATCTGACGAACAACTTTGAACATGACACAAAAATTGTTGCTCGCTTATAATACTTTTACTGAGCAACTCTATCTAAAACCAAAAATTTGAACAACACCAAACTATACAATGTGCCGAACAACCTTTCATTCTATACTTAACAAAATTTCCAAAAAATTAGGCAAGTTTTTAGTTCATTTGGTTCACTTGCCCCCGAAGATATTTGCTCGCCCAAGAGCTGAACTTGGTCGGCCTATTTATAGTACTTCTTCAGATGTACAACATTCCAGGAGTATTGGGTCGGTTTGCCTTCCATGTCTTCGATATCGTATACACCATTAAGGAACTTGTTCGTTATACGATACAGACCCTTCCAAGTCGGTCCCAATACAGCTGGAGGTTGGGCGAGCAACTTTCTTAGAAACAGATCTATAACTCTGAATTCCCTGATTTTGACATGGGAATTATAATAACATTCTGCTCGCTGCTTGTATGTAGCATTTTTTAGCTCGGCACTTAATCTTTTTTCTTCGAGCAAATCCATTTCAGTAGCTAAAGCAGAGTTGTTCGCCTGTTCATCAAAGTTGATCGTCCTAATTGTATTGGCCTTTAACTCAATTGGGATAACAGCTTCAGTTCCAAAAGCCATTGCAAAAGGTGTTTCTCCGATGCTAGACCTGAGAGAAACCATGTATTCCCATAAAACTTCCGGGAGTTCTTCGGACCAATTTTCTTTGCTCTCCGTCAATCATATTTTTAATGTATGCTTGATAATCTTATTAACGGCTTTGACTTGTCCATTAGACTGGGGATGATAGGCAGTAGAATAATGCTTTTTGATCCCCCACTTTGTGCAGAAGTCTCTCAACTCTTTCTCGTCGAACTGCGGACCATTGTCTGTCACAATTGTTTGTGGAACTCCAAAACGACAGACAATGTTCTTCCATATAAAGTTGATCATCTTCTGTTGCATGATTTTCACCATGGCTTTGTTGGGAAAATAGGGGTGCCCGGAATCTATTCGGGATGAAATTTAAATACGAATTTAAATACAATTATTACTAGCATGAATTAATCCTAATTAATTCAAATAATAATTCCAACAACTAATTTTCATCATGCATGTTGAATTAATTTCATATATTAACTATGGCGGAATAAACAAGTAAATATGCGATTAACGTACCTCTTGTAGAATTGGCCTTTGGATATACGGGACAATTATAATCTCGCTCTATCAACCCAAAAGCCTTCTCAAGTATTTCCCTTTCGCCTTACTTGATCACCGGTGGGAGATGCTTTCAAGTAATTTAATAAACTAAGGAAAAAGAAAAATATATATGCTCTTGATTTTTCCAACACATGGAATTACGTACTTGGGGATGAAATAATCACCCCATATTTATAGGTGAGAGTGGACGAAAATTGTAGGATTATTTGGGCTTGGAGAAAATCTTTTCTTAGACTCTAAGAAATCTTGAATATATCTCATATATTCTTTTCTCCACAATAAAATATTCCACAAAAATCTCACTCACCTATAAGACTTGAAATTTTCGAAAAAAATAAGATTGAATCCAAGATGTGGATCTTCTTGAATATATGAGATAATCTTGTATTCCAAGAATACTTATCCTCCATAATATCTTTCCAAGAAAATCAACAAAATCTAATCTCTCTTAATATCCTAATTTTCGAAAACTTTAAGGAAAAATCAGCAATATAATTTTCTTTTTATTTTAATCACCTTATCATTATTGGGCTACTTAATGGGCTACTTGAGGGGCCTTAAGGAGAATTAAGATTGGACCTCCTAATGGGCTTCTGAATTTCAATATTGAGCCCCAATATAATTCAGCCCATTAATATTAATTATTACCACTAATAAATTAATATTGCACTATCCATCTTAATCCATATTACGATAATATGGGCTCCCGGTTATTATTTCCCGCGTTTAAGATTATCAAGTCCATTAATTAATTAAGCTTCTGAATAGCTCTAAATTAATTAATATATTTCACCTTGGAGTAAAGACAGCTCAACATTATTATTCGTACCGAAGAAACTAATTCTTCACTTGCAAGATTTGGTACAATAAAACTTCTGAGCCCACCAAGGGTACTAATCACACGAGCCGTACTCGCACGTATTTCTCCGTATTAAATCTTAGCAACCGTCATATGATTAATATTATTGCCCAAGACACAAAGTTCGAAGTCGCAATGATTCTCACCCAGCATGAATCAAAGCAGTAACTATTAAGCACACACGGTCCTATTTAAGTGACGGAGATTAAGAAATCAACAACCACTGAGGTCTAATTCTTCACCTTTCAGAACAGAAGAATTTCTCCTCGCTGTAGGACCTCTTCAACACATACTAAATGTGCTAGTGCAATCTCTTAGTCAAGACAGACCAATCTGAGCCTTACACATCGACCTTTCACGGCGGATTGTTCAATTCCACCTAGGTCGTGAAAATGTACGTTTAGTTACAAGTAAACTGTTAATGTTGTCTTCCGTGATCGGGTATCACCACATTAACTACAATGTAACATGTACTATATATTGAACGGTTTGCAATAGAAATTCAACATTCAATCATAACTAAAGCAAATGCGATAAAAGAATTATTCTCATAAAACGAGTGTTTGATACACGAGTTATACAAAGTAAAAGCATACTTTCACGTATAACTCCAACAGGCTTCTGCTTCTGCCCATTTTGTATAATAATCGACTGCCACGATGGCAAATCAAACATTTCCCACTCCTATTGGGAAGGGACCAATAATGTCCATTCCCCATCTTGCAAATGGCCACGGGTTGTAAACTGACACGAGCTCTTGAGCCGGGGTGTGAATGTTTGGGGCAAAAATCTGGCATTGGTGATAAGTTTTTGCTTTCTTGATTGCATCCTGACGTAAAGACGGCCAATAATAACCTTGTCTGATAGTTTTGTATGCCAAGGCTTGCTCCCCAGTATGATTTCCGCATACTCCGGCATGTATTTCTTCAAGTATTGCTCGTCCTTGCCCCCTAGGCAGACATTTGAGGAGTGGGATTGATATTCCTCTTTTGAAAAGTTGTTCTCCCACCAGAGTGTATCTGGCGACTCGTTTAATTAGCTTGGCTGCTTCAAAAGATTTGTTTGGTTTTTCCCCACTCTTCAAGTATTTGACTATTTATGTTCTATAATCTCCATTTTCATTAGTTTGCTCGTCTAGCTGGTTAACATTATAGCTTATCGTTGATGGGTTGTTCATCTTGGTTATGACAATGTCTGCCAATTTAACTGGTCCTTCACTTGTTGCTAGACGAGCTAAGGCATCCGCTTGAGTGTTGCTTGTCCTTGGTATTTGTTCAATGAAGACTTGATCTAATAAGGACATTAAGTGAGCAACTATTCATTGGTACTCGATCATTTGATCGTCCTTTGCTTTGTATTCACCTCGGACTTGGTTTACAATCAATTGTGAGTCGCTAAATATTTGTAAACGTCTAACACCTACTGCTAGAGATAGGTGGAGACCAGAAATGAGGGCCTCATATTCAGCTTCGTTGTTGGTTGCCATGAACCCGAATCTGATGGCCGAGGTGAAAACTTGCCTGTCAGGGCTAATGAGCACTACACCTGCCCCCGAGGCTATGTTGGTAGACGACCCATCAACGTAGAGATGCCATGGGTGATCAAGTCCTCTCGTCGGATCTTGGGGAAAAGTTGGTTCGATGATAAAGTCGGCTAATGCTTGCCCCTTGATCGTTGTTCGAGGAGCATAGGTCACTCCGAATTGGCTAATCTTCAGTGACCATCTTAATAGACGACCAGCTGTGTCTGGGCGATGAAGAATTTGTCTGAGTGGGAAAGTTGTTAGTACTTCGACTTGATGATCGAAGAAGCACGGTCTTAACTTTCTTACACTCATGACAAGAGCGTATGCCAGCTTTTCGGTTGGTGAATATTTGATCTCCGCTTCGTGCAGAGCCTGGCTGATGTAATAGATTGGTTCATGGAATTTACCATCCGGTCGCACCAATACAGAGCTGATCGCCACTTCGGATGCTGCCAGGTATAAATAGAGCTTTTCTCCTGAGATGGGTTTTGATAGGATCTTTACATCCCCTAGGTAATCTTTGAGTTGTTCAAATGCTCTCTGGCAATTGCTCGTCCATGTGAACTTTCCCTTTTTGACAGCTTCAAAGAATGGACGATACTTATCTCCTGATCGGGAAATGAACCAGTTTAGAGCTGCTAGGCAACCTGTTAGTCTTTGAACTTCTTTTACTGAACGCAGTGGCTACATATCTATGATCACTTTAACCTTTGATGGTTTGGCCTCAATACCTCGCTGGCTAACAAGGTGGCCCAAGAATTTCCCTGAATGTACTCCGAAACTACTTTTCTTTGGATTCAGCTTCATGTTGTAGTATCGGAGGACATCAAATACTTGGGCTAAGTGTTGAAGATGGTCTTCCTTTTTGGGACTTTTGACCACAATATCATCAACGTAGACTTCAACTGTGTCCCCAATTTGTTCGTCGAACATCTTGTTCACCAGCCTTTAATATGTTGCTCCCGCATTGATTAGACCAAATGACATTCTTTCCCAGCACAACAGAATTTTATTTGTATAAAAGGTTGTATTTTCTTGGTCGTCGAGATGCATCGGGATTTGATGGTATCCAGCAAACACGTCCATGAATGTTAACATCTCATGCCCTGCAGTGTTGTCCACCAATTGATCAATGTGTGGGAGAGGAAAATTGTCCTTCGGGCATGCTGCATTCAGATTTGTGAAATCTATGCATAGCCTCCAGGTTCCATTTGGTTTCCGCACAAGGACCGGGTTTGCTACCCACTGTGGACAAAGTGCTTGCCAAATCAGATCATTGTCTAGAAACTTCTTTACCTCTTCATTTAGAGCTTTATACTTGTCTGGGCCGTACTTCCTCCTTTTTTGATGGATAGGCCTTCTTGCTTGGTTGATATTGAGTTTGTGGCAAGCATGTTTCAGATCTATTCCCACCATATCTGCATGAGACCATGCGAAAACATCTAGATTCTTTCTGAGGATCTCTTCCATTCGGGAACTATATGGCTCAGGGAGCTCAGATCCTATGTACAATTCTAGGTCCTTGTTTTTAGGGTTAACTTTAATGGCCTCCAGTTCTTCAACCGGAGTTGCTCGTCGTTTCTGCCCTTTCCAATGAGGATCTATAATTGGTCCCTCTGGATCGAAATCATTTTCGATGTTCATTGGGTCTACATCCAAATGGGGTTCAAGATCATCTGCTTGCCTTGGTTCATCATTGTTTGCCAGATTGCGGCCCTCAAAGTTATTGTTAGCAAGTTGCTCGTCACCACCCAAATGTTGTTCGTCAGGTGAAGGTGTCTCCTTGGTGGCAATGAGTTGTTCATCCAAAAGTTGTTCGTCAGTGGGGAAGTGTTGCTTGTCCAGATTCATGTGGTCTTTCCCCACTTCCGTCACGTCTTCCAGTACTGATGGTTTATCAACTGGATAGCTGGTGGTAGCTTCTATCATGGAGACTCGTCCTTCTTTTGATTGCATTTGTAGGAGATACTCACGAGCTTTTCTTTGGTCTCCCTTTATTGAACCAGCCCCACTTGCCGTTGGAAATTTTATGCAATAACAATAGGTTGAACATGCAGCTTTGAATTCATTCAAAAATGGTCGACCAAGAAACCCATTGTAAGTTGACTCTTGATCTACGACCAAGAAATCTACCATTCTTGTTATATTTTTCTCGAATTCCTCAGCCGTTACAAGTTGTACAAATAACCTAATTATCCCCAAGGGGATTGTTACAATATTTCCAAAGCCTAGGATATGATGATTTGAATCTTGGATATAACTCGAATAATCACCCAGTTGATCGAGCGTCTTTTTGAAAAGGATGTTAGTGTAAGCCTCAGTGTCCACCAACAATCTATGCACTCTGGTTCCCATAATCTTGGCATAAATTACGAGAGAGTCATTATAGGGGGTCAATATTCCTTCTAAGTCATTCTCTGTAAAGGTTAATTCTGATGTTTGTAGGACGGATGAATTTACCCCCATTTCTTGTACATGATCAAACGCCCATAATTTTGCCTTTCTTCTACGATTTGACATTGGTGGTCACCCATCATAACATCCTCCAGCAGGTCCTGCGGATTCCATCATATACACATCTTCCACTGGACGAGCAACAACGGCAGAGGCTTGTCGTCCAGGTCTGTTATTCCTTGGAGGTTGGTCGTCGATTTCATCTCCTGGGCTGCTCTCCCGGCCTCTCTTTCCAGGTTGCCTCTTGACAAAGTCAGAGAGTTTTTCCTTCTCATAAAATTACCAAAGTTGCTTAAGCAAATCTCGACACTCACTTGTAAAATGCCCCACACTTTGGTGGTATGCACAATATTTGTTTGGGTTGAGTTTGCCAGTTTCTTGACGATTCTTCTGAGGAGAGGAGAGAAACTCTTTCTCCTTCACATTGTTATACACAGTATCAATAGATACTGTTAGCACCTGATTTAATTTTTCCTTCAACTCCGTCCCTTCATTAAATGCTTTCATATTTTTCGGGACTCGGTAGCCCGTTCCGCCTGGTTTTTTGTTGTTCTCCTTTTGATCAGTTTTGTTCTCCCCCAAATTTATTTATAAAGCCTCGTGCATGGAGACAAATATGTCGGCTTAATTTTTGAACTCAGCATAGCTCTTTGGGCACTTCAGACGTACCTTCTTCCACAAATCTGATCATTTTTTCAACCCGGCCATGACGACTACAATCTTAGTATCTTCACTAACCGTTTCCCCTTCCAACAATACTTTATCGAATCTTTCCATAAAAGCTCAATCCGATTTGTCATTATTTTATTTTAAATCTGATAGTCGATGTTTCTGGGAAAGATACGACCCTACAGTCGAAAAGTGTGAGAGGAACTCCCGGCTCAACTGAGCAAATGAGTGGATGGATGTTGGTGGCATTGCAGAAAACCACTTGTGTACTCTATCCCCCAAAGTTAGGGGAAAATTCCGGCATTGAGTGGTATCGCTTGCCCCCACAGAGATCATATAATTCGAATACTTTGTTAAATGAACCCGGGGATCAGCAATGTCTTCGTATTATATGCTTTCCGGGAATTGAATCTTTTTCTGAATTGGGGCCTTCAAAATGATTGAAGATAGTGGTGAGGATGGCATGTTGGTCGCCCCAATCCCTCTTTAAAGGTCAAGTTGGCCTTGCATGCTCTCTACAGCTTTTCTCAAGCTTGACAACTCATCAAGAGATGCCCCCTGACTTGGAGGCTGTTCGGCGAGCAAGGATTCATGTCCTTTTGCTCGTTGCAGTCCCTCACTTGGAGGGGGAATCTCTTTGGACTGCCTCCTTGGATTGCTCGCCGCATGTGGCCCTAGGCATCCAAAGGCAGACCTTGTCAACCTTTCGAGTACAGACGGGCGTGCTTGTTTGCAAGTTGCTCGCCCTTGCCCTTGCTCTGGGCGAGCAACTCCTGGTTGGGGTTGTGATCGGCCCAATTTGTCCTGTGCGCTGGAACGAGATGTCCCATGGCTAGACATTGTTGTTCGCCCATGGGCAGATTCAGCTTGGCCTTCCATTTGGTCCATCATTTTAGCTTTGCCTTTGTCCCCTCGATTTTGGGCGTTGTTGACCTCATGTTGCTCGCCTCGAGCAGACCTTGCTCTCACTACTTCTAGTTGTCGAGACCTAGACCTTGCTTGTGAAAGTCTGAGTTGTTCTTGTTGTTTCTGAATTGTCTGGAGAGCAGCCATCATTTGGCCAATTCCTGGGGGTTTCTAGCTAATGCCTCTAGATCTGGAGGCATTATGTGAATTGCTACCGAAGGTTGGACCTTGTTCGCATGATGCGGATTACGGTCCTGAAGATCAGTGGATGAGACCCGAGTCAGGGAAACCCCTATCGAGGGATGTGAAACCCTAGTTTATTTGGATTAAGGCATCCTGATTTGAATTATCTTCTCAACCTTTGAATCTTCAAATTTGAAGAACACCCAGAACACCAAGAACACTTTTGTTTGAATCTTCAAGAATTTCTTGAGGGTTTCTTCAAATCTTCAAGTGTTAAACTTGAAGTTCTTGATAATCACACTTAAATAGAGGTTCGAGCCCTCCTTCTAGCGCCAAATTATTGGTGATCGGTTCTAATCGTATGGATTAGTGACTGTTTTTAACCGGTTTAGGGATCACCAAACAAGAACGCGTGATTGATTATCACCAAAAATGATAAATTCAAAAGATCGAGTTATAAAATCATAAATATGGGTATCGATTTCATATTTATTTCGTGTGTGTGTACATTTAGGTGTATGAGTGTGTGTTTTGGAGTATTTGTGAATTTGAACTTATTTTTATAACTGGAGAACAACTTATTTATACTAACCACCAAGTAGGAGGTGTACATGACTCTTGGACTACCAAGCTTGCATGCTTGACATGTGTCCTTTGACCACATTTGACCTTATCTAAGCTGAAACTTAATTACAAAGCCTTGTGTTTGGTCTTATCACGGATTCAACGTTGTTCACTGTTATTTACTTGGGGACTTCACTTGTCTTTGTTGCATTTGTTGCTCGCTCCTTGATCATATGATTCAGAAGTTGTTCGCTTGAGTGTTCGATGTTGATGTGCCTCTGGATCTTTAATTCTTATTCGTCAATGGTCCAATGGATTTGAAAGATTGATTGGTGGCATACACTTTATGTGTGGGTAAGTGCACCACCTTTTATTAATATTGTTCGTCAGTAAGGACTTGGCATGGTGATCATTCCAGGCCCCGGGTCTTGGACTTGTTCGCCAATAAGCTGTTCGTCAAGGCAGTTGCTCGTCATTTAATACACCTCCCGGATTTATTTATGCACTCCCATTTTGATTATCCTTGTTAGTTATCTCTGGTTTGGGTATTCTGTTACGTAATCTTCATTTAGGCCTTAACTCTTGTTTGCCAGGCTAAATTTGATGTTCGCCTATCAACAGCTGGTACAACTTATCTTGGTATATGGTATACCAAAGACACAAGCAGTGCACTTGTTGGATACAGTGATGCTGACTGGGCTGAAGACATTGATGATCGGAAGAGCACGAGTGGTGGTTGCTTCTACATGGAAAATAACTTGATTTCCTGGCATAGTAGAAAGCTGAATTGTGTATCACAATCTATTGCAGAGTCTGAGTACATTGCTGCAGGTAGTTGTTGTACACAACTTCTTTGGTTAAGTAAAATATTTAGTGATTATGGTTTAGAGAGTGATATTTTAACTGTATAATGTGATAACACTAGTGCTATCAACATTTCGAAAAATTCAGTTCAACACTCACTTACTAAACACATAAGTATTAGACATCATTTCATAAGGGATCTTGTAGAAAAGAATATTGTGAAGTTAGAAAACATACCCACTGAAAATCAGTTTGCTGATGTGTTTACTAAAGCTCTTGACCATGAGAGATTCTCATTCTTGAGAAAATCTCTTGGTATGTGCACAATCTGAATAACTGTGAAGCGGATGTGGTTATGTATGCTTAAACATTTATAACAACATCAGGGTATATGCATGTTTTAATTAAAACTTGTTCTTGTTTTCTGTTTCATAATTTCTTGTAAAATAAATCTGGACTAAGTATGATTGTTGTGTAAAAATAAAGAGGAATCACATTTCTCAAACACATAATAAGCTTTGTATTTGAAAAAGCACATCAAGATGTAACTAATTCACTGAGTAACTATGGAGCACGGAGTTCGCTACTACGATGCTTTCTTTTCAAAAGGTGATTAGTAAAACATCAATATGTCACAAATCCATTGAATAATTATGGGGCACGGAGTTCGCTGCTACGATGCACTCTCTTGAAAAGATGGATCAATGTGAATAAAAGTGCTAAAATTATTTGATGAAAAATACGACATTGGATGTTTTAACCAATGTTGAAGTGTGTGTTCCAATTTTGAATGCAACATCATATGTCGTCCGTATTTATTTTCTGAGTCAAATTATGAACCGATTATTCAGGGATTTGTTTTTAATCCTCACATGTTTAAAACACATGTTTCTTTTTATTTATTTCGTGCGCAATTTTCAATTTTAATTAATTTAAATTCGGATTTCAGATTATGGAAAACCCATGATCTCATCATGGGGGAGGGGACGTTCCTCACTTCTTAATTCCAGAATTTTCTTTTGTGGGTTGTAAAATTTAACTGCCATGTTTCTTCTCCTATAAATATCCTTGTGTCTCATGTTTAATACTCATTGTGAAAAATATGTGAGTGTAGTCTAGTATTCTTCACGTAAGTGTTGAAATTACTAGTGATCACTTTCTAGGGTTAAATTGTTATTTCTTTTAATTCATATTTCATTTACTTTTTCTTGAAGTACTTAATGGTTGGAAATCGAAAGAAACCCTCTCACATTTCCAAAACTCCCTCAAACTCTCCACCTTCTCAAACCTCGAACCTCAACTTGCTCGTAGAAATGGCCTCTAACCGAACCCAGAATGTTGCTCATGTTGCTCCATCATCAAGCGCAACACCACTTTCCACTCAAACCCCAATCCGTGCCTTTCCAGTAAATATCCACATTCCAACTGATGCAACGGTCGATCAGCTTGAATCGATTACATGAGGGATTGCTCAAAGCCTTCAAGGAATCCCTGTTGTTCCTAAACTTACCATTGGCTCGATTGATGTCGATGTTTCTTCCTATCTGAACCAAACCCAAAATACTTCACCTACTACTCAAATCGAAGGCACCTCTTCGATTGCCCGACCTGAAAATCCTCAATCCTAACACCAAGCCAAAATCCCTGCTGCTAATATTTCACAAGATGTTGAAACAGGTGATCAAGCCATGGAAGATGCTCTCATTGCCGAAGAAACTATTGTTGAGGAAGTTAGGGAACAAAGCCCTAATGTCAAAGTGGCTGATGAGGAAATGCCAAAAGAAGACAAGGAAGAATCACCCAAAACTGATTCTTCAATGTCTGAGGACTATGAGCCTATTCCAATTGCTAAAGTTGTAAAGAAGAAAACTGGTGGAAAGAGAAAGAGAAGCCCTGCTCAATTTAGGAGACGTTCAGGAAGAGCTAGGAAGAAGGTTAATTATGCTGAGATCTCAAGGAAGAAAAAGAATGATGAAGGAGATGTTGTTGCACACCCTATTCAAGTGTTTTCTGAATCTGAAAAGGAGTCAAGCCCAAAGAACTCAACTGAAGGTGAAGCTGGTGCTTCTCAAACTCAAGGAAAAGAAGCTTCTGATGAAAGTGATGTGCCTATCTTCGAACTAAGAAGGAGAGCCAGAGTTGAGCTGAGAACGAAGAGGAAATTTGAAAATGTTGCTGATATTGCTGGAACAAGTGCAGCAGTACCAGAACCAGAGAATGATTATAGCAGTACGGAGAGCAGTTCTAAAAAGACAAAAACTGATTCTGACAGAGGTAATGAGTTTGAACACTCTGTAGAACAAGCTAGTACTAATGTTGATGATGAATCTTTAGAACAAAGGATAGCCAGGTTAAGCAATAGAAATCTGTTAATTGAGAGAAATACTAACATTGATGAATTTGAATCTAAGGGTCTAGTCAGATACTTAGAGGAAAGGAGCTTGATGCATGCTGTAACCTTTGTTGATGCCTTTGTTACTGATTGGATCTATGAGTTCTATGATTGTTTGAAGGAAAATAATGCTAGAAGAAACTCAAGATGGTATGGGTCTGTGAGATTTAGATATAGGAATGTTCAATTCACTCCTGAGATGATTAATGAGTTTTTACATGTTGAGAACGTTGAGGAAGAGTTGTTCATCTTGTTTTTTGGCTGTTTTGCTACATAAGTGTGAAAAGATATGTGTACAATACGATATTGACCTCTATTGTACATACATCACTGACTTATATATTGAAAAATATATACATCAGGTGTGTTGCAGCAGAAATGTCAAATTGGGAGAGATTGTTAATGTTGTTGGTGGTGAAGTATTCACTATTTACTTTGAAACAACATGAATTTGTCCTTTCTTCTCATTAACTAACACTTTATGATCAAATGTTCCTTTAGATGTTTTGACATGCAGGTTGAAGATCTAGAAGGATCTACAAGACTCTGGAATACTCAATGTTGCAGTGAATGTTGCAAACATTGGTTGCAACATGGAGCGGTTACGGGTTCCAGAAGGTTCTACAAAGACTTAAAAGGATCTACACGTTTCAGGCTATTTCAAATCTGTTTAGAACAATCAAGATCAGGCGATTGCAATCAAGGATATCAGAAATAAAGATAAGATCGTGGGAGATAAATAAAAGATCATGGATTGGTTACATGAAGAAGTTATTTACGGATGAAGACCTCCATCTATAAATAGAAACCGAAGTCTTCAGTACCAAGTGTGGAGTAAAAGAGTACACATACTCTAGTGTTGATCCTGAGTTCAAAGGTAATAGGGCAGTTATTCCAACATTTATGTTATGCCTAGAAGTTTAGTACATCTCGCATAACTTTCGATCAATCCTATATCTATAGATAGAGAGATCATACATATAGAGTGAGATCAACTTTGATGGTGTATAATGTTATACACTTAGCCAATTTAGATTTGATAAGTGATATCAAGTCTTGCTTCCGTTATGAACGATTTAACTCTTCACATAACTTTTGTATCACTAATCTTATTATAGTGAACGTTTAGCCGTAAGGCTAGCACAAGCTATTTATATAGTTTGTGTTATAAAGTATTTCATCTTGCAATAGTGTGTTTAAGTCTTCCTCTGTGTACACGATTTATCTCTGTTTTCCAGATTGTTGTAGTGATTGTTCTAACATTCGTTATAACATCTATACTTAACAACACACGCACACCTACATTGTCTGCTCGCACATGAGACCTAAAGATGTGACAGAGGAGCTAATTAAGCTAAAGACTTTCCCATTCTCCGTGAAGGATTCAACAAAGGAATGGTTGTACTATTTGCCTTCCGCATCGGTCACTACGTGGGCCGAGATGAAGCGTTTGTTCTTGTAGAAGTACTTTCTAGCCTCTAGGGTGGCGAGCCTACGCAAAAAAAATTGTGGGGCAAAGCAAGATGTAGGGGAGACTCTTTACGAGTATTGGGAGCGATTCAAGAAGTTGTTAGCGAAGTTGTTAGCGAGCTACCCATAACATCAAATCACCGAGCAGCTTCTGATCCAGTACTTTTATGAGGGGTTGACCCTCGCTTATCACAACTTGATTGATGCAGCGAGAGGAGGAGCTCTCACTGATAAGATCCCAACGCAAGCTAGGTACCTCATCTCGAACATGGCGACTAACACTCAACAGTTTAGCCATCGTGATGCCCCAACAAATCTGGTATAATCGGTAAGTGAGTCTGCTATATGTGATAAGCTGGCGGAACTAACTGCTTTTGTGAGACAACTTGCTACAGGTGGAACTCAAACCCAGCCTACGTACGAGAATGAGGTGCATGCCAAAGCTATTGGGAATTCCCAAGGGCGGAAGTATGACCCATTCTCGAACACGTACAACCCAGGTTGGAGAGAGCATCCTAACCTTAGATATGGGAACCAGCAGAGTACTCAACCAAGTGGTAACAACTGGTCACCACAGCAGCAAAGAGGGCAATTTCAAGTTAGCCCACCCGTGGAGAACTCTGGAAAATCCACGGAGAAATTGATCAAGATGCTTACTACCCAATTCTTGTTGTTCCAGTAGAACATGCAGTAGACCATGCGATAATTCTAGCAGAACACCACCTCTACGATCAGTGACGGAGCCAGGATTTTCGTCCAGGGGGCCCCACTTATGTACTAAAAACAAGATCATGAATAAATACCCATTTTTTATAAATTAAAATGATAACAATTATTATATCAAAATTTAAAAATAAAAATTTGGTACATTTGAATTATACTTCTTTTGTTCCACATTAGTCTTCACACCTAATGTAATACTTTTTAAGAAGAAGAAAAATGTTGAAAAGTGATTTTTTGATAATTTTATTTGAATATAAATTGTATTTTGAGAGAGTATTATTTCCCTTTTTGGGGTTGAAGAGTATAGTGAGACGGATGGAAAAAAGGAAGAAGTTTATTATGCGAAGGAGGGAGTAAGTAGCATTCTTCTTTGATCTTCATGTTTTGAAAGCATTGTACTCACACCTTCTCTATAACATATACTTTTTTTCATCCCATAATTGTTTGTTAAATAAAAATAAAATTCATAAACTCCACCTCACAATATTCATATATTTACGGAAAATGTCATTATTTTTTAGGTTCATACTACACCAAATTTAACTATTTTCTTTATTTTATATATAAAAGTTTATCTAACTGCACCTCAACATTTTATGTGTAGGTCTTGTATGAGACCGTCTTATGGCATTAGACAATAAAAATTAGTATAACTAGGCATTGACTCATTAACACTTTGGTAGTAGTGGGTGTTAATTTGTGTTGCTTCATTCATGAGACCGTTTTATACAAGTGTTTGTCACATTTTATTCATTACATTTTTTCAAATAAGAGTTCTCATTCTCCAGAGCAGACAATTGGGAATGGAGAAAATACAACATATAATTTTTTTTATGCATTGTATATTGTTATATAACCCTGAATATCATCCTCAAATTAAAAAAGAATAAATTAATGAACAAAAAAAGGATTGTGCAAGACGGCGGTAGGATTCGAGGCCTGGTTCTTTATTAAAGAGAAATATGACTTATACCCATAGTAGCCAACCACTGAGACAGAACAAAAACTAAAACTAATTCGATAATCAATATATATATATATATATATAGGAAATTTTAGAAAAAATCCAGGGGGCCTAGTCCCCCCCCCCCTGTACCCTTCTTTGCTCCGTTACTGTCTACGATAAAGAACCTGGAAATGCAAATGAGTCAGCTTGCCACAACTGTCGGCAAATTGGAACCCCCAATATAGTGGGAAACTGCCCTCCCAAACTAAAGTCAACCCTAGGAACGTGAACGTTGTCACGTTGAGGAGTGGAAAACATCTGAAGGAGGTTAAAAGCCTATTTCGACGACCCCTATTGTTGAAAAAGAAGGGAAGATTTCGAAACAGGCTGACACTGGGTCGTCCAGTATGGACCAGAATCCGGAAATGCATGATAAAAAGGTTAGTGCTCCAATTCCCAAGCCCATTAACACTAATATTCTGTCTTTTCCTTCCAGGTTTGAACGAGCAGCAAAAGTAGACAAGGAGAAGCAGGTTCTAGACGTTTTCCGAAAGGTTGAGATCAATATCCCGCTGCTTGATGCAATAGCTCAAATTCCGAGATAAGCTAAATTTCTTAAGGAGTTTTGCACCAACAAGCGCAAACTGAAGGGGAATGGGAAAGTAGTGATGGGGGAGAACGTGTCGGCACTATTCCAAAAGAGGCTTCCAGAAAAGCTTAAGGACCCAGGTACGTTTACTATCCCTTGTAGGATTGGGAATGTTAGAATTGCTCAAGCTTTGCTAGATCTAGGAGCATCCATTAATGTTATGCCTCGTGCTGTTTTTGTTGTTTTGAATATTGGGCCATTGAAAGAGACTAATATTGAAATTATGTTAGCTGATCGTAGTAGTGTAAACTCCGATGGGGTAATTGAGAATGTCTTAGTGCAAGTTGGTGATCTTATCTTTCCTGCTGATTTTTATGTGCTCGATATGAATGGGAGTACTTCGGTTACTATGCCTATCTTGTTAGGGAGGCCGTTCTTGAACACCGCCCAAACTAAGATAAATGTATCCGAAGGAACTCTCACTGTGGAATTTGATGGAAAGGTCATTAACTTTAACATTTATGATGCTATGAAACACCCTGAACCGTATCATGAAGGATTTCAACTGGAGGACGTGGAGCTAGAGGTCATGGAAGACTCACTAATGAACTGAAAATGAGTACCGTTGAGCTAAACGATGTTAAAAAAAAAGTGTTGAACGAGAGGTAACTCGTTTTTTATTTTGTTATATTTTTTAACTTTTTTTTTATATTTTTCAATTTTTTTTAATCGTCTTCACGTATTTTTTTTCCTTGACTGTGATTTTAGGTGCTACGAAGCTCATTTCGTAATGGTAATTGAGTGGATGGTAATTTAATTGCAGCGAGTTCTTGTACGTGAGGAATGAATGATGGTACATATGAGGATGAATTAAGATGAGGGCCCAATTCACGCCATGCTCTGCCAACTGTTGCTCGAAGCAGCGCCCGTGTGCCGCTACTCGCTGCACCACCCCTTGACACTGCCGTACCACTAGACCGTACTCTAGCACTCAGTTCCCCTCCTGGCCTCGAATTCAGCTCCGCTCGAAGCCATCCTTCACCACCGGATGTGGCGCTGCCACCTGCTGCCCAGGTCGTTGCGTCGAGCGCCAGGCCACTGCCTCTCTATTCCAGTGGTCGTCGCGCCACTCCCTCTCCAGCACCCGTGCGCCGTCGACCTTCGCGCTCGCCACCCTGCTGTTTTAGAGGCCACCGCCTATCTACCCACCCGTCGTGCACCACAGCAGCATCCGTGCGCAGCCCTGCCCATTTTTTATGATAATGAGGCTCACCTGAGGGGGGCATCACCCCACGCCTCATCACTAATCAGGTGTTTTCTTTCCATGGTTTGCACACCCTTGTTTGTTTTATTTATTTCCCATGTTTTGTTTGCTTGTGGACAAACCAGGATTTAAGTGTTGTGGGGGTAAATTGATAATTTTGCAAGGCATGATGTAGTGGAGATTGTGTGTTTCAGTTGCTATTTTTTTCTTTGTTAGGAATCGCTGTGAGCTGCTGATTTTGTCATTTTTCGCTTGTGGTGGTTTTAGTTAGCATGTTGTCTTTGAGCCTATTTATTGGTCAAGTCTCATGCACTAATTGTTTGAGTATCATGGCATGACTAGGGAGACATATGTGATTGATTCTTTGTTCATAAACGGACCTCAAAATACCACATAATACCCTCCGACATATTGCATTAAACCACTTGCAAACAAGTGAGCATACTTTTCGTGGACGGAGGGAGTATAATTTTATTTTATTGTATTTTTTAAAACATTAAGAATTGAGCGAAACATTAAGGAGGTGTTTACTTAGTATTGGACACATCTGGATGGGGGATAAATTTTCCCCCATCTCAATCACTTTTCGGATTTGCACATCTCATCCTCCATCCAAATACACATTCACCCCTATTATACACCTACACCCCTAAAACTATCACATCACAACTTTTTCTTACACCAACTCATCACCTCTCTTACTTTTTTTATATCAACTCATTATCTCCCCTACTTTTCTTACACTTAGTCATTATTCCACTAACTAACAATAATAAAATAATGGGAGAAAAGCAAAATTGCCCTTAAATGTATGGGCAAAATGTTTTTTGCCCAACTTTTAAAAAAAATTATCGCCCTAAAAAAGGTTGGCAAATGGTTGGCACACAGGTTGGCACGGTGTCAACCGTTTGCCAACCTTTTTGGGGCAAAATATATCTTTTTTTACAAAAGGGGATAAAAACAAGTGTCCCCTTAATTTTTAGGTAATTTTGTGTATTTTCTCTAAAATAATACATTATCATCACTCAAAAGAGTTGATTTGACATAAAACCTCATCCGCCCCTGCCACATCCAAGACAAATTTATTATTCACATGATTTGTTCCATCCATTTTTTTCTCCATTAGGATGTGATCCATCCACCTCCATCCCTAAGTAAACACCCCCTAACGTTTTCAATAAGCTTACTTGAGATGTGAAGTGAGTGAACAAGGGTTTTGTGTAGTTATCCATTAACTCAAGGAGTTTGATCCTATTTGAGTCACTAATCCATAGTCATCCGACCATTGCAAAAGAGCTTCATTACATCCCTTAAAAGTCGTTGATGATTTCTTGTGTATTTGCATTAATTGGAGTGGAAATTGAGATAATTTGCGAGTTTATGGTGAGTTATGTGCACAATGACTCGAGTATATACATTTCTCATTTTCTTGAGAGTTTGAGAGATACACTACCTTGAAGAGGGTCACAAATTTGTGCATATTATCTTAATTTGGTTTTGATTAATTCACTAAGTATACCTTGGTTTTAGGGTGCATACTGGATTATCTTGATACTTAGAGAATTTGAAAACTGACATATGTAGAAAAAAGCATTCCCACATTCACATACACTTACACACATATCTACTCATTAAGGAGCTGTTGGAATTGTACTCAATCTTCTCACATTGAAAGATTGCAGTAAGAGAACCTAGAACAAGTTGTGTTCAAAAGATTGAGTTGTAACAAACAATTCCAGTACGTAAGTAAGTGAGTGGGACCCCTTTAGATAAAAGGAGGGTGGACGTAGGATCTGTTATATCTGAATCATTATAAAATCTTGTGTTCTTTACTTTTTAATTCTTGTATTCAAACTGCTTCAAATTGTTTTAAATAATTCTTCTTTTAAAAGAGATTTTCATATTAAAGGTCATTCTCAAAATAATTATGCATTTTCAGTTCTTTCAAATTAACTTGTGGAACCAATAGATAATTCAGTGAGAAAATGAAAAGGTAAAATAAAGGTGAATGTAAATGTATATTGTAAAAAGTTTAAATGTAAAAAAACTGTATTTACCCAATGGACGTCACATATTTGATGGCAGAAGATAAACACTACAGATTTAAAATTTAAAATATTTAACAACTTTTAAGGAGAAGAAATAAATTTGAAATGGAAGAAAGTTGGTGCGACAAGTCAGTTGGAGAGAACTTGACTTTAGATAGAAGTAAGATATAAGATACTCTCTCTATCTTGGAACTACTTTCGTAGTGGAGGATGACACATTTAAAAAAAAGAGTAATGTGAGATTGAATAAAATAATAGTATTTATTTCTTTACTTTATAGACTTTTGTGAGAGGTGTTTATTTTCTTTTTAAAAGTATAAAAGTAATTGAGGGAAGTTCAAATAAGACAAATGTGAAATTAGTTGTGGGACAGAGGGTATTATTTCAAATTTTGTTTAACTTTAATCATTTTTTATAAACTTTTTTTTTACAAAGTCTATATTATACTCCCTCTGTCCCTGAGTAAGGTTCTCACTTTCGAAATGTCCCACACTAAGTTTCTCATTTCATAAATGACAAAAAATAATACTTCATATATTAATAAACATATACATTTTTAAACAACTACTCTTTAATTGTCACAACCTATTACTTTTTATAAAATTCAATATGTTGGTCCATCATATATTAACAAATAAATACTTTCTTAAGCAAAAGAATGGGGTGGGGGGAGCTTACACTAGGACAGATGGAGTACTAATTTGTTATTGCTGGAATTTATATCTGTACACAAACATTCATATAGAATATTTTACATGTAAAATAATAACCATATTGAAATATTTGTGGATCTGGCCGGGTCGGGCAAAATTTTCCCATAATCTCACGGAAGGTTAAAATCAGGAATTTTGCTCCCAAATTGTGTTATTATATAGGCAAACATGTGTTACTGTAAGGGCAAAATGTAAGAACAAAATGTGTGTTACTATCAGACTAAATATTATTTTTTCACATATATTCATTTATTTTTACATAAATAAATAGTTTTTCGTACAATATACGGGCAAAATGTATGTTACCATCAGAAAATATATTTGTTCTTCACAAATATTTATTTATTTTGAAAGAAAAAATTATGTTTCATATAATAACACATGTACAGTATAAAGTGTTTTACTGCATGAAAGAATATACTTAGATTTAAAGGGATGATAAATAAATTAAGAAACACGTATTTGTTCTTATAAAAATACATTTTGCCCTTACGTTTGCCCATATAATAATGCAAACTAGGAGCAAATGTGTGTTATTGTACGTACAAATATTTATTTGTCCTTATAGTAACACATGTAAGTTATTGAAAGATGTGTTATTACATGAACAAAATAGTATCATATGAAACAATATACATAGATTTAAAGGGATAAAAAAAATTAAAAAACACATATTTGTTGTTATAAAATTACATAGTTATCCTTATAATTACTATAAATTACAAATATGTGTTGTTTAAAAGACTACTAACACACATTTTACCACAGTAACATGTGTTTGCTCATTTAGTAACATAAACTGAGAGCAAATATGTGTTATCGTACGTACAAATATTTATTTATCCTTATAGAAACATATTTTGTTCTTATAGTAACACATGTAAGGTATTAAAAGATCTATATGAAAAAAATAGTACCAACATGAAACAATAAATTTAGATTTAAGCGGATGAGAAAAATATTAAAAAAACACATATTTATTCTTATAAAAATACATATTTGTTCTTATAGTTTACTATAAAGTACAAAAATGTATTATTTTAAGGACTAGTAACTAGGTTTGGAAAAAATATCAAAATTTCGGTATACCGGGCTTATCGTACCGTAAAAATGTTGAATTTAATGATATATTAGTAAGGTATGGTATCGTATAAAAAATTTCGGTACGGTAACGGTATATAAATTCAGAATTTCCGGTATATCTATTATAATTATTTAATACCACTTTAACGTCATGGGATTGGTAAATCCAAAGTATATTAAATTGTACTTATTAATAAAGTATATAATTTATTTAAGCAGTTGACATATAAATACGAATAATATATATCATAGAAGTAACAAGCTCACGTAATAATTAATTGGGCATACCAGGTTTCACATTCACATAATTGATATATCACAAGTTGGTTCAAATTAAGGGGCAAAGCCCAAAACTATTTTCACGTAACGGCCTAATCTGCCAAAATCACTTTCCACATATTGTAAATCCCTTCCAAACCATTTTCGTACAACATCCTTTCTCATTCTACTAACCTTCCAATCTCCATTCAAAATATATATATAAAGACAGTAGGTAATCAATGGCCACATTCCCAGTGCGCACGTAGGCAGCTGACCGGGGACCAGGTCTAGTCTAAATCAACAGCCTTGATCCCGAAGGTGTCCACAACAGTTCCCCGGAGACTGGAATATAATCAACAACTTTGATTCCAAGGGCGTTCAAATACAACTCCCCGGAGATCGGAATCTAATCTAAATCAACAACCTTTATTCCGAGGGCATCCACGACAGCTCCCCGGAGGTTTGGAATAAATACCCACACCACGAATCCGTAATTACTAACTTTCTGTCCTTTTATAAAACTGACATTTCAAACTGTAGAGAGAACTTACTTGATTGACAACTGAATTGATTCATGCTCACATAATGCCCTTAATCATGCAATGGTGATTGATTTGAATAAAAACAATAAACATTTTGTATCATATATAAATATATCACATAATTCAAACAGTTATATAATAGAAGTACATTTATGTTGGATTAGTTATTTTAGATTTATTTAGTCGAGTTCAGAGAATACCGGTGTTGGTGATCAATTTTTATCGGATGGATTAGTGACTGTTTAAGTTCGGTTTAAAGATCATCAATCAATTACGTGTGATTGGTTACCACCGTAAATGGTAAATCGAGGGTTCGGGTTATGAACTTGTAAACACGAAAGTTGAAATTGTAATAATTTCGTATGTGTGCACGTCTAGGTGTTTAAGTGTGTGTTTTTGGAGCATTTTTGAATTTTAACTTGTATTTCTTAAGCTGAAGAACAACTATTTATAGAGACTAGCAAGCATGAGGTGTCTACGACTCTTGGTCTCCCTAGCCTGCATGCTTGACATGTGTCCTTTGACCTTAGTTTGACCTTTCTAAGCTGAATCTTAGTTACAAAGTCTTCTTTGGTCTTATCTCGGACTTCGTTGTTGTTCGTCCAGGTCGGCTTAGTGTATCCAGAATAGTTTTTTCATAAATGTTGTTCGCCTTTTGAGTGCATGGCTCAGAAGTTGTTCGCCTTTGTGTTTTACACAGATTGGCTTTGGGATCTTGATCATTTATTTGTCGACATGCACTTCTTAGGCTGGTAGATGTACCACCTTTTGACAATGTTGCTCGTCATCAGTGACTTGGCATATTGTTTATATCTGGTCTCGGGTCTTAAAAATTGTTCGCCAGTATCTTGCTCGTCTATAGAGTTGTTCGTCAGTTTATACACTCCCTGGATTGGTTTGTGCACCCCGGCTTGATTTTCTTTGTTGATCAGCTTCGACTTGGTGTTGACTCTTCATAATCCTTTTTAAGGTTTTAATCTTTATTCGCCTAGCAATAATTGATGTTCGCCTATCAACAACCGGCACAACGTTATTGTTAGCAGATCAATCAACCGATCATCACCCACCTCCTAACTTTATTGATAAGTTACAACTGTCTTTGAATTCTTTTGGAAGATAACTTGCGTTGTAGAGACGTCCCGAGTGCGATACAAACAGAAGGTCGGATCCCTCGTGCGTAATCCGATTAGTACAGAATCCTAGTATAAAATCATTTGATTAAAAAATTGACCTTTGAATTATTAGGAAAACTTGAGAGTTTGTGTTATGAGAATCGAGATGGTTATTGTCTTAAATTTCTATTGGATAGACTTACTTATAGGTCACAACTATTTTGGTAAATACACCACTTCTAAAAGATTGGTGCATTGGGAGGTGTACTTACTAATTTCCTTGTGGTAAGACTATTTCGATTTCTACAAAATAATCTATTGGTTTTCCTTATCTTATTTTATAACTTAAATATATAATATATAGTATTTTCTCAAAAATAATAAAAGAATAAGAAATTTATTTAAATAATAATATTAATATTATAAAAGTCTCAAACTTAATATTATTCTTTCAAAAATCTATATTTTATTTTAAAAGGACTTTTGAATATAATTTGTTTTTTATAAATAAAAACCCCTTTATTAATCTTATTAATAAACTTTCACTTGAAGAAGTTTGAATTATAAAACTAAAATAATGTATAATTATGTTCTTCTTTTCCTAATATTAGACTCATTTGGTTTTAGAGAAAACTTCATAATAAAATATTTAAATAGTGTATATATATATATAATTTTCTTTCTATTAAGTAATACTATTAAAATTGATTAGTGATACTTTTAAAACAAAAGAGTAATACTACTTTCCAAAATTACCCTTTTTCATTTGTTACTAGTTTGGATATAAATTGACTTACCTTTTGGTTCCATTTTCTAACTTGAGTAATATGATAATTTTGATAACCCAAAGTATTACTATAAAAAAACTAAAGGTATTAGTCTTTTTCTCAAATAAAGAAGACCAAGATTTTTTTTTTTAAAGAAACATGAAGCTTCTCTTTGTCCCGAGTTTAAACAATAGCAGGGGAACTAAACCAAACTAATTAATCTCCTCAATATCACCGTATCATTAGTTAAGTCAATAAAACTAATTCATCAAAATATCGAACATCTAATTTAATAATCCCAACAAGTTAAACCAAAATACTAACAACCAATTTCATCATCATTCAACTAATTCAATAATACTAACCAGTTAAATCAACAATACTAAATAGCTAAACCAACCATACTAGACAACTATTCCAATAACACTAGTAGAAACTTTAATAGCAAATATCAAAACTCCATCTACCAGTTCTACGGGCTTCAATCAAAATGACAAGTACTCCAAAGTACTCCAATTTTTACAAAATTTCAACAATAGGAAAAGTAGGAAATAACATTATATTCCTATCTAAATTTTTAATGAAGAACAAGACAGAAGGAGGATAGCAAATTCTTACGAGTCCCAAATCGGGCAACCTAACGGCGTGGTTTAAAGGTTCGGTTGAATAAGTTGAACATCCTAATGACGTCATCACGATACTCTTAAAAATGGGCAGTGGGCTTCTCGGAAATGAGGAAGAAGATGATGGTGCCTCGATTAAACACGAAAAGAAAATGAACTGTGAGTATTTTTTTTTAGGGAAGAATAAATTAAAGAAACTGAAGTCGAAAGGACTCGAGAGCAGATCGTACATGAGACTCACCTAAACAAAGATGGAGGTCCACGGCGTTGCTTTGATCGGTGGTCGATAAAAGGTGAGGCGGCGCTTGGAGGATGTGCGGCGGCGGACGTCGCGGCTGAGGAGAGAAAGCGACGCTCGGGGCGAGGCGGCGCTTCGAGCGGCGGCGAAGAGAGAGAGCACGACGGCGATTTCTTTCCGATCGGACCGGAACCGAGGTGGCGATGGCTGGAAGCTGAAAGAAATGGCGCTACTGTTGGCGGCAGCTTTCGTCGCCGGAAAAAGGGAGGCGGTGTGGCGCGATCGACGGTGGAGGAGGGCGGTGGCGTCTTGGCATTGCACGACGGCGCTGGAGTGCGATGGGGGTTGCGTCGCGCGGCAGCGTTCGATCGGAGAAGGGAGCGGTGGCTCTCGGAGCTGAGGCGAGGCGGCGGCTGGTGGTGAGAGGCACGGCGGAGGTCAAAGAGAGAGAAATAAGAGAGAAGGGAGAGAAAGATAAGTTGTACGCGTTTTTAATAAAGGAGAGAGAAGGAGATATTTTATTTGGAAAATTAATTTCTTAGTTAATCTATATATATATAAAAATAGAAGTGAGGAAAGAGAAAAAGTTGCATTTATTGGAGCAAGTGAAATGCACTTGCTTTATGGTGCAATAGTGACTCTCACTCTCCACTAAAGAGAGTGAATTAATTTTACCAATTTCTTTTCTTTTTTACTTTGCATCAATAGTTTTCAAAATTCTTTAAGTTTTTTATTTTAAATCTATTTTCAACAAACTACATATCAAATTAAATTGTCTTATGAACATTTTTAATTTAACATATATATTGTACTTATAAAAATAAAAATCATATTTAAAATATTTATTTTTATTATTAAGTGTTTTCTATTGACTTTAACTATATGATTAATCGAATTTAAATAATTTTTATTTAGACTATATAAGTTTTTTAAATGTTAAATAATTTTATGAATTTAGTATACAATTAAATATTATAATACTCACATATATACAATATTCTTATATCTTAATTGATTTATGGATAAATAAATTTAATTTAAACTCTCTTTTTATATAATTCATTCATTATATAATTTTGTATTTATAATTTAAAATATTCAATCCGTGCATCGCACGGGAGAAATACTAGTTAATTTTAAAAGAAGGAATAAATATGTGGGTGAGATTAATACTCTAATTAATTTAATTCAAAAAGGGAAATAACTCTTGTGGTTAGGGATTAATCCCCTTTAATTCTGATATTTTCGTTCCTGCCTGACACGGTTTAGGGATCGTTTGGTTCACGAGCTTAATCCCGAATTGAAAATTAATACAGTTTTAGAACTCAATTAATATTTTATTGTATTTTAATTATTCTCAATAAATTATACGGATCGAAAACATAATTTTACTTTGAATATTTAATTTCTCGTAGTCCTTTATTCGTTTGAAAGATTCGATTCTTTTCTTCGAATTCGGGAATTTGAAATAGGGTATAAATTTAAATTACACAATAGCATACAAAAATAATAAAATTAAAAGAAATAAGATAACAATATAAAATAAGAGTTCTAGGAATATAAAAGGTATAAAACGGGACGGGGTGTTACATCCTCACCCCCTTAACAGGAATTTCGTCCCCGAAATTCAGCTTCTAGGTATTGCTTAGGTATTAAGGGTACTTGGTTTGGACTTCAACAAATGATTGTCTAATGTCAGGGGTAGCACTCTACTCTGATCCTTAATTTTCATAGCGGCTCCAGATGTAATACTTATATTCAAAGTTCTTCATTTTTCTTTTACTAATCCCGATTTCTTTCTAAAGTTTTCAAATATAAGGAAACGAGATGTTCCAGTATCAAACATTAAGCATGCGGACTTTTGAGTATAGAGATAGTACCTGCTAGTACTTTGTGTTGCTCGGGTTGTTCCTGAGCTTTAATAGGGGCGTCCTCCACTGCTTTCTCCTTCTTCCAATATAGGATTCCTGTGGCTTGATTAGGCGTGAAATTGTCATGATTCGTAGCTTGAAATACCCCAATCTTGGTCGAGTTTATAGAGTATTTAGAGTCAATTGAGCATTATTTCTACACATTGATGAATTTGTCTCTTTGATGCTCATAGGTGAATAGAGGACGAAAAACGGAGTTCGTAGGACTTTGAATCAACTCAAACGGATGCCCGGATGAGAAGATATTGAAGAAATACGATTGGTATTAGTGCGGACGAGGAAAAGTATCACTTGGGAGGAGTTAGAAGTCACTCGAGTGACTAGGTCGAGCGCCCCCGCTCGAGCGCATTGCTCGAGCGCCTAAACGTACAGAACTATTCTTGCGCTCGAGCGCCACCGCTCGAGCGAATTGCTCGAGCGCCCAAAACATACAGTGAGATTTCAACGCTCGACCAGCTCGAGCGGAACCGCTCGAGCGATTGTGTCATTCGAGCTACACTGCTCGAGCGGGACCGCTCGAGCGTTTTGCTCGAGCGCCCATGGATTTTTGCCTCCGGATGCGTATTTTCGGCCCATTAACTCCCGTTTCGACCCGTGCCTATATATACCTCTTCCAAACACGTTTTGAAGAGATCCCCGACTTTTAGAAATACTTTTAGACTTAGTTTTTGGAGAGGAAGGAGACGAGCAAGCTTTACTTTTACGTTGTTAAGGTTTTTCATACGAATTCTAGTTTCTTTTCAATTCTTAGTTTCTTTTCATTAGTTCGTTACTTTGAACACGTTTAAATTTTGTTTTTATTAATTCAATTTCAGTTCTTCGTATTTATTTTCTTTTAAAACCCTAGTTCATGTTTCTTATTTTCTTCGTTCAATTCAATATGTTTATGTTCGTTGTTTCTTTAATTGCTTTTAGTTTTGTTAAAACCATGTCCAGCTAAAACCCTTGCGTGCTTAGGTTAGGATGAACTCGTAGAAGTAGGATGTGGGTACATAATTAGGGTAGTTTGTGACGTTAGTTTTAATTCTCTTAGTTAATGAATTCTTATAATTAATCTGAACTTTACCTTTAAATTTAGTACGAAAGTGTTAGAGAGAGGACGACCGCATCACTCAATAACAACTAGTAGTCTTAACGAGAAGGTTTAGGAAAGGTTAATTCATTTACCGGTTTAGCGAAGGAGGACGACCGCATCACCTTAGTTAAATTAGGGTCTCATTAATTGAGCACAATCCATTAACTTGTTAGTGGATTAGTGAAGTCGAGTGTTAGGGTAAAGTATTAGGGTTTAGAATCTTGAGCTTTCACCTTGCATTCTTATACTTAGGTTAATTCTTGTTTGTCACAGTTATTTTGATTATGTACCTGCTCCGTTAGTATACGTAGGGATTCCTATCCTAAGCATCACCATCTCTCATTAGAACACAACCCTTAGTTAATTTAATTGCTTTAGTATTTTAGTTTACTTAGTTTATTTCAGTCTTTTAATTAATCTTTCCAAAAACCCAAAAACATCACACTCATATTAATTACGACGCGTAGATCTTCAGGGATCTATTCGCATATACACCATCCCTTGGGTTCGATAATACTTGGTCCCTATACTTGCCCATACTACAGTGAACTCGTACTCTTGCGGGGTAGCTACTAGTAGAAGCTAGTGTAGTCGCTTTAAGTCAATGGCGTCGTTGCCGGGGATGGCGTTATATGCCTTTTGAATAGGACTTGTAGATAGCTTAGTAGTTAGTAGTGGGTTATTTATTTTCTGTTTTTATTTTTATTTTTATCCATTCGACAGTTGTGTTTTGATCCTTCTGCTAGTGTGTTAGGTTTATGAGAACACGCTCACAAGGCAATACGAGCGAAGAGAGAATACCGTTGGACCCTGAGACAATAGCCAGAAGGAACCGAGCTTACTTGAGAAGGATGAACGCTGCCGACTTAGGGAAGGAACCAATGGACATCAATAATGAGTTGGACGATGCTGCCAACAATTTCAATCAGGCAGTAGACCGAGTTGAAGGCACTGGAGTTAGTGGTAGCCAGAATCAAATTCCACTAGGGGATAGCCAGAGCCTAAACCCGGATACACGAAACGTAGGAAATCCAGCTCAGAACCTTGTCCATAATCCTCCTAACAACCCTGCTTACCCACAAAACCCAAATAACCCTTTTAACAACCCAGTATACCAACATTACCCATACCCACCTTATCCTTACCCACCATATCCATATCATCCACCCCCAGTCTACAACCAACCACCTGTTTACCAACCACCACCCCAACAAGTACCCGTACCAGTTGCTAATCCTCAACACATTCCGCGGAACGTAGACAACAATATGGCTATTCGAGGGAGGTTTGCAGCACAGCCACAGCGGTACTATGATGGAGTGGCTTTACCTCCTGTTGAGGCGAACAACTTCTCGATATCACCGGGGATTTTAAAGCTGCTGACCGAGAATCAGTTCAAAGGGGTGATCGGGAATGAGAATCCTCACACACATCTGAGGAGCTTTCTCATGATAGCCTCAACATTCAATTACAATGGCATGTCTGAAGATGCCAAGAGGCTTAGGCTGTTCCCATTCTCATTGACGGGAATAGCCAAGGAGTGGTACGATAATACGCTCCCGCGGGGAGGTATTACCACTTGGGCCGAGCTCGAGCGTCTGTTCCTCGAGCGATTCTACCCTCCATCTAGGACGATCAAGGCTAGAATTGAGATCTCGTCCTTTCGCCAGAAGTCTGGAGAGGATTTACGCCAAGCGTGGGAGAGATACTCAAACATGCTAATAGAGTGCCCACAGCACGGGTACAACGAGGGAGACATTATGGCATTCTTCTATAGTGGTGCCAACAAGGCGGGGCAAGACCATTTAGACGCTTGTGCGGGCGGAGCATTCCTGAACCAAGGCATAGAGAGGTGTAGGGAGATCGTGGACAACATTGTCACGAATGCCGGTGCTTGGGGTGTGGATGCAGATTTTCAGAGGGTGCATCAGGTTGAAGAGGGAGAAGGAACGAGAAGGCTATTGATGGCCATGATGGAGAAGATAAACAACCTCGAGTTGGGAAAGAGTTTGGGTGGAGAGCATGCAGCAGAGAATGAGAGAGTAGACCAACCAAGTGGGCAGCAAGAGGTAGCCAATTACATGGGAGGTCCGTATTACAATCAGAATGGCTACCAAGGTGGTAATCAGTATGGAAGGCCTTCTTATGGCCAACCATTTGTACTTCCAGGCCCACAGCTGCCTCAAAATCAATGGAGGAACACACAAGGGTATCAAGGAGGCCAGCAACCTCCTCAAAACACATGGAGGAAGAATGATAATTTTTCTTATGCTAACCCAAAAGCTGGTGTTACTGTTCCTGCAGGTGTTGATCCGGGGTCTAAACCTCCTGGTGGAGAAGGCGGTGCATCAACCGAGGAGATATTGAGAGCGATCCTTCAGAAGGTGGAGGAAGGAAGCAAGCGGTTGTCATCCTTGGAGTACGATGTGAAGGAGTTGCATAAGAAGGGTGATCAACGTGATCAAGAGCTCCAGAAGATGAACGTTGAGTGGACTAGAACTCAACAAGAGAACAATCGAAGGTTCACTTCTTTAGAGCTCCAGATGAGCCAAATTGCAAAGTCAGTGAATAGAATGCCGGAGGGGAACTCGAAAGAGCAGTGCAAGGCGATCCAGCTAAGAAGTGGAACCAACTACGAAGGTCCTCAGATGCCTGCTGATTCTGAGACGCCCCAAGAAGAGATTGAGCCTAAAGGAGATGAAGTTGAGAAGGGGATTGAAAGTGAAGGGATTGAGAAGCATAGAGATATGGATGAGTCCCAGAAGGGCAAGGAAAGTGAGGAGATTGAGAGAGTTCCTAAGTGGAAAAAGGCAAAGGAAGCAAGGGAGAAAGTGAAAGAAACAGAAAGAGATGAATGGGGGGTACCCAAATCTGTGATACCCGTCCCGTATCCACAGCGCTTCATGAAAAAGAAGCTTGATGAAAAATTTGCAAAATTTCTTGATGTTTTTAAACAACTTCATATTAATATTCCTTTTTATGATGCTTTGGAACAGATGCCGCACTATGCGAAGTTTTTGAAGGACTTGATCGCGAAAAGACGACGAGTGGATGAGCCGAAGTTGGTGCAGCTGAACCACGAGGTGAGTGCACTAGTGCACAAGGCGCTTCCACCGAAGCTGAAGGATCCCGGGAGCTTCATGATCCTATGTGATATTGGGAACGGGATCAAGAAGGGAGCGTTGTGCGACCTCGGGGCGAGCATTAATCTCATGCCCCTGTCGCTTTTCAAGAAGTTGGAAGGTGTTGAACTTCAACCCACAATGATGACGCTTCAACTAGCCGACCGGTCTATTACTCGACCTCAAGGTGTGGTTGAAGACGTTCTAGTGAGAGTTGGAGAACACATCTTTCCAGCCGACTTTGTAGTGCTAGAGATGGAGGAAGATGAGCACGTGCCCCTGATCTTGGGAAGACCGTTCTTAGCTACGGCGGGGATGGTGCTAGACGTGGCGAATGGGAAGATCACGTTGAAGGTCGATGATCAAGAAGTGAAGATCTCCATATATGAAGCCATGAAGCACCCGAAGGAGGACGAGAGCTTGTATTGCATGGATGCAATTGATCCTCGTGTTGAAGACACGCCTTCTATCCCTAATCCTTCTCATATTCATGATTTTGTTAGTCCTTCACTTGATTACTTAACTTATGAGCGTTATGATCGTGATTATTTTGATAGGGATAAAGTGAAGAAGTTGAAGGATGAAGAGGTGAAAAGTGTGGACGTGGTCCAGATAGAAGGGAAAGGAGGAGTTAAGAAGAAAAAGTCCAAATTCAAGAACTTGTTTAGTAAGACTCCTCCAGATAGAGGCAAGAAGGAGTTGAGACCCATAACACTTGGGAATGAGAAAAAAGCAAAAGGGCTCATGATGGTGGGGCATCAAGGAAAGGAGTTCAAACACCACTTTTATGAGAGTGGGGGAGGTAAATTTGAGTATGATGTCCCATAAGCTCTTTTGAGCTCGGTCCGGCATGAGGACCTTAAAAATAGCGCTGAATGGGAGGCAACCCATTTTTATTTGCTTTTGAGTGTTTTTAGTTATTGTCCTTTTATGTTACTAGGATGTTGTTGAGTCGTATGTTTAACCTCGTATTTGAGTAAGTTGCTTGTAGGCTTGTCTCGAAGGAGTAAATGTATCATGGAGTTATTCAGATTGAAGGAACCAACTTGAGACAAGGGAATGTGCAAAGCTATTGAGAGAAACGGGATTATTTGGTTGAGGTAACCCACAACCCCAAACTTAGACCTCTAGCAAGGTCGAAGTTTGGGGGGTGGAGTTTTTTTATGTTTCTTGTTACATTGCACATGCATGCACGCCCTTAACTTTTGAGTTGAGTTTGATTGATTATTAGTTTGTTGAGATACTCCTTGGGGTGATTTTGAGTTGACTCGCTATTGCATATTTCATGCCTATCAATCATCTTATGCTTGTTGATTGTTATCTTTGAGTATGATTTGATGAGTAGAGAGAGTTGTAAGAGTGAGTTAGAAATTCTTTTGTGTGAGTGTTTGAGTTTGAGCTGATTAGGGAGAGAACCCGAATGCTTGTGAATTTTTCTTTTGAGTACTTGTGTGATGAGAGTGAGAATGCACTAGAACTAGCATGGATGTGAAAGCCGTGAGCTTTTGAGCCTTACGAGATTTAAATGCATGATTTAATCTCTTCGTTTGTGAGTGAATCGTCACCTTAGAGGATGCTAGAACTTGTGTGTGCTCTTGCTCCTTGATTGTGTCTAGTTTGAAATGCCGAATGTGATCTTAGGCCATCTTTGATTTGAATGAGTCACTTAGCCAAAAATTTTCCTTACCATTGATATTTGTCCCTTGTTAGCCCCTTTGAGCCGAAAGCCTATTTTATTTGCTAACACATATGAACACTATTCCAATTCCTAAACCTTTTTGTCCAAATTTGAGTGGAGAATAGGAAAGTGTGAATGTGAAGGGATTGATTTGAGTTGAAAAAGGAGAGTTATTGATGGTTGAGTGGTGATAAAATAAGGGTGTGAATGAAATTTGAGATGTGGGAAAAAGAGAAAGAAAATTGAGAATGAGCAAAAAGAAAAAAATGAGCTCATGTGTTTGTGCGAAAAAAAAAAGAGAAAAAAAAAGTGATTGAAAAAAAAAAGTGAAAGAGTGAGAAATAAAAAATTTGAAGTGTTGAGAGAAGTGGAATTGAAAGAGTGTTGAGTGAATATGTTTGAAGTAGTCTGTTCCTAATCTCGAAGTGCAAAAGTTGATTTTCTATTCTCCATTCACTTTAGTCACTTTACCTTATATTGTTATCCCACCTGTCCAAAGAGCCTACATTACAACCTTGAGAAAAGTCTTTTTTGATTCGGCATTGATTTCTAGAGTATGGTCGGAGTTGAGAGCACTTACAAGCCTATGGCTGCCAATTTGTGTGATTGATTGTTTGAGTGAGTCCCATGATCATTGATATACACTTGTGAGGGAGTGAAACACATCGTTGAGTGCACATCCATGCTTGACCTTGGTGTTTCTTATTATTGTTGCATGAGTACGATAAAAGAAAGTGAATGAGTATACGGGTGATTGACTTTTGAAGCTCGAGTTCATTTGCTTGCATGATTGATTTTTTTTTACTCATTCCTAACAATTTCACTTGACTTATTATTTCATTGCTTGGGGACAAGCAATATGGTAAGTTTGGGGGGGTTGATTAGGCGTGAAATTGTCATGATTCGTAGCTTGAAATACCCCAATCTTGGTCGAGTTTATAGAGTATTTAGAGTCAATTGAGCATTATTTCTACACATTGATGAATTTGTCTCTTTGATGCTCATAGGTGAATAGAGGACGAAAAACGGAGTTCGTAGGACTTTGAATCAACTCAAACGGATGCCCGGATGAGAAGATATTGAAGAAATACGATTGGTATTAGTGCGGACGAGGAAAAGTATCACTTGGGAGGAGTTAGAAGTCACTCGAGTGACTAGGTCGAGCGCCCCCGCTCGAGCGCATTGCTCGAGCGCCTAAACGTACAGAACTATTCTTGCGCTCGAGCGCCACCGCTCGAGCGAATTGCTCGAGCGCCCAAAACATACAGTGAGATTTCAACGCTCGACCAGCTCGAGCGGAACCGCTCGAGCGATTGTGTCATTCGAGCTACACTGCTCGAGCGGGACCGCTCGAGCGTTTTGCTCGAGCGCCCATGGATTTTTGCCTCCGGATGCGTATTTTCGGCCCATTAACTCCCGTTTCGACCCGTGCCTATATATACCTCTTCCAAACACGTTTTGAAGAGATCCCCGACTTTTAGAAATACTTTTAGACTTAGTTTTTGGAGAGGAAGGAGACGAGCAAGCTTTACTTTTACGTTGTTAAGGTTTTTCATACGAATTCTAGTTTCTTTTCAATTCTTAGTTTCTTTTCATTAGTTCGTTACTTTGAACACGTTTAAATTTTGTTTTTATTAATTCAATTTCAGTTCTTCGTATTTATTTTCTTTTAAAACCCTAGTTCATGTTTCTTATTTTCTTCGTTCAATTCAATATGTTTATGTTCGTTGTTTCTTTAATTGCTTTTAGTTTTGTTAAAACCATGTCCAGCTAAAACCCTTGCGTGCTTAGGTTAGGATGAACTCGTAGAAGTAGGATGTGGGTACATAATTAGGGTAGTTTGTGACGTTAGTTTTAATTCTCTTAGTTAATGAATTCTTATAATTAATCTGAACTTTACCTTTAAATTTAGTACGAAAGTGTTAGAGAGAGGACGACCGCGTCACTCAATAACAACTAGTAGTCTTAACGAGAAGGTTTAGGAAAGGTTAATTCATTTACCGGTTTAGCGAAGGAGGACGACCGCATCACCTTAGTTAAATTAGGGTCTCATTAATTGAGCACAATCCATTAACTTGTTAGTGGATTAGTGAAGTCGAGTGTTAGGGTAAAGTATTAGGGTTTAGAATCTTGAGCTTTCACCTTGCATTCTTATACTTAGGTTAATTCTTGTTTGTCACAGTTATTTTGATTATGTACATGCTCCGTTAGTATACGTAGGGATTCCTATCCTAAGCATCACCATCTCTCATTAGAACACAACCCTTAGTTAATTTAATTGCTTTAGTATTTTAGTTTACTTAGTTTATTTCAGTCTTTTAATTAATCTTTCCAAAAACCCAAAAACATCACACTCATATTAATTACGACGCGTAGATCTTCAGGGATCTATTCGCATATACACCATCCCTTGGGTTCGATAATACTTGGTCCCTATACTTGCCCATACTACAGTGAACCCGTACTCTTGCGGGGTAGCTACTACTAGAAGCTAGTGTAGTCGCTTTAAGTCATGGCTCGACCACTTCTGACCTTGGTTAGGTGAACCTCTTATTGGTGGTCCCAATTGAAGGTTGTTAGGTGCAGGCGACTGGTGAGTCTGGTAGTTATCCACTTGCTGCGGGTGGTACTGAGAATTGGTGACCGGTTGGCAGTTGGCATTTACTGGGTTCGCACACTCATTTGACTTGTGACTAGGTTGGTTGCAACGGTAATAGACTATTCCTCCCTAGCTACATTGTCCCCAATATCTTCTCTCACACTTTGGGCAGTTTCAGTTGGTTCGAGAACCAACGAAGTTATTTCCCCCGGATGGCATAACCGGGTTCGTTTTAAAGTTTGGCTGCCAATTCTGATTGACAGGGACAATAGTCGGTGTCTGCTTGTATTCCAAGTTTTGGCTGATCGAGACTAGCAGTGCTCGATGAAAAACTTCTCCATAGCTTGGCATTTGAAGGTCAATTACAATTCCTGCTATCTCGGGCCTCAGATCCTGTTCAAACCTCCGGGCTTTTCTATCATCATTGTCCACCAGATGTGGAGCATAACGGGACAGCTGGTTGAATTTTCTCTCGTACTCTATCACCGAGAGAGCTCCTTGTCGGAGATTAACAAACTCTTATTCTTTCTGATCTCTCAGTACTCATGGAAAGTACCTGTCTAGCATAGATTTCTTGAAATCCTCCCAAGTAAGGGCTTGTCTTTCCTCTTCATTCATAGCCCGTTCATAGGACTCCCACCATTGAGCTGCATCTTCCACCAATTGGAATTGTGCACAGGAGATTCTCTATACATCAGTTAGCGCCATATGTCGGAAAATGCATTCCAACCCGACTATCCATTTTTCGATCTCGAAAGGATCTTCTCTCCTATTCAACCTAGGTGGCTGCAGTCGTCGAAATCGTTCAATGAAGTCGTTCATCATCTGAGGCATATATTGTTGCATGTAGTTCTGGAGTGAGATCAGTATTTCCCTAGCAATATCGTTCCCAGGTGCAGCCTGCTGAGGTAGTTCAGGCTCAGTCTGAGGAGGTGGGTTCTGTTCCATAGGATCTCTTGGGGTTGGGATAAGGTTAACACGAGGTTGTCCACGTCTACGGCACGGTACTATCCTAGTGGTGGTTCTGAAAATAAAAGAATAATATTGCTAAGTTATATAGGTATGGGAAAATTATAAAAACAGAATCGAATTATGTAATTAACACAACGCTAGTACTGAAATACGCGTGAGTATGTAGTTCACCGCAACGCACTGCGGCCGTCAATAGTACAGTGATCACATACGCACCATATAATAGAAATAGTGACATGTCATGAAACAGTAATCAGATAAAATATAACAGTTAATACAGAGCAAGCAACACACATTGCCAAGTAGCAATTTCACAACACATATATATAAAGGTCTCGGGTCCTATGAAGGTTAGTATTCTTACTTCTTATCCCAAAATGAAAATTAAGGCTTCCAAATCTAATGTTAACGCATCGCATCTTCTCTTCATCACGGATTGCGAGCGATAAAAGGAGTCGGGGTTAAGACTATGTTGCTATGGCCCAAAAAGACGATCATGCATCTGACTACTACTATATGTCAGGATAGGGTGGCACACTTATGTTATACGTATTTGTGACTACCTCAAAAAGATAACTGTTTAAAAGGATTTGATCACTTTGATTGATCGTGCTAACTAGTACATCTGCTTACGTGCGTCTCTGGACGACCGTTTCTCTTCCATTCTGGTGGTTCCGCTTTCACTAATTCGGGGCCGTCATTCACTAGGCTTTCGAAAGAGTGCTCGCCAAGAAGCTTCTATGAAAGGAGTAGATGAAATCATGCAAGCGCAAGGGCGAGCTACCAAATCATTATCTCTGGCGTCTCAAACTTCTAGAAGTTAAAGATCTTTCTTCTTCTTATCCAGCGGGAATTCAATCTTTAAGTTGATGTTCCGCGCATAGCAGGGAATGATCTCGGTGTTCTTGCTATGTCGTTAATCTCAGTATACGAAAATGGTCTGAGTTACTATCACATAGAAAACTCCATCATCGATTTCTACTAGGTATGTCTCCAGGTGGAAGTGGGGCCCCTGAACTGAGTCTTCTATTCTCATCCGTTCAAGTAGTCTTGCAGCGATAGGATGGAGAATAACTCAGTAACTCTTCCAATAAAACGAATCACAGCTGTCAAGTCTGTCTTCGTCGTGGGGTATAGGAGCGGATCTCACTTTTGCGCGCAGTCTCGTGAACTGGGTTATAAACACACTGATGGATTCTAAGGTTAGCTAAGTGTTTTCTAACTATCAGGATATAACTATCTTAGGTGGATTCTTATATGGAAAGGAAATTCCTAGTCAATATTTTAGTTATGGAGAAACATAATTTTAACAATTAAAGCACAAAATTTAAACAATTAAAGCATATAGTTTAAACAATTAAAGCATATAATTTAAACAATTAAATTATATAATTTATATAGTCATATAACGTCATTTATGAAATTTATAAACTTACACAAATATATTTATTTCTATCATTTACTAATCATCCGCATTTCAATAGTAATGTCAACGGTATTTCGTGGTTCTTTCTACACCTCGTAGATGTTGTTTCGAGTTCTCGATCTTTTGATTTGATTTTTGTTATGAGAGTTAATTCGTCGCAATGTCATAAACTATTAAGCACTTTTAAAAATAAAACAAGAACATACCTTCGAGGAGCTTCTGACGGTAATAGGAGACACATTTCCCCTCAAGTGATTTAATTAGTGATTTAAACTTAAATGATAAGATAAATTTAATTAAAGAAAAAGAATTTTGGTTTGATGAAAACAATGATTTGGGTTTTGGTCCGAAAGTTTGAACCTAAGTTCTGATACCACCTGTAACATCCCGAATCCAAAACACATAAATATCTCAGATTTGAGGTGCCACTTGTGACTAAAATCCAAACTATAAAAAATTTTATACTAAAAGGGATAATAAAATGAAAGGTGATGAGTTTTATGCAGCGGAAGAAATGAGTGTAATATTTAAATAAGTATTTTATACATATATATATATATATATGTGTGTGTGTGTGTGTGTGTGTGTGTGTGTGTGTGTGTGATCTAGTATTTTATGAAAGTACATGCATGGTTTTGGTTAACGAAATGCATAGGAATTATATCGTCTAGAAGTAGTAGCGATAACATTTATATTGAAGGTAGCATATTATTAATAGTAATAGTTTATTTAAATGGGGAACTCCGTGTCGTCCCTATTACTGTCCTTGCTCCACGAAATCATAATCTGCAAGGGTTGTAAAAAGTGGGGGGGCATAAGATTTGAATTCTCACGTATGGGTGATTTGCAACGTCATGGGATTGGTAAATCCGAAGTATATTAAATTGTATTCATTAATAAAGTATATAATTTATTTAAGCAGTTGACATATAAATACGAATAACATATATCATAGAAGTAACAAGCTCACGTAATAATTAATTGGGCATACCAGGTTTCACATTCACATAATTGATATATCACAAGTTGGTTCACATTAAGGGGCAAAGCCCAAAACTATTTTCATGTAACGGCCAAATCTGCCAAAATCACTTTCCACATATTGTAAATCCCTTCCAACCATTTTCGTACAACATCCTTTCTCATTCTACTAACCTTCCAATCTCCATTAAAAAAATATATATAAAAACAGTAGGTAATCAATGGTCATATTCCCAGTGCACACGTAGGCAGCTGACCGGGGACTATGTCTAGTCTAAATCAATAGCCTTGATCCCAAGGGCGTCCACGACAGCTCCCCGAAGACTGGAATATAATCAACAACCTTGATTCCGAGGGCGTTAAAATACAACTCCCCGGAGGTCGGAATCTAATCTAAATCAACAACCTTTATTCCGAGGGCGTCCACGACAGCTCCCCGGAGGTTGGGAATAAATACCCACACCACAAATCCGTAATTACTAACTTTCCGTCCTTTTATAAAATTGACATTTCAAACTGTAGAGAGAACTTACTTGATTGACAACTGAATTGATTCATGCTCACATAATGCCCTTAATCATGCAATGGTGATTGATTTGAATAAAAACAATAAACATTTTGTATCATATATAAATATATCACATAATTCAAACAGTTATATAATAGAGGTACATTTATGTTGGATTAGTTGTTTTAGATTTATTTAGTCGAGTTCAGAGAATACCGGCACAACGTTATTATTAGCAGATCAATCAACCGATCATCACCAACCTCTTAACTTTTTAGATAAGTTACAACTGTTTTTGAATTCTTTTGAAAGATAACTTGTGTTGTAGAGATGTCTCGAGTATGATACAAACATAAGGTCGGATCCCTCGTGTGTAATCCAATTAGTACAGAATCCTAGTATAAAATCATTTGATTAAAAAGTTGACCTTTGAATTATTAGGAAAACTTGAGAGTTTGTGTTACGAGAATCGAGATGGTTATTGTCTTAAATTTCTATTGGATAGACTTACTTATAGGTCACAACTATTTTGGTAAATACACCACTTCTAAAAGATTGGTGCATTGGGAGGTGTACTTACTAATTTCCTTGTGGTAAGACTATTTCGATTTCTACAAAACAGTCTATTGGTTTTTCTTATCTCATTTTATAACTTAAAAATATAATATATAGTTTTTTCTCAAAAAAACAATAAGAAATTTATTTAAAAATAATATTAATATTATAAAAGTCCCAAACTTAATATTATTCTTTAAAAAATCTATATTTTATTTTAAAAGGACTTTTGAATATAATTTATATTTTTATAAATAAAAACCCCTTTATTAATCTTATTAATAAACTTTCACTTGAAGAAATTTGTATTATAAAACTAAAATAATGTATAATTATGTTCTTCTTTCCCTAATATTAGTCTCATTTGGTTTTAGAGAAAACTTCATAATAAAATATTTAAATAGTGTATATATATATATAATTTTCTTTCTATTAAGTAATACTTTTAAAATTGGTTAGTGATACTTTTAAAACAAAAGAGTAATACTATTTTCCAAAATTACCCTTTTTCATTTGTTACTAGTTTGGATATAAATTGACTTACCTTTTGGTTCCATTTTCTAACTTGAGTAATATGACAATTTTGATAACCTAAAGTATTACTATAAAAAACCAAAGGTATTAGTTTTTTTTTTCAAATAAAGAAAACCAAGATTTTTTTTTTTTTTAAAGAAACATAAAGCTTCTCTTTGCCCCGAATTCAAACAGTAGCAGGGGAACCAAACCAAATTAATTAATCTCCTCAATATCACTGTATCATTAGCTAATTCAATAAAACTAATTCATCAAAATATCGAACATCTAATTTAATAATCCCAACAGGTTAAACCAAAATACTAACAACCAATTTCATCACCATTCAACTAATTCAATAATACTAACCAGTTAAATCAACAATACTAAATAGCTAAACCAACCATACTAGACAACTATTCCAATAACACTAGTAGAAACTTTAATAGCAAATATCAAAACTCCATCTACCAGTTCTACGGGCTTCAATCAAAATGACCAGTACTCCAATTTTTACAAAACTTCAACAATAGGAAAAGTAGGAAAAATAACAGTATATTCCTATCTAAATTTTTAATGAAGAACAAGACAGAAGGAGGATAGCAAATTCTTACGAGTCCCAAATCGGGCAACCTAACGGCGTGGTTTAAAGGTTCGGTTGAATAATTTGAACGGCCTAACGACATCATCATGATACTCTTAAAAATGGGCAGCGGGCTTCTCGGAAAGGAGGAAGAAGATGATGGTGCCTCGATTAAACACGAAAAGAAAACGAATTGTGAGTATTTCTTTTGAGGGAAGAATAAATTAAAGAAGCTGATATTGAAAGGAATCGAGAGCAGATCGTACACGAAACTCACCTAAACAAAGACGGAGGTCCACGGCGTTGCATCGATCGGTGGTCGATAAAAGGCGAGGCGGCGTTTGGAGGCTGCACGGCAGCGGGCGTCGCGGCTGGGGAGAGGAAGCGACGCTCGGGGCGAGGCGGCGCTTCGAGCGGCTTCAGCGGCAGCGAAGAGAGAGAGCACGGTGGCTATTTCTTTCCGATCGGACCGGAACCGAGGTGGCGATGGCTGGAAGCGGAAAGCAGCGGCGCTGCTGTTGGCGGCGCCTTTCGTCGCTGGAAAAAGGAAGGCGGCGTGGTGCGATCGACGATGGAGGAGGGCGGTGGCGTCTGGGCGTTGCACGACGGCGCTGGAGTGCGACGGGGGTTGCGTCGCGCGGCAGCGTTCGATCGGAGAAGGGATCGGCGGTGGTCAGAGCTGAGACGAGGTGACGGCTGGTGGTGAGAGGCACGGCGGAGGTCGAAGAGGCGCGGCGCTGCTAGTTTTGGGGGGGAGAGAAACCGAAAGAGAGAGAAATAAGAGAGAAGGGAGAGAAAGATAAGTTGTACGCGTTTTAATAAAGGAGAGAGAAGGGGATATTTTATTTGGAAAATTAATCTCTTAGTTAATTAATTTTAAAAGAAGGAATAAATATGTGGGTGAAATTAATATTCTAATTAATTTAATTCAAAAAGGGAAATAACTCTTGTGGTTAGGGATTAACCCCCTTTAATTCTGATATTTTCGTTCCTGCCTTACATGGTTTAGGGATCGTTTGGTTCACGAGTTTAATCCCGAATTAAAAATTAATACAGTTCTAGAACTCAATTAATATTTTATTGTATTTTAATTATTCTCAATAAATTATACGGATCGAAAACATAATTTTTCTTTGAATATTTAATTTCTCGTAGTGCTTTATTAGTTTGAAAGATTCGATTTTTTTCTTCGAATTCGGGAATTTGAAATAGGGTATAAATTTAAATTACACAATAGCACACAAAAATAATAAAATTAAAAGAAATAAGATAACAATATAAAATAAGAGTTCTAGGAAATAAAAGGCATAAAACGGGATGGGGTGTTACTACCACTATTTTATATGTCCAATATTCAACCCATTATCTATCCATGAAATAAGGAAAGACTAAAGCCCAATAAGGCAATAATTGTACTTGGGCCATTTCTGTATTTGAATTCTCATGAAATATATAAAGGGTCAAACTATATACCCTCCAACATTAAAAGATACACTTATATACATTTTGAATTATTTGTTTTACCCCTCACACAAAAAATTACATTAATTTTAATACACTCCACCCCAACCCCTTCTTTCCTCCCCAACTCACAAATGACAACATAAATTTACAACCCCCTTTGCCTTCCTCTCCCGTGACCTAATATATAAAAGCAAATGAAAGAAGATCCAAATTAATGGTGAAGGTTGAGATTAAAAATAGAAATATAATAATCCCCACTGAGTTTTTGAGGAAAACCTCGAATTCAACTGAATATGTCTATCCAATATACAAGCAACATGTTCCCCTCAAAGTCGCCACCTATATTATTCATAATGTATGTAGATGTATCATTTAATGTTGTAGAGGTATATAGCCGTGCCCATATATAAAATTTAAGTCCATTACACCAACCCAAATTAATTAATTAAAACAAAAAGCCCTAGAAATTTTTCCACCGTCTCCCTCATTCTTCCGCACTATCCGACAGTCATTATCTATTCTTCCTTTTTCTCTCCACGTTCGTTCTTCGATGAACAACCGAAGAAGCAAAGGCGACACCCTGATGTTCAAATAGCTGAAAATCCCACTTAAGCAGCTACAATGCACTGTACGTGTCTCTACATCAGAAAATGACTAATAAAAGCCATTGTATTGGTGCTAAAAATCGATAGTCGACATCATCTATAGCTCAAACCATGAATTTGACCACTTCATTATTATAATTGAAAGGTACTCCTATTGTAAGATCTATGTTTCTCTTAAATCTATGCTTCTCTTAGAAGCTGATAGATATATTGTAAGACCTATTGTGAGTTGTAATTAATTGATAGTATGATATATTGTAATTAGCTGCTAGACCCATGCATCTCCTAGAAGCAATATTTAGATTGTCCTCATTTTTTAATGATGTGCTTGTATATTTTTATAAAATGCAAATATATCAATATTCAATTGCATAAGGTTTTTTTTTTTTTTTTTTTTTTTTTTTTTTTTTTTTTAAGAACAACATAGAAAATTACTTTTATAAATATTTTGGGAAATTACCTCTAGGATACGTAGTTTTTAAAAGTTTTGTCTCCCAGTAGTTACATTTCCCCTTCTTACTATGATATGCATAAATGGACCCAACCCAATTAGGATTTTGCAGAATTTTAAAAGACTTTTTTAATAATAAAAAAGTCCGCTGGTATTCAATCAGGATTTTATATCACTTAGAAACAATCCACGAGTATTCAATTTGAATTTTCAAGATTTTTTAAAGAGTCCATTAAAATCCATTGGTATTCATTTGAGACTTTTTATTATTTAAAACAAATCCATTGGTATTAAAAAATATAAGGATTTTAAAGGATTGTTGTGTTAGATGGATTTTGAAGGACTTTTTAGTTGTTTTTATACATACCAACAATCCCATCAAAACCCATAGGATTTTAAAGGACTTTTGAAGTGACTCTTTGAAGTGCTTTATTCGGTAATGTCTTCACCTTTATCTTTTCACTTTTGAATATATATTATACTATCCACGCCACCATAATCCCACTCTCACCATACTCCAACACCTATTGAAGTCCCTTTTTTGATCGACCTCTGATTCCCAAATTCATCGTCATCTTCATCCTTGCCGATTCCTCTGAGGTAAAATCATCAACCGACTTTATCCCTTTTTTATGTTTGGTTTAATAATTATTGTTTCTCCATGGATATTTGTTTGTTTATATCATCTGTTCTCAATGTTTAAATTGTGTGATAAATTAATTTGGATTGACCACCTAGGTTAATGAGTATGTAAATTTAATTGATAAGTCGTAATTATTTGTGTTATTTTGTGTGCTTTGATTGATTTTTTTATAACAATAATTCTTTATTTTGCTCGTAATTGTACGGTTTATTCTATTATAGTCTCGATACTTTGATTGTGTATTTTTCTATTAATTTCAGGGTATTTTGGAACTTTTGAGTTGAGTGGAAAAATTACTGGGACCGATTAGGGGTGGGAAAAAAAATACCGAAATACTGTGCATATCGTACCGAAAAAATACCGAAAATATCGGAATTTCGGTATACCGAAAATTTCGGTATGGTATGATATCGCACCGAAATTTTTCGGTAAGGTAACGTTATGAATATATACTAAATTTTTGGTATTTCGGTATATACCGAAATACTGAAATATTATCGAAATATTATCGGTATATGTCAGTATGGAACGGTATACCTTTATATTTTTTGGTATGGAACGGTATACATTTACATTTTCTAATTTCGGTATGCCAAAAACATCAGTATATGTCGGTATATTCTGTATGAAACGGTAATACCGATTATTCGGTGCGGTACGATATAAATTTTTAGGCATACCGAAATTTCGGTATACCGAAAACTTCGGTACGGGATCGGTATGAAATTTTACCATACCGAACTTTTCGGTACGGTATATGGTATGCAATAGGACCGATGCAGCTGGTGTATGGATAAGAGACTTGGACCATGTGAAACTTCTAAAAAACAGGTTCAAGCGTACCTGCTAAAATCAGAGAAAGCACAAGGTTCTTCCCTTTCTTCAAGGTATGTAATAATTATCTAACAATAAAAATTATAAATAAAATGACACTGCTATATTTATATTTTTCATGCGAAAATTGTTATATTAGGATTGCATTGGAGCTATTGACGGGACACATATTCCAGCAATGGTAAGGGGACGAGACGTAAGTAGTTATCGTGACCGCCATGGAAAGATATCACAAAATGTATTAGCCGCTTGTAATTTTGATTTGGAGTTCATTTACGTTCTTAGTGGGTGGGAGGGTTTGGCTCATGATTCTAAGATACTAAATAATGTTATAACAAATAGGAATGGACTTAAAGTGCCACAAGGTAAATACTTATTTTTTATATTATATATTGCATATGTAATTAGGTAAATATTTTTTGTGGCAGTTTTTAGCTCCATTTCGAGGTGTAAGATATCATCTACAAGATTTTGCAGGTCAGGGTAATGACACTGAAAATGAGAAAGAATTGTTCAATCTTCGTCATGCGTCTTTAAGGAATGTGATCGAGAGAATATTTGATATTTTTAAATCAAGGTTCACAATTTTTAAGTCAGCACCTCTATTTTTATTTAAGACACAAGCATAACTTGTATTAGCATGTGCATCTCTACATAACTTTCTTCGCAAAGAATGTCGTTCTGATGAATTTCCAGTTAAAACGGTGGACGAACCTTCATCTACATCATTACCGATTAATGAAGACAATAACTTTGAGCCTATTATTCAAACCCAAGAGCAAGAGCGACAAGACGCTAATGCTTGGAGGACTAGTATAACTATGATATAGCTATGAATATGTGGACGGATGCTATTTAGGAGGACATGATATTATGGAGATTTTTTTTTGTCTTTGACTCTTTTTGAATTCGAATGTATGAAAAAAAAAATCTTGAACTCTTTGTAAGTCACAAATCCATGAAATTCTGCAAAGTCCACAAAATCTTACAGAATCCATTAAAATCCCAATTTAAAAAGTCTTAAAGAATCCTGCAAAATCTTAAAAGTCATAAAAATCCTGCAAGTCTTTTAAAATCTGCATTACTTTTTTCAATTAAAAAAGTCATTTAAAATCCTAATCCAATATTCCCTCTTGTTTTTTTAAAGTTTTATCTCCCAATAGTTACATTTCCCCTTTTTACTATGAGATGCATGAATGGACCCCACCCAATTAAAAATATTTTTCTCTCACATCAGTACCACACATCTCAATCATCTTTCTCATTTGTCTCCTTAAATAATCGTGCCATGTTTAAAATGCACATACATCACTCTCTTCTCTATCCTCTTTATGCCTTCCATCCCCCATTGTTGCCTAATCTATTCGGAGAGAGCTTGCAACTTTATAAGCAAAATGCCTAAAAAACGGCTGGTAAGACTATTCCAAGAATTCCATTTTAGCACATTTATTGTTTACAGCTTGTTGAATCACATGTGACTTGTGGCTTCAGTTTCCTTCGTATTTTTATAATACAAACCAGTACGGCCGGTTCGGCGACCAGAAGATGCCGGCGCCGCTGCGGGCGCAACTGCCGCCTCGGGTGGGTCCTGATTCGAGAAGGATGCTCCGGGATTGTGGTAGTGGACCTAACGAAGGATGCTTCAGGATTACCTTTGCTATTGGGGTAAATCCAGCAGCACTGACCCAAACGACGGGATGCTTCGAAGAAGAAGAAGTCCAGGTTCGAGCCCGGATTATGCTTGCTGATTTGGAGTTCAAGGTTCCTCAATGTTCATTGCCCCCGTGATTATTGGGACTACAAGTCTCTCTCCGTTCAATGGGGGTATAAAATGCCCAATTTTTCATTCTTTTGTTTCTGTTACTTCTTGGGAAATTACCTATGGGAAAGGTTTCAATTTTTTTTTGGGTATGTTAATTTTGCAAATGGTGGAAATGAGATTATGCAGATGAGGAAATGGTGGGGATGATTTTTAAAGTTGAAGTTATGCAGTAGTTATGCAGTTTGATGGTTAAATATAATTTTGAACTTTTTCGTAACATAAATTTGAAATTGTAATCAAATTACAATTGAACTTAACAATAAAAAATTGAATTTTTGTTGTGCATTTTTTACCTTCGTTTTCTTTTACGTTTTCCTAGACACTGTATATCCTCTTGTGTAAGAATTTGTAGTTTGCTTTTACTTAAACTTAGAAGTTGAGTGGTGAACAATTTGACTCAGTGTTTCTATAAAATAGTTGTCATTCTACTTTAAGTTTATTTTCTACCATTCTATTTGAATTTGTATTTTTTGTCACTCTACTTAGACTAAGGGAATGTCTATTGATTTTTTAGATTGTTTAATTTGATTATAGACCATTTTTTTTTAATTTGTTTGATTTCAAAAACTAGAAATGTTTATGTTATATTTCCAAATTATTTTGATTTGCACTAAGGTATATGAAAAATGGATATGTAAATAATTTTGGGGAGGAGTGTGGGTAGAGAATGAAATTAAAAATGTGAAAAATTAATTCAAAAAAATTCAAATACGAAAATGAGGGGAAATATTCAAAATGAAAACAAAAGTAAAAGGGAATATAGTGGGACCACTTTTTGATGAGAACAAAAGTATAAAGTAAAAAGGAATATAGTGGAGACCACTTTTTGTAGTTAAGGGGAAAAAAAGATTTTTCAACAAGTGGGGAGTAATTTCACTAAAAAAAAATACCCCATAGTAACCCACCCAAATATTTTTTATAAAATTAATTCGGTATGGTACGGTATTTTTGGTATAAAACTATATACCAAAATTTCAGTATGAGACGGCTTTTATTTTTCACATATCAAAATTTTCAGTATGGTATCGTTATACATTTTTAAATAACGAAAATTTTGATACAGTGTATGTTATGGAGTGAAAATTTCGTATACCCTACCGAACCACCCCTACTAGTCACACACATTTTCTCTTTAACACAATATGGAAGTAAAAATCCTAAAACCAACCTTGTGCAATATATTTTTTTTTTTAAATTCAACCTATACACAAATTTTAATATTGCATATTTCAAATATATTCTACATGTATAATATTTTACAAAAGTATCCCCATGTCCGTAATATTTTATAAAGAAAAATTTTACTTTTAAAATTATCCAAATATATTACTGACGAAATTTTCCATCATCATATATTGTTATAATAAATAGTCTTAATCTTTAATAAATATCATATATTTCGATGGAAATCTATCTTAAATATGTTAAATTGTGTCAAAAATAATAAATGGATATTTCCGTCACAAATATCAATTTTTTTCTAGTGCGTAACTCACATTAAAATTTGTGTCAAATAATCATTTTACTTCTTCAATTTTTTTTATTTTTTTTTATAATTAAATTAAACAATCTAAAAAATCAATAGACATTCCTTTAGTCTAAGTAAAGTGACAAAAAATACAAATCAATAGAATGGTAGAAAATAAACTTCAAGTAGAATGACAACTATTTTATAGAAACACTGAGTCAAATTGTTCACCACTCAACTTCTAAATCTAAGTAGAAGCAAACTAAGAGTTATAACCCATTTAGCAAATGGGTCAAAAAAAAAACTCGTGGGTCGTTAATTGAAGATTGCAAATCTTCTGGCCATAATCTCACTTTGGTGCCCAGGATTTAATTGATTACTGTGCTGCTGGTTTCATAGCATCTCATATTACGAACTGATTTACACAAAACTACGATTACATCTCAGGCTTGTAATAAGAGCTTAAATTTGACGAAGAAAATAGTATTGCTCGAGCTTGAAGAACCTAGTTCCTCCAAATCTCTTCCCAACTTTAAATTTGTTTGACCACTTCTTCTTCCTTTTGATGCCTTTTGTTTTTGCAATAGGTGTACATTGTTAATTATTTTTTAGGTATTGTTGATTATAATTTAGGGTATTGATGATTAAGTCTCGGGGTATTCGTAAATAATTTTTTGTGGATATCACTTGGGGTATTGGTGATTATAACTTGGAATATTAGTGATATAATTTGTGGTATTGGTACTAAGCGCGCGCAACCCATTTGCGACCCGATTTGTTGCCAGACCCGCAAATTTTGTATGGGCGATCAATAGACCCGCGAAAAGTCAAAATTAATTTCAAATTGAGATCAAATTTCACATAAATTCAATTTCCCTGACTCCATGTACGAATAGAGTGGTCAAAGGGGTAGTAATAAGTCCAATTGATTTGTGGTAAACTAAAATCCCTTGATGGTGTATTTTCTTACATCCTAGAATTTGTCATAATAATAATAATTAGGGTTAGTAACATATAACACCACTTTTGTATACACTATTACAATTAACCCCACCATTTTCCCTTCATTACCATTCACCACACTTTTGGTGGGCCACCACCACAAAATTTCCCCAGCTGACCACCCCCCACGCCTTTCAGCTCCCATCTCACCCCCCCTCCCTCCCACCGGTTCCCAAAGCTTGATTAGACGCGGCGAGTTGACGGGGTGAGTCTATTACACCCAGCGATTGAAATTTGAAAATCAAAAATTGGGGGAAAGAAGAGCAAGAAGGGCGATCAAGGTGCGGGTTAGATAATACGATTTTGGTTGTTTCTATTTTTTTTAATTTTGCTACATTAATCAAACCTGTTCTTCATTTTTGTTTTCAATATTTCCGATTGTTTCGATTATTCAACATTATGTTTCTCTTCCCAGAGTTGCAAATGTGTTAGATATGGGGCAAAAGAGATGCATTGTTAGAGAAGACGATTCGGACTTTGAAAGTGAGTTCGAGGACGATTCAACGATCACCACCAGAAGGAGGAAGAGTGTTGATAAAGAAAATAGACATGGATTAAGAGGTAGGTTTATCTGTTGTTTAAATCCTAACTTTTTTAATATGGCCTATATTTTTGCCGACCGATTAATAACATGCACGCATTGTTAAAAAATGAAAAAAAATGTAGGTTCTCGTAGCTCGAAAGTTCTGTTTGTTGAAGGTGGTAACAAGAAGAGAGGTTATTCATTTTTAGCCTTTTTTTTATTCTTATAAATTTCTGCAGTTTACAAAGGTTATCATGTGATAATATGTTTACTTATTCACTCTAAATCCCAGGTAGAAGGGTACTTCGATATGTTATACATCTGATTCGGGTAAAAAAATAGACATCTCACCAACTCTAAGCTTGATAAAAAGTATTTGTGAAGATTTATACAGTTTTTGCTACTGTGGGTAATATTGTGTTATGTTATTATGCAGAATCTGAGAGTGTTGAGGTAGTTAGGGTAAGCAGGAAAAGGTCGAATACCAGTGAGATAGGTAAATCAGTTTGTTCATGTGAACTGTACTTGTTGTGCCTTTAAATTATGACTTAAATGAATAATCATTGATTAAATTTCCAGTAAATGATCATAGAAGTTCAAGTAGATTGCGTAGTCGAAGAAATGACCAAACTACTGAAACAGGTAATTTTAGCAATATTGTACATGGATATAAGGATTGTTTTAGAGTTTATGTGATTCATGTTTGTTTTTTGATGTTAAATTGATTTTGTTTGTTCCTTTTTTTTTATATTAGAAAATGATAGTCCAGTGGTTGTTAGAAGAGGACGAACACGGTCAAAAGTTGTTGAATCGGGTAAAATCCTTAATATTTTGTAGCCATTATAGAATTCTAATTGAAAATATTATTAAAAGGTGTTCTTATTTCAGATGCTTCAAGTCCAGAGCTAAGAAAGAGAAGTCGAAATGTTTGTAACCTAAGCTCAGGTAACACTTTTATTTATTGCGTAATACTGGTGTATTGATTTAATATACACTCTTGAGATTTTGCAGTATCGAAGCAAAGGGTATCACGGCATGAAACATTAAAAGATGATACTGACTTGGCATAGAACAAGAGAGGTATCCTTTTATAGTTATATATGTAGCTTGTATGATTGTATAAGGTAGTGTTTTTTGTTTTAAGACGGTAAAAATTTGCTGTATAGGGAAATCAAAGAATAAAGTTCTGAAAAAGGTGGAGATAGGGAACAACAGTCAAAACATGTGTTGCGGCCTTTGAACGTATTTGGTAAGTTTCTGAAGTAGTTATTCCTGTTATGCAGAATTCTTTTGCCGTTATTAAGCTTATAAAGAATGTTCTTCCCACCTAATCTGACTTTGCTATGCAGAACTTGACTTGTTCCAATTGACTTGATGAATATGTTTATTCAGGTGGAATATCTGTTGCAAAAAAAGAGACTTACTACAGGTCTAACCTGCGTTCATTGATCAAAGATATCAACGGGTTGGAATTTAAAGAAGGTCATATTCAAAAAATAAGGTTAACACCATTTTGGTTCTTATTCAAGTCTATCTATAAAAGGGGGTATGAGAAAATGTTGAGGCCATGCCAAAAGTACGAGTATGACATAATGAGAATAATGCGGACTTTCGACTTTGAGTCGGAGACCTTCATTATTGGGGGTACAAGGGTTCCGCTTTTGAGTAATGATGCACAGTTAATATTTGGGATTAGTTGTGGGTCAAGAGATATAGATCAGACTGGTGCAGAGTATGTTTCGCCGGAGTGGGTGAAACGTGTGTTCAAAGGCTTGATGAACCACCGAACAAAATACTTGGTGTTGTATCGATCTGTGATTTTTAAAAAACTGGAGGAATCATTGGGGGGGGGGGGTTGATGAGGAGAGTTGTATGGATGTTTCCAGGCTAGTTGTATGTTTTATGATGGCTTCTTTGTTTAGTCCAAACAAAAACGGTACTATTCAACCTCACATTCCTGAATACTTGGAGAAGTTTGAAGAGATTTGCCAATATGATTGGAGCACGTATATTGTTGATTACTTCAAGGGCCAGATAAAAACAAGCGACAAGATGAATGCTGGTGGGTGTGGAGTAATTTTTCCGGTATGAATTTTTTCTTGTCTTATTTTTTTAATACAATTATATATGTCATATATCAGATTGTGATTTTTTTTTTGGTATTTTTACTTTTAGTATTGGTTCTGCGAGCACACAAACATAGTTGCATCACCCAGTACGGTTATGTTCCCTCGATTTTTTAATTGGGATATGAGGGCAGTACACAGTTCCATTGGTCGTGTGCGACTATCGAAAATTGGGAAGGTGAACAATTGTATATGTCTTATATTCAATTAAACTAGAAGGTTGTTGCTTTCCAGTTTTAAAAAAAATTAACAGTTTTTTTGTTAATTTATTTTTTATCAATGGTTTTTAGGTTGAAAAATTGTGGCTTAGACCTACTTCTTTTGAAAGAGAGGAGTTGATTAAGTTGGGTGATATGCGACATGCATGCTTCAAAGACAGTGGTAAGTTTGAAGATGATGCCGCTTGTTTAATTTCAAGTGATGAGGATGCTGTTCCAGCAGCAACAAATGAAGCAGTGTGCATTGACGAGATGGATGTAGAAGATAATGATGTGTCTGTTAACCACTCTGGTGGTCCGGAAGCGTTAAATGGCTTGGATCAATGTGGCGTTCATGGAAATTCATCTGATGAGAATGTTGAGCCAACCTGGAGTATAGGTCTGACTCCTTACTTAACACCACAGGATAAAGCGGATGCTGAGATCAAGAGTGTTTTGGGGGCTATAGAGGAAAGTTTCAGAGATGTTAGAGATGACGACTTGTGCAAGTTGAAAGCAGATGTGAGTAATATAAATCAGACGTTGGAGGAAATGAAAAAGTGGTTTGAGTTGGAAATTAGGAAAAGAGATGAATGCATCACGACTCTGCGTTCTGAGAATGAGGTTTTGGTTGGAAAAATTGCTGATGTGGGCGTGTCAGCTTCTGATGTGTTTGTTGAAAAGACCAGGCAGGTTATGGTGGAGAGAAATAATGTTGACTTAGTTGATATTGAGCAAAGGTGGAAATTGGAAAAGAGAGTATTTCTGTTGAAAGAATATTTGAGAAAGGGGATAGTAGTGTTGGTGAGATGAGATTGAGTGAGAGAAACAATGGGTCTTGTGGGGTTGGTATTGATCCTGCACAATCATTATTAGAAGGTTCGGTTGCTGATCCTGAGAGCCCGAAGTACAACAACCCAGAAACTCCTGCTGGGGGTATAATTCTGCTATCAGATTTCACCCCTGCCCCTCACAGCATTGAGGATGATGATTGTGGGACCAGTGCAACACAAGTATTGCATAATCCGGAATCATGGGTGAAGATTGATGCAATAGCTCTGGATTACGAGAGTAATAAAAAATCAAAGCAATGCAATGAGGAGAAGATTGATAAAGCTGATGAACAACCGGTGAGAGTAAATATGGATGTTATGGGTCAGGATATTACACCTTGTGTCAAACAAGTGAGGACAACTCGACATCAAACTCCAAGTTCAATGTGTTTGCGGGTGAAGGAAAGAACAATTAAAGAAGATAGGAAACCAGTAGAGACTACACCACAGATGAACACCGGAGATTTGGTTAATCTGGTTGAAGAAAGGCCCGTGAATGAGACTGAACGATTACCAATCAACTGCAAGACATTCAAGTGGAGCAAGCAATGCATTGCTGTGAAGAAATTACAACAGGTCCACAGAAATGAGATTAAGTACTATTTGAAAACTGAATGGGAAAGGTAGTTAAAATAATTATTATTCTACATTCGTGTTTGATTCCATTATAACATTTTTTTATCAGGGGTTTGTTACTAATAATTATTGATTTTATATTCACGCTATTTGGGTTGGGGAAGAGCCGTTAGCGCAAGTAACGGTTGGGAATATAATTGACATACTGCAAAACAAGTGCTACAGTGGTCCGGTAAATATGTTTTGCTCCATGGTTTGATGATTTTAACAAGTGCTACTTGACAAAAAATTAAGTGTTTATTTATTTGTCTAGCTACTGAATATGTAGATTATTGATTCATGGGGTGAGTTGTTGATAAAGAAGTATGGGAGAATTAATGAAAAGGCCAAAACAACGATGATATTCACCTCGAAAAGTTGGGTATGTTGTGTATCCTCTTATTTTTCCTGATGTCAGTGTATTGTGTTAAAACTAATATTTGTTTGAGATGCAGAGTTTGATAAAAACTGGCAGCAAAAATAACCCCAGAGCGTTGAAAGCATTGATTGATGACCGGATAGAGGATTGCTTGAACATTGACATCTTGTTGTTCCCTTTGCTTGCCGGCGAAGGAGACTCTTCAAGTAGAAGGTTGGGTTTCCATTGGACGCTGCTACGTTTTAATATACGGAGAGCATAATGGAAGCTCTATAATTCCTCCTACACCAGGAAGGCAACGGTAGATCCTCACTTGACAGTGTCTTATATTGTGGTGAGACAGATGATATCTAAACTTCATTTAACTGTTGTTTTGAAAAATGTAAGGTGTAAATGACATATTACTTTTTGGTTTTGAAGGTCAGGTATATTCATAAGAAAATTAGGAATGCATACAAAAAAATTGAGTCGAACCATCCCTTCCTTATGAAGCAGCTGGTATTGCCAGTTTCTGAGGATTGCGTCCAGCAGAGCCCGGGGTCGGTTGATTGTGGGGTTGTTGTTTGCCATTTAATGGAGAACTTGCTGCTGCGGAAAACTTCCAAGAAGGGTGCGTATACTGATGAAAAGTCGGGAAATTACCGTTTAAAAATGGTAAATTGGTTTCTGGACCCAGATACCGTAATTATTTGATGAAAATTGTAGGATCAATTATGTGGGGGAATAGGTTTTTGTTGACTTCAGTAAGACAAAAATTCTACTGATTTTTTTTTTGGGACTTATTATTATGCAGAAGGTGTGAAGAAAAATATTAGTGTTAGATTTAGTTGTTGGATTCCTCCATACACAGTTATGTGGTGGTAGGTGAATATCCACTATTTGTGGTTTTTTTGTTAATATGGAGTTATCCTTGTACTATACATATTAATTTGAGTATTGGCTGTGAAAGTACGTTTGGTATATTGTAATCATTGAAATGTTGAGTGCTGCAAATTGGGCTTTTTCCATAAAATGGAGGGATGGGATTTTAAATTTCCATAACTGGGCTTTTCGTTTTTTTGGGGCTATAATGTATTAGACATTGTACAATTATTTAGAAAAAAATACATGGGATTTTAAACATTTATTCAGTTGGTATAAATGTAACCTGATACAATTATTCTATTGGTATGCAAGACATGGGTTACTATTATTCACTACTTTGAAAATGAATAACTGAGCTAAACATTATGCATAACGGTGAGATTTTACTTATTTTTTTTTTTATTCGGCCTGATTTTTTTGGTGTATTTATTCCTAGAATTTTTTGGGTACTCAGAAATAATTTCGGATACTGACACTGTTTTTTTAATGAATGGAATTAATTAAAGCATTACTGAAAAAGACACATTATTAATCGGTTTCATTTTTTTGGATTTGATCAAATAGGGAACGAAGAAAACTTGTTAATTAATATTGTCCGAATTTGGGGGATGGGCTTTTAAATTTTAATGAATGGACTTTGATTTTTTTTTTTTTGTTTTAAATTCTAAATGCATGGGCTTTTAATTTATCAGGGGTTTTTAGATCTGTTGGGCTAATATATTATTTGGGCCAAAAATAATGGGCAGATTATAATGTGTTTAATATTACGTAATATTTACTCCTGTTATATATTTGTTCGAATTAAAGCATTACAGTATTTGATTCTCTTGGTATGCAAGATATGTGTTACTTTTATTCATTCTTTTAAAAATGAATAATTGGTCTAAATATTCTGAATAACTGAACTACTTCTAATTTTTATTAGGGACTAATCGTTTTGGTTAATAGGAAACAATTGTTTGTAGATATTGATATTTAGTTTCGAGAATTATTTGCCCTTTGGAAAACCGAATATTTGAAACATTTAGTTATCGAAATTAAGGACTAATGGTTTTGGTTAATCGTAAACAATTATTTTTGGGTACTCAGAATTAAATCAATATAATTGTCTACAAAATAACGGTTAACTTTCCTTACCCAAAACTATATTCAAATTTCCACCCCCACCAAAAACTCTATAACTCAAAGAATGGGGTTCTTTGGTGTTTTGGGATCTACAAAAAAAATCAAGGACTATTCTGAAACAATTAGATTCGAGAACTATTTGCCCTCTAGACCACCGATTATCTGAAACAATTAGATTCGAGAATTAAGGACTAATTGTTTTGGTTAATCGGAAAAAATTATTTTTGGGTACTCAGAATTAAATCAATATAGTTGTCTAAAAAACAACGGTTAACTTTCCTTACCCAGTACTATATTCAAAATTCCAAACCCCCCCCCCCCCCACTGGACACTCTATAACTATAATAATGGGGTTCTTTGGTGTTTTGGGATCTACACAAAAAATCGGTAAGTTAAATGTTTGTGTATTTTAATTTGTGATAGTGCATATTACGTAATATTTACTCCCGTTATATATTTGTTCGAATTAAAGCATTACAGTATTTGATTCTCTTGGTATACAAGATATATGTTACTTTTATTCATTCTTTTGAAAATGAATAACTGATCTAAACATTCTGAATAACTGAACTACTTCTAATTTTTATTAGGGACTAATCGTTTTGGTTAATAGGAAACAGTTGTTTGTAGGTATTGATATTTAGTTTCGAGAATTATTTGCCCTTTAGACAACCGAATATTTGAAACATTTAGTTATCGAAATTAAGGACTAATCGTTTTGGTTAATCGTAAACAATTATTTTTGGGTACTCAGAATTAAATCAATATAATTGTCTACAAAAACAACGGTTAACTTTCCTTACCCACAACTATATTCAAATTTCCACCCCCCACCGAAAACTCTATAACTCAAAGAATGGGGTTCTTTGGTGTTTTGGGATCTACAAAAAAAATTAAGGACTATTCTGAAACAATTAGATTCGAGAACTATTTGCCCTCTAGACCACCGATTATCTGAAACAATTAGATTCGAGAAATAAGGACTAATTGTTTTGGTTAATCGGAAACAATTATTTTTGGGCACTCAAAATTAAATCAATATAGTTTTCTAAAAATACAACTGTTAACTTTCCTTACCAAGTACTATATTCAAAATTCCAACCCCCCCCCCCCCCCCCACTGGACACTCTATAACTATAATAATGGGGTTCTTGGTGTTTTGGGATCTACACAAAAAATTGGTAAGTTAAATGTCTGTGTATTTTAATTTTTGATAGTGCATATTACGTAATATTTGTTCCCGTTATATATTTGTTCGAATTAAAGCATTACAGTATTAAATTCTCTTGGTATGCAAGATATGTGTTACTTTTATTCATTCTTTTGAAAATGAATAACTGATCTAAATATTCTGAATAACTGAACTACTTCTAATTTTTATTAGGGACTAATCGTTTTGGTTATTAGGAAACAATTGTTTGTAGGTATTGATATTTAGTTTCGAGAATTATTTGCCCTTTAGACAACCGAATATTTGAAACATTTAGTTATCGAAATTAAGGACTAATCGTTTTGGTTAATCGTAAACAATTATTTTTGGGTACTCAGAATTAAATCAATATAATTGTCTACAAAAACAACGGTTAACTTTCCTTACCCACAACTATATTCAAATTTCCACCCCCTACCGAAAACTCTATAACTCAAAGAATGGGGTTCTTTGGTGTTTTGGGATCTACAAAAAAAATTAAGGACTATTCTGAAACAATTAGATTCGAGAACTATTTGCCCTCTAGACCACCGATTATCTGAAACAATTAGATTCGAGAATTAAGGACTAATTGTTTTGGTTAATCGGAAACAATTATTTTTGGGCACTCAGAATTAAATCAATATAGTTTTCTAAAAAAACAACGATCAACTTTCCTTACCAAGTACTATATTCAAAATTCCAACCCTCCCCCCCCCCCCCCACTGGACACTCTATAACTATAATAATGGGCTTCTTGGTGTTTTGGGATCTACACAAAAAATCGGTAAGTTAAATGTTTGTGTATTTTAATTTGTGATAGTACATATTACGTAATATTTACTCCCGTTATATATTAGTTCGAATTAAAGCATTACAATATTCGATTCTCTTGGTATGCAAGATATGTGTTACTTTTATTCATTCTTTTGAAAATGAATAACTGATCTAAATATTCTGAATAACTGAACTACTTATAATTTTTATTAGCGACTAATCGTTTTGGTTAATAGGAAACAATTGTTTGTAGTTATTGATATTTAGTTTCAAGAATTATTTGCCCTTTAGACAACCGAATATTTGAAACATTTAATTATCGAAATTAAGGACTAATCGTTTTGGTTAATCGTAAACAATTATTTTTTGGCGACTCAGAATTAAATCAATATAATTGTCTACAAAAACAACGGTTAACTTTCCTTACCCACAACTATATTCAAATTTCCACCCCCCACCGAAAACTCTATAACTCAAAGAATGGGGTTCTTTGGTGTTTTGGGATCTACAAAAAAAATTAAGGACTATTCTGAAACAATTAGATTCGAGAACTATTTGCCCTCTAGACCACCGATTATCTGAAACAATTATATTCGAGAATTAAGGACTAATTGTTTTGGTTAATCGGAAACAATTATTTTTGGGCACTCAGAATTAAATCAATATAGTTTTCTAAAAATACAACGGTTAACTTTCCTTACCAAGTACTATATTCAAAATTCCAACCCCCCCCCCCCCCCCCCCCCCCACACTGGACACTCTATAACTATAATAATGGGGTTCTTGGTGTTTTGGGATCTACACAAAAAATTGGTAAGTTAAATGTCTGTGTATTTTAATTTGTGATAGTGCATATTACGTAATATTTGCTCTCGTTATATATTTGTTCGAATTAAAGCATTACAGTATTCGATTCTCTTGGTATGCAAGATATGTGTTACTTTTATTCATTCTTTTGAAAATGAATAACTGATCTAAATATTCTGAATAACTGAACTACTTCTAATTTTTATTAGGGACTAATCGTTTTGGTTAATAGGAAACAATTGTTTGTAGGTACTAATATTTAGTTTCGAGAATTATTTGCCCTTTAGACAACCGAATATTTGAAACATTTAGTTATCGAAATTAAGGACTAATCGTTTTGGTTAATCGTAAACAATTATTTTTGGGTACTCAGAATTAAATCAATATAATTGTCTACAAAAACAACGGTTAACTTTCCTTACCCACAACTATATTCAAATTTCCACCCCCCACCGAAAACTCTATAACTCAAAGAATGGGGTTCTTTGGTGTTTTGGGATCTACAAAAAAAATTAAGGACTATTCTGAAACAATTAGATTCGAGAACTATTTGCCCTCTAGACCATCGATTATCTGAAACAATTAGATTCGAGAATTAAGGACTAATTGTTTTGGTTAATCGGAAACAATTATTTTTGGGCACTCAGAATTAAATCAATATAGTTTTCTAAAAAAACAACGGTCAACTTTCCTTACCAAGTACTATATTCAAAATTCCAACCCCCCCCCCCCCCACTGGACACTCTATAACTATAATAATGAGCTTCTTGGTGTTTTGGGATCTACACAAAAAATCGGTAAGTTAAATGTTTGTGTATTTTAATTTGTGAGAGTGCATATTAAGTAATATTTACTCCCGTTATATATTAGTTCGAATTAAAGCATTACAATATTCGATTCTCTTGGTATGCAAGATATGTGTTACTTTTACTCATTCTTTTGAAAATGAATAACTGATCTAAATATTCTGAATAACTGAACTACTTCTAATTTTTATTAGGGACTAATCGTTTTGGTTAATAGGAAACAATTGTTTGTAGTTATTGATATTTAGTTTCGAGAATTATTTGCCCTTTAGACAACCGAATATTTGAAACATTTAATTATCGAAATTAAGGACTAATCGTTTTGGTTAATCGTAAACAATTATTTTTTGGCGACTCAGAATTAAATCAATATAATTGTCTACAAAAACAACGGTTAACTTTTCTTACCCAAAACTATATTCAAATTTCCACCCCCCACCGAAAACTCTATAACTCAAAGAATGAGGTTCTTTGGTGTTTTGGGATCTACAAAAAAAATTAAGAACTATTCTGAATCAATTAGATTCGAGAACTATTTGACCTCTAGACCACCGATTATCTGAAACAATTAGATTCGAGAATTAAGGACTAATTGTTTTGGTTAATCGGAAATAATTATTTTTGGGTACTCAGAATTAAATCAATATAGTTGTCTAAAAAAACAACGGTTAACGTTCCTTACCCAGTACTATATTCAAAATTCCACCCCCCCCCCCCCCCCACTGGACACTCTATAACTATAATAATGGGGTTCTTTGGTGTTTTGGGATCTACACAAAAAATCGGTAAGTTAAATGTTTGTGTATTTTAATTTGTAATAGTGCATATTACGTAATATTTACTCCTGTTATATATTTGTTCGAATTAAAGCATTACAGTATTTGATTCTCTTGGTATGCAATATATGTGTTACTTTTATTCATTCTTTTGAAAATGAATAACTGATCTAAATATTCTGAATAACTGAACTACTTCTAATTTTTATTAGGGACTAATTGTTTTGGTTAATAGGAAACAATTGTTTGTAGGTATTGATAATTAATTTCGAGATTTCTTTGCCATTTAGACAACCGAATATTTGAAAGATTTATTTATCAAAATTAAGGACTAATCGTTTTGGTTAATCGTAACTAATTATTTTTGGGTACTCAGAATTAAATCAATATAATTGTCTACAAAAACAACGGTTAACTTTCCTTACCCAAAACTATATTCAAATTTCCACCCCCACCGAAAACTCTATAACTCAAAAAATGGGGTTTTTTGGTGTTTTAGGATCTACAAAAAAAATTAAGGACTATTCTGAAACAGTTAGATTCGAGAACTATTTGCCCTCTAGACCACCGATTATCTGAAACAATTAGATTCGAGAATTAAGGACTAATTATTTTGGTTAATCGGAAATAATTATTTTTGGGTACTCAGAATTAAATCAATATAGTTGTCTAAAAAAACAACGGTTAACTTTCCTTACCCAGTACTATATTCAAAATTCCACCCCCCCACTGGACACTCTATAACTATAATAATGGGGTTCTTTGGTGTTTTGGGATCTACACAAAAAATCGGTAAATTAAATGTTTGTGTATTTTAATTTGTGATAGTGCATATTACGTAATATTTACTCCTGTTATATATTTGTTCGAATTAAAGCATTACAGTATTTGATTCTCTTGGTATGCAATATATGTGTTACTTTTATTCATTCTTTTGAAAATGAATAACTGATCTAAATATTCTGAATAACAGAACTACTTCTAATTTTTATTAGGGACTAATCGTTTTGGTTAATAGGAAACAATTGTTTGTAGGTATTGATATTTAGTTTCGAGAATTATTTGCCCTTTAGACAACCGAATATTTGAAAGATTTAGTTATCGAAATTAAGGACTAATCGTTTTGGTTAATCGTAAACAATTATTTTTGGGTACTCTGAATTAAATCAATATAATTGTCTACAAAAACAACGGTTAACTTTCCTTACCCAAAACTATATTCAAATTTCCACCCCCCACCGAAAACTCTATAATTCAAAGAATGGGGTTCTTTGGTGTTTTGGGATTTAAAAAAAAATTAAGGACTATTCTGAAACAATTAGATTCAAAAACTATTTGCCCTCTAGACCACCGATTATCTGAAACAATTAGATTCGAGAATTAAGGATTAATTGTTTTGGTTAATCGAAAACAATTATTTTTGGGAACTTAGAATTAAATCAATATAGTTGTCTAAAAAAACAACGGTTAACTTTCCTTACCTAGTACTATATTCAAAATTCCACCCCCCCACTGGACACTCTATAACTATAATAATGGGGTTCTTGGTGTTTTGGGATCTACACAAAAAATCGGTAACTTAAATGTCTGTGTATTTTAATTTGTGATAGTGCATATTACGTAATATTTACTCCCGTTATATATTTGTTCGAATTAAAGCATTACAGTATTTGATTCTCTTGGTATGCAAGATATGTGTTACTTTTATTCATTCTTTTGAAAATGAATAACTGATCTAAATATTCTGAATAACTGAACTACTTCTAATTTTTATTAGGGACTAATCGTTTTGGTTTATAGAAAAACAATTGTTTGTAGGTATTGATATTTAGTTTCGAGAATTATTTGCCCTTTAGACAACCGAATATTTGAAAGATTTAGTAATCGAAATTAAGGACTAATGGTTTTGGTTAATCGTAAACAATTATTTTTGGGTACTCAGAATTAAATCAATATAATTGTCTACAAAAACAACGGTTAACTTTCCTTACCCAAAACTATATTTAAATTTCCACCCCCCACCGAAAACTCTATAACTCAAAGAATGGGGTTCTTTGGTGTTTTGGGATTTACAAAAAAAATTAAGGACTATTCTGAAACAATTAGATTCGAAAACTATTTGCCCTCTAGACCACCGATTATCTGAAATAATTAGATTCGAGAATTAAGGACTAATTATTTTGGTTAATCGGAAACAATTATTTTTGGGCACTTAGAATTAAATCAATATAGTTGTCTAAAAAAACAACGGTTAACTTTCCTTACCCAGTACTATATTCAAAATTCCACCCCCCCACTGGACACTCTATAACTATAATAATGGGGTTCTTGGTGTTTTGGGATCTACACAAAAAATCGGTAACTTAAATGTTTGTGTATTTTAATTTGTGATAGTGCATATTACGTAATATTTACTCCCGTTATATATTTGTTCGAATTAAAGCATTACAGTATTTGATTCTCTTGGTATGCAAGATATGTGTTACTTTTATTCATTCTTTTGAAAATGAATAACAGATCTAAATATTCTGAATAACTGAACTACTTCTAATTTTTATTAGGGACTAATCGTTTTGGTTAATAGAAAAACAATTGTTTGTAGGTATTGATATTTAGTTTCGAGAATTATTTGCCCTTTAGACAACCGAATATTTGAAAGATTTAGTTATCGAAATTAAGGACTAATCGTTTTGGTTAATCTTAAACAATTATTTTTGGGTACTCAGAATTAAATCAATATAATTGTCTACAAAAACAACGGTTAACTTTCCTTACCCAAAACTATATTCAAATTTCCACCCCCCACCGAAAACTCTATAACTCAAAGAATGGGGTTCTTTGGTGTTTTGGGATTTACAAAAAAAATTAAGGACTATTCTGAAACAATTAGATTCGAAAACTATTTGCCCTCTAGACCACCGATTATCTGAAACAATTAGATTCGAGAATTAAGGACTAATTGTTTTGGTTAATCGGAAACAATTATTTTTGGGCACTTAGAATTAAATCAATATAGTTGTCTAAAAAAACAATGGTTAACTTTCCTTACCCAGTACTATATTCAAAATTCCACCCCCCGCATTGGACACTCTATAACTATAATAATGGGGTTCTTGGTGTTTTGGGATCTACACAAAAAATCGGTAAGTTAAATGTTTGTGTATTTTAATTTGTGATAGTGCATATTACGTAATATTTACTCCCGTTATATATTTGTTCGAATTAAAGCATTACAGTATCTGATTCTCTTGGTATGCAAGATATGTGTTACTTTTATTCATTCTTTTGAAAATGAATAACTGATCTAAATATTCTGAATAACTGAACTACTTCTAATTTTTATTAGGGACTAATCGTTTTGGTTAATAGGAAACAATTGTTTGTAGGTATTGATATTTAGTTTCGAGAATTATTTGCCCTTTAGACAACCGAATATTTGAAACATTTAGTTATCGAAATTAAGGACTAATCGTTTTGGTTAATCGTAAACAGTTATTTTTGGGTACTCAGAATTAAATCAATATAATTGTCTACAAAAACAACGGTTAACTTTCCATACCCAAAACTATATTCAAATTTTCACCCCCCACCGAACACTCTATAACTCAAAGAATGGGGTTCTTTGGTGTTTTGGGATCTACAAAAAAAATTGGTAGGTTAAATATTTGTGTTTTTTAATTTGTGAGAGTGCATATTACGTAATATTTATTGGGTTTATATATTTGTTCGAATCAATATACCGTATATTTATATCCCTACAGTCCGATATAAGAAATGCACAATATACCGTATAGATTTTTATACCTGTTTCTGCTGCTCGTTAACAGCTTGATTGACATAACTCAGAACACCGTATACAACTTTAGTATTATACTGTACACAACGTGGTGAGATCGATTTACATTTGTTCCCCCTTGGGGGGTGCGCGATTTGTGCACCCCAAAAAAAAAAGCTCTGGTTTTTTGTACAAGCATGCCATCTTACTGCGTTTTAAAAGGTCTAATTTTGAATATTTAACCTGCTCGACAAATTAGTTTCTGCTTTGGTGTTTTGGGATCTACAAAAAAAATTGGTAGGTTAAATGTTTGTGTTTTTTAATTTGTGAGAGTGCATATTACGTAATATTTATTGGGTTTATATATTTGTTAGAATCAATATACCGTATATTTATATCCCTACAGTCCGATATAAGAAAAGCACAATACACCGTATAACTTTTTATACCTGTTTCTGCTGCTCGTTAACAGCTTCATTGACATAACTCAGAACACTGTATACAACTTTAGTATTATACTGTACACAACGTTGTGAGATCGATTTACATTTGTTCCCCCCTTGGGGGGTGCACGATTTGTTCACCCAAAAAAAAAAGCTCTGGTTTTTTTACAAGCATGTCATCTTACTGGGTTTTAAAAGGTCTGATTTTGAATATTTAACCTGCTCGACAGATTAGGAACTTGGATATTCATTTTGGAGAATCTGTTTGTCCAGAAAGTAGAAATTATAATGTTTATATTAGGTTAAAAAAATGTGGGGTTTTTGTTGGATTGTGTGGTTTCAGCAAATCTCCCCGAAAAAAAAGGGCCGTTTTCCTAATTTGACCCTACCTTGTTTTTAGAAGGCCTATGAATAGTTGATTTTAGGGGAATAGTCAATTAAAAAAAATATTGAAATACTATTACAATTAGCGGTTAGAATAAATCGTATGCAGACTTTATTTGAAAAAAAATATTCATTCTTCTGACATTGAATAACTAGTATTTGAATATTGAATAACCATTGGGTTTTTTGGCGGCTGGTCGATTTTGGTATTTATGTAATGGTTGTGTGATCTAAATTATTCAGTATTTTTGATAAATGAATAACTGATCTGCCTATTATGCATAAATCGTATTTTATTTCCACAAAAAAAAAAAAAAATATGTGTGTTTTTTTTTTGGCTGCTTGATTACACATATTAATATTAATTAAAAATCATGTTTTATATTTTATGGAATAGATGCTTTGCCTGAATTAAAATGCTCTAATTTTGAGTACTTAAAAAAACTTTACCTCAATTTAATTAAAAGGATTTCCAAGTATTAGATAATATATTTGTTTTCATTCGATTTTTCCAATTAAATTTGTCCCTCCCATGCGAAAAAAAAACTCCAACTGTATGTAATTATTTTCTTAAAAAAATCGGCGTCTAAAAAACCGCAAAAAGCGACATTTGAAATAATCTAACTTTTCACCATTGGTCGCTACATTTCCCGAAGCAAAAAAATTCAAAGATGAGTGCCTTGTACCCCCATTGTAGAGTGTTAAGTTTACTGTTCCAGAGTTTATTGAAAAAACCCGCGGCAAAAAAAAAAAGAAGAAAAATCACAACAATGGAGAATTCGCGAAATTCTTGCATTTCGGATTTACCGGAGGAGTTGCTGAATTTGATTTTCGTCGGACTTCCTTCCAAGTCCATAGGAGCGACGAAGTGTGTGAGCAAAGACTTACAGAAGAAACTTGGTTCCAAGGAATTCCGAAAAAGACATTTGGAGAAGATGATTGCAAAGAACAGGTTCGTCTTTTTGCCCGTCTCATATTATGGTAATGTGCCGTTGAAATACGATTCTACGGGCAGTGGAAGCAATTTTAATCAGAGGTCAGCCCCTGAGTTGGACGAGAAGGTCGAGTATATGGCCAGTTGCTTCCATTTTGCCCTGTGTGTGACACGTAGAGACAGGGTTTATGTTATTAATCTAACCATTAAAAAATTAAGGTCTATTCCTTTCGAAAAAATCCACTTTCCAGACCAATCAAAAAATTGTTGGGTATTTTGGGGTATGGGGGTTTCTTCTGTAGCAAAGGATTGCAGAATTGTGAGAATTTCTTGGTTCCCAGCCCCGACCTCTACGACTGAGGTGAAGATGCGGTCTCTCGCGACGGGGCAATGGTCTACATGGCGATCATTTCCCTACACTGAATTCATACCCAGGCCAGGGGTGTTTGTCTTGGGAAGTCTCCACTGGAAGGTATTTGTCGATAATAAGGGTTATATTGCTGCTTTAGATTTGGAGAGTGGGGGGTATAGTTTGATTGATTCCCCTGTTGGTTCTATGATTAGCACTAAGGATTGTGACTTGTGTGCTGTTAGTGAGGAAAAGTTAGTTCTGTTTAAGTATAGATACAACAGTAGTGATGAGTGCCATTTCTGGATCCTGCAAAATTATTTTGATTATTCGTCTTGGGCAAGTTACAAAATCATTTTGGGGAGTGGGTTGACAATGAATAGGGAGATTGGGATGATTCGCCCACTACGTGTTTTGAACCCATACGAAGGAAAATTTTTAATGCAGGTTTTCCCTGCTGGTGTTTTTTTAGTATATGACACAAAGTGTCAAACATGCTCTGTCTCTGATGACTATACAATAGGGGAGGGTGTGCTCATCAAGCATGTGGTAGTGGAGAGTATGTTATCTCCTTTGGAGTACATCTAAAATGGGCCTCCAATAAGCTGGCCCAGAATTGTATATGTAGGGTCCTAATTAGTTTTTTTTTTCTTTCGGTGAAAAAGCAATGTAATATGCTTCTGTAAAATGTGAATTTTGATTATATAGAATCGTTTTGGGCATTCATATGTGGGAGATACCAGGTTTATTGTATTCATTCAGGGTTTGATATTTGCTTGCTGTATTCCAGGAAAAAATGATGTCTCAATGTGTGTCTATTATTCAAAATGTTATTGGGAGCATAATAAGAAAAAAAAACTGGTTAGATTATTTGAATAAGAGATAAGATCTTGAATAATTGTATTGTTCATTCGGGAAGCTTTTTGGGAATAATTGTATTAGTTATAAATACGTGATTTTGAATATTTGTATTATTCATTCAGAATTTTTTTTTTGCAAAATTTTGGTATTACACCCCAACTTTAATGCATTTAACACAAGACCCAATATTTTAAAAAGGTCAAGCCCAATATGGCTCAGGATATTTTTGGGCCATCAATATATTTGTAATGAGCCACAGTTCAACTAACCTAAAAAGTTAAGCCCAATATGGGTGCTATTTTTTTAGTATCTTTTATAGCCGTTGCTTGTCAACCTAAAAAAATAAGACCGTTTTGATCTGCTGGCATAACTTGAACTAATCATGACAAATAGCCTCTATATATATGCCCCATTGCAGAAAAATACATATCAAACGCACACAAAAAGCTCTTGAGCAACACAAAATATAGATCCTACCTACAACCAAAACATATTACAGCTTAAAAGGAAGTGATATTTTACTACCATGTCACAAGCCAGCAACAATCAAAATGATGCACCATATCCTAAATACGCACGTTCGTACTGCCATGTATGCTGTTGTCCAGCCTCCATCAAGGTTTCCGAGACCCGAACCAACCCCGGTAGGTTATTCTACTCTTGTGAGGTACACGGATGGTCGCATTGGTGTGTGCCAATAGAGTATGTCAACACAAGAAATGACGATGAAGCTACGTCGTCAAGACGAGGAGGGTGCATAAACGAACAAGTGGGGCTTGGAACACAGAACGCCGGACGGTGCAACGTCGCACTTGGGACAGTATTGCTAGCAAATGCACTAACGCTTGGAGAAATGATTTCAATATTTGCTATCATAGCAGTGAAGTTTATGTAAAAACAGGTCAAAATGACAATGCATACAATTGGCACAACAAAAATGTATTTTCCAGCTAGCAGTCTATGACCCTAAGGTGACAGCATTAATGTAGTATGACTCGGATGAATATTATGTATAGCTTTGCTTATTCCACAACATTGTGCTGTGTTTTATTGGTGCAATTATTTGTGAAGTCTAACATGCCATAACAAGATGGGGTGTCTAAATTAATATGCATGCATAATCGACTGGAACAAATTGACAAATTGAGATATATCATTGATTTGAAAAAGTTCCAAATGAAATGATCAAATTGTATATCATTAATTTGAACAATATGTGAAAGTTCCAACGAGATGAACATATTGTATATCATTGATTTGAAATTAGTCAAAATACAAGAGGAAATATTACACAGATTGAGATGGAAATAATCCCTATAAAAATACTACAAAAAACAAGCAGCAGCAGGCATCTCAAAAACCTAGTGTTTAATCACAAAATAGCTAGATCAAACTGGTCTCCAAAAAATAAGTGAATCAGCAAAAAATAATTCACAAAGTGACCATTGAGATGCGTTGCGCTGCAGCAAATGTTAGATACCTATTCACCCCAACAAAACTAGCACACAAAAACACGTAATTCTGCGTAACAGTTTCGCTAGACTGACCTTGAAGATCTTCAGATAAAAAAAAATGGCAGATGCCTGACACACCCCATACCGTAATGTGCTGTGTGAACAATGGATATTTTGATGCCAAAAAAGGAACAAGCTGTAAGAAGGGTCATAACAGTATCATGATAGGTATGAAAAATATGGAGTTATAAGAATACAGAGGATTAAAGTGCAAAAAAATATACCAAAGTAAAACCTATCACAACTGTGGTGATGGTCGAGCCTTCTTCTTCATTACATGTTCACCGCGAGAGGGGATTCTCTTCATTTTAGGTCGACCGGGGGGTCGTTTTAGGATAGGTGGGAGAATCTTCTCTTGGCCAACCATGTTCTGCAGCTCAAACTTCAGTGTTTGGGGGATTGGGTGAATATCCGATTTGTAAGAGTTTCGGTATGTGTTTGTGAAAAATGTTGAATCAATGTAGTCAGTTGTATCGCACTGACTATGACTTAAAACAGCTATGGCGTGGGCACACGGGAACCCAGTGATTTGCCATTGAAAACAAGAGCAGACCCTACCTTGCAAGTTTACCACCGCTAAAATATCGGACTTCACGTGAAACTCAGAAGTCAAGCTCTTGCTTATAGACCAAGACTTGCCATCTTGCAGGAGGGAGTTCTATATCTGCTGCCACTTAGGGACAAGATCATCATTCCATTTTTCGGCCTGAACGTGTCTTTCCACAAACCACCGACCAAGCTCACTACGAATATACTCTAACATGTTTGTAATGGGAAGGGACCTACCCTTGAGAATCCAATTATTGAAGGATTCGGCTGCATTAGAAGTCATCTCACCGTACCGTTGAATGTGGGAGGAGTACGCAACTGCCCACTTTTCTCTAGGTAGTCCTTCCAGAAAGTCTACAGCGGGTTTACCACCCAACTCAATAAATTTGGTAACGTTTTCCTGGAATAACCGCTCATTAGGTGCATATGCGCAAGCATTAAAATACTCAACCAGCTGGCGCCGATTGGTGTTTGACCAACCCTTTGCAAAACGAGCCTTCAGATTCAGTTTAAGATGATAAAGGCAATAAAAGTGAATAGATTTAACGAAAACATTATTAAATGCATTGAGCAAACCTAGGTTCCGATCAGAGATGAAACATATAGGCTGATCATGGTTAACATGATCACGAATATTCGATAGAAACCATGTCCAATTATGAATGTCTTCAGCTCCAACAACAACAAATGCAACCACTACAAAAAAAACACTGTTTTGCGACGGAATTAGCGACGGAAAATCCGTCGCAAACAGTGTTTTGCGACGGTATCTGCGACGGACACGTATCCGTCCCTAAAACAGCCGTAGCTAATTTTTGCGACGGATTTTGCCTTCCGTCGCAAATTAATGACGGACAAATCCGTCGCAAAATCGGCGGGTCAGACCCGGCCGGGTCACACAGAATTTGCGACGGACAGTATTCCGTCGCAAATATTTCGGGTCAGACCCGTTCGGGTCAACAACATTTGCGACGGCCACATTCCGTCGCAAATGTTTATATATATATTTTTTTATTTTTTTCTGTTATAATTTGCGACGGGTTGTTTTCCGTCGCAAAATTCAATATTTGCGACGAAATTTGGCCGTCGCAAATTACCGAGCCTATACAAAAAAAAAAGTGGCTCGCGTGGTTCGAGCCCGGGCACCCGAGGCGGCCGGGGCGGGCGCGGACCACTGGGCCAACCGGCCCATCTCTTTTTATATGCGGCCCACCTTCTATATTAGTCTTATTAGGCTTTGAACAATTAATCCATTTTTTGCGTCCAAGGGGAATCGAACACGGGACCTCTTGTGCAAGAGGAGGGGGCGCGCGCCACTAGGGCACAAGCTACTTTCGTTTATTTTCATGCAATTAATTGTATATGTATTCAAATTAAGTCATTTTTTTTTATAATTCACCAAATTAATTTCTTTTCGTATCTAAGTTGGGATTTTCTACGGTCAGGAAGGCTTTCGCCCTTCCTGACGTCAGTAAACCCTCTTATTACCATTAGATCGAAGATCCAATGTATAATAATTTTTTAATGGATTGCACTCTGCATTAACGCGTTTGCACTCTACATATTGCAATCGCACTGCATCGCCATACTAATAAACTAAATTAATAAATATAAAATTACAAAAATACCCTTTTTACCTTAAAATAATTTAGAATATTAACTAATTTATATTTAATATTTAAATAAAACTCTTTTAAATTAAAATTACAAACAAAATAATAACAATATCCTAATCAAACTCTAATTCTTGAAGTCTTGTTGCATTTGTTCACACTCTCATGATCGTCGATACAGGGTCAGCTCCATCCCCTTCATCCCTGTATAACCATTTCTCATAATATTTAGGGTGTTTTTGGGCGTTCACACCGCGAAGGCACACCTAGCCCCAACGTAGTTTTCTTATGCTCAATTGAGAGATTTTGGATTGACGTCTTGGAGTTCACTTTATTGCACTCCCCCAAAGGCATCAACGGAATTCGGCCGGGTAAGTGCACCACCGGCGCTGCATCAATCTTTTCGCAATTGGAGTGCTGCCAGAGAAGTAATCTGCGCGAATTGCTATTAGCACTCCCGGGTTACACCGGAGATCTCATAATTGACGAGAGTTAACTTATCTCCGGACGCTCCTCTCACCGATGAGCCGACGTTCAAACTCGCTCCTGATCTCTCGTTCATTGAACCCAGCGATAGGTATACTGCTTTGCCGTATTAATTTTTTTCCCTTTATATAGTTTAATACTTTTAATTTTTAGAAATGGCTATTTTTGTGTTGTCGTGTCTGGCTCAGTTTATTGTGTATTATGATTGGCGGGAAACTGTTGAGAATAATTAAACTTAGGTTTTGCAATTGAGTGTTTGAAATCTCTGATTGTTAAATTCATATAAAATATCGGTGGGTTTTAGCTTAACTTGGCATTGAGTTCAATTGGTTGGGGGAAAATGATATATTATTCTTCTGGTTAGAAATGGCTAGCATATACATAATTGAATCTGCATAGGTGATAGAAAGAGAAGTTGATTGCCAAGGTTTGTTTGATCTTCGTGTCAAATTAACCGAATGCAGGGCAAGTAATTAGGTGTATTAAGCAGGTTCAAAACTACGTTTCTACAATCTTCCTGTCAAACTAACTGAAAGTCAGGGCAAGTAACTAGGTATCTTAAGCAGGTTAAAGTGAAAAATAAGGTTTCTTCAATCTTCTTGTCCAACTAACAGAAGGCCAGGGCAAGTAATTTGGTATCTTAAGCAGGTTAAATCAACCCAATAGTCAATTCTTATGATGTGTTAATATCATGTCTCATGTACTATCCAATTCAGATTACAATTTTTTTTTTTTGTTCAAGGCTTCAAACATGTAAAAATGCCTTTTGTACTCTGTTGTTATAAACTGAATTGGTTTTCCATTTGAGGACAGACAACCATAACATTACACATTCACAGATTAGCCTAGGGAGAGCCTACTCTATACATTCCACTATTTGACCAATTCGTAAGATTGGAAGCAGTAATGTAGTTTTAGGATTTATCTGTTGATAAAATCTCTGTTTTCTTGCAATGCACAAATTGGCTCTTTGTCTAGTTGGATAAGGAGAGAATTCTTCAATTTCTTTAAAGGTTAAATTTTAGTTTATTTGCTCTTTAGTTCTATGATAAAACCTACTTGGAGATCCATAACATAGTAGTCAATTTCTGTTGTCTTGAACAAAGTAGCAATGAGTTGAGCTTGTAATGTGTAACACCTGTCCCAGCTTCAGGTCTATTAGTAGACATCCTACATTGCATGTAGAAAATGGAATACATATTTTGCACTGTGAACTCGTGGAGATTAAATAAAACTCTCCTCTCATGAAGAAATAGAGAGCAAGAAATGGACATTCATGATTTACATTAAAAAGAAAAGAAAAAGGACATAGAAGACCAAACAGAAATAATTTATTTGCCGTTTTATTAAATTTACAAGCTAATCCACTACGTCTTTGTTTAGCTTCTTCTGCTGTCTATCACCATATTATTAAAATTCACTTGCACTAAAATTTATATGTTCACCATATTATTAAAATAAAACATTTGTGGTAGGGAAGGACATGTCCGTAGTTTTGTGGAGCATCCACGACCATGTATCATCTTTGGCAGCAGATTAGGGAGCTCAAAATTCCTGGGTCTAAGGGTAATACCGCCAATGGTAAATCTGCTGAGGGTACCACTGCTGAAGCTCGAGGGGTTTTCCAGGGGCATATTGACACTGTGGAAGATGTCCAATTTAATCCATCAGGATGGTGATGCAGTCTATCATATCTTGCCATTGATTTTGAGTTGGATACTAAAATCTTTGTATGTTAATCACTCTTGCAATTTGAACCACATGTTTGAAGTTCAATCTCAAATGTGAAGCTTGTTTCATGTTGCTAATTTTTCCCTCTCTTTTATGAAGCATATGTATTCTATCGGCTAATTTTATGAACTTGTAATACAGTGCACAAGAATTCTGCAGTGTTGGTGATAATTCTTGCCTTATACTGTGGGATGCAAGAACTGGCTCTTCTCCTGTCGTTAAGGTTGGTTATCTGCCTTACTTTGAAAGCAGCGTCTTTTGGCAACTGGAAAAACTCATGCACATGGCATTGAAAATGTCCCAGTCTGAAGATCTAACTTTCCATTAATATTCTGTTAATTTACATTCAACACTTTAATTTGCCCATGTAGTGCAATCTATTATTGAAGTTTAAGTTGAATGTAGCATATAAATAGTTTTTTCAATGAAATTATAAATTAGCATATCCAATACATATCTGATATGTGGTGCCTTCTGAAAATATAGTGTGTCCTAATGATGTTTCCTTTTAAGTAAATTGCTTTGGTACATATGCTTGGTCTCATGCCTTTGTTGATTCTTTTATTTCATCTCTTGCCATGCATGCATGCATGCTTGTTTTTTTTCTTCACTGAATATTTAGGTCATTAACTCACTTCTATACTGTTACATTCTTCTACTCTATCTGGTATTTCATCTTTTATATGTGAGTGCTGATTAGCGTTGGTTTTATCTATATTCTGATAGGCCGAAAAAGCTCATAATGCTGACCTTCATTGTTGTGATTGGAATCCCAACGATGTTAATTTAATCTTGACTGGGTACTTCTTTACTTTTACGTCCAATTAGAAATAAAATGAGACATATCATTCAACTAATTGGATTAAACATCCTCTTGCCCTTCTAGATCTGCTGATAACACCGATCACATGTACGACCGTCGTAACCTTACTTCTGGAGGAGTTGGATCCCCTATTCATATTTTCGAAGGCCATTCTGCTGCTGTTTTGTGTGTCCAGGTAATAGCGCCTGATGCATAGTCACTATTTGGGTTTTAGTTTGCAGTTACTCTATAATTAAACAAGCATACTCTCGTGTTATTTTGCAGTGGTCTCCAGCTAAAGCGTCTGTCTTTGGCAGTTCTGCTGAGGATGGCATCCTAAATATTTGGGATCATGAAAAGGTGACTATTTCTAGTGATTTACTCTACCAGTGTGCATCTTTTAGGTTTTAAATTTATTCCAAGTTTTGGCTAATGCTTGTGTCACAACACCTCTTGTTTTACAAAAAAATGATTGACGATTTTTTTTATGCACCGTTTAGTTGATAGTCTGTCTTCAATGGTGCTATTACTAATTTGCCATTTGCTAGATCAGGAATTCAACTGATCCCCCAAGCTTGTTTTTTAAACATGCAGGTCACAGGTATGCATAAAATAATTTGTTTTCTTGCAATTAAATTCACAAAAAATGCAATTTCTTCATCTTCTCAATTAAAAAATGGTTGCTCTGGATAAAATTACAGGGACAAGGTGGTTGATTTTCACTTGAATGCAGCCGATCCCTGGACTATTGTTAGTGTGTCAGATGATGGTGGGAAGACTGGTGGGGGAGGTACGCTGCAGGTAATATATAAGTTCTTTCATGCTTGATGCCTCGAAAATACATAATTTTATATGTTTCGAAGATCCCTGTGTATAGTGCTCAATGCTAATATATATTTGATTCCTATCATACACGAATTGATATGCACTAATGACCCCTGGTTAAAGCGTTTAATTCTTTTTAGCAATATTGAGATAGTGTGAATCATCTTAAACCGCATACCCTATCCTGGCATGAATGCCCGACCCATTTTTTAGAAGCACGAAACCTGCCTACTCGAGTAACTTGATCCCCAAATGTAGTTATCTTATATATGAAGAACAATTCATTATTTGAAAATGCATTTCAACTGTTTGTGCAGATTTGGCGAATGATTGATCTGATTTACCGGCCGGAAGAGGAAGTTATAGCTGAACTGGACAAGTTCAAGTTCAAGTCTCATAAGTTTTCAGGTCCAGAAGAAGCAAAAAAGATCCTGAAATCTTGATAATCAGTGGAATGATATGATGAGAGAAGTGTACAAATTAATAGTATAGGAGTAGGGGGGTGACAGTAGTGATGAGATGGTTATTCAGTAGTATTTGATGATACTGATGTTTATGTTAGTAATTTAGATTTTATTGTTGATAGCAAAAGCATTGAGTTAGTTGTCGATAGGGACTTAGCTGTTGATGTTGAACCAATTGGTAGTGCGGATGAGTTGTTGAGGAAGGCACAAAACTATACAGGGAGTGCATTGCCAGTCACTGGTTTCGGGAGTGATAAGTCTGCTGCCATTTCGCAAAAATGATTGGCAATGTCATACGCCACATGGTTGTAGCTTTATTCATAATTCTAGAAACAAGTACTGATAGCTTAGCTCAGATCATGAATATGGAACGCAAGCTCGTAGTTATTTAAATTAGTTTCAAACTAAAATTTCTTAATATCTTGAGCATAAATCTTGCTTAGATGTGAACCTTATATAGTTCTAGTCCTCCTGTTCCAATTTCCACTTGCCCTATTTGGCTCTTGCTGGAGTTTTCTTGTATTCACAAGCAAAGAAGATGAAACCAAAAGTTGCTTAGCTTGATGTTAGAAGAAACACACTGTGAAGATATTATCAAGTATTAAAGAGAGGATAAATCACAAAAAAAGAACATCAAGAAGCTCAGTATTTTCAACTGATTTTCCTCTTCTAATGATCAGGTTTACTTCAGCTAGGCTTCATAATCCTTTATAAACTGCAAACATGTTGATAGAAATTGTAACATGCTTAAACTCCAATATATATAACTGAAAAGGTTACTACCATACCATTATTTTTGCTGGTATAACTTCTATTAATAGAAATAGCTTCGTGTGTGTGTATTACGAACTTCGCTCTATGGGTGCTTTATTTTATGCCACTTCTAGTCTAAAAACATTAGATGTTTTTTTATCACTTCAGATTTCACATACATCCGCAGGTATAGGTTTATACTCCCATGTAGCCATTTAAAATATGCAATCAACTCAATGTTTTCGGGGATTATTCAAGTCTCAATTTAAAAAATATGTTTTTCAGTGTGTTAGTTAAATTCACGAGTCGAGTTCGATAGGTTAATTTCGGCACATAAATAGAATAAATAAAAAAGATGAGACATTTAGTACCACTATCCCTTGGAACAATGAGAATACGATTCATATGAATTTCCGGAGTTACATAAATGATTATAGTGAGATTCAGATGAGTTTTTGTAACGGTGGTTTCTACATCCAAAACTCAAAATATTAATAACAAAAAGACAGACAAAAACATGAATGACATAGATATCGAGCGCCATGGTACACGAGTATCTCTCAACAACTACAAATTCTCAAACTACACACCAAACATCCAAAAACTACAAATAACATGTCCCCGAATTTTCTATTCTACATATGACACTGAAATTTGGTGAAGCCTGGAACATCAACATGGTTCTACTTCGTCAACAATGCTTGCAAACATAGTTGACTTACAGTTTTGACTGCTTCCACATGTGGTGCAGCCCATACTTCATCTTGGGCTTTCTTTTCAAGAGCCTAATTGGGTGAAAATGTTAAAACAGATCAACTAATGGTATATTGCAGGAAATAACACGAGAAATATAGGATAAGTCTTCATAAATATCCAAGTAATGGTGCACATGCACCTTACACACTTGCCTTCTGAATTAATGTCTCCATTGCAGGTTTTTCGTGCACTTTCCAGTTTTCTGCTAAAATTGACTGGAAATGCAGACAAAAGCAGATGATCATACAAAAGTTAGCATGACAAGAAAAAGTGAAAAAATCAGATATACCAGTACCTGTTAATTATTAACATGAATTGCAAGCCAAGGAGGAAGCCAAGCACCATGGACCTGATCGTACATATCACAAAAACAATCAATATTTACTTAAATAGGATTTGATGAATTTTTTTAATCAAAAGCCACAGAATGATGCATACCGCAAAGAAGTAGACAGAGAAAATAGTAATAAGACACCAAACTCATACAGGACAGTATTAAGCGTCTTTTTTTTTTTTTTACATTGGGATCTCCTGAGAACTGAATATGCAGGCAATGATGCAAAATTATGCAGGTTAATACCCAATGAGCTAATGAATTCTTAAAAAAAAATAGTTCAATTGTAACCATTACACTATATCCATCCACGATTCACCACAAAGATCCACAATGAGTAAATCCTGGCTTACTTTACAATATCAAAACAATTTAATTACACATTTTGAGAGAAGAGCAACATAGATAAGGTGTTATTTCGTGAAATTATGCTACAACTTATGTCCGCATTTAAGAATGTTTAAAAATAAAGGAAGTTAACGTAAAACAAATTTCTCTTCACCAGATAAGGAAAACAAAAGTTTTGCTAACAAAAAAGATAAAGTTTTCCACTAAGCTAAGCAACAAAAAAGATGGTCAAGGAATAATTTCTGCCATAGTATGGGAATGTGTTACAACATTGAAAGAAACCAGCCAGTAAAACAACACTGATATTTGAATGTGATTGTTAAATGTCAAGAGTAACGAGAACAAAAAACTCTAATTACATAAAAACATAAGCATTCTTAAATAAAACAATGCACTTAACGGTGATGCACAGGCAAGTAACTCTAGCAGGACATCTTTAGATGAGAAAAATGAAGGAAGATGAATGTAGCAAGTCCATCAGCTAATGAGCTTAAGAGTCCCCAACATTATACATGTTGGAGTTGAACTATGGTTAACTGCTATCAGGATCATAATCTCTGACAATAAGGAATGTTTGTAAACACTACTCATGGCTCAAAATCACTTCTCAAATCCTAAATCTATGAGGGGGCAGCTTCTACAAAATGATTTTGCCCCCTCCACTAGAGTTTGCAAACACCTCTAAGTATGACTTTGGCGGGTGTGGTGGGGGGGGAACAAACTGTACCTCCATCAACTCTTTGATTTTGGATGTTCTTCAAACTTTGATTTCATCATTTCTTCCTTTACAGATTTTCAATGAGACTAATCATCACAAGGGAAGGGGAAAAAATGGGGTAAAAAATAGTCATATTACGTACCTCAGCAATTTCGAGAGCTCGTTTTTTGCGTATCTTAGCTTTCTGTTCATCAATAATCTTTTGAAGCTGTGTGACAAAGGAAGAAGCAATAACAATGAGTTAAAAATAAAACTTAATCTAAACAGTGAAAGATTATTCATAATTTCCTCAATTTTCTTCATCAACTATTATGAAGCCGTTCAACTATATCTAACCAGATAAATTAGAAATTAAGCAGTTGTGTTCAAAACAGTGCACCCATTTTCAAAGTCATTGAGCTGTCATACCCAATAACCAAATACACTAGTGAAGAAGGATAAACACACTAAACTATCCTAAAGAATGAAAATAAGTTTTTGATGGAGACCAAAAGCAATCAAGCAAACACCAAATTGCACCTGAGTACCTCACAAAAGTTCAACAGAAACCTACATTTTAAGCATGAATATCATGGATGGAGTTATAATTACTGAGATTCAACTACATAAGATAAAAGGATGAAAGCTTACACCACAGTGAAACCCTTATAACCAACAGGAAACTTGCACAGGTACGTTACTTAGGCTCTCAAATTTAGTGCTCGATTCAGAAGCCTTCTTCTCAGCTTCAGTTGTCCGGGCTTCCAACAACTCTTTTTCCTTAATTTTAATATCAATGTCTTTTCTTAGTTTCTCCAAGAATACCTCCCTTTCTCCCAAAAAGAAACAAATATGAATCACTAGATCAGCATCAAAATGACTAAACAATAAATCCAAGAATTGCAGAACCCACAAAACCCAGAAGTGGAATTTATCTAATTCAAGAAAAAAAGTCAAAGAATTTGCAAGATTCACATACCCTTTTCAGCAGAGCAATTGCCCAATAGGGAACATATAACGAACTAAAGCAAATGCCCAAAAGGCTAAAACACAATGCAAGAATTATGAAGGTACTGAAAGAGACTATTCAATAGAGCCCCCACCACTTGTTGATGCTAAAACCCACCATTTTTTTCTTTCTTTTCCGCAATTGGAAAAGTTGAAAGCGAAACAATTTACAAATTTGTTACTCAATTGCAATTTATCATAAATTTGGGAATTATGCTAAAACAGGGGATTTACCTTTTTCTCGACCTCCTTTCTCTTGCCGGAGTTTAAACACTGATCGGAAACCAAAGAGAAGAAGAATTCGGGTGACATTCCAACTCCAATTGCTCTTGCTTCACTATATCAAATTTCATAGTGTTCGAAACCGGTAGGGTTGTATTACTCTCCAGTGAATTATCAACTGAAGCAAAGATAGAGAACATTGATGTGCGCCGAATGAGACCGATATATAAAGGAAAAATTCACGGCAGAAGCTTTTTTGCCTGTAAATCATACTTGACTAAGAGCTCCACTGCTTGCGGCAACTGGAGTTCGAGAAGCGTTGAATGAATGGATGGGATGAATGGGGGATAAAGAAATGAAGATGAAAATTAATTTTTTATTTAATTTTAAAATTTGATTGATTTTCAAAAACTCTAATTTAATTTTTTTTAATTATTATAAAAAAAGAAAAAGATTGAAATAATTACTTTTAAAATAAAAAAACACTGTAAGGATATTTTTGTAATTTTATAATTTTTTCTATTAAAAATATATATTTTTACTCCGGGCGAAGCTAGATCGTATATGACGAACTTAAATGATGTGGCAAGTTCTTATTGGTGTACTGACGTCAGGAAGGGCCGTAGAAAAGCCCATCTAAGTTGTTTATTAAAATATTTTGCCCAACTATTTTTTTTATTTTGTAAAATTATTTATTTCGACTCCCGCTTAAATTTATAATTCGTTCATTTGTACGCAATTAATTGTATATGTATCCAAATTGACTCATTTTTTTTCTACAATTCACCAAATTAATTCATTTTCGTTTCTAACTTGTTTTTATAAATATTGGGGCCATTTAATTTTTATTATTTCTGTAAAATTATTTATTTCGACTCCCGCTTAAATTTATAATTCGTTCATTTGTACGCAATTAAATGTATATGTATCCAAATTGACACGTTTTTTTTTCTACAATTCACCAAATTAATTCATTTTTGTTTCTAAATTATTTTTATAAATATTAGGGCCATTTAATTTTTATTATTTCTGTAAAATTATTTATTTCGACTCCCGCTTAAATTTATAATTCGTTCATTTGTACGCAATTAATTGTATATGTATCCGAATTGACTCATTTTTTTTCTACAATTCACCAAATTAATTCATTTTCGTTTCTAACTTGTTTTTATAAATATTGGGGCCATTTAATTTTTATTATTTCTGTAAAATTATTTATTTCGACTCCCGCTTAAATTTATAATTCGTTCATTTGTACGCAATTAATTGTATATGTATCCAAATTGACTCATTTTTTTTTTTTCAAAATTCACCAAATTAATTCATCTAAGATCATGTATATGTTTGCTACAAGTAATTATGCTAATTAACACTGAATTAGTAATATCTTTGTTGAAATACTATTTGTAGCATCATTCCCGGTCACAAGGTTTCCGCCATTATTACAGAGATATTGAGGGATAATCTAGAGGAGAACGCAATGAAGTTCAAACTCGTCTCGTCGCAGCGGAAGCAGTACTACTTGGATGAGTTTCGGGTATATATATGCAAATATTTTTAACCAACTAATTGTTTATAAATATTTGCATATATATACCCAAAACCCATCCAAGTATTACTGCTTCCGCTGCGACGAGACGAGTTTGAACTTCATTGCGTTCTACTCTAAATTATCCCTCATTATCTCTGTAATAATGGCGGAAACCTTGTAACCGGGAATGTCTTTACCAAAAATTGTTCAAAAAACATAAATAAATTGTTCAAAAAACATAAATAAATAGTTCAAAAAACATAAATAAATTGTTCTTCATCAGAATGATGGTTCACTGTTCCAGTGATCCACCAAACCATCCCATATCGATCGTTCGTCTGGTGCTCGACCCAACTCCACCCGATCCCCACGCTCCCACCGCTTCTTCAGGCCGTAGATAATATCTTTGTACCGTTCTTGCGCTTTCGCACAGAACAATTGGTACATAATACTATCGTTGGCAGGGTCCCAAACGCACCGCCTCTGCAAATAAATTAAAAATAGAATATTAACGAATAAATTAAAAAATTAAAAATTAAATTAAAATCATAATAAATAAATTTTTTATACCTTGAAGTCATCAAAGTACTCCATCCTCTTTTGCTCGGACACTTGACTCCACGAGTGGGCACCATACTCAAATTGTCCCATCCTAATGATTTGTGAGACGATTAAGCTAGTCTCATGGGCTGGAAGCAGTCTGTGACAACAAAATTAAAAAATCAAGTTAATTATATTAATATATATAATTAAAAGTATACATAATTCATTAAAAAATACTTACTTGTTGTCGACTATGATGACAGTGAGAAAATTATCTTGACCTGGGTTCATCTGTAATAATTTAACAATTCAACTAATTCAATTATAAACTTAACAAAAATTAAACATGCTTTAAAATTAAATTAAAATTCGACCTACTAATTAAATTAGATCAACTAATTCAACTAAAATCAATTCATTTCTAATATAATTCAAACAATTCAACTAATTCAATTCTAAACTTAACAAAAATTAAACATGCTTTAAAATTAAATTAAAATTCGATCTACTAATTAAATTAGATCAACTAATTCAACTAAAATCAATGCATTTCTAATATAATTCAAACAATTCAACTAATTCATTTCTAAACTTAACAAAAATTAAACATGCTTTAAAATTAAATTAAAATTCGATCTACTAATTAAATTAGATCAACTAATTCAACTAAAATCAATTCATTTCTAATATAATTCAAACAATTCAACTAATTCAATTCTAAACTTAACAAAAATTAAACATGCTTTAAAATTAAATTAAAATTCAATCTACTAATTAAATTATAATTCAACTAATTCAACTAAAATCAATTCATTTCTAATATAATTCAAACAATTCAACTAATTCAATTATAAACTTAACAAAAATTAAACATGCAAAATTAAATTAAATTAAAATTCGATCTACTAATTAAATTAGATCAACTAATTCAACTAAAATCAATTCATTTCTAATATAATTCAAACAATTCAACTAATTCAATTCTAAACTTAATTAACAAAAATTTAAAAATGATTTAAATTAAAATTCGATAAACTAATTCAACTAAAATCAATTTATTACTAATATAATTCAAACAATTCAACTAAAATCAATTCTCAACTAAAATCAATTCTCTAAACATGCTTTAAAATTAAATTTTAAACGGTAAAAATGAAGAAAACTTACGGTTTATTTGTAGAAAATGTCGAAACGAAAACTCGGTGGGGACGGACGCCTTCCTTTTCCCGACTTCTCCTTCCTTTTCCTTTCGTTTTCCTCCACTTTTTCCTTTTTCTCGCAGGATCCTCCACTTCTTCCTTTTTCTCGCAGGATCCGTCTGCTTCGCGAGGAGAGTATTTATAATTGTAAAAAAATTTGCGACAGACGCCTATCCGTCGCAAATTTCGCCTGTCAAAGACAAAACGACGTCGTTTTTACTGATTTGCGACGGCTTTTCCGTCGCAAATCAGTCAACGCACCGTTTCCCGAGAAGACGCGTAAAAACGGTTCGTACTTGCGACGGAAATTCCGTCGCAAAACAGTCAAAGGACCGTTTCCCGAAAGGTCGCGAATATAAATGTAAGATTTGCGACGGCTTTGGTCCGTCGCAAACTCAAAGTTAAAATTTGCGACGACCTTATCTGTCGCAAATCAGTCAAATGGGTCGCTTCATGAACGGTCACCTTTAAACGGGTATATTTTGCGACGGAATGGACCGTCGCAAACTCAAAGTTGAAATTTGTGACGACCCTTCCGTCGCAAATGTAGTCGTTTCAAGACGAAGGCGGTGGGCCATAGTGTTTCCGACGGCTTTTCCGTCGCAAATTACAAAACTTTGCGACGGCCATCCTTAGTCGTCGCAAAAATTCATTTTTTCGACGGCTTAGTAAAATCCGTCGCAAATTCACTGAATTTGCGACGGATATTTGGCCGTCGCAAAATTTCCGTCGCTAATCTCCGTCTTTTTTGTAGTGAACAGGATATAATCCTACAAAAATGATGACACAAAATTTATACTACTTAGAAAATTTGGGAAAGAGAATAGCAGATTGAAACAGAAAACGGAAATATGCATCATTCCATGGTTTAACACAGAAAATGAAAATGATACACAAAATTGTTAGCATAACACTCTTATTTAGTACCGTTGTTTCCATTCTTTGCCGTTGCAGCTAGGAGTGTACCTTTGGCACGTCCCTTCATGAATGTGCCGTCGACAAACAGCATAGGGCGACAGTTTTGGAACCCATCTAAGCAAGCCTTGAATGCCACGAACAATCGTTCAAACCTCTTGGAAGTATTATCCGACTCAAGTAGTACAACACTCCCGGGGTTTGTGCGTTTGATAGCTTCGCAATACCATCGGAATTGGTCATATGAATCATCGAATGTGTCGTATATCTGGTCTTTAGCAGCCTCAATAGTGCGCCACGCTTTGTGATATGGGATTTGAAAGCCATAATCATTTTTCATCTTGTCGACTACATCCCTACCACACACTTCACGATCGTCCTTGAAGTTTTCTAAGAAGAAACTGCCCATTATCTTGGGACTAAGCCTTTCGGGGTAAACATTCGATAACTTGCCAATACAAGTGTGAGTTAGGTTAGCCTTATAGACCTGATAATTATCAGTAACAGGGTGAACCCTAACCTTTAAAAACCAACCACACCCTTGGGAATCGTTCTGCGAACATACTACGTACTTATACATAGTGTCGTTTTTCGAGAACTTAAAGTTAAACTTCATTTGGGATGAATACTTGATGATTGCTTCCTTAAAGCCTTCTTTACCACCAGGGAAAACCGTACCTACCCCACCCTTTAACAACCCTGTCCATGCATCAGCTAAATAAGTCTTCTTTGGTAATCTAGGACAAATATCGTACCTAGGGATGTCATCAAAATCATCATCCAAAACATGACCCCCTGGTCATCGAATGAACTAGATTTATCAATAAATTCTTGGCTAAATGAATCATCGACATCTAAACTATTAAGGTTGCTGCTACTTGGGTTGGAATTTGATGAGTCATTTAGGCGCACGTCAACTGAGACTACCTTAGTTGAATCCAAATCACAAAGCAAGAAAATACTAAGCATATCATCATCACTTTCAAGCACACAATTGCTAAGGGTACCAACACAACACGATAGGGAAAAGGACTGAAACATAAGAACACCCCACTTGGCTATAACTTGGGATCGGAAATCGGTAAATGAACAATTGGAGCCAATTGAGAATAACTTGCGTTCCCCCCTGAAATTAGTGGCAAAAATAAGCTTTTCAACCATTACAGACCGCGTATTATACCTAATCCGACAACAAGTATGATCGAAAATTGCGACAAAGAAGGGAAATTTTGTGGAAGAGGTTATGCGGAAATCAGATACAGAGGCTAGAGGATGATTGGGTTTAATTTTCAAAATTTTGAATTCGAGAACGTACCTTGATATGACTGCTCCCGTTGCATCAGCCATCCCTCCGTCGCCGCATTCCCGTCTTCCAACGTAGAGGAGATGAGCTGAGGAAGAAGAATGAATTTAATAATACCCACCCGGTGGGGCCCAGCTTAAAATAAAAGACCCATAAAAGTGTGCCTCCATGTAATAAAATGTGTCTTTTTGTAATGAAGGGAAATCCATGGGGCTCTCTTAAATTTGGTGCAAAAGTGTGTGGCTCCATGTAATTATTTCTAATAATTAAAAAGGGAAATGTGAGCATAATGACGTAGGGGAGGAAGTTCATATTATTCATCTACCGACGATATTAAAACGGAAGACAAAAAAGAACCATGTAAAAGAATACGAGCCTTGATCGATGCCTATAACATTCAATAAATAATAGAGATTTAAGCCGTAGATCATGTCACTTATTTTAGATTGAAGAAGACACTAGTGAGAACCTTGTCGGATTCCAAAGAAGCCTTCAATAACTTCACAGCCTACACACAAAAAATAAATACTCTATAATTAATTTTTTATTAAGGAAATTAAAACCATAAGAAAAGATATATCAATTAAGCCTACACAGAATAAATAAATACTACTCCCTCCATCCCACAAGTGTTTACACCATTGTTTGGACACAACTTTTAAGACAAAAGTGTAATGAGTAGTGTTTTGTGGGTTATAAAGTAAAGAAATAGGTTGAATTGAGTGTATTGTGGGCCCAAAAGACAAAAAGTAATGTCAATTTCAGTAAATATGTGAATATTGTGAGGGGTGAAGTTTATAAAAATGTTTCATTTTATGGGTGTGTAAACAATTGTGGACAGACGAATAAGGAAAGTGTGCAAACAATTATGGGATGGAGGGAGTATATAATTAATCTTTTATTAAGAAAAATTAAAACCAAAAGAGAAGATATATTGATTATAAAAAAAAATATCTTCGCTTGATTTTTATTTTCTTTAGACAGAGATAAAAGTCAGACATAATGGTGACAAATGGTTTTTATTTGCTTTGGGAGATAAAGAGGCGGCAAATATTGATTATTGGGTGAAATATAAAAGTTATCCAAAATGAAATTTCGCGCTACACTTTTGGTACCATCATACTTTGTGTGTATTTTAATTGCTAAATAGATCCCACAAGAAACCAGGTGGCTTAGCCCACCTGGCCACCGGGTTCCTCACTCTAGTGAGTGACCCGGTTTCGATTCCCTTTGGGAACGAATTATGGGAGTTATAAGGTAAACTTGAAGATTTCTGGGAGTGTATGGAGACTTGGTGAACTAATCTAACTACTAACAACTAACATTTACCGATAACAAAAAAAAAAAAAAAATCCCACAAGAATCAATTTTACATTTTCTTAAAAAAAACATTAATATTGCTAATGGCACTTTTATTGTGCTAGCTACTTTTTAGAATTTAAATCAAATTCGGCCGAAAAATGCCAAAAATGCTATTTTCTATTCAGTTGTATCTATTTAAATTTTGTTAATTGGATCCTAATTTGCTAGACAATGCACAGTATATTCACCAATTAGAACCTAAGTGGTGAAACTTGAATAGATATTGAACTAAATTGGTAAAATAAATAAATAAATAATTATTTCAATAAAGGTGAATAGATAAAAGGATGAATTTGGTTTGAATATCCTACCTTTGCATTTAACCACATTAAAACCGACTGATTTTGTAATCTTAAAATGTGTCGCAGCAAAGGGTGATTATTGATGCATTTGTATAATTCTGAGAATCATTTTCACCCCAAATAATATTTTATAGTAATATAACTAATAATTTAATGTAAATAATTTATATCCTTAAAAAAAAATTAAAAAACAACTGCAAAACAATTGATTAATACTCTCAAATCAAGTGTCAAAATAAAATTTGTTCAAAAAATACGTAGAATATACCGTTTGAATTCTCACAGACTAGAGTACTCCATCAATAAAATTAATATTTGAGATAAAAAAACATAAAATTAAAAAAAAAAAAAAAAAAAAAAAAGGAAGAAGAAGAATTACCTCAGTCATTCCCAATTTCACGACCCTCTCCTCCAAAGCAGACAGATCTTTTACATTAGAGTGGGCGAGCAAAGTGATGGAGGAGATGGTAGACAAGGGCTTAACCGTCAAATCATCCATCACCATACATATACGTCACCACCCCCTTCACGAACCCACCATCACCTTCACCCGGTTGCTGCACAACGCTAGGAGGGGCCACGTATATCAAATCCGCATTCATCGGACGTTCGCAATGTTGACAAACCGCACGTGGGTCATCAGTAACATATTGATGACGACTTTGGCAATGCCCACATCTATACAACTCCTTCACAGCATTAGTCGCCCCTTCGAGAGGAACAGAGTACCCTGGGAGTGGGCCCACCGGTTTCAGAAGAGTGTCCTTGCTTTTTTGGGTTGAATATATGACTCATTCATTGTTTCTATGCTTTCGTACAGATTTCCCAGACAACCCACCATGCCTTGTTTGCCTAAGACGAATAAGGGTGGAAACGGGGAGAGTTAGAATGTAAAACAGGAAATCCACGCATTCTTTGTTGGCTTCCGCAAACAGCACTCTTTTGCCACCAGTGTCGACCAGCAGTTTCATGCTCACTTCTGATTCTGCCATTTTTTTTTTTTTTTTCTCAAGGTTTGTGAGTTAATGCTTTTGTGTATATATAGCTAGATTAAAATTCCAATTAGTATAGACTGGATATAAGTGCACCGGATTCTGCTACTAATTGGGAAAAAATTAAGGAGTGCGCGTATATGGGAGGTTATAAATCGAGTTTGAAATCTCGTGGACTCGAATATTCTATTAAAAATAGGACTCAGAAAAAAAAGATATATATTATTAACATATCTGAGCTTAAAATAACCCTCTGTAAGTTAATTAAATGCCAAAATGGCGAGATATTAATTACTAGAACTAGATATTGATTATATATATGGAGATTATATTGAAATGTTATAAGCCTTATTTATGTTTGACAAAAACTTGTACGTGAAGTTTTATATGAAAGAGTAAGTTGTATATAAAAACAATTTATGATAAATTTATTATAAAACTGTTTTATAGTATCAAATATTTGATTAGGGGTATCGATAATCTCATCAGGGGTATCAATAATCGACACAGATTAATGATACTTTCGGTGATATTTTTTATATTTCTAATCAAATATCAAATATACTTTAATATAATTTCATGATAAGCTTATCATGAACTATTTTCATAAAAAAATGCTCACATGCCCACCGGTGGACATAATATTATATACCCAATGCAAATGTGTTAATGACACATAAGCAGGGGACTCACTATTATTATAATTAATTGTTTATTTTTGCTTATGTATCATTAACATATTTGCGGTGGGTATATAATATTATGTCCACCGGTGGGCATGTGATCAATTCCACTATTTTCATATAATACTTTGCCTATATGAAAATGGTGCAAGGTAAGATTTACTACGGTTGTAAACCAATCAAATACTTTTGGTTCAATTCATAATTTGATATTTGTGTTGAATTTTTTTTTATTTGAATTCGATTACAAATATATTTTTTTGATCCGGTTAGTTAATATTTGCTCGTAAATATTCGGTTAATTAATTATAAATACTACTATATTTTTTAACGAGTATGTATAGAGCGAAATTGGTTCATATATGAATCATTGAATAATATTAGTTGTTTTTACTAAAAAGTATTAGTTGAATTCACTGAACGTTGTTGTCATTGAAGAGTCTTTGTTTGTTTTCAATAAATAACTTATGTTTTTCAGTGAAAATAACTAATACATTTCAGTTAAAATAACTAATATTATTTAAAAACAACTAATACCCTTCGATGGTTTATGTATAAACCATTTCACCTTATACTTTGTCTTTTTTTTTTTTTTTTATAAATTTCATCATATTAGAATTAATTATTTTAACCCCTTATGGTCTTATCTAACAAATTTGACTTTAAACAACTCGTAGCTCAAAAATATTTATGATAAATTAGCCCTTAAAATGCCTAAAACTCGTCATGTCAGAGTGATAGCTCGCCATGTCAACAAGGTCCATGCTGATCCGAGGTCTGAAGCTTGTCATAATAGCGAAATCCGCCCGAGCCAATATTTGAAGCTTGGCATATGATATGAGCAACATTCTCCCCATAGGTCGGTCAATGTCAAGCAAATCTTAAAAAAAAAAAAAAAAAAAAAAAAAATTGCACAAAAGCAAAAAAAATAAAATAAATAAAACCTCTCTCCCAAGTTGTGTCACTATAAGGACAAATTGTGTTACTGTTACAACAAATATATGTTTTTGTATGAACAAGTAATACACATTTGTTCTTACAGAATTACATATTTATCCTTATAATAATAAATACTAGAATTTTGTTACTGCATGAACACAAAGGTGACACTGCATGGAGAATTATATGTTACTACGTGAATAAAATTAGTACAGACATGAAAAAGTCTCTAAGTTTATACAGACGAGTAATAGATTAACAAACAAATATTCGCTTTTTATGAACACATATTTGTTCTTATAGTTACTATAATGACAAAATTTTATTTTTATAAGGGCTAATATTTGCTCTTATAGTATTACATATGAGAACGAATTTTTTTATTTTGTCTTGACAAGATTATTTTGGGAAAATTTGCTTGATCCGTTTTAACCAATTTAGTATCTGTGAATTTTTTGTCATTTCCTTAAATATACTATAATTTCATATGAATATTTTTACATGAGTATTGGTGCTTTTTATCTTTATAAGTTACTCCTTTCGTCTCTTTTTTGTTTGCTCAAAACTACGCAAAAACTGTTTTACTCTCTAAAACTAACTATTTACAAATATTTCTTATTTACATCTCATGTCACTCCATTTTGCAATATATAATGTTAACAATAAACTAAATTCACTTAAATAAAGTAGAAATGACCATATACCTTCAATTTTACCCCTTTTAATACTGGATTTAGATCCTCTCAATTTCCTTCCTTAATTTTTTTTGTAAATTTCGAAAAAGGATAGACACAATACATGGGTCCTACTCATTATCATGAGACCCACAAATTTGTATTTTTATTTATTATTTTAATCATATGCCTATCTCTCCAAAATTGACAGAAAATTTACACAATCGAAACAGAAAGGATCTTTTTCTTTAATACTAATATACAATTTTTTTTCATTAAAATATATATTACTCCATATGAGCAACCTGAAAATGGACCAATGTATCACTAGTATAGCACCCCGCGTCTTACGTGGGTTTTCTCTTATAAAAATTATATATAAAATTATATTTTAGATTATACTCCATCCATCACGAAACTATATTTCATAGTAGAAGATGACATATTTTTTAAAGAAAAAATGCAGTATACGAGTGTGAGGTTGAATAAAATAATGATACTTTAATACTTTATTAACTTTTGTGAGTGTGAGTTGTTTCCTTTTTTAGAGTGTGAAAATAATTATGTGACATCCAAATAAGAAAAGTGTGAAAGTATTGTGGGCCGGAGGGAGTAATACTTATATATTTTTATTAAAATTATCATATAATTATTTTAAAATTTCATTATAACTGACATTCAATTAACAATCACATATTTCAATCATTGTATTATGTAAATAATTAGAATTATAATCACTATGATTATAAAAATCATACTTACTATTGTTAAGAAAAATGCACACATGCAATCACAAAAAAATAGAAGTACACGAAATTTATTCACCCAGTTCGTCTTACGACTATGTCTAGGGACGATGTCAAGCCAGAGTTTTTACTATATTTTTCTAATACCGAATACAAGGAGAAAGCTTCTATTTATATAGATAGTAACGAGCCCTATAACCATAAACCCATTAGGATCAACTGGTATTGGGCCTTAGTGTACAGTCCATTCAGGCTCCATACTCCAACAACTATGTCGCGCAATTATTTGCACACTTACTTTATTTGTCCGTTCAGAAATTATATGCGCACTAAAAAAATAAGTATTATTTTATGTGCATACTCACAAAAACATATATATATTTATCCACATGTCACTATTTTACTCAAAAACTGCATTTTTTTAATTAATGTGCCCTTCCAAGTGTGCAAATAATTTTGAGACGAATGGAGTATTAATATATATATATATATATATATATATATATATATATATATATATACTTTATTATTTAAAATATGTAAGCCAATTCATGTATTGTTGTAACTCCTTATAATAAGAAGAAATATAGAAGATTGTCAAATTGTAAAGAGAGAGAAAACATATGTAGAACAAAATCATAACTACAAAATTATAATTTGGGTGCGGCTAAACAAACCCCCGAATTCACTATACATACCTCAATTTTTTTAAAAACAAAAATACATTTATGTAAAATGTTTATTTTGGCCTTAATCACCAAATTATTTATTACATAAATAAAATATCACTAAATATATGTATGAACCACTACAAAAAAAAAAAAAACGAGTTTTAGCGACCGATTTAGCGACCAATTTTCGGTCGCAAAACGTGATTAGCGACCGATTCCTGACCGAAAAAAATCGGTCGTTAAAAAACGGGAGCTAATATTAGCGACCGCTTTTTGAAATCGGTCGCTAATCTGAGACCGTCAAGGCGGTCGCTAATATCAGCGACCGCCTTCAGCCGGTCGCTAAATCAATCGGGTCCGACCCGGCCGGGTCATGATTTAGCGACCGACTTCTAGCGGTCGCTAATTTATTTTTCGAAATAAAATTAATCTTTTTTATTTTCTGACAGCGATCCAGCGTTAAAAAAAAGTGGCTCATTGGGTTCGAATCCGCGCCCCTTAGGGTCCAGGCGGGGTGCGAACCACTGAGCCACTGACCCACTAGCTCATATTAGGCGACCCATGTAGTATATAAGTCATTGTGAGGCTTGTAGAAATAATAAATGGACAAATATGCACCCAAGGGGCATCGACCACGACCTCCGGGCAGACCGGAAGATGTGTGAACCACTAGGACACATGTTATTCTTGTTCGTTTATTTGCATTTAATTGTATATAACCTCAAATTAACTCCCATTTTTTTTTAAATTCATCAAATTCAATCCTTTTTGTTTCTAATTCATTTATATATATGTATTTACTAACTTTTTTTATTAATTTTATAAATTTAATATTTTAGACTATTCTAAATTATTAATTCATTCGTTTTTATTCATTTAATTGTATATAATTCGAAATTGACTCCCATTTTTTTTTAAATTCATCAAATTAATTCATTTTTGCTTCTAATTCGTTTATATATATTTATTTACTAACTTTTTTTTATTAATTTTATAAATTCAATATTTTAGATTATTAATTCATTTGTTTTTATTCATTTAATTGTATATAATTCGAAATTGACTCCCATTTTTTTTTAAATTCATCAAACTAATTCATTTTTGCTTCTAATTCGTTTATATATATTTATTTACTAACTTTTTTTTATTAATTTTATAAATTTAATATTTTAGACTATTTTAAATTATTAATGTCATTCGTTTTTATTCATTTAATTGTATATAATTCGAAATTGACTCCCGTTTTTTTTTAAAATTTATCAAATTAAATATGTTTTTGTTTCTAATTCATTTATATATATATATATATATATATATTGAATAAAAAATATATGTAAATCTCTAATATTCAATAAAAATATAAAATATTCAACAAAATTAAAGTATTCAACAAATAAAATAAAATATTCAACAAAAAATGAAAAAAATTCATCTCTCTCTCGTTACTCCTCTCCAGAGAGGAACTCGTTGATATCAATATCAACATCCCCACCATCGCCCCCGCCCCCGCCCTCACCCTCGCCCTCACCACCTCCATGTCCGCTCCCCCCCGGCACCGCTTCCCCTGACACCGCTCACCCCGACATCAAAATGTGGTGGGAGTGGGGGTTGGGCATTAATGCACATCTGCTGAGTGATCCTGGTGAACCAATCCCGAAGACTCATGTTGTAGCTCGTGAGGGCCTCCATCTGCTTCCGGACGGCTCTAAGCTCACACTCTACCTGAGAGGGAGCAGAGTCGATCGAGGAGGACAATTCACTGCTCTGGCGGTAGGTCTGCAAGATGGCCTTATTGTGACCGCCCTGCCCCACGACCTTCCCTTTCTTGACTCCGACCACATCTAAATAGATGCGGTCCTCGTCAATCTGGGGAGGGGTGGGGTTCTCCCCGCTGTCGTCTCCGCAGGTCACCTGCTGCAAGGCCTGGACGAGCCGATCCTTAAACTAGTTCTGAAATTAAAATTATAATAATTAAACTACAATTATAATAATTAAATTAAAATTAACTAAAATTAAAAAATACTTACGTGGATCTCGGTGGTGCCGGTGTAGGTAGACGTCCCAGTCTCCGGGTTCACTGGGTGGGAGATCTCCATCTGCTCATAGAGAGTGGGTTTTCGTCCATGCTCTCTCTCCTATTGAGAACCAAATTCAATAGATTTTAAATATTAAATATTTAAAAGTTTATTAATATTCAAATATAAATAAAAGTATAATACTTACAAAGGCGAGGGAGTGCTCGTAGATGGACCGGGATCCAGCCCGATGTCTGGCGACGCCTTGCCCGGTGGGGTCCTTCAACGGATTCTCCCTTGACTTCTCGGACTTGGCTTTGAATTGCTCACTATTCCAGTGAGCAATCAAAACGTCTCAGACGGAACGTCCGTCTGGCCCTGTGCCCAACTCCAGCTGCGCCCCACTATTGAACTTCTTCCTCAGCCTGTAGATAATATTTTTGTACCGCTCCTGCGCTTTCGCGTAGAACAAGCCGTACATAACACTATCATGGGTAGGATCTCAGACGCACAGCTTCTGCAATTAAATTAAAAATAAAGTATTAACAAATAAATTCAATATAAAATATTAAATGTAATTAAAATTATAATAAATATACCTTGAACTCCTCGAAGTACTCCCTCCTCTTTCGCTCGGGCACCATGGACCACGAGTGGGCACCAACCTCGAACGGGAACTTCTTAATGGCCTCTGATACCTTACCGCTAGTCTCATGGCCTGGAAGCATACTGTAACATAAAAAAAATTTAAGTTAATATTAATAATTAATAATTAATATTAATGAATACAATTAAAATTATTTAATTAATTATCTAAAAATACTTACATGTTGTCGCTAGGGACAACAGTGAGATGACTATCCAACTGGGGATGCTGCCGTGAAGCCGTAGATCCGGCAACAGAAGTAGAGCCAACAGCACTGGACTGCTGGGAGGAGGATGGTGTTATCTCTGGGGCCCGTCGAACCTCCGGGAGCACCGGTCTCAACGACCCCGACCTCCTCTTCCCCCGACCCTGTCCCCGACCCTGTGACCCACTCTGATCGGGGTTATCATGAGAGCCCATCTGTAATAAATTTAAATTCAAAAGATTAACATAACATATTATATTTATACACAACTACGAAAATTCCTAAACTAAATTCACAACTACGAAAATTTCTAAACTAGATTCACAACTACGAATATAATTAATCAACAAAAATCACAACTACGAATATCCCTAAACAAAATTCACAACTACGAATATAAATCAACAAAATTCACAACTACGAATTTAATTAATCAATAAAATTCACAACTACGAATATCCCTAAACGAAATTCACAACTACGAATATAATTAATCAACATAATACACAACTACGAATATAATTAATCAACAAAATTCACAACTACGAATATCCCTAAACAAAATTCACAACTACGAATATAAATCAACAAAATTCACAACTACAGAAATTCCTAAACTAAATTCACAACTTCGAATATCCCTAAATGAAATTCACAGCTATGAATATAATTAATCAACAAAATTCACAACTACGAATATAAATCACTAAATTCACAACTACGAATATCCCTAAATGAAATTCACAACTACGAATATAAATCAACAAATTAAATCCACAACTATGAATATAAATCAACTAAATTCATATATATATACGTGTATATATATATATATATATATATATATATAACTTCATGCATTATTCAAATATACAAAGATATATAATAAACGGCTAAAGTTTGAAAAACTTACGTTTATTAGATAGATGGAGAAGCAAGGAGGGTATTGATCGAAATGGAAAGCTCGACGGATGGCGGCGGCGGCGGAGTTTTTTTTAGCGTAGGCCAAAAGTGAGTACGGCCTGTGACTAAAAAGGGAAAAAAAATTAGCGACCGTATGGCGGTCGCTAATCATGTATATAGACGGTCCCAAAAAATTAGCGACCGCCTTTGGCGGTCGCTAATCCCCCAGCATTAAATGACCCTTGCCCGTTTCCAAGAACGGGTCAACTGACCGATTTGCGACCGCATAATGGCGGTTGCTAATCAAAAATTGAATATAGAGACCGCCTTTGCGGTCGCTAAACCAGTGGAAAATAGTTTGGCTGACCTTTGAGTTTTCGCGACTGCCGGGGCGTTCGTAACCGGTCGCTAATTCTTCAATTCAACGACCGCTTACCTCATCTGTAGCAATTTTTTTTGGTTTGAGACCGGTGGTCTACGGCGGTCGCTAATCGGTCGCTAATTCAATATTTAGCGACCGAATTTTAGGCGGTCGCTAATTTCGGTCGCTAAAACGTGAGTTTTTTGTAGTGAACGTAATTAAGGTAAGCATGACCCTAGATTGCATTTTTCTGGATTGAACACCAATGTCGAAATCTTTCTCTACGTTTGTCCAGTAACCAAGATGAGGATTTATCATCACTCACTGCTATGCCTTTCCAATCTTTTCCCAGTTCATGAATTAATGAACACTCATCAAAGCTACAATTTCCAATTTTCAGTAATTTTCCGGCCAAATATTGGAGGATTGTAATCATGAAATCTTGATTTGCAAAAACTAGAAATCTACTGTGGCTAAACAATGCAAACCCTCACCTGAACACACAAGAAATTCCAATGGTAAAATTTCATTGTGTTTGTCTCCAACCAATTTTCTAAATTGGTCCAAGTGGCTTCACGTAATAATGGTTATATAATAAAGTCTCATCATCATCGGTATTTAATTCAAGGTTACTGAAAGAGAAAGAAGAGAACACATATAATTACCAAAAAATTAGCTCATCGTATAATAGCAACCCAAGGCGAAGGATATTAAATCGGAAGAAAAGAACAAATTAATTTATCTAATTTTAAGTTTTTTCCAAATTTAGCATTAAGGGTATACTTGTCTAAAAATGGGGTGTGTATAGTAAATTTAATAATTCTTGTATTTTGAATGAGGTATAGATAGTAAATGGGGTATATATAGTGATTCCGGGGGTTTGTTTAGCCGTGACCTAATAATTTTCTAAAGAATTAAATGCACCCTACTACAATCACTAAGCCTTAAATGCACTATAAAACATAAAAAACAAAACCCATGGCACAATTTCATACAATTGGATATTGATTTGTATTTAAGAAAGGTAGACCCCACCCAATCCTCCTCTCTCCTCTCTCTTTAACACGACTAAAATATCAACCCCTCATCTCCTCACTCTCTCTCATCCTTTCTCCCATAACCACACATATCCACCTTTCTATCTTTCTCTCTATTAATTAAAAAAATCACCATAGCTAATTTTAAAATTTCCGGCAATCTACCACCGCCGCCCATGAGTGAGCGGATCCAAATGCTAGCTCGATGGAAGATGAAGGCACTGTCGTGGGTGGGGGTCCAGACAGTTAACTTGAACGCAAAATACTAGCTATACTAGTAGTTACCCCACAAGAGTATGTGATCACAGTAGTATGTGCAAGTATAGGGACCAAGTATACCGTACCCAAGGGAAGGTATGTATGCGAATAGAGCCCTGAAGATCTACGCGTCTTAACTAATATGAGTGTGTGTTCTGGTTTAGGAATGTAACTAAACTACTCTAAAGTCTACTTCTATTAATGCAAATAATAAAATCAAATAAATAACTGAAGGTTTAATCAAATATGGAATGGTGATGCTCAGGATAAGAATCCCTACGTATACTAACGGAGCTAGTACGATAATTAAAACAACCGTGATGTGCAAGTATTAATCCTAAGTGTACTAAAACTAGGCAATCAACTTCCCTAATCTAGCACCAGATTGAAAGACTAAAAGCTCAAGAATCAACCCTAATACTTCATCATATCAATCTACTTCACAACCCACTAAACAAGTTATATGGATTATGCTTAATTAATGAGACACTTATTTACCCAAGGTGATACGGTCGTCCTCCCTAGATAAATCGGTAGATTATAAACCCCTTCTATAACCCTATAGTTAAGCCTACTTGTTATTAAAGAGTGATAAGATCGTCCTCTCTCTAATAATTTTCATTCTTAATTCCAAGATAATTCTAGGGTTTGTTTTAAGCATTCAATTAATTAAGAAAGCTAGCACTAAACATCACGAATTATCCTTATTATGTACCAACATCCTACTTCTACGAGTTCATCCTACCCCAAGCATACAAGGGTTTTAGCCTAACAAATTTTTAATGATAACGAAAGCAATCAAATAAGCAACGAACATAAACATGACGAATTGAATTGAAAAACTTAAGAACATAGACTAGGGCTTTGAAGAAAGAAGTTTAATCTAAGAATGAATATTAAATAAAGAAAAATCAAAGGTCTCATGTAACAAGTGTTGAAGAACAAAAGAAAGAAAGTCAAAATAAAAAATCTAAACTATGAATTAGTTATGTCAAAACCTCGATTACACGTAAAATATGTTTGCTCAAACTCTCGGTTCTCTTCTCTCTCCAAAAACTATCTCTATGTGTGAAGTGGTGTCCAAAAATATGTTCGGAATGGGTATATATAGGCAACGGGTCGATTCGGGAGCTCATGGGCCGAAAAACGGGTTAAAAAACCAAAATCCCACAAAAATAGTGTTAGCTCGAGCTCTAATGGATCGAGCGGTGGCGCTCGAGTGGAATAGCTCGAATGATCATGGTGCTCGAGTGGGGTCGCTCGAGCTATGGTGCTCGAGCAGTTTCGGTGCTCGAATGGTGGCGCTCGAGCTGGTCGAGCACCCCAAGTCCTCTATAAGTTTTGGCGCTCGAACAAATGCCTTGGTCGAGCGGGGTTGCTCGAGCTCATCTGCTCGAATGGTTTCTCCTCTTCAACAAAGTGATACTTTTCTTTGCACAAACTAATATCATTCGTATTTCTTCAATATCTTCTCATCCGGGCATCCGTTTGAGTCGATTCAAAGTCCAACGAACTCCATTTTTTGCCCTCTATTCATCTATGAGCATCAAAGAGGCCAATGTATGAAAATAATACTCAATTAACTCCAAATACTCATCAAATTCATTCAAAACACGGGCAAAACGAGCTATGAATCATGACAATTTCACGCCCAATCAACCCCCCCCCCCCCCAAAACTTACCATATTGCTTGTCATCGATCAATGAAATAATAAGTCAAGTGAAATTGTTAGGAATGAGTCAAAGAACCAAATCATGCAAGTAATTGAGCTCAAGTTTCAATGATCGTTCACACGTACACGAACTCACCCCCTTTATCATACTCATGCAATAACAACAAGAAACACCACGATCAAACATGGATGTGCACTCAACGATGTGTTTCACTCCCTCACAAGTGTATATCAATGATAAAAGACTCACTCACTCAATCAATCACACATATCAGCAGCCATAGGCTTGTAAGCACTCTCAACTTCGACCATACTCTAGAAATCAATGCCGAATCAAAAAAGACTTTTCTCAAGGTTGTAACGTAGGCTCTTTGGATAGGTGGGGTAACTATATGGGATAAGTGACTCAAGTGAATGGAGAATAGAAAATCAAACTTCAATTTTTCGAGACGAGGAACAGAATACTTCAAACAACTTCTTGCACTATACTTTCAATTCCTACTACTCTCAACACTTCAATTTTTTCTCTAACTTAATTCACTTTTTCAATCACCACATTTTTTTCTCTTTCACACATACATATGAGCTCATTTTTTATTTTGCTCATTCTCAAATTTTTGGTCTTCCCCACAACTCAAATTCTCATTTTACCTTCTTCTCAATTACACTCAAGCATTAATAATTCTCCTTTTTCAACTCAACTCGATCCCTTTCTCATTCACAATTTTTCCTATTCTCCACTCAAATTAGGACAAAAAGAGTTTAGGAATTTGGTTAAGTTTAAATGTGCTAGCAAATAAAATAGGCTAAAACTCAAACGGGCTAACAAGGGATAAATATCATTGGTAGGGAAAATTTAGGCTAAGTGACTCAATCAAATCAAAGATGGCCTAAAATCATTTTCGGCATATCAAACTAGACACAATCAAGAAGCGAGAGCACACACAAGTTCTAGAATCTTATAAGGTGACGATCCACTCACAAACGATGAGATCAATTTATGCATTTTAATCACACAAAGGCTCAATTCTCACAGCTTTCACATCCATGCTAGTCCTAATGAATCCTCACTCTCACAACACAAGTATTCAAAAGGAAAGTTCGTAAGTATATGAGTTCTCTCTCAAATCAACTTTAACTCCTACACTCACACAATAAACTCCCAAACTCAACTTCACAATTCACCCTTCTCATTAAATCATACTTAAGAATATCAATCAGTAAGTAGTAGGAGTCAACACACATGAAACATATCAAATAACTCAATAAGTTCAGCAACAAACACAACCCGACAATTTGAATCAGAATTCAGTTACAGCCCCATATTCAAGCAACATCAATCAGACGAAATAGTATCACACTCAAAAGGAACGAAAAGAAAAGAAAAAAAAAGAAAAAAAAAGGGAAAAGAGACTGGGGAAAATCCCCGTAATCAAGCATCCGGAGGCGGCGGAGGTCAGTAATGAGGGTGATCGGCTCCCATGTGAGAAACAAATAGCGTCTCCATCCATCTATGCATGTCGGAGAATTGGTCCTCCATCTAAGTTGATCTCACATTTATCCTATCCTGAGCTTCACAGATGTATGTCACGTCCGTCTGAAGGTTCTGGATCTGCTGCCCCATTCCCGTCCACTCCGAATATGACGGGTACCATATCTCAGGAGACTACGCTACTGGCGACTCGACCTCTATTTCATGCGGTCCTTCATCCGCTGCCACTCCTACTTCTTCATCGACTCCTTTTTCGTATTCTTCTTCCTCTTCTTCTTGCAAATCACAGACCCCACTCGAACCGGCACCACTCGTGCCCTCTCCTCTAGTCCTCTTAATCGGCCTCGTATCTCGCAAGCCTCTATCATCCACATCCTTGGTAAACTTCTTTCCTATCTCCAAATGCTATGCCCCGTTCATCCCAATGTTCTCTTTCTTCTTCCCCTTCAAAGACACCAGACGCTCATTGGAAAGAGGGAACAAATCGTCCTCCTTGTACTTAATGCTATAGGACCCCAACCATCTCTCGAACATCAATATGTTCATCAGCTGCTCAAAATCCAAATCCTTCCCAATGCAAGGCACCGAAGCCGGTACAAATCCCAAACTCTTCACAAAGATAGAGATAAGACTCCCTCCTCTAATTTTCGACGTCTTCGAACCAAGCTTAAAAGGGACCTCCAAGTGATGCTCTAGAAAATCTCTTCCGAAGTCGTGATCCCTGACATGCAGCAAACACCATATTCCGTACAACTCTTTCGTAGTCACCGTCCCCGTCTCAAATCGGGCATAGATAGTGTTCCCCAGGATCCTCTCCAAATACCTCAAAACCGGATTTCTGATCAACGAGGCTCGAGCAGTCTGCCCCCTATACTCTCCCGCCATATCGCCTGTAATCTCCTTCCAGAAGGCGTTGGCTTTGAATGCCTTCGACTGTCGGTTAGGCCTACTCAAAGCTGGAAGCCTGAGAGCTTGGTTGATGGCACTCACTTCACAGTGTTGCCACTCGTTCCTGATCTTGAACTTGAACGAATTTTTACCTCTCTTCTCCACAGTAGCCAAAAAATGCTCCACTAGATCAGCGTTCGTCTCCATAGTTAGCAGCAACTCAAAGAAGTCTCCCAATCGGTTCCGGGTGAAGATCCTCTTAATCTCCTTCTTGATCCCAGATCCTTCATAAACTCGACACAGGGGCATTTTTTCTTCTCAACTTTCCCAGCTACCAGATTCCACCTATATGCGACGTAGCACCAACTATCCTCGTAATCCAAGTTATCCCATCTCGAGGGCATCAAGCCCTTCCGAGTGAGCTCATTCGTGACTTCCACCAATCTATCTACCGACAATGTCCTATCTTCGTTCCACTTAGGAGGGGGCATAGTACCTAACTCACACAAATGCTCATACAATTAGAGACAATCAACTACTTAAGAACATCATAAACACTTCAAATCAACTCAATTCATATCTATCCATAAAAAAATTCACTCAACAAGCAATACCCATATCATTTCCTCAAATTCCTACTCTCTCACTCAACAAAATCACCCATTCTACTCATACAATTCCAAAATTGGAAGCAAAAGAAGCAAACCCAAAGCATATATGCATCAATTATCAACAAGGAATCAAGAATCAATGAGTAATACCAATAATCCCCAAATTTCATCCATAACCAATGAACCCTAATTCCTAATCTTAATCCATACTAAATCAAAGTAGAAACCACGAAAAGAACGAAGAAAGTTAGAAATAACATACCTTGGGATGAAGAAACGTGAAATTCGTGTGAAAATTGGACGAAAATAGTGTACGGGGATGAAACTGGCTAAAATCCGTCGAGAATCGCCCCTTGAGTGCGTGTGTAGTGTGTGAAATGTGTTGGAAAAAAGGTATTTATAATGGGTGCGTGCTAGGGCATTTGGCCGAAGGGCGCTCGAGCTCAACTCGCTCGAGCGGTACTGCTCGAGCTGAGGTGGTCGAGCGGTTTCGGTGCTCGAGCGGCCAAAACCTTCTGTAAGATTAGGCGCTCGAGTAAAAGCCTTGCTCGAGCGGCCTAACTTCCAGAATGTTGAAAAATGGCCCAAAACTCGAAATTCATAACGGAACTTGCACGAAACCTCATTCTAACACTTCTAAAACATGTACTAACCTGAGAACTCCTCGATTTAAGCCAGGTCGCTCATTCGACCGAGGAGTCGGGGTCTCTAGGTGCAATTCACCAAGCCAAATCAACTCACACTTATGAACTCACACTCAATTCGATTAAAAAATCCTCATACATCAATATTTTTGAAAAATTTGACAGATTTTTCATTCGAATTTCTTGTACAAACTCGAAGTACGAATACACACCCCCCAAACTTTGTTCTTGCTACGCAATAATAAAGTTTGAAAAGAATGTGTACGAACGAGTACGTGCACTAAATTCTGACGAACTTCAATCACTATCAATGCAAATCAACGAGCAAATAGAAACTCCACCTCCCAAACTTCGACTTTATCAAGCGGTCTATGTTTGGGGTTCGGGGTTACCTCATACTCCAAATTCCGACTGTTCTTTCACTAGGCATACTACCACTACGAGGGTTGCTTCACGTTAAGCTCTAACACAGACATTCCAGCACCACGAGCCAAGCCTACACAAAAATCTCGAAACAAGGTTAAAACTTATGATTCACAAAGCAATAAACACGAAAAACTAAACATACAAAAGCAAATAAAAATGGGCTGCCTCCCACTAAGCGCTATTTTTAAGGTCCTAATGCCGGACCGAGCTCAAAGGAGCTCACGGGACTTGAGACTTAAAGTTACCTCTCTTATTCTCATAAGAGAAGTTGTAGAATTTCTTTACTCGATGCATGTTTACCATGAACACGTTCCCATCCTCCTTTTCCACTTCAAGATATCCACTCTTGTAGACCTTTCTCACCACATACAGACCATTCCACTTGGATTTAAGCTTTCCACCAAATAGCTTCATCCTCGAATTGAATACTAGGACTCGATCCCCAACTTGGAACTCCTTCATTCTCAATCGTTCATCATGTCATCACTTAGTCTTCTCCTTGAAATTCGGGCACTCATAGGCACTATCTCGAAACTCCTCCAACTCAATCAATTGAAGTAGTCTCTTCTCACCCACCAATGCACTATCAAAATTCAGCTTTTTGATTGCCCAATACGCCTTGTGCTCAAGCTCAACTGGCAGGTGACATGCCTTCCCAAAAACTAATTGGTACGGAGACATACCAAGAGGGGTCTTAAAAGCTGTCCTATATGCCCACAGCGCATCATCAAGCTTCAATGCCCAATTCTTCCTACTAATGCTCACCGTCTTCTCAAGGATCTCATTTATTTGACGATTCGACACCTTTGCAAGACAATTAGATTGAGGGTGATAAGCAGTAGAGACACGATGACTTATCTCATACTTTGACAGCAACGTCTCCATCAACTTGTTCACAAAGTGACTCCCCCCATCACTAATCAAGGCTCTCGGGACTCCATATCTAGAGAAGATATTCTTCCTCAAGAAGTCGATCACCACACGGGAATCATTCACTTTCGTAGGGACAACTTCAATCCATTTAGAGACGTAGTCAACATACACAAATATATACAAGAATCCATGGCTAGGAGGAAATGGACCCATGAAATCAATCCCCCATACATCAAACACCTCTACCTCCATAAACACATGCAACAACATCTCGTCCCTCTTGGTAATAGAGCCAAAATATTGGCACTTCTCACACCTCTTTACCCATAGAAACCGGCTTGAAGCACCTTCCTACCAGTTTTCTCTCCTCCCAAATGTCCTCCACATGGTAAGGCGTGACAATATTGTATGATATCACTCCACTTCTCCTCGGGCACACACCTTCTAAGCACAAGATTTATCCCTCTTTTGAACAAGTATGGGTCATCCCAAATAAACTCCCGGACTTTCTTCAAGAATGCCTTTCGGTGCAACGAATCCATCTCCATCGGTAACTCTCCACTTGCTAAATAATTAGCATAATCAGCAAATCACGACGTCTTTCCTTCAACTCGATACACCGGGACATCTCCTAATCCAAACAACTTCTCGTCCAGAAATTCATCGTTCACCTCTCAATCTTCCACCGTGTTCTCTTTTGTAAGCTCCATCCTCGAGAGGTGATCGGCTATCACATTCTCACTCCCTTTCTTGTCTCGGATCTCAACATCAAATTCCTGGAGTAACAAGATCCATCAAATGAGATGGGGTTTTGCATCCTTCTTACTCATGAGATACCGAATTGCTGTGTGATCCGTATATATAATTGTTTTTGTCCCTACGAGGTAGGGTCAAAATTTATCAAAAGTATACACGACCGCCAACAACTTCTTTTCGGTAGTAGTGTAATTCACTTGAGTAGAATTCAACATCTTCGAGGCATAATAAATAACGTGAAATCACTTATCTTATATTTTCCCCAAAGCAACCCCCATAGCATAATCGCTAGCATCACACATGAGCACGAAAGGACTCGACCAATCCGGAGTAACGAGAATGGAGGCATTCACCAACGCTTCTTACAACCTGTTAAAAGCCACTAAACACTCATTAGTAAACTCAAAGGCGACTTCTTTTTCAAGAAGCCGCAAAAGGGGTTTAGCAATTTGTGAAAAGTCTTTTATAAAGCGTCTATAAAACCCCGCATGGCCTAGAAATGACCGAATTCCCTTCTCGATCGAAGGTGGAGAAAGCTTCTCAATAGCAATCACTTTCGCTTTGTCCACCTGGATACCTTTCGAGGACACGTGGTGTCCAAGAATAATATCCTCTTTCACCATAAAGTGACACTTCTCCCAATTGAGTACCAAGTCCGTCTCTTCACACCTGCTCAAAACGACTTCAAGATTGGTTAGACACTTATCAAACGACTCCCCGTAGATGGAGAAGTCGTCCATGAAAACCTCCATAATCTTCTCAATCAAGCCACGGAAGATAGCCATCATACACCTTTGAAAGGTGGCAGGTGCATTACATAACCCAAATGACATTTTCCTAAAGGCAAAAGTACCATAATAGCAGGTGAATGTGGTTTTCTCCTGAGCCTCGGGCGCTATCATAATCTGATTATATCCCGAATACCCGTCTAGAAAGCAATAATACTCAAAACCACATAATCTATCAATCATTTGATCAAGGAACGACAAAGGAAAGTGATCCTTGCATGTTGCCTTGTTCAACTCTCTATAATCAACACAAACACGCCATCCCGTCACTAATCTAGTGACTACCAATTCGTTAGATTCAGTTTTAATTACCGTACCCCCTTCTTAGCAACTACGTGTAACAAACTCACCCATGAACTATCAGAAATTGCAAAGATCATATCACTATCTAGCAGCTTCAACACCTCCTTATATATCACCTCTTGTATCACCGGATTCACTCTACGCTGATTTTGCACTATGGCCTTTGTACCCTCCTCTAATCTAATCCTATGCATGCAAATGGAAGGACTAATACCCTTAATATCCGCAATTGACCAACCTATAGCAGATTTGTGCTTACGAAGCACCACTAAAAGTCTCTCTAATTGATCATCAGATAAAAGGGCGGATACAATTACCGGGTACTTCTCACTATCGCCTAAGTAAGCGTACTTGAGGTGATCCGGGAGTAGTTTCAGCTTCTTCTTCGCCTCCAATGGTGGCGCCTTATCGAACATTTTCTCAAAAGTGGACTCATCCACATCTCACTCTTCCTCATCCTCGACTTTTATCACATCCATGAACTTTACGTCCTCGTTCTCTTCTAAGTTATCATAATAATCAAGGTCATAAAGATCATATGTTAGTTCATCGGGAATAGGATAATCATAATTATTAACATAGTAAGAGTAAGGATCAAGGAGTGTGTCTTCAACACAAGTGTCCAAGATATCAATTATGTGATAGCTCTCATCTCCCATTGGATATTTCATCCCCTCATAGGTTGCTATCTTTACCTCTTGATCATTGACTTTCACCGTGATCTTTCCATTGGCCACATCTAGCACCATCCCGGAAGTAGCCAAGAACGGTTTGCCTAAGATCAGGGGAACATGCTCATCTTCCTCCATATCGAGGACCACAAAGTCAGCGGGAAAAATGTGATTCGCCACCGTCACTAGACCATCCTCCACCACTCCTTGAGGCCTAGTGATAGACCTATCGGCAAGCTGGAGAATCATCATCGTGGGCTGAAGTTCACCCCCATCCAACTTCTTGAAGAACGATAGAGGCATCAAATTAATGCTCTCACCTAGATCACATAAGGCCCCCTTCTTGATCCCGTTCACCATATCGCATAAGATCGTAAAGCTTCCGGGATCCTTCAACTTGGGAGGAAGCACCTTGTGCACCATGACACTCACCTCATGGTTCAAATGCACAAGCTCGGGCCCATCTACTCTCCATCTCTTTACTATCAAGTCCTTCAGGAACTTGGCGTAATTAGGCATCTGTTCCAAAGCATCATAAAAAGGTATGTTAATAAGCAGCTTTTTAAACACATCAATGAATTTTGCTAATTTCTCATCTAGTTTTATTTCATAAAACGTTGCGGATATGGGACGGGTATCACAGATTTGGGTACCCCCCATTCATTTTGCCCGGTCTCCTTCACATTCTTCCTTGCTTCCTTTGCCTTCTTCCACTTTGGAACTCTCTCAATCTTTTCCTCCTCAAGGTCTTTGCCCTTTTGGGATTCATCCAAATCAATTCCTTCCTTCTCAGCTTCTACATCAACTGTCTCATCCCCATCTTTCTTATGTTCTTTACCCTTCATCTCAATCTCTCCTTAGGGCATCTCTGAATCAGCAGACATTTGAGGACCCTCATACTTGGTCCCACTTCTCAACTGAATTGCTTTACATTGCTCCTTTGGGTTCGTCTCGGGCATTGAGGGATATTTTCTCGGCTCTCTCGTTTGGAACTTTGCAATTTGGCTAATTTGATACTCTATAGAAGTAAACCTGCGATTATTTTCCCGCTGAGCTCTATTCAGATCCATGTCTCTCTTTTGGAGTTCTTGATCATGTTGATCACCTTTCTTATGCAATTCCTTCACGTCATACTCCAATGAAGACAGTCTCTTACTCCCTTCTTCCACCTTCTGAAGGATCGCTCGCAACATCTCTTCGGTCGAGGCACCTTCTTCACCACCTGGAGGTTTTGAACCTGGATCTACTCCGGGAGGTACAGTGATTCCTACCTTAGGATTGACAAATGAGAAATTCTTGTTCTTCCTCCATTGGTTCTGAGGACACTGTTGGCCTCCTTGATAACCTTGGTTGTTTCTCCACTGATTTTGAGGAGGTTGTGGACCTGGTGGTACAAACGGTTGACCGTAGAGAGGTCTTCCCTACTGGTTGCCACCTTGTTGGTATCCGCCTTTCTTGTAATTAGGTCATCCCATATAGTTCGCCTCTTCTTGCTGGCTCACCGGTTGGTCCACTTTCTCACTCATCACATTATTCTGTCCATTCAAACTATGGCCGACCTCCAAGTTACTTATCTTCTCCATCATCGCCATCAATAGCTTTCTAGTACCCTCACTCTCATCCATCTGATAAGCTCGCTGAACTTCTTGTGCCTCATTCCATTGTCCCGCATTCTTGACAATATTATCAACAATCTCTCTACACTGAGCTGCACCACTATTTAGGAATGCTCCACTAGCACATGCATCAAGGTGGTCTTGACCCGCCTTATTGGCTCCACAGTAGAAATAAGCCATGATGTCACCTTCATTGTACCCGTGCTGCGGGCACTCAATGAGCATATTGTAGTATCTCTCCCAAGCCTGGCGTAAGTCCTCTCCTGGCTTCTGCTAGAAATATGAGATCTCTATCCTTGCTTTGATTGTTCTAGATGGAGGGTAGAATCGCTCGAGGAACAGACGCTCGAGCTCAGCCCATGTGGTTACACCTCCCCTTGGGAACGTGTTATCATACCACTCCTTCGCGATTCCAGTTAAAGAGAACTGGAACAACCCGAGCCTCTTGGCATCTTCAGACATGCCATTATGGTTGAAAGTTGAGGCAATCATCAGAAAATTCCTCAAGTTAGTATGAGGACTATCCTTTCCGACCTCACCCTTGAATTGGTTCTCGACTAGCATCTTCAGGATTCCTGGGGAGATAGAAAAGTTGTTTGCCTCTACCGGAGGCAAAGCTACTCCATCGTAATACCATTGCGGTTGTACCGCAAACCTTCCTCGAATTGCCATATCATGATCAGCGTTCTGAGGAACGTTCTGAGGATAGACTGGTGGAAGAGGTACCCACGGAACTGAAGGTTGGTTATAAGCAGGAGGTGGAGGGTAGTATGGTGGATAAGGGTATGGTGGGTATGGGTAAGGATAAGGTGGGTTATTTTATGGGTAGACAGGGTTGTTCAGATGATGTTGAACTAGGTTTTGAGCTGGATTGTTTTGATTTTGTGGAGCCGGGTTTTGGCTCTGGCATTCCCCTGAAGGAACTTGATTCTGATTGTCATTCCCTCCAGTTCCCTCAACCCGTTCCACTTCCTGATTGTACATAGCCGCAGCTTTATCCAACTCATTACTTAGGTTCATATTGTCGTTCTCTCCACTGGCAGTGTTCATTCTTCTATTGAATGCTCTGTTTCTTCTTGCAATTGTCTCAGGGTCTAACTTTGTTCGGTCTTCGCTCGATTCTCCTTGTGAGCGAGTTTTCATATACCTGAAACCACAAAAGAAATATCAAAACGCAACTGCCTGATGTCTACTAATAAAACAGAAAAATAAAAGCACTCACTACTACCTACTAACCTATCTTCAAGTCCTACTCAATGGACATACATCGCCATTCCCCGGCAACGGCGCCATTGAATTGAACGCAAAATACTAGCTATACTAGTAGTTACCCCACAAGAGTATGGGATCACAGTAGTATGGGCAAGTATAGGGACCAAGTATATCGTACCAAAGGGAAGGTATGTATGCGAATAGAGCCCTGAAGATCTACACATCGTAATTAATATGAGTTTGTGTTCTGGTTTAGGAATGTAACTAAACTACTCTAAAGTCTACTTCTATTAATGTAATTAATAAAATCAAATAAATAACTTAAGGTTTAATCAAATATAGAATCGTGATGCTCAGGATAGGAATCCCTACGTATACTAACGGAGCTAGTACGATAATTAAAATAATCGTGATGTGCAAGTATTAATCCTAAGTGTACTAAAACTAGGCAATCAACTTTCCTAATCTAGCACCAGATTGAAATACTAAAAGCTCAAGAATCAACCCTAATACTTCGTCATATCAATCTACTTCACAATCCACTAAACAAGTTATATGGATTATGCTTAATTAATGAGACCCATATTTACCCAAGGTGATACGGTCGTCCTTCCTAGATAAATCGGTAGATTATAAACCCCTTCTATAAACCTATAGTTAAGCCTACTTGTTATTAAAGAGTGATAAGATCGTCCTCTCTCTAATAATTTTCGTTCTTAATTCCAAGATAATTCTAGGGTTTATTTTAAGCATTCAATTAATTAAGAGAACTAGCACTAAACATCACGAATTATCCTAATTATGTACCAACATCCTACTTCTACGAGTTCATCCTACCCCAAGCATTCAAGGGTTTTAGCCTAACATGGTTTTAATGATAACGAAAGCAATCAAATAAGCAACAAACATAAACATGACGAATTGAATTGAAAAACTTAAGAACATAGACTAGGGCTTTGAAGAAAGAAGTTTAATCTAAGAACGAATATCAAATAAAGAAGAAATCCAAGGTATCATGTAACAAGTATTGAAGAACAAATGAAAGAAAGTCAAAATAAAAATCTAAACTATGAATTCGTTATGTCAAAACCTTGAGTACACGTAAAATATGCTTGCTCAAACTCTCGGTGCTCTTCTCTCTCCAAAAACTATCTCTATGTGTGAAGTGGTGTCCAAAAATGTGTTCGGAATGGGTATATATAGGCAACGGGTCGATTCGGGAGCTCATGGGCTGAAAAACGGGTTAAAAGACCAAAATCCCCTGAAAATAGTGTTAGCTCGAGCAAGGGCGCTCGAGCTCTAATGGGTCGAGCGGTGGCGCTCGAGTGGAATAGCTCGAATGATCATGGTGCTCGAGTGGGGTCGCTCGAGCTGTGGTGCTTAAGCGGTTTCGGTGCTCGAATGGTGGCGCTCGAGCTGGTCGAGCGCCCCAAGTCCTATGTAAGTTTTGGCACTCGAGCAAATACCTTGGTCGAGCGGGGTTGCTCGAGCTCATCTGCTCGAATGGCTTCTCCTCTTCAACAAAGTGATACTTTTCTTTCCACGAACTAATACTATTCGTATTTCTTCAATATCTTCTCATTCAGGCATCCGTTTGAGTCGATTCAAAGTCCTACGAACTACATTTTTTGCCCTCTATCCATCTATGAGTATAAAAGAGGCAAATTCATCAATGTATGAAAATAATACTCAATTGACTCCAAATACTCATCAAATTCATTCAAAACACGGGCAAAACGAGCTACGAATCATGATAATTTCATGCCAAATTAACAGTCTCTCTCTACCCCTCTCTCTGCAGACTGCTCACTTTCCCTCTAACACCATAGCCGCCACCACCACCTCGCCATCGTGGGTGGGGTTTAGCAGATGAAGTGGTGGTGGCGCTATCACGGTTGGCGGGGGGGGGGGGGGGGGGGGGGTAGATCAAGGGTTTCGGAGACGGAGATATTTTTTGTGTTTCGGCCAAGAGTCCTGTTTGGTACACTGTAAGGAAATTTCAAAATGACAGTCAAGGTGTTCGACGAAATGCCTTAGAGAGCGAACTGGAAGAGAGTCTGGAAAGTGGTCATGGGTTCGAGTATTTGCCTGGAGAGGGTCTCGATATCTCAAATATTGATCCTATTAAAGGTTTGTTTTTTCATGAATTAACTGCTTATTTGATAGTATGAACTATGAATTGATCTGTTCCTCTGAACTTTTGATAATTGTTCATTGATTTAGTGAAAGCTTTCTTGATTCTGTTGCAGAATTTGGTTTTGTGGTTGAAGAGCATGAGTTTGATAACTATGCCAAGAAAATGATCAAGAGTTTCAAGGATCGGGAATGGTTTCTTGAAAAAAAAAAGTAGGGAAAGATAGCGAACACGACGACAGTGAGGGGAAGAAAGGAAACTCAAGCACAAAAAAACCTGTCTATTTATGTTCATATTTTTGTGCATTTGTGCACATTTTTTACTAGTCTGTTCATAAATTTTTGGGTTGTATATGCCTTAATTTTGTTTATGTAATACTTTTGGAATTTTTTATATGTAATTCTCAAATTAATAATGAAAGAAATGTTTTTTAATTTGAATTTGAATTTGCTTGAATTCTCAAATATTTATATTTATATTAAAAAAATTATTTTATGCTTGTGTTCATAAAATTTATGTTTATGTTCAAAATTAACAATCACCCGAAAATAACAAATATTACTGGTCACATTTTTACCTCGAGAACTATGCAAAAAATGTTAATCAGTAAAAAAATGTGTCAGATTTTGTAAGAATCAAATTTTGAACATGAGACTACCAAATTATATGAACTTGTGGTTTTGGTTAATGGTGGGGACCACCAACTTGTATGAATTTGTGCCATGAGATTTTTTATGTTGTATAGTGCATTTTAGCTTATAGGATTGTATCAAATATTAACTACCTCTTTTCTAAATTTAAGATTTTATAAAAATTAGTGATATAAAATATAATTTGGTACAATTACAACAAACTATTTAATATCATTGTATAAACTGAAGTAACATTACATTAAATTTAAAAGTTGATGCGAGAAAAATTTGATGTTTTGCGTGTTTTTTCAAATAATAGGAATAAGTCAATTCAATGTTAAAATTCTAAATAGTTGAATTCTTTTAAATTTCATAGATCATTTCAATAATATTTTAAGTCAAAATGATTAATATATTTAAAGTTATTATTTTATATGTATCCATAAATTAAGTTTTCTTAAATCTACGACTCTCAAATAAAGTGAGATAAAACAACCAATCAAATCTATAAATATATAATAGAGCTAGGATTTCCTATTTTAGTTTTGGCTCCATTTTATTATGACCATTGATCATATTTTGTACTTCTCATATTAACCGTTGGATCATTTTATCTATTTGTTATGGAATTATTTTAATGGTAGCATTTAAATTGTTTTTAATATAATTGATGATGTTGTTTATTGCCTTTGTATTCTACCTTGGAATGTGCGACCGTTACAATTATTTTACCTATATATATGTGTATCCATTATTCATCCATTCATCATTGGTTTATTTGACCTTTTGTTTTGTTGTTTGTTTCTCTTGAATTAAAAATGAGTTTAGTTGCAGTATTAGGGAGTTTCTTATCAAACTCCAAAGGATGTGGATCTTTAGGTGTATTGCTACATTTTTTTTCTTTAGAGTGATACGTTCGATTAAGTATTATATCTACAAATTAAGGATCGTTTTATTTATTTTACGTATATATATTTCCGTCTATTCTTCTCCATCATCAATATGTTCTTTCTTATTTGTTTATTCATGCATTTTGTTTATTTTGGTGCATTTGCAGATTTTGAGAAGGATAAAGATGATATGGATCTCGTGCATTTCCAAGTTCCCAATTGCATTTGCAAGTTTTGAACAAGCTAGAGATGATATATGGATCCGGCAGTGCCGCAGTGGCTCATAGTTTTTTTTTCTTAGTTTATTGTATTCCATTGTAAATTTGTTTCGTAGGCCGTTGCATAAGTATATTTTTGACAATTGTTTTTGTTTAGTTTTTATTTTATTTTTTATTTTAGATCAATACATTTGTAAAGCATGAACATATGGTCAAGTGTTTATGACTCCCATCATTCTGTTTATTCCAAATGTGTTTAATTGAATTCATGTGTGCTTAGTTTATGTGTGAAAGAATTATATTCCCGGGTACATTCTCAAATTAAATTATCTTCGTCATGTTTGTCATATATATAGAATTGTAGGATCAAATTCAAAAGCAAGATTATAGGATCAAATTTGTATTACAGGATTAAATTTGTATTACATAGATAATTTTGCTTGATAAATTTAATTTAACACCTTAAAAAAATGAAGTTTATTATCACATACATAATTTTGGAATTTATTTTAATTGAATTGTTGTAATACATTCTTTTCAAAAGTAAAATCCGTATCACATACCTATTTTTGTGTTATATCCAAAAATTAACTACTTCAAGAAATCTTTTAAACAGTTAAGTTTAGGGTTAATTGGCATTGTATGTTGAACATATGTAATTTATTTTAATTAAATTTCCTTTGACATTCTTTTTAAAAGTAAATTCCTTATCGCATACTTAATTTTGTATTGTATCCTAAAATTAACTCCATCAAGAAAATCTTTCAAATACTTAAGTTCAGGGGATATAGGGTTATTTGGCAATGTATGTTGAACATAAATTATACTAATATTTATGATTATTTTTTTAATAATATTTTGTCAACTAAATTTATTTCAAACCATAATAAAAGAAGTCAAATTTTGGGATTATTGTGTTTGCATGCAGTTTTTTTTTTCTTTTTTGGTACATTTTCGTATATACTATCGAAATCTATGTCCTAAGCATATCCTATTAATGGTAAATCGGTTGAATACCCTAAACTTCACCCATTAATGGCAAATTGGTTGAAACTTTTGGATGAATTCGGTGGAATTAATTGAGTAAATCAATTAATGAACAAAAGAAGAAGAAAAAATGCTAGAGTCGGAGATATGGCCGAAAGTTGGGAGCTAATCTAGGAAATGAACAATTTTTTTTAAAAGTAAATCTACGAATTTTAAAGAGGTTGGATTGAATTGTTAATATTTCATAGTTATTGGAATATATAAAAGCTCTACAAGATCATTAATTAATTGTGAGTAGATAATAATTTCTTTTATTAGTGTAATTTACGTTTCTGACATATAAGCTCATGTCATATATTATATTTATAATTTATTTTGCAAGAGCAATAATTTTGAATTATTCATCTTATCTGATATCATATATACCAAAAGGCAAAGCATATACTTAAAGAGTATGTTTAATATGAAAATGGTTTATGATAAGTTTATCATGAGTCTGTTTTAAAGTATTGAATATTTGATCAGGAGTATCATTAATCTGAGTTTAAGAAAATTTACAACAAGTATAATATAATGTCACTGACCCAAACTAATGATACTCCAGATCAAATATTTGATACTTTAAAACTGTTTCATGATAAGCTTATCATGAACTATTTTCGTATAATACTTTGTCATAGTTAAAACGATTAATACGTTAAACATTTTGAAAGGTGTGAGTTGTTTAACTAAAAAATATTAGTTATTTTCATTAAATGATAGTAGTATGTTTGGAGGGTACAAGTTGTTCTTCACTAAAAAATGTGAGCCAAAAGGTATAAAGGTATTAGTTGTTTCACTAAAGTATATTAATTATTATACTAAAATTATTACAAAATAGTTCATATATAAATAATTTTTACACTATACATACTCATAAAAAAAAAAATATATGTATACAATCTTGCAATCTATATTTATATTATTATGTGTTAAATATTTAGCAATAGTAGTTAAATATTTTGATGTTAATACAATATTTGACAAATTAATTTTAATCATCATGTATACAAATAGGTGAATTAATTTTGTTATGTGTGATGTGTCATCTCCATATTATTATTACTATTATTATTATTATTATTATTTTGCAAATGTGCGTGCGAGACCATCTCATAGAGACAATTCATAAATTAACACAAGTTAACATCACTCCTACCAATACGTTAATGTGTCATGCCAATTTATAACCTTTCTCATACCGTCAGATGACATCGCGCAAGACCTATTCAATTTTTTTTTCATTTTTGTTAGGTATATATGCTGTACATAATCGTCTTTAAGATATCTATTATGCACATGGACTTAGAAAGAAATTGCAAGGTGATTTGCTCAAGTGTATTATGCTCTTTCTTTTTAATATTAATGTAATAATCATTTTTTTTTTGTATTGTACCTTTTTTTTACTTTAACACTGATGAAAAATGTTATTGGGTAATTTGTAGGTAATTTAAATTTTGAAAGAAAATAGAACTAATTAATGTTAGTGATATCATCAAGCTTTACGTAAATTGCTATAATGCTGAAAATATTATTCATTTAATGATAAGATTTTATATTTCTTTGAAAGCATGTTTATTTATTAAAAAAAAAGGATTATATATTTGTAAGTCCCGTAATTTTGCACAATTTGAATTTGGTCCACATGAATTACACGTTTTGATTTTGGTCCCGTAAGTTTGAGATTATTTTGATTTTAGTCTTTTTAAAACTTATAGGATCAAAATCAAAACGTGTAATCCAATTTCTTTTAGAAAAAATTCAAACTTACAGGACCAATATAAAAAAAATCAAGGTAAAAGGACTAAAATCAAAATAATCTCAAACTTACGGGACCAAAATCAAAACGTGTAATTCATGTGGACCAAATTCAAAATAGTGCAAAGTTACGGGACTTACAAATATATAATCCCTAAAAAAATCTGAAATTGAATTTAATATATTTTTTATTTTTCTTAGACATAACAGTGACAGATGAAAACTTTTTTAGAGAAGAAGCGAATTTTATTATATTGAAGTATATCATAATTAAGTTTTGTTCCCGGTATATTAAGAATCCAAGGTTATTGGTGACACGGGTCATCACATATTCTTCATCCCACTAAAGTTTGGTATAATTTTTTTAAAAAGGTTGGATTGCATAACGATGATAAAATTATTTTGAAGAAGTATAATGCTATTAAAATTATTAAATATTATAGATTAAATATGAAATGTTAATTTATAGTTATAAATTATAGGCACAACTTTAATCATCTGGATAAGTCAGTCCTTGAACCGAAGATTGAGTCGCAAAAAATTAGAAGGGGCAACTATCTATACCCATTTTTTACTAAATTCATCCACCCCATTTCTATTTTTTATAAACTGTATCCATTTTTTAAAATTATAATTTTATTTAATATATAAAACCTTGCACAAAAATTCGTAAGAATATTCACTCATCAATCTCATACGCCAAAAGCCAATATTTCCCCACCTTTTTAGTCAAGAAGTGATTAACATTTTCTATAAAAGTGTCTATTAGGAAGGGAGACTAAGAAATAAATCAACAAAACAAATGTAACATGATCTAATGTATCATGTTTTTTTTTTCTAATGTAACTTTTTTTATATCATATTATATTATTATTTTTCTTTGAACAATGAATGAAAAAATTGCTTTTGGACCATTTATAGGAAACTTAAGTTTTCTTCTATATGTTTCGATTGAAAGTCAAATTGATCATTTTTCAGATAATTTTGAAGGAATATTAAAACCAGTATATATTTGGTGAAATGACTGAGCTTCATGTGAATGCAACAGTGCATAACTCAAACATCATTTTGTGAGATTTATATAATTTTTTGGATTGGTGTCTGTATTTTTAATTACTTACTGAAACTATAAACTTAAAATATTTTTTTATCTTTTTTATTAGGACATACCAGTGTTGTGAGAACTTTTTTTTTTTTTGAAGAATCAGTTTTATTTTATCGAAGTGTTTCAAATCTTGAGATTTGTTCTCGGTTTAATATAAAGTCAGGTTTGCCAGTGACACAGGTCGTCACATGATTAATTTCACTAAAGCTTGGTAAAATTTATTATAATGGTTGGATTGCATAAAAATAATAAAATTATTTTTAAGAAGTATAATGATATTGATATCGGAGCAAGAATGATTCATTAATTGTATACCAGGTTGACTACTCAGTATTGATTAAGTTCTTTTGTTGATTCTTTTATTTGCATTGTCATACTTTCATGACGATACAATATTTTTTGTTACATAAATTTATGCTCCCTTTGTTTCAAAGTAAGTTTTCCACTTTCCCTTTTGGGTTGTCTTATACTAAGTTTTCATTCCATAAATGGAGAAAAACAACACTTCATATATTAATAAATACTTTTTTTAAAACAACTACTCTTTACTTTTCACAACTACCCATTATTATTTACAAAAATCAATATGTTGGTCTATTGTATATTAATAAACAAATATTTTCTTAAATAAAACAACAAAAAGAAATGAGAAGCTTACTCTGGGACGAAGGGAGTATTATTTAACATAGATGTTAAGCATTAGAAACAATTCATTATCGAGTTAGAGAGATTTAAGTGGTGATTTTTATTAAGATCTGGGTTACTTAATTTTATTATATTTATCTTAAATAATCTTTTATATAATTTTGTTTTTGTCATTGTTACTGTTATTAACATAAAATTGAATTTCACAAACTTTAAAAATTACTTTAGTTTATTATCATGTTCATAATTATTTTAAAAACAAACAAGTTGGGTTTTATATTTTTTTTTTTATTAAATTCGACATCAATATTGAAATTTTCAATGCTTAATCAAATTAAATATGATTATTTTTATAAATATATTTATTATAGGACTATCTACACCAATTGTTTATTAAGTTCATCCTCTTTGTTTTATATTTTCACTATTTCACTTTTATTGGAAAAATTACAATTTTAGTTCCATAGGAATGTTCCAAAAACGTTTGGTCCCAATATTCAAAAGCGGTCTTCTTTTATGCAAAAATGGCCTCAATCGTTAACCAATTTTGAGACCAGTTTTGCAATTTTGGAACACATTTTGGTACCAAATATGTTAATTATTTAATGATTGGGGCATATTTTGCATTCAAAAGTATTACTTTTGAAACATGAGACCAGATTCGAGAATATTTTTATGGGACTAAAAATGCAATTCTCCCAACATTTATTGTTCCGTACGAGTTTTAGAGTTGATTGTGATGCATTCATAAAAAAACGTGAAGACCAATGGTTGAACATTTATCATAAATATATTAGATTGTGTAAAGATAATTTTTTTTTTAATTTACGATGGTATTGATGTTAGAGCACAATTGATTTTCATTGTTTGTGTACAGAGCTTGAATACTTTATTTTGACCGATTATTTATTTTTGTGAATTATGGACCATTTGATGACTTGCTAGATTTTATGATCAATTTTATTTTGATCCTATTATACTCTTCACTTATTCATTCTCTCCACCATCATATGCAAATCAGTGGTTTAAGGTTTTTTCATTGCATGTATTTATTATCTAATTTTTTTATATGTGTAAGTTGACTTAGTTTTTAAATATATATTAAAATATTTATATTTGTAGATTGGAGCGTTTGTTCATAAATTATTTGAAGATATTTCTAATATTCATTAGATGTTTTAATATTTTCCAAGATATCCATCAAAATTTTGAAGACATTGTTAGTGATCTGAATATATCCATCAGAGTTTGAAGATACTCATTAGGAATTCACAGTAGATTAAGATTTTAATGTAGATTCATTTGAAGTCTATAAAGATGTGAAGAATTTTTGTGAATTATCCACTATATAATGTACCAGACTTTTTCATGATTTTTAATGTTATATTCTTTTACATGTCATTTTTTTAAGAATTTTTTATTAGTATGACACCATAAACTGACATATACACGGCAACCCTACTTTTTACCGGTGAAGATAATTTTTTGTTGTTATATATATCGAGAGTCATGTGATTGAATATAATATCATAAATGAGAAAATAATATGAGATTCGCTAAAAAAGAATAAAATAAAATGGAGGCTATGAACTTCTGATGGGTGTTTCTATCAATACAAAGGATGAGGCCCAAAGATGGTTCTCCACGAGGGAAAAAAAGTATAGAGTTAAAATGATTCATACATGAACTATTAAAGGGTATTAGTTGTTTTGACTAAAAAATATTAGTTGTTTTCACTTAAGGGTGTTAGTTGTTTTCACTGGAGAGTATTAGTTGTTTACTAAAATAACTAAGATTCTTCACTAATAACAACTAATACTCTTAACTGGAAAAAACTAATACACTTTAGTGAAACAAGTAATACCCTTTAATGGTTCATATATGAACTAATTTCATTCTATACATACTGATTTATGTATGAGTATGTATAGAGTGAAATCGGTTCATACATGAATAATTGAAGAATATTAGTTGTTTTCACTGAAGAGTATTAGTTTTTTTCATTGAAGAGTATTAGTTGTTCTAACTAAAAAGTCTTAGTTTATTTTCGGTAAACAACTAATACTCTTCAGTGGAAACAACTAATACCCTTTAGTGAAAATAACAAATACTCTTTGATGATAACAACTATTGCTTTTCTAAAACATTTAAATATAACATTGGTTTTACAGTTACTAATTATTTCAAGAACAAACAAGTTTGGTTTTTTTTTAATTCAAAATCATATGTGATAATTTACATTTCTTAATAAAATTAAATATTAAGTTGCTTATAAACAAACTTATTATAGTTATTTTACTGAGTTCATCAACTTATAATATTCCCATCTTATTTTATAATATTTAAATACATCCACTATAAAATTCTAAATCTATTCAACATATAATATTTATACAAAAAAAAAAAAAAACTCACAGCCCTTAAAATACCCACCCTCCAAGTATCATTCAATACAACCATAAAACTTATACACTTCCTCACCTCTCTAATCCACCAGTAAAAAATATGATTACCATGTTTGTGTAAGAGTATTTATTACGTAGAATGATTAAATTGAGTGTAACAAATACCAACAAAGCAAAGTAATTTGTTGATATGTATTATATATTTTTAATGTCGTTGTGTAGTCTTTTTATTATTTTATTCTAATTTTTTATTAGTTTTTGTTTGAACAATGATGAAACTAACTTTTGGACCATATTAAAGTCAAATTTATCATTTTAGAGATTATGTCGAAGGAAAATAAAACTCAGTGAATGTTGGTGAAATCATTGAGTTTTTTGTGAAATTCAATAATTATGAAATTATATGTCGGTTATTGAGATTTATATTTATTTGCATGCATACCAATGCCCTGTGTAAATATTTTAAAGAATGATCAAATTTTATTATACTGAAGTATATCAGATCTGGAAATTCTCCAATTTTATTATTAATACATGTTTAGTGGTGATACAAATCATCGCATGTTTAGTTTCACTTAAGTTTGGTTTAAGATTTGCAAAAGTGTTGGATTGCGTAAAAATGATTAAATATTTTTAAGAAGTAAAATTGTATTGATGTCGCAACAAGAATGATTTTCATTGTGTACCAAGGTTGTACTTCATAGGAAAAAGTATATTTTTAAAGATCGTAACTTAGAGATGGTGGAAAAATTAGCTTATTAACTCTGCAAATGGATAAACTAAAAACAATAACTAAGCCGCAAATTGAGGCCAAATTAGCCCGAATCAAACCAAATCGGACCAATTAATCTAATTTGGCCTGAAATCTGGGATTATTGGCCTGATTTTGCTTGGATTTTTTTGTTTAACTTGGGTTCGATTTTAGTTGATTAGTCCTAATATATTCTAACTTACTTTAATACCTACATCGTCATTGACTCCTCCTGGTGCGAGATTACCCTTCAAGTTTTCATGCTGACAATTTTCATTGTTCCTTTATTATGATATATCGATAAATAAAAATCAAGATCAATTATTTTCTCATATTGGTGTATTTCTTAAACCCCTGTATTTCACCACAATTAGTTTTATGTTTTAGTTTCAACAATCAAGCGAGGTTGAAGATAATGTTGTATCATAATGATAATATTAAATGTAGTGCGAGTACCACTACTGATACCTAAAAAAATTCTAAACCTACCCCACTTGCTTAAAACACCGCAATAAAGTCACGATTTTAAAAACCAAATCTCCAAGTGATAAAAGAAGGCTCTCTATTTCTGGTTTCTTTGTAGTTGGAACCTCCATAATCACAAAACGTAATTATATTTATCTTTATATATATTTTAGTAAAAATTAAATATATGTTCACAATAAAATTATATTTTAATAGGATAACTAATATTTAAAATTGGCAAAAACTTGCATGAGACCATTTCATGGCATAAGACAATATAAGTTAACAATCACCCCTATCAAAGTGTTAATGTGTCATGCTCAATTTATGCATAATCTCACCATCTTATTACATGAGACGATCTCACGCAAGATTCACTCTCTAAAATTTTATTACGTAAAGTGATATTGACTAATAAACAACAATCAATTAGAAAATCATTTATCATTATATTGACAATATAGCCATACAAATGACTTCCGCGCAACGCGCGGGTAGGTACAACACTAGTTCTGTTAATATAATTAATCCTAGTGTTTGGATCATCCCTAAATTAGAATTTTACAACTATATGAATTCCTCGAATATAGTGAGATAAAATAACTAAATGCATAATTCATTTTTATAGGATAATATTTACTATTGATATATACAAATACGACAGGAATAAAGGAGTATTTTAATTGTACACATAATTCAAGGTCAGATTAATAACTTTTGATAGGACTAATTGTTTCACATGTGCATTGCAGTTGTACAAAAAATATTAGCGAAAGTGTCATGTATGAAAAATAATTTCATGCTACTATGATTTGTTCTTAAAAAATATTCCACATTCTGAACGTCAAACTGAAAGTAAATTTAACAAAGCAATATAGATTTTACATAATGTATATAACAGGAAAATTGTACAATAAAAATAAAGCATACATCTGAAATCCTCTCAATAAAACACCAAATGTTAAGCACGGTTTCATTACTCTGACTTCGATTGGAGCCCGCTAGGTGCTAACTAGCGGGTGCTAGTAAACAGTTGGATTGATTCCCAAAATTAGTTGGCCCTTGTTACCTGACTCTTGTGTTAACCCTTATGCATATATAATATATATAGAAATTAGTTTTTATATGCCTAAGGGTTGGCACAAGAGTTAGGTAACAACTCCATTAAGTGGCGAAGGGTCTAGATAGAGTCTTAACCAACATGATGCTATAGATGAACTTTAGGAGCAGAAGACTACAGGGATTCTGCTATAGTACTGTAACAAAAAAATTCGTGAAATTAATATAAAAAAATACGAAAAAGGTTTACAATTTAATTTCTTTCAATTAAACCGAGAAATTTTGCGGGTTCCAAACTCTAAATTTGTTCATTGATTCTTCTCTTCAATTTGACTTTGCCTTGGATGATCTGCGAGCGAAGTCTTCGTCTTGATCTTCGTCCGAGGTTGGATTTGAATTTATAACGTTAATTCAATAGCAATATACCTTATTTTGGATTAAACTTATTTTTGGAGATTTGGTGGATGAACGTCTTCGAAGGTAGGATGAATACCTTTGAATTTGGTGAATAATTGAATCTTCAAGAGTCTGCGAAGAACGTACATCTTTGAAGCTCCTTCAATCTTCAAGTACTCATTCGAGGAGAAACGCATGATCAGAGAGGTTTTAGACCTTGATCTCGGATCGAATGCTGTTTTTGGTTGCTTTCCATTAAAAAATTGCCTCGAATTTGATGAAAAACGCTTTGAATCTTCAAGTGTTGTTGCAGAAAATTCTGAAGCTGCTTGAGCTCTCTTGGATGCTTCAACTTCTGAATGTTGGTGTTCTCTTGGATGCTTGAGCTTCTGAACGTTGAGCCGTGTTTCGAATTAGTTGTTGACTTCGGACGAGGTTTCATGGAGAAAGACGCTGGGTCGTTCACGAAGAACTTGAGTTTTAAGAATATCAATCGGAGAGGTTTAGCACTGTGACCTTGGATCGAAGACCATTCTTGGTTGTCTTCCACGATGAGCTTGATGAGCTTCCGTGGGAAACTTGAATGACTTCAGAGGGAGAAACATTGATTGGAGGGGCTTAGCACCGTGATCTCGAATCAAATGCCATTGCTGATGATGAACTTGGAGAAATGCGACCGGAGAGGTTGAGCATCAAGATCTCGGATCAAACGCTAATGTTGTCGAAGAACGTCATTGAAGCTGCAAAGAACACCTTTGAATTTTCTGACTCCTTGATGTCTTCTGATGTCTACTGATGTGTGAAATGACTAGAATGAGACCCCTATTTATAGGTGTAGAATTCTAGGTTTACGGGCCAGATTTGATAAGCAAAAGATATTAAGAGATATGATCTGATGCATAATTTTAGTTTTGAAAGGCCAGATCGATGAACTGGGAAAATATTTGTATTTATCCGGATTGATTTATCGGACTTTCATAACTTGAATTACCAGGTCTGTCTTCTTGATAGACTTCAAAGATCTGATAAAGCTATGATTTGACTTTTTGGGCTTTAGAAGGCCCGACTGGATTTATTGGACTTTAGAGACCCAATTCAATATATTGGATTGTAAAGGTCCAATTGAATATTAGGCTTTAGAGACCTGATTTGATTCATTGGACTTTAGAGGCCTACCTCGATTAATTAGACTTTAGAGGCCTGATTTGATTCATTGGACTTTAGAGGCCTGATTTGATTCATTGGACTTTAGAGGCCCAACTGAATATATTGGACTTTGGAGGTCCAATTCAATTTATCAGGCCTTAGAGACCCAACTTAATATATTATTTATTTATTTATTTTAAGAAATCAAATGCGTTTGAATTCCAAAAATATATTATAAACTTAATTGATATTTAAGACGGAAATTTCCATACGCCATTCTTATTGCAACTAAATTTTCTCGCCTACTAGTACAGATGAAAATATGAAGATGTTGAACCTTAATCAATCCTACATAATTTCAGCTTTTTATGGATGTCAACCTACATAATCTTCTATTATTACTGATAACTGAAACACATGTTTATACATATTCTTCTCAGTAACACGGGTGAAAATAAAAAAACATTAGCTTTGATTTAAGCGTATTAAATTGAAGCAAGCAACTAAATGGAATGTGATTAAGTGAGAAAAATACATTTGCTTTGAGTTTGACATATTATTACGACAAATATAAACACGTGTTCCAAAAAAAAAAAAAAAAAAAACTTAAAGTTATCATAAATTAAAGCGTATGTACTTACCAGTGGAATTTTTTTACTCCATCCTAAAAAGCTAGAAGAATTTAGATTTGAGTCATACCATATATGCTTTCAGAAATGATTAATTTTTGTATTTCTTAAGACGGAAAAAAGCAATATATCCTTCTTAGGCTCTATCTAGATCCAATTATAGCTTACCACTTTCATATTCTAATGTTTTAAGTATCATCTCCAGATAAGAAAAACAACATATTCAGATAACTTTAAATAGTAAAAGTAATTAGATTAATAAAGGCCCTTTTCAAGGTAAAAAATGGATTACCCAATAAATGTGGAAATGCGAGTACTCTTAAGTTAACCATTTATGCAGTGACTAACGTTAGAAAGTTCAGTCCAAATTACTACAGGTATTTATTAACAAACAAACGCAAATGCGAATACACATATAAACCTCCTCCTTAGAAACTATCTTTTGCTTTTCTTTTCTTTTCTTTTAACCAAGCCATAAACCATGAGCCCTTTTTCATCTCAAGTAATAAATCATGACTAAACCTTAAAAATTTATGTAACTATTTTTAATCACACTAAGATTTCCACATTTTGTAATATAAAAATGCACACACATTACCCTATCCAAATCCTTAACAACCTGAATGCTAGTAAATATTGAAGTATTGTGCATCTAGTCAAAATATATGGGACAAGCAAATGATGATCAACCATTTTGGATCACATGATCAGCTATCACCGTTAAAGCAAAAATTTGTATGAGACCGTCTCATGACATGAGACAATACAAATTAACACCCACCCTATCAAAGTGTTAATGAGTAAATGTCCTAGTTATACTCATTCCTATTGTCTAATGTCATGAGACGGTCTCATACAAGACCTACTCCACCGTTAAATGTATAATTTCACAGTGAGAGTCAACCTTCAGAGGTGCCCTTTTCTTCATAGACGGTTTGAGGGAAAACGAAATTGTTGGGATGACAAAACATGGTGATGGAGTAAAAACTCAAAACATCATTTATTTAAACGTGGGGAGTAATAATTGTGAATTAACATTATGACAAAATCAATTATTATATAAAAGATCAATTCTTTAATAAAATAATTTCGATCAACGACATCGCAAAAAATATCAAAATAAAACTAAGGATAAAAATATCATAATCGGAGACTAAAAACGACTAAAAGATAATTGACCATTTATAAGCATCCGATCATGTCAGTTCTTCCCATCGAAGAAAACACTGGAGAGAACATTCTTTGACACCAAAGATGCCTTCAAAAACTTCATAGCCTACACAAAAAAAGGCACACTCACAAACATTAAATATATTAAATGAGAACAAGAAAAATTATTCATTTTGATTAAAAAAGATAGGTATAAAATTAATTCATTTATATTAATTTACTTACATGGCCCCTTACTAGTGGAAGAGGTTTCCTACTTCACTCTTTTGGAGAGGAGACCTATCGAGTGGATAATTTAAAATTGTTGGAATATTATTTATGGCGGGGTTTGATTTTAGGCCTTTGACTTTGATACATAAAAGAATTGCATCTCATCTAAAACATGAACGTTCATAAAGATGGGTAATTGATTTACTTATTGCTGGAGTGCAAACAATATCCACATCGAATAAACTAGGGAGGATCGTGGGGTTTATAAGGATGTACGTATCTCAATTAGTATGAGGTCTCTTGGGGGAAGTCTAAAGAAATGCACAGACTCGGCCTATAGTCTACAGTATCATACCAATAGGTGATCGAGGTTAATCCATGAATTAAAATAACTGGTATCAGAGTCATGGTCCCCGACGAATCAATGTGGAGGAGCTTCTCAATATCAAACGGGAAAAAGATGTGATTCTGGTGAAACAATAGAGGTCTATTTAGAAGGAGCAGGGTCGTGTCAGTGGTCTTTTTTTGAGTGGAGGATAGTTGGGGTCAAACAATATCCCACATCGAATTTACAAGAGAGGATCATGGGGTACATAAAGATGAACAAATATCTCAATTGGTATGAGGTCTTTTGGGGGAAGCAAAGAATTACATCTGTGTGTGCTCGATCCAAATGGACAATGTCATACCAATGGAAGATGGAGGCCCATCCTGGGATCCTAACAAACTTGTATTAGAGTCATGATCTTAGACAAACTAATAGTGTCAAACAGAAAAAGATTTTATTCTAGTGGAACGACAAGGGTCTCTCTAGATTAAGTGTTGGAATGGAGGATTGTTGGGGTGTAAATAATATCTCACATTGAGTAAACCAGGGAAAAACATGGAGTATATAACAATGGACAATTATCTCAACTGGTATGAGACATTTTAGGGGAAATCCAAAAATAAATTCATGCGGGATCGATCCAAAGCGGACAATACCCATAAAATTAGCGAAAAGAATACCAATTACCCACGTTTGAGATTTATATACCCTTAAAAGAGAATAGTGAGTATAAATCTAACCCTTCCCCTACTTAGCTTGTTCCATAACATAGAAATAAACTTATGGGTAATGGGGATTGTTAGTGATCAAATTTAATCGGATAGATTAGTGGCTGTTTAGTTCGGTTTAGGACCACCAAATAAGAACATGTGATTGATTATCACCGTAAATGATAAATCGAAGTTTAGGATCGTAAAATTATAAATACGAAAGTCGAAATCATATTTATTTCGTATAGGTGTACATTTAGGTGTATTGTATATGTTTTTGTGAGTATTTGTGAATTTAAACTTGTATTTCTTAGCTGGAGAGCAACTATTTATAGAGACTAGCAAGTAGGAGGTGTCCAAGACTCTTGGACTTCCTAGCTTGCATGCTAGACAAGTGTCCTTTGACCTTTTTTGACCTTATCTAAGCTGAATCTTAGTTACAAAATCTTCTTTGGTCTTATCTCGGACTTCAATGTTGTTCGTCCAGCTCGGCTTGATTAATCCAGTATGGTCTTTCAATAAAAGTTGTTCGACTTTTATGGATTTGGCTTGGAAGTTGTTCGCACATGCGTCATGTTGAGATATGCTTTGGAATCTTGGTTCTTTGTTCGTCTATATACACTTCTTAGGCTGGTAATTACACCACCATTTGTTAATATTGTTCGTCATCAGTGACTTGGTGGAGGGTTCATATCTGGTCTTGGGTTTCAAAACCTGCTCGCCGATATGTTGTTCATCGGTGAAGTTGTTCGTCACTTCATACAGCACCTGGATTAATTAGTGCACTCCCCTTTGATTGTTTCTCTTGGTAATTGCTTTTAACCTGAGTTTTCTTCTTCATAATCGTCATTTAGGCTTTAAACCTTGTTCGCCCATCATTAATAGTTGTTCGCCTATAAACAGTTGCCCCCTATCCTGGCTAGATGTTGCTTCAGACGATCAACTTTGTGGCGAGCAACTATAGTTAGAATATTGCTTTGAGATAGATTTGGACGAACAGCTTCTCTTTGGCGAGCAAAACCTTGGCCACCGTTTCGTCTTCCCACGATCTGGGGGATGTACGAGGATGACGTGGGCGGCATGATTAAGCACCGCCCACGCGCGACCAATTTCGAGGCCACGCGCCCCTATATTTATCTATAGGCCCTTTGACTTTCATTCTTGCTTAAAAAAGACCCCGTTTTCTTTTAATTTAGCCCCTATTTTGAGGAAAATTACACTTCGTACCCCGTTTTTCCTTGGGGTATAAATAGGAGTAGGAAATAAAAAATTTCCCACTTCTTCACTCTTTGCTACAGTGCTCCGGCGATTCCCACCATTTTCGGCGACTTCGAGCTTTCTGGCGTCGTTTTTCCGGCATTCGACTTCAAAATTTCACACCAAGGTAGTCATTTCAATATTTTTTCTCTTTTTCTTCCTATTTGTTTCATCACCGCCGTGGGGAATTTGTGCCGCCATCGTCCGCCCAGAATCACCGTCTTAAAAAACTGTTCCTAAATTTCAAACTCCTCCATTAAACTAATGTCCTCGCACTCGAGCAACCATAATTCGGAGGAGAGGCTAGACCCCTTATTCCCGATCGTGCCGTTCGTCGAAAAACCACCGTTTGAAATTTCCTCAGAAACGCCTCCCGACGTGGATTCAGTAGCCCGGTCTACGGAGGACATAGGTGCTCGTCAGTCCGACGAAGAGGCTGGGGAAGCCGCGAGCAGCACCTCCGACGAGCAATCTCCCTCCGGCTCTGAATCTGAGGAAGATCCGGAGTTTGACGAGCTCACTTCCGAATTCTTGGAGGGGATAGGGTTCCCAGGTCCAAAAATGCTAAAAAATGAAGTTCCTATGGGTGTTGCTCGTCCATTCGAATGGTGAGCATACTCTGCTGAGTACGCGAACAACTTTCCTCGCCCCCCGCGTCAAGTTTTGGATTTGGTGAGGACTGAGTATCAGGCGAGCAGGATTCGGAGTGTTGTTCACAAGGACGAGCTTAACCTTATCCGGGAAGCGTATCAAATCCCTCATGACATATATATGTGGGCTCCAAAGAGGAAGGAGAGAGCTGATCGGCCTCCTCCTGGGTGCACGGCGATCAACAATGATACTCTGATTGCGGGGTTGAGGTTGCCGCTGTCTCCCGTTGTTGGTCATTTTCTAGAGGCGACCAACTTACCCATTACCCAAATAACTCCCATTGGGTGGATGAACTTGCTTGGTATTATGGGTTTTTTTCGCACTGGAGGGGTACTTTGACCGCATCACCGCTGAAGAGGCCAACTACCTGATGACCATCACCAAGTGTCCGAGGGGCGAGGAAGGATACTATTACTTGAAAGCCCGGACCGGATTGAAACTGGTGGAAGGGGTGCCGAACAAGATTCGAAATTAGAAGGAGCATTTCTTTTTCATCGGGGGCGATTGGCAAGCATCTTCTGGCCCACATGGCGGTGCTGGGCGCATATTTGAACCCACCACTTATGGAAAAATTAAACGTAAGGCCATCTTTGCTCGCCCTTACGTAAAGTTCTAATTTAACTTTTTTTATTTGCTCGCAGGTCCCCGATTGCTCAAGTGGAACTCTGAAGAGGAAGATGTCGGCTCAGAATTCCTTTTTACGTCGTGTTTGGTCGCTCTCTGGGACAGATCTGAGAGGACAATAGAGCACGTGAATCGAGTGAAGTGTAAACAAGCCGCCCGTCTGTTCACGTACCCCCATCATCTGGAGGCTCAGGTCGAGGTGCCCCCAGTTATATAAAAAATTTCTAACTTTCAATTGAAAACTTGCTCGTCCTCCACCTTCTGAACTTGCTCGTCTAAAGAATAATAATGATTTTTTTTATAAGCCAAGCAAGTCACAGTCGCCGTCCCTCCCAACTTTGCCCTTATAGAACAGAGAGTGTTCAAAATGGCGCCGCCGAAGGGACAAAGGATGAAAGGAGATCCCCCATCCAAAGTGTTGGCAATGACCAACAAGGCCCCTACCGCCGAGCAAACTCAAAGGACAGCTCTCCCGCCGAGCTCGTCGCCTACTCCGGTCCCTACCTCATCTCCTCATGGTTCTAAAAGATTGAGGAAATGAGATGACACGTACGTGTCTCAGCCACCTCCCACTGCCGACAAAGGGAAATCCAAGGTGGGAGGATCTTCTGGTCGTCAGTCGTCCAAAGAAGCTGGTCGCCAAACTCCTGCTGATAAGGAGAAAGGTGGCAAGAGCAAGGATAGGCACACCCCTCCTCGCGGACCTGAGGACATCAGAAATTCACTAAGTCTCAAAACTTTTTTGTTCACAGGTACCGGCCTAATGATCACCCAGGGCGAGCATACATGATTCACCAGTACGCATGCTCGAAGACCCCGGCGAACATTCGTGACATCCCGGATGATCATGTTCGCCGGGCGACTGAACTAGTTGCTCGCGCCTGGTCAAGGCCGTTGAACAAGGTCGTTCTCACTCAAGGGGCCATTGATAACTTCCATCTATCAATTGTCCAGGCTGCCAACTCCCTCGTGTCCGCCCAGCGAGGAATGGTTCAGGTGGCGGAGCTAGAGGAAGCTGCTTGTCACCATGCTGCATCTGTTCACCAGCTCACGGAGGAGAAGGAAAAGCTGGCGAATGGCTTCAACGGCCAGATTGCTCGGCTCAAAGAGCAACTGAAGCTGGCCGATGAGATTGAGAAGAAGCATGTCGAGGACTATCAGCTTGTCTCTGGCGCGCTTAAGGAGAAGAAAGCGGAGCTACTCTCTTCCCAGGCTGAGTTGATGGAAGAGAGGAGGAAGAAATAGGAGGTAGAGAACGAACTTGCTCGCCTAAAGGAGCAAATGGCCGGGATGACCACGAGGGAGCAAATCGAGCAAGAATTCCAAGTCCGGAGTGGCCCTATAACCAACTTGGGCTATATCTGCGCGTATGTCAATTGCATCCGCATGGCCCAATCCTTTGAAGTTTCGAACATGGTCACCGAGCTGGGCAAGGATCTTGCCAAATTCGTCGAGAACTACCCCCCTCCCAACAGCATTGAGCTTCAACTGGGGGATATGGTGGACTATGGGATCAACCTTACAAGATTGACCCAAGTATCATCATCACTCGTCCACCTTCCCTCGTTGATGACGAGCAGGATGCTGCCGCCCAGGGCAAACAAGGTGCTACTGCCGAGCAAACTGTCCAAGAGCAGGAGCAGAAAGCGGCTGAAGATATGGCGCGGGATATGATCGTTGATCCCCCAGTCGATCAAACTTCTGACCTTCCTCCTGGCGAGCAGTAGTAGGACTAGGACTTAGGCTTTTTTGTCTTTATCTTGTAATAGTTGTTCGTCTTTTGTAGTACCTGACTTGTACTATTTTTTAGGCTTCAAAGCCTTTTTACTTTAATGAAGTGTCTTTTTTTATTCGCTCATCTTCTTCTTATATGTTAATTGCCTTTTCATTTCTATTCAATGCTTTTGCAATTATAACATATAATGTTGGGCTTTGTTCGATTTGAACTTTGCCTTTTAATAGAATATGAGTTTAGCCTTGGGTTCTGCTCATCTTAAAAGACGAACAACCTTTAATTGGCCTTGGTCCTTAAAATGGACTTATACCTCGAGCTTTGGACTTTTCTCTTTTAATCGAACAACTATATTTACATTGTAAAAAATTTACAAGATTTGCAAGACTGCTCGTCAATAACATACACAATCTGACGAAAAACTTTAAATACTAACAAAAACATGCTCGCTTATAGTATTTTTTTGCCGAGCAACTTTATCTAAAATATAAAAGATATGAAACAGCACTAGGCTATACAATGTGCCGAACAACTTTTGAATCTATACTTAGCAAAATTTTTAAAAAATTAGGCAAATTTTTGACTCATTTGCCTCCCCAAGACATTTGTTCGCCCAACGATTGTGATTTGAACTTGTTCGATTTATTGATAATACTTCTTAAGATGCACAACATTCCAGGAGTATGGGGTCGGCTTGCCTTCCATATCTTCGATATCGTATACACCATTAACGAATTTTTCCGTTATACGATATGGGCCCTCCCATGTTAGTCCCAATACACCTGGAGGTTGGGCGAGCAACTTTCTTAGAACCAAATCTCCAACTCTGAATTCCCTGATTTTAACATGGAATTATAATAGTGTTCTGCTCGTTGCTTATAGGTAGCATTTTTTAGCTCGACACTTAATCTTTTTTCTTCGAGCAAATCCATTTCAATAGCTAGAGCAGAGTTGTTCGCCCGTTCATCAAAGTTGGTCGTCCTGATTGTGTTGGTCTTTAATTCGATTGGTATCACAACTTCTGTTCCGAAAGTCATTGCAAAGGGTGTTTCTCCGGTGCTCGACCTAGGAGAAACTCTGTAAGCCCACAGGACTTCCGGAAGTTCTTCAGACCAATTGTTTTTGCTCTCCGCCAGCCATACCTTCAACGTATGTTTAATGATTTTGTTCACGGCTTCGACTTGTCCATTTGATTGGGGATGATAGGGAGTAGAATAGTGTTTTCTGATCCCCCATTTTGTACAAAAGTCTCTCAACTCTTGTCCATCAAACTGTGGACCATTGTCTGTCACGATTATTTGTGGAACCCCGAAACGACATACAATGTTCTTCCAAATGAAATTGATCATTTTTTGCTGCGTAATCTTTGCCATGGCCTCTGCTTCTGCCCATTTTGTATAATAGTCGACTGTCACGACGGCAAATCGAACATTTCCAACTCCTGTAGGGAAGGGACCAATAATGTCCATTCCCCATCTTGCAAACGGCCATGGGCTGTAAACTGACACGAGCTCCTGGGTCGGGGTATGAATATTTGGTGAAAAAATCTGACATTGATGACAAGTTTTTACTTTCTTGATTGCGTCCTGACGTAAAGTCGACCAATAATATCCTTGTCTAATAGTCGTATACGCCAAAGCTTGCCCCCCAGTGTGATTTCCACATACTCCGGCATGTATTTCTTCGAGTATTGCTCGTCCTTGCCCCCTAGGCAAATATTTGAGAAGTGAGATTGATATTCTTGGCAGCTTCAAAAGAGTTGTTTGGTTTTTCCCCACTTTTCAAGTATTTGACTATACTTGTTCTCCAGTCTTCTTCTTCACTTGTTTGTTCGTCCAGTTGGTTGACATTATAACTTGTTGTTGATGGATCGTTCATCTTGGTAATTATGATGTCCACCAACTCTGCAGGTCCCTCACTTGTTGCTAGTCGGGCCAACGCATCTGCTTGTGTGTTGCTTGTCCTTGGAGTTTTTTCGATGAAGACTTGATCTAGCAAGGACATCAGATGAGCAACAATCCATTGATATTCGATCATATGATCGTCTTTGGCCTCGTATTCACCTCGTACTTGGTTCACAATCAGTTGTGAGTCACCGAATATTTACAATCGTCTAACACCCACGACAAGGGATAGGTGAAGACCAACAATGGAAGCTTCGTATTTGGCTTCATTGTTGGTTGCCATGAAACCAAATTTGATCGCCGAGGTGAATACTTGCCTGTCAGGGCTGATCATAACTACTCCTGTCCCTGAGGCTACATTGGTTGAAGATTCGTCAATGTAAAGATGCCAGGGGTGATCAAGTCCTCTCGTCGGATCTGGTGGGAAAGTTAGTTCGACTATAAAGTCGGCTAATGCTTGCCCTTTAATCGCTGTTCGAGGAGCATAGGTCACCCCAAATTGGCTAATCTCTAGTGACCACTTTAATAGACGACCAACTGTGTTTGGGCGGTGGAGGATTTGTCTGAGTAGGAAAGTTGTTAGCACTTCAACTTGATGGTCAAAGAAGTATGGTCGTAACTTTCTCACACTCATAACAAGTGCGTACGCCAGCTTTTCTGTTGGGGAATATTTGATCTCCGCTTCGTGTAAAGCTTGGCTGACGTAATAGATTGGTTGATGAAATTTGTCATCCTCCCGCACCAGAACAGAGCTGATTGCCACTTCTGACGCTGCCAGGTATAGATAGAGCTTTTCTCCTGGGATGAGTTTTGATAGAATTTTAACATCTCCCAGGTAGTCCTTAAGTTGGTCAAATACCTTTTGACAATTGTTAGTCCACGTGAACTTTCCCTTTTTGATGGCCTCGAAGAATGGACGACATTTGTCTCCTGATTTGGATATGAATCGGTTCAATGTTGCTAGGCATCCTGTGAGCCTTTGCACCTCTTTTACTGAACGTGCTGGTTGCATATCCACGATGGCTTTGACCTTTGTTAGATTAGCTTCAATTCCTCGTTGGCTAACAAAATGGCCTAGGAACTTCCCCGAATGAACTCCAAAGCTGCTCTTCTTTGGATTTAACTTCATGTTGTAATGTCGAAGGATTTCAAACACATGGGTTAAATGTTGGAGAGGATCTTCTTTTCGGGGGCTCTTGACTACGATATCGTCTACATAGACTTCTACCGTATCTCCGATTTGTTCGTCGAATATCTTGTTCACCAACCTCTGATATGTTGCTCCGGCGTTGATGAGGCCGAATGTCATTCTTTTCCAACACAACAAGTTTTTGTTCGTGTAAAATGTTGTATTTTCTTGATCGTCTGGATGCATTGGGATTTGATGGTACCCGGCAAAGGCATCCATGAATGTTAGCATCTCGTGACCCGCAGTGCTGTCCACCAATTGGTCAATATGGGGGAGAGGAAAGTTGTCCTTCGGGCATACTGCATTCAGATCCGTAAAATCTATGCATAGCCTCCAGGTTCCGTTCGGTTTCCGCACTAAAACTGGATTTGCCACCCACTGTGGATAGAGTGCTTGTCGAATTAGGTCGTTGTCTAACAACTTCTTCACCTCTTCATTTAAAGCTTGGTATTTGTCTGGGCCATACTTCCTTCGTTTTTTATGGACTGGCCTCTTTGCTTGATTGATATTAAGCTTGTGACAAGCATGCTTTGGATCTATTCCCACCATGTCTGCATGAGACCAAGCAAAAATATCTAGATTCTTGCTGAGGAACTCTTTCATTCGGGATCTGTAAGGCTCAGAGAGCTCAGATCCTATGTACAATTCGAGATCTTCATTTCCAGGATTAACCTTGAATGCCTCCAGTTCTTCGACTGGAGTTGCTCGTCATTTTTGTCCTTTCCAACGAGGATCAAGTATTGGTCCCTCAGGGTTGAAATTATTTTCGATGTTCATGGGCTCTGCTCCCAGGCGGGGCTCTAGATCATCTGCTAGTCCTGACTCACTGTTGTTAGACAGCATCTGGCCCTCCAAGTCATCTGTTGAATGTTGCTCGTCACCACTTCTATGTTGTTCGTCCGGTGGAAGTTCCCCATGGGTGGTGATGAGTTGCTCATCCAACACTTGCTCGTCAGAGTGTTGTTCGTCCGTATCCATATGGTCCTCCTCTGTGCCCATCATGTTCTCCAGTATTGATGACTCATTGACAGGGTAGCTTGTGGTGACTTCCATCATGGATACTTGTGCATATTTTGCTTGCAATTGCAGGAGACATTCACGAGCTTTTCTTTGGTCTCTTTTGATTGAGCCTGCTCCACTTGCTGTTGGGAACTTGATACATTAGTGATAAGTTGAACATGCAGCTTTAAATTCATTTAAGAAAGGTCGACCAAGAAACCCGTTATAGGTCGATTCCTGATCTACGACCAAGAAATCTACCATTCTTGTTATATTTTTCTCGGGTTCCTCGACCGTTACAAGCTAAACGGACAACCTAATCTCCCCTACCGGGACTGTTAAAGCATTTCCGAAGCCTAAGATTCTATGATTTGAATCTCGTATGTAGCCCGAATAATCTCCAAGTTGATCGAGCGTCTTTTTGAAAAGGATGTTGGTGTAGGCTCCGGTGTCCACCAACAATCTATGTACTCTGGTCCCCATGATCTTTGCGCAGATTACGAGCGAATCGTTGTGGGGGGTCAATATTCCTTCCAAGTCTTTTTCAGTGAGGGTTAATTCTGTTGTCTGCATGATGGATGGTTTAACTTCCATTTCTTGTACTTGGTCGATCACTCATAATTCGGCTTTTCTTTTCCTGTTGGAGATTGGCGGTCGTCCATCAGAACATTCTCCCGCAGGTCCTGCGGGTTCCATCATGTATAGATCCTCTAATGGACGAGCAGCAACGGCTGGAACTGGTCATCCGGGCTTATTATTCCTTTGAGGTGGACCATCTTCCTCATCCTCCGAGTTGTTCTCCCGGGCTCTCTTTCCAGGTTGCCTTTTGACGAAGTCGGAGAGCTTTCCCTCCTCATAGAATCGCCAAAGTTGCTTGAGCAAATCTCTACACTCGCTCGTAAAGTGCCCCACACTTTGATGGTAGGCACAATACTTGTTACGGTTGAGTTTGCCAGTTTCTTGGCGAATTCTCCGAGGAGGGGAGAGCAACTCTTTCTCCTTCACATTTTTGTACACAACATCGATTGATACTGTTAGCACCTGGTTCAACTTTTCCTTTGGTTCCGTCCCTTTGGTGAATGCCTTCATGTTCTTCGGGACTCTGTAGCCTGTTCCGCCGGGTTTTTTGTTGTTCTCCTTGGGATCAGCTTTATTCTCCCCCAAGTTTGCTTGCATGGCCTCATGCATGGAAACAAATATGCCGGCTTGATTCCTGAATTCGGCATAGTTTTTCGGGCTCTTCAGACGTACCTCTTTCCATAACTTCGATCCTTTTTTCAACCCAGCCATAACAACGACGATTTTTGTATCTTCACTTACTGACTCCCCTTCCAACAGCACTTTGTCGAACCTTTCCATAAACGCCCGGTCCGACTCGTCGTCATTTTGCTTTAGGTCTGATAATCGGTATTTCTGGGATAAGTACGATCCTGCTGTTGAGAAATGGGAGAGGAACTCTTGACTCGGTTGAACAAATGAGTGGATTGATGCTGGTGGCAGTGCATAAAACCACTTGTGTACTCTGTCCCCCAAAGTCAAGGGGAAATTCTGGTACTGGGTGGCATCACTAGCTCCCACGGAAATCATGTAGTCTGAATACTTCGTTAAGTGGACTCAGGGATCAGCAACGCCTTCATATTGTATGTTGGCCGGAAACTGGATCTTTTTCTGGATCGGGGCCTTCAATATGATGGATGATAATGGTGAGGATGACATGTTGGTCGTCCCCATCCCTCTTTGTTGATCCAATTGCCCCTGCATGCTCTTCACAGCCTTTCTCAGGCTTGACAACTTATCTAAAGATGCCCCCTGGCTCGGAGGCTGTTCGGCGAGCAAAGGCACATGCCTTTCTGCTCGTCGCAGTCCCTCACTCGGAGCGGGCATGTCCTGGAGCTGTTTCCTAGGGTTGCTTGCCGCGTTTGGCCCTAGGCGCCTGAAAGCAGACTGGGACAGCCTTTCATGAACTGATGGGCGAGGTTGCTCAAATGTTGCTCGCCCGTCTCCTGCTCCTTGGCGAGCAACTTTTTCTTGATTTTGGGGTTGGCCAAGCCTGTCCTGGGCACTGGAACGAGTTATTCCGTGGCTGGACAATGTTGCTCGCCCTCGTGCCCACTCAGCTTGACCCTCTGTTTGGTTGGCCATTTTAGCCTTGCCCTTATCCCGCCGGACCTGAGCACTGTTCACCTCCTGTTGTTCGCCCCTAACAGATCTAGCTCTAACAACTTCCATAAGTCTAGCCCTAGACCTTGCTTGTGAAGGTCTATTTTGTTCTTGCTGTTTTTGAATAGCCTGGAGAGTAGCAATGGTTTTAGCCAGTTCGTTAGGGTTGTTCGCTAGGGCCTCCATTTCTGGTGGGATGTTATGAGTAATGGCCGTATGTCGTGATTTGTTTGCATGTCTAGGTTCACAATCTTGATGACCTGCTGATAAAGCTCGAGTGGGAGATGCTCTCCTTGATAAACGTGAACCTTGTGTTTCCCTGGATTGAGGCATCTTGATTTGAATTATCTTCTCAATCTTTGAGTCTTCAAATGTAATATTGAAGAACACCAAGAACACCAAGAACACTTTTGCTTGACTCTTCAAGAATTTCTTGAGGACTTCTTCAAATCTTCAAGTTTTTAAACTTGAAGTTCTTGACTAATCACACTTAATCGAAGGTTCGAACCATCCTTCTAGCGCCAAATTGTTGGTGATCAAATTTAATCGGATAGATTAGTGGCTATTTAGTTCAGTTTAGGACCACCAAATAAGAACGTGTGATTGATTATCACCGTAAATAATAAATTGAAGTATATATGTACGTTTAGGTGTATTTGTATGTGTTTTTGTGAGTATTTATGAATTTAAACTTGTATTTCTTAGCTGGAGAGCAACTATTTATAGAGACTAGCAAGTAGGAGGTGTCCAAAACTCTTGGACTTTCTAGCTTGCATGCTAGACAAGTGTCCTTTGACCTTTTTTGACCTTATCTAAGTTGAATCTTAGTTACAAAGTCTTCTTTGGTCTTATCTCGGACTTCAATGTTATTCGTCCAGGTCGGCTTGATTAATCCAGTATGGTCTTTCAATAAAAGTTGTTCGACTTTTATGGATTTGGCTTGGAAGTTGTTCGCACATGCGTCATGTTGAGATATGCTTTGGAATCTTGGTTCTTTGTTCGTCTATATACACTTTTTAGGCTGGTAATTACACCACCCTTTGTTAATGTTGTTCGTCATCAGTGACTTGGTGGAGGGTTCATATCTGGTCTTGGGTTTCAAAACCTGCTCGCCGATATGTTGTTCGTCGGTGAAGTTGTTCGTCACTTTATACATCACCTGAATTAATTAGTGCACTCCCCTTTGATTGTTTCTCTTGGTAATTGCTTTTAACCTGAGTTTTCTTCTTCATAATCATTATTTAGGCTTTAAACCTTGTTCGCCCATCATTAATAGTTCGCCTATCAACAAGGATGGGGCAAAATATATATTAAGGACCGTAACTTATGAGAGTGGTAAAATGAGTACTGTAACTTTTTGGTTTGACAAATTAAGGACAAAAACTTTGAAAAGTTGGTAATCAAGGACAAATCATCCCGAATCAATTGAAACTTGACTAATTTGCCCGATTTGGGCGAAAACAAGGGTCGGCCTGGTCTGAATTTGGGCCAGGTTTTTATTTATTTGAGCTAATTAGACCTCAATTTGCGAGTTGTAAAAGTTACTGTCAATCTAAAAAGTTATGATCCTCATTTTCTAGCCCAAAAATTTTAAGTCTTTATTTAGCCAGCCTGATAAATTAAGTCCTCATTTTGCCATCCCTCAAGTTACATTTTTAATTTTTATTTACTCAGGGTAGGTCATATGGGTTTAAAAACCATTTATAGTTTCCCATCCCATTTTTGGTACTAAACTTAAACCCTTGTTTCTTATCTCGATTTTGGTATAGACCTTCAAATACTAAAAAATTCTACACATAATACCTATAATTGATCTATTTTACAATTTTCAATACATTATTAAGATAAAGTATAGACTAAAAATGGTTCATAAATGAACCATTGAAGGTCATTAGTTGTTTTCACTAAAGAGTATTAGTTGGTTTCACTAAATGGTATTAGTTGGTTACTGAAAACAAACGAAGACTCTTCAGTGAAAACAACTAATATTCTTCAATAAAAACTACTAATACTCTTTAGTGAATACAACTAATAATTTTCAATGATTCATGTATGAACCAGTTTCACTCTATATATATGCCATTGTTATTATCTATCCAAATTAATATTCTCACTCTCCTCCTTTTATATACACTTAATACTTCCTCTTTTTATTTTTGTACATTTTACAATCACTCAACCATTTCAACACTATATTTAACAATATAATAATTTTCCTATTATTTAATTTTTTTAAATCCTAGTCTATCAAATCCACAATACTCCCATATATATACGAAATAAAAAAAACATTTTAATTTATTTTGAATCCGTCTTACAAAATTTGAAATTCTCTCCGATCAACAAACAAACGACCCAAAGTCATTATTAAAAAGACACATTTTATTTATCAAAGGGTATGTAGAGAGTGAAATTGATTCATATATAAATTACCGAAGCCATTATTAAAAAGACACATTTTATTTATCAAAGAGTATGTAGAGAGTGAAATTGATTCATATATGAATTACCGAAGGGTATTAATCGTTTTCACTAAAAAGTATTAGTTGTTTTTATTAAAAAGTATTAGTTATTTTCACATAAGAGTTTTTAATTTATTTTCAGTAAACAACTAATCAATGTTCTTCATTGAAAACAACTAATAATGAAAACAATTATTTTCACTTTATACTTTGTCTTTATCAAAATGGTAAAATTCATTTTCTCCCAAAGAATTAAAATCAAAGAAGAAGCAAGCGAAATAATATCTAGACAAACGTACCTCGGTCATTCCCAAATGGACCACCTTCTCCTCCAAAGTAGACACGTTTTTTATGTCAAACTGGGTGAGCAAACTAACAAAAGACATCGCAGACATGGGCTTGACCACCAAATCATCCATCACCATGTAAGTCGCCGACAGCGCCACTACTCTCACCAGGAGGAGAAACATATATGCCACTCGTGCTCATAACTCGTTTGCATTTCGGGCACACCGCTCGCGGGTCATCAGAAACATATCTCCAACACCCATCCTCTGTGACACCACCAAACAAGTACTGCTGTGTTGCACTTGCACACCGATAGAATATCTTATCAGTCCGCGTCGTTCAGGGGCCGGAACACCCCGGGATTAACGGTATTTTCAGAAGAGCGTCCTTTGTTTTGTTCGATTGGAGATGAGACCCGTTCAGCGTTTCTACGCTGTGGTACAGATTTAAAACGGAACCGGTCATGCCTTGTTTGCCGAGAAGGCGAACGAGGGTGGAGACGGGGATAGTGAGAATGGAGAAGAGGAAATCCACGCACTCTATGCTCGCCTCCGCAAACAACACTCTTTTCTTACTGCTGTTGTGAAGTGTCAAATGTGAAGTATCTTGTCTGCTGAGCTTGATTCAATAGTAAGCTATGTTGTAAATGTGTTTGCCGTAGAAGTTAGTCAAATTTGGGGTACCAGAGGAGCTGGACCAGATGAGGATGACCAGAGGAGTCTGACCAGAGTAGTCTGGCAGATGAGCTATCAGAGGAGGTCCATCAGATGAGGTATACCAGAGGAGTCCTATCAGAGGAGGTCTGTACCAGAAGTCATCTGATGTAAGTAACTAGTACCAGAGGAGGTCAAGTCTTCTGATCCAAAGTTCAAAGACGCGAATTACACCAAATTGAAGCTAGCGCGATAGCGGTTATAACTGAATCAACTGAAGCGGTTATTGAATTCGTTAGTCAGCTAGATAACTACCTTACATTGAGTTCGTTACAACTAAATCAATTCTAGGGTTCATCTCAATCGTTGTAACTATATAAAAAGGAGTTTCTTAGCTGAGAAACTAACACATCACAAGTGAGATCATTAGGGAGCGAAAACATAGAGAGTTTGTGAGATTGAGTGAATTGTAACTTCTTCCATTTCTACTTAGTGAAAAGATATCCTATCCGATCCCGTGGACGTAGGAGTATTCATCTCCGAACCACGTAATTCTGTAGTTCTTATGTGATTTCAATTTCGTTCTTATTGTTACCATAATTCCGATTCCCTGATTACAAGTTTTCTTGTGAATCTAAAACGATTAACAGTTGTAATTGTGGATCAACAGCTTCACGCTAAATTTGATTTCCGCCATTGTTTTTCTTTTCTTTTTGAATGGACTCATTGAGACGATCTTCTTCTGCGGGCTATTCAAATATATGCCCTAATATCTTATAATAATATATTTTCAAATCTCTCCAAAATGTTGTGTCAACACCACCTTATTTTTAGGCTGATGTGGCATGTCTCAAATCTCTCCATTTTGAAATACTACGCTCTCATTAAAAGTTGGTTAAACTTTTAATCTCAACCCTTCGTTCTATATCATTAAATCTAAACCATTAATTTATATTTGCATAATTAATGCAAATAAATATTTTTCCCATTTTCTTATTTAGTTATTTTTAGAATTTATTATAAATCATATTTTTTCTAAACCTTAATGTAAGTAAATATGATCTACTTATTGAATGAATCTAAATTTATCATTTCTATGTTTGAGTTAGTATATATAGTATAATATAATGTTCGATTATTTTTTCCTAAAATAAAAGGTATATAGTTATATATTCCAAAAAATATTCTTATGTGATATATTCTTATTATGGACAAGATATAATATTCCATGCAATTTTTTTTATTATAAATAAGAGCATATTGTATTTTATTTTTTCACATCAAAGTTTCATTTGTTCCACTCTTTTGCTGAGATTTCTCTCATCAATTGTTGGTTAGTTATATATCTATTGTTATTAATATATTTATTTTATAATTAAATTCATTATTTTAAGCGCTCACAATTTGATTAGATTTAAATATCAATATCAATATGAATGTAATAATGATTGTTGATTTATGCTCTACATCGTTCAGTTTAAATATTCTTCATGTGCAAAAATAATATATTTAACTATACCATATACTTTCATCTGAATAATTATGATGGTTTAATTGTTGTAATTTAAATCTCATTTTATATTTCAAGAGTATGACACCTCAATTTTCTCTGATTTCTAATATCAAGAGTGAGAGCCAAAAATTGACCGTTAAAGATAGGATTGAAAAAGTTGGACAATATTTTTTAATGATTTTACTAGAGACAAGTTCTACTTGGAACTCATTTTGATCGATGAACATGTATTTGTAACGTTAAAGTTTATTTCAAATTTTGTATTGTTTCTTATATAAATTAATTTCTTACTGTATACTCCCAATAACTAATAATGTTGATTAATTTATAAATTATTCAATATTGAAATGAAAATTGATTATTATTAAATTATTAGTCTAAGTAATGTTATTCCGTAATTGTTATTAATTTATGTGATTTTTTATTTTTTTTAATTATTTAGTTTGTAGGATATACCTATAGGGTTTAGTGAAGGGCACGGGCCACAACTAAACAAACCCCATAATTTATTGTATATACCTCGAAATTTTTTAAACAAAAATACTCTTATATTAAATGTCTACAGAAAATAAATATAATATATTTTTTCAGTACGTGAAATTCGCGTGAGTACATTCTAGTACAATATATTCTGCTAGCTAGCTGTTAATTAGAAGAAAATCAAGGAATCTCTTGTACGACATATTGAAAAAAAAAACTTATTTTTGCCACATATTTTGTGACGTCCCAACTTAATATAGTACGGAAAATATGATGTGGCACAAGTAGGAACGACACTAAAATAGTACTTTGTATTAAAATATACACACGCCACACATCTACACAGCGGAAGTAGTAAATAAGTATGCTCGTAGCTTAGTTTACAATCCAAAAGTATAAAATATTATTCTTGAAAATATAAAGTCTTTAAGGAAACTTCACAGCCCACCGAGTTCATTCGCCCACGTCCGGATCCACAACATCTGAAAAAAATTTAAAAGTGGAAGGGATAAGTGCCTAAAAACATTTAGTGGGAAACCTCTTGTTAATTGCACAAACTAAAATCAATTGTTTATAATATGTGAGCTCCCGGAGTTTCACCGGGTATTACTTGGGTGGCGTACGTGACCAACCCATGGTGCCAGAACGACCGGACTATATGTTTGTCAACATAAAGTTGGACTTATATGTGGGGCCAGTCGATAGCGGGCCAGACTCAAAATTTAACATTCAAAATTTAATAAGTGCAATTAAATAATAATAGAACACTCGATGAAGAGCGAAGTGATTCCCACCTTGCAGGTTCGTACCTACAAGTAAAATTTTTAAAATAAAAACATTGTTACTTATCCCTTCACTTTTGTAAATTGTAAAACTTGAATTCAAATCTCCATACATATTCAAATATTGTATACTAACACACAAATATCAATTAAGTGTGTAAAATCATCAAATAGCAAGTTATAAAAAAATATCGACTGTAAAAATGTAACCGGACCATTTCGAACCTTTCATACAAAATTTCGATTTTAGCAGATTACACACCTAAATTTGAAAATTCATATTATATTATCCATACGTCCAAAAATTATGAAACTTTAACAGTAGATTTCCAACTCAATAAAGTTTATCACAATATTTCCAGATTTCTCAAACTCTTTACCAAACATCAAATATTTTGTAATGAACACACTGTTACAGATTCTGGTCACTTAACTTTAGAAATTTACCATAAATCAACCATAAGTTCAATACTCATGAAATTATAACCATGAATTCCCAACTTCATTTAATTTATCAACATGCTTTAGTTTCTTATAAAAACCTAACCGATTATTCTCAGATCATAGAAAACTTCAACAGTTCCTGCTATAGAGTCCAAAACCCTAGTTCAACTTTGAAAATTCACCATGCATCGAATACTACTCAAAAAGCTATGAAATTTGAAACATAAGTTCCTTCATAAGTCTATTTTCACATATAAAATTTTCATAATTTTCCACTGAATGAATTGTTCAAAACGAAATTTAACCCAAAGTTGGTCCAGAAATTCAGTTTTATGCATACATGAAGAACATATCATCTTAAACTCACTTTAACCATATAATTTCATGATTTCTACTTCTAAAGCATAGTTAATCAAGTAATAAACATGATTTTGGTCATAACTCATGAAGAAATTTAATTAAAAATTCAAACATGAAGTAAAAAATGTATAACATGCAAATTACTCATCAAATCATTTTCCTATCATTTAATTCACATATCATGCATAAACTTCATACTACAACTTAAATAATTACTCAATCAAGAAGAGAAGCTTGCTTAGAGATTGGTAGCAAAAGGAAATCTCTTCTTCTCCTTTCTGAACTTCTAAGTATAAGAGTAGTAGTATTTGTGAAATTTTCTTTAAACTTTTTCTTATGTTTATTTTTGCATGAATGACCATGTATTTATAGAAGCCAACCTTGGAGGTTACTCCACCTCTTGGCTGACTTTTAGGAAGCTTGTGGAGGAATTTGGATAGTTTTGGAGGTTAAGTTTGCTAAACACATGGCATTCTTAAGTTCGTTGCTAATTTTGACTTTTCTTTCTAATTATTTTATCTTATCTTAATATTAGTCTTGATGCTTCTCTAACTCTCCTAATTCTTCCTAATTTTCGAAAATTTAGAGGAGTGCAAGAGTAGTCTTGTATTTTGTAGAAATAACACATATATATTATGAATTTAATAAGTAGAAATTGTGATTATAGGATAATTCTAATAAAAGTTACTTATACTATCTTATGAAATAAAATTAAAACTCTTCTAAGACTCTAAATAATTTACAAAGTCTATATACTAATCATAAAAATATATCGAGTAATCGATACGCAATTCGTTTCTTGAAGAAACATTCATTTTTCAACTTATAACTTATGAAATAAATTACTATACTTAAGGACTATATTAATTTCTAAATTAAACACTTTATGACATAAATTAAAGAACATATAAAAATTATAAAGTCTCAAGAATAAGCATGTATTGAGCAAATAACACGTGAATTGTAAGTATCGAGTAAATAAAACATATAAACGTGTCTTTGGATAAATTTGAATGTAAATGCGTCACATAGATTCATGAAGAATTATAAAGCATTTAGTAAAGCAAATAAGGTCATGAAAACCTAGGGTATTACAGTCTAACCCCCTTAAAACAAATTTCGTCCTCAAAATTTCAAGTGTTACCGTGGATATTGAGGTAGGGGTACTTTGCTAAGATTTCATCATCTCGTTCCCATGTAGCTTCTTCCATTCCATGTCTATTCCACTGGACGTTAACCATAGGAATATCTCTATTTCTTAACCTATGAAGCTTTCTATCAAGTATGGCTATAGGGACTTCCTCATAGGTTAAGTTGGCATCAATTTCTAATTCAGGTTGGTTTACTACATGGGTAGGGCTAGGTACATACTTTCGGAGCATCGAGATATGTAATACATCGTGTACTCCTGCCAATGATGATGGTAACGCCAATCTATAAGCTAATTCTCCAACTTTTTCCAATATCTCATAAGGTCCAATATACCTAGGCTTCAACTTTCCTCTTTTCCCGAAGCGGAAAATTCCTTTCATTGGAGATACCTTCAAAAATACCTTGTCTCCAATCTCAAAACTTAATTCTTTCCTTCGCCTATCCGCATACATTTTCTGTCGATCTTGAGCCGCTTACATCTTTTCTTTAATTTTCTTTACCACCTTGTTAGTTTCTTCCACCAATTCCAGTCCTATCAATTTCTTTTCTCCGATTTCATCCCAGCATAGTGGAGATCTGCACTTTCTTCCGTACAATGCTTCGTATGGTGCCATTTCAATTGTAGCTTGATAACTATTGTTATAGGCAAATTCTACTAAAGGTAGGTACCTTTCCCAACTTCCTCCAAAATCGATGATACAAGCTCTCAACATATCTTCCAAAGTTTGAATTGTTCTTTCCGATTGACCATCTGTTTGAGGATGAAAAGCTGTACTGAATTCCAACTTGGTGCCCATAGCTTCTTGAAGACTGTACCAGAATCTTGATGTAAATTGTGGATCTCTATCTGACACAATAGAAATTGGAACTCCACGTAATCGGACAATTTCCTTAATATAAATCTGAGCCAATTTATCCAATGTGAACGTCATCTTTATTGGTAAGAAATGTGCCGTCTTGGTCAATCTGTCGACAATTACCCAAATAGCTTCATTTCCTTGTATGGACTTGGGCAATCCTACCACAAAATCCATTGTAATATGTTCCCATTTCCATTCAGGAATCTCAAGTGGCTTTAATAATCCTGATGGTCTTTGATGCTCAGCTTTCACCTGCTGACATGTCAAACATTTCTGTACGAAATTCCTAATATCCCTCTTCATATTTCTCCACCAGAACAACTTCTTTAATTCTTGATACATCTTTGTTCCTCCAGATTGAACTGTATATGGTGTAGAATGTGCTTCCTCCAATATTTCTTTCTTGAGTTCTTCTAATTCTGGTACACATATTCTTTCTTGACATACCAATGTACCATCCTCACATACTGAAAACTCCTTTGCTTTACCCTCCTTGATATTTTGCTTCATCTTCTTTAAGAATGTATCATCCATTTGAGTCTTTGCTATCTTTTCCTTCAATGTTGGTTTCACAACCAAAGCATTGATCTTTCCCTTGCGACTTAAAGCATCTGCTACTACATTTGCCCTTCCTGGATGGTATAATATTTCACAATCATAATCTTTTACCAGCTCTAACCATCTTCTTTGCCTCATGTTTAATTCATTCTGTTCGAATATATACTTCAAACTCTTATGATCTGTGTAGATCTAACATTTACTTCCATACAAGTAATGCCGCCAAATCTTGAGTGCATGCACACTGCTGCTAGCTCTAAATCATGCGTAGGATAGTTCTGCTCATGTGGTTTTAATTGTCTTGATGCGTACGCTACTACTTTCCCATTCTGCATAAGTACACATCCCAAGCCTTGTTTAGAAGCATCACTGTACACAATAAATCCTTCTGTACCTTCAGGAATTGTAAGAACTGGGGCCGTTGTTAATCTTTGCTTTAGTTCTTGAAAACTCCTTTCACACTCTTCTGTCCATTCAAACTTCGTTTCTTTCCGAGTCAACTGAGTCGAGGGTTTTGCAATCCGAGCAAACCCTTCAATGAATCTTCGATAATACCCGGCTAAACCAAGAAAACTCCTGACTTCGTTTACATTAGTTAGTGTCTTCCATTGGTTTACAGCTTCTACCTTTGTTGGGTCAACTTCTATTCCCAAAGCTGAAACCGTATGTCCAAGAAATACTACTTTATCCAACCAGAATTCGCACTTCTTGAATTTAACATACAATTTCTCTTTCCTCAGAGTTTCCAATATAATTCGAAGATGTTCTGCATGCTGCTTCTGATTTCTTGAATATACTAGGATATCATCAATAAAGACGATCACAAATTGATCCAAAAATTGATGAAATACCCGATTCATCAAATCCATGAATATGGCTGGCGCGTTACTGAGTCCAAAATGTAACACTACGAACTCATAATAACCATATCGGGTTATGAATGCTGTCTTCGGAATATCGCTTTCTTTAATCTTTATCTGATGATATCCCGATCTCAAATTAATTTTTTGAAAATACACAAGCTCCTCTTAACTGATCAAACAGATCTTCGATTCTGGGAAGTGGATATTTATTCTTGATAGTGAGCTTATTCAGTTCTCGATAATTGATGCACATCCTCAACGATCCATCTATCTTTTTCACAAATAATACTGATGCACCCCATGGTGACACACTTGGTCGAATAAAGCCCTTGTCCAATAATTCTTGCAATTGCACCTTCAACTCATGTAACTCCTTTGGTGCCATTCTGTAAGGTGCTTTAGAAACATGCGCGGTTCCAGGTATCAAATCAATAGTGAACTCCAACTGACGATCTGGGGGTAATCCTGGAAAATCGTCTAGAAATACATCCTTGTATTCACATACTACCGGCACATCATCCAATGTTGGACCATTGGATTCCATTGCTACAATATTTACTAGAAATGCCGTATTCTTTCCTTTCCTCAATAATTTATGGGCTTTCATTGCTGAAATTACTTGAGGCATAGTTCCAATTCTAGCACCATATAGTGTAAAGTTCTCATCCTTTGATCTCCGTACTGATATTTCTTTTTCTTGAAACTTGATGAGAGCATGATTAGCTATAAGCCAGTTCATTCCCAAGATAATATCAAAATCCTTCATTTCTATTATATGTAGATTTGCCGGGAGTATTGCATGCTCAAAATCAATCTTCACATTCCTACACAGTCCTAAGGATTGTGTCGTACTACCAGAGGGAATGTTTACTTCTAGAAAGTTTTCTTCTACCATAATATGGGCAGTCTTAATTTGTTCAAACATCTTTGTAGAGATGAATGAATGTGTAGCACCAGTATCGAATAACGTGAAAACAGGTATTTGGAATATTTTGAACATACCTGCCATCACTTCCGGATTTGCTGTCGCCTCCTGCTGACTCATGGCAAACACTCGAGCAGGTGCCATCTTCTGTTGTTCTTTCCACTTTGGATAGTTAGTTATGACATGTCCCGGTTCCTTACATCTGTAACAGATTCCTGTTCCCTTCAGGCATTGCCCAAAGTGTTCCTTCCCACAATTCTTGCACTTAGGTGGCCTCTATTGTTGTCGTGGCACTTTTTCTGTCTTTTTAACTTGCTTAGAATTTTCTCCTTGTTTCGTACCAACCCACTTCCTTTTATTTGGCTGTGATTCTGAAATTCTTACTTCTCTGATTTCATATATGCTGCTATCATCTGAGCTTTCTCGAATGCCGAGGCATAAGACTTAATATCTTGTGCCGCTAAGATAGTACTGATTTCCGGTCTGCATAAATCTGTTTGGTTTCCTTTCATCAGTATTAATCAAATGAGAAGCACATCTTCCCGATTGATTAAATTTCCTTTCATATTCATGTACTGTTAGGTTCCCTTGTTTCAACTATAGGAATTCAGTCTCTTTCTGATCTAAGAATGACTGTGGTATATAATTCTTAACCACTGCTTCTACGAATTTTTCCCAAGTAACTGACATTCGTTCTTCTTCAGTCATTGTCCTACAATGAGCTTCCCACCAATAATCTGCATCTTCAGTCAACTGAAATATAGCGCAGGAAACTTTCTGCTCATCGGTGCACTTAAGATAAGCGAATATCTTCTCCAAGCTCCGAATCCAGTTTTCTACTTCCATAGGGTTTTCTTTTCCGGTCAGGGTTGAGGGTCTAAATTTCTTGAATTGGCTAACAATATCATGGTTTTGGGCTGAAGATACAGGTGTTTGGGATGATTGGCTTTGCTGACCTAGTTGCTGAGCTAACCCCCTTAAGACGGAAGCTAGATCCTCACTCATGTTTAAGTTGTTTTGGTTTCCTCTACGACTCATAGTTCTATTTAACAACAATGTAATGCAATAACTATACAAACTTTCAAATAATCAATCACAATTTCAAATAAATAACATAATTTAAGCACATATAAAACATTTATCTGATCCCGTCGTGGAGAATGATCTCGGTGCGGCTGTTTCCTTTTAAAATTTTAAAATACATTCTTTTTTAAAATACTCTAGCAGGCGAACATGCTCTGATACCACCTGTGACGTCCCCACTTAATATAGTACGGAAAATATGATGTGGCACAAGTAGGAACGGTACTAAAATAGTACTTTGTATTAAAATATACACACGCCACACATCTACACAGCGGAAGTAGTAAATAAGTATGCTCGTAGCTTAGTTTACAATCCAAAATCATAAAATATTATTCTTGAAAATATAAAGTTTTTAAGGAAACTTCACAGCCCGCCCAGTTCATTCGCCCATGTCCGGATCCACAACATCTGAAAAAAATTTAAAAGTGGAAGGGATAAGTGCCTGAAAACACTTAGTGGGAAATCTCTTGTTAATTGCACAAACTAAACATCAATTGTTTATAATATGTGAGCTCCCGGAGTTTCACCGGGTATATACTTGGGTGACGTGACGAACTCGTAGTGTCGGAACGACCGAACTATATGCTTGCCAACATAAAGTTGGACTTAGATGTGGGGTCAGTCGATAGCGGGCCAGACTCAAAATTTAACATTCAATATTTAATAAGTGCAATTAAATAGTAATAGAACACTCGATGAAGAGCGAAGTGATTCCCCACCTTGCATGTTCGTACCTACAAGTAAAATTTTTAAAATAAAAACATTGTTACTTATCCCTTCACTTTTGTAAATTGTAAAACTTGAATTCAAATCTCCATACATATTCAAATATTGTATACTAACACACAAATATCAATTAAGTGTGTAAAATTATCAAATAGCAAGTTATAAATAAATATCGACTGTAAAAATATAACCGGACCATTTCGAACCTTTCATACAAAATTTCGATTTTGGCAGATTACACACCTAACTTTGAAAATTTATATTAAATTATACATACGTCCAAAAATTATGAAATTTTAAGAGTAGATTCCCAACTCAATAAAGTTTATCACAAGATTTCCAGATTTCTCAAACTCTTTACCAAACATCAAATATTTTGTAATGAACACACTGTTACAGATTCTGGTCACTTAAATTTAAATATTCACCATAAATCAACCATAAGTCCAATACTCATGAAATTTTAACCATGAACTCCAAACTTCATTTAATTTATCAACAAGCTTTGGTTTCCTATAAAAACCTAACCGATTATTCTCAGATTATAGCAAACTTCTACTGTTCCTGCTATAGAGTCCAAAACCCTAGTTCAACTTTGAAAAATTACCATGCATCGAATAATACTCCAAAAGCTATGAAATTTGAAACCTAAGTCCCTTCACAAGTATATTTTAACATAAAAAAATTTCAGAATTTTCCACCGAATGAATTGGTCAAAACAAAATTTACCCCAAAGTTGGTCCAGAAATTCGGTTTTATGCATACATGAAGAACATATCATCTTAAACTCACTTTAAACCATATAATTTCATGATTTCTACTTCTAAAGCATAGTTAATCAAGTAATAAATATGATTTTGGTCATAACTCATGAAGAAATTGAATTTAAACATTCAAACATGAAGTAAAACATGTATAACATGCAAATTACTCATCAAAATTCATTTTCCTATCATTTAATTCACATATCATGCATAAACTTCATACTACCACTTAAATAATTACTCAATCAAGAAGAGAAGCTTACTTAGAGATTGGTAGCTAATGGAAATCTCTTTTTCTCCTTTCTCAACTTCTAAGTATAAGAGTAGTAGTATTTGTGAAATTTTTTCTTTAAACTTTTTCTTATGTTTATTTTTGCATGAATGACCATGTATTTATAGAATAAGCCAACCTTGGAGGCTACTCCACCTCTTGGCTGACTTTTAGGAAGCTTGTGGAGGAATTTGGATAATCTTGGAGGTTAAGTTTGCTAAACACATGGCATTCTTAAGTTAGTTGTTAATTTTGATTTTTCTTTTTAATTATTTTATCTTATCTTAATCTTAGTCTTGAAGCTTCTCTAACTCTCCAAATTCTTCCTAATTTTCGAAAATTTAGAGGAGTGCAAGAGTAGTCTTGTATTTTGTAGAAATAACACATATATATTATGAATTTAATAAGTAGAAATTGTGATTATAGGATAATTCTAATAAAATTTACTTATACTATCTTATGAAATAAAATTAAAACTCTTCTAAGACTCTAAATAATTTACAAAGTCTATATACTAATCATAAAAATATATCGAGTAATCGATACGCAATTCGTTTCTTGAAGAAACATTCATCTTTCAACATATAACTTATGAAATAAATTACTATACTTAAGGACTATATTAATTTCTAAATTAAACACTTTATGACATAAAATAAAGAACATATAAAAATTATAAAGTCTCAAGAATAAGCATGTATAGAGCAAATAACACGTGAATTGTAAGTATCGAGTAAATAAAACACATAAATGTGTCTTTGCATAAATTTGAATGTAAATGCGTCACATAGATTCATGAAGAATTATAAAGCATTTAGTAAAGAAAATAAGGTCATGAAAACCTAGGGTATTACATATTTAATTTTGAGGATCAAAGTTTTGAATTTTACAGAGCAAGTGATCAATTTTAAAGATAAAATAAGGAAGAAAGAAATATTTTTTTGGTCATGTAACTTATCTAATGTCATTTTCGCTTCATAATTTTAACAAATTCAATTACATCCATTACATATTTGATTGTCCTATGCCAGAAAAATAAAAACAACACCGTTTTAAGACATTTAAGTCACGTGTTGGCTAACTTTGCAATTTTAAGGCGATTTATTGAGATGGAGTACATGTGTATAATTTAATAGATTTTTTCTTTATTTTAACCATTAAAAAATGAAAAAAAAATCCACATCAATTTAAATTTTATATAAGAAATTTTTTAAAAATTCTGAACTTCAGATTTTAAAAATAGAAATTTAATTTAAAATCAATTTTTTTAATAATAATTAATATTTGAAATCAAACAAAACTTCTTGAAATGATAAAAGAACTGGGTGGTTTGATGGTAATTAATTGAAAAGGGTAAATGGAAAAAAAAATGACATGGATTTTTTTTGCTTTGACAGATTAATGACGTGGATTTTAAAATTCATAATAAGTTGAAAATTAGAGGGGTGTATTGGTTATAGAGTGTATAAGATTTTTGCAGACTTTTAAAGTCTGTGGGTATTCAATTTGAATTTTCAAAAGTCTTTAAAAATCCTGAGGTATTCAATATGGATTTTAAAAAGTCTTTAAAAATCCTGAGGTATTCAATATGGATTTTAAAAAGTCTTAAAAAAATTTTAGGTATTCAACAGTCTATGGATTTTAATACTCCATGGATTTTCTTTGATTCTCTTCCAAAATATAAATAGATTTTTACTCTCCAAAATCTCTTCTAATAACCAGAGATTTCTACGGATTTTAAAAAGTCTTAAAAAATCTTTAGGTATTCAACAGTCTATGGACTTTCTTTGATTCTCTTCCATTGGGATGTCAACGGGGCGGGGACGGGGGATTATTCTCATTCCCATCCCCGTGAAATAAATGGGAAAAATTTCTCCCCCCCCCCCTCATCCCCGCCTCGCTGGGGATCCCCGTCTAGTTGGGGATCCCATCTCATGGGGATTCCCCGCTCCCCGCCTAATTATTTTTTTATCTCATTTTTAAAATATAAAATAATATTTAAATTAAAAAAATTAATTATACACAACAACTACTTTAAATTGGTGTTAAAAAAACTAATTTAAACAATTTGAAAAACCTCTAATTCAAATATTTTTAATTAACATATATATTAAAGTGAAAATTATATAATTTGGAACTAATAACATAATATTAAACAAAATATTTTAATAAATAGTTAATTGAGTAGGAAACTATGATATATTTATTTGTAATTTACTTTAAAATTAAAATTTTATATATATATATTAATTATATAAAAAATAATGCGGCTCTCCGCGGGGAACGAGATGGGGATCCTCCGGGGCTGGGAATACTATCATGGTCCCCGCCTACGGGACAAAAAAATTCTCCATCCCCTTTTGCTTTGGGGATTCCCCGTCCCGAACCCCCACGGGGATCGGGATTCTCTGCCCCGCTGCCAAGTCTACTCTTTAAAAAATATAAATAAATTTTATTCTCCACATATATTTGTTTTTTTCTAATAATAATGTATTTTTTTTAACTAGCGTATTTTTGTTTTTTTTTCTAAATAATTTGGATGACTTTTTTTTTTCAAATACAAGTGTGTTCCACATCTATTTGCATCAATGACTTGAAGCGAAAATACTAACTTCTACTAGTCGCTTCCCCGCAAGCGGACGGGTTCACTGTAGTAAGAGTAAGTATAATGGCCAAGTATTATAGAACCCACGAGATGGAGTGTATGCGAACAGATCCCTGAAGATCTACGCGTCGTAGCTAATATGGGTGTAATATTTTTGGGTTTTTTAAAGATTAATTGAAAGACTAAAATAAACTAATTAAACTAAGAACGAAAGAAATGATTAAACTAAGGATTGTGTTCAAGTAAGAGATGGTGATGCTTAGGATATGAATCCCTACGTATACTAACGGAGCGGGTACATAATCAAAGTAATTGTGACGCTCAAGAAATAACCTAAGTAAAAGAATGCAAGGTGAAAGCTCAAGATTTTAAACCCTAATACTTTACCCTAACACTCGACTTCACTAATCCACTAACAAGTTAATAGATTGTGCTTAATTAATGAGACCCTAATTTAACTAAGGTGATGCGGTCGTCCTCCTTCGCTAAACTGATAGATGAATTAACCCTTCCTAAACCCTCTAGTTAAGTCTACTCGTTGTTAAAGAGTGATACGGTCGTCCTCTCTCTAACACTTTTCGAACGAAATTCAAAAGTAAAGTTAAGATTAATTTTAAGCATTCATTAATCAAGAGAATTAAAACCTAACGTCACAAGTTATCCTAATTACGTACACACAACCTACTTCTACGAGTTCATCCTAACCCAAGCATGCAAGGGTTTTAGCTAGACATAGGTTTAACGTAAATAATAGCAATTAAATAAGCAACGAACATGAACATGATAAATAAGATGAAGAAGAGATTCAACATAAACTAGGGTTTAACGAAATAAAAGAATAAACTGAAATTAAATTAATAAAACGAAGTATGAAGTGTTTAGCGTAGTCGAATTACTGAAAAGAAACTAAGAAACGAAAAGAAACTAAGAATTCGTATGAAAACCTCAACAAAACGTAAAGTAAAGCTTGCTAGTCTCTTCTCTTCTTTCTCTCTCTAAAAACTACGTCTAAAAGTGATTCGGTGTGTGTTGGATGATGTCCCCCTTCAAAAAACGAGTTTGGAGAGGTATATATAGGCCACGGGCCGAAACGGGAGTTAATTGGCCGAAAAAACGCATCCGGAGGCAAAAATATGCAAATGCTCGAGCTAGCACACGCTCGAGCGGTCCCATTCGAGCATATAGGTCGAATGAAACAGGTGCTCGAGCGCTCCCGCTCGAGCTGGTCGAATGGCAAAAAATTTCTGCAAGTTTTTTAATCATTCGAGCAACACGCTCGAGCGGTGGCGCTCGAGCTGCTCGAGTGGTCGAGCACTTTTCAATAGCAGTACACTTGTTCGTAAAATCTTCATATCTCCTCAACCGGGAGTCCGTTTTGACCGATTCAAAATCCTACAAACTCCTCTTTTCGCCCTCTATCTATCTATAAACATCAAAGAGACAAATTCATTAGTTTATGAAAATGATACTCATTTGACTCCAAACACTAATCGAAAACACTCAAAACATGAGCAAATCGGACACCAAAACATAACAATTTCACGCCTGATCAACCCCCCCAAACTTACCATGTTGCTTGTCCTCAAGCAACGAAAGAATAAGTCAAGTGAAATTGTTAGAAATGAGTCAAAGGATCAAATCATGCAAGCAAATGAATTCGAGCTTCAAAGATCAATCACAAGTATACTCACTCACCTTCCTTTCATCATACTCATGCAACAATAACAAGAAACACCAAGATCAAGCATGGATGTGCACTCAACGATGTGTTTCACTCCCTCACAAGTGTATATCAATAATCAAGGGACTCACTCAAACAATCAATCACTCATATTGGCAGCCATAGGCTTGTAAGCGCTCTTAACTTCGACCATACTCTAGAAATCAATGCCGAATCAAAAATGACTTTTCTCAAGGTTGTAATGTAGGCTCTTTGGACAGGTGGGATAACAATATGGTAAAGTGACTCAAGTGAATGGAGAATAGAAAATCAAACTTCGGTACTCCGAGATTAGGAACAGACTACTTCAGACATACTCAATCAACACACTTTTAATTCCAATTCTCTCAACACTTCAATTTTTTTTTTCTTTCTCACTCTTTCACTTTTTTTTCTTTCAATCACTTTACTTTTTTTTTTCTTTTTCGCACAAACACTTGAGCTCATTGTTTTTTCTTTTCTTTTGCTCATTCTCAATTTTCTTTTTCTCTTTTTTCCACATCTCATAACTTCATCACACCTTCTTCTCATACTCACTCAACAAACAACATTTTCCTTTTTCAACTCAATTCACTCCCTTCACATTCACACTTTCCTATTCTCCACTCAAATTGGGACAAAAAGGCTTAGGAATTGGAATAGTGTTCATATGTGCTAGCAAATAAAATAGGCTTTAGGCTCAAAGGGGCTAACAAGGGATTCAATGTCATTGGTAAGGAAAATTTTGGCTAAGTGACTCAATAAAATCAAAGATGGCCTAAGATCCTATTCGGCATATTAAACTAGACACAATCAAGAAGCAAGAGCACACACAAGTTCTAGCATCCTCTAAGGTGATGATTCACTCACAAACGAAGAGATTAATTCATATATCAAAATCTCATAAGGCTCAAGTCTCACGGCTTTCACATCCATGCTAGTCCTAGTGAATTCTCACTCTCATCACACAAGTACTCAAAAGAAAAATTCACAAGCATACAAGTTCTTTCTCAAATCAACTCTCATTCAAATACTCACACAAAAGAGACCCTAACTCAAATCCACAAATCACCCTCTACTCATCAAACATGCTCAAGAATAACAACTAAAAAGTAGAAGGGATCAATAAGCATGAAAGATGCACAACGAATCAAATCAAAATCACCCCGAAGAGCATCTCAAAACACCAAATAACCAAACACACTCAAAGATAAGGGGTGCTCCGGTGCAATGTAACAAGAAACATAAAAAAACTCCACCCCCCCAAACTTTGACCTTGCGAAGAGGTCTAAGTTTGGGGTTGTGGGTTACCTCAACCAAACAATTCGGTTTCTCTCAAACGTAGCACACTCCTTGGTCTCGAGTTGGTTCCTTCAATCTCCACGTATTTGGCACTCCTTCGAGACAAGCCTACAAAATGAACTCTCAAATACGAGGTTAAAACTTATGATTCATCAACATCCTAATAACATAATAAGAAACTAAAAACAAATAAAAACAAATAAAAATGGGTTGTCTCCCATTCAGCGCTATTTTTAAGGTCCTCATGCCGGACCGAGCTCAAAGGAGCTTATGGGACATCATACTCAAAAATACCTCCTTTACTCTCATAAGAGTGGTGCTTGCATTCCTTTCCTTGATTCCCTACCATCATGAACTTTTTTCCTTCCTTCCAATCCCCAAGTGTTATGGGTCTCAACTCCTTCTCACCTTTATCTGAAGGAGTCTTACCAAACAGGTTCTTGAATTTGGACTTTTTCTTCTTAACTCCTCATTTTCCCTCAAACTGGACCACGTCCACACTTTTCACCTCTTCATCCTTCAACTTCTTCACTTTATCCCTATCAAAACAATCACGATCATAATGCACATGGGTTAAATCATCAAGTGAAGGATTATAAAATTCATGAATATGAGAAGGATTAGGGGTAGGAGGTGTGTCTTCAACACGAGGATCAATTAAATCCATGCAATACAAACTATCATCCTCCTTCGGGTGCTTCATGGCTTCATATAGAGAAATCTTTATCTCTTGATCATCGACTTTCAAAGTAATCTTCACATTTTCCACGTCTAGCACCATCCCCGCCGTGGCTAAGAACGGTCTTCCCAAGATTAGGGGCACATGCTCATCTTCCTCCATCTCTAGGACCACGAAATCGGCTGGAAAAGTGTGATCTCCAACTCTCATGAGGACGTCTTCAACCACACCTTGAGGTCGAGTAATAGACCGATCGGCTAGTTGAAGCGTCATCATTGTCGGCTGAAGTTCACTACCTTCCAACTTCTTGAACAACGAAAGAGGCATCAAATTTATGCTCGCTCCAAGGTCACACAACGCTCCCTTCTTGATCCAGTTCCCGATATCACAAAGAATGGTGAAGCTCCCGGGATCCTTCAGCTTTGGAGGAAGCGCCTTGTGCACTAACGCACTCACCTCGTGGTTCAACTGCACCAACTTCGGCTCATCCACTCGCCGCCTTTTCGTGATCAAGTCCTTCAAAAACTTTGCATAATTGGGCATTTGTTCCAAAGCATCATAAAAAGGGATATTAATATGCAATTGTTTAAAAACATCACGGAACTTAGCGAATTTCTCATCAAGCTTCTTTTTCATGAAGCGTTGTGGATATGGGACGGGTATCACAGATTTGGGTACCCCCCATTCATCTCTTTCGGTCCCTTTCACTTTCTCCCTTGCTTCCTTTGCCTTCTTCCACTTAGGAACTCTCTCACCCTTCTCCATGCCTTCCTCTTCAAGCTTTTTGCTCGCTTGAGTGCTTTCACCCTCAACCTTCTCAATCCCTTCACTTTCAATCCCCTTCTCAACTCCTTCTTGGGGTGTCTCAGAATCAGCAGGCATCTGGGGACCTTCATAGTTGGTTCCACTTCTAAGCTGGATCACCTTGCAATGCTCTTTCGGGTTCCCCTCCGGCATGGAAGGATACTTACCCGGCTCTCTATTCAATGACTTTGCCATCTGGCTCATCTGGAACTCTATAGAAGTGAACCTTCGATTGTTCTCTTGTTGAGTTCTAGTCCACTCAACGTTCATCTTCTGGAGCTCTTGATCACGTTGATCACCCTTTTTATGCAACTCTTTCACATCGTACTTTAAGGATGACAACCTCTTACTTCCTTCCTCCACCTTCTGCAGAATAGCTCTCAACATCTCCTCAGTCGATGCACCACCTTCTCCACCAAGAGGTTTAGACCCCGGATCAACACCTGCAGGAACAGTAATACCAGCTTTTGGGTTAGCATATGAAAAATTCTCATTTTTCCTCCATGTGTTTTGAGGAGGCTGCTGGCCTCCTTGAAATCCTTGTGTGTTCCTCCATTGATTTTGAGGCGGCTGTGACCCTGGAGGTACAAATGGCTGACCATAAGAAGGTCTTCCAAACTGATTTCCACCTTGGTTGCCATTCTGATTGTAATACGGACTTCCCATGTAATTGGCTACCTCTTGCTGTCCACTTGGCTGATCTACTCTATCATTCTCTGCTGCATGCTCTCCACCCAAATTTTTTCCCAACTCGAGGTTGTTGATCTTTTCCATCATGGCCATCAACAACCTTCTCGTTCCTTCACCCTCTTTCTCCTCCAACTTACAAACTCTCTGAAACTCGGGATCCTCGTTCCATACACCGGCATTCGTGACAATGTTGTCCACGATCTCTCTACATCTCTCTATCCCTTGGTTCAGAAAAGCTCCACTCGCACATGCATCTAAATGGGCTTGTCCATCCTTGCTGGCTCCACTGTAGAAGAACGCCATCACATCTCCCTCATTATACCCGTGCTGCGGGCACTCTATCAGCATATTTGAGTATCTCTCCCACGCTTGACGTAAATCCTCTCCTTGCTTCTGGCGGAAGGAAGAGATCTCGATCCTTGCTTTGATCGTTCTCGATGGAGGGTAGAATCGCTCGAGGAACAGATGCTCGAGCTCGGCCCATGTGGTTACACCTCCCCGTGGGAGCGTGTTGTCATACCACTCTTTAGCTATTCCCGTCAGTGAGAATGGGAACAGCCTAAGCCTCTTGGCATCTTCAGACATGCCATTGTAATTAAATGTGGAGGCTATCATGAGAAAACTCCTCAGATGTGTGTGAGGATTCTCCTTCCCGATCACCCCCTTGAACTGATTCTCTGTAAGCAGCTTTAAAATTCCCGGGGAAATAGAGAAATTATTTGCCTCGACAGGAGGCAATGCCACTCCATCATAGTACCGCTGTGGCTGCACTGCAAACCTCCCTCGAATAGCCATCTGATCTGCGTTCTGAGGAACGTGTTGAGGATTAGCAGCTGGTACGGGTACTTGTTGGGGTGGTGGTGGTTAGTAACATGTGGTTGATTGTAAACTGGAGGTGGAGGATACGGGTATGGTGGGTAAGGATACGGTGGGTATGGGTAGGGTGGATAGGGTAAGTTGTTTTGTGGTAGGTTAGGATGTGGGTAAGCAAGGTTGTTATGTGGATTTTGGACCATGTTATGAGCTGGGCTATTTTGGTTCTGAGTACCCGGGTTTTGGCTCTGACTCTCTCCTAACGGATCCCGATTCTTGCTAGTATTGCCATCAGTGCCGTCAACCCGGTTCAATGCTTGATTGAACTCATTCTCGACATCGTCCAACTCATTAGTGATGTCCATCGGTTCTTTCTCTCCGACAGCGTTCATCCTTCGTAAGAAGGCTCGGTTTCTTCTTGCTATTGTCTCAGGATCTGCAGGTAACCTCTCTTCGCTCGTATTGCCTTGTGAGCGTGTTCTCATAAACCTGAAACACTAACAGAAGAATCAAAATGCAACTGCCGAATATGCCCGAAATAATAAAAAAAATAGAAAATAAAATCACTCACTACTAACTACTAAGCTATCTACAAGTCCTATTCAAAAAGCATACAACGCCATCCCCGGCAACGACGCCATTGACTTGAAGCGAAAATACTAACTTCTACTAGTCGCTTCCCCGCAAGCGGACGGGTTCACTGTAGTAAGAGTAAGTATAATGGTCAAGTATTATCGAACCCACGAGATAGAGTGTATGCGAACAGATCCCTGAAGATCTACGCGTCGTAGCTAATATGGGTGTAATATTTTTGGGTTTTTTTAAAGATTAATTGAAAAACTAAAATAAACTAATTAAACTAAGAACGAAAGAAACAATTAAACTAAGGGTTGTGTTCAAGTAAGAGATGATGATGCTTAGGATAGGAATCCCTACGTATACTAACGGAGCGGGTACATAATCAAAATAACTGTGACGCGCAAGAAATAACCTAAGTAAAAGAATGCAAGGTGAAAGCTCAAGATTCTAAACCCTAATACTTTACCCTAACACTCGACTTCACTAATCCACTAACAAGTTAATAGATTGTGCTTAATTAATGAGACCCTAATTTAACTAAGGTGATGCGGTCGTCCTCCTTCGCTAAACTGATAGATGAATTAACCCTTCCTAAACCCTCTAGTTAAGTCTACTCATTGTTAAAGAGTGATACGGTCGTCCTCTCTCTAACACTTTTCGAACGAAATTCAAAAGTAAAGTTAAGATTAATTTTAAGCATTCATTAATCCAGAGAATTAAAACCTAACGTCACAAGTTATCCTAATTACGTACCCACAACCTACTTCTACGAGTTCATCCTAACCCAAGCATGCAAGGGTTTTAGCTAGACATAGGTTTAACGTAAATAATAGCAATTAAATAAGCAACGAACATGAACATGATAAATAAGATGAAGAAGAGATCCAACATAAACTAGGGTTTAACGAAATAAAAGAATAAACTGAAATTAAATTAATAAAAATGAAGTATGAAGTGTTTAGCGTAGTCGAATTACTGAAAAGAAACTAAGAAACGAAAAGAAACTAAGAATTCGTATGAAAACCTCAACAAAACGTAAAGTAAAGCTTGCTCGTCTCTTCTCCTCTTTCTCTCTCTAAAAACTAAGTCTAAAAGTGATTCGGTATGTGTTGGATGATGTCCCCCTTCAAAAAAACGAGTTTGGAGAGGTATATATAGGCCACGGGCCGAAACGGGAGTTAATGGGCCGAAAAAATGCATCCGGAGGCAAAAATATGCAAATGCTCGAGCTAGCACACGCTCGAGCGGTCCCATTCGAGCATATAGGTCGAATGAAACAGGTGCTCGAGCGCTCCCGCTCGAGCTGGTTGAATGGCGAAATTTTTCTGCAAGTTTTTGGTCATTCGAGCAACACGCTCGAGCGGTGGCGCTCGAGCTGCTCGAGTGGTCGAGCATTTTTCATCAGCAGTACACTTGTTCGTAAAATCTTCATATCTCCTCAACCGGGAGTCCGTTTTGACCGATTCAAAATCCTACAAACTCCTCTTTTCGCCCTCTATCTATCTATGAACATCAAAGAGATAAATTCATTAGTTTATGAAAATGATACTCATTTGACTCCAAACACTAATCGAAAACACTCAAAAAATGAGCAAATCGGACACCAAAACATAACAATTTCACGCCTAATCAATCAACGGTTCCAGCGACGAAGTCTATAAAAATCCATGTAAATTAATAAAAAAATGTGTATTTTACAATCCTGTAAAGTTTATGAAAATCCAAGTAAATCAATAAAAAAAGTCAGTCAAACTCTGCATGGAGTCTATAGATTTTCTAAATTCACAGACTTTTTAAAGTCTAATAAAATCCAATTGAATCTCAATTCAATACACCCCTCTTAATTTAAAATAACACATGAGTGTAATTTGGCTAAGGAAAGTTGTCGAAGATCCTCAAATTCGGTTTGCACATGTGATTTTTATGTGATTCAAACGATGTCAGTTTTTTTTTTCCAACTAAAATGAGATTAAATTTGGATAATTGTGTTCCACATCTATTTGCATCAACGGTTCCAGCGACGGAGTCTATAAAAATCCATGTAAATTAATAAAAAAAAAAAGTGTATTTTACAATCCTGTAAAGTTTATGAAAATCCAAGTAAATCAATAAAAAAAGTCAGTCAAACTCTGCATGGAGTCTATAGATTTTCTAAATTCACAGACTTTTTAAAGTCTAAAAAAATCCAATTGAATCCCAATTCAATACACCCCTCTTAATTTAAAATAACACATGAGTGTAATTTGGCTAAGGAAAGTTGTCGAAGATCCTCAAATTCGGTTTGCACATGTGATTTTTATGTGATTCAAACGATGTCAGTTTTTTTTTCCCAACTAAAATGAGATTAAATTTGGATAATCAAATAAGTTAGGAGATGTAATTGGAATTGATAATTTTTTTCGAGATGAAAACCGGACGCTAAATAAGTTATGGGACAAAAAAAAATATCTTTTCTTCCCTTTTTAATTTGTTCTTAAAATTGTCCGAAATCCTTTTGTTGCAACAATTTAATAGTTCGGTACCTGCTCTGCAAAAATCGGAAGTTCGATTTTCGAAGTGCAATAAGTGATAAAGATAAGTCCTCTTTTTTACCATCTATTTCCAATTTAAATTAGTACACTGTTAAGAGAAATAACTTTACTTCTCGTATCGGTTGATGATTTATATTAGATACTTCTTTACTTGCTCATTAAGATTTTTCTTTTAGCAATTTACAAAAAATCAACAAGTTTAAAATTTAGACAAATTTATTAATAATTAATCGAAAGTTAAAAGGAGTAATCATTTATAAGTTAGGAAAAACGTGAGAACAGAATAATTTAATTTCCTTAATTAATAAATATCAAGTAATTAGTTAAAATAGTTATAGGGACAAATAATGAGGATTAAAATTTAGAGTTTAAAAAGACACTTAATAAAAAACGGGAGGAGTATGTATTGAGATCAAGAGCTATCTTGACTATTGAGATCACAAATTATAACATGCACCCAATTATATACTATGTAATTGAATTTTAAGTTTAGCTCTAAATTTAATTTTGATTTTTTCAATTAAAATTATATAATTAAAAATATATTGGTAGTATTGTTGATTCATGCTTAGAAAATTGTTGATTATTTCTTGGGGTATTGTTGATTACCACTTGAGATATTTTTTTATTATTACCGATTATTACTTGTGGTATTGGTGATTACTGTTTGGGGTTTTGTTGATTATTGTTTGGGATATTGTTGATTCAAAAAATATAATTCACATCGAAGTGTGTTTTTTTTTATACTTTTTACAATTGAATTTTTAAAATTCAAGTACATAGTGTGCACTTGGGTGCATACTAGAACTACTCTATTAAGATATATTCAAATTTTGAGAATGTATATTGTAAAAGTTGTTCATATATAAATCATTTTGCCAATATTTTTAATAGAAAAATGCATACATATTAGTGGAAACAACTGGTACCATATAGTGAAACAACGAATATCATTCAACTCATATTCTTTAGTGAAAACAACTTGTATCTTTCAAAACTAATACTCTCCATCCCACATCAACACAACAAGAAAATAAAAAATTCCCTATAAAAAATTTCCAACAAAAAAGTTTGTAGTAAAAATTGCCTACGATTTGCCTACGAAATTTTCTAATTATGTAAGCTTCTACATTTATCAACCTAGAAACAACTTGTCTACGGAATTAATTTGCCTACGAAATAAAATCCCTAGGTATAATTACCTACAAGTCATATGCCTACAAAATTTTACCTACAACACAATTTGTTTACGGAATTTCCGTTGGCAAATTTTTTTGTAGGTGGGAAAGGAAGATCCCTGTACAATTGTAAAAAGAATTTAGGCAATTCGTAGATAATCCACACTACGAATTTTTTTGTTGGAAATTTAATTTGTAGCCATATTGACAATTTACGTAGGCAATTTTATGTTTTCTTGTAGTTCAATTTGCACCCTAAGGAGTTGTACATTTTTTTAAGAAAGGTGTATTCTGAATAAATTAGTGGCATATGAATAAACTTGTATATATGTTTGTGAGTGTGCATGTAAATGAATATTTCTTTTTTTTTAGACTGTAGATTGATGTGGGATGAATCCAAATAACAAGTGTACAAATTAACGAAAAACATAGAAAATACTCTCTAGTAAAACAACTCATACCTCTTTTAACGTGGTTTCACCCATTACTTTGACTCAAATGTTTTAAATCTCGAACTTTTTAAATTTCATTACAATTATGTTGTTTAAATAAGGCGAAATTCGAATCGTAAAATGAACATTTACTATTCAAATAATCTTTCGTTGTTATTATAGAGTGTTTGATCAGAACTCTAATACATAATATTGCCATGTAGTTTTTGTGTTGGACACCACCTAATTTGGTTAATATATAGTGATGATTTACGGAAAGAATAATACATTTCTATTGTATTTATATGGATAATGGAGTTAGTGATATGTGAGTAATGGAGTTGATGATACGTTAGACATAGCGAAAAACAATGCTATCTTGAAAGATATTAATTCTTCACACACCGGTGTAAATGGTTTTCACAAGGAATTGACCTTTCAGGATACAAAACTCATTTCATGGAAATTCGATAGTTACACTCTTAACGAATTTCAAAAGTAGAAATCACAAGTGCATCAACAAACTCAAAATACAAGACTCGACTACTATGAAATATAGAGAGACTTGAATTTTCAGTGCTTTAAGAAACTCATGTAATTCTCAACTTTAATTATGCTTATCACAAATCTCCACATATCTTAAGGGTTGCTCCGAAAGACTATTACTCTATTGAAGGGTTGCATTGAACCTAAAAGTTGCAATACCTTCTCACCAAATGGTGCACTTTCACTAAAGAGTCACATTGAATTAAATGGTTACAACCATTCATTGAAAATATGTTATTTCAGGAATAGTTCTCTCGATTAATTATACTATATAAATATATCAATATACAACAATGTAATGACAATTTCATAATTATAGCTAGATATATCATGGTAATGTATATAGATATGAAATTTTATGATATAATCATCGGATATCAAATCAAATAATTTAATATTACTGTCCAAATAAAATCAATCAATTGAAATATTAATTCTGCATCAAGTCCATTATGAAGCCACCAGCAGAAACCTGATCGAAACTAATTAGATTAAGCTCCAAAATCTCATGCGTAATCAACTAACTGAATTTACCGAAACTATATATCAATCATGTGTCTTCATCGTAAAATATCACATTTTGAGAAATTTTTGTACATAAATTAAAGGAGGCAGGTGGTTCGAAACCGTGTAGGCGCCGCGGCCCCGTAGCGGGTGTCAAAAAACCCGAGCCACGAACTAGTGCGTATCCCTGCGAATATTGCGGACTGAAAAAATATATTATGTTTATTTTCAAATTATAAGTATAAATATTTTTTATTTTAAATATCTTGTAATTTCGATATAATATTAAACGTCAATTCAAATTATTTAAAAAAAATTAAATTCCCTCCGAAACATTTCATGTATACATGTATTTTGATAAAAAAATTAAACGAAAATTAAAAAAAAAAATTGCTAACTTTCATAGTATTATACATGGTAAGATATTGTATGTCATGACAAATTTTTTTGAAAATAATGTTTTATTTCAGTGACAATATCTATTGAATAGTAAATTTTTGCCTAAAAAAAGTTAATGTTATAATCTATTATCCATGGTAAGATATGATATTGGATGACAAGATTATTTGGGAATCTTGCCATGTTTTTTACATGACAATACATTTTACAAAATATTTCAATATCCTCTTAGAAAATTAACGTATATAAATATTTTGTAAAAATATTTATTCCAAAAATATCTATTACTGTATTATACATGGTAAGATATTGCATTTCATTGCAAGATATTTTTAGGAATAATATGTTATTTCAGTGACAATATCTTTTGGATAGTAAAATTTTGTCCAAAAAAATAATAATGTTACAATCTATTATCATGGTGAGATATGGTATTGGATGACAAGATTCTTTGAGAATCTTGTCATCTTTTATGTGACAATATATTTTGCAAAATATTTCAATACCCTTTTATAAAAATTAAAATATATAAATATTTTGCAAAAATAAATTCCAAAAATATTTATTTTACATCTTAAAGGACATGGCGGCGGCGGCGAGACTGTTCAATAGAGGATGACAAAAACTAAAAATAAGGCGAAAAGTAAAACACCTAAAATCAAGAAAAATACTATAAAAATCAGTATCATACCTTCGGTTCAAGGCCGTGGTATCCGATGCGGTTTGAGGCGGTGGGGGTAGAGCAGGGAGGTGGCACCTACATACCTTACACGACGCTGGGCTAGGCGGAGGAACGACTTAATACACAGAGAAAACTAAATACCGAAAATAATTTCGCAAAAATCCGTGAATTAAAAAAAATCTAACATTTGGAAGATTTTGGGAATGAGGCGGCGTGTGCAGAGAATATGATTGGGGCGGAGTCATAGCAAGCAGCGGCAAGGAAGCCAGCGTCGTAAGGGTGTTAGGAAATGAAAAAATTGTGAAAATTAACGGCGAGATGAGTAGAAATGAAAAGGAAAAAATAACAGAAAAAGTTATAACTTGACATCCACGACTGGTCCACGCTGATTGGAGAGGAGGCGGTAGCAACGCTGTGAAAAAGATCGAAGAGGAGTGTGGCAGTGTGAGAGAGATCGAAGGAAAGAGAAATACGACTTATGGGCGAATGAAAATGATAAATAATCATATTAACCCTAGTTACAAATTAATGGTTTAGATGTAATGATATAAAATGATTAGTCGAGATCAAAACTTAAACCAAATTTTTATTTAGAACGCAATATTTCGAAATGGAGAGATTTGAGATATGCCACATCATCCTTAGAATAAGGTGGTGTTGACAAATCGCCTTGGAGAGGTTTGAAAATATATTATAATAAGATATATCACCACTAAACTATCAACAATTTTTCACTTAAACCACCACTATATTTTTTTGCATTGGTATATACAAACTATCAAATTTTGACATATATTTAAACCACTAAACTAACATTTCCTGCTAATTTTTCTCGAATTTTAACATATGAGAGGTATTTTTGTAAAAAAAAACACAAATTGGCGACAAACAACGCAAGGAGGTGGATGCACAAGACGGAGATCAACGTTAAGGGGCGGATGCACGAAATGGTGTACGGCGGTGCAAAGACGAGAAGAAGTGGAAGATGAAAGTGATGAACAATTTTGTGTATTTTCATTCTAATTTGAACAAAATTATGGAGAGTGTTGATAAAAATGTATTTTGCTAAGACACGTGCACGAATTTGATCAAAAATTAAGTTTAAATGTTTATGTACCAAAATTTAGTAGTTTGTAACAAAGCAAATAGTTTGTATAAATTTCTACAACAAAATATAGTTTGGTGGTTTAGATACAAAATCGATAATAATTTTGTGGGTTTAGTACAATTATTCCATGCTTTTATTGTGTTTCATATTAATGTTGAGCAAATGCTCCCAAGGAATCTCAAACTCGAGATTAATTGTAGTATTCAGTATCTGACATTAATTGTATACGTCCCCTTTGTTGGAAATTATTGGTGTTTACCAATATTAATATGTGAGTGAAAATTAAAAGGGAATTTAATTGAGATTGGGCTGAAGACATTGGATCTTGGACCTTGGTTATTGGTCCTTGACAATTGATCTTTGGGTTGTATTTGGGCCTTAGAAGAGTTTTCTAAGTTTGTTGAGCCCAAAGTTTGGACTTAGCCCAGAAATCTGGAGAGTCCAGATTCGTTGAAGAGGACATGAAAGTGCATGATAAACATGCAAAACATGTGATGAAATTCAATTGTTGGCAAATTCCCTGATTTTCGTTTAATTGAGAGTGACTTATGCCTCCCTTATTTTGGTTAAGACGAACCGGAATGCAGAAAGGTCCAGGTTCGTAGTTTGACTAACAATCCTTCCATGCATGTGTGGGTCTTGGAGGCCTATAAATAGGTGTCTTCATGCATAGTTTCTGGCGCCACACAGAAAATCTCTCTCACCCGCTCCCTAAGTATTCTATCATATAGAGTCTTTAAGAAATCAGTCCAATTCATACGTTCTTTCTGTTCCCTGGAGCTTCAAGACCTGCGGTGCTGCACTCTTGAAGACGAAAGTGTCGCTTTACCTTTGGGGACGTATTTCCAGAACCGAAGAGCACTACTGGGGAGATTTCATCTTGCGGGAAGAGATTTTCCTCGACTCGACACACTGCAATCTTACTTTTTTCGTATTCTGTGTAAATTTAAGTTTCGAGTTGTATTTTTCTTTTATTATTTCTTTTGTAATTGAATTATTATTTCCATAGTCATCAAAATTCCAACAATCGCAAGACGAAAATATGACTGGCGGAAATAATAAATCTGAGTCTTCGAACCAAGGAAACACTATTGTTCCTTCTGGTACTCCCATTCCCCTGGGCACCACTACCCCTATCCCCTCTGTAACTGTCCAAGTTGGGCAGACGTCGGATCCCAATGTGGTGAACCCTTTCCCATTTGATGGCGCTAGACCTTTCATGGTCCACAGCGAGAGACCCGAGAAGTTCTCGGGTAAGAATTTAAAAAAAAATTGCTGAAGAGAATGCTATTTTTTTCTTACCACCTTGTAGTTGACAAGGTTTGTCACTGAGAATCCGCTTTCGTTCGTTGAGAACGATATGCAAAATGAGGATGTCAGTGACAAATGGTGGCGATGGGAATAAAGTCTCGTGATTGATTAAAGCCGGTTGTTGATGAAAATCATGAACCGGATCGCAATGAGACTTTTTTCCGAATAATGCAACAATTTGAAATAATAATTGGTGGCTTTTCAGGAAAAAATTGAATCGAAACGCCCGTGGTGGCATTCGAGTTTATCGCGATTTGAATAAATTGACAATTAACGTTGTTGTTTCGAGAGAAAGTGACATGAATGGTTGTGTCTCTCTCCGCGGCCTGAAAAAGTTAAATGGGCATGGTTAAAGCCATGTGTTTTAATTTATTTGGGTTGAAAATCATACTTATATGATTGGCCCAAAATTAAATTATTGAGGATATTGGCTAATTTAGCCGAGTGCGTAGGCCTGTTGTTGATCTCAATTGACCAAATTGATGAATTAAGCCAATTAAATGTGATTTTCTATTGATTTATTGAGTCAATTTGAAAATGTAAGTTATCTCAAAGAGAAATATGGATAACAGCCTTTTGACGTTGAAGTATGAGCCTAATAAAATTTGAAGGTCATATTAAGTTCAATAAATATTGGGCTATTGAGATAAAAGTCATATTATTTTATGGTCATATGCTGGGCAAATTAAATTTGCTGAAACGATGAATATGGGCCAAAATAAATTGATTAAGCCTTATTGGTTTAATATATGACCAAAGTTGTTGAGTAAAATTAATTTGGGGCCTAATTTGGTTGAATTCTTAAAGCTTGGCTGATTGAATTCTTACGCCAAACTTATTTTCATTGGGTTGAGATTAATTTGAACTTTGTGTCATAATATTATGGAATAGTAATAATACTCGAGGTATTAAATATTGTACCATGAATTTTGATTCCTTGATATCAAATTAAATATTTATATGGGATCAAATACTTTGTGCTTGATAGTACAAATTATTATTTGGATTTAGTCCAAATGAATTGAGACGTCGTATAATTCGCTTGAGATTTGCTCGCGAATAAATGGTGACATTAAGGCCTCATTTGGCTCGTATCAATAATGATTTATTTGAGAGTCAAAGGTGGCAATTACAGCCATAATAAAAATTTAATTTAATTTGGTATTTGACCAAGATTAAATTTCGGACTTGAAGTGTATCTTCAAATATCGGTTTTACAATGTATTTCGAGATTGTGTCCAAATTAATATTTGATGAAATATTAAATGGACGAACAATCTCGAATGTAGGGGATGAGCTCTCGCCATGGATAAATTCGAATGTGTGGGAGAAAAGGTCTCTCCATTGATATATTCGAATTTAATGTGTGATTAGCAAAAACGTGGCTTTAAAGCTAAATGGAAAATAAAAAGTAGTTGATGCCTTGTGGAATTGTTTCCACAAGTCATGGTGACAAAATTTAGTGTTCCAATTTTATAAATTTTGAGGTTTAGGTGTATAAATCTAAAGTTGTAAAATGGTTAATAGAATTTGTTTATTAACATTCCTAATATCGATAACCTTAAAAGGCTATGATATATGTGGAAGTGAAAATGACAATATTTGTCATTAGTTTGGAACACTTTATCTCTAATACTTAGATCACACAGACGTGTGTGATTTGAAGTTGGTGTAACTTAGAGGTTTATACCCTAAAATGTGGGGGTGTGATGAAAATTTGATCTCTAATAATAGTGGATCCACTCATGAAAAGAGCTAACTAAGATCAAATAAAGTGCTAGAAAGAATGGGTCTAAAATCCACAAAGTAAAAACTGAAGGAGTGGTAACCCAACCATGATGACTGGAGATCCCAAGAACTTGGTTCAATGGGAAAACTAAGTTGTAGATGTTTGTTGTTAAGAACACTTGGTAATTTGACCATTCTTTAGAAGAGCACAACACCAAGTGTTGGAATCCATGAGTTGTGGTATAGGTTAAGTCTTTGACTTTTAATGATTCCTAGAGTATAACCGGATACTTAAGATAGGAGATCACCTATATAAGTGTGAGGTGAGAGACCGCCTCAAATATCACTGGATATTAAACACTTATGAATCCAAAGGGTGTCCATGGCTGAAATGGACAAAAACGTGAGAACAAAAGAAGAGCGTAGAGATTTTATTGTGTCAACATTACTGTCTCAGTGCACACCAAGGTGGAATGGTTCAAGGCATTGTGTCCACTAGGCCATCGGTGTACTCGGTAATATTTGACTATGGAAGGTTCAAAGCTCCAAACTACCTATTCAGATGCAATAAAATCTCGTTTGAACTGGACCGTGAGTCTGCATATTATAGGCTCTAACTTCCACTCATGTGGGAGATTGTTGGAAATTATTGGTGTTTACCAATATTAATATGTGAGTGAAAATTAAAAGGGAATTTAATTGAGATTGGGCTGAAGACATTGGATCTTGAACCTTGGTTATTGGTCCTTGACAATTGATCTTTGGGTTGTATTTGAGCCTTAGAAGAGTTTTCTAAGTTTGTTGAGCCCAAAGTTTGGACTTAGCCCAAAAATCTGGAGAGTCCAGATTCGTTGAAGAGGACATGAAAGTGCATGATAAACATGCAAAACATGTGATGAAATTCAATTGTTGGCAAATTCCCTGATTTTCGTTTAATTGGGAGTGACTTATGCCTCCCTTATTTTAGTTAAGACGAACCGGAATGCAGAAAGGTCCAGGTTCGTAGTTTGACTAACAATCCTTCCATGCATGTGTGGGTCTTGGAGGCCTATAAATAGGTGTCTTCATGCAGAGTTTCTGGCGCCACACAGAAAATCTCTCTCACTCTCTCCCTAAGTATTCTATCATATAGAGTCTTTAAGAAATCAGTCCAGTTCATATGTTCTTTCTGTTCGCTGGAGCTTCAAGACCTGCGATGCTACACTCTTGAAGAAGAAAGTGTCGCTTTACCTTTGGGGACGTATTTCCAGAACCGAAGAGCACTACCGGGAAAATTTCGTCTTGCGGGAAGAGATCTTTCTCGACTCGACACACTGCAATCTTACTTTTTTCGTATTCTGTGTAAATTTAAGTTTCGAGTTGTAATTTTCTTTTATTATTTTTTTTGTAATTGAATTATTATTTCCACAGTCATCAAAATTTCAACACCCTTTATAGTTTTTTCTATATTTCATTACATTTATTTTTCTTTTTGTAGTTTGATGAAGTTGTAACTTTAGGAAATGGTAAATGTATCTTTACAAATGTAATGCCATGCGTCTGGTCTCATGCATTCCCAACTCAAAATGCTAAGATGTTTTCCTTTCTTTTGTTGAGCCTATGATGGCCGTCCAGACCTTATGAGTTGTATTTGGTCCCATGTCACTACCCAACTCCTCCCACTTTCCAAACCTTAATGGCAGCCTCCTTATCACATTACAAGAGAATTAAAAATTACCTACTATATCAAAATTGTTTATAAAAAATTTCTATAAAAAATTTCAAAGCAGAAATTACCTATAAAATTTTGGAGCACTTACAGTGGGTGTATTTTCTAAGACAATAATTGCATACATGTATAGTACCTTTTTACAATTGCAATGGAGTTAAGTTTTCAAATATTATTCATTGATTAGACACTATTCATCTTACTTTTCATCATTTTATGATTTGATATCTACTTCCCCACTTTTCTCTTCCAGCTTTTTTAAATTTATCAAGTTTTATGTTCAATTTTTTAATAAAAAAATACAGACATTTTTTTATTTGCATTTCGTTATTTAATAATTATTCTCGCAAATGTATAGTACAAAAGATAATAACATTGTACAAATTTGAACAATAGTATAAATTTTTTATTTGTGTAAATGAATTATTTGTACCACAGTGTAAGATATATAATACTATAGTACAAATATAAAATTTGTAGTACAATGGTGTGGGCATTAGTACAAATGAGTTGTTTGTACTATGGATTAAACATATATCATAATATATATTTTGCATCTAAACAATTCTCCACTCCTCCTTCTCCTCTTCTTTATCCTCCACTTCTTATTTGCAGAATCCTTTACTTGAAACATAATTTACCTATCATAAAATAAACATATAATCCTTCAAACTCCAAAATAATTTGCAAAATAATCCAAATTATCAAATATAAATAGCTAATTAAACAAATTTTCACGGACATTAGGGTAGGAGCTGCTGTTTCTTTTCAAACTCAAATTAGACAAATAATAATACCATTTATTAGGATTCAATTGCTGGGATTCATTTTCTTTAATCGAAGAACCCCTAAATTCATCAAAATAAGAACCCCTTTCTCTCTCTCTCCTTCTCAATCTCTCTCTCCTCAATCTTGTTCCTACTGAGAAATCCAAACACAACAACAACCAAAACAAGGACAACATTCAAAGAATCCCAGCTTTTCTTCACACTATTTGGCCTAAAAGATATTTGCACTAAACAACAGAGTTTTAGGCACTATGAAAAGCAAGAAAAAACAGTTGTTACCAACAAAAGGAACACCACCAGCCCCGAGCTGAAGAACACGGCAGCGACGCCGTGTCAGAGGCGGTCCCCGCGCTGGAGATTGGCGTTGCTTTGGACCCAAAATGGTGTCAAATCTTCCCCATCTCCATCTTCATCCATTTTGCTAAAGATGTCCGTTTGAGGATTTTTCAACACAGTGGTGACCGGAGTTTGGTGGTTGAATTTAGAGAGAGAAATGGACGGCCGAAATTTTTGTGATTTGAATTTAGTGAGAGAAGGAGACAGAGAGAGAAGAGACTAAGTGAGATGAGGAGAGATGAGAGATGAAATATGATTGAGGGGATGCATATATTATTAAAAGTAAAATAAAAGATATAAATATACTCCATCCGTCCTTGAGTAAATTTTCCACTTTCCTTTTCGGGCCTTCTGTTGATAGGCGAACATCAAATACGATACGGCAAACAAGGGTTAAGTCCTAAGAGAGGATTATCCAAGCCCAAAAGTAATTAACAAAGAAAAATCAAAGAAGGGTGCATAAACAAAACTAAGAGGTGTATTCTTTGACGAACAACATTATTGATGATCAACATTCGAGCGAGCAAGTCCAAAGACTCGAGACCAAATAGGAACCCTGCACCAGGTCATAAAGGAGGAACAACATTGATAAGAAGAGGTGTATGTATACAATAGCATAACACAACAAACAACTAGGTACACGACGAACAAAGAACAAAGATCACGAAGCCCGCTAATAAAAATCATACAGGCGAACAACTTACGAACCATAAATTCAAGAGGCGAACAACTTTTACAAAGAGAGTACTAGACTAATCAAGCCAACAAGGACGAACAACAATGAATCCGAGATAAGACCAAAATCAAGACTTTGTAATTAAGTTTCAGCTTAGATAAGGTCAAACAAAGGTCAAAGGACACATGTCAAGCATGCAAGCTTGGAAGTCCAAAAGTCATGTACACCACCTACTTGGTGGTTAGTATAAATAGTTATTCTCAATGAATAAATTTGAAGTTCAAATTCACAAATACTCCCAAGACACACACTCATACACCTTAACGTACACATACACGAAATAAATACGGATTCGATACTCGTATTTACGATCTAATAACCCGAACAATCGAATTTACCATTTACGGTGGTAATCAATCACACATTCTTGTTTGGTGATCCTAAAACCGGTTAAAAATAGCCACTAATCCACGCGATTATAACCAATCACCAACACCGTCCCCCAGTAAACTTCTCATTCCATAAATGGCAAAAATAATATTTTATTACATATAACCTTTAACCTTCAAATTCACACAATACTACCAAAGTGTTACTCATTCAATTCACTTTTCAACACCGTCATTACTTTATCCCAAAAGTCAACTACCATATATTAATAAACAAATACACTTTCTTAAACCATTCAACAAAAAGAAGTGGGAAGAAAGCTCGGGGACGGAGGGAGCATTATTAAATTAAAAAGTTAACTTGTATGCATTTTAAAAAAGGTAGTATACCATAATGCATTTTAAATCACTAAGAGTATACCCTACTGTAATTTTCTCTAAAATTTTCTAATTATGTAAATATTATCATTTCTCCAATCTACAAATAATTTGCCTACGAGCAATTTACTTGCGAAAATTCTATAGACAAATTCTTTATAAGCAAAGAATGAAAATATCTATATAATTAGAAATTTTTTATGTAATTTTATAATTAATTTTCACTATGAAATTTCTTATTAGGAATTTTGTAGATTAATAATAATAGTGATAATAGGAATATTTAAATTAGTCAACAATCTTGTACATAATTATAGCTAATTTGTTGTAATTATAGGGATTCTCATCCTAAAATATCTCTGTACATCCTATTATTAATACCACGTTTTCTACTCACCAATTCAACGGTGATCACAATCCTGTTCTCACATGGTATCAGTCAGGATATCCTGAACAAACCCTAATTTCCTCTTCTATCTCACGTCTTCTTCCTAAACCTATTTTTTCTTTCTTCGGCCGCCACTCTCCCATGGCCTCTTCCGCCGATCCTCTCCCGGTTACAGCCATGATTAACATGGTTCCAATTAAACTTGACGCCTCCACCTATCTCATGTGGAGGGTTCAAACTATTTCCATGGCCGAATGCTTCAACATTCTCGGCCATCTTGACGGAACGACTCCTGCCCCTTCTCCCACCTTAACTTCTGCCGCTGGTACATCCACCCCAAATCCGGTGTACTCTGACTGGCGTAAGAAAGATAAGAAGCTGCTCGGCGTTCTCTTCACCTCTCTCACGCCGGAGGCTATGTCAGAAGTAATCGACTGTAAATCTTCTCATGAGGCATGGACCGTGCTCGCAGGTATATATGCCCAGGCCTCAGAATCGCGTGCGTATCAATTACGCCAAGACCTTCTCTCCCTTCACCGTAACGATCTCTCTGTTGATGATTACGGTCGGAAATTCAAAGCGCTCTGTGACCAATTGGCCGGGATTGGTCGTTCGATTCCCGAAATGGACAAAAGCCACTGGTTTCTCAGCGGCTTGGGTCCTCAGTTCACACGTTTCGCTGATACGAGGATGGCGTTCACTCCGGTTCCAGGGTTTCGTGATCTCTTGAATCAAGCGAAACAATACGAGTCTCTGCAACGCGCCATGGAAGACGCGACTCCCGCACCTGCAGCCTTCACGGCTGATTGCTCCAGCGCCCGTTCAACGAACCGCAACTCCGGCGGTCATCGTCAACAGAACTCGGGCTCTATCACTTGGCAGCAGCCCTCGGGACATTCGAGCCCTAACTCCTGGCAACAGGGTTCGAATAAGGCTGGTCCAACATCCACATATAAGGGCAACAATAAGACTGGAAGTTCTTCTCATGGGTTCGGTTCGAACGGTAGTGGTGGCCGTCGTCCTCCACGCTGTCAAATTTGTAGAGGAGATCATTAAGCAGATAAATGTCCTCAATTTATTAATGCTCGTTCTGCAGGTCACTCGGCTCAGTTGGCACATACTTTTCATTCCCAGTGCACTGTTTCGGATCCTTCTCCGGATTGGTACCTGGATTCTGGTGCTTCCGCCCATATGACTTCTCAACCTTCTGCCTTAGACAATCCCGAGCCTTATACTAGTAACGGTTCTGTAATCGTTGGTAATGGGGACTCTTTAACTATCTCTCATATTGGTTCTAGCAATTTGTCTTTTGATATTAAATTGTTGGATGTGTTGGATGTGTTGGTTGTACCCCATATTACCAAAAACCTATTGTCTATTAGCAAATTGACTTCGGATTTTCCGGTGGACGTCATATTTTCTAACAAATTTTTTGCTATTCAGAATCGGGTTACAAAGAAGGTGCTGGCTCAGGGTAGATGTGACAGGGGTTTATACATATTTGATCGCGGTATTCCAGCTTTAGTGGCAGCAATTCGGACAAAGAATTTAAAGGCTAGCTTTGATTTGTGGCACTTACGTCTGGGGCATGTACCGTTTCCGGTTATATCTTTACTAAATAAATTAGGACATTTATCAGTTACTTCTGTTTTACCGAATCCTAGTCTTTGTTCCTCTTGCCAGTTGGCAAAGAGTAAGAGATTGTCGTTTGCTTTAAATAATAAACGAGCTTCTGTTGTGCTTGACTTAGTTCACTGTGATTTGTAGGGCCCAGCTCCAATCTCTACAACTGATGGTTTTCGTTATTATGTTGCCTTTGTGGATGACTTCTCACGTTTTACTTGGATTTATCCCTTGCGTGCTAAGTCGGATTTTTTGACACATTTGTTCGATTTCACACATTTGTTTGCAATAAATTTTCTCGCTCTGTAAAAGTTTTTCAGAGTGATGGTGGCAAAGAGTTCGTAAATTCAAAGGTTAACTCTTTCATGAATCAGCATGGGATTCAACAAAATGGCCGTGCCGAACGAAAGCATCGTCATATCTCTGAGACCGGTCTTTCCATGATGTTTCATGCCAATGCTCCGGCCTCTCTCTGGTTCAATGCTTTTTCTACTGCTGTGTTCGTTATTAATAGGCTTCAATCCTCAATTTTGAACAACATATCTCCTTTTGAGCTCTTATTTGGCACTGTCCCTAATTACGCAAACTTTAAGTCATTCGGCTGTCGGGTATTTCCATATCTCAGGGATTATGCACCTAATAAATTGGCACCGCGCAGTCACCCATGCATCTTTCTGGGGTATAGTAGCATCTACAAAGGTTTTCGTTGCTTCGATTTGGATACTTCAAAGGTCTACACTACTCATCATGCTCAATTCGATGAGCTACTTTTTCCATTTTCTCAAGGCTCGGCACCCGCCACATCTGCCGCACACCTTGAGTTATCCACCTTCTTGGAAAATTATGGCTGACCTCCACCACCTCCGGCTCCTTCTGCTCCTCTACGGCCATTACCCGTTTTTCGTACTCTACCTCTCCCTGCGGATGAGTTGTGTGATTCAATCCCGACCGCTGCCGTTGTCCCCGATCCACATGACCAGCCGCCTCCTCTGTCTGATCCGGCTCCTGCTCCTACTCCGGTTCAGCATCCATCTGCTCCCAATCTGGTGCAGCCCGTCCCAGCGGCTACACCCCCCGTTGCCTCAACTCATCCTATGGTGACTCGGGGCCGAGCCGGAATCTTTAAACCCAAATATCCTGTTCTTCTTGCTGCGACCTCATTACTCTCGGCCCTTACTACCACTTCGGAACCTCATGGTTTCAAATCCGCTGCCAAGTCTCCTGAATGGTTAGCCACTATGCAAGAAGAAATTGATGCTCTACGATCTAATAATACGTGGGATCTCGTGCCTCGACCACCAGACGCGAATATTGTTGGTTCCAAATGGGTTTTTCGCACCAAATACCATGCTGATGGCTCGATAGAACATCATAAAGCTTGCCTTGTTGCACAAGGTTTCACTCAGGTTCCAGGCACTGATTTTCATCACACTTTTAGCCCGGTTGTCAAGGCTGCCACTGTCCGTATTGTTCTTGCGCTTGCTGTTCATCGCAATTGGCCCTTGCATCAGCTCGATGTCAAGAATGCCTTTCTCCATGGTGTATCATGTTCTCACAAATAAATTTTGTAAACAATTTTTTTTCCTTATAGTGTCGCCGGGTGATTCTATTTTCTTATTCCCACATAGAATTTCGGCAAAATCAGCAATCCCTTCAGTCAATTCACTTGTTGATGATCTTGCTCCAAATTTATAATTTAGTGGTTGTTTTACTCTAATAAGATCATCAAACAAGGATTTGAATAAAGATCAAAGCTATATTTCTTTGAAGGAAGAATTGAGAAAAAGATTTGCAAGAGTTTTTTCCTATTTTTGAATTAAGTGCCCTCCTTTTATCATCTCATGAAGAGGTATTTATAGGGGTACAAGCAAGTAGGAGGTGTCACCTCCTTAATCCTCCTCATTTACATTGTGACAAGTGGTAAGACACTTGTTAACTCCTAAGCTATTACATTTTTACACAATGACAAGTGTTAAAACACTTGTTTGTTCCTAATGTAATGTCTAATTATTGGGACTTCTGATGATCTTCCGAGGTGCCCTCTTTCTCGCCTGCTCGCCTCATTTTACTTCTTCTTTATCCTTCTCGGTCCAGCTGGTCGCCTCCCTTTTATGTCCAAATGACCAGCTGCTCGCCTCCTCCGACCTGGTCACCTGATCCAGCTGCTCGCCCCCTATGGCTTTATTCCCTGCTGCTCGTCCTTTTTTATTTTTATCCTTAATGACTTCCTAATCTTATTATTTTTATTATTTTTTATTTTAATCCCATGTCCCTGTTGTTCGTCTATCAACAATTGCCCCCTAGTTTGGCATATAAGGATAAATTTTATCTTTTTTTGTCAAACTATAGGATAGGCCACGTTTTATGTCAGGAGGCTAGCAACAAGGATTTTGATTTTTTCCATTCTTGTAAAGAGCCAGCAACGGGTTTTTGAATCTTTTAGGCGGGAACTCTTAGAGGCGACCAGCAGGGAACGACTCTTGGACTTGCATCGTTTCACTTCCCGAGGCACGGAACACGAAGCGACGTGGGCGGTTGGTGACATCACCGTCGCCCACGCATGCGCCCCCCAAATTGCGCATAGGGGCCTCATTTTTTAAACTTTTTATTTTTGCCCCCGAATCCATATCTATAAATAGCTCTTCCTCTCTTCTTTTTTATTTTTCGATCTTCACATGCAAAACCGCCATTGACGAATCTTCAAGCTTTTCTTCGCCATTCTCCTTGATTTCTCAGCCGATTTCTTCTAAATCAAAGGTGAATCCTTTGATTTTTCTAATTTCTTTTCGTAATTACTTGCTTTTCGTTTTCAATTTTGCAATTTTCGTTCTTCTTTTTATCACTCTGCCATCGCCGCCGCCGTGCCGCCGCCGCTTTAGTATTTCCCCTTTTTTGTTTGATTTACACCCAGAATTTTTTTAAATGGCGTCCCCCTCCTCGAGTAACACTCAATCTATCGAATTCGTTGGACGAAACCCGGGAAAAAGACCCCTGAAAATGAACCGTAAATCCCTGTTCCTCGTCGCTCGCTCCGGCGAGCAATCGGCCAAAACCCTAGGACCTTGCTTGTTGACGAGGATACAGGTTCCGAGGCGAGCTCTGTTGCTCACTCCGTCAACGACTTTCATGCCGTGGAAAGCTCGGGCGAGCAGGATGTCCAAGGCCCTGTTGCTTGCTCCTCGCCCAGGGAAGGGACTTTCTCGAATTTGGGCGAAGACTCCGCTGAGGTTGCTGCTGAAATAGAAGAAATGAGTCTCCCTGGAGATACGGGAGCGAGCAGCGGGCAACAGGCCAAGAGCGAGCAAGTGGTCCAATCAGGGAGCGAGCAGGTGGGCGTAACATGGGAATTTCTTCGAGAGATAAACTTCCCTGTCTCAAGGCCAACTCCCGAGTCTCTCATTCCCAAGGCCGTAGTCCGGAGGCAAGATTGGATTGACTATGCCAACAAGTATCACAACACATTCCCCACTCCCGCTCGTCCTATTATGGAGGCTCGTCCATCGATATACACAGCGGGTAGAGTAGCCAGTGTGGTTACTGAAGAGGACCTAGTCCGAATACGGTCCACATACCGTATTTCGTATGATATTCACCTATACGTTCCTCAGGAGAGGGAGAGAGCTGACAACCCGCCTCCCGGTTGCACTGCCATTAACTTATATATACTTAACACGGGATTCTCCCTTCCCTTGCATCCGGTGATTGGGCGGTTCTTGGAAGATACAAATTTGGCGATCACCCAGATTACTCCAAATGGGTGGAGTAACTTGTTAGCCTTCATTACTCTTTTCGGATTGGTAGGCTACAAAAACAAAATCAGCACGGTGGAGATACATTACGCAATGACTATCTCCTCGGCTGTTAATGAAGAGGGTCTCGGGTGGTATTAAATCAAAGCCCGTAGCGGCGTCAAGCTGATTGAGGGAGTGCCCAACAAAGTCAAAAGTTGGCACAAGCAATTCTTCTTCATCGGCGGCGATTGGCAGACGTCTTTCGATTTTTTGGGAGGACCAGGGCGTATTAATTCCCCTATGCATTTTGGCAAAGTTCGGCGTAGGTTCTATTCCTTAGTTCATCATATCTTAGGTGAACTAATTTTAATCTTTTTATTTCTGTTTTGCAGGTCCGCGTATTTTGAAGTGGGGGCATCCGGAGTTGAGTGAAGAATTCTTGTACGTCCTTGCTTTGATCTCTTTGCGGAACGTTAAGGATCGGAGTATCGGCCATCTCTCCCAAGCACACTGCCGCAAGCTAGCTCAGCTCACTACTAGTGCCCATCACCTAGAGGCACAAGCGGAGATCCCTGAGGGTAATCTTTACTTATCTTTTCTTATTTTTCCCTGTTGTTCGCCTATGACCTGTTGTTCACCCATTACCTGCTGCTCGTCTGTCACATCTCAATATTTTATCTTTTTGTTTTTCAGCTCAAAGGGTAACAGTTGCTGTTCCACAGATCCCTGAGAGCTACCACCTCCTTGCTCGCCGGGTTAAACAGATGGCGGCCAACCAACCTTTAAGGAAGAAAAAGTTTGATCCTTGCACCTCCCTGATCAAACTCCGCGTTGAGGAACAAGACTTGGGGGAAGCTCTCCCTGCACCAGTCCCTGCTCCTCGCCCCCCGACTCGCTCCTCACCTCTCCAAGAGATACAAGGGGCAAGAAGAGGCTTACCAAGGAGACTGCCCCTCGTAAAGAGGATGACCGCTCTAAACGGGCGAAGGGACAGGGTTCTTCTCAGACGGGTAAGCCTGCTGCTCGCTCCGTACCAATAGAGGAGGTGACCGAGCAACAGGTTGTTGGCGCGATGATCGCTTCTCAAGGCAGGAGCACGTCCCCTGACAACTCATACCTGGGTTATGATCCAGTAAAAATGAGGGAGTAAGTACCTTCCCCTTCTGCTCGACTGCTCGCCCCTCTGTATTATTTTCTAATAATATTTCTATAGGTACCGGGTAGGCGATTACCCCAGACGCGCTAAAGTGTTTCACCAACTCAGTTGTGTGAAGTCCGCTCCGGCTTACAACGAGATCAAGGACTCCCATGTCTGAAGAGCTACAGAGTACGTCACTCTCTCCTGGACTAAGACGGGCGAAGAGATCCTTCAGAGTCAGAGTCTTGGCGGCAACGCCCGTCTGCTAAGCTACAACACAAGCCATCAGGCCATCTCTGCTCAGAGAGTCCTGGAACAAGCTATCGAGCTTGAGCGGATAAACCGCAGCCTGGGGTGGAAGATTGAGCAAGTTGAGGCGGACCGGGATGCTCAACTGAAGAAGAAGGATGAGGAGCTGGCTAAACTGAAAGCCGAGTTTGATAGAGCTAAGCTCACTTGGGAGCGGGAGGTGAAGGCCTCCGAGGATCGAGAGAGGGTAGCGTCCAATGCTTCGGAGAAACTTAAGTTAGATTTGGGCATTGCCACTGACCGTCTTCAGGTTTTGGAGACTGAACGAGTTGGCTTGGTGGAGCGGGTCGAGTCCCTGAAGGTCCATGTTGCCCGGTTGGAAGTTGAGAAGAAAGGAGACATCTCGTATACTACGTACATGCAGGATGTAACCGACAACACCAACTTCGATTGCATCTGTGCATATGCAGATTGCGTGCGGTCTGTGAAGTATGCCCTGGACAATGGTCTTGACGTGATGACCAGTACCGTCAAGGACTTCACAGATTACGTCATTGAGAACCCTCCAGCTCCCGGTTTTGAGATTCCTGTGGCCGATTTAGGAGACATGGGGGTCAACCTGGAAATTTTCAAGGATGACGTTCATGTCATGGCCCCCAAGGAGAGGGTTGAGGTGAGCAAGGATGCCACCGTTTTTTATGCTCTGAGTCCTCTCTTCCCGAATCCTCTCGGTGAAACAAGCTCCTCTGCTGTTGTAGGCGAGCAGTAGGTCCCTGTGGCCACTGTTCAAGATGTTCCTCCACCTCCTCAAACTGAAGATCCTCTGGCACCACCGGCTCCGCCAGCCCCTGAATCTTAGACTTTTATTTATTGCTTTTTAGTTGATGTAGTAGGATGATTTTTGTACGTTTTTCCTTCTTTTGTAACTTCTGTACTAATGAATGAAATCGCACTTTACTTTTCTTGTTCGCCTTTTATCTTTATTTGCTTAAGTATCTTCTTTCATAAATGAAAGTTCAACACTTTTCCTTGCAATAAAATTTCTGTTTGTTAGTCATACACGAGCCACTTAGGTCCTTTTAAGGACTTTGACCTTTATTTATGCCCTTAATGCTTTGTTGCTCGCCTCCACTATACTTGTGCTTACGCATTTAGTTCCTTGGGCGAGCAACTTTGTGTTATGGGGCGATCAGTTGGGCTTATGGGTTTCAAGAATCCCGTTGCTCACCTCCTTTTGGACTTGTGCTTAAAGCACTTGCTTGTTCTCCGGCGAGCAGCTTCTCTGCTAGGCGAACAACTGGGCTTTGATGCCTTCTTGTCTATTTAAACTCATAATACAACGAACGATCTTTCTTACTTACAAATTTTTCCAAACAAGTTTTAAAAGTTTGAAAATTTTATCAATCTTATAACACAAATGATCTATCTTATATAACTTGTACTACTTTACTTTAACATAATCTATATATAAAAAACTTTACATTGGTTCCCTATCTATTAATAGTACTTTTTCAATAAAGCTGCGTTCCAGGTGTATTGGGCCAAATTGCCTTCCATGTCTTCAAGATCATATGTGTCGTTGTACCACTTGTGGGTTATCTTGAATGGGCCCTCCCAAGTCGGTCCAAATACTCCTGGTGGTGGTGCTAAAACTTTTCGGAGCACGAGATCCCCGACTTCAAATTCTCTGACTTTCACTTGCGAGTTATAGTACTTTGCAATCCTTCTTTTGTATATCTCATTTTTTATTTCTGCTGATATTCTTTTCTCATCGATCAGATCCATTTCTGCTACCAGTGCTTTGTTGTTTTCTTGTTCATTGAAGTCAATGATCCTTTCTGTGGGTACTTTGAGTTCTATGGGTATCACTGCTTCTGTACCGAATGCCATTGCGAACGGTGTTTCTCTCGTACTTGACTTGTGTGATATTCTGTATGCCCAAAGTACTTCTGGCAGCTCTTCCGACCACTTGCCTTTCTTGTCCACCGAGCGAATCTTCAAAATGTGTTTGATTATTTTGTTGACTGCTTCCACTTGGCCGTTAGACTGGGGATGATATAAGGTGTTGAGAAATGTTTCTTGGTTCCCCATTTCTTGAAGAAATCTCTTATCTTTTTTCCTTTGAACTGTCTTCCATTGTCGGTTAATATTGCTTGTGGAACTCCAAATCGGCATACTATGCTCTTCCAAATAAAACTAATCATCTTTTCCTGAGTTATCTTCACTAGTGCTTCAGCTTCAGCCCATTTTGTGTAATAGTCCACGGCCACTACAACAAATCTTACATTCCTCTTTCCTCTTGGGAAAGGTCTGATGATGTCTAAGCCCCATTTTACAAATGGCCATGGACTATTTACCGAAATCAGCTCTGTTGGTGGCTTGTGGATGCAGGGGGCGAACAGCTGGCACCTGTGACATGTTTTTGCTACTTTGATTGCATCTTGTAGCAGTGTTGACCAGTAGTATCCTTGCCTTACTGTTTTATATGCCAGTGCTCGCCCTCCTGCGTGATTTCCACATACCCCTTCGTGGATTTCTTTCAGTACCTCCTGGCCTTGTCCCCCTTGCCAAACACTTTAGTAGGGGCAGTGAAAATCCTCTCTTGTAGAGTTGACCCTCCATGATTGTGAATCTTGCTGCTTGCTTGGCTATCTTGGCTGCTTCTTGTGGGTCTTCGGATGTCTCGTTGTCCTTGAGATATTTGTATATTGGTGTTCTCCAATCTTCTTCTGTTAATTCTTTTTCAACTTGGTTGATTTTGTAGTCACTGGTGGATGGATTAGAAATTCTTGTTATTGTGACTTCTGTGAGCTCTGTTGGTCCCGTACTAGTAGCCAATCGAGCAAGTGCATCTGCCTGTGCATTGTTGTCCCTTGGTACCTGTTCGATGTAAATTTGTTCAAACAGTGAAGCCAAGTGAGTAACAATCTTTTGGTACAGGGCCATGTTTTCATCCTTGGCTTCATACTCCCCACGGACTTGGTTGACTATCAACTGGGAATCTCCATAGATTTGGATTCTTCGGACTCCCACGGCCAATGCCAGACGCAGTCCAGCTATCAGTGCCTCGTACTCAACTTTGTTGTTTGTTGCCATGAACTCGAATCTGACCGCTGAGGTGAACACTTGTCTGTCCGGACTGATTAGTACTATCCCAGCTCCTGCTGCTGTGTTATTTGATGACCCATCTATGTACATGTGCCATGGATGATTATGACCTCTCATCGGATCTTGGGGGAAGATTAATTCGACTATGAAGTCGGCTAACGCTTGTCCCTTGATCGTTGTTCGAAGTGCATAAGATATTCCAAATTGGCTTATTTCGAGGGACCACTTGAGGAGGCGACCAGCAGTGTCAGGCCTTTGCAAGATTCGCCTTAATGGGAAGTGAAATTTTCCTTCTGCCCGAACTAGGACTGAACTAATTGCCACCTCTGACGCAGCTAGGTATAGGTACAGTTTTTCTCCAGAGACAGGTTTTGATAGGATCTTAGTGTCACTCAGATACTCTTTCAGCTGCTCAAATGCTTGTTGACAATTACTTGTCCACTAGAATTGTCCTTTCTTGATAGCGTCAAAGAAAGGCCGACACTTATCTCCGGACCTGGAAATGAATCTGTTCAGGGCTGCCAAACATCCGGTTAGTCGTTGAACTTCCCTAACCGATCTTGGTGGTTGCATGTCTATTATTGCTTTGACTTTCAATGGATTTGCCTCAATCCCTCGCTGACTTACCAGGTGTCCCAAGAATTTTCCCGAATGTACCCCAAAGCTACTTTTCTTCAGGTTCAGCTTCATGTTATAAGCTCGAAGAATCTCAAATGCATGTGTCAAATGTTCCAAGTGATCCTCCTTCCTTGGGCTTTTCACGACTATGTCGTCCACGTACACCTCCATTGTTATGCTGATGTGTTCATTAAACATTTTATTGACAGGTCTTTGGTACGTGGCTCCTGCATTGATTAACCCGAATGACATCATTTTCCAACATAGCAGGCTCTTGTTGGTGTAGAATGTCGTGCTTTCCTGGTCGTCTAGGTGCATCGGTATCTGGTGATATCCAGCGAATGCATCCATGAAGGTAAGAAGTTCGTGTCCTGCTGTGTTATCCACCAGTTGATCAATATGCGGTAGCGGAAAGTTGTCTTTGGGACATGCAGCATTCAGGTCCGTGAAATCAATGCACAACCTCCACGTGTCATTTGACTTTTTCACCAACACCGGGTTTGCCACCCATCGAGGACATAAGGCCTCTTTGATCAGATCGTTATCAAGTAACTTATTTACTTCGACATCTAATGCCTCATATTTGTCAGGTCTGAATTTTCTTCTTTTCTGCTTCACCGGTTTCCTAATTGGATCAATATTTAGCTTATGGCAAGCATGCTCAGGGCTAATGCCTACAATATCTGTATGCGACCATGCGAATACATCGAGATTGGACTTAAGAAACTCGCTCATTCTGGATCTGTATGGCTCTGGGAGCTCAGATCCAATGAACAATTCTAAGTCTTCTCGATTCGGGTCGACTTTTATTGTTTCCAACTCCTCAATCGGGGTTGCTTTCCTCTTTTGGCTCTTCAAACGCGGATCAATTATCGGACCTTCTAAGTTGAGTTCATCTTCGATCATGGGTTCCGCCTCCAACCTTATCTCGATATCGTCTACTCATTTTGGTTCAGGTATAACTTTTTTTCCCTGTTGCTCATCAAGGCCCTCCTGCTCGTCCTCACCCTGCTGATCGTCCACCTCCATCATTTCAGTGTCGATGGACTCCATGATTTCATCCAAGATGGAGGTTTCGCTCTCATCCCTGCTGCTCGGCTGCTCGTCCATGATGGATATTCTGTTGTCGTTGGGTTGGAGTTGCAGGAGGCATTCTCGAGCTTTCTTTTGGTCACCTTTAACCGTACCTGAACCTTTTGAAGTCGGAAATTTAAGACAGTAGTAGTACGTTGAAACAGCCGCTTTGAATTCATTCATAAAAGGTCGACCGAGAAACCCGTTGTAGGCAGAATGTTGATTTACAACTAAGAATTCTATCATTCTAGTCAGTCTCCTTTCGGGATCCTCGGTCGATACAAGTTCGACCAGCAACGTGACTAAACCTAAGGGGATGGTTACAGCATCTCCGAACCCCACTATCTTATGGTCACATTCTTTTACATACTCTTCACAATCACCTAACTGATCTAGTGTGCTCTTGAATATGATATTCGTGTAGGATCCAGTGTCCACAAGCAGACGGTGGACTCGGACCCCCATGATGTTAGCACAGATGATTAGTGACTCATTGTGTGGAGTGAGTATCCCATCTAGATCCTTCTCAGAAAACACCAAATCCCCCGTCTTCCTGGTTGCTTGGTTTACCCCGACCTCTCTGACTTGAGCCACTGCTCTCAAGTCCGCCTTTATCTTTCTTTTGGACATCGAGGGTCTTCCGTCCGAGCATCCTCCTACTGGCCCGGCTGATTCGAGCATTAGAATTTCACGAACTAGTTCTGCCGGTGCAGTAAATACCTTCTTACCCTTTTTGTCCATCTTGCTCGGCTGCTCGTCCTCTTCGTCATCTTCCGAGCTAGATAGAGCTGACATCCTGGGTCTCTTGCCTGGTTGCCTTTTAACAAACTCTAACAGCTTTCACTCTTCGTAGAATCTCCATAGTTGTTTTAAGAGGTCCCGACACTCACTCGTGAAATGGCCTATATTTTGATGATACGCGCAGTATTTGTTGGGATTCAACTTTCCTCGTTCCTGCCGTATCTTTCGGGGTTCTGACAGCATGTCCTTGTCCTTCACGTTGTTGTATACAGCCTCTATTGATGTGGATAGGACATGGTTCAACTTTTCCTTCAACTCAGTCCCTTCACTGAAGGCTTTCATGGTTTTAGGAGCTTTGTAGTCTCCTCCTGACTTTTTTCCCGACTTCTTGGTATCAGCTTTATCTCCCAACTCTTTCTGCAAAGTTTCTTGTATTGAGATGTACACTCCTGCTTTATGTCGAAATTCAGAATATATTTTAGGAAAAGCGAGGTGCATCTCCTTCCACAGATATGTTCCCTTCTTGAGTCCTGCCATTACTGCCACTATCTTAGTGTCCTCACTTACCGTTTCTCCTTCCAGCAGGACTTTGTCAAATCTTTCAAGGAAATCCCTATCAGATTCCTCGTCTCCTTGTTTCAGATCTGCAAGCCTATATCTTTGCGTAAGGTAGGATCCAACTGTGGAAAAATGTGATAGGAATTCCTTGCTGAGTTGCATGAATGAACTGATGGAACCCGGGGCAAGTGTAGAAAACTATCTGTGTGGACCATCGCCAAGGGTTAACGGAAAATTCCGACATTGAGTTGCATCAAATGCTTTCACCGATATCATACAGTCGGTATACTTGGATAGGTGCACCTTCGGGTCTGTGTTCCCCTCGTATAGGCTAACAGCTGGGAACTGCACCTTTTTCTGAACCGGCACGTTCAATATTGCCGGGGACAATGGTGATGATGGAAGTACGGTTGTCCCTCCGCCATTCTGGGCATCCAACTGTTTCTTCATTTCCTCAATTGTTTTCTTGAGATCAAGCCATTCGTTCGGAGGCGCTCTTCCGTTAGAAGGTTGTTCATCGTGGTTTGGCTCGAGGCCTTCTCCACGGTGCAGTCCCTTGCTAACGGGACGTTTCTCCTGTGTGACCCGCCGCGCCACATTACTTGCCTTATTGGGACCCAACCGGCCGAAGAATGACCTTCTGAGTCTATCATGCACTGAGGGGCGAGCAGCAGGGTATGCTCGCTCCTCACTCCTCTGCCGAGTTCATGATTTCGGCTCCTTTTACCCCTGCTGCTCGACTCCCTATCCCCTCCTGGTGTGGACTCACCTCGGCTCCCAAGCCGCTCACTTATTGGAGCTTTGCCTTTGGTTCTCCTTGCCTAACCACTATCTACCTCTTCCACCCTTATGTCTTCTTGTTGTTTGGCTCTTCGTTCTATTGCCCGATTGCTCGTCTCCGGGGTTATAGAGGATTTGTGCCCTGCTGCCCAGTTGCTCGTCTTCCGGGCTCTTGACGATCCTGCGGCTTCATGTCGCCGTTGCAATGATTGAAAAATGGCGATTGTTTTGGCTAATTCCTCCGGGTTTTGAGCCAATGCTTCTACTTCCGGGGGAAGAGTGTCGATAGTGACTTGAACGTTTTGCCGAGACGTAGCCCGCACCGTTCTTACATGGTCACCCGTCGACGACACCCTAGTTCGTGACTTGCTTGCCGGGTGAGTGCTTGATTCTTGCGGTTCTTGTGATCGTACCATTTTCTGGATTTTAATGTTTCTTTGATGATGATCTTGTGTTTGTGGATGTTTTGACCTAGAAACAACTAGCCTTGCATGTAAGGATTTGGTTGTTTACAAACCTTTATCCACACATGCATGCATTCAAGCTTGTAGGTCTTGTGTAACACCACCTAAAACACTCAAATCTTCTTCCTAATTCCAGTTCCGGCGACTTATTGCCGGATTTTTGCAGTTTCCGGCGAATTTTTCCAGAAATTCCTTCAAATCTTCAACTGACGGAGGTTCGACCCCTTCCTCTAGCGCCAATTGTTGATGATCGTGCTCCAAATTTATAATTTAGTGGTTTTTTTACTCTAATAAGATCATCAAACAAGGATTTGAATAAAGATCAAAGCTATATTTCTTTGAAGGAAGAATTGAGAAAAAGATTTGCAAGAGTTTTTTCCTATTTTTGAATTAAGTGCCCTCCTTTTATTATCTCATGAAGAGGTGTTTATAGGGGTACAAGCAAATAGGAGGTGTCACCTCATTAATCATCCTCATTTACATTGTGACAAGTGTTAAGACACTTGTTAACTCCTAAGTTATTACATTTTTACACAAAGACAAGTGTTAAAACACTTGTTTGTTCCTAATGTAATGCCTAATTATTGGGACTTCTGATGATCTTCCGAGGTGCCCTCTTGCTCGCCTGCTCACCTCCTTTTACTTCTTCTTTATCCTTCTCGGTCCAGCTGGTCGCCTCTCTTTTATGTCCAAATGACCAGCTGCTCGCCTCCTCCGACCTGGTCACCTGATCTAGCTGCTCGCCCCCTATAGCTTTATTCCCTGCTGTTAGTCCTTTTTTATTTTTATCCTTAATGACTTTCTAATCTTATTATTTTTTATTTTAATCTCATGTCCCTGCTGTTCGCCTATCAACATCACTACGGTCCCGTTTGGTAGAACTGATAAGGCCATGAAAAAAAAGGTTTCAGGGCTTTTAGGGTGTTTGGTAGCACAAAAACGTTTTCCACCTGCCCGACTCTTTTCACGGTCACACCCTTCTTCCCTACAATTTCTTACAATTTCAACTAAGGACTCATGAAACCATATCCCACCATTTTGCTCAGATTTGTTTTCATGGTTGTAACAGCGGTCTGAAAATTACTCATTTAGCCCTTCAAACATTTTTATTGCAAATTTCAGTACCGCCAGAGTTCTTCTTCTCCACCATCTCTTCTTCTTCCCGTGTTAATATTTATATCCAGTGAAATAAAAAAATTACAATTTCTCATCTCCAAGAAATTTATCTCTTTCTTCTTCCCCTTTTTAATTGCTCGTCGGTTGCGACAATGACAACGGGTTTTCCGGCAACGACGATCTTTTGAATGGGGATCTCCCTTGGCGACGAGAGTTTTCCAACAACGACGGAATGGTCACCAGAGACGGTAGATGGTTCCTTTTATGCGAGATCGGATAAAAGGAGTTGAATTTCGACCGAATTTGAGAGGGAATTTTGAGATAGGTTTCAGTTGGCCTCCTCCGCGTCGTAGCGGTGGAGGTTTAACCGTTTCAGCGGTGGCGGTGCTCAATGGAAGGAGAAATAAGATGCACGAAAGAGGATAATAATGGTGGCGGTGCTTATTGGAAAAAGAGGATATTTCAGTCGTAGGTGTATATTGGAGAAGATGGTAATTTAATAATGGGAAAGGAAAATATTTATGGAAAGGTATAATAGTATTTTTATCATTTTCATATCAGTTATATTTTCTACCAAATAAATTATTACAATTCATATGATTTTAATTACATTCTATCAAACACTTATTAAATACATTTTCTCACTTTATCTTACAATCAATTAGGGGATTTAAATTAATAAAAAAATAAATCATTATAGAGAAAAAAAAAAGTTTTTTGGTCATGTAACTTATCTAGTGTCCAATTTTGGTCCCAAAAAATATAACTTTTTAATTTTGGTCCCATACCTTATTGAATCGTCCAGATTTGGTCCCAAATGGGACCAAAATTGGACACTATATGAATTATAGGACAAAAATACCACTTTTTTCACCTTTTTAAATAATATTGTACTCTAGGATTATAGTTGATACAACAGAAGCACGATACAATAATGTAAAATCCATTAATTTTTAGAATATCCAGAATATAAAACACGATTAATGTGTTAATTTTATTTATTCAAATACGAATACTTGAAAAACATCTATAAAACATGAAAAAAAAATAGAATATTTTTCTATTCCAATAATTATTATTTGAGATGAATTACAAAACTCTGATAAATAATAATAATGAAATTTTAATTACTAACTAGGAACTTAAATCGGGATAGAGAAAATAAAATAATAAAGTATATAATTTTCCTAAATTTTTATTCTCCAAATCTTCGTAAAATAATCCCAAATTGTTATCGTGATCTCGTCTCCATCAATAGTATATAGATGATTATTTATGATTTTCATGATATTAACTAGTAATGTCATTTTATTACAACGATTATTTCAGAGCAAAATATGAAATTATAAGATTGGAACAACAACTCTCATGCCCATCATCGATATTTTAGAGAATGTCATTTTATCTTCCAAAATCTGCATATATGATTAATTATGACAAAAAGAAAAATAATTAACGAATACCCAAAAAATAGTTTTTTGGTCCATAACTTGTTTGATGTCCAATTTTGGTCCCAAAAAATATAATTTTTCAATTTTGGTCCCATAACTTATTGTATCGTCCAATTTTGATCTCATTTGGGACCAAGTCTGGACGATTCACTAAGTTATGGGACCAAAATAAAAAATTTAAAAATTTTTGGGACCAAAATTGGACACTAGATATGTTACGGGACCAAAAAAACTAATTTTCCCAATCATTATGCATGATATAAGACTATTTTTTTTTAAATGATTGCTTAGTGCTACACTTATGCAAGATATGTTGACTTTGTACTATTAAACTTGTTTACATAGATTTTGTGAAAAAATATATATTTATTTATTTATTTTAGAGTTTAGATAATCTACTTAGCAGGTTAATTTATTGGGAATTCCGTTAATTAAAAATGATTTGAATGTGTTTGGGATTGCAATTATTCAACATTATAAAATGTCGTATATAGTGATCATATAAAGTTCAAAGGACATCAAAAGGACTTGGGAACTCTTTTATTGAAGAAACAACATACATATATGTATCACAAACAAATAGAAATCTACTCAAACGACGACACAGTGATATATATTAGATCATGCTACTTCTTTCTTTGCGTCGAGGAAGACACTAGTAAGGACCATCTTGGTTACAAATGAAGCCTTCAACAACTTCACAGCCTGCACTCAACATATATATGTAACTTAATTAATTTAGAAAACAAATATATCATTCACACAAATTAAGTACTAACACCACAAATATAGATTCACAAAAATTAAGTACGAACACTACAATAAAATTCATTTCTGGTAATGTAATCCTGTCACGTACTGTCATTAATTCACAAAATAAAATACACATTCACACAAAAAAAGTATCAACACTACAAGAAAACTCTTTTTTCTTAACTTTTCTAGATAAAAATATTTAATGACACACTCTAGTTATTGTCATTAATTCAAAAAATAAATATACACACACAAATAAAGTACACTATAAGAAAAACTCTTTTTTTCTCAACTTTTCTAGATAAAAAAATTTAATGATAGAAAATAGTTTTGTCATTAATTCAAAAAATAAATATACATTCACACAAATAAAGTACTAAAAGAAAAACTCTTTTTTTTCTCAACTTTTCTAGATAAAAATAATTAATGATAGAAAATAGTTTTGTCATTAATTCAAAAAATAAATATACATTCACAATAATAAAGTACTAAAACTATAAGAAAACCTTTTTCTCAACTTTTCTATATAAAAATATTTAATGATAGAAAACAATTTTTAATTTTGACTTTAAAAATTGTTTATTGTCTTTAAAGATATTTTTTTTAGTTGGAGAAGTTATAATGAGAGAATTAATACTGTCACTAAATAAAAAAAAAAAAATTAGTACCTCATTCATTCCCAAGTCCACCACCATCTCCTCCAATGCATATACGTCTTTGATTTTAAACTGGGTGAGTAAATTAGTAATGGAAGAGATAGAAGACATTGGCTTCACAACCAAATCGTCCGTCACCGACTCCTTTACGAACCCTCCATCACAACTACGCTTCTGTTGTTGAATTACAGAAGAAGACGCCACATATTTCAAACCACAGGTCATTGCATTTTTGCAGGTTGAACAAATGGTGGTATAATGATCAGAAAATTGGCAAGTATTTTGTTTACTATGGGCACAAAAACATGTGTAGAAGAAACTCTTAAATGGCGAAGGTGGCTCTTTGAGAGAGAAGATAGGAACAGAATAACCGGCACCGGAGAGTGGAGGCACTGGGCTCAGAAGACTGTCCTTGCTTTTGTTTGGTCGAACGAAGGAGTGGTCCAGCGTTTCTATGCTTCCGTACACATTCCACCATTTCTTGTTTTCCCAGAAGACGAATGATGAAGAAGAGGAAATCAACAAAATCTTTTCCAAACAAAACTCTCTTGCCGCGAGTGGCGTCAATCACCAGTTTGATTTTCAATTTCGTTTCTGACATATTTTTCTTCTTAAAGTAATTGTGATCATCTGAAATGTTGAGCATCCATTTATATAGAGCCCAAGTTTTTATTCGAATTACTTCAAAGAGTTCAATTCTCTATGCCTCTTCAAGTCCCTGAATATTACTGACCGGGTAGTGCATGCGCCACTTTCTGTTACGTCACCTTTCACAAAGATTAAAAAATAAGATAAGTAAATTCTTTATTATAGTCTTATTTAATATTTTGTTCTTCAATATAATTAATGCTTATGATTATATTCGAAAATAATAATTAATATGTAAACAAATCCATACAATCGAGAAATATAAATATTAATGATACAACTTATATGTAATATAAAAAATCATTTATTCAGCCATTTCTCTTGGGTTATGGTCCCACCATCAACCATGTGAAAGAATGATATCTATTAGAGAAGGAATTTTCTACCATGTACGTAAAATAACTCCAGAGCTAACAATCCAAAACTAGGCCAAAAAGGATCCTACCTATGAATACACACTTTGAATAGTGTGTCAAGCTGATATAAACATATTTAGTTCAAAGCTGATTATGATTCAAGAACAATCGTCACTGAAACGGGACCGAAACAATATAAACACGTTATTATTCGCTTATCTTTTTCTATTAGAGACATATCTTGTTAATCGTTTTGGATTCACAAGAAAACTTGTAATCAGAGAATCGGAATTATGGTAACAATAAGAACGAAATTGAAAACACACAAGAACACCAGAATTACGTGGTTTGGAGATGAATACTCCTACGTCCACGGGATCCGAGAGGATAGCTTTTCACTAAGAAAGAATGGAAGAAGTTACAATTCACTCAATCTCACAAACTCTCTGTGTTTGCACTCAGTAATGATCTCACTCGTGATGTGTTAGTTTCTCAGCTAAGAAACCCCTTTTATATAGTTACAGAGATTGAGATGAACCCTAGAATCGATTCAGTTGTAACAAACTCAGGTGCAAGGTAGTTATCCAGCTGGCTAACGAATTCAATAATCGCACCAGTTGATTCAGTTAGAACCGTCATCATGCTAGCTTCAATTTGGTGTAATTCGCGTCTTTGAACTTTGGATCAGATGACTTGACCTCCTCTGGTTCTGGTTACTTACATCAGATGACTTCTGGTACAGACCTCCTCTGATAGGACTCCTCTAGTATACCTCATCTGATGGACCTCCTCTGATAGCTCATCTGCCAGACTACTCTGGTCAGACTCCTTTGGTCATCCTCATTTGGTCCACCTCCTCTGGTACCCCAAATTTGACTAACTTCTACGGCTAACACATTTACAACATAGCTTACTATTGAATCAAGCTCAGCAGACAAGATACTTCACATTTGACACTTCACAATTCTCCACCTCAGATGAGAAGTATCAATCCTCTCTTCCTCTCCTCCACACTCCAGCTTGGGCTAAGGAACATCCCATACACTCATCTTTACCAATTCAACACAGAACTTGAATTTAGTACCTGGTAAAGACTTAGTACACATATCTGCAGCATTGTCCTCTGTAGATATCTTATGGATCAGAACCACACCTTTGTCAATGATTTCCCTTACAAAATGCAACCTTACATCAATGTGCTTTGATCTCTCATGGAACACTTGATGTTTAACCAGATGAACTGCATTCTGATTATCACAATGAATGACCACAGCCCTTTGGTTTATACCAATATCCTTGATAATGTCTTTCAACCACAAAACCTCCTTAACAGCCTTAGACACTGCAACAAACTCTACTTCTGTAGTAGATAAAGCAACTCCACTCTGCAGGACAGATCTCCAGCTAACAGCAGTATTGTAAAGAGTAAAGATATACCCTGTTAAGGATCTTCTGGTATCCAGATTAGCAGCAAAATCAGAATCTACAAATCCTTCTAGTGGACTCTTCTGGTCAGTCATCTTTTCAAACATCAAACCCAGATCAGATGACCCTTTAAGGTATCTGAATATCCATTTCAAAGCTTCCCAATGTAACTTTCCTGGATTAGACATGTATCTGCTTACCATACTCAATGAATAAGCTAAGTCTGGTCTGCTGCAGACCAGAGCATACATCAAGCTTCCAACCCCATTTGCATAAGGTACTTTCATCATAGTCTTCTTTTCTTCTTCAGACTTAGGTTCCATTTCCTTAGATAATTTAAATTGTTGCCCCAGAGGAGTTGATACAGACCTACTCTCATGCATGTTGAACTTCTTTAGGACCTTCTCAATGTGACTCTTCTGGGATAAGAATAGTCTTCCAGCTGCTCGGTCCCTAAGAATATCCATTCCAAGAATCCTTTTAGCATTTCCTAAGTCCTTCATGTTAAATCTGGCACTGAGTTTCCTTTTGATACTCTGGATCTTCAAAAGACTCTTACTAGCAATAAGTATATCATCTACATAAATCAGAAGATAGGCTATCACATCACTACCTTGCCTTTCCAGATATACACAAGTATCATACTTGCTCCTCACAAAACCAATGGATAGCATAACTTCATTGAACTTCTTGTGCCATTGTCTTGGACTTTGCTTGAGGCCATACAATGATTTCTTGAGTAGACACACCTTTCCTTCTCCCCCTGGTTCAACAAAACCTTCTGGCTGGTGCATGTATAAACTCTCAATAAGATCCCCATGCAGAAAAGCTGTCTTGACATCAAGTTGTTAGAGCTCCAGATCTTCTTGGACTACTCTGCTCAGAAGTAATCTGATTGAACAATGCTAAACCACAGGTGAAAATACCTCATTGTAATCAATTCATTTCCTTTGAGTAAATCCTCTGGCTACTAACCTGGCTTTAAACCTCAGTTGATCCTTCACACCAGATTCAAGCTTCCTTTTAAACAGTCATTTACAACTGATTAGCTTCTGCCTAGGTGGTTTTGTTGGGAAAATAGGGGTGCCCGGAATCTATTCGGGATGAAATTTAAATACGAATTTAAATACAATTATTACTAGCATGAATTAATCCTAATTAATTCAAATAATAATTCCAACAACTAATTATCATCATGCATGTTAAATTAATTTCACATATTTAACTAGGCGGAATAAACAAGTAAATATGCGATTAACGTACCTCTTGTAGAATTGGCCTTTGGATATACGGGACAATTGTAATCTCGCTCTATCAACCCAAAGCCTTCTCAAGTATTTCCCTTTTCACCTCACTTGATCGCCGGTGGGAGACGCTTTCAAGAAATTTAATAAACTAAGGAAAAAGAAAAATATTTATGCTTCTTGATTTTTCCAACACATGGAATTATGTACTTGGGGATGAAATAATCATCCCCTATTTATAGAGGGAAGTGGCCGAAAATATGAGGCTTAATGGGCTTGGAGAAAATCTTTTCTTAGTCTCTAAGAAATCTTGAATATATCTCATATATTCTCTTCTCCATAATAAAATATTCCACAAAAATCTCATTCGTATTTTCAAGGCTATAATTTTCGAAAATTTGTAGAGAGAAATCCAAGATGTGGATCTTCTTGAATATATGAGATAATCTTGTATTCCAAGAATACTTATCTTCCATAATATCTTTCCAAGAAAATCAACAAAATCTTTTCTCAATCTACACCTCTAATTTTCGAATTTAACATGAAAAAATCAGCATAATATATTCTTTTTATTTTAATCACCTTATCATTATTGGGCTACTTAATGGACTACTTGAGGGGCCTTAAGGAGAATTAAGATTGGACCTCCTAATGGACTTCTGAATTTCAATATTGAGCCCCAATATAATTCAGCCCATTAATATTAATTATTACCACTAATAAATTAATATTGCACTATCCATCTTAATCCATATTACGATAATATGGGCTCCCGGTTATTATTTCCCGCGTTTAAGATTATCAAGTCCATTAATTAATTAAGCTTCTGAATAGCTCTAAATTAATTAATATGTTTCACCTTGGAGTAAAGATAGCTCAACATTATTATTCGTACCGAAGAAACTAATTCTTCACTTGCAAGATTTGGTACAATAAAACTTCTGAGCCCACCAAGGGGACTAATCACACGAGCCGTACTCGCACGCGTTTCTCCGTATTAAATCTTAGCAACCGTCGTATGATTAATATTACTGCCCAAGACACAAAGTTCGAAGTCGCAATGATTCTCACCCAACATGAATCAAAGCAGTAACTATTAAGCACACACGGTCCTATTTAAGTGACGGAGATTAAGAAATCAACAACCACTGAGGTCTAATTCTTCACCTTTCAGAACAGAAGAATTTCTCCTCGCTGTAGGACCTCTTCAACACATACTAAATGTGCTAGTGCAATCTCTTAGTCAAGACAGACCAATATGAGCCTTACACATCGACCTTTCACGGCGGATTGTTCAATTCCACCTAGGTCGTGAAAATGTACATTTAGTTACAAGTAAACTGTTAATGTTGTCTTCCGTGATCGGGTATCACCACATTAACTACAACGTAACATGTACTATATATTGAACGGTTTGCAATAGAAATTCAACATTCAATCATAACTAAAGCAAATGCGATAAAAGAATTATTCTCATAAAACGAGTGTTTGATACACGAGTTATACAAAGTAAAAGCATACTTTCACGTATAACTCCAACAATCTCCCACTTATACTTAAAGTCTGCTTTTAGTATACATCACGCATGTCTTAGTGTAGTAGCTCTACGTGACATCTCATGTCAACCTACACTAACCTAATAATTCCTCCCACTTATACTTAAAGCAGATTGGCAATAGTCTTGACTCCCATTCCATCCACATGTCTCTCGAATGTACTCTGAGGCAGACCCTTTGTGAATGGATCCGCTAGGTTGTCACCCGACGCTATCTTTTCCACCTCTATATCTCCTCTCTTAACGATTTCTAGTATCAGATGGTATTTTCTTTCTATGTGTTTGCTGGCCTTGTGGGCTCTCGGTTCCTTTGAATTTGCAACTGCTCCGGCATTGTCACAAAAGACAGTTATCTTGTCTGGCAAATTCGGAACAACGTCCAAGTCCACTAAGAAGTTCTTGAGCCAAACTGCCTCTTTCACTGCTTCACAAGCAGCTACATACTCGGCTTCCATGGTCGAATCGGCGATGCATTTCTGCTTAACGCTTCTCCATGAAATGGCTCCTCCTCCCATGCAAAACACACTACCCGAGGTTGACTTTCTTGAGTCTATGTCTGATTGGAAATCCGAGTCCGTGTATCCTACGGGAACTAGACTATCTGACTGGTAAATCAGCATCCGCTCCCGAGTTCTTTTCAGATACCTCAAGATGCACTTTACGGCAGTCCAATGGTCTTTCCCGGGATTACTTTGATATCTTGCCACCATGCCCACGGCAAAGCAGATATCCGGTCTCGTACACAGCATTGCATACATAAGGCTTCCTACGGCCGAAGCGTACAGAACACCTTTCATGTCATCTATCTCTGCTTGCGTCTTAGGGCTCATTTCTTTCGATAGATGGATTCCGTGCCTAAAAGGTACAAAACCTTTCTTGGAATCTTGCATGCTGAAACGCTTCAAAACAGTGTCAATGTATGAAGCTTGCGATAAGCCCAACATCCTCTTCTTGCGATCGCGAGTGATTTTGATCCCAAGGATGTGACCGGCTTCCCCTAAGTCCTTCATATCAAATTGTTTTGACAGCCATACCTTTACGTCTGACAATACCTTTACATTGTTTCCAATGAGCAGAATATCGTCTACGTATAATACTAAGAATACCACCGCAGTTCCGTCACGCTTCTTATACACACAACTTTCGAACTCGTTTTGATCAAACCCATAAGACTTAATCACTTGATCAAAACACTGGTTCCAAGTACGCGATGCTTGCTTAAGTCCGTAAATGGATCTCTTGAGCTTGCATACGAGATTCTCTTGGCCTTTTTCAATGAAACCTTTGGGCTGTTGCATATAGATATCTATCCCGTCAAGACTTCCGTTAAGGAAAGCCGTCTTGACATCCATTTGCCAGATCTCGTAATCTAGGTGCGCAGCGATCGATAAGAGAATACGGATGGACTTAAGCATAGCTACAGGTGAAAAGGTTTCCTCATAATCGATCCCTTCTTTCTGAGTATACCCTTTGGCCACAAGCCTTGCTTTGAAGGTTTCAACCCTTCCGTCCGGTCCTCTTTTCCTCTTGTACACCCACTTGCATCCAATGGGTTCTACCCCACTGGGTGGCTCGACCAACTCCCACACTTGATTATGATCCATCGAACCCATCTCGGCTTCCATTGCCGTTTGCCACGACTCCGCGTCTTTGTCTTGGATTGCCTCATCGTACGTCCATGGGTCTGATTCAACACCGGGAACCAAATCCGAAGATTCTCCTATCCCCATGAATCTCTCGGGTTGCCTAGGAACCCTCCCACTACGACGGGGTTCTGGTTGTGAAGATGTGACGTGTGGTACATTATCTTGTATACTTGGTATCGAGGTTTGACCTCTCAATTCTTCTAAGGTAATTTCACTTTTAGGTTTCCGATTGTTCATATAGTCTTCCTCCAAGAATTTAAAGTGTGTACTAATCATGGTCTTTTGATCCTTGGGACTATAGAACATACACCCTTTCGTTCCCGCAGGGTATCCTATAAACAGCCTTAATTCCGAACGTGGATCCAACTTACCGGCTTCCTTATCTAGCACGTATGCCGGACAACCCCAAATCCACAAATGTCTTAGACTGGGCTTGCGCCCGGTCCACAATTCCATTGGGGTTTTAGGAACCGATTTGGATGGCACCAAGTTTAGAATATAAGCCGCCGTTTCCAAGGCATTACCCCAAAACGACTTGGGTAAATCCGAATAACTCATCATGGATCTGACCATCTCTAAAAGAGTCCGGTTCCTTCGTTCCGCCTCACCGTTCTGTTGAGGGGTTCCCGGTGCGGTCAACTGGGATACGATCCCTTCGTCCGATAGGTAGTTCAAGAATTCATCGCTGAGGTATTCGCCTCCACGATCTGATCGTAGAAACTTGATACTCTTTTCCCTATGTTTCTCGGCTTCGGCCTTAAACTCTTTAAACTTTTCAAAAGCTTCAGACTTATGCCGCATAAGGTAAATGTACCCATATCTTGAGTAATCGTCAATGAAGGTAACGAAATACTCATACCCCATTCTCGCTTTGATCGTCATTGGACCACACACATCGGTATGAACGAGTTCTAACACTTCTGTGGCTCTATTCCCCTTGGCTCCAAATGCCCTCTTGGTCATCTTACCCTCTAAACAGGATTCACAAGTTGGAAATGGCTCGACTTGGAGCGATTCCAAGGATCCGTCTTTCACCAATCTCTCTATCCGCTTTAGATTAATATGACCTAGTCTAAGATGTCATAGAAGTGTTTCGTTCATCTTCGAAGAACGCTTTCTTTTATTGCTCGAAATGATCGACGTGTTATTAGATTCATTATTTGAGTGGTGTGCACACTTAATCGTATAGAGATTGTTTACCAACGTTCCATGACAGATAACATCATTCTTAAAAGAAACAGTAACAACTTTATTAAAAGTAACTGAATATCCATCAAAAAACAACTTAGAAACCGAAATTAAATTCTTCATAAAGTTTGGAACGTATAAAACATCTCTTAAAATTAAAACTCTATATTCAAAAGATAGGTGCACGACTCCCACTGCTTCGGCTGCCACTCTCGTAGCATCCCCCAAAGTGATTGTGATATCATTCTTGCTAAGTCGCCGGGTTAGCTGGAACCCCTGAAGAGTGAAACAAATATGATCAGTTGCCCCGGTATCCACTACCCAAACGTGGGCAGCATACGCTGCAACATATGTTTCAACGACTAAAGCATGAGACTTACCTTTCTTTACCATCTTCTTAGGCTTAGAACAGGTAGACCTCCAATGTCCTCTTTCCCCGCAATTGAAGCACTTACTCTTACCGGATATCTTCACGCCGTACGGCTTGAAAGCTCTTTTCTTGCCTCCCAAAGTGAGTCTACTGGTTTGGTTCCTATCAACCACCTCCTTCTCAATCTCACCTTCCATTGGCCTAGATTTCGAGAAAAGGCTCTTGATCACCAAAGCCTCGTCCCTACTCCCCAAGTATGACTCTACCGTTATCAGGGCTTTGAGCAGGGTATCCAAAGTGAACTTGTGTTCAGATAACACGTATTCCCAAAAGAACCCATCAAAACTACTCGATAGCTTTAGGAGTATGGAATCGATTTGACTTTCTTCACTTTGTCCGGCACCAAGAAACTCGAGTTTCTCAAACTCACGCCTAAAATTGAGAACATGATCCCTTACGGGTGTTCCCTTCACCATTTCCTTCGTGAGCTTCTCACGAATGGTGAACAGATTCGCCATGGGGTTCTGATGTTGAAACATCTCTTCAAGGCTATTCATGATATCAACAGCCGCTTCAATGCCTTCATGAATGCGCTTCAAATCCTCAGACATGAATGTCAAGATGATGTGCTTCATGTGCTCATTGGAATGCTTCCAATCATCGAATATCGCCTTTTCCCCATTACTTGACTTATCATTAGGTTTCTTGGGTACGTCAACGCTAAATATCCAATAGTGTTCTTGCGCAGGAAGGACCATGTTTATATTACGTTTCCAATCAACATAGTTCTCACCAACAAGTTTGTTATCTTTAAGTATACTAAACAGTGGATTAAAAGGTTGCGACATGATGAACTGAGAATAAAACATACATTCATATCAATATCTAGAAAAATACGAAATTATCACATAATTCGATCACATCAATTATATTGAAACCTTAAAACAATATAATCATGCATCAGCCAACATCTCGAAACAATTTAAATGCGCCATGAGGGGTGGTCTATACATTTAAACACATTCAAGCGGATTACAAACTTAAAAGTTACAAATCCTTAATTCAAAATTAATAGTTGACTCCCACTTTGACCACATAGAAACTGACAGGGACTCCGAGGGGAGTAAGTTAATATCAATTTCCTATGCCTAAGTAATAACCATAATTAAATACAGGATTATTATTTCGCTTTGAGCAAGCCACTCGTGGTGAGGGTCAATACCGCCACTAGTAATAATCCACAATCATCCTTTCGGAATTTATTCATGTGAAAACCGTTCTTTTGGCCGATCCGAGGGGGAAATGTATTCCAAAAGAACTTCACAAATAAATAAATTATGGAGGTCAAAATAATCCAATTTTAATATCCGGAATAAAATTGCGATTATAAAAACATACTTAGTAATTTTCGAAAGTAAGGTTTTTCTTGGACAATTAAATTCATGCAAACACATATTAACAAATAATAATAAGTGCACGAAATAAAACATCCATCAAAACAAAATTAAACACATTGGAGCACTCAAATCCAATTGTCACGGTTTAATTTCTTCACGTCTTGATGCGAAAAATTGTCCTTGTTGCTTTCCGACATTCGTCTCGACGTGCTCCCACTCGAACAACAACACTTCTTCAAAACAGCATTGTTTGGGGTTCGAGACAACGTTTAAAATCACACGGAAAAAAAAAACACGAACCGAAAAAATTCCACGGCCTGAGATACAGCGCGCGTCGGCCCACGAAGTGGGCCCGCGCGCTTCCCGGCCCGAGAAGCGCCGAAACGCAGCCCCGAAGCGCAGCCCCGAGGTGCAGCCGAGGCGCTGCACGGAGGCACGCCGAGGCGCCGCCCGGAGCGCCCCGAGGCGCTGCAGCCTCGCGCCCGAGACGCGCGCGCGGTGCGCGCGGCGCCGTGCACCCGTCGCGCACGGCGTGCGCCGTGCACCCCCGTGCGCCGTTTTTTCTGCCGTTCGTCCCCATTTTCTTCACCCCTTGCATGATTTTACATCCATACACGCGCCACGCTTGTATGCATCGTCCGGGTACGCCGTTTTTAATTCTTCGTTCTTCGTCACGATCCGGTTACAATTTATTTTTACAAAAAAAATAAATACTAGATCTAGACTAGTCATTACAATGATCGAATCAAAATAAAAACAACTAATCTACTCGTGGAGTTTATCACGAGAAAAACGAATTCGAACGAATCGAATTAAAAAACAATTAATTCACACGCATGAAATTAACAACATTAAAACCATGACAATTGGATACCTGCAAAAAAGATCTAAAAATTCTACTATCCAATTTCAATTTAATGTTTAACAATTTATATTCCAATTTAAAATTCAGAGCCCGAAACCGTGGCTCTGATACCAGTTGTTGGGAAAATAGGGGTGCCCGGAATCTATTCGGGATGAAATTTAAATACGAATTTAAATACAATTATTACTAGAATGAATTAATCCTAATTAATTCAAATAATAATTCCAACAACTAATTATCATCATGCATGTTAAATTAATTTCACATATTTAACTAGGCGGAATAAACAAGTAAATATGCGATTAACGTACCTCTTGTAGAATTGGCCTTTGGATATACGGGACAATTGTAATCTCGCTCTATCAACCCAAAGTCTTCTCAAGTATTTCCCTTTTCACCTCACTTGATCGCCGGTGGGAGACGCTTTCAAGTAATTTAATAAACTAAGGAAAAAGAAAAATGTTTATGCTTCTTGATTTTTCCAACACATGGAATTATGTACTTGGGGATGAAATAATCATCCCCTATTTATAGAGGGAAGTGGCTGAAAATATGAGGCTTAATGGGCTTGGAGAAAATCTTTTCTTAGTCTCTAAGAAATCTTGAATATATCTCATATATTCTTTTCTCCATAATAAAATATTCCACAAAAATCTCATTCTTATTTTCAAGGCTATAATTTTCGAAAATTTGTAGAGAAAAATCCAAGATTTGGATCTTCTTGAATATATGAGATAATCTTGTATTCCAAGAATACTTATCTTCCATAATATCTTTCCAAGAAAATCAACAAAATCTTTTCTCAATCTACACCTCTAATTTTCGAATTTAACATGAAAAAATCAGCATAATATATTCTTTTTATTTTAATCACCTTATCATTATTGGGCTACTTAATGGGCTACTTGAGGGGCCTTAAGGAGAATTAAGATTGGACCTCCTAATGGACTTCTGAATTTCAATATTGAGCCCCAATATAATTCAGCCCATTAATATTAATTATTACCACTAATAAATTAATATTGCACTATCCATCTTAATCCATATTACGATAATATGGGCTCCCGGTTATTATTTCCCGCGTTTAAGATTATCAAGTCCATTAATTAATTAAGCTTCTGAATAGCTCTAAATTAATTAATATGTTTCACCTTGGAGTAAAGACTGCTCAACATTATTATTCGTACCGAAGAAACTAATTCTTCACTTGCAAGATTTGGTACAATAAAACTTCTGAGCCCACCAAGGGGACTAATCACACGAGCCGTACTCGCACGCGTTTCTCCGTATTAAATCTTAGCAACCGTCGTATGATTAATATTACTGCCCAAGACACAAAGTTCGAAGTTGCAATGATTCTCACCCAACATGAATCAAAGCAGTAACTATTAAGCACACACGGTCCTATTTAAGTGACGGAGATTAAGAAATCAACAACCACTGAGGTCTAATTCTTCACCTTTCATAACAGAAGAATTTCTCCTCGCTGTAGGACCTCTTCAACACATACTAAATGTGCTAGTGCAATCTCTTAGTCAAGACAGACCAATCTGAGCCTTACACATCGACCTTTCACGGCGGATTGTTCAATTCCACCTAGGTCGTGAAAATGTACATTTAGTTACAAGTAAACTGTTAATGTTGTCTTCCGTGATCGGGTATCACCACATTAACTACAACGTAACATGTACTATATATTGAACGGTTTGCAATAGAAATTCAACATTCAATCATAACTAAAGAAAATGCGATAAAAGAATTATTCTCATAAAACGAGTGTTTGATACAGGAGTTATACAAAGTAAAAGCATACTTTCACGTATAACTCCAACAGGTTTATCAACAAGAATCCAAGTTTGATTCTTCTTAAGAGACTTCATCTCTTCTGTCATGGTTGTAATACATGACTCCCTATCATCACACTCAAGTGCTTCCTTGTAGTTCTTATGTTCTTGGTACTCTATGGCTTCTGCTGTAACAAGTGCATAAGAGACCAGATCAACACGACCAAATCTTGCAGGAGGATGTATTTGTCTTCTTGTTCTGTCTCTTGTCAGGTTATAATTTCTCAAATCTGCCTCTGGCACTCCTTCCTCCTCTTCTGCTGGTGCACTATCCTCATCTGATGACTCATTCTCTCCTGGTTCTTGCTCTGGTTCAGAACCAGATGCACTATCATGATTAGGCTCCACCTCAACTTGAGTAATTGGCTCAGAAATAACACCATCCATCTCTCCAGCTGATGGTTTTCTATCACCTCCACCAGACTTATAACCCATCTGTGATTCATTGAACACAACATCTCTGCTGGTAATACACTTCTGGTTCCCAGGCTCTAGACACCACAACTTGTACCCTTTAACACCCTTTGGATACCCAATGAAAATACACTTTAAAGCTCTAGGTTCAAGTTTGTCTTGCTTCACATGAACATAAGCTAGGCATCCAAACACTTTCAACTTTGAGTAATCTGATATCTTTCTATACCAGATCTCATCTGGGGTTTTAAACTCAATAGCAAATGATGGCACTTTATTAATGAGATACACAGCTGTGTTAACAACTTCACCCCAAAAACTCTTAGGTAGATGAGCATCAGATAACATACATCTAACCTTTTCTAGAATAGTTCTATTCATTCTCTCAGCTAGACCATTCTGCTGGGGGTTTGAAGGAACAGTTTTATGCCTAGTAATACCCTTTTCCCTACAAAATTATTGAAACTCTTCTGATAGAAATTCAAGTCCATTATCAGTCCTTAAGTGTTTGATAGTTCTGCCTCTCTTATTCTCAAGTTCAATCAACCATTCTTTGAACTTAGAGAAGGCATCACTCTTCTGTTTAAGAATGTAAACCCAAACCTTTCTGGAATAATCATCAATAAGGGTAAGGAAATACCTGCCTCCACCATGAGTGGATACCCTTGCTGGTCCCCATACATCAGAATGTATGTAATCCATAACCTCCTTGGTGGTATGCTTCCCTGTAGGTATGCTTGCTTCTTTGATTTTCCCAGAACACACCTCTCACAGAACTCCAGCTTACATATCCTCTTCCCAGGGATTGCTCCCTTCTTGGATAACTCCACCAGGCCCTTCTCACCAACATGTGTCAATCTCTTGTGCCACAAGTTGACATCAGAAGACTCCATAGTAACATCAGCTGATCCTGTTACAGTTCTTCCAATCAAAGTATACAAACCATTCTTGATCATACCCTTCATAACAATTCTTTCAGATTTGGTTATTGACAGAACTCCCTTTTCTGTCTTGAATTCAAAACCTTTGGAATTCAAAGTACCAAGAGAAATAAGATTTCTCTTCAACTCAGGAACAAACCTGACATCAGATAAGATCCTATCAACTCCATCAAACATCTTGATCTTGATAGAACCGGATCCTTGCACTCTACAGCTCTCATCATTACCCAAAAGAACAAGACCTCCATCAATCTTCTCAAGATTCAGGAACCAGTCTTCATGTGGACACATATGAAAAGTACACCCAGAGTCCAGGACCCATTCTTGACTTAGTCTCTCATGACTAACCATCAAGACTTCTGCACTATCATATCCTTCAACCTCCACCACAGCTGCATTTCCATCTTGATCATTTTGATTATCTTTCTTCCTCCTTTCAGGGCAATTCTTTCTCAGATGACCTTCCTTATGGCAAATGAAACACTTTCTCTTCTCAACAAAATCTGATTTCTTCCCACCCTTATTCCCTTTTCCACCATTCTTCTTCTTGGACTGAAACCCCTTCTTCTTCTTGGATTGAACATTCAATCCTTCAGCAGGCTTCTTCCCTTCAGTCTGGATCTGTAGAAATTTGGTTTTCAGGGCAGTTTGAATATCATCAAACATCACCTGATCTTGTCTTCCAAACAACAAGGCATCTTTAAAATTTTCCAGAGACTTAGGTAGAGAATTCAATAGCATTAATGACTTATCCTCATCATCAATTGTAACATCCAAACTCTCTAGATCATCCACCAATCTGTTGAACTTGTCCAACTGATCACCAAGATTCTTGTCTTCACTCATCTTGAAGACTTGAAGCTTCTGTTTCATGTATAACTTGTTCGTAACAGACTTGGTCTGGTATAACTGCTCCAGCTTATTCCAGACTTCAAGAGCGGTTTTCTCCTTCGATACTTCCCTCAATGGTTTATCCCCAAGACACAAGATAAGCGCACTGTGCGCTTTCCTCTTGTTCTCCTCCACCTTCGTCGGATTAGTTCCAGAAGCCACCTGATCCGGTGGCAACAAGGCTTCATACAAACCATTGTGTACCAAAAGAGTCTTCATCTTAATCTTCCATAAGCTGAAATCGTTCTTCCCCGTGAACTTCTCAATGTCGAACTTAGTTGTAGCCATGATTGCTTCCCACAGACGGTGCCACTTGTTAATCGTTTTGGATTCACAAGAAAACTTATAATCAGGGAATCGGAATTATGGTAACAATAAGAACGAAATTGAAAACACACAAGAACACCAGAATTACGTGGTTTGGAGATGAATACTCCTACGTCCACGGGATCCGAGAGGATAGCTTTTCACTAAGAAAGAATGGAAGAAGTTACAATTCACTCAATCTCACAAACTCTCTGTGTTTGCACTCAGTAATGATCTCACTCGTGATGTGTTAGTTTCTCAGCTAAGAAACCCCTTTTATATAGTTACAGAGATTGAGATGAACCCTAGAATCGATTCAGTTGTAACAAACTCAGGTGCAAGGTAGTTATCCAGCTGGCTAACGAATTCAATAACCGCACCAGTTGATTCAGTTAGAACCGCCATCGTGCTAGCTTCAATTTGGTGTAATTCGCGTCTTTGAACTTTGGATCAGATGACTTGACCTCCTCTGGTTCTGGTTACTTACATCAGATGACTTCTGGTACAGACCTCCTCTGATAGGACTCCTCTGGTATACCTCATCTGATGGACCTCCTCTGATAGCTCATCTGCCAGACTACTTTGGTCAGACTCCACTGGTCATCCTCATCTGGTCCACCTCCTCTGGTACCCAAATTTGACTAACTTCTACGGCTAACACATTTACAACATAGCTTACTATTGAATCAAGCTCAGCAGACAAGATACTTCACATTTGACACTTCGCATATCTCATTCTATATTTCTTGGATAAGAAGAATACAGTACAAAACATCATTTTCCCCGTCTCTGGGTTAATGGCACAAGCAAACCGTCTGTCTCAGGAATAAATACTACTATTCGGCACAGTGAAATCGGCCACAATGGGCACTTGGTAGCCTCATGATCATTTGTGGTTCCCAACTGGACCATTTTACCCCTCATTTGTCTACAACGAGGTATCTTCAGAAAAAAAAAACTCACTTATACTTAGTCATTTTGTTATGATTTTTCTTCCATAACAAGTTTGCTAACTTGAGTATCGGAGAGTTGATGTCGGAGCTTCCTCCGGCCCAATATTGTGCAGGAAACTCGCCGAAATCTGTGGATGTCACTGGAAGCTGCTTTGTTGAGCTCCAAAGACGTTTTCTAGCTTTCTCTACTGTATTCTTGCATTTACATAGAGACTCTTAGGTAATAAACTTCTCTAATATTCATGTGATTTATGTTGATCTTGAGTTTGCACTCATCACTGCTGATGATATGTTATATAGGCATTAATTTTCACCCATACTATATATCTAATAGTTAAAAAGTTCAATTAATCTACAATATTATAACATTCCATTTCTTAGATGCAATTGCATTCATGCATTTAAATTAATAATTCAACGTGAGGAAAAAATCACCAACCAATCACTCTAAATCAACAAACATAAATAAAGTACTTTGCAAAAATATATGCAACAGAGAGTACCATTGGTGTTTCTTTTTTGGTTAATTGTAAAAAGAATCACAAACTTTATAGTTTTTATCAATCACAACATGAACTTTTAAAATTTACAATTCGATACACGAACTAATTTATTATTACAATTTGATACATGATATAAATTTTTGGGGTTACTCAATACATGGTATAAATTTTTAGCGATACTAACACTATGTTGCAGCCGAAGCCGCCACAAAAAACACGTCATACGCTACATTAAATGCATTACAAATTACAATTATAATTTTTGTGTGGCTGTAAATTAAATAGTAGAAAAATATAAAGTTTAGGTTATAAATTGAAATTTTTTATAGTACAAATATGTAATTTGATAAAAAAAATATTGTACATGCTACATATTGATAAAAGAGTCATATTATACGAGTTTGATATTAACTCATCTATTTATTTACCCCATCTTTTATAAATTATGATGGCGCCCATCTTTTCTATTTTTTCTTTCTGGTTTTCAATTTATTTTTTTTTTTTTTATTTCTCAAAATCATTGTATGCATCTTTTTTTGCCCTTAACGAGAAAAAAACTTAACGCCTTGGGAAAAAAAATTGTGTGATTTTCTAATAAGGGACTTTAATTTCATTTTAGATATTTTATTCATAAATTTCACTTGATCAATTACACAAGTACTATAGGTTTCTTTATAAAAAAATTTCTTGATTTGATTTCCATTTCTTTCTAACAATTGAAAGGAAATAATTTTTTTATGGCCAACAACTTAAGGGCTAGCAAACACTGAAAAAAAAAATGCGGAGTATCGATCGATTTTTGTCACAAAATATCATTTGCGACCGATTTCTGACCAATAAATGACGGTTTCTAAAATGCGGGTAGCTAATATTAGCGATCGTCATTTTAGATCAATCGCCGATCAGAGACCGCCTAGACGGTCACTAATATTTAGGGACCGCCTCCGGTCAGTCGTTGATCCGGCCGGGTATGACCCGGTTGGATCGTGGGTTTTGCGACCGCTAGAGCTGGCGGTCGCTAATTGTTGAATCTGCGGAAAAAAATGGCTCAGTGGGTTTGAACCTGTGCCCATTGGGGTCCAGGCGGAGCGTGAACCACAGAGCCACTGACCCAGTAGCTCATATTTGGCAAGTCATATTGTATATAAGCCTTTGCAAGGCTTGTAGGAATAATTGGGCACATATATACCCTAGAGGAATCGAACCGCCGACCTCCAGGTTGCCCAGAGGAGGCGTGGACCACTCGGACACTTGCTTTTATTGTTCATTCTTATGCATTTAATTGTATATAACTTCAAATTGAGTCTCGTTCTTTTTTTTAATTCATCAAATTAATTTATTTTTAAATATATATTTACTAACTTTTTTTTATTTTATAAATTTAATATTTTAGACTAATATAAATTATTAATTTATTCATTTTTTTATGCATTTAATTGTATATAACTTTAAATTGAGTCCCGTCTTTTGTAAAATTCATCAAATTAATTCTTTTTTGTTTCTAATTTATTTCTATATATATATATATTCACTAACTTTTTTTATTTTGTAAATTTAATATTTTAGACTAATATAAATTATTATTATTTTCATTTTTTATGCATTTAATTAAGTCCCATTTTTTTAAAAATTCACCAAATTAAATCGGTCACTAATCCGAAGAATGTGACGTCGTCTAACCTTGTCGGTCAAGACGGTCACTAAATTCAGCCTCTAATTAGCGACCGATTTGTCAAACGGTCGCTAATCAACAATCTTTTGACCATTCCAGATTGTCAGTCGAAAATCGGTCGCTAAACATCATATTTAACAATCAATTAAGTGGCGATCGCTAAAATCGGTCGCTAAAACGCGTCTTTTTTGTAGTGAAAAGAAGGATAGTAGATTTTGGAGCTGACAATTTTCAGAGAATCAGAAGTGACTTTGAAAAGGCCTGCAATACAATTGATTTTTGGAGTTTCTTTTTGGATATATCATAGGTGGTGTGTATGGATTAAGGAGTATATAAAGAATTATTAGTTTTAATTGGAGTAAAGGAACTGATTTTTAAACAGATGTGAGCGCATATATTATTGGGAGTGGACGGGATATATACTAGTTTCTGGACTTAAAATCGGAGAATAAATCTGTTTTCGTTGGAGGATAACTTGTATAATTTCTGATCTTCTTTTGAAAATTCAGAAATCAACAATTGTATCCTATCTGCCGGCTAGGTGGTCGTGTTATTGAACCATCTCTGTTATTTGATTTGTATTGCTCCATGCAATCTGATTTTCTCCAGGCATTTGCTTTTTTCAAAAAAAAAAAAACTATTTAGCAGATTAATTTAACGAGGGTTCTGAATAAAATAGTTTTGAATGTGGCTGTGGTTATAATCATTTAACATTATAAAATATTAGTAAGTGATCACACGAAATGTTGGAAGCATTAGGTTCAAACTTCAATGGACAACAAACTTTATTGAACTGAAAGTAATACTTTTCATATTGAATAGATGGAAAAAGTGAAGTACAATGAGAAGAGCTACAAGGTATTTATAGATGTTAATTAAGTAACTACCTCAATAACCTTATAGCTATAAAATATAAACAACTATAGTGTATATTCACTTAACAACTCTATAAGAATTTGTTTGTTTTGGGATTCATCCAGACAGGACTAGGACTTTCCGGCCCCATCTCATTCTAGTTACAGATGTAACATCCAGTTTTTACATCTCATTTTTCATCCACACCTGTAAATATTTATTATTACTCATTCCAATACAATTCACTTTATATCACTTTTCTCTCACTCAATCATTACTCACATATCACTTTTCTCTCATTTACACTTTATTTTCTACTTTTCTCTTACACATGATTTGACATAAAGTAAGATCTCATTCTACTAAAATCTCAAAACAAACACATACTTTTATTATCATCCAAGACTTTACATCCACACTTTACATCTTGTGGATGTAAAATCATGACTTCACGCACCCACCTAAATCCTAAAACAAACAAGCGCTAAGTGAAATAACACTTTTATAACTACTTATCTAATAAACTTCAGAATAAAAGGCAATTACATTACAAACTAGTTAAACAAAATAGATGCATCAAGTATTAATAAACGGATCGAACTCAAAGATATTGTTGATCATGCCACTTCTTTCTTTGCATCGAGAAAGACACTAGTAAGGACCATCTTGGTTACGAATGAAGCCTTCAACGACTTCACAGCCTACAGAAAATAAATAAACAACGACTTCACAGCCTACAAAAAATAAATAAACAAGTATATAATTGACTTAATTCAGAAAATAAGTATAAAATTATTACTATGAAAAGCTCAATACTTTTTTAGCAAGTGCAGAAAATTGATATTTCTGCCCAGTTAGGATTTTTTTTACCCCCTAGATTGAAAATTTGCTTAGACACTAGTGGAAATAAGGGGATATAAAAGGTTGTGAGATATAATAAAGATACACACCAAGGTAAGGGTGCAAGAGAGATAAGTTTCATCCTTACTCCAATTAGTTTTCAACCTGTTTCTAATAAGTTTCTAACAAATTAAGGGTAAAAAAATTATAATTGGGCAGAAAAATAAAAACAAAATTGGAGACTTGAAAGGGGGTAAAACTTCTGTTATTAATATATGGGAGAAAAACTGATAAAAAAAAAATTCTTATTTGCTCTAAATTTGGCAGCGCAAATGATTTTACACTCTTTTGAAAGAAAAAAAAAATATTGACCCTTCAGCAGTGCCAATTTTTGTCAACTATTTTGTCAATTTTTTTTTGGACAAGAAAGAGATTTTTTTTCAAAAGGAAGACAAAAACCAATAAAATTTTAAGGCAATTTTACATGTTCTCTCTAAATATATACTCCTCCGATTCATTTTAGATTATCTCAAACAAAAAAGAAGTGCCTGAATTAAAATAATTGTTTATTGTGGGTATAAAATAATTATTTGTAAGGGTAAAAAAGTCAAATGGTAAACTTTAAAAGGGTAGTGTTTCATTTCTGCTATTTTGAAAAAAGAGAAAAAAAAAATCATTTAATGGAAAAATAGATAATTTAAAATGAATAAGAGGGAGTATTTGATAAATGATACCTCCGAAATCCACCACCTTCTCCTCCAAGGCAAACACATCTGCTTGAGCAAACTAGTAATGGAAGTACACATGGGCTTCACTCCCAAATCGTCCATCACCATCTAAATCACGGCCTCCTTCACAAATCCACCTTCGCGAAGCAAGAGGAGGAGCCACATAATTTCACACTTTGGACATTGCATTGTGGCAGAAATCAGAAACATCGTAAGTATAGTTGCGAAGTTTACAGAAACACGAGTATAATCTTTGCGATGACTCATTGAGATTGAAGATAGGACTCAGAATTCTGTCCTTGCTTATGTTTGGTCGAATCACTACAAAAAAAAAAACACTGTTTTGTGACGGAATTTGCGACCGGAAATCCGTCGCAAACAGTGTTTTGCGACGGACACGTATCCGTTCCTAAAACAGCCGTAGCTAATTTTTGCGACGGATTTTGCCATCCGTCGCAAATTAACGACGGATAAATCCGTCGCAAAAGTGGTGGGTCAGACCCGGCCCGGTCGCACAGAATTTGCGACGGACAGTAGTCCGTCGCAAATCTTTCGGGTTAGACCCGATCGGGTCAACAACATTTGTGACGGCTACATTCCGTCACAAATGTTTATATATATATATTTTATTTTTTTCTGTTATAATTTGCGACGGGCTGTTTTCCGTCGCAAATTACCGAGCCTATACAAAAGAAAAAAGTGGCTCGCGTGGTTCGAGCCCGGGCACCCGGGGCGGGCGCGGACCACTGGGCCACTCGGCCCATTGCTTATTATATGCGGTCCACCTTCTATATTACTCTTATTAGGCCTTGAACAATTAATCCAATTTTGCGCCCAAGGGGAATCGAACACGGGACCTCTTGTGCAAGAGGAGGGGGCGCGCGCCACTAGGGTACAAGCTACTTTCGTTCATTTTTATGCAATTAATTGTATATGTATTCAAATTAAGTCATTTTTTTTATAATTCACCAAATTAATTTCTTTTCGTATCTAAGTTGTTTATTAAAATATTTTGCCCAACTATTTTTTTTTTTTTTTTTGTAAAATTATTTATTTCGACAATGCATAATTTTATAATTCGTTCATTTGTACGCAATTAATTGTATATGTATCCAAATTGACTCATTTTTTTCTATAATTCACCAAATTAATTCATTTTCGTTTCTCACTTGTTTTTATAAATGTTGTGGTCATTTTAATTTTTATTAGTTTGGTACAATTATTTATTTCGACTCCCGCTTAAATTTATAATTCGTTCATTTGTATGCAATTAATTGTATATGTATCCAAATTGATTCTTTTTTTTTTCATAAATTTAATTTCTTTTCGTATCTAAATTGTTTATTAAAATACTTTGCCCAAGTATTTTTTTGATTTTGTAAAATTATTTATTTCGACAATGCATAATTTTATAATTCGTTCATTTGTACGCAATTAATTGTATATATACAAATTGATTCTTTTTTTTTCCATAATTCACCAAATTAATTCATTTTCGTTTCTCACTTGTTTTTATAAATGTTGTGTCCATTTTATTTTTGTTTTTATGCTAAAATTATTTACTTTGACATTAAATAAAAGTAAATTCAAACTAAAATAAATTCACAAAATTATAAATTAAAGTAACAATTCAAAAATTAAATTAAAGTAACAATTCAAACTAAAAAAAAATGTACTTCATATTTATTAAAAATTAAATTTTTTTAACCGTCGGAATTAAATCCGTCTTCCTCTTCCTCCTCATCCTTGCCCAGGTTAACAATCGGCGGCATCGATGGCTAGGTCGGCGGGATCGGCGGCATCGATGGCTGGGTCGGCGCATCGGTGGCGCAGGCATTTGCGCTCGTGGCACTGAATCAGAGACGAATATCTGCCACCACGCCTGCATGGCGGCTGTATACTCCTGCACCTCAACCCGATACCACTGCATCTCGGTTGTATACCGGTCGTGCGCCTCTCGCTGCTGCCTCTCATACTCTTCTTTCTCTCGTTGCTGCCTCTGCGTGTTCTTCATCTGCTCCACCACTGAGGCAAGCTGTCTCTCGACCTCATTGGGATGAGAGTCGATGGAAGACTGAGAGGAGGATGAGCCCGAGCCACGAGGTCGGAAAAAGTTCTTTCCAAAGTTGTCCAATCCAGCGAACCGCCCCTTTTTAGCCTTGACGTTCTTGAAGTACAATTCATTTTGAACGTCAACAGAAGGCTGTGTAGGGGGGCATCGACCCCGACCTCTCTGCCGTTTCCTTAGGCTGAGGCTGAGAGGCAAGGTCATCGAGCATCTTTCTCTGCAAATTCATTATACAAAAAATTAAATAAATTGAACACAAAATATAAAATAATACTTTTAATTTTAAAAATTGAAATAATACTATTAATATTGAAATACTACTTACGTGGATCTCGGTGGTACGGCCGTAGGTAAACTTCCCAGTCTCCTCGACGAGTGGGTGGGCGAGCTGCAATCTCTCAAAATGAGAGGGCTCGCGTCCTTGCTCCGCCGCCTAATTAGAAAAAAAGATAGTAAAAATTAATACCACTCATAAAAAATTAGGGAAAAAATAATATAAATTCAAAAACTACAAAATTAAAGACGAAACTTACAAATCTCAACCCGTGCTCATAAATGGACCGAGAACCGGCCCGATGTCTCGCCATTCCTTCTCCATCAAGGTCACTACGCCGATTCGCCTTGTTTTCGCCGACTTCTCTTTGAATTCAGGAGAATCCCAGTACCGGAGGAATTGGTCCCAAATCGACTGCCTTTCACTGTCAGTCCCCATGTCTGTGGCCTCTCCCTTCTTGTACCACTTCTCCCTCATTCTAAAAAGGAGGTCTCTGTACCTTTCCACCGCATATTTTTCGAAATTCTTCCACATCTGGTCATCGTGCTCCGGTGCCCAGACACATTCTTTTTGCAATTACAATTTAAATGTAAATATTTATTTATATATTTGATATTAATAAACGGTGAATTAATAAATTAAATTAATACCTTAAACTCCTCGAAGTATGTCTGTTTCATTGCATCGGACACTAGCCCCCAACTGTAAGTGGTGGGCTCGAATCCACATCCAAGGATGGACCGGGAAACCTGATTACTAGCCTCATGACCAGGAATCCAACTGTAAAATTAAAACTTCAAAGTTAGTAAAATAATTAGGTTTTAATTAATAAAAAAATTGAGTATAAAATATTAAAACTTACGTTGAACCATGTGGCTGAACAGTCATCCGTGCTTTAACAATCGGATGATGTCGGGAGGAGGATGAGCCCTCAGCAGTTTGCTGTGAGAAGGAGTCAGGCTGTGAAGAGGTCTCTGATTGAGACATCAGTCTAAAAATAGGTGGAACCATAGGTCTCAGTGAGGCCCGTCGTCTACTCCCTCCTCGACTCGCCTCCTCATCCCTCGGAGGCTGCTGACTGCCACTGCCACTGCCTTGTCCGCTCATCTATAACAAAATTCAAAATATTAAATTAAAATCAATGAAATTAAACATGCTTTAAAAATCTATAACATAATTCGAAAAAAATTATAAACATGCTTTAAAATTAAATTAAAATTCGATCAACTAATCTAATACAACTAAAATCAATTAATTAACTGCAATTCAACTAAAATTAATTCTAAACTTAACAAAAATTAAATATGCTTTAAATTAAATTCGATCAACTAAATTCAATCAACAAATTCAACTATTTCTAAACATGCTTTAAAATTAAATTAAAATTCGATCAACTAAAATCAATTCATTTCTAATATAATTCAAACAATTCAACTAATTCAATTATAAGCTTAAGAAATTCTAAACATGCTTTAAAATTAAATTAAAATTCGATCAACTAATTAAATTATAATTCAACTAAAATCAATTCATTTCTAATATAATTCAAACAATTCAACTAATTCAATTCTAAACTTAACAAAAATTAAACATGCTTTAAATTAAAATTCGATCAACTAATTCAACTATTTCTGAACATGCTTTAAAATTAAATTAAAATTCGATCAACTAAGCTAATTCAACTAAAATCAATTCATTTCTAATATAATTCAAACAATTCAACTAATTCAATTATAAGCTTAAGAAATTCTAAACATGCTTTAAAATTAAATTAAAATTCGATCAACTAATTAAATTACAATTCAACTAAAATCAATTCATTTCTAATATAATTCAAACAATTCAACTAATTCAATTCTAAACTTAACAAAAATTAAACATGTTTTAAATTAAAATTCGACCAACTAAATCAACTAAAATCAATTCATTACTAATATAATTCAAATAATTTAACTAAAATCAATTCTCAACTAAAATCAATTCTCTAAACATGCTTTAAAATTAAATTTTAAACGGTAAAAATGAAGAAAACTTACGGTTTATTTGTAGAAAATGTCGAAACGAGAACTCGGTAGGGACGGATTGGCTCTACAATCAACTAAACCCGACTTCTCCTTCCTTTTCCTTTCGTTTTCCTCCTCTTCTTTTTTCTCGCACTCTCCGTCTGTTTCGCGGGGAGAGTTTTATAAGTGTAAAATAATTTGCGACAGACGTCTATCCATCGCAAATTTTGCCTGTCAAAGTAAAAACGACGTCGTTTTTACTGATTTGCGACGGCTTTTCCGTCGCAAATCAGTCAACGCACCGTTTCCCGAGAAGACGCATAAAAACGGTTCGGATTTGCGACGGGCATTCCGTCGCAAATCAGTCAATGGACTGTTTCCCGAAAGGTCGCGAATATAAATTTAAGATTTGCGACGGCTTTGTTCCGTCGCAAATACAAAGTTTAAAATTGTGACGGCCTGTTTCGTCGCAAATCAGTCAAACGGGTCGCTTCCCGAACGGTCACCTTTAAACGAGTATGTTTTGCGACGAAAGAGACCGTCGCAAACTCAAAGTTGAAATTTGTGACGACCTATCCGTCGCAAATGTAGCCGGTTTAAGACGAAGGCGGTGGGCCTTAGTTGTTGCGACGGACTTTTCCGTCGCAAATTACTAACTTTTGCGACGGTCTTCCTAAGTCGTCGCAAAGTGTCATCTTTTTCGACGGCTTACCAAAATCCGTCGCAAATTCACGAAATTTGCGACGGATATTTGGCCGTCGCTAAACTCCGTCTTTTTTGTAGTGAATGAAGGAATGATCGCTTTGATAAACATTTGGAAGTGAACCCACCATTTCTTGTTTTCCCAGAAGACGAATGAATGAAGAAGAGGAGGAAATCCACAAAATCTTTCCCGACCTCCGCGTACAACACTCTTTTTGCCGTCAATCATCAGTTTAATTTTCAATTTCGTTACTTAAGTTTTTTGTAATTAACTTGGACTGGAGATCTATATATATAGAGGCCAAGTTTTGATTCGAATTCTCTACGGCTCTTCAACCACCTTACATATATATCACTCATGTGGACCAGATTAATTTCTGCTATTATTACGAGAATGCAGGTAGGTCATCATCATATTTACCTTCTCATATTCTTTTCAAGATTTGACTTCAATTATATATGATAAGAAATATAAATGAATTAATTTTACACATTCCTATAAATTTAAATTTTAGATGAAATAAATATGATATTAAAACCAAAAGTTTGTGCCCACACTTTTTGAATTCGACAAGAACTTGTACAGATTAAAAAAAAAAACATATAAAGACCTAAAACCTACGGTTAAAACGGATATCGGATAGAATAATTATGGGAGAAAAAAAAAAACACACTCCCTCTAATTTTTTTTACCTCTCATTTTATCTATTCACATGAATTTTTCATCAATTATGGTATCTAAAGTTAGGTCTCAATTTTTTAAATGGGTATAAAAAGAATTTTAAAATTGGAGCCAGCAAAATAAATTTTAACAAGTTAAAAATAGGTATTTTGAGATAGTCCCACAAAATAATATTGTTATATAGTCATTTATGAAAATATCAATTGAGCAGGGGGGTAAATTTTGGCAATTAACAATTAAGTTTGAGATAGAGAGGAAGTATGATTGTAATCTATATATATTTAAGTGGGAATAATATCTTCCTTATAGTTACATTTCATGTTATTATTTTCTACATATTAATTCACATTTATTAATTAAATTTAATTTAACTTAGAGTGATAAATAATAAAGTAGACATTAATTTTGAGACGACTACTACTTTTTTAGGGTTATTTTGTTAGAAGATATAAAATATATTTTCTTCGATAATTAATATAGTGACAAATAAAGATATATACCATTTTGAATGAGATTGATTAAATATAGACGGAGAGTATAATATAAAAAGGTGTGATTCTAATTTTTAGATAAAGCATTAATTAACAAAATTTAACTAGTTTATGGACTGTCGGTCGATGGTCACTGAACATCGAAATTTTTGTAGCATCATTCTTTGCACAATGGGGAAAATTGCACTTTCAGTTCCATAGAAATATTTTTAAAAACACTTTTGGTTCCATTCTTTAAAAGTAATTCTTTATTTGTAAAATTGGTCCCAAATGTGTTAAGTATTTGATGATTGAGACCATTTTTGCATATAAATAGACCACTTTTAAACATTGAGACCAAAAGTGGTTTAATAACATTTCTATTGGACTAAAAGTGCAGTTTTCCCTCGTAAAATACTTCTCTTTGAATTTTTATCTATCTCATTCTATTAATTTACACAAATTAATTTTTTATCAAATAGGGTATAAAAAACTCTTATATTCATATTAAATTTATATAGTCCACAATAAATATTACTCCCTCCATCGGCATGTCTCACTACCTCTTTAATAGTCTATTTTTCACTTCTCATTTTCATTACTTTTTATTTTTTGTATTACATCACTTATACTACAACTATTATCTCAACACTTGTCTTAATCCGTAAATCCGAAATCTATGGAAGGTTTATAGCGAAATCTTGGGAGAAGAAGGTAATTTGGCATTGCTATTGATGTACTAATGACAAATAAAAAGAAACACTGTTTTGGGAACAAATAGAAACAGAGGGAGCACGTAGCATGTAGCATGTGTGAATGCAGTTTTAAGCCAATGGGATAGCTCAAAACCCTGTGCCAAAACAAGCAAGAACATTCATTAGTTGCCCACTTGAAGTTCAAACCTCTACATGATCGGTTAGTTTCACTTTTACTTTTCAATCTTGCATGTAAATGTTAATCTGGATTTTAATTTTCAATCACTTATTCTTCTGTGCTAAGAATCAAGATTGCACAAAAGCAACTGAAAATTGCATTCAATAAGATTAACAATCCCTACGAGCATCCTTCAAGTACTAATCTAAAGTACAGTAATCATAGATACATTGCCACAAAGTTATAAATGTGCATCCACTTGTTTGATTGATACAACACTTCATTCTGGTCTCCTCATTTTGATATTGAGAGGTCTTTCTTTGTAAGATTGAACCTTTTCAGCTGCTCTGCGCGACGGTCTGGATATAGACCTCCTTCGTCCTTCCATATCCAATTGAACGACGCTTTTACCATCTTCTGGAAACTTGGCTTCATCAATCTCAAACAAGTTGTCCGTTGGTTCGTCGTGTCTAGTTCTTGAGCTAGTCGATTGCCTTCTCACACAACGCCTGCGATAAATAACAAGGTCATGTTACTAAGGAAATGTTTCACTTTTTTCATTTTTTGGCCATTTTACTCCCACATTTCGTCCCATCGTTAGTTGACCATTCGTTAACTATTTGATGATGCTAATTGTAATTAAAAAAAATTGAATAATTACGTTTATAACACCCCCAAATAGTTGATTTCATCAGTCAACGAACGGTCAACTAACGGGAGGGACCAAATATGGGAGTAAAAGTGTACTCCCGGGACCAAACTTGATAATGATGGAAATGGGAGACCAAAAGTGAAATTGGAGTTAGGTTCTTGGACCAAAATTGATGTTAACCCAAACAGGATAAGCAAATCTAAAGATTATAACAAGTGAGTGTGCAGTATTTTGATTCATTTTATATACAACCCTTTTTCCGTATCTAAGTGAAGATTAAATTCAGTGCGGACGGTACAGTTACAGTTAAAAGTGCAAACCTTTTGCTTGCCGCAGCTTCCTTTTCAGTTTGTTGTTGAGACACAGTTGAACTGCCCAAAGCTGCACATTGTTATTAACACATGTTAATTGCATGCTAAAGACGTTTACAAGATTGAAAAATACGCGGCATTTATTCCACAATCTTACATCGGCTTCTAGAGAGACGTCGTCTTCTGGTATCCTCATTATTAGTTTCAACCACAGCTTCCTGCATATTTGTAGAGCATGATAAACAATAAGTTAACAGAACGAAATGATTACACTTTTATACTCACAAATTTGCAGCTATTATACCTGAAATTGAGTGTTTTGAACATTCATTTCCTCCTTCTCCTAAACAAGTCAATGTGCACCCCATTAGAAAATTGGTAAAACGAATAATGAACTCAAAACCACACTCTAGATGCTTATAACATCATACCCATATGTGAGCATATGAACCAAAACTATGAGTATTTGATCGTGTACCATCACTAGTACTGTTATTTTGGGATTTTACTAAAGCATTTAGGACTCAAGAACTTACGATCATAGGGCTCGCCTTTGAGATATTCAAACTAACACAGAAGGGATTTCCATAAAATTCTTCAGTAGCCTTTATCTTCCATCAAATAATAGTTAACTTTTAAGTTTGTAGCACAAATGCAAATGTCATCGTACTGAAGAAACATAAGACAACTAAGGATTTCCACGTATAAACAGAATTAGACTCATAACTTGCCCTCTGAAATAACTTCATAAAGACGAAAAGTTAAGTCCTTTTCTCAGGACCATTCATTAAGTAGTTATAACACACAGTAACCAAAGAATTTGGGATAAAATCATAATTATTACATAAAGGACTCCATATAAACAGCTCACCTTCAGTTCTAAATTCTTTGTTTTAAGAAGTACATCTTTGCAAGCTACTTCATGTTGCAATGCTTTCAACTGTTAAAACGAAAGAAACATTAGTTGTACATTGGAAAAAAGTAATCGAAGTCCACTTTCAATTAGGCTTACTCTTTCTCTCCCCATATTAAGCTCCTACACGAGGCAACAAAAACAAAGTTAAAACTTAAACCTTAATTATATTTGAATTAGGGCAACAATTTTAGTAGGGAAATTCTCACCCCTAAGATTTGACTATTGGTTTGAGCAAGGGTCCAATTCTGTATCTTCATCTTCTGAAGACAGGCTCTCAAACTCTGAATCTCAATTCCACTCACCTCTATAATTTTACTGTACGGAGGAAATATTCAGAAATTACCTACATTAACACACTAGAAAAACAAAATGAAAGCATGGCCATTACTTTTAATTGAATAAATTCTTACTTCTTTTCTTGAATATGATTCATCAGGGCCATCTTTTCCTGAAGTAAAAAAAGGGGATAAAATGTGAGACATAAATTATGATAAAATGACAGAAAACAAAAGAATGAAATTGAGAGTGTATGCCTTTAGAAGATGGTCAATTAAATCCTTAGCGGAAACATTATCAGGGGCCAATTTCTCAGAAATCGAGGGGGATTTAGGTTGCGGCAAAGAATTAGTAATGTCTGAAAGCCTTCTCCTCATAATCGTCCCAAAAGAGGATCTTTTCGCCATTTTATCCCCTTTCATCTTACAATTGGAGATGTACACACTCAAATCTCAAGAAAACAAGTGGGTTCTCTCAAGAAAAGAATCGAAACTTATACTCAAGATTTATTCTAAGAGAAAATTACTTTATAACATCAAGAAATCAAACGGGTCGATTGTAGAAAGGGCGTAAAATTAAGGTTTGCTTGAATTTCTGACACGGGGCGATTCGGAAATGAAATTTGGGGGAAGAGAAACAGTGGAGTTGTTGTGCAGAGACAAGTCTGGGAGGGAATTTGTGGGCTTGAAAAAGGGGGAAAACTTGGAGAAAACAAAAATAAAAGAAAAGAAAAAGCGAAAGATGGAAACTTGGCAAAAGAAGGGTTTGAAATTTCTTTAATAGGATCCAACGGCTTTCCGAACTGAGGCGTTTGAAGGCCTATTTTACGAGCCTAAATTTTTAACTGGGGACCACCAGTCCGAACCTAATTTTGAATAGGCTCGGAGGAGTGTTCGGCATCTTAAATTATGATTGGGATTAAATAAAATATAAAGAATAAATTAAAAGGTCTTATTAAAATAAACGGGGCCACGTGCATATTAACGACCATGGAGTGTCACTCACACATACGGGTCCTTTTTGCTAGTTATCTGTAGTAGTAATTTAGTATACTTTTCTCGGAACTAAATCAATAGAGTTTGCATTTTTTCTTCGAATGTAATATTTTAGAATTATCACTTTTTTATAAAACTGTTAAAGGTATATAATATCAAACGCATGAGACTCGAACAAAAATAAAAGTAAGATCAGCTAAATCACCAATAAAGATTAAAAACAAAAACAAAAACAAAAAGAATTTCTTTTTAATTTTTGACCACTTTCTTTATCAAAATGAGATGTTCTTCCATTGAAACTTATTTATAATAAAAAACTGATATTATAACATTCATTTACTGATATGATTTCTCATATAAATTAATACACATAACATTTTTACACTAGAATATTATTTTGTAAATGCAATAGTGTCACTAAATGAATATTATGGTATCATTGAGTGAATGTAAATATGTATAAATTCATATTATGACAAAGTTTAACAAGGGACCTTGTGTACCAAATATATCAATGAAGGCGTCTTTCTTCAACGTTTTTGATGTTGAAATGCACACGTTTTATTATGTGTAATATGAAGATTTAATTCCGAAATAAAATAAGGTTGTGACAATGATAAAACAATTAGGTTTATAAATACCGCACCGTGCATAACTGCATATCCCCAAATATAAGAACGCAAATCTTTTGGGTTGAAAAAACTTGCGAGTTTAATTGAGTCTGAGAGACAAAATTACTTGTTTATATTAATAGTATTAATTATTTGTTCCTATATTATTATATTAAAAGAGTAATATAATGTAAGACATGTATTATTACCTTGTTGTTCATGCAATTTTAGTATTTTACTATTTAGCATGATTTATATGGCAAACAAATAATAACCGTTAAGATAACATGAAATATTATGTATATAAACAGACTAGAGTGTACCCACGCGAATTTCGCGTACTGAAAAAATATATTATATTTATTTTCTATAAATATTTAATATAAGAGTATTTTTGTTTAAAAAAATTCGAAGTATATACAATAAATTATGGGGTTAGTTTAGCTGTGGCCCGTGCCCTTCACTAAACCCTATAGATATATCATACAAACTAAATAATTAAAAAAAATACCAAAATTCACATAAATTAATAAGAATTATGGAATAATATTACTTAGACTAATAATTTAATAATAATCAATTTTCATTTCAATATTGAATAATTTATAAATTAATCAACATTATTAGTTATTGGGAGTATACGGTAAGAAATTCATTTATATAAGAAACAATACAAAATTTGAAATAAACTTTAACGTTACAAATACTTGTTCATCGATCAAAATGAGTTCCAAGTAGAACTTGTCTCTATTAAAATTATTAAAAAATATTGTCCAACTTTTTCAATCCTAACTTTAACGGTTAATTTTTTGCTCTCACTCTTGATATTAGAAATCAAAGAAAATTGAGGTGTCATACTCTTGAAATCTAAAATGAGATTTAAATTACAACAATTAAACCATCATAATTATTCAGATAAAAATATATGGTATAGTTAAATATATTATTTTTGCACATGAAGAATATTTAAACTGAACGATGTAGAGCATAAATCAACAATCATTATTACAATCGTATTGATATTGATATTTAAATCTAATCAAATTGTGAGCACTTAAAATGATGAATTTAATTATAAAATAAATATACTAATAACAATAGATATATAACTAACCAACAATTGATGGGAGAAATCTCAGCAAAAGAGTGGAACAAATGAAACTTTGATGCGAAAAATGAAATACAATATGTTCTTATCTATAATAAAAAAAAAATGTATGCAATATTATATCTTGTCCATAATAAGAATATATCACATAAGAATATTCTTTGGAATATATAACTATATACCTTCTATTTTAGGAAAAAATAATTGAACATTATATAATACTATATATATTAACTCAAACTTAGAAATGATAAATTTAGATTCATTCAATAAATAGATCATATTTAATTACATTAAGGTTTGGAAAAAATATGATTTATAATAAATTCTAAAAATAACTAAATAAGAAAATGGAAAAAATATTTGTTTGCATTAATTATGCAGATATAAATTAATGGTTTAGATTTAATGATATAGATCGAAGGGTCTCATTAAAAGTTTAACCAACTTTTAATGAGAGCGCAGTATTTCAAAATGGAGAGATTTTAGACATGCCACATCAACCTAAGAATAAGATGGTGTTGACACATCATCTTGGAGAGATTTGAAAATATATTATTATAAGATTTGAATTGATTTTGACCCTCAAACTTTTAAGTGTATCTATATCTTAGATATGTGTGTCTTTGTGAAAACTACCATAGAAAAATCCATTCCCAAATATACGAGGAGTGATGCTATATGCGATGTGTCTAATCAGTGTGCTAGATTTTAATTATTTTTTTATTGGCAAAGTCTCATATGCACCAAGTGCACGGTGCACTCACTCAACAGTTGATACTGTATACACTAAAAAGTTAGTCTCAATTATACTGAAAAGTTAGTCTCAATTACACTGAAAAGTTTACATTGAAAATTGATTTTCAGTGTAAACTTTTCTGTGTAATTGAGACTAACTTTTCAGTGTGATTGAGACTAACTTTTCAGTGTATACATTATCAACTGTTAAGTGAGTGCATCATACACCAAATGCACAGGAGACTTACTCTTTTTTTTTTTTTTTTAGAATTAGACTTTAATTATTTAATCAATTAATCTTACTAATTATTTGAAAAGTCATATTTATTTTTAATGCAATATTTGAAAAGTGATATATAAGTGACCAAATTAATTAGTGCATTCAAATATCTACTAAATTGCATCAAATATTTGAAAAGTCATATTTATTTTTTACATTAACTTTAACTGTACTCTAATTATTTATTTATTTACTCTAATTATTTATTTACACTAATTATTTTACAAAAAATATTAGTAAAATGTTTAGGATGATGATGAGATGATGCTATTTTCCTTTATTTACTTACTCTAATTATTTTACAAAAAATATTAGTTGTTTCATTCAAAAGTATTAATTGTTTAGAGTAACTATTTTTTTTTAATATTACAAAAATATTAGTTATTTAATTCAAAAGTATAAGTTGTGAAGAAGGGCAAATATACACAATTCTAACAAAAATACATTCATTACAGAAAATAAAAAATACACTCATTACAAGAAAAAAATACACTCATTACAAGAAAAAAATACAATCATTACAGGAAAAAAAAATACACACATTACATATTTTTCATTAAAAAAAAGGATTTTTTGGGTTGATTTTTTGCCTTTTTGTCAGCCTCACGTTTATCTTTACGTCGTTGTGCATGACCGTTGTGTAGATAATTGTATAAATCAATCTGATCTTTAAATTGTAACTCTAAACCATATGCGGATGAGTGTCTTCTTTTGATCAAGCATTCTGATAGCCATGACACTGGATGATAGTCAGATCTCATGTTCAACTGAAATAAAAGTAATAGTTACTATCCGGATAATTAAAATACATTATAAAAATATAATAAAACCACAAATATTTTTTCTTACCAATATCCAATGAGAATAATTGTTCACGTGCCCTAACACAACCCTGTTGGTATTTAGAGGAACGAACACCATGTTCGGCGCAGCGGAAGAATACGATTCACCAACAACGAATCTGAAACATAGTTGTATAACATAAAATATAAAGGATAAATAACGATATATAAATCCTTACAGTGATTTGTACGCGGAATCCTCAACTATGGTATCCATGTAACGGCTTTCTACCAACCCGCACCGATATGCCAGCGTTGAATCTTGAGACGAACTTGCTAGGAAAATTCCGACTAGAGATTTTATGGAGAAATTATATTTCTTATGTGTTGTAGAAATTTCCATATGACACATATTTATAGGGATTACCTTAGCTTAATTTCTAAGCAAGATAAAATTCTAGATCCGCATAATATAATCTCTACGGATTATATCTCCCTAGATATGTCCTACGGATAATATATTTACCATATCTATTATTCTTATATAATAATATTCTAAATATTATTATTGGGATTTCATATTTAATTAAATCCAATTTAATTAAATAATAATAATAATTAATTCCAAATATAATAATTATTATATTCTCCATAAATTAAATATTATATCCAATACAATATTTAATCAACCAACTATAATTGGTAAATTGTCATTACTTGTTGTGTGACCCATAGGCCCTCGTATATCGAGTGATTAATCAAACTAACGGTCTTAATTGAACCCTAGACAATAAATCAGACATTCTCAATATACGAGGTACGTTGCGAGGAAATCTGCAACTACCTGCAATACTGTAGGCTATTGTGATATCTTACTTTCATTCGCGAATACCCAATTAAGTCTTGAACATGATGAAGTGTATATTCAAATAACTTAATCATATTATCTCCAATCACTAATTGATCAAGTATATCACACTTAGCCACAAAGTCTAAGTTGATGCGCGTCGGCCGACGTCTTAGATCCAACTATGATGAGAAGACGAGTATTCTCTCTAAATCCACATTGAGGAATGAATCCTATTCTTGGTTCAACTACCACGCACATGTACTTCGTGATGAACTCAATCCATGTCATATCTATCCTTGGAGGGTGCAAGCGTCGGTCATGGTCAAAGTCCATCATTCCGCACATATCGTGCGTATTGACCTCAAGTCAGAGGAGTATCACATCACTCCCACTAACCGAGACACCCGTAGACACATTATGTGGAATTACATCAAATGGTTTCTCGGATGGGTATACCAATATCCTCTAAGGTATCTGTGCATCCATCATGAGATACCTGATATCTCGTAGTAAGTGAGATTTTACTACACTCTCTAAGAGTATGATGCAGATCGCACATCAATCTCAATTGCATCATCAATATCTCATTCTTGATGATCCTTGATCGGGGCTATTTAAGAATCATACTTAAGTCATCTGAGTTCTCACTTACTCAATGACAGTAGTGATTCATGGGAACACAAATACGAATATATGCAAACAATCAAACATCATATTCAGATAAGTGTAACGCCATACATTTAATATTAAACCAAATATTAAACTAAATCTGAATATTATCTTAGTATTATGTCCTTTCAATGGATTGTCTCTAGGACACTAACACTAACAATCTCCCACATGGACTAGAGCCAATCACCTACATGTCTAACCCCTAGACCATCAAATTTCTAGTGTGTACATGAACAGTGAAAAAGATTTGCAAGATTATCCTTTATGGGAAATGTTTTAATTCCATTTCTCATATCGATATGATCTCTCGGATCAAATCATAATGCCTCGGTACATGCTTATTTCTGTTATCAGATCTCGGTTCCTTTGCACATGCAATCGCACCAACGTTGTCACAATACAACATTATTTGACAACTGGCACTCGGCACTACCCCTAGTTCTTTTAAGAACCTTAAAATCCAGACAGCCTCAAAGGCTTCTGACACAGCAATGTACTTAGCTTCGGTTGTTGAATCTGCGGTGAGATCTTGCTTGGAGCTATTCCACCTCCTCATCATTGAGATTGAATATATAATTTGACTTTGATTTGTAATCTTCACAGTCTGACTGGAAACTCGCATCAGTATAGCCCGTAACGACTAGCTCTGACTGGCTACCGTAGATAAGAAAATGTTCTTTAGTACGCCTGAGGTACTTCATAACATTCTTGATAGCAATCCGGTGAGGCTCACCTGGATTTCGTTGGTATGTACCAGTGATGTTGACAGCGTAGGCCATATCTGGTCTCGTGCAAGTCATGGCGTATATAATGGAACCCAAGTGCAGATGCATATGGAGCTTCCCTCATGTGCTTGATATCAGCTTCGCTAGACGGACTATCCTTCTTTGACAGTCTTATCCCATGATTTGCTGGTAGAGACCCTCTCTTAGAGTTCTCTATCACAAAACGCTTCAACACCTTATCTACGTAGGTGGATTGTGACAGCCCTACCATCTTCTTGGGTATATCCCTATGGATCTTGATCCCTAAGATGTAGCATGCTTCACCAAGATCCTTCATCATGGAGGTCTTTGATAACCAATCTTTCATGGACTGCATTAGTGGGATGCTATTTCCTATAATTAATATGTCATCGGCATATATGACTATAAAGACAATACTCTTTCCGCCGCATTTACAATAAATGCAAGGATCTTCCGAATTTCAGATGAAATCAAAAGGATTTGACAGCTTCATCAAATTGGATATTCCAACTCCTAGAAGCTTGCTTCAATCCATAGATGGATTATTTAAGCTTGCACATAAGATTAGAATTTGGCTTAAATATAAAACCCTCCGGTTGAGTCACAAACACTCCCTTATGAATATTACCGTTGAGGAGAACCAAAACTCATAATCATGGTGTGCTGCTATCGCAAGTAAAATTTGAATGGAGTTGATCTTAGTAACTGGCGAAAAAGTCTCATCATAGTCAACACCTCGTGGCAACTATAACCTTTCGCCACCAACCTATCTTTATAGGTTTGTACTTTGCCATTTGCATCGGACTTACTCCTGAAGACTCACTTGCAACCTCTGGGTCTAACCCCTTTTCCGGTAACTCAATTAAGTCCTAGACTTGATTGGTGTACATCGAGTCCATCTCGAATTTCATGGCTTCATGCCACTTCTCTGAGTAAATATCTAATGTTGCTTCAATATAAGTTCTAGGTTTGTCTTTATCCAGGATCTCCACGTCATCATGTTCCTCCACGAGGAACCATAATCCCTAGTGGATGGATTACAAATTCTAGTAAACTTACGGAGTTGTGGTTGTGCAGGCTGTACATTCTGATCGTGAAAATTTTGTGGTGCAACGACTTCATTGACCGGAGAGTCCTCAAGAGCGACACTTTCAAATGTATCTTGGGCAGGAGTTTGGACTATGTTATTCTCATTCAGCCCACTTGGAGGTTGTTGCGAAGGCAATGCAACTCCAATTATGCTCCCACTGGCTGAAAGAGGATCACCTAGTGATAAACTTCCACCATGAGAGTCACTGAATGCTCCCACTGATTCTTTGTCATGTTGTTTTTGACAAATCATCAATCTCTATGTTAATTCGTGGTTCTTGAATCTCTTCAAGTTCTATCTTCTTACGGCTTTGTTCATTAAAGATGTACTCGTCTTCTAGGAACTTAGCTTGCCTAGAAACAATCACTGTTTGTTTCTCCGGTAGATAGAAGTGATATCCTCTTGTCTCCTTAGGATATTCCACAAAATAACCATTTTCACCTTTGGATTCCAACTTATCAGTTAGCATTTTCCTCACAACTGCGAGGCAACCCCATATTCTAATGTGTAGAAAAGATGACATCTAGCCATGCCGTAACTCGTATGGAGTCTGCTCAACTGATTTGGACGGAATCCTATTCAAAATGTAGATTGAGTTTTGTAATGCATATTCCCATAAGAATGTTGGAAGAGAGGAAAAACTTATCATGTACCTTACCATGTCCAACAGGGCTCGGTTTCTTCTTTCGGATACACCATTCATCTGAGGTGTTCCAGGAGGAGTCCATCGTGACTGGATCCCATGAAGCTTCAATTAATTCATATTCATGGCTAAGGTACTCACTTCCTCGATCCAATCGAAGAGTCTTGATACTCTTACCAAGTTGTTTCTCTACTTTGTATATTAAGAACATCATGTACATAACTCAACAAATGCCTTGCAGTTTGAAATATCAGTGAACATGTTTATCTTGATAACAACCATACTTGTTCTAGCAGCTAAAACACCTTGTGTTTTCTTCTCGGTTGCTAGAACCTTATATTCCTTCTTCCAATACCCCTTTCAATTACAGTGGGGCACACATCCTTATCAACCCGTTCTTACTTTTGAACTCCACCTTTTGCCTTCAGGAAGTTGGGCTTGGAGCCCTCTTAGCCTTACTCCTTCGCTTCTTCTCGCCTTTAAGGTCAGAAGAAGTAGAAGCACTCACCATGAGCACACGTTTTTCCTTAGCAGTGGAAGACTCAAAAGTCTTAAGCATGTTATGAGGCTCCGACATCGTCGCTTCCATCTTCTTCATATTAAATTTACTACGAAACTAGAATATGAATCAGAGAGCGTCTTGAGGATAGCACATGAGGTGAAATCTTCCCTCCTTTTGCTAATCGACATTTGAACAGATCTCTCATCACTTCATAAATCTCAAACGAGATCTAGAATCAAAGAGATCCTTCAGACGCTTAAGCATCTCGAAGGGATCTATTTTCTCATGTTTGCCTTTACAATTCGGGAGTCATGCCGAGCAATCATAACATAGAGTCTGGGAAGTATCATCTTGATGCTTCTTTTGAGTTGTAACGTTAAACGCTGCAACCTCAACTGAACCAGTCTCGGGGTAAAGGGATTGTCGTGTCTAACACGTACTCAATCTCTTCTTGCCTTAGCACCAAACACACGTTTTAATGCTAGTCCAAAAAAATTCGGCCCAACCAATTTGTTTGTTTCCAGAACATTTTTCAATGACAAGTTATTCATTTCAACAATTATAGAGAAATAAATTAAAACAGGAATTAAACACATAATTCCTATGATCAATATTCAGCAATCAAAATAAACATGGCATTTTAATTTATTTTGTCTCCATTATTTTTACATACTCAACGACCTCATCGGAAGAGTAGGAATTTATATCTAATATAAATTGTAATGGACTAGGATCCACATTCCTACTATTACAATGACTGCTAGGGCTGAACATTGCAACAACAGAACTGGTAGGTCTCTAAACCAATTGCCTCACGCAATTCCTAGTTGATTGAACCTAGTTCAATCGAATGTCACCTAATTCTCGTTTCCCTGATAGGGCTGGTGAAACAGAATTAAGTTGGTTTACAACCATTAAGCGGCGACAAACGTGTCCCTATAAAAGTCCCGTTAGATGTAGATCCGAGCAAAAGACTGGGGTCTTAAATACTCATTGGAACGAAATCTCCAGTTTACTTTTAATTTTAATGGAAGACATCTTTCAATCTAATGGAAAACCATATTTTAGTGAGGATTATTTTAAAGGAGGGTATTAATTGCTTAATCGAGATCCAATCATGATAACTACGCCATATTTGAGCAATTATTGGGCGCCGCCTACCCAAACATGATATGTGCGGACAAACATATATAGGGCGCCGTCTACCCAAACATTTAATACGGTTCGACAAATATTGGGTGCCGCCTACCCAAACAATTTAATGTGGGCTATATAACTAACAATGTAAATATCGATTCATATAAGCAATTATACAAGTGGGGAGCAACTAATCAAGTTCTCATGCTTTATTTCAAAAATTAAATTTGTATAAATAAAGCATCTAATAAATATTTAGCACATAAATCAAATAAACATGCAAAATATTTAATATTTATAAATAATCAATATTTATAAATAACACGTAAAACAAATAAACGTGTTTAACAATTAATTATCCGTAGGTAAAATATTGTTAAAATTAGAAATACCAACAAGCTCTAAGCTTTTGATCAAATTTCTAAATTGTTTTTCAAAGTTATTTTGCCCAAAATTTCATAAATTTGGTCCAACCAAAATGCCCGTATTCTAATTTCTAGAAATTTCATAATTTTGGTCTAACCAAAATACCTTTCACGTTGTATTAGAATTTCTAAAATTCTTCAAAACAAATGGAGCCTATAATGTTTTCTAGAATTTAAAATATGACCAAAAAAAATTTATAATTTCCATAAATCCAGAAATTACCGTGAAAGCAAACATGACTTGGCAAAATTTTCAGATTTTAGTAAATCAAGTTATGCCAAACGTGGCCTTAGGATTTTTTTTTTTGCCCTTAACCGAATAATTACACATGAGGGCCTGGGGAGAATCAAATTCTCAAACCCAGGCCCCAATCCTTTTCAACTGTATATGAAGAACAGACCCACGTCTGCTCCTTCCCACAGTCATCAGCCGCCGGCAGCCAACACGCAGCTACCGATCGTCAACCGTCCTTTGCCCACCCGAAAAACCAATGGCAGTTCTAAACCGCCTTGAGCTTCAATCATACCATTGAAAGACAATCTAATCAAGGCCCAACAAAACGGATCACCAGAAAACCGGCCTAAAACCTCTGTCGCCAGGTAGTTTGCAGCGGGAATTTCACGAGACGCTAGCGCCGCCGCTGCCAGCGATTTCAAATCGGGATGGCGGTATCACCGCTGCAGCGAAATCACAGCGTCCATCTCGTATCTCATCTGCCGTTCGCCGTCTCATCTGAGTCGCCGCTCGCCCAGCGAGGCACTCTGTGATGAATACGCGATCAAGTACGAGCAAGAGAGAAGTAAGACCATGATTGCCAACCAATCATTAGTCCACGGAGCAGATGAAATCAACCAGGAATAAAAAGAAATTCAATTCCTAATTTTCCTTTTTTTTAAATAAAATTTCGCAGGGAATATTGCTGTGCATCCTACCGAATCCCGTGTTCATAACCTAGTTATGGATTGAAGGGAACAATCAATTTGGGCATGTTGAAAAGCAGTTTTTTTTAATGAATATTTGAAAAATATAACCCTAAAAAACAAAAAGGAAATATTTATTAAATATACAATAGTTTTCCTTGAAAACTAAAGTCGTGCAAGCTTTTAATTATTTTCCCAGAAAATATGTTATGCACACAACCATAAGACAATTTATTAATTTCAAAAATCAAAATTGTCAATATTTACAGGCAAAATTAATTGAAACACCTGCAATATTTTACTTACAAATTTACACAATTATGTATACAACCACATAAAAGAACCTGAGCTCTGATACCACTGTTGGTATTTAGAGGCACGAACACCATGTTCGGCGCAGCGGAAGAATACGATTAACCAACAACGAATCTGAAACATTGTTGTATAACATAAAACATAAAGGATAAATAACGATATATAAATCCTTACAGCGATTTGTACGCGGAATCCTCAACTATGGTGTTGACAGATATTTTCGTATGAATGAATGTATGTGGCTATTTGGATTATGCCCGGTAAACAATAAATGTAAAACGAACACGAACGATGGGGGAAGAACTTTCGTTCTTCCCTTGAATGAGAGCTTTTTACATATATGAGAAATGAGAGGAAATATCAACCTTTTACAATGAGGGGGTGACCCCCTATTTATAGAGGTTCACCCCCAAAGGCCCAAAAGTGGCCCTAAATTCATCTCAACCCTTTATTTTATGGATTTATTACAATATTAATCTAATAATCAACCGTAGACCTATAATACATTAAATACTCTTTTCTGATGTAGACTCTCGATCTTGTCGGGTCAGTGTATCTTCAGGAATCTGACCTTCTGTCAGGCGAGGATATTTCCTGCTGTAACAATTGCCCCCAAGATTGGGCTCTAATTGCGGCCAGAGTTCGATCTTGATCTGCGCTTCAAATAGGTTTTGCCCCCGAGCCTGAAAATAGGATAGCTCGGATGCCCCGGGGGAATCTTCAACGACAGGGTCCGTGACGGACGAATCTTTTGAGTCATCTTCGAATTTTCAAACTTTCAAAATTGGTCGGGTTAGGTGGGGTACGATCTTCAGTCGTGCCCCCGAGTCGAAAATAGTGATGTTCAATTAATAAAGAGTTATTGCCGCTGACCGGTATTGATTTAAATAACTTAGCGATAAAAGTCACGATGATGAATTAATAAAATACTATAGCCGCATGGGGTAGCGACTTTACACACAAGGGATTGATTCAACAGCCGATTTTAATTGACTTAACAAATGAAAAACTAGTGAAGTGCTTTAGCCGATCGACGGGCAGCGACTTCGCGAATACGAGATTGAATTAACAATCGATGAATTGATTAATCAATGATAAAAATAGTGAAGTGCTTTAGTCGATTAACGAGCAGCGACTTCACGGATACGTGATTGAATTAACAATCGATGAATTGATTAATCAATGATAAAAATAGTGAAGTGCTTTAGTCGATTAACGAGCAGCGACTTCACGAATACGTGGTTGAACTAACAATCGATGAATTGATTAATCAATGATAAAAATAATGAAGTGCTTTAGTCGATTAACGAGCAGTGACTTCACGAATACGTGATTGAACTAACAATCGATGAATTGATTAATCAATGATAAAAATAGTGAAGTGTTTTAGTCGATTAACGAGTAGCGACTTCACGAATACGTGATTGAACTAACAATCAATGAAACAAAGCGTTCCGAACGCGATATATTATGGCCGCAAGCGGGCAAAAGTGATGCGGGTTAGTCGACGCCGGTGAAGGCGGACTGGTTGATGCCGTTAAGATGGACAAATCAATGTAAAAAAACAAATTAGTTGACGCCGGTGAAGGCGAATTAATCAATATGTCAACGCTTAAAAGGCTGACTAATCAAAGCTGAGAAGACGGATTAACTCGGGAAACCGATTAGTTGACGCCGGTGAAGGCGAACTAATCAATACGTCAACGCATGAAATGCAGACTAATCAATGTCGAGAAGACGGATTACTTCGCCAATTCAGGTGGAATATCGACGCCTAAAAGGCGGATTAACTCGAGTAGACTAGTTGATGCCGGTGAAGGCGAACTAATCAATACGTCAATGCCTGAAAGGCGGACTAATCGACGTCGAGAAGATGGATTACTTCGCCAATCTAGGTGGAATATCGACGCCTAGAAGGCGGATTAATCAACGCCGAGAAGACAGATTAACTCGAGAAGTGGATTAGTTGACGCTGGTGAAGGTGAACTAATCGAAACGTCAACGCCTGAAAGGCGTACTAATCAACGTCGAGAAGATGGATTACTTCGCCAATCTAGGTGGAATGTCGACGCCTAGAAGGCGGACTAATCTACGCCGAGAAGGCGGATTAACTCGAAAAGCGGATTAGTTGACGCCGGTGAAGGCGAACTAATAAATACGTCAACGCCTGAAAGACGGACTAATCCACGTCGAGACGACGGATTACTTTGCCAATCTAGGAAGAATGTCGAAGCCTAAAAGGCGGACTAATCAACGCCGAACAGGCGGATTAACTCGAGAAGCGGATTAGTTGACGCCGGTGAAGGCGAACTAATCAATACGTCAACGCCTGAAAGGTGGACTAATCGACGTCAAGAAGACGGATTACTTCGCCAATTTAGGCGGAATGTCGACGCCTAGAAGGCGGACTAATCAACGCCGAGAAGGCGGATTAACTCGAGAAGTGGATTAGTTGACGCCGGTGAAGGCGAACTAATTAATACGTCAACGCCTGAAAGACGGACTAATCGACATCGAGAACACGGATTACTTCGCCAATCTAGGCGGAATGTCGACGCCTAGAAGGCGGACTAATCGACATCGAGAAGGTGGATTAACTCGAGAAGTAGATTAGTTGACGCCGGTGAAGGCGAACTAATCTATACGTCAACGCCTAAAAGGCGGACTAATCGATGTCGAGAAGACGGATTACTTCGCCAATCTAGGCGGAATGTCGATGCCTAGAAGGAGGACTAATCAATGCCGAGAAGGCGGATTAACTCGAGAAGCGGATTAGTTGACGTCGGTGAAGGCGAACTAATCAATATGTCAACACCTGAAGAGGCGAACTAATTGACGTCGAGAAGACGGATTACTTTGCTGATCTAGGCGGAATGTCGACGCCTAGAAGGCGGACTAATCAAAGCCGAGAAGGCGGATTAACTCGAGAAGTAGATTAGTTGACGCCGGTGAAGGTGAACTAATCAATACGTCAATGCCTGAAAGGCGGACTAATCGATGTCGAGAAGACGGATTACTTCACCAATCTAGGCGGAATGTCGATGCCTAGAAGGCGGACTAATCAACGCCGAGAAGGCGGATTAACTCGAGAAGTAGATTAGTTGACGCCAGTGAAGGCGAACTAATCTATACATCAACGCCTGAAAGACGGACTAATCGACGTCGAGAAGATGGATTACTTCGCCAATCTAGACGGAATGTCGACGCCTAGAAGGCAGACTAATCAACGCCGAGAAGGTGGATTAACTCGAGAAGCGGATTAGTTGACGTCGGTGAAGGCGAACTAATCAATATGTCAACGCCTGAAAGGACGGACTAATCGACGTCGAGAAGACGGATTACTTCGCCAATCTAGGCGGAATGTCAATGCCTAGAAGGCGGACTAATCAACGCCGAGAAGGCGGATTAACTCGAGAAGTAGATTAGTTGACGCCGGTGAAGGCGAACTAATCAATACGTCAACGCCTGAAAGGCGGACTAATCAACATCGAGAAAATAGATTACTTCGCCAATCTAGGCGGAATGTCGACGCCTAGAAGGCGGACTAATCAACGCCGAGAAGGTGGATTAGCTCGAGAAGTAGTTTAGTTGACGTTGGTGAAGGCGAACTAATCAATACGTCAACGCCTGAAAGGCGGACTAATCGACGTCGAGAAGACATATTACTTCGCCAATCTAGGCGGAATGTCGACGCCTAAAGGCGGACTAATCAACGCCGAACAGGTGGATTAACTCGAGAAGTAGATTAGTTGACGCCGGTGAAGGTGAACTAATCTATACATCAATGCCTGAAAGACGGACTAATCGACGTCGAGAAGACGGATTACTTCGCCAATCTAGGTGGAATGTCGACGCCTAGAAGGCAGACTAATCAACGCCGAGAAGGCGGATTAACTCGAGAAGCGGATTAGTTGACGCCGATGAAGGCGAACTAATCAATATGTCAACGCCTGAAAGGGTGGACTAATCGATGTCGAGAAGACGGATTACTTCGCCAATCTAGGCGGAATGTCGACGCCTAGAAGGCAGACTAATCAACGCCGAGAAGGCGGATTAACTCGAGAAGTAGATTAGTTGACGTCGGTGAAGGCGAACTAATCAACACGTCAACGCCTGAAAGGCGGACTAATCGACGTCGAGAAGACGGATTACTTCGTCAATCTAGGCGGAATGTCGATGCCTAAAGGCGGACTAATCAACGTCGAACAGACGGATTAAGTCGAGAAGTAGATTAGTTGACGCCGGTGAAGGCGAACTAATCAATACGTCAACGCCTGAAAGGCGGACTAATCGAATCGAGAAGACGGATTACTTCGCCAATCTAGGCGGAATGTCGACGCCTAGAAGGCAGACTAATCAACACCGAGAAGGCGGATTAACTCGAGAAGTAGTTTAGTTGACGCTGGTGAAGGCGAACTAATCAATACGTCAACGCCTGAAAGGCGGACTAATCGACGTCGAGAAGACGGATTACTTCGCCAATCTAGGCGGAATGTCAACGCCTAAAGGCGGACTAATCAACGCCGAACAGGCAGATTAACTCGAGAAGTAGATTAGTTGACGCCGGTGAAGGCGAATTAATCGATATGTCAACGCCTGAAAGGGCGGACCGGTTAACGCCTATGAAGGCGGACAAATGTTTGTAGTCGAAAGGTGTGACCATTTTAAAATATTGAGTTATGTATTCGGTGAGCAACCTCAATGATTTTTCGAAATTATATTCGAAGTTTTATACAATTGACTGTATTTAATTGAATTCAGCGTCAAATAATTTGTTTTTTATATGACAAAATGATCTTAGGATATGTATATCCATGTCCCCGCTTTTAATATATATGAAAACTTACGTGTTGCGATATATATTAAAAGGAAATATCAAATGAAAATTTTATTTAAAAAATTGCCCGCATTTTGAATTTTCGAAATACGAGTATATGCCCCTGCTTTTAATTTATGTGAACGTTTGCGAGTGGTGATATATGTTAAAAGCAAGTTATTGAAATAAACCTGATGCGAGTGGGCAAAGGTCTGCCCGTAGATTTTTCGTTGATGAAGAGGCTCCGTACGCTCGTCTTAGAAATTGTTGCCTCAATCTTCTTTTTTTTTTCTCGAACTGCATCATTCCAGCGGGCTCTTTCCTTTCATTTGGAAGATAGGCCCAACAGCTTAATTAAGCCTGACCCAATGTATCATTTGAAAAAGGGCCCAATGGAATAAACAAAAGGCCATGTTGGGCGCGGAGTCCAGCATCTCCCAGCCGAGTCGGGCGCGATAAAGGCCCGGTGCGCCAAGTCCGGCGGAGGCTATTCGACCCGTGGCGCTGCAGCTAGATAGGGTTAAAGGAAATAAAGTAGCACCTCACTACAAGTCCGGACTTTTAGTCTAGTGGCAAGCGCTTGATCCTACATGCCCAATAACCAAATTTAACTTGCTCTGTGCGTTGATTATCAACACTGGAGGCCGCACTGATCGATGCGGCTGGATTTGAGGCGGCGTGGGCTCAGCGAGCCCTGAGGCCGGTGGAGCGGGCTGGGCGAAATCGGAGGACGGAGGTGCGACGGGGGGCGCTGGGCGAGCTTGGCCGGCCGCGGCGGTGCGGGGATCTGGAGGCGCGGCGTGGGAGCTGCGATGGGCTGCGGCGCGGGGCGGTTTGTCGCGGGCGGTGACTTCGGGTTGCAGAGAGGCGGAGGCTGCGGCGGGGACCACCAACCGGCGGCACGGGGAGGCTGACCGCTGGCGGTGACGGGCGGCGACGACTTGAAGCTGGGCGACCCACGAGGCGCGATCAGCGGGAAGGCGGCCGTGCGGGGAGGAGTGGCGCATCCACGCCAGGGAAGAGATGCGGTGGGGAGGAGAGGTGCCGCCGTGCCAGAGGGCGAGACGGTGAGCGGATTGGTGCTGCGCGTGGCGCGGCCATGCGGGGAGGCGGTGAGCGGACTGGTATGCTCGTAGGCCGCTGGTGGTGGTCGAGCCCGCCCGGAGCGAGTGCGACGGGTGGCTGGCCGTGAGGGCGCGGGAAGGCTGCGGCCGCGAGGGCGGCACGGGTAGGCTGCCCGCTGGGCGGCTGGCCGCGAGAGAGGCGGCTGTGCCCGCGGGGAGGTGATGCGGGTAGGCCGTGACAAAGTGCGACTAGCGTGGAAGTGCGGTCAGCGGGTTGATGGGTATTGGTCTCGGCGGCGTGCGGATCGAGGCCGGAATCTTTTGACTTTTCAACATACATTGGAAAATGTGCCAAAAGATGACTGGCCACACTGCACTAATGCAGAAAAGTTGGCACAACGATCAATGCGGAGGATTAAAACAGTAGCTCCTTTATTTTGGCCTTTGCTTGGATATTCAACAGCAACAGGCTGTACTCCGGCGGGCGATGGAGGTGGCCGAAAAAGATGGTGTTTTGACGGAATTCTTAAAGGGGGACTGCTGGGACGGCAGAGTGGCGGCCTTGGTGGAGTCTGATGGGTGACGGGAGAACGCCGGCGCGTTTGACGACTCCGGCGACTGAGCTCCGTCGCCGGAAACGACGGGAAAACTCTACCGGAAAAGACAGCAACTACCTTTTCTCTCTCTTTGGCTAGCTGTTGATGTAGCTTATGAAATGGGCTTCTTGAATTTCTTGTCTTCCTCTCCTTAGCTAGTTGCGTGCGTGAGTTTTGCTGTAGTAAGAAAATGGTTTTGGTTTTGTTTTCTTTGAATGTTTGTTTGGTTGAACATGTGAGCATGTTGCTGTAGGGATGGGGAAATGGTTTTCTTGACTTTTGATTTTTGAATATTGGTAACGAAATGGGGTTGAAGATGAGATGATTTTTTCTTGGATAATTTGTGGATTTGAAGGTGTTCTTGAAGAACACTTGAAGATTTGAAGATTTTCTTCAAGGTTTTTTAGTGATTTTCGACTTTTGGAATGATTTTCGGGGTTACCCTCCTTCTAGCGCCAAATTGTTGACAGACATTTTCGTACGGATGAATGTATGTGGCTATTTGGACTATGCCCGGCAAACAATAAATGTAAAACGAACACGAACGATGGGGGAAGAACTTTCGTTCTTCCCTCGAATGAGAGCTTTTTGCATATATGAGAAATGAGAGGAAATGTCAACCTTTTACAATGAGTGGGTGACCCCCTATTTATAGAGGTCCACCCCCAAAGGCCCAAAAGTGGCCCTAAATTCGTCTCAACCCTTTATTTTAAGGATTTATTACAATATTAATCTAACAATCAACCGTAGACCTATAATATATTAAATACTCTTTTCTGATGTAGACTCTCGATCTTGTCGGGTCAGTGTATCTTCAGGAATCTGACCTTCTGTCAGGCGAGGATATTTCCTGCTGTAACATATGGTATCCACGTAACGACTTTCTACCAACCCGCACCGATATGCCAGCGTTGAATCTCGAGACGAAGTTGCTAGGAAAATTCTGACTAGAGATTTTATGGAGAAATTATATTTCTTATGTATTGTCGAAATTTCCATATGACACATATTTATAGGAATTACCTTAGCTTAATTTCTAAGCAAGATAATATGCTAGATCCGCATAATATAATCTCTACGAATTATATCTCCCTAGATATGTTCCTATGAATAATATATTTACCATATCTATTATTCTTATATAATAATATTCCAAATATTATTATTGGGAATTCATATTTAATTAAATCCAATTTAATTAAATAATAATAATAATTAATTCCAAATATAATAATTATTATATTCTCCATAAATTAAATATTATATCCAATACAATATTTAATCAACCAACTATAATTGGTAAATTGTCATTACTTGTTGTGTGACCCATAGGCCCTCGTATATCGAGCGATTAGTCAAACTAAAGGTCTTAATTGAACCCTAGATAATAAATCAGACATTCTCAATATACGAGGCACGTTGCGGGGAAATCTGCAACTACCTGCAATACTGTAGGCTATTGTGATATCTTCCTTTCATTCGCGAATACCCAATTAAGTCTTGAACATGATGAAGTGTCTATTCAAATAACTTAATCATTTTATCTCCAATCACTAATTGATTAAGTGACTTGTGGGCTCATATTATTAGTGATGGCCCAAGTGGCTTGTATTGTTTAATAAATTAATTATATGGGCTTGATCCATAAAAACTTGCAAGTGGACTACAGTTTCGCGAGTGTGGTTTGGCTGCTGCGCACCAATTTTGTTTCGTCCATATCTTGAGCTCCCGAACTCCGATTGACTCGATTCTTTTTCTATTGTGATCCCAATTTCGAGTCATTTCACATGGTTCAACTCTCTTCTCCATTGTTCATCTTTATCAGCCTCAATAATTTTTCTCCACTCACCCAAAATATTCCAAAATATCCTGAAATTCATAGAAAAATATAAAATCAATGCCTCGAGATCATAATATCATAAGTCGAATAATTACGAGCAAAATATAAAATTATTGTTATTAAACAACGAATTAAAGCACACAATTTACTCAATAATTACGATTTATCAAATCCCTCCACACTTAAATCCTTGCTTGTCCTCAAGCAATCAAATAAACTAAAGCAAAATGAATCAAGTCTCATACGCTGAAGAGTTCAAGACAATAGAAATACCAAGAGAAAACAAGTGATCATGACTCAAGTGCGATCAAAGAAAATAGGACGACTCGCCAACTTCTAACAATTTCATTAGACTCAAATGCACAAAGATTCAATACCCTCACAATGGATATCACTCTTTTTCGCTCAAGTGTATATGAAGGGTATCAAAAACACTCATGTCAAATCCTAATGTGCTATTACCATATGCTTGCTCAAAAATCAAATCTCCACCACTAAAAATAGTGAAACTCATGCAAAAATCAAAAGGTCTTTCATTTGGTTGTAACGTGGCTTCGGGTAGGGGTAGGATAAAGGGAAGTATATGAGATTTGCTAGTCAAGATCAATTGTGAAATAGATGCATATATATATAATACACCTACAAAAAAATCAATCATCTCCCTTCTTTTGCATCATCAACTCATTATCCCAAGTCACATTATTCCATTCACTTTTTTTTTGTGTCCTTTTTTGTTCGGTTTCACGTGTTTTGAGTATTTTATCAGGTGCTCAGCGTTATGGCAGTAGAACAATCTTTGAAGCAGTTGGCAAACTCACATCTTCCACATAATTGGTTTTGCATAGTTTACCCAACTGACGGTGATAATTTTGAGCTTAAATCTAGTTTAATTCGCTTGTTGCCTGTGTTTCATGGTCGTGCAGGTGAGGATCCACACACTTTCTTGAAGGAGTTCCATGTTATCTGCTCACACATGAGGCCCAAAGATGTGACAGAGGAGCTAGTGAAATTGAAGGCCTTCCCATTCTCAGTGAAGGATTCAGCAAAGAGATGGCTATACGATTTTCCTTCCGCGAAGGTCACTACTTGGGCTCAGATGGAGCAGTTGTTCTTGCAAAAGTACTTCACAGCCTCTCGAGTAGCTAGCATACGCAAGGATATATGTGGTGTGATGAAATAGATGCATATATATATATATATATATATATAATACACCTACAAAAAAATCGATCATCTCCCTTCTTTTGCATCATCAACTCATTATCCCAAGTCACATATACCATTCACATCTTTTTTTTCTTCCAGCCCCTTTTTTTTCCTTCTTTTTTTTTTCTCTCTCTTTTGCTGGATTCTTTTTCTCTTTTCAGCACTTCTCAAACTTTCTTTTCACCACTTTCCACCTTCACAACACTTTCACTCATCATAAGACCTAAGTTATCATGCATATAATTCACAATCAAATCTCAACCAAGGGTGCAAATTGATGAGTCTTCAACAAAATATGGATAATGGCTAAATAGTGTGCTTGATCAAAGAAAAGGCTTAGACTCAACTTGGCTTCTAAGGATAAATGTAATAAGGTAGGAACATATAAGCCAAAATGGGTAATCCTAGATGCCTTTATCACTTTAATTCATGAGTTCACAATTGTGTTCTCGAAATGCATAAGAGAGCAAGTTCTATAATAAATACACCAAGATTGACCACACAACAAGAAAAATTGAGCATATATACGATGAATTGCTCCTAGGCTCAAAAGCTCACAAAAAGGGTTTTCGGCATCAAATATTGTGCATTTTTATCCAAATCCATCACTAAAAATTAGCAATTCGGCCATAATTCCAAAAAATTCTACACAAAAACCAATCACACGTGTCTCCCTTGTCATGCCATATTACTCAAACTAACAGTGCACAAAACTCGATTACAACTATTAGCACAATACAAAGATCTCATATGAAGCAAGTAACTAATACCCAACAACCCCACATGATTATGTCTTGCAAAGTCAAATCCCCCCACACAATGCGTTGCTTGATCTCAAGCAACAACAAAATATCAAAGAAAAATAAGGAGGATGTGCAAGACATGGAAAGAAGTCACCTGGATTGAATAGATTGCTCGCTGACTGGGGCGGTCGCCATCCTTAAGAACTCAAGAAGCTGTAGACAAAAACATGAAGAAATCCACGAAGAAGACAACCACAAAATAAAATAAAATAAAAAGAACTAAAATTAAAAATAATACGGGCTGCCTCCCGTAGAGTGCTTTTGTTTAACGTCTTTTAGCTCGACGACCAACCTCTCTTTCTTCACGTAATAGGGATGAAGTAATCCTTTCGGTCAAATGCTAGTATCTTCTGACGAACAGTGCTTCCACCCATCATGATCTTCTCATTCCCAGTTAGCCTTTGGTAGTTGGTGAGGAACTCCATTAAAAATATAACATATCCCTGAACTTGTTTTATCGGCTCAAACAGAGATACATAAAGTTCATCCATCTCATACTTCACTTCAGCTGTCTTGGCATTGGGGGATGCAGATTTTGTTTGTGCAGTTTGAACTTTTTGAACAAAGTTCACAACACCAACATCGTTTGAGACGACTTCAACCCCATTTTCAGAATATATCTCCATTGCTGGTTGTTCCAATCTGGAAGGAAAAGGCAGAATATGAGCATAATATGAGTTAAAAATTGAAGCATTAACTTTTTTGTTACTCATTTCCGGATTCTGGTCCACACTGGACGACCCAGTGTCAGCCTGTTTTGAATTCTCCTCTTCTTTTTCAACAATTGGGGTCGACGAAACGAGTTTTTTTACCGCCTCCAGCGGCTTTCCACTCCTCAACGTGACAGCGTTCACATTCCTAGGGTTAACTTCAGTTTGGGAGGGCAGTTTCCCACTAGATTGGGCCTCCAATTTGCCAACAGTAGTGGCAAGCTGACTCATTTGCATCTCCAAGTTCATGATTGTAGATGTGGTGTTTAGCTGGAACTGCTGCATAGTGTGTTGAATGTTCTGCTGAAACTGCAAAGATTGAGTAGTGAGCATCTTGATCAATTCCTCTGTAGAATGTCCAGAGCTCTCTGTGGGTAGCTCGATATGGTACTGTCCTCTCCGTGGTTGTGACCAAGTGTTATCATTCTCCTCTAAATGTTGGGGTTTAGCTCCACCTACAACAAGTTTTCTCACAAAAGAGGTTACCGCAGTTAGTTTATCACTAATGGACGAATCACTTACCCTATGATTAAATTGTTGAGAATTCGCCGCCAGGTTTGCAATGAAATTTCTCGCTTGGGTTGGGGTTTTATCAAAGAGGGCTCATCCACTTGCTGCATTTATCAAGCCTCGATCTGCGAGGGTCAACCCATCATAAAAGTACTGGATCAGGAGCTGATCAGAGGTCTGATGTTGTGGACAACTTGCCACCAACTTGTTAAATCGCTCCCAATACTCGCAAAGATTCTCCCCTTGGAATTGCATCACACCACATATATCCTTGCGTATGCTAGCTACTCGAGAGGCTGTGAAGTACTTTTGCAAGAACAGCTGCTCCATCTGAGCCCAAGTAGTGACCTTCGCGGAAGGCAAATCGTATAGCCATCTCTTTGCTGAATCCTCCACTGAGAATGGGAAGGCCTTCAATTTCACTAGCTCCTCTGTCACATCTTTGGGCCTCATGTGTGAGAAGATAACATGAAACTCCTTCAAGAAAGTGTGTGGATCCTCACCTGCACGAACATGAAACACAGGCAACAAGCGAATTAAACTAGATTTAAGCTCAAAATCATCACCGTCAGTTGGGTAAACTATGCAAAACCAATTTTGTGGAAGATGTGAGTTTGCCAACTGCTTCAAAGATTGTTCTACTGCCATAACGCTGAGCACCTGATAAAATACTCAAAACACGTGAAACCGAACAAAAAAGGACTCACAAAAAAAACAAAAAACAAGCTGCAAAAATTTGGTGCTATAGTGACACTGGACAGCCCAGTGTCAGAATTGGAGAAATTATGCAACTGACACAAGAAATAAATGGGGGATTACTGAGGAAAAAAAATACCAACTAAAACAAAAAATAAATAAAAACAGAAAAGTTAGCCCCACTAATCACACACAATAGACACAAAAATAATTTCACACCATTCCCCGGCAACGGCGCCAAAATTTGGGTCGCGCTGTCGAGACGCGCCAACTTACAATAAATAAATAACCCTCAATTACTCTACTAACTCGTAGTAGTGGCAAGCAAGGGGTCGATCCACGGGGAACGTAAAAATCACAATTATGCCTTTTGAGATGATTAATGGGACAAACAAATAGGGGGAGTTTGAGATTGGTTTTTCTAACACTACTAATACAATAATTAAAATTAAATAAACTAAGAAAAGAAATAACACAATAGAAATTTAAATAATTAACGGATTCCAATTCGCGGTTCATTCACCACTAGGTCTTGACTATGCTAATCAAACGTATTATTCGCTCAACTTTTCCCACGGATTAATGACCCTCGATAAACAACAAGCTCTGTTCACCGGTTTATCCCTTAATATTATTCTATTGAAACAAGCTCTCCAAAGAACCTTTCTAACCAAACAGTCTAGATACGATCTAAATTTAATTTGGTAAAAGCATTAAACCCTAGGATAAAGGTCAAACAAATTCCCAAACACGCAAGCTCGGTTCGAAAGAATCCGATTTATATCACCCTAGCAAAAATTACTAGTTGCTACCAATTGTCATATAATCGCAACAATTACGGATTACGACATATGAACTAGCAAACATGCACGAAATAATTAACCTAGGTGATCAAGCTAAATTAATTACTCAAGCAATTAAACAATAAAAACAGATGATATAAATAATCCGTGTAAAAAGTCTCACGAATAAAACAGGGTTCAATTAGCAATCATCAAAACACAAGTTTAGAAATCCCCAGAATTGAAATAAAGCAAAACTAACTAGAAGTTGTGCGCATCTCCATGGAAATCATGATCTTCGCGTCCAAGAATTCCGCTCAAGTCCAAATCCTCTTCGGCTGCGTACCTGAATTGTGGCGGAGTATGTCCTTTTTATACTACCAATTAGGGTGCATAATATTTCCGAAATCTAATCTTGCAAAAGATTCTAGTCGGCCAATGCTCACGAAAGAAAAATGACTTGTGGGCTCATATTATTAGTGATGGCCCAAGTGGCTTGTATTGTTTAATAAATTAATTATATGGGCTTGATCCATAAAAACTTGCAAGTGGGTTGCAGTTTCGCGAGTGTGGTTTGGTTGCTGCGCACCAATTTTGTTTCGTCTATATCTTGAGCTCCCGAACTCCGATTGACTCGATTCTTTTTTTATTGTGATCCCAATTTCGAGTCATTTCACATGGTCCAACTCTCTTCTCCATTGTTCATCTGTATCAGCCTCAGTAATTTTTCTCCTCTCACCCAAAATATTTCAAAATATCCTGAAATTCATAGAAAAATATAAAATCAATGTCTCGAGACCATAATATCATAAGTCGAATAATTACGAGCAAAATATAAAATTATTGTTATAAAACAACGAATTAAAGCACACAATTTACTCAATAATTACGACTTATCATCAAGTATATCACACTTAGCCACAAAGTCTAAGTTGATGCGCGTCGGCCGACGTCTTAGATCCAACTATGATGAGAAGACGAGTATTCTCTCTAAATCCACATTGAGGAATGAATCCTATTCTTGGCTCAACTACCACGCACATGTACTTCGTGATGAACCCAATCCATGCCATATCTACCCTTGGAGGGTGCAAGCGTCAGTCATGGTCAAAGTCCATCACTCCGCACATGTCGTGCGTATTGACCTCAAGTCAGAGGAGTATCACATCGCTCCCACTAACCGAGATACCCGTAGACATATTATGTGGAATTACATCAAACGGTTTCTCGGATGGGTATACCAATAACCTCTAAGGTATCTGTGCATCCATCATGAGATACCCGGTATCTCGTAGTAAGTGAGATCTTACTACACTCTCTAAGAGTATGATGCAGATCGCACATCAATCTCAATTGCATCATCAATATCCCATTCTTGATGATCCTTGATCGGGGCTATTTAAGAATCATACTTAAGTCATCTGAGTTCTCACTCACTCAATGACAGTAGTGATTCATGGGAACACAAATAAGAATATATGCAAACAATCAAACATCATATTCAGATAAGTGTAGCGCCATATATTTAATATTAAACCAAATATTAAACTAAATCTAAATATTATCTTAGTATTATGTCCTTTCAATAGATTATTTCTAGGACACTAACACTAATACACCCTTGCGCTCGGAAGTGCTCGATAGGGTTCCAAAGCTACGGGAGGACATAAAAATCCGCCAGTTTCACCGAATGTCATTAAGAAGATATTATATGTGGCTGCAGCCACGTATCTACAGTCAGGTACTGAAAAGTAGTTAACCGAACCGCATGGACCATCGAAGTAATTAACAGTTTGGTCCAAGGCTGACATGGTTGTAAGACCACCTATTACGTTATCATATAATTCTCTTCTTCCGCGGAGATCATGTAGCATATCACCTCTTACCATACCCCAATGGTCTTCAGTTCCGAGGAATGCAAGCGCGACAACTCTAAAACCGCAATTACCATCTCCAACCACATCCGTGTATGATTCAATATATTCTCTGATGTAAGGAGGAAAGTATTTCTCCATCTTAGAGCCCCGTAATGGTACACGTGACTCACTCTGGCGAGCGCTACTATTGCGTGGCAGAACCTGTTTAGAAGTTGAGGGCCCTGGGGGTGGGGAATCTGGGGAGGATGGTCTCGGACCGTGCGAAAAGCTCGCCCTGCCCTGACTCACTTCAGGAAAGCTCGTCCGATACCATTCTGATGTGTTATTTTTATGATGAATTTTGGGTGGAATATCCTGATATGCATTAGTGGCCACCACTCTCCCCTTACCTTTTGGTTTTTTAGAACTCTTTAGTCTGACTGCTTTACACCATTTCTCCCAATTTGAAGGTTCACGGTCGGTGCTTGGAGGCTTCTTCAAATAATTTTCTCCTCGTGGTAGTACCACGTGAAAAATCTATATACATTGTTCTCCAGTATAATTCAATAATGTCTAAAGGGATACTCTCTCCACATGACATGTACTGGAGAAGCCTGCAATTGCACGGAAGAGCGTGTGTTCTCCACAAATAACACCCGCATTTGTTTTGACCTAGATCTCTTTTCCCTTCTGCGATAATTAGTTCGAATGCCTTAAACGTGACTTTGCGAACTAGATTCCTGAACAATTTGAACTTTAACATATCGATCCTTGTCTTGTTGGCGTTAATCATCGATTGTTTTTTTTCTCTCCTATTTGCAACTCCATAACCTGATGAATCTGGTCGAACACATAATCAAATGTGTGATTGCGGCCGTTGAGGTTGGCTTTCACCCTGTTATGCTCTTGTTCAACCCTACAATTAAAGTAGATACATGTAAAACATAAGTATTCGTAACGTTTTAAATGAATATATATATATATATATATATTAAAATTAATGAATACATATATTTAAACAAATATATTTAACAAGATTGTATATTACCTACTTGTCGTGTAGTTTCCATATTGCAGCCGATGATCGATAAACGCACTTAAAACTCTGTGTACATGCTTCGAAAGCCATGTTTCTTCGCAATAGTGAATTAGTCCAGGATAGTGCTCGTACTTTTTCTTTACCCACTCCCAGCTATGCAGAAATTCTTCAGGTGTGGTCGTTTCAATTGCTCTATTCCACTGATGTTTAAAACATTCAGTGAATTCTTTATTGAAACCTGGCTGTTGTAGAGCCCTAGTTAGAACACACTGCTCTATGTGGCGCCTGCATAACTGTTTCTGGAAATTTGAAAATATTTTATCTTCCGCTTTCATCAACGCGAGATCCTTATCCGTAAGAACAACATTCGGTTCAACACTCTCATACAATCCCCGAATAAATTGCAAGACAAATTCGAAGTGTTCCTGCGTTTCATGCTGCATAAATGCGCATGCGATGGTGAACGTCTTGTTTGTGCTTGTTGCCCCAACAGCTTCAAGTAAGGCATATCGTACACAGTCATTTTGTACGTGTTATCAATAATTAGTACTTGTGGATATGTGTTCACCATTGCATAAGACTCTGGGTGGCTGAAAACAACATCTTGTAGTTCGTTACTGCCATCCGCCGTTCGAAAATCGTACCTAATTTCATAAGTTGAACAATTTCATAAGTTCGAAACTATGGTATTGGTGAAAATGTGATAAAATTTAAAGATGCATATAAAATGTGAATAATTTCATAAGTTGAACAATTTCATAATTATATTTGATTGAAAATGTGAAATAAAATTTAAAGATGCATATAAAATTTGTTGATAATATAATACTCTCTTCGTCCCATAATTATTTACATACTTATATTAATCATTTGTCCCAAAATTATTTACACACTATAAAAAAGAGAAAATGTTAATTTGTTTACACACTCATAATAATATATACATACTTACATATATGCCACTTTTTTTTTTTAACAGAAAAGTAAATATTGCATATATGCTACTTTTTACTTGAAAATACATTTTTTCTTAAAAAAATGTATCATTTTAAGTATGCAAATAATACTGCGATGGAGGAATTTGGACCAGTGCATTTGATATATTATTTCGGATACGATTTATAAATAAAATGAACTTAAGAATTATAAGTTAAATATTTGTAAATTCATTAAACAATACTCACTTATTTTATATAATATATAATATATTTACTAAATTTTACAATTTTGTTCTGACGTGCAACTTTAGTTTGATATTTCTATATTTGTCCCAGTGGGAAGTGTAAAAATATAAATAAAAACATACTAAACTATAGATATTAAATTTTGTGAGCCAACTCATAATTTGCTCGCCAAGGTTTTTATTTATTTATTTATTGAATCAATAAGCTCATAGACTTTCTCAACTTTCTCAATCATGATATTTTGGCATCCATTCTTGATTTAAAGTATGTACAATACAGGAACATCATTTATTTAGACATTAAATGCAAATTACCATATATTTCTCACAAGATGAAGATAAAATATTCCATGTATTATACGCTGAATGATGTAGAACTAAAATTTCAACCACCCTAATTTCATTTATTTATGTGAAATAAATATTTTAAAATATAAAGTGTGCTAATATTTTTACCTGTAATTTCGCATTTGCAGTAGGTGAAAGTAGTTTTGCATGGGGGTACGCCTTTCCCGGTTTTGACTCCTTATATTGTTGATGACATTGTTCACTCTCTTAATATCCGTAACATTGGTTGGATCGCGCCTCTTTATATTTGTCAACATGTTGCGTGGACTTATATGAAGCAATTCTTGCTGATGTATCTCTTTAAATTGGTTGGGGGTTAAGGTACCCAGTCTCGAACCCTCTTCAAATTCCAGGAAGGGATGATTGTGTGTCCTGCTCAAAACATTGATGCACCAAAGATCTTGATCAGTATCATATTCCCTAGCAACTAAACAAAATTCACACGAATTTCTTTGTGTGCTCGTGTTTCTTTCGTTTTTGGTTTTTGAAGGCCTATACTGTCCACCTTGACTACATACATACATTAACTTATGTGGTTTAGAATCACAAATGGCTAAGGTGATGTTTCACATACCCGCAATCCACTTAACATATGACTTCACTGCTTCTTTTCCTTTTATACCCCCGACCGGAGTTAAAAATCGTTCGTGACATCCTCGGATACATAACCAGCATCATAATAAGAACTCATCTCAAATTAAAAAACGTAAAAAGAATTCGTTAATTGAGAAGTTATAAAAAAATTCTAGCTAATAAGAAGTGAATAAATGTTGTCATTAGGGGATTATATAACATCATTTCTTCCCATGGCTTCACCCCACCCATGACAAAATTTTAGAAGATCACATAACATCATTTTATTTTGTTTGAAGAAGGTCACAATAACTTGGCGAATTAAACGGGAGCAATAATTTGAGGGTAGACTTCTATCTCTGACCATGAAAGTCCAAAAGGGCAGCTCTCAAACCGGAGCCATCTCTGAAATTATTCCATGCATACTCTGGTCAAGTCATGTTCTTGGCGTTGGGGAGTGGTGGTAAATAATGTGTCTACTTTTGGAACCCAATTGAGTTTTCACATTTTAGTTGGCACAATAAATTAATTCTACAAGTTGGTACGGATAAATTCCATATTTTCACTACTTATCTTTATGTCAATAATGACACACACTAGGCTTTTGAATTTTGCAAAACTTAACTAATATTTTCTGTGATAATTTGGAGTTTAGCTGTGGGGGCTAGCACTAGTGTACTTTCAATATTTCAAATATGTAATCTAGTCTAGAGGAATAATAACAAAAAGAAATTATATATGTATAGTTTTAAAGAGAGAGATTTTTTTTTAGTGTGAGTATTCTTTTCCGGTTGGAAGTGATTAAAAAAAGAGTTGATGTGATTTTTTTAATAAAGAAAAACATGTTGGGATATGTTGCATTTTTTTAATAATACTCATATGTTGATGAGAGATTAAAGTAGTGATGTGTTTTTGAGTCTGTGTCTGTGAAAATGAATATTTTGAAACTGAGAAAACTATTTCACTCTCAAAGAGCCACTTATCTTGAATATTAGCTGGAAGTGAAGATTTTGAAAAAGGAATCTATTTCTTCTATTTTGATTAGAGCAGTATGTACATTATTAAATGTTTTGAGCCACAAATTTTCAATCAAATAATAGTATTTTTGTTTTTGCATGTAAACGATTTCTATATTAAAAAAAACTATGATTTAAAATACAAATTAATACTATTATTTAAATGAATTAATATTCTTCAGTTAATTTTTTATCATATTTCTATTTAACATTTTGCAGTTGGGACGCACAAGATTTTACCACCAGTAAATTGTAATTACTTCGACACATATTCCCTCCTTTAAAAATATACACTAACTATTTTTTTATAATATATATATTTTTTACCTTAAAACCATCACTTAATTATTTCATATAATATTCATTTTATATTCATAAACACTCATTATTTTATAAACTGACCACATAACACTACAAGAAAACATAAAAATTGCTTACGAAAATTGCAAATATGGCTACAAAATTTTCAACAAAAACATTCATAATGGGGATTGCCTACGAATTGCCTACAAAAATTTCTAATTTTATAGGCATCTTCCTTCCCACCTACAAAATAATTTTCCTACGGAAATTCCTAAGCAAATTGTGTTGAATGTAAAATTTTGTAGACAAATCACTTGTAGGCAATTATACTTAGATTTTTTTTTCCTTATGCAAATTAATTATGTAGGCAAGTTGTTTATAGGTTGAGAAATATAGATGCTTTCATAATTATAAAATTTCGAAGACAAATCGTATGCAATTCTTACTTACGAACTTTTTTATTGAAAAATTTTGTAGCCAATTTTAATTCGGTAGACAAATCATTATTTTCTTGTAGTGTAATATTCAAAATACCTGCTTAATATATTTTATCTACGTTGTAATAAAATCAATTAAAAAATAACTTGCATACTTTTATAAAAAAAATGATATATATACACACACTCATAATATTGTAATATATATGTACAAGATAAGATTAAAAATAATTAAAACGTATTTATTTCTAAAGATTGCAAGTGAAAAGAGAGTCTTTATATGGGTGATATTTTTTGCACACTAATTAGACATATGTCTAATCAGTGTGCATTTAGCATTTGTGTATATGAGAATACTTGAAATTCATAGGTCACCCTGAGAAGGGTCAACCCATATTTTGCGGCCAGGGTACAAATATAAAGGGAAATATATAATTTTGGGTGATTCAGTTGTGCTATGGGCATGTGTACCTCTGTTGACCACTCGTCCAAATGACAAGTATGTCAAATTGATTTGACTTATGTTAGAGTATAGTTTCTGCTTTTCTTGCTCCACTCATACGTCCATAAGCAATTGTGAGCAAATATGAACAAAATTATTTTTTTATTCCTTTTAATTTGATTTTGGACTGGACTTTTATTATTATTATTATTATTATTTTAACTTAATTGGGTTTATTTATGTTGGCATTTTAGTTTTCTAATTTCAACTTAATATTTCTCTCTGTTGATGTTAGGTCAATGTTGTCCACAATGTTACAATATTTTCCGCAACATCAGAATTCGCCCTTTCTCCTGACACTAACTCCGCTTGTTTCAATATTGGCTTTAATATCTAAATATACAGGATGACGACATGGAAGTTACCAGGTCAGGCTGTTGCAGTTTAGAGTGAGTTATTTAAAGATATAACATGGGTGGTTATCAAGATCATGGAGACTTAATGTTGGACGGTTTTACATCATGGAAAACCATGATTTTATGTGTTCACATGCAAGATACGAACTCTATAAATACCATACGCATGAGATACTTTCAAGTGAAGAAATCGAAATATCTATTTACCTATAGCAAGTGTAGTTGTTTCGGTTCTCTCCATTGTAATTCTAAGAGTGTTTTTGTTATACCTTCAAATAGGTTATTTATGCACAATTATAATTCTAGGCTTTTGATTGTATACCTAGGGTATATGATCTTGTCGTAAAAACTTACAGTAGGATTTTACTTTGTCTTTGTATCACTACTTCGTTATAGTGACGTTTCGCTATGAGGCATCATAGATTAATTTATAATCTATGAAAAAAAATGGATATCCCATTTGCAAATTTATTTTCTGTTTTTTCAAAGTCTTCCACTGTGTGTGTTGCCTTTTATGTTTCAACACTTTAGATAACATTCTGGAAAAACACCCGTGCACACACTTCAATTGGCACCAGAGCCGTAACTAGATAAACTTAGTTATATCCTGTGTCTTTAAGTGTGTAAATTAGATTTTCAATGGAATATCCACTTACACCCACATTAAAACCACCAATTTTAGATGGTTCAAATTATGCATATTGAAAACCAAAGATGCGAATGTACATCAAATCCCTTGATGAACGAGCATGGAGGAGTGTATTGCCTGGATGGACTCAACCCAGAACTCCAGCTGATGAGGATAACGAAGCAGGATCAAACGTGAACTTGACTAGACAAATGATGAAGTGACCGTGGCCAGTTACAAATTGAAAGCCTTGAACGCAATCTTTACATCAGTCGATGTACCTATGTTCAAACTAATTTTGAATTGTATATCTGTAAAAGATGCTTGGGATCGATTGCAAGAGCACTGTGAAGGATCTGAGAGTGTTTATAGGACAAAGCTATGAATGCTGGGTACAAAATTCGAAAACCTCATGATGAAAGAGGATGAAACTAACTCTACCTACAACGAGAGACTTTCTGAGATTGGCAATGAATCTCACTCTCTAGGTGATCCAGTCTCGAATACCAGGTTAGTTCATAAAATTCTTAGAATAGTTCCAAAACGTTTTGATGTTAAAATATGTGCTATAGAAGAAGCTAAGGATACTAGTACTATGAGTCAAAATGAATTGATAAACATTCTAAAAACTTATGAAATGAACCTTGATCAAAAGAATGATTCATCTGATAAAAAGGTTTATGTTTTCAAAGGTGAAACTTCTTCGAGCAATGAAAAGTCTTCGGTCGTAACTGAAGTTGATTCTGATTCTGATTGTGTTGATTTATGTGATGACAATTCTAAGGACATTGTTTTATTAACCATAAAGGGCAATATTCAGCCAAAAGTCAAAATCAATAATAATCAACAAATGCCTGAAATGAGAAATAGATTTAATCAAAATAGAAGAACGGGTAGTAGCAGTAGCAAACCCAGGTATGATCCTAAGTATAGGAAGTCAGTAAGATGTGATACATGTACTGGTTATGGTCATTATGCGAATGAATGTGCCAACACTATGCTAAGAAAGAAACTGAACTTTAATGCTACTCTAAGTGATGAATCAGAAGATGAAAATGAGTCTGAGAAAAATGAAGAATGTGTTTTCTCTGCAAGATTTGAGTATGATGATACTTTTGATGATTGTATGGATGACTATTATTTTGATGTTGATACAAATGTTCCATCATTTGATACAACATCTGGTAATAACAGTCCAGATGTGAGCTGTTTTACGAATTCATTTATGGAGACAGGTACTTCCTCATTAATGGAAACATGTTGTATCTTATGTCAAGAGAACAACAAGGAGATTGAGTCACAATCACAGATTCTTAAGTCAATGACTTTAGAAAATTCTGAATTGAGAGACTCTTTAACTAAACTTGAAGTGGTCCTTACAAGGAAGGATATGGAAGTTGAAAAACTGAAAGGTTCAACTTTGAACTTCAAAAAGTTTGCAAAAAGCATTGGAATACTGGACAATGCCTTGGTACTTGATAATTCTGGTAGAAAAGGTATTGGTTATGTTGATATGTCTGGAAAATCTGTAGTTAGTAATGAACCTGTCAAATTTGTAAATTCAGGAGCAGATTCTGTAGTCAACACTTCTGACTCTACAAATAATTTTTTTGAAAAATCTAATAAGGATTTTTTTATGTCATTACTGTTATAAAAAGGAACATATCAGGCCATACTGCTGGAAATTAAAAAGAGATATGCATGAAAAAACGGTGTCACCAAGTTTGCCACCTCATTTAAGATAACATTTATAAAAAACTACTCGGGTCAGTAAGTCTAAAAGTTGCAATGTTGTTTATACTTCATTAAAAGCTCATGCACCCGGTTCATGGTATTTTGATAGTGGTTGTTCTAGGCATATGACTGACAATATTGATTATCTGACTGATTATAGATTAGATGCTGATGGTCATGCAATTTTTGGAGGTGGTTCCAGTAGTGCAATTATTGGTAAGGGTACTTTAAATGTTCCAGGATTTCCTAAACTGACTAATGTGTTGCATGTTGATGGATTAATTGCAAATTTGATCAGTATAAGTCAATTATGTGATGGTGGTTTACATGTGGACTTTGATAAGGATTCATGCTATGTGAAAAATGAAAATGGTGAATATCTTATGATTGGTCATAGATCTGTGGATAATTGTTATGTGTTTGATACCCTCAAAACCGGTAACAAAGTGAAAACTGATGAGAGTTTCTTGTGGCATAAAAAACTTGGACATACACATTACCAGAACATTTTGAAATTGATTAGAACAGGAGTTTTAAATGGTCTTCCTAAACTACAGCTGAACAAGTCAAAGGTGTGTGGTCCTTGAAAAAAAGGTAAGCAAGTTAGAGTGTCACACAAAATGTTGTCATATTGTTCTATACAAAAATGTTTATAACTTCTTCATATGGATCTTATGGGTCCAATGGAAACTGAGAGTATAGGTGGAAAAAGATATTCTTTTGTTTTGGTTGATGACTTTTCTAGGTACACTTGGATTGAGTTTCTCAAAGAAAAATCTGAAACTTTTTCTGTTTTAAAAAATCTTTACAAGAAATTCAAAAATGTTTTCAACTCCAAGATAAAAAAAAGATCAGATTTAATCATGGTAGGGAACTTGAGAATAATGATTTCACTAAATTTTGTGAAGATAAAGGTATTATGCAAGGGTTTTCCTCACAAAAAACAACACAGCAAAATGGTATTGCAGAAAGAAAAAATAGGACTTTACAAGAAATGGCTAGGGTCATACTTGTGTCAAAATATCTTTCAAAATAATTTTAGGCTGAAGCTTTAAACACTGCATGTCACATTTCGAACAGAGTCTATCTAAGGTGAAATATTTTCATGTGAAATTTTGCATAACAAAAAACCTAATGTGAAATATTTTCATGTGTTTGGTTGTATTTTTTACATTTTGAATGATAGAGAACAGTTGCACAAGTTTGATTTGAAAAATGATAAAGGATTATTTTTAGGTTATTCAAGAAATATCAAAACTTATAGAATTTATAATTTAAGGACTGATACTGTGCAAGAATCTATTAATGTGGTATTTGATGACAATGCAAGTTTTGCAGGACTTCTGGACTTGTTGATATACCAGTGGGTTCTTCAGATCTTGGTCAGAATAAGGATGTTGTTCAAAATATTCCATCATCTAGAACATTAACTGAAAATCAGAATCTTCTGGGAATTCACTCGAGTATAACAAAGTTTCATCTTCCAGAATTATTAAGGATCATCCTGCGGATCAGATCATTGGAGAAAAATACTCTGGAGTACAAATAAGAAGAAGAATGGGTATAGTAAACAATCTGGTAAGAACAATCTATATATCTTCCATCTGCAACAAGGTAAGTCATGAGTCTTACCATTCCTTGATTGAGCCCAAGAATGTAATTGAAGCTTTAAAAGATGAGAACTGGATTAATGCTATGTATGAAGAATCAAATCAGTTTGAAAGAAATAATGTCTGGACTTTAGTTCTTATACCTGAACATATAAATGTTATAGAAACTAAATGGATTTTCAAGAACAAAACTGATGAATCTGGTAACATTGTGAGAAATAAGCTAGGTTAGTTGCTCAAGAATACACTCAGGTAGAAGGAATTGATTATGATGAAAATTTTGCTCCAGCTGCTAGAATTGAATCAATTTGGTTGTTACTTGCTATTGCATGTTTTCTGGATATTAAGTTGCATCAAATGGATGTAAAAGCTGCATTTTAAAATGGTATATTAAGTGAAGAAGCCTATGTTGAGCAACCAAAAGGATTTGAAAATCCTGACTTTCCAAACTATGTGTACAAACTTAATAAGGCCTTATATGGTCTTAAACAAGCTCCTAGAACATGGTATGGAAGGTTAACTGGTTTTCTGGTTGATTTTGGTTTCATTAGAGGGGAAGCTGATAGGACCTTATTCATTAAACAAACTAATAATCACATTATGATAGCTCAAATTTATGTTGATGATATTGTGTTTGGTTCTACTTGTGATAAAATAATTGAACTATTTGTGAAAGAAACGACAACTACTTTTGAAATGTCAATGGTTGGGGACTTAAATTTTTTTCTTAGGTCTTCAGATTAAACAAGATAGAGATGGAATTTTCTTTTCACAAAGCAAATATGCAAAAAATCTTGTTAAGAGGTTTGAACTTGAAACTACTAAAACAATGAGAACTCATATGGGTTCAACACAGAAGTTGTGTAAGGATGACATTGGACAAAATGTTGATCCAACATTATATAGATCTATGATAGGCAGTTTACTATATTTAACCTCCTGTAGACCAGATATTATGTCCAGTATATGTTTGTGTGCTAGATATCAAGCCAATCCTAAGGAATCTCACATGAATTCTGTAAAGAGAATTATCAAATATGTGACATGAACATGTGATCTAGGAATCTGGTATGGTAAGGACACTAACTGTACATTGATTGGCTATAGTGATGAAGATTGGGCCGTAGACAGTGATGATAGAAAGAGTACAAGTGGAGGATGTTTCTATATGGGAAACAATCTCATCTCATGGCATAGTAGGAAACAAAACTGTGTTTCTCAATCAACTGTTGAGTCTGAATAATTGCAGCAGGGAGTTGTTGTACTCAATTACTATGGCTTAAGAAAATATTTAATGGCTATGGTTTGGACAGTAATATACTAACTATATATTGTGATAATACGAGTGCAATAAATATATATCAAAGAATCATGTACAACATTCTTTAACTAAGCACATATGTATTAGACATCATTTTATCAGGGATCTTATTGAAAAAGAACATGTGAAATTAGAGTATATCTCCATTGAAAAACAACTTGCAGATATATTCACAAAAGCTCTTGATTTTGAGAGGTTTTCTTCACTTAGGATATCTCTTGGTTTATGCTCTCACTAAATAAGTTAGTACTGTGTTGTGAAAAATATTTTGGCATTAATCACAACATCAGAAAATACTCAATAAGTTTTTCTAAGTATTAGTTATATTTGATCTTTGATTATATGTACTTAATAATGGTTATTTGAATTTTAAAATGTGTTTATTTTTGTGGTCACATATCATTACGTGCTAAAATATTTTAAACATCACATATAAGATGCTTTAATCACTGAGTAACTATGGGACAAGGAGCTCGCTACTACGATGTACTCTTTTGAAAAGGTGATTAAAAAATCTATCAATTTGTTAATAAATCCACTTAGTAACTATGGGGCACGGAGTTCGCGACTATGATGTTCTCTTTTCAAAAGGTGGATCAATGTGAAATCTTGTGATAAAAGTACTTAAATTGATAAAACAATCCAATGTTGATTGTGTTATTGAAATATTGAGATATGTGTTCCAACAAAAATGATAACATACTGAAAATTCGAATTACTTATTAATTTGTATGGATTAATTAATTTTTGAATAGGATAAATATTAAGAGAATATTGAGAACATTCTGCAGTATTTATTTAATTTCAGTTTTTAGCATAAAGATCGTGAGTAATTATTTATTTGTTTTCTTTTTCATTGAAATATCACAAACTCACACACCACGTTCGAAAAACAGTTTTGTGGAGGTTCTAAAAAACCACCACATAATGCACGACACAAAGTGGAGCATATGTGATAACTTCCATATTTCATTCTATATAAGATCTCTTGATTCAGTATTTCTCTTCATTACTTATAAGCTTGGTTCGAGTATTGTTATACATATTCCAGAAGGTATCATTGTTATAATACTTAAAGTATTACTCATAACAATAGTTAGTGTTATCTCCCTCGACCTACAAGGTGTTTAGATTAATAAGTTTTGAATATTTTTTCATTATTTTGAATTTATTTTGGGCTTTATTGCAGGCTAAAAATGACTACTCAGGGAAACGTTTCAACTTCTTCACATTTGAATTCCCCCAAACATCAAACTTCTTCCTCTGCATCTGAAAACCCTCTGAACATACTAGCATCAATGGCGACAAGCACTGATTCCCAGAATGTCTCAACTAATGTTGGCGCTTCTCCGCCAACATCCCATTCTGTTACTATCGATTCAATCGAAGTACAAATTCCTCAAGCTATTGACCCTTCCTCGTAGATTCCTGTTTCAATATTAACTCAAAACCCTACTGAAATCTCCTCTCCAGTGAAGAATACAACTGATATTCCTTCATCCTCTGTTCAACCCTCTACTGAGTTAATCACTTTCCTTGACCCTGAACCAATTACCATAAGCTTCAATTTATGAACCCCTTTCGAGCAAATAGTTACTGCCTATTAAGATCTTAGGCTCGAAACCAAATACGAAGAAGAGGTTGATCTTATAGAGCTTGATAGGATGTGCAATCCTCATCAAGAAAATCAAGATGTCAATGATCAAGAAGCTGATGTTCAGGAACCTGCTAGTGAACCAAAAAGAGAAACTTCTTCTGAACTGGGAAGAAATATCAAAGATGCATACAAAAAGAGGAAAGGGAACTCACCACAGAAAGGAGGCAAATGAAAAAGATCATACAGAACCATGGGAAAGAAGGTTGATTACTCAGAAACAAAGAAGAAATGAAATAAAGATGATCCTTCAAAACCCATTTTAATTGATGAAAGCTCAGAGGAAATGACTATTGATCTTAATGTAGCTGAAACTGAAGAAATACAGTCTGAACCTACTCAAATTCTAGATTCAGACTCAGAGATGAATGCTCCACTAGCATGTGTGAGAAAGAGAAGTAAAGCCAAGAAGAATGTTGATCCAATGTCGTCTGTGAAAGAAAGTGAATCTGTTGTTGCTGAAAATGTGCCATCACCTATGGCAACATCCGAAGAATCTGAAACTGAACTGAAAGAAGAAAAAAAGAAGAAGAGTTCTAACCCTGATCCCAGTGATCCCTCTTCAGATGACTCTGACTCTAGTGCAAAGGTACTATTTGACCTCTCTTCTAGTGATAAAAAATATAATGACATGAAGAGTGATAAGTATAGAAAGATTCGTACTAGAATTCTTGTTAGGGAAAAGATAGTTAAAATGACTGACTTTAGAGAGCAAAATCTGGTTGAATATTTTAGGGAGAGATCACTGTTGCATGCACTTGAGTTTGCTACCCCGTACATAGGGGAATGAGTTTATGAATTTTATGCGAACTTGAGAGAAAGTCTGGGCAAAACAAACTCAAAACACTATGGTACAGTCTGGTTTAGAGGAGTCAAAGTCAGGTTTACACCTAAGACAATTAACTTGTTTTTGAAGACTAGGACTATGATAGAAGAACATGTTGATGACATGAATGAGGTTATCAAGGTCTTAACTAGTGGGCAGATTGAGGTTTGGGAGAATAGACTTAGTAGTTCTAAATTCACCAATCTGTATTCTGTTCTTCACAAACTATGCGTGTACAATTGGTTGCCATCTTCAAACACTACAACATTAACCAAGGAATAAGCTATCTTCATGTATAAGATTGGACACTTAAAATAATTCAATCTTGGACAAACAATCTTTAACAACGTGTTATCATACACTGGTGACATTACTGGAAAATGATTGCTACCATATCCAAGTCTTATATACAAGATGCTTGAGAACAAGAACTTCGAAAGGAATCCAAGAGAGGAGATCATAAGTGGTTTTACAGCTAGTTTTGGGATCTCCAATGTGTTACTCATAGGACCCAGAGTGATTGATCTTTCATACCATGATCTAGCTGAAGTGAATCAAGAACAGGAAGCTCTTGACACCGTTAATGCCTCTGAGAATGTTGGCAATACTTCTACCAACATTCCTCCGAATGCTACACTAACTTCTGTTTTCTTAACTCCTAATTATATTGTAACTGCAAATTTCATTTTATTAATAATAATAAACACGAAATTGGTTTACAACTTGAATTTGTATCGGATCGAACCGAGAAACTTTGCGGGTTCTTGACTCTAATTTGATCCTCTGATTCTTCTCTTAAAAAACTTTGACTTTGACTCGGACGACTTTTGCAACGGTCCTTGCCTTAATCTTGTCTTTGGTTGAAGTTGGAGACTTGAAAACGTTGATTCGAAGACTTGATGTCTTGTGTTGATCAAATGTGGCTTTTGGACGAACTTCTTCGACGAGAATGAAGAATGCCTTGAATGTTTGATGAAGATCCTTAAATCTTCAACGGTTGAACGAAGAGTGCCTCGAAAGAGAAACACTGAATCGGAGGGGCTTCGAGCCTTGATCTCTGATTTGGAGCTGTTTCTGGATCTATTCTTCGGAGAATGTTCTTGAATCTGTGAAGAATGACTTGAATCTTTGAATGTCTTTAAGTATAAATACCGAATCGGATGGTTTTAGGACCTTGATTCCATATCGAACACTGTTTCTAATGGATTTACATGAAGAACAGAGAAGAACGACGACAAACACCTTTAAATATTCAAAGACCTTGAAGAACATTGTTGGAGGTTCTTTGAATCTTCGAATAGAAACGCTGGATCGGAGGGGTTTTGAGTCTTCAAGAACGGTTGCAGAGGATGTGCTTGTTGATTGTATGAATGCTTGTCGACGTCGGATGTGTGTGGAAATGAACAAAGTGAGGGCCCCTATTTATAGGGTGGAGGGTGGAGAACCTTCCTTTCCGGTCATGCCATGTGGCACCGTCTAATTGGCCGATGCCATTTGATTGGCTTGATTTGTGAATTAATCAGATTTGATTTGATTAATTTAGTTCGTTTCTCCTTTTGACGAGATGTCATTTAATTTCCGATCTTATGGCAAATAAATATTACCCAATATGAGTACCGAAAACTCATTTAATTTGACCGACTTGTATCGTGTACATTTAATATCAAGTTTAACTATTTAATTCGAAAATTAATTTAATTAAATTCTCAAAATGTAATAGTAAATTTAATTTGATATTAATATTTGCTTGCACACACATCACCATTTAATTGGGTGCAAAATTTATTTGCTTACATATATAACTGAGCAAATTGAGACTTTGCAGACAATCATCACCAATATGCAGTCGCTTATTAAAGATATGAAGAACCAGAAGGCTTTATGGGAAATGCTGCTTTCTACTCCAACAGGGGGAGTAGGACCTGATGTTGCTACTGTTGATGGATGATTAAACTCATGGGGAGTTGATGCAAGTGGTGCTAGTATCAGTGGTGTGAGAATTGAGGAAATTCCAGGAAATGATGTTGATGATCCAGTTGCTGAGAAAGATGATGAAGACCTAGGGACACTCTATGGTGATCTAGGTGGTGAAGAGTAGAGAGCTTAGAGTCCAAGGGAGAATGAAGATAGGGGGAGTTTATGCGGATTATGGAGATGCAGTTGACTTGTGAAGATCAACCCAATCCTCTCTCTACTTCACATATGCATACCATGTGATTCAAAAGTTATGTTGATTTGTTTGATTTGTTAAATACTGTTTTAGTTTCTGCTAAGCTTAAACTGTTAGTAATTTGTTGTTGTTTTTGTTTAGATTAGTTTGGGAACACTTAGTTTGTTTAGTGTTTGTGAATATCATTTTAAGCACTCGGTTTTTTGTGCTTAGTGTTGTTTATTTTAATTCCAGTTTGGTTACTTTAATTTGGTTTTAGCAATTAAATATCTATGTTTTGATGTTTAGTTGTATTTCTGACTTAACACATTTTACTGCACGTTTATAACATCAGGTGTGTTGTAGTAGAAAGGCCAAATTGGGGGAGATTGTTGATGTTAGTTCAATGTTGTCCAGAATGTTACAACATTCTCCGTAACATCAGAATTCGCCCTTTCTCCTAACACTAACTCCGATTGTTTCAATATTGTCTTAAACATGCAGGATGATGACATGGAAGTTACCAGGTCAGGCGGTTGCGGTTTATGGAGAGTTATTTAAAGATACAACATGGGTGGTTATCAAGATCATGGAGGCTAAGTGTTGGACGGTTTTACACCATGGGAAACCATGATTTTATGTGTTCACATACAAGATACGAACTCTATAAATACCATACGCATAAGACACTTTCAAGTGAAGAAATCGAAAAACCTATTTATCTATAACAAGTTTAGTTGTTTCGGTTCTCTCAATTGTAATTCTAAGAGTGTTTTTGTTAGACCTTCGAATAGGTTATTTATGCACAATTATAATTCAAGGCTTTTGATTGTATACCTAGGGTATATGATCTTGTCGTAAAATCTTACAGTTATTTTATAATCTATGAAAAAGTTTTGATATCCCATTTGCAAATTTATTTTCTATTTTTTCAAAGTCTTCCGTTGTGTATGTTGTCTTTTATGTTTCAACACTTTCGACAACATTCTGGAAAAACACCCGTGCACACCCTTCACTCTCTTCCTTATTAATTAAACTCAGAGAAATAAAGAGTAAAAATATATTTCAACCTCCACTAAATCTTTCGCTGAAGTAATTCATATTTACGAGAAAAAAAATATTATTTTCCCCTTTTTCTCTTTCTTAAAATCTCAAGCAAAGGATTTAAGCAACTGATTAAATTTCCAATATAGTCTAGGGATTGAGCAACTGATAGATTTTCTGGTGGAGACGTGCGTGCGATGGATGGAATTTTCGATCTAATTGAGCTGATAATTAGACCGATCACCGGTTGAACTAGGCAACTCGGCGAGTAACATATTTTTGTGTGACACCATTCAATTTTGCAGATCAATTGATAGATGGGATGTGCCGAAATGAGTACTGAAGATGATGAAAGAGGAAGTCTGTGAGTGATGAAACAATGTAAGAAGGTGACAACTTATCTGTGCGCTGCGCCGTTCATCCAGACTCCACGAAGAAGATGATGACAATTGTCTTATATGTAATTAGTTCTAGGTTTCACTTTATTTAGTTGGGTTCTGATACATTTTCAAAGGTATTGGGTCAATATATGATAGTTGGGCTCTTTCTTGCTGGGCCTTTGATTTTACCTTTTTAATTTTGGCACATGTTATTAGCAATTACTTTTGTAGTGAATACACTACCCGTTGGATGAATACACTATCCATTTTTTTCTAAAATACCCTAAATAACCATCCCTTTCATTGTTCACTTTTTTTAATACACTACCTCACTTTCCCCCCACCCCTATTTCGCCGTCATCCGTCAAAGATGTGCCCCCTTCGTCCATCAAAGCCTTGTCGCGGCCGTCAGTCAAAGTCAACCTGCCGTCATTGAAGAGTTTTCTACCCAAAATAAAACCACAATTTGTTAGGATATTCTTGTAGATTGGGTAAATTTTTGTTGGTGTTATGATGTTTTTCCTGCATATTGTTGTTTTTTACGTGTATAAAATTGTACTGGTATGAAAATATTGTTGTTGTTTGCTTGTTTAGAGTTTTTTTTTCAAAAATCGTGATGGTTGCTGTTCAACTTTGGTTATCCAAATATTACCATCATTTTCGGAAAAAAATTTGCGAACATGGCCATAATTTGAAAAAAAATGAAAAATGTACTCAATTTCTGAAAAAAAAAGATCGAACACTCTATTCGAATATTTTTTCCGAAAAATATACTCATGTTCGGGAAAAAATCCCGAAAATGATGGTCATGTCCGGATAACCAGAGCCGAGCAGCAGCCATCACAATTTTCAAAATAAAATACTCTACACAAGCAAACAACAACAATATTATCAATATTTATACAATTTTATACACTCCAAGAACAATAATATTCATGAAAAATATCATAAGACCAACACAAATTTACCCTAGTCAACATTTAGAAAATCTAGTTTTTCAAAAATACTGGAATACTCATATATGTGTGTGTGTGTGTGTGTGTGTATTCAGGGCAGAAGGATCGTTCAAAGTTACAATGTAGACCTTCGCAACATGTCCACATTAATAGAGTTTGAAGTTTTGGTGTGTTTTTTCCATTGTTTGTAGCATTGTTCGAATCTCTTTTTCAAATGTGGTGGGTAGTGTATTTACTAAAATATGTTTGGAGGGGAAGCTAAAAAGGGCATTCTTGACTTTTCATATGTTTGCTTTAAAAATGTTGATGTTGGCTCGATGTTGTACAAAATGTTACAACATATTTTACAACATCATAATTTGTCCTTTCTCCTAACACTAACTCTGAATGTTTCAATATTGTCCTTAATGTCTAAACATGCAGGTTGACGACCTGGAAGTTACTAAGTCAAGCAATTGCAATTTTAGAGTGAGAAGTTAAGGATAAATATGTACGGTTTTCAAGAGCATGTAGATTAGTACTGAACGGTTTTAGGTCATGGGAAACCATGATTATCAAGTGTTTACATGCTGATTTCGAAGTCTATAAATAGAGCAAGTGGTGGAGCATATCCAAGTGTAGGATCGAGACTATTCTATTTACCTATAGCAAGTGTAGTTAATTTTAGTTATCTTCTTTGTGTTGGTAGATATACAACATATCTTACTCGACATTTGTATACTCTATAAGTGTCTTTGTTAGACCTACAACAGGTTGGTTACACGACTAGGTTTTGAGATTTTAGGTAATATATTTCGAATATATCACCTTGTATTAAGATCTTACAGCAGGATCTTATTTTATCTTTGTATTACTACATGATATAGTGAAATTTCGCCATAAGGCATCATAAACTATTTATAGTCTATGAAAAGTTTTGATATTCGTTTGCAATTTGTTATTCAAGTCTTTCGCTGTGTATGTTATTTTTTATGTTTCAACACTTTTGACAACATTCTGGAAAAACACCCACGCACTCCATTCAATTGGCACCAGAGCTATAACTAGATATACTTAGTTAGATCTTGTGTTGTTGAGTGTGTAATTTTCATTTGCAATGGATTATCCACTTACCCCCTCACTAAAACCCCCAGTTTTGGATGGTACAAATTATGCTTACTGGAAACCAATGATGCGGATGTGTATCAAATCTCTTGATGAACGAGCATGGAGAAGTGTACTCTCTGAATGAACGTAACCCAGAACTCCAGCTGATGAAGACAACGAAGCATAAAATAAGTGAGAGCTTGATTGGACGAAGTAACTTCGGCTAATTACAATTCAAAAGCCTTGAATGCCATATTTACATCAGCCAATGTATCTATGTTCAAGTTGATTTCGAATTATGTTTCTACAAAAGATGCTTGGGTCGATTGCAAGAACACTGTGAAGGATCTGAGAGTGTTCCAAGAACTAAGCTTCGAATGCTAGGCATTGTTGGTCCCGGTACAAGACTGGGTGATACGTGTATGGGTGGGGGGGGGAATACACATATACAATTTTTTCTTATCTTAAAACCTCAATGAGTCTCCTTACTCAGAGTGATAAAGAACACAGGGTAGATAACAAACCTACTAACTGCACTAAGGCGAGTCAGTTGGCAAACTATCTACTTATGTTCAGTGCGGAATGTGTGAGCACTGAAAGTTTAAAGTCTTGTTTTAATGTTTGCTTACTGAAAACTTATTTTCCTCTTAAGAAGCCGTGGTTAGAAGGGTTGTGCACTGAGTTAATGAGTCAGGCTAATTGATTTAACACTGACAAGGTATGCAATGAATGACTTAACAATATAACAATATAAAGCAGTAATCAAAGCAGTAAAAACTCAGAGAGATAACGTGGTTCAGAGAGTCAAGCTCTACGTCCACGGTCCTAATTCAACAGAAGAATCCACTAATGGATTGACTTGTTTTTAACGTGCCAAGGTGCACCAAGATCAGTCTCACCGACCCTTCTTCCTTCTAACCAACTAACTAACCTCAACCAACAAACCTAACTAAGAGGGTTTTGGTTTCAGTTTGGATTCCAACTATTTGTGATTATCCTTACAAGGTAAAGTTATGCTAAGGATTGGATAATCACTCTAAGCTTAAGATATATATGCTACGCTCAGTGGAATACATAATAACTCTCTTCTCAAGAAACACTTGAGAAATTCTAGGCTTTTCGAGTGCTTCTTTGAATGCTACGAATGCTTTGAACGCTGAGAGTTTGAGTAATTTCTGGCTTTGAAATTTCCCGTAGTCTTGATTCGGTCCAAGGTCTTCTGTATTTATAGGCAACTTTGAAAACTATCTGTTGGAGGAGATAGCCTTCTAGGTTGTCTTTCTTGTAGGATACTTCAACGGATACAATCTCCATACAGCAGTCGTCCTTGCATGTATTTGGTAAATGCATTAAATGCATGCCCGTTGAATTGTGCAGGGATGTCAGGTTCAAGTCAGTGTCCGTACATGACTTGGCGCTCTCTGATTGGTCCACGTCATCAGGTAGGTGAGAATGTCAGAACTCATTCTTCAGTTCAGTCTTGTCTTTATTGAGTTCAAGTTTGTCCTCATCTACGTACGTTTTACAACGCTGACATTCCTTTTGACTTGTTTGGATCCTACTCCAAGTCTTTTCCCAAATACTCAGTGTCGTCATGTTCCCTTCAGGCTGAGTTAGCAATGATCTCAGGATCATGCTCTTCATCCTGACACTTACTCAGTCAGCTTAGAAGAACTGCCATAAGCTCAGGATGGTGCTCTTGTGTCTTCAGGCTTCAGACTTGATTGACAACAATGAGTTCTCCTCTCATTGTGTACCTGTGAATGTAAAATAAACTTACAAACCTAACCAAGACTAGCCTGACTATTACAACACTTAGGCAATTCATCTTTTCAGGGTCTTTGGGATCAACTCAAAACTGACATTGTCCCAACAGGCACCAAAATCGAAAACCTCAAGATAAAAGACGATGAAACTATCTCGGCCTACAATGAGCATCTCACTGAGATTGCTAATGAATCGCACTCAATTGGTGATCCAATATCCAACACAAGGTTAGTTCATGAATTTTTTAAACGGTTCCTAAACATTTTGATGCTAAGATATGTACTATAGAAGAGACTAAAACACTGATACTATGAGTCAAAACGAGCTTATAAGTATTTTGAAAACCTACGAAATTAATGTTGATCAGAAAGATAATATGAATGATAAGAAAATTTCTGTTTTCAAAGGAGAAGCCTCATCTAGTTGTGAAAAGTCTTCATATGTAACTGAAGTTGATTCTGATTCTGATGTTGTTGATTTATGTGATAACAATTCTGATGACATTGCTCTCTTCACTAAACAGTTCAAGTCTTTCCTGATGAATAGAGCTAATAGGTTAAAAGGAAATATCCAACCTAAAGTATAAATCAATAATAATCAACAAATGTCTGAAAGAAGGAATATGTTTAGTCAAACTAGAAAAATAAGTTGTAGCAGTAGTAAACCTATGTATGATCCGGAGCATAGAAAATCAGTAAGATGTGATACATGTACTGGTTTTGGTCATTATGCAAATGAATGTGCTAACACCATTCTAAGAAAGAAATTGAACTTTAATGCTACTCAGAGTGATGAATCAGAAGATGAAAAAGATTCTGAAAAGAATGAAGAATGTGATTTCTCTGCAAGAATTGAATATGATGATACTTTTGATGATCATTTGGATGATTATTATTCTGATGTTGATACAAATGAGTCGTTATTTGACATAACATCTGATGATATCGGTCCAGATGTGAACTATTTTACGAGTTCATTTGTAGAGACAGGTACTTCCTCATTAGAGAATGCAGATTGTGGTATCTCATGTCAAGAACGTATCAAGGAGATTGGATCTCAGACTCAGATTCTTAAGTCTTTGACTTTAAAAAATTCTGAATTGGGAGATTCTTTGACAAAGCTCGAAGTGATCCTTACTAGGAAGGATATGAGGTTGAAAAACTGAAAGAAGAGCTGAAAGTTCAAAGCTGAACTTCAAGAAATTTTCAAAAGGCACTGAAAATCTGGACAATGGCTTGGTAATTGGTAATTCTGGTAGAACGGGTCTTGGTTTTAATTGTAGTTCTTCTAAACCTTTAACTATTGATGAACCTATAAAACTTGTTAAATCAGGAGTTCAACTTGCTAATGATACTTCTGATAAAACAAACGCTCTATCGAGTGTTGAAACCATAATCCAAATCATGTTTTTTTCTCTATAATCCATAATCCAAACCATAACAATAAGGTCATGGAGTAATAAACGAGAGCTACACCATCGAGTGTTCTAGTACATCTAGTGTAGAAGGACAATTATTATTTCCTTTTGTGTTGGTCAAGTGCTCCAATGCTCCTATCAACATTGGGATCGAAGATAGGCTAGATTAGGATCAGAGTGAGCTCAGTTTTCTAGTAATTGTAGACATGTTTAGGCGGTGCGTTTACACCTTACCCACACTTTGAGATCTTATGTTAGTGTTAGTGTTAGTGTTAGTGTCCTAGAGACAATCCTTTGTGAGGACATAATACTAAGATAATATTCAGTTTTTGTTTAATATTATTGTTGATTTAATATTGAATGTATAGTGTTACACTTATCTAAATATTATGTTTGATTGTTTGCATTTATTCATATTTATGTTCCCATGAATCAATATTATCATTGAGTGAGTAAGAACTCAGATGACTTAAGTATGATTCTCAAATAGCCCCAATCAAGGATCATCAAGAATGAGATATTGATGATGCAATTGAGATTGGTGTGCGATCTGCATTATACTCTTAGGAGAGTGTAGTAAGATCTGGCTTACTAAGAGATACTAGGTATCTCATAATGGATGCACTAATACCCTAGAGGGTATTGACATACCCATCCGAGAAACCATTTGATATAATTCCACATAATGTGTCTTTGGGTGTCTCGGTTAGTGGGAGCAATGAGATACTCCTCTGACTTGAGGTCAATACACACGACATGTGTGGAGTGATGAACTTTGACCATGACCGACGCTTGCACCCTCCAAGGGTGGATATGTCATGGATTGGGTACATCACGAAATGCATGTGTGAGGTAGTTGAGCCAAGAATATGATTAATTCCTTGAATGTGGATTTAGAGAGAATACTTGTCTTCTCATCAAAATTGGATCTAAGTCGTCGGCCGACGCGCATCAACTTAGACTTTATGGCTAAGTGTAATATACTTGATCAACTAGTGATTTGAGATAATATGATTAAGTTATTTGAATAGACACTTCATCATGTTAAAGACTTAATCGAGTATTCGCAAATGAAAGGAAGATATCACAATAGCCTACAGAATTACAGGTAGTTGCAGATTTCCTCGCAACATACCTCGTATTTTGAGAATGTTTGATTTATTGTCTAGGGTTCAATTAAGACCGTTAGTTTGACTAATCACTCGATATACGAGGGCCTATGGGTCACACAACAAGTAATAGTTATTTACCAATTATAGTTGGTTGATTAAATATTGTATTGGATATAATATTTAATTTATGGAGAATATAATAATAATAATTATATTTAGAATTAATTATTATTAATATTTAATTAAATTAGATTTAATTAAATATGAATTCACAATAATAATATTTGGAATATTATTATACAGAATATTATATAGTCAAGATAATAATTCGTAGGAATATATCTATAAGGAAATAAAATCCGTAGAGATTTTATTTGACGGGCTAGGCCTATTATCTTGCTTAGGAATTAAGCTAAGATTATCCTTATAAATATGAGTCCTATGGGAATTCCAGAAAACACAGAAGAAATAAAATTTCTCCATAAAATCTCTAGCTCGAATTTTCCTTGCAAGTTCGTCTCGAGATTAAACTCTGGCAAATCGGTGCAAGTTGGTAAAAAGTTGTTACGTGAATACCATAGTTGAGGACTCCGCGTATGAATTGATGTAAGAATTCCTATTTAAGTTTTCTCGTAATTATTATGCAGTTAATTGTTCGTTGTTGGTGAACTGTTTTATTCCACTGAGCATGTATTACGTGTTTACGTGCCTCTAAAACCCAACAGTTAGATCTTTGTTTGTATCTTTCGCCATGAGGCATCATATACTTAATTAAGTCTATGAAAAAGTTTTGCATTCCATTTGCAAGGTGTTTAAGTCTTCTGTTGTTCATAACTATTCGTAACTACTTGTGTTGTCTTACATGTTGTCAATATTTTAGTTAACACTACTTTGAAAAACACCACACACACTTGCACTGTTTGCTTTAAATATTATGAATGTTATTTATTTATTACAAAAATATTCAAATACTTTACGTTGTAGATAAATGTGGTGTGTAGTAGATCACAAAAGATCACATTGCCAGTTCCTTGTAACAAGTATAAATGAATTCACAACTTAGATGGACTTGAACAATCCATTGGTAAAAGTTGATGTGTAAGACTCGAATTGATTTCTCTTGACCAAGAGATTACACTAGTGCATTTGATGTACTGAATAAGACCTACATCGAGATTAGTTTTTAGACTGGCCTGGAAAGAGAAATTAGATCTCAGTGGTTAACTATTTCTTAATGTCTATCACTTAATAAGGATTGTATATAATTAATTTATATTGCTTTGATTTACTATTGGTATAGAGTCAATGAGACTCAATACTTTATATTTTGTGCAATATTATTAATTATATTACAATTGCTAAATTAATATAAAAAAAATTGTATCTTGTAATGACAAGTTGATTATGTCCCCTTGGTGAGCTCAGAAAGTTTATCATATCAAATCTGGCCAGTGGATTAATTTTCGGTATGATAATAATGTTGAGTTGTCCTTTCTCAAGGAATAAATGATATTAATTAATTATAATGTTCAGTGACTTAAATTAATTAATGGACATTGATATCTTAAATAGGAAAAATAATAACCGGGAGCCATATTTTGTATATGGGTTAGGATGGATAGTGAAAAATTAATTCTATAGTGGAGTAAATAAATATTAATGGGCTAAAATAATATTGTGGCTCTATATTGGTTTCTAGGTCCATTGGAATGTCCAATCCTAATTCTCCTAAAGGCCCCTTGAGTAGTCAATTAAAAGTTCATTAACTAAGATGGTTAAATATAAAAATTAATTTTGTTGCAAGAAAATTATTATTATTTTGGAAAGATATAATATATGGAGATAATATATTTGGATGAAATATTCCTAGGGAATTAAATCTTCCCATATATTGGATTTCTTGAAAACCAAGAAAATATAATCTTGGGATTTCTTAGTCCAAGAAATCATATATTTTTATCTCCTGCAATTATAAATAGGGGTTGATTTCTCATCCCCAAGCATGCAAATTAAGTGTTAGGATTTGAAAATTAAAGCAACAAAAGTGAAAATTAATTTTACTTTGAGGGTTTAGAAGTTCGTGAAGATTTTCCACTGGATCTACGAGCTTGGCTTAGGGAATACTCAAGAAGGTGTTTGGGTTGAAAAAATTAATCTTCTCAACAATGTCTCTCCTATTAAATGGTAAACACGATATCCCTTAGCTCCGCATGTTGAAGGATTTTTATGATTTACGGTATTCAATACATGAATTGCATGAATTTAATTTATTTAAATTGTTTTAATTCATGCTTGATGGATTTATGATAATTAATATTTAAATTACACCCGAATAGATCCATGGTATTTTTTACATGTTCCCCAACAAGCTCACATCTGAATTGATATTATCAAATGTTGTGTATGTTGGAGTTATACGTGAAAGTGTGCTTTTACTTTGTATAACTCATGTATTAAACACTTATTTATGAGAATAAATCTTTTATCGCTATTGCTTTAAATATGAATGAATGAATGTTAAATGTTTATTGCAAACCATTCAATATATAGTACGAGTTACATTATAGTTAATATGGTGATACCAGATCACGGAAGATCACATTAACAAGTTCTTTGTAACTAAATGTATAGATTCACGACCCAGATGGAATTGTACAATCCGTCATGAAAGGTCGATGTGTAGTTCTCAGATTGGTCTGTCTTGACCAAGAGATTGCACTAGCACATTTGGTATGTGTTGAAGATGACCTACATCGAGGATAAATTCTTATGTTCTCAAAGGTGAAGAATTAGATCTCAGTGGTTATTGATTTCTTAATCTCAGTCACTTAAATAGGATCGTGTATGTTTAATAGTTATTAATTTGATACATATCGGGTGAGAATCATCGTGACTTCGAACCTTGTATTTTGGGCAGTAATATTAATTATACGACAGTTGCTAAGATTTAATACGGAGAAATGTGTGCGAGTACAGCTTCTATGGTTTGTCCCCTTGGTGGGCTTAGAAGTTTTATCGTACCAAATCTTGCAAGTGGAAATTATTTTTTCCGGTAAGAATAATAATGTTGAACTTTCTTTACTCCAAGACACAAGAAGTTAATTAATTTAGAGCTATTCAGAAGCTCAATTAATTAATGAACTAGATAATCTTAAACACGGGGAAATAATAATCGGGAGCCCATATTATCCTAATATGAATTAAGATGGATAGTGCAATATTAATGTGATAGTGATATTAATTAATATTAATGAGCTGAATTATATTGGGGCTCAATATTGAAATTCAGAAGCCCATTTGAGGTCCAATCTTAATTCTCCTAAAGGCCCCTCAAGTAGCCCAATAATAATAAGATGATTAAAATAAAAGAAAAACATTATTACTGATTTTAATATTTAATTTTCAAAAATTAAGATACAGAGAGAGAAGATTTTGTTGATTTTCTTGGGAAGATAATATGGAAGATATGTATTCTAGGAATACAAGATTATCTCATTAATTCAAGAAGATCCAAATCTAGTATTTTATCTCCTATAATTTTCAAAATTACACATATATTAGGAGGATGAGATTTTTGTGGAATATTTTATTATGGAGAAAATGATATATGAGATATATTCAAGATTTCTTGGAGGCCAAGAAAAAAATTTTCTCTCCCTATTCCTAAGCCAAAATTTCGGCCTCCCCTCATCTATATATAGGAGATGATTATTTTATCCCCAGTTTACAAGTTCCATGAGTTGGAAAAATCAAGAGCAATAAATATTTTTCTCTTCCTTTAAATTATTAAATTATTCGTGAGCGCTTCCCACCGACGAATGAGTAAGACGAAAAGAGAATACTTGAGAAGGCTTTTCGGTTGATAGGATCGTTTCACTTGTCCCGGTCTTCTCGTTGGACGTCGCTACAAGAGGTACGTATTCACGTAAAAGTCCTAGATATTCCGCCGTAGGATTTTACGTGATTATAGTCATGTGCATGAATTTATTTGTTGTTGGATTAATTATTATTTGAATTAATTTAGAATTAATTCATGATAGTAATAATTGTATTTAAATTCGTATTTAAATTTCATCCTGAATAGATCCGGGTACCCCGATTCCCCTAACGGTGTCAATTATTGACAAATTTGTTTTCACATCAAAATAATAATCATCAAGATGATCATCAGAAGTATCATCATATTCAGTTCTTGTAAAGAAAGCACATTATTCATTCATTTCCGAATCATTTTCATGTTCTGATTCATCACTCAAGTAGCATTAAAGTTCAGTTTCTTTCTTAGTATGATGTTGGCACATTCAATTGCACAATGACCAAAACCAGTACATGCATCAAATCTAACTGACTTTCTATACCCAGTATCATGCTTAGGTTTGCTACTTCTACCTGATTGTCTAGTTTGAGTAAACATATTCTTTCTTTCAGGCATTTGCTGAGTATTATTGATTTCAACTACAGGTTTAATATTGTCTTTTAATCTATCAGCTCTATTCTTCAATTAAGAATTAAACTGTTTAGTTGAGAAAGCAATGTCATCAGAATTATCGGCACATAAATCAACAACATCAGTATTCGAATCAACTTCAGTCAAATTCCAGAACTTTTCACCACTCAACGAGGTTTCACCTTTGAAAACTAACACTTTCTTATCATTAGACTCATTTTTTCTGAGTAAAATTAATTTCATAAGTTTTCAAAAAACTGATAAGTTCCTTTTGACACATAGTATAGGTGTTTTTAGCCTCTTCTATTGCACATATTTTGGCTTCAAAATGCCTAGAAACCATTCTAAGAACTGTATGTACTAACCTTGTGTTAGATACTGGGTCACCAAGTGAATGAGATTAATTAGCAATATCAGTGATTCGTTAGTTGAATGATGAAATGGTTTTATCGTCCTTCGTCTTTAAGTTCTCAAACTTGGTACCTAGCATTCAAAGTTCGGTTTTTCGAATACTCTCAGATCCTTCACAATTCTTGTGCAATCGATCCCAAGCATCATTTGCAGAAACACAATTCGAAATTATCTTGAAAATAGATACATCAACCGATGTAAAAATGACATTCAAGGAAGTTACTTCTTTGTTCGTCCAATTAAGCTCACGTTTGATCTGTGCTTCGTTGTCTTCATCAGCTGGAGTTATGGGTTGCGTCCATCCAAAGAGTACACTTCTCTATGCTGGTTCATCAAGAGATTTGATGTACATCCGCATCTTAGGTTTCCAATAAGCACAATTCGTACTATCTGAAACCAGAGGTCTTAGTGCGGGGGTAAGTGAATATTTGATTGCAAACGAAAATTACACACTCAACACAAACTCTAAATAAGTATATCTAATTATGGCTCTAGTGCTAATTGAAATGAGTTCGTTGATGTTTTTAGAGTGTTGTAAATAATGTTGGAACATAAAAGACAACATATACAACGGAAGACTTGAAAAATATATTGCAAACATAATTCTAAACTTTTCATATACTATAAATAGTCTATGAGTGCCTCATGACAAAAGTTCACTATAACGAGTAGTGATACAAACAATAAAATAAGATCTAAACTAGAGATCTAAACACAGAGTGAAGTATACAACACATACCACCAAAAGGTCATCTCTAAAACGTGTGAAACTACCTTTCCTTCGGGCCAAACACAACACTATAGAGAATACATATGTTGAGAAAAATATTATAAACATTCAACCTAGGTAAAAGAGAAGACAATCAAACTATAACCTAAATAATCTAATGTACATGATAGGGTAATCTCGTTTGGCTTGCCGAAATATGTTTCATGCTTCCTCTATTTATAGGAAATGAAATCATCATATACACTAGGAATAACCATGGTTTTGAATGATGTAAAATTGTCTTTCACTAAGCTCCATGATCTTTGTATTTACCCATGTTCATTCTCAATTTTCTCACTCTAAAATTGCAACCATCTGACATGAGTAACTTCCAAGTCGTTAACCTGCATGTTTAGAGATTTAGAACCACATTGAAACATTCGAAGTTAGTGTTAGGAGAAAGGAAAAATTATGATGTTGCCAAATATGTTTAACATTTTGTACAACATTGGACTAACATCAACACACATTATTTTCATTTGTCATTCGCATTTTTGGCTCACTCTTCTTGCACATTTTTTGCCCTTGTTTATGTCATACATTGCTGTTATCTTCTCTTCATAGTATCACATGTGGCCTTGATGTTGTGAGGGTTGTGCCATCGCACAGGGCACCATGCCAATCAGGGTCCCACAATTTTTTATTATTCTATATACAAAAATAATATAAAGATAAGTTGCAATCGCTAAGAAAATAGCAACTTGTTCAGATGAATAGGTTAAGGGCTTTGTCTCTATACAATACCTTTACAATTAATTTTTATAACTTTATAATTTTTACTTAGTATACTATTTTTTTGTTACAAAATTATCATCAAAATATCCACGAACATTAGATCAATAAGTGTACAAAATTATTTAGAGTCTAGTACATAAAAGGGTACAAGATATCCCTCAATATCACTTATAGGTACAACAACATAAAAACACATTACTTGTAGGTACAAAATGACCCGTTGTTTTCCTTAACCTGTATTGGTCACTGTTTATGATTAATAGCTTCGGGCCTTTGAATTTCCCCATAAAAAAACTTATACGCAACACACATTTTCTAAATCTGCTATAACATTTCATTTGAGGAGGAAAAAAACAGAAGTATGAAGAAATTTATAAAGCTAAAATCCAAATTTATAGATCCAAATCAAAATTTAGAGGTTGAAATTTGATATTTATAGACCTTCTTTCTTCTCTTCCTTCTTTTTGTACTAGTGTAAATACATGTACACTGGTGCAAAAAACTTTCTGTATAACATTCATTAAAAAGTTTGTTGGGTAGAATCAATGAAATTCATGAATATAATTCATAAACTAGAAGCATACACATTCTTGTCCTTATATTTATGATCTAAATTATTATTTGGAGATGGTTGGGGATTCAGGAAGAAGTCTGAAGGTATCTGCGGCACAAGTTCTCCCCATTTCAGATTTAGATTTTCGATATCTCACTTTTGTTTATATTTAGACCCCGTTTAGTACATGAGATAAAAGTGATATAAAGGTGAGATAACACACTTATCTCCTTGTTTGGTAGCAGAGATATAAAATGTCATTGACCCGCTCATACATATCTCACTTTTTCATTAATTTCACTGTTCCAATGAATATTACGCAACACATCGGGGGTGTGTGTTAATGAGTCTCCACAGAACAGTATATGATATATGTGATTAGTGTGAAAATTGCTTGAAATTCGTGTATATAAGTTGCTTAAATTTATCGGATTTCAAGTGATATTGTGCTTTAAATTGACTTAATATGCTTAATGGTCGAGATAGGTGTTTTTTGTTATTTTTGCAGGAAAATGAAGATTTTTTGTGAGTAAAATACGAGCCTATAATTTTGTGAAATTAAGTGAAAGAATGATTCGAGAAGGGATTTAAATCGAGAGCAAAATAGAAAAGGAATTGGGCTCAATTTAATATTTGCAGCTATTTATTTATCTGAGCCCAATGCTTTTATTAAAGGCCCAAGATTTTCGGCCCATTTTAAAAAAAAAGGGGCCATTATTGAAGTCCACTTGATAATTTGAATTGCAATATGCAGGCCAGCAACTCACGTGGATGCTGCGTGAAAACAAAGAGGAAAAAGAAAATCGTGGGTCCCGCGTCCACTTTTAGAAAGAAGGAGTCAAGTTTTTTTCTTTTTCAAAGAAGAAACCCATCTCCCCATTTCCATTTGCGAAGAGAGAGAAGCCACCCACCTCTCATCTCACGCCCAAAAACCTCCATGTTCGCCGGAATTCCAAAGTTTCAATTCGTCGGGAAGAAGAAGAACGCAACCGATTCGTAGCTGGAAATTGGAGATGCTAACTTCGCCGGAAATCTCGCTCACGCCCGCAAGCTCGATGCCGAAATTCATAGCCGTAAATTGTTTCGCGAAGTCGCCAGAAATTCAAGCGCTCGCCTGAAATTAATCGGAAAAGCACCAGAAGCCGGAGTCGAAGCACAACACGCCGGAAAATGAAGCTCCAAAGTCGAAAATTGCAGAAAAATTGAAAGAGAAGAAGATGCCGTCTCGCCCGAGCCAAATGCCTCTAAACCGAGACCATTCCATCTATCCGAGACAACAAGGCCGTAGCCAAAATCTCGGTTTGGAGATGTATGTATCGGCCGAGCAAAGTGGTGCAAACCGAGACTAAATTGTGCAGAGAATTTCAAAGCCAAATTCAAGAATTTCAATTTCTCGCGATATTTTGAAAATCTCGCGAGATTTCATGAGATATCGCGACAAATTCGGTAAAGACTTAAAAGTGCGAAAATTCAGTATTTTCAGGGATTTCTTTGCAAAATTCGTTTCCATACCCTTTTCCCCCACTATATATACTATTTTCTCAGGTTTTAGAGGAGGAACTCAACCACAAAGAACCCTAGTCCCCTAGATAGTTTTATTTTTTTCTTTGCATTTTCCTTTCAATTTTAGAATAGATTAGATTAGTTTTTTATTAGTTGTTTTTACATTTTAAGCAAGGATTGAAGCTATTGAAGATTTGTATCTCCATTTCATCACAAGAGGTGATATCTTTTTTTTATTTCAAGCTTTAATGAGTAATTTCATTTTTATGAGTTATTTTAGCTTATTAGACATGGGTGTCTCTTCTAGAACCATGGACTAATTTTCTTTGCTTTGAGTGTTGAATCAATGTATGAAATTAGTGTGTTGATGAATTTATAGCTTTGATTATGCTTATTTCTTGATGTGAATGTTTCTATTGATGTGCTTTGTATGTCTCAATTAATTAGTTGATTTGATTAGCTTATGTATTTAATTTTGTGTATTGTAACGAGAGTTGGGTATGCACGATTGATATTTAGGTGAAAGTTTTGACTAATTAATTTGAGTTAAATAATAATTGGTTTACCCGAGAGGGGGTCGATTGCTAGATCCCCCATCAGTAGACATTAGGTATCTTAATTTGAATATTCGGGTACTTAGTGAAGGGGGAATTCTACAAATGCATCGCGTGTTTTTAGATATTCACGATCTTAGGAGCTTATGGGGCATAATTAGGAGTTGCTAGTTAGTCCACGTTGTTCACCTAGGCCTCAAAAGGGATTGATCTACACACTTTCGTGATCGCTCTTAGCAAACATCTAAAAAAAGGCAATGATAGGTTGTGAATTTGTCACACACACTAATGGATTACATTGTGAAGACACTCGAAAATTTTTTCTCTCGCACTTTCTTAATTGAAAGTTAGTTTAATTGTTTAATTGCTTTCTAGATTTAATTTTCGCTTATTTTACTTTTCGAATGCCAACTTGCTCGTCACTATAGTACCATGTCGACGCACAACTTTGGGGCTCCACTGCATGCCTAAATCCTTTGAGTTCGATAACTACTTGGTCCAAGTCTACTTTCACTACTACGATGATCCCGTACTCTTGCGGGGGAGTAGGAAATATTTTTCGAAAAACTCCGACCAAGTCAATATGGCAGGGCAAAAGTCACTTTTACCCATCTTTCAAATTGTTTCCATTTTTCATTGTTGAGCATAAGTCGTCCCTCTTCCTCCACCAGAGCACGAAGGCATCGTCACCACCAGACCTAGGTCGCCTTTGTCGTCGCCTTGAAATCAAACCGCGACCATGCAAAACTACCAGAAATTTGAAATCAAATCAAAATCTCAATCCAGTTGCACCCTTATATTGCTCAACCACACAAATCGAACCACGACCATTCACACCCTCATTCCGATGCCGCCGCCACCGCTATTACGGTTTCACCTCCACTTGAAACATAGAACAAATCAGCGGCCAACTACTTTATCTCTGTAATAAAACAGTACAAGAGATGGTGAATTTATGAAATTACTTGGATTTTATGAACAAAATGTTGGCTTTATACGAAAAAGAGGGAAATCAGAGTTGTATTTTGAGAATGGTGGTGAGTTTTGCTCGGTCAAAGAGGGGGAAGAGAGTTATGGGCTCGGTCAAATATATTTTTTAATTATTAAGGTTATAATTGAGAATTGGTTTTTTTACTTCTTTTTTCAAGCTATATATCTCCTATCAAATACACAAATAAAAATAATATCAAATTAACTACCACCTACCGAATACACATATGAAAATAATATTTATTTTAATATATTCTACCAAACAAGAGTAAATAATACATATCTCACCATTTTGATACTATATTAAACACTAGCTACTAATTAAAAAATTGCTACCAAACAGAACCTTAGATTTAATCATATTCTTTCACCTACTTCTATGGTAATTTAATTTTTAAGATTTATTCTTACCTTCTCTCTTAAAGACAATTCAAATTTATATTTTTTATTGCTATCCATTGTTTCTTCATAGATATGACCATAAGATGGTAATTTATGTTGTAAAATAAAGAGCGCAAACATGAACACCGATTTGTTTACCCAGTTCGTCACAAATGACTACATCTGGGGGCATACTAAGCCAGAAGTTTTCTACTATATTTTCTGTGTATTTATATGTGTGTATTACAATACTGAGTACAGTGATATATATATAATATTAAAACCCTAAATTCTATCATGTTACTTGGCCCATAAATAATGTCCACATCAAATCTTCTAGATTTGGCATATCAAATCTTCTGGATTTACAACACTCCCCCTTGGACATTACGACGTGACTTCCATGTCTCGTAAAAAACTCCATAAACTAGGTTGTCATAATAAAATATTCGACTGGGGAAAGAGTACAACTATTGATCTTCCGGATCCAATCTTCAGGATTGTTTTGATGTTGTTACTCCCCTTGAAGACAACAACTTTCTAGGTCTTCGCATCTAAATACCATAAAAATACTTTTCAAAAGTAAAGGTAGGCAGGGACTTAGTGAACAGATCTGCTGGATTGTCACTAGATCGCACCTGTTGTATGATAATTTCGTCACTCTTCTGGAGTTCGTATGAAAAGAAGAATTTTCGGAGAAATATATTTTGTTAAGTTCCTCTTAACGTACCCGTTGCTCATTTTTGCAACACAAACTGCATTGTCTTCATATATGACATTGGGGAATGCATAGTTTAATGGATCTCCATGAGATCACAGTATCACCACAACGAAAAAATATAATCAGTCTGAGTAATCATAGAATGTGTTTAACACCATTCTAATGTCTCCTTGTTGGAGAAGCGCTATATCTCGCAAGCAAATTTACCACAAATGCGATATCCGGTCTGGTGCAGTTTGCGAGATAAAGTATACACCAAATAGAGCTTAGATAAGGAACTTCCGGTCCTAAAATATCAATTGTATCTTCTTTGGGCCTAAATGGGTCCTTATCTGCTTCAAGGGATCAAACTACTATAGGTGTACTAAGTGGATGAGATTTATCTATGTAGGATCTCTCAAATAACTTTTTCAAGTAGGTTGACTGGTGTATAAAATTCATTCGTTCTTCAGGGAGATATCATATTCATTTTTCCTTCAGGGAAATGCTCGAATTAATTTTCCTTAAGGGAAATACTTAAATATAATTTTCCTTCAGGGAAATACTTGAATTTATTTTTCCTTCAGGGAAATGCTCAAATAAGCAGGTCGAGACTATATCTGGTTATTATCAAGACTCTTATTTCAAATTTAGCTTTTAAGAATGAACTAACGTCTTCAATCTTCTTGCATATTTCGATTATATTTAGGTCATCAACATAGATGGAGATGATGCAAGAACCACTTTGCGATTTCTTTATAAATACGCAAGGGGAAACTTCATTGTTTGTATATTCTTTCTTCGGGAGGAATTCACTAAGTTGATCGTACCGTATTTGATCCCACTGATTTTAGATCATGTAATGACCTTCGCAGTGTTGTACTATACATACTGTGGTTTTTATCATTCCTCATCTGGGGAATCTTAAATCCATTAGGGATATAAATATTGGCATGTAATAACCATAATATGCGGTATACAAGGTCCATTAACTGCATTTTATTTTAGTTGCCAGTGATTAGCAAAACTTTGTTTGTTCATACCAGGAGAATATGTTTGATCACAAACAATCATGGGTCTTTGTGAAAACCATGGGTTTCTGCAAAAACCCTAAAGCTATTAATCTCGCTCACCACCTTATTTTCATTTTGGTTTTCGTGTAAACACTCATTATCCAACAGAGATAACTCTTCGAGTGTACGTACAATAGAACCAAATCTTACTTTTAGCGAGTTTAGCTCTTCCACATTTTTGCTTCTTCTTATTGCACCCAAGTCAAAGTGCTTCAGGCACCCAACTTAGGTACTGGATCCAGATTTTAGAAAGAGCAATTGTGGAAACAAATACATTGTCGACAATAAATTTATATTGTTTCTCCTGTATTTATTTTTTGATCTCATATTAACCAGATTCACATCATTTCCCTTATGTATTTGGTTTGGTCGTTCCAAAATCCTAGTATTAGATCATTTTGTGCACGTGCATTATTATTAGGATTCTTCATCTTTAGGACAAATCTCTTCTGAAGATTTCAAGTCTTCTGGATGTATCTCTTCTGGAGATTTAAAGTTTTACTGACCAATTTTACTAGCTTTCATTCTAGGTGTGTTTGTTTCTTTTGTAGGTCCTTTACGGTTTTGTCGTGTGGGGGCATGTATACTCGTTTTCATTGGGACCTCTACCCTTTGAGGTGCATTTACAATAGGTATATGTGATTTAGTCACACCTTTGTGGTCAGTAAACACATCTGACAGATTACTTGCTATATATTGCAAGTTACTTATCTTTTGAACTTCAAGTTCAGTTTAACTAGTGCATGAGTCTAAATATCGAAGACATTTTTCCTTTAGGAAAATTTCTTGGTCTTTTACCTTCAAGAAAAATATCTTGATCTGTTTCCTTCAAGGAAATTTCTCAACATTCATTTAATATTTAGATTCTAATCTCCCCCTAATGCCGAGAATAGACTCAACAGGGTTGTTAACGTGTTGTGGTGGTACGTGTACTGCACAATATAATGTTCGCGGATGGGAAATGATGTGTCATTTTCTGCGCACTAGTTGTAGAGGTGAGTACTAATTATATGCAGTGAGCCAGATTTAAATACGAGTAACTACATGTACATTTCATTCCCCTATCATGTAGCTACGTTGGAATTTTTGCAATAACAGTCTAGCGGTAAGTTTGATGCATCATATTAGTGACTCAACTAGACCATTATGCTGTGGACATAAAGGACTTAATGCTTCACTTTAATTTTCCAATGCCATATAATTAACATTGAATGTTGTCAATGCGAGCTCACTGGCATTATCCATTCGAATGGATTTAATTTGATAATTTGGGAAATGAGAACTAAGCTCAATAGTTTTTGCAATAGGCTTGGCAAAACGTGATTGCAGGTGGATAACAAGCATACATAAGTCCACCGTGTGAAAGCATTAATTATGGCCATTAACTATCAAAATGGTCCCCATATTAGGATAACCAGTCCACAAATATTTCTATGAAACCATTAGAAAATGAGAGATTTAATTCCAACTTTAGTACGATTCAACCGTACTCTAAGTTCACCCTTTGTACATGCCATGTAAATAAATTTATTTACAAAAGAGTTTGACGTATTATAGCCAATGAACTTAGACAAAATCCGACATATCACGTTATTATTTTAGATGGACTAACCTCTCATGCTATAATTTGTATGAATCTAAATTGGATTTTAAGACCACATCTACAACTCTTCAAGAGGTTGGATTTTATTAATGAGGTCTTCCATGCTTCAGGCGTGCTATAGAATTGTTATCATGTAATATTATATCCTTCAAGGACATCAATTTTAACCGGGAATTTTCTATATAAATATGTGATTCAGTGGAGTTGTTAAAGATATCCGGTAATTGAGTTGTAATTTTTCGCAAATATTAATTATGACAAAGCATATAGTCATAACATGCATAAAAAATCACAAAATAATAACACTATGTATCTTGACAACTCATAGTCTTTAATGTCATATCACTGACAATGTCCATGTTTGCTTACTAGTATGCTGAGATTTGCTTGGGGAATCCTCGATCTCGACCACCTCAACAATTATTTGGCATCAACCATAATTTTTATCTATCGATATTTTCTACTATCAATTTATTCAATTTTTGTCGATGAATATAATCCTTTAGGGATTTTTATAAACGACAATTTCTTTTCAATAAGATATTCATTTTTTGTTGATGAATACAATCCTTCAGGGATTTTCCATAAATAATTGATATCTTATTGAGATAGTATTAGAGAATTTAATCAGTGAATCTGTCTTTTGGGCAAAGATAGAGTCAAAATTTCATTACATTTGTCCCAAATGAAGCAAGACGAATCTCAATGCCCAAGTCAGGATACTAATAATGTCCAATTATGTAAATCACTATTTGTCTCTAAAATCTTTGATTTCTAAGCTCAAAAGATCATCGTTGTCTATGTCAAGATCTGCTTCAGGCAGACTGGCATGATGAGATTCGCCCTGAGGGGCCTTGTCTTTGTTGTCCTTTTGTATCTTTCGATAAGCCTCAACCAAGCGCTTGGAGTTGCGGACTTCCTCCCTTCCACGTTTACGCCCACTCAGGCTCCCTTGAGCTACAACATGTGCTTCGGGCACTGCTTGTGAGCCAACCAGTCTAGCATTGTGATTTCTCAATAGAAGTTGGTTGTATTTTTTTGCCACTAAAAATGCAGAAATTAGCTCTGAGTGAGAGGTGTACTGCTACTGGAGTAAAAGGTTACTAGCATGGAATGTTGATAAGATTTTTTGTATCAACTTGGCCTCAGCAATTTACTGCCGGCATAATTTTAATTGAGATACAATACGATGCATGGTAGAATTGTACTCCATTATAGATTTAAACCTTGAAAACTGAGGTTCAGCCGATCGTATTGTGTCTGAGGGAGGATTATATCATTTTTTTATGGAAACAATCCTTTAGGGATGTCCATAAAATACTAGGGTCCATCTCAGTAAGGTACTCATATTTCAAGTCCTGATTTAGGTGGTACCTGAGATAAATCAACGTTTTTGTCTTCTGGGCATCAGTGGATTTGGGACCATGGGCAATGATTCCGCTTAATTAGGATGAGACTAGATGAATATCAACATCTATGGCCCATGTCACGTAGTTATTACCATCGAGAGCAATTTTAGTAAATTCTCTCTTAGTAATACCAAGCATTTTCACTACGTTTTAAATGGACATGGTAAGACATACGGTTTGATTTTTTATTAACAAAGGAGAAAGAAGATTTAATTTATTTGAGCATGCTCAATCACAAAAGAGCAAATATTGGGTGTCGTCTACCCAAACATGATTTACGATCTGACAAATATTGAGTGCCGCCTACCCAGACAACATATGCAGACTATAACTAATAATGTAAATTTAATTCACATATATAGTTATACAAGTAGGAACAATTATTCAAGTTCAAATTTTAGTCAATGCCCATGTTTGCTTCAAGCAAAATTGTATATGAAAATTTTGGGCATTGTTTGAGTGTATTAAATTAGCAGCAAAGATAATAATAGACACACAAGAATTTTCACATAAATCCTAATTTCTACAACAAATAATCCCCAAGCCTATTCCGCGACAAGCGGTTCTAAATGCTGAATTTTAAAAGAGATTAAGCCACTTTACCAGGGCAGAACTCTATGGTTTGGGTTCCTAAATACCGCTTTCTCAACTCGGTCTTAGGCATGTCTCCAGTGGAGCAATGACATTTTAAAATTAATAAAGATTCTCACCACAAAAATAGGTTAGTAAAAAAATTAAAAGAGTAGTGAAAATTTAATACAATAACATACTTAAACAATCCATTGAGAATTACTTCTCATATATATATATCCAATTTAAATTGGTTAATATTGAGACTATTTAGAACAAAAATATTTGGCAAATACCAATTACGATTTGTTACCAAATGCGTACATAAATATTACAAGAAGAAATATCAAAGATAACATAGAAACACACCTCTTAGAACATAGAGTGGCTAGGCGTTGGTTCCTTAATGCAAAAGTTAATTAAACAAATTTTCTTTCTTGATTGGCATCTGGCACGCCCCAGGGAGTTCTAAATTTCCCTCAAATAATATATTTACAATTATCAATACATATCTTATTATACTATATTTCCAAACCTCTCCAAAATGATGTGTCAACACCACCTTATTCTTAGGGTGATGTGGCATATCCAAAATCTCTCTATTTCAAAATACCGAATTCTCATTAAAAGTTATTTTAGGCATGGTTTAATTTTTACTAAGACTTAATCTACACCATATATTTTACACTTTTAATCTCAACCATACATTTCATTTTATATTTTCTATAAATGTCAAATCTCTCTTTAGTTTCATTCTAAATCACAACCCTAATTCTCATCTCTTCTCTTCATTTTCTCATTTGTTGTGTACTATGTGAAGAAATATGATTTTATTTTTTGTTCGTTTGTTTGGATTATTTCTGTAATTTTTTGTGTAGATCATCATCCCTCTTTTTTTGCAGGTAAATAAATTTATTATGCACATGGAGATGATTAGGCACACATTATAAGAAAATTATATGTGCATCTTGAAGATAATTCGAACGTATTCAGAAATTATTTGTAAGTTTCTAAAGTATATTTATATTCATATCTTTACATTTGTGTTTTTTTAGAATCCACCATCAATAATTTTTTCTCTTTCAATAAGAAAATTCTCTCATCACACATCTACGATTTTGATCCAACTATTATTCTTTCCCGAATAAGGTGTGCGTTATTGTTTTATATTTTTTCGTTTTGTATTGCAGGTAACCTAAAAGTGATGTAGAGACATTTTTTCATGGTCGAACGATATCTCTTCTTAGATATTTTTGGAAGTTATTTTTGTAAAATATTGATAGATGTGAAATTTTTGTAGGAGAAAAATAAAATATTTTAGAAAAGATATTGTTACCAAAATGATGTATAATACCAAAAATATTCTGCCATCAAATATAATATATTGCCTTCAATAATAGATTGTAATAAAAAAATTTATTTTTGTATAAAATTATGTGGCCAAAATAGACTATTAAACTGAAAGATATATATATTTTTTCTATACTAGGATATCGATTTTTCTTTAATATTTTTTAACATAAAAATATTAAAAAAATATTGTAATTTATAAATAAGTAAAAAACTGTTATTTCTTATATAATTAATTTATATATTTTTTCTTAAAATATGTGGAATAAATTTTTTATGGATTGAAAATTATATTGTTGGGAAAAAAAGGACATTAAATTTATTTACTAACAATTTCAGTACTATAACTTTTAAAGTATCTTACTCTAAAATAAAATAAATCTGAGTATATTTTAATCAATGAAAACATAACATTTACCTAAAATATGGAATATTATTTTAAATATTATATTAGTGCAAGTTGATTTTTTTCACGGTTGATTTCTCTTCTAAAATATTTTTGAAAGTTATTTTTACAAAATATTGATAGATGTGAAATTTATACTCTTTTATAGTCTAGGATTTCAATTTTTCTTTTATATTGTTTTAACATACAAATATTAAAATACTTTTTTCGAACAATTTTTTTTCTTAGATATTTTTAGAATTTATTTTTGCAAAATATAGATAGATGTAAAAGTTGCAGAAGGGAATTGAAATTTTTCAGAAAAGATATTGTCACCGAGATAGCATATAATTCTCAAATAATATTGCCACCAAATGAATACCCTACCTTCAATAATAGATTGTAACACAATTTTTTATTTTGGATAAAATTCTACCTGCAAAATAGAATTTGAAACGGTAAAATATAGATATTATTTTGTAGAGTAGGATTTCAATTTTTTTTAACAATTGATTTTTTTTTAAACTTTTTTTACTTTCAAAATATCTATATGTAAATTGAATTAAAAAAAAAGAGACTAAGATTAATACCTAAACGCCATTTTTATTGTTGAATTGTGTTATAAATACCAACACATTAATCAATTGTTCCCACAAAAACATCTACACAATATTTAATTTAACTATGACATCATTTTTGTCAAATGTTACTTTTAGATTCGAAATGTGTGATTCTATCTGCAGATTTAAACTTTTGTGTTCGATTGTTATTGTATCTTCATACCATGGGGAAAAACTGGGTATGTAAGTATACAACAACTGTAATTTTAAGTAATATTTAATGTGAGTCTGAATGTACAATTTTAATATTATATCAAAATTACAAGATATTTTAAAAAAAAGTTAATGTCTATAATTTGAAATAATAATAATAGTTTTTTTTCCAATCCGCGAAATTCGCGGGGATACACACTTGTATATATATATAGACAAAGCATCTTATGCCTATGTGGCAAGTGTGATGCTCTTCTATTTGTAATTCCTTGGTCTTTCATTAAGTCAAGTTTTATATTTTGATCTTGACCATTGTTTTGTAAGCATTAAATCCCGATCGTTGATTTTCTTTACAAATTTCTATACATTTGGCAATTCTCTCATCATATTCATTCATGTTTATTTCGAACGTCTTCTCTAATCATAGTTTGGTCTCATATTTCGAGAGAATTTCAAGAGTATTATTTATGCTTTCATCCGGTTTGTGATGTTTTTTTGCAGATGTCCTTTTCGTGTGCTTTCATTTGAGATGTATGGGCCTTCTGTCGATCGAAGATTTAGTATTCTCTTTGTCTGAAACTGATGGTCGAAGATTTAGTGTTATTGTAGATAGTCGTCTCCATTTTTTAGTTGTGTTATGTAACTAATCGTCTACAATTTTGTGTAGATGATTGTCTTCATTTTTAAATTGGGTTATGTAACCGAATTTGCCAATTTTTGTGTATATATTTGATGTACTTATTGATTCTAATATATATATTCCACAATCCTATCCAAGATTGTGACTTTTTGTTTATGGTCATCGATGTTTTTCAATGGATGTTTTGTCTACATTTAATTTAGCTCTTTCATCCAATTTAATTATCCTGTGAATTATTGTGATTTGCATGAATGAATCATTTTCACTCTTAGTTTGTTTGTGGATTATTGTGATTCCTGCAGGATAGAAGAAGATCGATGATTGACATATTGTAAGAAGACTTATAAATTCAATTTGGACGAGTTCATATTAATTAGTCTACTTCTTACACTCCCCTTCATTTCTATCCATGGTGGTCAATTTTTTTTTCTGGTGCATCTATATTTCAGTTGCGACTCAACAATATGTGTTTTACACCAAAAGGATAGTTTCCAACTCTGGCAACTTTTTTGGCGCATTTATTGTGTTGTTAAATACACCTTAAATGAGTGTTGACTGGTTACATGATGATTTAGTTTATGTATTTGGATTCTTTTTACTATGTAATGGGTTTTTGAGAATTAATAATTTTATTAGTATTTGCAGTTTTTTTTTAAAGTAAAAATACAATAATATTAATCAAGATCAGGAAATATACTTTTGAAAATTTGTACTGATTAGATTTCAATTCAACTCAACTCATTTTGCCCATAGTGTAAAATTACCACTTCTGTAAATATAACTAACACTTCTAAAAAATATAATATTCATCGAAAGACTATAATATTCATAATTGATATTATCTGCGAATTAATAAATGAGATGTGATAATTACATATATTCCTAAAATATAATATCTATCAAAAGACTATAATATAAGGATGTTATCAAAATATATGTAATGAATCGATTATCTTAATTGAGTGGTTGAGATAGTTATGTTATTTAATCCTTTAATATTGTAAATTAAACTGATATTCCGCCAGATTTAAACCTTTAATATGAATTAATTTCATACTACAAATAAAATCCCTTTCTCAATTTATATGCCACCGGATTTCATTCCATCAATGCATTGGTCCTTAATATCATTGCAACGTGATGGCAGTCCATATTAATATTAAATCATAAGTGTCATTAAAGAAAATATAAAATACTATATTTGAATATCATGTATTACTAAAAAAATCAACTTAATATTAATTTCAATCATTAATATTAATATTTACACTAATTTATTGATTGATTGATTATAATAAATTTGTAATTAATGGTCATCAACAATGTTCTCCTCATTAACAGTGCATTTCCCTATAATTATCATCCTTGAAATTGACACTAAATATATTAATTAATTGATAATAAATTTTATAGACGAGCATCATCACAGTAAATTACTACTCATTCCATCCCACAGTTCATGTTTTCATTTTGGTTTGTCTCAAATTATAGTCCGTTATTTAGGGCATGCAAAATATTTAAAATATTTATTTAATGTACTTTGAAAAATAGACATATGTAGGATTACTTAATAAATAAGGGTATTGTAAAATTTTTTTTAGCTAAATTCAGAGTTACATGAACGATAAATAATATTTTATTGGTCAATGTGAAATCTCAAATAGGACTATTTTTATGGAACTAAGGGAGCATTTGTCTATTTCATAAAATTTAGTACTCACTCAGTAAACTTTCCACTTTCTTTTTCGAGCCGTCCCCCACTAAGTTTCTCATTCCATAAATGGAAAAGACAACACTCTACTATACATAAACTTTAACCTTCAAATTCCCACAATATTACCAAAAGTGTTACTTATTCAATTCGCTTTTCAATACTATTCATTACTTTATCTCAAAAGTCAACTTGTGGCCCATCATATATTAATAAATAAATACACTTTCTTAAATCATTCAACAAAAAGAAGTGGAAAACTTACTCGGGGACAGAGGGAGTACTATAATTATATTATATACAAATATACCAAAGCGTATGAACCCATAGTTTGGTTACAATATCTGTTCATCCAATTAAGATTCATTGATGTGAATTTATATAAAATTCCAAATATTTGAAAATTCGATAAATTTTGTAATATTTTATACCTAAATTTGTAATTTAAAGGAATTATCATGAATATGAACATGAGCAAGATAAGTATAATGTAATTATTAAAGCCTTAAGTCAACTATTCAATTACAATATTGTCTTAATTTATCAATTTATTATATTATGATTTGTTTCATAATTAAATAAAATTATTGTAATGAAAATAATTTGCAATTTTAAAGGAATTATCATTGATTTGTACATGCACATACTTATTTGATAAATTAAAGGAATAAGTCTAATATTCAAAGCCTTTAGTCAACTACTCAATTACAATATTCGCTTAATTTTATAATTTTAGTAGATTTGAAAATTATTGAAAAATATTAGTTGTTTTCACTAAACAGTCTTAGTTTGTTTTCAGTAAACAACTAATACTCTTCAGTGAAATGAACTAATACCCTTTAGTGAATATCTTATTCACCGTCGAAGAATGCTTATGAGATTTACAGTATTATTATGGTGTGTAGCAGACAATATAATAAAAACACATTTTTTGTAAGTTATAGGACGAAATTCAAATTTTCAAAGTTAACAAGACGAAAACCAAAATTATCAGAAGTTAAAGGGCAAAAAGTGTATTTTTCTATATTTGACAACACATATACTTACATTCATACTTTTATTAAATCTACTAATTTTTTTTTAGAAATGAGTATATTCATTATTTTTTTTGGGTGTCATTTGTAGATATTTAGGTGTGGGTGTATGATGGGTGGATGTATTTTAAGATTTTGAATATCCTACTATACTATAAAGACAAGTGTGTTTTGTCCTATGTGGTAAAGTCACAACACTCTATTTCAAAAATTTTTTTTCTCACAAATTCTTCTTTTTATTTGTAATTTGTAAAATTTGTAATGGTAACTCTCCATTATTATTCATTTATCTATTCCCAATAATTGCCCATATATTTATTTTAGCTTCATTCTCTCCTCTAAATACGTTAATTTTGTCAACCTTTCTTCATTTCTTCCCAGTTTTTATAGTATAAATACTCCACAGAAATTTGAAGTGTGTCACAATCCAACTTATTCTTCTTCTTGTATTTTCGTTTGTTTAGGTTTATTGTTTATTAGTAGTTTGTCACGATTTTTTTGCTTCTCTACTTATTTAGATTTTTTCTCATCTAGCTATTCATTGATTCAAATGTTTTGTTGGTAATTGATTCAATATAATCATTTTATTTCCATTGAAGTTTAGGGATGCATGATTTCTTTGTTCACTAAATCGCGTTAATTTCATTCGGTAATAGAGAATTTGCAATTTTCAGCGATACACCGTTTTATTATTCATCTTAGTGTATTTAGATGTGGAAGGACATCGTCAACAATCACCTTTCAACATGCTCGGTGGAAATTGGGTGAACACAACTTGCCTTTGTTTTTTGGAGGAAAAATATTCTTCTTCCATTGATTTTTATTTTTTAAACTTAATTAATTTTATCAGAATTTTTCATTTTGTTTTCCTAATTATTGTTTTGTTTCTAATTCTTAATTAGTTCCTTATGTAGATTTTTGTTCAATTTTTATGTAAAAACAAAGGTCACGAAGATGGAGGAGACTGTGGTGTTTGGACTGGATTTATTCAAAGGCAAAGTAAAGAGTAGTAATATTGTGATAATGAGATTGCACTCTATATCAATTTTTAGTCTATAGTTCGTTTTATTGATTTGTTCTATTTTAATGATGTAGTAGTGTACAATATCTTTATACTCCTAAAACTCATTTCTAAGAGTGTTTATGTTGCAATCCATCCTTTAAATTAATTAGTGTTTGTGCAATTGTTATAAAAATTTGAGAATATAATAATTATTAGTATACTTAGTTAAAAAAAAATTTTAGCATGAAAGTGTATTACACATACATGCATACCTTAAAAAAAATAAAACGTAATATTCATATGTTGTCACCATCATACACTATATTACACATACATACCTTAAAAAACCAAATTAAACTCCTAGAGGCACTAATTTATAACTTAAAAGTGAATGCATAATCTATGTATATTCCATTTCATTCATTAAATTAGTAGTTTAATATTTTGTACATAATTATAATATATGAATAATTTGCCAAAAGATTTATTATAATAATTAAATATATCATCTTAATATCTATCTTATAAGTAATTTTTTAAGAAATATAAATAAAAAAAAGTCTGCACATGAAAATATTGTTGTTCATGTTAGATCTTTACCACTATCAATGAATATATGTACAATGTTGATGAATGAAATTTTATGACTAAAAGATACTCCATATATTGCATAGAACTCAAACATATATTGTTGGGACATTGTCAGTTTTGATTAAGATCCCAAAGCCCCTGAAAATATGTTTGCCTTAATCTGTCTTTGTCAGGCTAGTCTTGATTAGGATTAATGCTTAGCCATTTTACACTTCACAGGTACTCAGTGAGAGGAGAACTCACTGGAGACAATCAAGACTCAGAGCCTGAAGACGAAGAGCACCATCCTGAACTTATGGCAGTCCTCTAAGCTGGCTGAGTAAGTGTCAGTGATGAAGAGTATGACCCTGAGGTCATTACTAACTCAATCCTGAAGGGAACAGGATAGCACTGAGTTTATGGGAAGACTTGGAGTAGAGCCAAGCAATTCAAAAGGAATTTCAGCGTCAGGACAAGACCGGTGAGCCCAAGACAAAATGAACTTAATAAGACAAGCCTGAAGCTCAGGAATAAGTTCTGACATTCTCACCAACCTGATGACGTGGACCAATCCTGGAAGGACACGCACGTACGGAACCTGACAAGTTGGCTGAATTCAGACTGCATGTTCAACGGGCAAGCATTCAATGTGCATTTAATGCAAATACCAAATCCATGCAAGGACGGCTGCTGCATGAAGATATGTCCGTTTGAAGCCACTCTACATAGATGACTCGAAGGCTATCTCTCCAACGTATAGTTTTTCAAATCACCTATAAATACAGAAGACCTTGAACCCATTCAAGGTTACGGGAAATTTCCAAGCCAGAAATTACTCAAACTCTCAAGCATTCAAAGCATTCAACCCTTAAGAAGAAGCACTCGAAACCATCTAAATTTCCCAAGTGTTTCTTAGCAACCGAGAGTTATTCTGTATTCCAAGAGCTAAATAGCATTATCTTAAGCTTAGATAGATTATCCAATCCTTAGCATAGCTTTGCCTTGTAAGGATAATCTCAACTTAGTTGGAATCCAAACTGAAACCAAAACCCTAAGTTAGGTTTGTTGGGAGTAAGTCAGTTAGTGTGTTAGTAAGTAGAGTTGTATAGATCAGTGAGGATAGCTGGTCTTGGTGCACCTTGGCACGTTAAAAACAAGAATCCCTTGAGTGGATTTCCTGTTAAGTCAGGCCATGGACGTAGGAGCTTGAGACTCTGAACCACGTTAAACTCCTTGTGTTCTTACTACTTTGATATTGTGCATACTTGCCATATTATTCGTCCATTCATTGCATTCAAGTTTATCAGACCTGAATCAATCAGGCTGATCTTCAAAAGAACACTGCCCTACTAAACACTATTCTGAATTGAGTAAAACAAGTTTTTCAGAAAGCAAACTAAACAAGACTTTAAACTTTCAGGGCTCAAACATTTACGCACTGAACTTGATCTGATAGTTAGCCAACTGACCCGCACCAAGTGTAGTCAGTAGGCGTGTTATCAACTCCTAGTTCTTTACCACTCTGAGTAAAGGGGACTCAGTCAGTTTTAAGTTTGAAAAATTGGTATACGTGTATTCCCCCCCCATACACGTATTCCTCAGTCTTGTACCGGGACCAACAAGTGGTATCAGAGCAGTGGTTCGAAAGACCACTGACTTTGAATACTAATAGTTTCAGAGGAGAAACTGTTGGTGGTCACTGAACAGATCTGAGTTTGCTTTTCATAAAACTTGCATTTTCATGACTTCGAGGAGACTTGAAGCTTCGTTACCCGAATTTTTTGTGTCTAACTTTGTCTATTGGAAGTTCAGATTAGAAGCACATCTAGATGCCATCCATGACCAGATGCCGCGTGTACTCAGGGAGGGACCGATCAAGATCACTATTCCTAACGTCAGAGGACTGGGATATGAGGATCTTGCGATTGGTGTGCAGGTTCCTAAAGAAAGGAAAGACATGACCAACGATGAAATCAAGATGGTGGGACTTGACAACGTCGTCAGAAACATCATCTTGCATACGGTGCCCTTCGAGGAGTCAGCTAGGCTGATGAACTTAAAGACGGCAAATGAGGTTTGGGATGAGCTGACAAGGATGTGTGAGGGATCTGAAAAGATCAAGGAGAACAAGAGAAACATTGCCATTCAGAAATTCGAGGTGTTCGAGATGCTGCCTGACGAGAGCATAGATCAAATGGAGTCTAGATTCATCAAGTTGATGAATGAGTTGGTGATGCTGGACAAGGATGTCCCAAGGAGAGATGTTGCTTCAAAGATCCTGAATGTCCTTCCTGAGAGATGGGACAACAGTGTAATTATGCTTAAGAACACTCAGGATATGAGTAACATAACTTCTGCTTTACTTTTTTCAGAGCTCAAAGCGCTTGAATTCGATCTTAACAAAAGAAAGAAGAAAATTCAGTCAGAAGAGGAAATGAAGGAGAAAACTCCTGAGAAAAGTGTGGCGTTCAAGGCCAGGTCTGAACCTGTTGAGCCCTCATCAAATTCTTCATCAAAGTCACTGATGGAGATGAGCAGGGAAGAACTCGCTGAGGAGTACAACCTGATGGCCAGACGATTTGACAAGCTCAATTCCAGGTTTGGTCGTTATAAAAAGTTTTATCAGGACTCACGTGACAGGAAACCTGAAAGAACCCACCAAAGCTCGAGGAGATATGAGGAGCGAAGGAACACTGACTAGAGGAGAGAACGTGGTGATGAAATGAGATATTCTGAACCAAAACCTGAAAGAAGAGACGAACAGAGACGTACTCGCGATGATAGATATCCAACCAAGGCTGAAAGCTCACCAAGAACCAGGGAACCTGACTCAAGGAGGAACCCTGAACCAAGAAAAGAAAGAGTAAGTGAGCAGGTAGCATGTTACAACTGTAACAAGATTGGTCACTATCAGTACGACTGCCCGGAGCTGAGTGCGAGGGAGAGAGAGGAAAGGGGAGCCACTAGGGATCTAAGATCTACTGATCGGAGAGCGATGGTCGCTGAAGATGCAACAGATTCTGACGAGTACGATGATGTCTGTCTGATGGCTAGGGATGAGCCTGAGATTGCAGGAAACTAATGTCTTCTTGGTAGAGGAGAACAAGAAATTGAGTATTGAAGTTCAAAACCTGAATGAACAACTCATTCAGTCTGATCTTAAAGAATCAGCTCAGATTGTGAGACTAACTCAGGAAATTGATATGATCAATGCTGAGCGTCTCCCAAGAGAGAAGATTCTGAAGGAATTGGCTGAGGAAGAGCTGGTCAGGAAGGAAGAACTAAAAGTACTTAAGAGTAAGTTTGATGACCTCTTTACCAGACATGAAATCCTAAAAAAGAGTGAGGACTCTCTCAAGAAAAAGGTTGCAGCAATGAATAAATCCTCAGTGGCTAGAGAGGAAATAAATAGCAGCCAGATACTTGGGAACAAGAAAAAGGGACTTGGATATGTTCCTGAGAAATCCTCACAAGGTCAGTCTCATGTTGCTTCAGGGAGCAACACTGAGAGGGTATTTGTTCAGACAGGCCAGAGTGCACCTAAGGTTGTACTCCAGGCCCGTCAAACTGATAAGGGCAAAGAAACCGTTGACACAGTCAGGGTAGCTCCTAAGATAGCTAAGCCAAAACCCAAGGGAAAGGCGAAACAACCTAAGGAAGCCCCTGAAAGCTCAGGCCAGGAAAAACCTCAGCGAAAGCAGAGGAAGACTCAGGCCAAGAGCCCTCAGACTGGTCAGCGAGGGTACCATCATGCTTGGCAATACCAACAGGAAAGGCCAAACATGATGACACCCCCGTGGTTTTGGCATCCTGAGGCCTTTAACTGTTTTCCATTCCCTCACTTGCCTAGGGGGAATAGAAATCAGGGTCCTTATCAAGAACAAGGCCCAAGACCTGCTGCACCCAGACCTAGGAAGAACAGGAAGCCAACCCAAAAGGCACCCACTCAGGCTCCTGTGAAGCCTAAGTCTAACACTCATACACCATCTTCCTCTCAGGCAAAGAAGAAGAAAGTTGTGTATGTCGATGATTCAGGGAGACAGATTTACCACTCTGAGGCAATCAGGGTTGTGAAGCAAGTCTGGATCCCGAAGGGTACAGCTGACACGATAGGACCCAACACCCAATGGGTACCTAAAGCCTGATTTGCTTGCAGGCGGCTGTGGATCACAACAAGAGGAGAGGAGACTCAATCAAAGTTGTTTGGTACCTAGACAGCTGTTGCTCAAGGCACATGACTGGAATGAAGAGTCTTCTCCAAGAATATAAAGTTAAAGATGGTCCACAGGTAACCTTTGGTGATAACTCAAAAGGTGTTACTAAAGGTTTTGGTGTTTTGATAATAGGTACAGTCAGAGTGGAAAATGTGTCCTTTGTGGAAGGACTGAAGCATAACCTGCTGTCAGTAAGTCAATTCTGTGACAAAGGGTTCAGTGTTGAGTTCTCATTGAATATATGTTTAGTCAAGGACAAATCAACACAAGTGCTTCTATCAGGTATAAGGAAAGGGAGCAGCACTATTCCTAATACTTGTCTTGTTGCTAAAAGCTCTCTAGAGCTCAGTTGATTATGGCATAAAAGATTAAGCCACCTGAACTTCAAGATTCTTAACAAAATTTCTAGACAGTCACTTGTTGATGGTCTACCTAATGAAGTTTTTAGAAAAGATCACGTGTGCAAAGCTTGTCAGGAAGGGAAGCAGGTCAGAGCGTCATTCAAAGAGAAAGCTTCTTATTCCACTGACAGGATACTTCAGCTCTTGCACATGGATTTGTTTGGTCCAATAACACCTGTGAGTATGAATGGTAGAAAGTATACCCTTGTGGTTATTGATGATTATTCTAGATATACTTGGGTTATTTTCTTGTTGAATAAAAAGGAAACACAGGTGAAGCTTCCAGAGTTGCTCAGAAGACTCAGCAATGAGAAGTATCAGTCCATTACTAAGATCAGATCTGACAAGGGCACTGAATTTATAAATTCATATATTTCTGACTTTTGTAATGAACTTGGTATAGCTCATGAGACTTCTGCAGCTAGAACCCCACAACAGAATGGTGTCGCTGAAAGGAGGAACAAGACACTGAAGGAAGCTGCAAAGACCATGCTGGCTGAGTCAGGATTGCCCAAGAAATTCTGGGCTGAGGCAATCAACACTGCATGCTACACTCAGAATAGATCCATGCTGAACAAGCAACATGCTCAGACCCCATATGAGACATGGAAAAAAAGGAAACCTCGTATTTCTTATTTTCATGTATTTGGTTGTAAGTGCTTCATCCTCAACAATGGGAAGACCCAATTGAAAGCTTTTGATAGCAAATCTGATGAAGGAATATTCTTAGGATATTCTGAAGTTAGTAAAGCCTTCAGGGTTTACAATTGTAGGACTCTTGTAGTGGAAGAATCACCTCATGTTGTCTTTGATGAGTCTGCTAATGAGTCTAGGGCAAAGGTGTTGAATCCTGACACTGATGAGGTCACAAGGAGTGTGACAAGGCTGAGCTTGAAGAATCAACCTGATCCCAAGATCAAGACTGTGCCAATTCCGAGATGGGATGATGATGACGATCAGGATGATGAATCAGGTGCCACTCCTAAGCCCAGCACATCAGGGATTGTTGAGCCTCAGACTGAGGAACAGGCTCAACCTGAGGTAAGCACCGTCTATGAGGATGCTGTTGCAGCTGAGACGGTTCCTGAGTCACCTAATCAAGGGGGAATCAATGTCCCTAACATTGAGCTCGTTAATCCCTTTGGTATAGACTCAGGATCATCCCCTTCTGTTCAGTTTCCTGAATTTTATGAGCCTGTAGACACTAACATTGCAGGTACTTCAGGAACAACTCCTGGCAAAAGAACATGGTTAGAAGATCATCCCATTGATCAAATCATTGGTGATCCAACTGAGGGAGTCAGGACCAGACGGTTTCATGGTGAGAGTGCATTGTTCTGTTGCTTTCTCTCTGAGCAAGAGCCTCAGAACATTGAAGAAGCTCTCACTGACTCGAACTGGATCATTGCCATGCAAGAGGAGTTGAATCAGTTCACAAGGAATCATGTTTGGGAACTGGTAGATAGACCTAGGCATCAAGGTGTGATTGGTACCAAGTGGGTCTTCAAGAACAAGAAGGATGAGAATGGTGTTGTGGTAAGGAACAAGGCTAGACTGGTTGCAAAAGGGTATTGTCAGTCTGAAGGAATAGACTATGACGAGACTTTTGCTCCAGTGGCTAGGTTGGAAGCTATCAGGTTATTCCTTGCCTATGCAACGTATACGAAGTTCAAGGTATATCAAATGGATGTCAAGAGTGCCTTCCTGAATGGTGTACTCAATGAAGAGGTATATGTTGAACAACCTCCCGGGTTTGAGGTTGGAGATAGAGTATACCATTTGAAGAAAACACTCTATGGACTTAAGCAAGCACCAAGAGCTTGGTATGATACCCTCTCTCAATTCCTGACAGACCATGGGTTCAAGAAGGGAACTGTGGATAGGACATTGTTCAGGATCACTGAAGGTGATGACATTCTCTTGGTCCAGATTTATGTGGATGACATAATATTTGGATCACCAAATCATCAGCTCTGTGAGAAATTCTCTAAGTTGATGACTGGTAAATTTGAGATGTCCATGATGGGAGAGATGAACTTCTTCTTAGGATTGCAGGTCAAGCAGACTGATCAAGGTATATTCATAAATCAGGCCAAGTATACAAGAGACTTGATTCAAAAGTTTGGTGTTTAGAACAGCAATCCAGCCAGGATCCCAATGAACACAAATTGGAAGATGGATCCTGACACTGAAGGGACTTCAGTAAATCAGACTGAGTATCGTGGGCTGATAGGTTCTTTGTTGTACCTGACTGCAAGTAGGCCTGACATTACGTTTGCAGTTGGTGTGTGTGCTAGGTATCAGTCTGATCCCAAGAGAAGTCATTTGGAGGCTGCTAAGAGGATACTTAAGTATTTGAAAAGGACAGTCAATATGGGACTATGGTATCCTTCAGATGACAACTTAGAACTGACAGGATATTCAGATGCAGATTATGGAGGTTGTAGGATTGATAGGAAATCAACCTCAGGGACATGTCAGTTTTTGGGAAGTAAGTTGATCTCGTGGTTTAGTAAGAAGCAGAATTCAGTGGCGACATCCACGACTGAGGCTGAGTATATGGCTGCAGGTAGTTGTTGCGCTCAGATTTTATGGTTGAGGCAACAGTTGAGGGACTACCAAGTATTTGCTAATCAGGTTCCAATCTATTGTGATAACAATAGTGCTATAGCAATTACTCAGAACCCAGTGCTTCACACAAGGTGCAAGCATGTGGATATTAGACATCACTTCATTCGAGATCATGTGGAGAAGAAAGATATTAGGATGGAGAAGATTCACACTGACAGGCAAAGAGCTGACATCTTGACTAAGCCTTTGGCTGAAGCAAGGTTTATGGAACTGTCAGTGGAGTTAGGACTCTTAGATCCGGGAGAGCAGTCAGTGTAGGGTTCTCGGGGGAACTCAGGCCAGACTCGACTCAGCGAGGTATCAGGGTGCTACAATGTCTCCCTGACAGGTATGAGTTCTAACCTGACTCTTGTGAATTTCAAGCGTCTCCCTGAGTCCTTCGTCCTGAAAATCCTTATTAAATGCATTCCGTTTTCATTAAAAGCGTGCCTTTTCATATTTAAAACCCACGCGCACGGAGCATTTAATGCTACAGTTACTTTTTCATATACGTGTCCGTTTTATACGGAATATGACTGACATGGGGTTTAATTGAAGCTGAGATTAATCCTGGCCCATCATTTCAAAACCTTTCGAATTCAGGGATCAATCTCAACCCCACGTTTGAGTAACTGACTTAGTCTTATCAATCAAGAGTGCCATTTGAGGTTTTTACGCAAACACAACGCACAATCTGCACACTGAGTTTTCTCTTGCTCAAACACAGGTATTTCAAAAATCTCTTCTTTCAAAACAATGGCATTCCTTGATTCCAACTGGACAACCGACAAGATCGTGGACGTTGTCGAAAATAAACTGATACACATGGAGCAAGTCATCTCCATGGAAGGTATCTGTCTCACAGTTGAGGAAATCAAACCAGTATTCAAGTGGATTTCCGATGCTGGGTTGGAAACATACTTCACCACCCGCCCCATTTCCGTGCTCCCAAGAACAGTTGTAGAAGCATACTTTAATATGTTCTTACGAAAGGGGGAGATTTATACGAAGGTGACTGCGCTTAAGCCGACGGGAGAGAAGGACGTCGACGGCGAACCTCTCTACAACTCAGAGGTGGTCACTATCGACGTCAGAAGGGCGGTGAGGGAAGCCTTCAAGTTGCCGTTCTCAGGCATCAACCCAAGAACATATAAGGAGAACTCAGAGGGAGAGCTTCTTGGGAAATGGACCAAGTCAGGGTCATCGGAGTTCAAGGCTCGTCAGAACAAGAATACGCTGAAGCCTGAGTACAGAGCTCTGGTGGATTTGGTGTCCAAGATAGTGATGGGTGCAACTGGCTCTCACGAGCAGTTGAGTCTGCCCAAGCTGAGACTCATGGGAGCAATTGCTGATGGAGTGGAAGCGAACTGGGAGCAGTTCTTCCTTGATCAACTCCATCAGGCTGGATTGGACAAGCTTACGCGAGATGAGGAGAAGAAACACATATCCGTCAGTGCCATCTTGCCATTCGGCACGAGGATGTCCATCCTGATTGCTCATGCTTGCCATGGGTATACCTTCGATTTTGAGGACAGTCTCTCCTCAAAGAAGGTAATGTTTTCCTTACTGAGTGATACCTATTCAGTGCTAGGGCTGACTGATCCCAATGCGAAAGCAAAGGGTCAGGCCAAAAAGCCAGCTGGTAAGGCCAAGAGAGTGGCAACCAGTCTCATTGAACGGGTAGATGACCTCTTTGAGAGGAGTAAGGACGGTGAGGAGGTTGCAGCTGAAGAGGTGGAGCAGCCTGAGGCGGAGAAGGCTGAGAAGAGGAAGAAGGTGAGGGTCGTGCTGTCAGGGAAGAGCACGAAATCAGGGACTGAGTCTGATCCCAAGAAGGCCGGGTCAGAGGCTGAGGGAACTGACGATGACGTCAGGAAGGAGGGTGCTCAGGGAGAGAGGCCCCAAAAGAGGCTTGGGAAGGGAATAAAAAGGTCCCCTACTAAGAAACTGCCTGAGGTGAGTGAGAGGGAGAAGTCAAGCTCTCCTGGAGCCTCTGACTTGGAGGAAGTGAGAAAAACTGTCGAGACGGCTGAGTCGTTGCAGCCTGAGACAGTACCCACTCAAACACCCCCACACCCAGAAACCCAAACACCTTCCATCCCTGACCCCGCACCTCAAACCCCCCAACCACCCCAAACCTCAGAGCCAAATCATCCTACTGAGTCAGCGCCATCAAATTCACCCACGAATGAGCCTGACCAGTCAGCCGAGCCAAATCTTCCAAACCCCACAGACTTTCCCTCATACCCCAATCCCAAGGACTGTCCCAAATCCATTTCAACTGAAGAGGATGAATTCCTTGAAGTGGAGGAGGAGGACTTAGATGAACACATGGAAGGAGGGATTCTGGAGAGCACTCTCAGGGGGAACGCCACAGAATGGGCAGGAAAGTGCTGGCCTGGGCTATACAAGTACAATGAGCTGCTAGCGTATGTGATTGAGCTCAAGGTTTGGTTGGACTTCAAACAATCAAACATGCAGGAGCAACATCTGCTAGTAGACGCTCGTGGCTGGGAGCACTGGGAAGCGGAGGAGGCTAAGATTTGCTCTTTCTTTGGACTAACTAGTTGGCTTCAACTTTTGAACTTTGACAACCTGAAGTAGTTAGTGGCTGATATGATGTCCAAGAGCAAGGCTGACATCCTGTCTGGTGATGAGAAGGAGGATGAGGATGATGATGGAGCTCAGGGTGGAGACTTGGAGAAGGCAGTGGAGGAGACTGCACAGGAGGTTGATGAGATGATCTCTGAGCCTCAGGCTCAGGGGGAAGGTGATAAGGACACTGGTGCCAAGGGTGGACCAGTGGCTGAGGATGTTGTGAACATCTTAGCTGCCAATGAGACATCTGTCGATGAAGGGATTCCCTGCCCTGAGACAATAGAGGAAGATGTTGAGGCATCCAAGGAGACTCTCAGTTCCGAGGGACTTGCTCCTAAGGTTCAAGTTAGCTTAGCTGAGCCTGAGCAGGCGGCTTTGACTACTTCACAACTGCCTTCAGTGCACCTTGACGAAGGGACTGATGACGCAGGGGCTGACAAGGGAAAGCAGCCAATCACTGATGCGGCCGTTGATGATGAAGATGTGATAATAACTGGGGTTGGCCGTGTTGAATTCACAAGCATAGTGGAGGTCAAGCAGGAGAAAACCACAGAAAATCTAGCTGAACTTCAGGAGGAAGTGATGAGGCTACGAGCTGAAAAAGAAGAAGACTCCAAGGCTCTGGCAAAACACATCAGGTGGACAAAGTCAGCCTACAACACCCTTGCCAACAGGGAGCTGATTTTGCTAAAAAGGACAATGACTGACACGGCCAAGTCAGTGAAGAATGAGAGGAAGCGCACCAAGAAGATGCTTAGGAACACTCTCAAGAAACTTGATGAGAGGGATGCGATCAGGGATGAGAAGTTGAATCAGGCGGTTGACAGGCTTGCAGTTCAGACTGGAGCCATTGTCGCTCAGGCCATGAAGGACTCAGCGTCCAAACTGGAGCTGGAGTCAGGGAAGTTGGATCGCACCTCTCAGTCAGTGGCAGACATTTTGGCGAAGGCCACTGAGGAATCGGCAAAGATACTAACTGAGGCCAGCAGAGTCAGCGGTGAGTCCTTGAAGGTGGAGGAAAGAATCACCAAGGCTAAACAAAGTCTCCAACTCTCTATGGAGGTCTTTGAGAAGAAAGTCAATGCTGCTATCAGTTCGGTTTCTTACGCAGGCACTGGGATTGCCACGGGAGTTGAGATGCTGAAGGAGGGCGTTTTGGAAGGTCAATCTTTAGCCTCTTTTGTTATCAACAGTGGAGCTGAGTCACTCCCATCCCCTGCCAATGATGATGCCAAAAAAGGGGAAAAGAAGAAGAAAAGATCCCGCCCTGAGGCATCTGAGGCAGTCAACCAAGGTGAGACCGTTCTAGCTGACCCTGAAGCCAATCCTGAAGGGAATATACTAAGGGTGAGGAAGTCAGCTAGGTTAGCGGCAGTGGAGAAGGAAGGAGAGGAATTTGTTGCCAGGCTGAGGGCGGAGGCAACAAAGGCAAAGACTGATGAACCTTCCAAGCAACAACCTGAGCCAGTTCAGAGATCGTCTCCCATGAGCTCAAGGAAGAATCTCATCACTTACTCAGGGGAGTTGGTGGCGGAGCTATGTGCTGAAGCATGGGGAGATCACTCTGAAAAATCTGAGGCTATGCGCAGAGCTGAAATTGCTCAGAAGGAGAAGATGCGCATCTTGGAGAAGAAGGTTGAGAAGCTGACTGATATCACTGAGTTTCAACAACGAGAACTGGATGATGCAGTGATCAGCTTGCTAAGGAGGAAGAAGGCGAAGCCTGAGCCCAGGAAGTACAGGAAGAAGCCAACAGTTAGGAAATCAACAATTCTTCAAGTCAGTAGGCCAGAATTAGGAGTAAGGGAAGCTTTTGTCGATGAGTTCGTCTCAGAGACATTGAAGGAGTTTTGGACTGATGCAAGGGATGAATTTGTCAGATTGTGGCATGTTGTGAAGAAGTGGGGCGACACTGACGATATCAATGCCCACTTCACTGACTACATGATGGACAATCATCCTGAGCTATTCCAGAAGATCTTGGAGGAGGCTGATGCAGCTCAAGTTCAAGTGAAGGCTCCTGATTTCACCATTCGAACTCCTCCCTTGGTTCCTGGAACTCAAAAGCATGATACAAAGGCCATCATGATGGAAGTATTGAAGATAGCCAAAACTGAAGGATACGTGAACCAACCTAGAAGACTTGACGAGCTGAAGGCAAGAGTTTATGCAGGATATGGACTCAAGCCTGAAATGAGATTAGTCTAGGTGTTCACAGGCTTCTTTGTAATAGATTAGATTCATTGTAACCATTTCCACATCTATCAATGAAATCTATTACTTTTGCCCACAGACAAAAACTCATTGTCTTTTTGGCTGTTGTTTAAATTCTGTACTTTATCAAGAATTGCTCTAACACTGTCTTATCTTATAGATAGGTTAATCATATTTCCTCTAAGTGTTTCGAGGATCTTTTCAGTGTTTTGGCATCATCAAAAAGGGGGAAATTGTTGGGACATTGTCAGTTTTGATTAAGATCCCAAAGCCCCTGAAAAGATGTTTGCCTTAATCAGTCTTTGTCAGGCTAGTCTTGATTAGGATTAATGCTTAGCCATTTTACACTTCACAGGTACTCAGTGAGAGGAGAACTCACTGGAGACAATCAAGACTCAGAGCCTGAAGACGAAGAGCACCATCCTGAACTTATGGCAGTCCTCTAAGCTGGCTGAGTAAGTGTCAGTGATGAAGAGTATGACCCTGAGGTCATTACTAACTCAATCCTGAAGGGAACAGGATAGCACTGAGTTTATGGGAAGACTTGGAGTAGAGCCAAGCAATGCAAAAGGAATTTCAGCGTCAGGACAAGACCGGTGAGCCCAAGACAAAATGAACTTAATAAGACAAGCCTGAAGCTCATGAATAAGTTCTGACATTCTCACCAACCTGATGACGTGGACCAATCCTGGAAGGACACGCACGTACGGAACCTGACAAGTTGACTGAATTCAGACTGCATGTTCAACGGGCAAGCATTCAATGTGCATTTAATGCAAATACCAAATCCATGCAAGGACGGCTGCTGCATGAAGATATGTCCGTTTGAAGCCACTCTACATAGATGACTCGAAGGCTATCTCTCCAACGGATAGTTTTTCAAATCACCTATAAATACAGAAGACCTTGAACCCATTCAAGGTTACGGGAAATTTCCAAGCCAGAAATTACTCAAACTCTCAAGCATTCAAAGCATTCAACCCTTAAGAAGAAGCACTCGAAACCATCTAAATTTCCCAAGTGTTTCTTAGCAACCGAGAGTTATTCTGTATTCCAAGAGCTAAATAACATTATCTTAAGCTTAGAGAGATTATCCAATCCTTAGCATAGCTTTGCCTTGTAAGGATAATCTCAACTTAGTTGGAATCCAAACTGAAACCAAAACCCTAAGTTAGGTTTGTTGGGAGTAAGTCAGTTAGTGTGTTAGTAAGTGGAGTTGTATAGATCAGTGAGGATAGCTGGTCTTGGTGCACCTTGGCACGTTAAAAACAAGAATCCCTTGAGTGGATTTCCTGTTAAGTCAGGCCGTGGACGTAGGAGCTTGAGACTCTGAACCACGTTAAACTCCTTGTGTTCTTACTGCTTTGATATTGTGCATTCTTGCCATATTATTCGTCCATTCACTGCATTCAAGTTTATCAGACCTGAATCAATCAGACTGATCTTCAAAAGAACACTGCCCTACTAAACACTATTCTGAATTGAGTAAAACAAGTTTTTCAGAAAGCAAACTAAACAAGACTTTAAACTTTCAGGGCTCAAACATTTCCGCACTGAACTTGATCTGATAGTTAGCCAACTGACCCGCACCAAGTGTAGTCAGTAGGCGTGTTATCAGCTCCTAGTTCTTTACCACTCTGAGTAAAGGGGACTCAGTCAGTTTTAAGTTTGAAAAATTGGTATACGTGTATTCCCCCCCATACACGTATTCCTCAGTCTTGTACCGGGACCAACATATATGATTAATATCTTTATTATAATGTGTAGAATATAAAATTTTATATGGAATCATGGTATAGTGATGCTCAATCAGTAATACAATAAGTAAACTATTAATTAATACTCTATATGGACTTTATGAAATATTATTTTTTCAATATAATTTACTGGGGTTAAAATCCATTGATTCATATAATATGATTATCTGTCACTAATCATGTTTAATTTAATAAGATTAAGAAATATAATATTTTGTGAAGTAAGCAATATTTCTTATTATTTATAATTAATAACATAATTATAGTATTAATGTCGCTATATACTAAGCAGATGAATGTTTTATTTTGTTTCTTATAATTTTTTTTATGTCCACTTGAAGAAGCCAAAAAACGACGTTGCTTAGCATGAAATTAGATATTTGAAATAATTGTAAATTGTTGTGATTAGACGTTACCTGGTACTAATGTCTAATTTGAATTACCTATATAAATGAAAGTAGTGCACTGACTTTGCGTGCTGCATAAATAATTTATATGAATAATAACTTTTATTAAGTTGTTTCATCTTTACTACAACAACCTTGATAGATTACAATATGTAACATCTAAATACAATTATTTCTCATTTGTAATATATTATTGATTGATGATATTAGTCATTAGTTATAAAATAATTAATTCTGTAAGACATTATCATTTATGTACGTAATGTTATCCAAATTATTAATATAATAACTATATGAATTTGGTCTAGGTTAGTTGTTAAAAAATAATTGTATTGTGTAGAAACGAGGTTGATCGATTATTGTTTCTCGAGATATAGGGGTCGTGAATTTTTAGGTATAATTAATCAAAATTTGAAAATGCAGGTCAAGATATGTTTTTAATGTACATTGAACACATAATTATATAATATTTAAAAGTTCAATTTCATCCTTCAAATAGGTTAGGAAATTGAGATTTTTATAGAAAGGATAAGTCAATGGTTTATATTAATGTCTCATAAATAAATAAATAAATAAATAAATCTACTTATCTTATTCAAAGTTATCTATATCGACAATATTTTAAACATGTTTAATTGATTTGATATAGCTGATGTGTTTTTAGTTATTAAAAAAAATTGTTTAAATAAAATTTCTGTTAAATTGTTTAAACATTGTTTAGATAAATATTTCGTTAACTTTGGTTTTATGTTCACTTTAAAATTTTGAATATCGTCCTATAACTTATACACATTTGTATTTTTTATCATGTTACCTGATACACCAACTAACTATTCCCGTAAATCTCACATGGCACAATTTTTTTGTAATTTATAGGATGAAACTCAAAATGTCACGTCAGATTTACCAAAAAAGTTACCTGGTATAGCAGGTAATAGGATAATAAACACAAAATTTGTAAGTTCTAGGATAAAATTCAAAAGTTCAAAATTAATCGGGCAAAAACCAATGATAACCAAAGTTAAAGGATAAACAAGTGCATTTTCCCTAATTTTTATGTTCTAATTTTTTTTCTTAATATCTTATTAATACAGTGCATCCAGTATAATAAAGTTAAGTGTGATAGAGTTGTGACATAAAACTCTTTGAAAAGGTATACTCAATCTTATGAGTATTTGGTAGTCTACAAACCAAATGTCATGTGAGATTTTACATCATGATTTTCAACTTATATTTATTATCATGGAAAACTAATATTTTATAATTTGTAAATTTTATTTGTGGTTAACTTATTTTTAATATGTGATTAGATTCTTGATATGATGCATATAAAATAAAAGATGAACCTTTTTCTAATGTTTGAAGCCTCATATGAGGCTACAAATACATATATTAAGTTTGGTTTTCAATATTCTTACTGTATGAGTTTTTTCTAAAGTGACATTGTTGAATTTATTTAGAAAAAAATATTTTCTTTTACTAAACATTTGGAGTAATTGGTAGATAAACAACCATAGCATATATAATAATCTCATTTAGTAATTGTGTTTGACATTATTTACACCAAGGTGTATAAGATACTATTCTTATTGATTCTTAATATATAGGGAAGAGAAATCATTATTTTTAATATTTTTTTATTTTGATGAAATTTAACTTATAATGATAATTATTTAATACTCCCACCGTTTTGGGATTACTTGCACACCTCCATTTTCGTCCTTCACAAATAGGATTGTATTTATACGTCGTGTTTATCATTTTATTATATAAAATATACTCCCTCCGTCCCAAACTTAAATTCCCGTTTACTGCATGAACGGTTATTGAAAATAATTATTTATTAGTATTTAAAGTGATAAAGTGATGATAAAGTGATAAAGTGATAAAGTAGATATTTTGGTTATTAGTGTATGGAGAATATAATATTAAAAAATATTGTTACTTTTTTGCCAAAAAGTAGATGTAGCAAATGAGTATGGGACGGACCTTTTTGGCAAATGGAAACTTAAGTTTGGGACGGAGGGAGTACTACTTAAGACTTAATCTTTAACGTTGTCAATAATATATTTTATATAAAAATAATATAAACACAATGTATGAATACAACTCTATCTGTAACGGACGAAAAATTGAGGTGTGCAAGTAATCTCAAGATGGGAAGTGTATAATATTTCCACCCTATTTGTCGATATTTTTACTATATGAGTTTTTTTTTTCTAAATTTGCATTGATGGGAATATCTTTAGGAAAAAACATTATCTCTTAGTGAACAATAACAATTAGTAAATAAAACATTTAGCTTATATAATATTTTTATTTAGGAATTGCGTTTGACGTTGTTTACACCAATATATAAGTTAATCTTATTTAAGCTTCTCCGTGTATAAGATGATAAATATCTGTATTTAGATATTTTTCAATCAAATGAAATTCAATTTTTAATGGTGCTTATTTGTTCCAATATTTTCCACCTCCGTAATAAGACGCTATATAAAAATAAAAATAAAACTCATGCAAGAATATAGGCATGGACTTTCATAATTTAAGTTGTTATTTGGTAATTACATTTTCTATTCACTACATGACAAAATAGTGATTTAGAAAAAAGTTGTAATGTGAGCATTTTTAAAGACGAACTCCAGTGCTTTCATTGTAGTGGTACATTTATATTTGTCAATATTTTAGTGGTGGAATGTCTTAACTATTAGAGATAGTTGTATATAATTCTTAGAAAAATCACACATTTTTTGTCCTTTAACTTTGGTTTTCATGTTAACTTTGGAATTTTGAATTTCGTTTTATAACTTACAATTTTATTTTTACCTTGTTACCTGCTACACAATGTAACTCTTATTATAAATATCACGTAACACCAATTTTTTATGATTTATAGGTTGAAATTCAAAATGCGATATCAAATTTATTGAAAGAGTTGCCTGGTCTAGCAAGTAATAGGACAAAAAATAAAAAATTTGTAAGTTATAAAACGAAATTCAAAAGTTCTAATTTAATTGGACGAAAACCAAAGTCAGCCAAAGTTAAAAGATAAAAAGTGTATTTTCCCTAATTCTTATGTTCTAAGTTTTTCTTAATTAATTACTATATATTATTAATACATTGCATCAAATAAAATAAAGTTAGGTGCAATAGACTTATGACATGCTCTTTTAAAAAATATACTCAATCTTATGAGTATTTGGTGGTCTATATATGAAATGTCATTTGAAATATTATATAATGATTTCAACCTATATTTATTATCATGGAAAATAAATATTTTACAATTAAGAGTTTATAATTATATATTTCATTTGTGGTTGACTTATTTTTAAGATGTGATAAAATTATTGATATAATGCATTAAAATAAAGGGTTAATTGCAAATAAAATCACAACTTTTTTACAAATTGCAATCTAATTTAAACTTTTGAATCTTTGCAAACAAAATCTCAATTTAATGTTTGGTTGCAATTTGAACCAACAATAAAAGAGATTATTGTTCAAAAAATGAAATTGCACCTGCTCGACAATGAATAAGTAATCATGTATAGATTGGTTCGAATGACAATGCATAATTAATCATTACATGCAAGCATATTTATTGGATGAATTCAAAATATCATGCCAGATTTACTGAAAGAGTTACGTGGTATAGAAGGTAATAGGACAATAAACATAAATTTTGTAAGTAGTAGGACAAAATTTGAAAGTTAAAAGTTAACGGGACGAAAACTCAAATTAACCAAAGTTAAAAGATTAAAAAAATGTACTTTACTTAATTCTTATGTTCTAAGTTTTTTTAATTAATTATTTTTATTTAGTGTCTTATTAATACAATGGATCCAATATAATAGAGTTAAGTGCAATAGAGTCACGATATATAACTCTTTAAAAGATATGCTCAATCTTATGTGTATTTGGTGGTCTACAAACCAAATGTCATATGAAATTTTACATCATATTTTTTAACCTATATTTATTATCATTGAAAACTAATATTTTACAATTAAGAGTTTATAATTTATATATTTAATTTTTTGTTGACTTATTTTTAAGACGTGGCCAAAGTCTTGATATGATAAATATAAAATAAAATATGTAAACTTTTTTCTAATGTTTGAGGCCTCATATGAAGTCATAAATACATATGTTGAGTTAGATTCTCAATATTCTTACTATATGATTTATTTTTATTTTATTTGACATTGTTGAATGTATTTAGAAAAAATATTTTCACTTACTGAACATTAGTAGCAATTAGTAGATAAAAAAACTTTAGCATATATAATAATCTCATTCAATAATTGTGTTTGATGCTATTTACACCAAATTAGAAAAAAATACATTTATTGAGGATTCTTTGTATATAATGAAGATATACCTTTGTATTTAAATATTTTTCATTCAGATGAATTTCAACTTATAATGAGGCTTATATATTATAATATTTTCTATCTCCATGTTTCAATAAGACTTTATAGAAAGACTCATGTAATAACAATTTATCATAGTTAAATTTTTTATTTTGTAATTAAACATTATATTCTTCTTTTGACAAAGTAATGGTTTAGGAAAAATGTAAAATATGAGTACTTGCTGTCATAGTAGTGGTAGCTTTTTGTTGCAAATATTTTAGTGTTGAATGCTCAAATTATTATAGATAGTCATATGAACTTTTTATGTTCTAAGATTTTTTAATCAAATATATATTTTTTCTTAATTATAATTTAGTGCATCCAGTATAATGAAAGTTGATTGGATAGATTTATGATAGATAACTCTTTTGAAAGGTGTACTTAATTATTCCTATGAGAGTATGAGTACGTGGTGGTCTACAAATCAAATGACATTTGGAATTTTAGCCCATGATTTTCAACCTATAGTTATTAACATTGAAAACTAATATTTTACAACTAAGAGTTTAAAATGTACCTCTTTAATGAGTGGTTAACTTATTTTTAAGACGTGAGATTCTTGATACATATATTAAATTAGTTTCTTGATTTTCAAATACACAATGAAAGTTGTATATAGAGAAATTTTCCAAAAATTCTAATTAGTATTATTATTTTTTAAGCAAAGATAAATATTGAAGCTTTATTCGTATTTTATAATTTATATAATATTGAAGCAAATAATACACAATTACATGATTAAGTATTTAAATTTCAATTAAACTAAATATTTCTTTGTTTGTAAATATATTAAAACATCAAAAAAAATATTTTCATATAATTTTTTTATTCTACAAATAATTTTATTTACAATCCCGCGAAATTCGCGGGTCTAACACTAGTAGGATGATACATGTTTAAAAATATGATTATACAAGTTTTAATATTGTTGTATGAGACTAAAGAATATAATTATATTGGCTTTAAAATCGTGGTGTTGGGCAAAAAACTAAAATTATACAATCTTTATGGTGGTATGGACTTAAAATATGATGATACAAATATAATAAAGTGTGGTGCGAGGTGAATTAATGGTGATACATGCTTTAATAAATGTTGGTACAATGTTAATTAATTGTGGTACGAGGTGAACTAATTATGGAACAAATTTAAATAAATTGAAATAAGAGTTTAATTAAGTGTGGTACGGGGTGAATAAATGGTAGTACATACTTAAATAAAGTGTGGTACGAATGAATTAGTTTTGGTACAAACTAAATATTTGATTGTACATGCTTAGGTAAAGTTGTGTAAAGGTTGACTTAATTGCGGTGCATGATAAATATATTGTGGTATGAGCTTGAATAAAGTGGGTACCGGGTGAATTAATGTTGGGATAAAATGATTGATGGATATCAAATTCATTTATCAAAATCTTAGTCGAAACAACTAGTGGTGACTGCCTGACTGGTGAGAGTAAAATATGACAACACAATTAGTCTGTTGTGAAAATAGGGGAACACAATAGTACAATTTTACAAACTGTATCTAAGACTACTCCTTCAGATGTGATATACTTTGAGATTTTTTTTATTTAAAGCAATACTATTTTTCGGTTTATTTGTCCATTTTAATTGTAATAATTTTGCTTATACTTCCTGGACAAACCAACTTCAACTGTTTGGAGGTATTGCATTTGGAAATGTTATACACCCAAATAATGAAATGATTCAGAATAAAATTCATACTAGCTCATTAAGTTGCAATTCTCATGTTATTATACAATTAATATTATTCACCATATTTATGTGAATTATTTTGAATCAATACATTTACAATTAATTTTTTAGTTAAAGTCTACTTATACTTACTATTTATTATATTTTGTATATTTTTTTGTTAGAAATGAATGTATACAGATTTATTAATTTTTAATCATTAGAGAGTAGCTAGAGGAATTGATCAGATGCAGTTGATGTAGAGGTCATTTCTGTCGTGAGGGTTGTAAGGAAGAAGAGAGTTATGTGTGAAGGGGTTTAAACACACAATTAGAGATAGAGAGAAACCTAAGTTTTAATAGTATTTTATTTATCTGATACTATATAAATAATATAATAGTTACATAAGATGAATATCTTATTCACCGTGAAGAATGCTTATGAGGTTTACAGTTTATTATGGTGTAACACATAATATAATAAAAAAACATAATTTTTTGTAAGTTATAGGACGAAATACAAAATTTCAAAGTTAATAGGACGAAAACCAATATTAACAAAAGTTAAAGGATAAAAAAAGCGTATGTTTTCTATATTTGACAAACAACACATATATTTACATCCATACTTTTATTAAATCCACATTTTTTTTTAGAAATGAGTATATTCATCATTTTTGTGGGTGTCATTTGTAGATATTTAGGTGTGTGTGTATGATGGGTGGATCTATTTTAGAATTTCTAATATAGGGTAATAAATATTTTAAAATATAATTTTATAAGGTTTAACATGGTGGTACGAGACTAAATAATACAATTATATTTTCTTTAAAATCGTGGTGAGGGGTTAAAAACTAAAATTATATGATCTTTAATGTGGTATGGACTTAAAATATGGTTATACAAATATAATAAAGTGTGGTGCAAAGTGAACTAATGGTGGTACACGCTTTAATAAATTTTGATACAATGTTAATTAATTGTGTTACGAGGTGAACTAATTGTGGTACAAATATAAAAAAATTGTGATAAGAGCTTTGTAAAGTGTGGTAAGGATTGAATAAATGGTGGTACAGACTTAAATAAAGTTTGATACGGGATGAATTAGTTTGATGCAAACTAAATATTTGATTGTACATGATTAAATAAAGTTTTGTACGGGTTGAATTAACTGCGGTACATATTAAATATATAGTGGAATGAGCTTGAATATAGAAGGTACGGGGTGAATTAATGGTGGTATGAACTAATTTACAAATAGTACAATTTTGCAAATTGTATCTAAGTCTGCTCCTTCATATTTGATGTACTTTGAGATTTTTATTTATTTTTTCAAATCAATTTATATATTTTCTATTATATTTCTTTTGTTTTAAAACAATAATGTTTTATGTTTTATTTTTTCATTTTACATGTGACAATTTTGTTTATACTTTCTGGACAAACCAACCTCAACTGTTTGGAGGAAATGCATTTGGAAATGTTATACACCTAAATAATGAAATGATTCAGAATAATATTCATACTTGCTCATTAAGTTGCAATTCACTTGTCATTATACAATTAATATGATTCAACATATTTACGTGAATTATTTTGAATCAACACATTTATAATTAATTTTTTTCCATAAAGTCTACTTATACCTACTATTTACTTTACTTTGTATATTTTTTGTTAGAAAGGAATGTATACAATTTTATTAATTTTTAATCATTGGAGAATAGCTAGAGGAACTAAATTAGATTCAATGGATGCAGAGGCAACTTAAGTCGTGAGTTCAGTAAGGGAAGAGAGCGTTATGTGCGAAGGGGATTAAACGCACAATTGGAGATAGAGAGAAATCTAAGGTTTAATGGTATTTTATATATCTGATACCATATAAGAATTTCTAATCGTTACATAAGATGAATATCTTATTCACCACGATGAATGTTTATGAGGTTTACAGTATTATTATGGTGTAGTAGATAATATGAAAAAAATAATCTTTTGTAAGTTATAGAACGAAATTTATAATTTCATAGTTAACAGGACGAAACCCAACCCAAAGTTAACAGAAGTTAAAGGACAAAATAGTGTATTTTTCCTATATTTGACAACACATATATTTGCATCCATACTTGTATTAAATTCACTCACTTTTTTTTTAGAAATTAGTATATTCATCATTTTTGTGGGTGTTATTTGTAGATATATAAGTGTGAGTGTATGACGGGTGGATGTATTTTAGGATTTTGAATATAGGGTGATACATGTTTAAAAATATAATTATACAAGGTTTACTATTGTGGTACGAGACTAAAGAATATGATTAAAGTCTTTAAAATGGTGGTGCAGGATTAAAAATTAAATTTATACGATCTTTAAGGTGGTAAGGACTTAAAATATGGTGATACATATATAACCAAATGTGGTGCGAGGTGAACTAATGTTGTTACACGCTTAAATAAATTATGGTACGATATTAACTAATTGTACTACGTGTTGAACTATTTGTGGTATAAATTTAAATAAATTGTAAAAAGAGCTTAATAAAGTGTGATTCGGGTGACTAAAGGGTGGTACAGACTTAAATAAATTGGATGAATTAATTTTTGTGCAAACTAAATATTTGATTGTACATGCTTATGTGGTGCTGGTAATTTTGGTACAAACTAAATTATTATTGTACAAACCTTAGGTTTAATGATGTTTTATTATGATAATCTTATTCCATATAAAAAATTAATTATTACATTAGATGAATATCTTATTCAGCGTGATGAATGCCTCTGAAGTTTACAATATTGTTATGGTGTAGTACATAGTAGGATAAAAAAATACATTTTTGTAAGTTATAGGACAAAATTCAAAATTTCAAGGTTAACAAGAAGAAAACCAAAGTCAGCCAAAGTTAAAGGAAAAAAAAGTATATTTTTCCTATATTTGACACACATGTATTTACATCCATACTTTTATTAAATCCACTCACTTTTTTTAGGAATGAGTATATTCATTATTTTTTTGGGTGTCAGTTGTATAGAGTTATTGGTGGACTTTGTTACATAGTTCATGGCAAGTGAGTGTTGAGGTGTAATTTATGCAAACGTTAAACTGTTATGTGAACTCAAACCTTAAATTCCCAGCGTGTCTCTCTTATGTAAACTGAATTGAGTAATTTATATGACACATTTTATTGTTAGTAAATTGTTGAATCCATTTTTTAAATTTATGTAAAATATATATAAAGATATACTTTGTGCAATTGCTTAGTTTTATAAAAAAAATGTTTGATCTTATCGAACATAAGTTTAAAACAAATATGTATAATGTGAATTTAGGGAAGTAGGTTCACAAATTGATGGAGAAAGATGAATACATTAAAATAAATCTAATTAACTATTACAGTCGAGTACTTTTTTTTTTCTAATTATCATATTTTTCTTTCATTAATTTTCAGAGTTCTTGATAAATAAACCATGGATATACATATACAAATCATATTATATTGATTAATTATGCGTACTAATCAAGCAAGCACTCAGAGTGTCATTATTTAATATTTTTCGAAACGAAAGTTTCATTTATTAAGTACTGGAATCAGCCAGTTCTGATAGACAATTGTACTTCCGGGGTGGAAGACCAAGATTCGTTACAACCAATATTAGTTTTCGCATGAAAAGCAAGTTCATGAGCCACAATATTTTCACTTCTTCTAACCTAAAATATTCACAAGTAAGCAACACTAAGAAGAAGTGACTTAATCTCTTCGCAAAGTGAGATGCAAGAAACTGGTTCTTGAGATTCTCTAATGGCAACAAGGATCGTAGCTTGAGAGTCCCCAATGAGTAAAAACGAGTGCAATCCCAGTTGTATAGCAAGACGAATGGCATCTCTTAAAGCAAGCATCTCCACAACTTGTGCATCATTAACTCCAACATAGTACTTGCAAGCTCCATGAATAAAACACCCCGTCTCGTTCGTGACAAACACCCCCGTCCCTCCCACCGGAGCCGAAGAGATGGCTCCATCAAAAAAGATACGCAACCCCTTCAAGGGGAGCCTTTTCCAAAGCTTACTACCAAGAGAATCTGGAAAACGCTCCGGCCAAGCATTGTAATTTGCATAATCTGTTAGGATTGTCGCTGCAGCCTTGTGAATCATAATATCATCAACTCGTATTCCCTCGAAGATAGCCCAATTCCTGTAGTACCAAATGAGATAACAAATTATGCTAAAGAGATCAACATTAATAGTTTTGCATCCCAAAATATTACAAAAGAAACAGCAGCGTTTCCACATTTATGGAGAGTGATATCAGCCTCCAAATTGCATAGCTTCCACACTCCCAACACAAATCCGCAATCAAAGAAGAGATGGTAGGCAGAGCTAGGTCCTTCGTCACAAAAGGGGCACGAATCATCCACGACGACCCCTCTTTGTGCTAGTGTGTCTGCAAATGGCAATGGCCCGTAGATGCACCTCCAGATAAAGTGTGCAATCTTAGGTGGGACAGCAAGTTTCCAAATGCCTTTCCAAGTCTGCTGCAACGCCACAGGTTGAAGAGGTTCGGCCCCATGCTCAATTACTTCGGAGATCAGAGTATATGCGGATTTGACAGAGAATTTTCCTGACTTCGAGAGGCGCCAAACCCATTTGTCAGCTGAGAGTACGTTACCAAGAGGAATAACAAGGATTGCTTGGCATAGAGCTGGAGGGAAAAAATGTGCAATGAGTGTCGCATCCCAGCAACCTTGATCGTGATTAATAAGATCCGCTACACGGGCATTAGGCGAAATATTCAGCCCTAATTCGACCACATCTTTACTGCTATATCCTGGAATCCACTCGTCCATAAGAATGTTTGTTCCGAATCCAGAATTAATTGACCTGCCAAGCCCTTTAATGAGGTAATCTTTCGCAGCACATATTCTTCTCCATGTGAACGATGGCGAATTTCCAAGAGCGGCTTGTAGGAAAGGAGTATTTGGGTAGTAGCGAGCTTTTAAGACTTTATCGAGGAGTGAGTTTGGCAAAAGCAAGAGGTGCCAACCTTGTTTTGCAAGGAAAGCGAGGTTAAAACTTTCGAGATTTCGGAAGCCTAGACCTCCCTCCGATTTCCTCTGGGTGATTTTCCTCCAAGAGACCCAACAAATTTTATTCTCACCATTTTTAGATCCCCACCAAAATTTCCGGATTAGGCTTGTGATTTCATCAATGACACCTGCAGGGAATTTGAAACAAGACATAGAGTAAGAGGGTATAGCTTGAAGAACCGATTTTATAAGAACCTCTTTTTCCCCCTTCGAAAGAATTCTACCATTCCAGTTCTCTATTTTCGATTGGACCCTGTCGATGATGCTCAAGAACATGTCTCTTTTACGTCTACCTGAAATCAAAGGCAACTCAAGATATTTGCCATGAGAATCTGTGCACATCATGCCCAAAATATTTAGAATGTGATCACCTAGAACAACCGGCATATTGGGACTAAACATCACACCACTCTTATCATAATTAACAAGCTGTCCCGAAACTCGTTCGTACAAAGCTATTGCATGCTTGAAGTGAGCAGCTTCTTCTAACGTTGCATGCCCAAGGAGGGGAGTATCATCAGCAAAGAAGAGATGAGTAATACTTGGAGCTGTACGAGCTATCTTGATTCCGTGAATATTATTGCAAGCTTTCAGATCCTGCAACAGACAAGACAAAATCTCCGAGCAGATGATGAACAAATAAGGGGATAATGGATCGCCTTGGCGAATTCCGCGCTGAGGTTTTAGTTCACCAAAATAAGAGCCATTGAGTAAAAAAGAAAAATGAGCAGTAGTGATGCATGACATAATAAGGTTCACCATACAAGATGGAAAATTCATAGCTATCATAACTGCCCGCACAAATTTCCACTCAACCCTATCAAAAGCCTTACTCATATCAAGTTTAATTGACATCAAGGGTTTCAGGCCTTTCACACGACGCTTTAAGTAGTGGTGAGTTTCAAAAGCAATTAGAACAGTGTCCGTAATTAAACGCCCAGGGACAAAAGCAGATTGGGAATCAGAAATGACAAAGGAAAGAACAGAACACATACGATTAGCAATGCACTTAAAGGCTAACTTATAGACAATATTGCATAAGCTAATGGGACGAAAATGAGAAATAGTGGAAGGATTATCAATCTTAGGAAGCAAAACTATGAAAGTATGATTCATAGATAAATTCAGATGACCACTATTCAAAAAATTAAGGACATAAGCGACAACATCAAGACTAACAATATGCCAAAATTTCTGGAAAAAGACGGGGTTCATACCATCCGGTCCAGGGGATTTGAAAGGGTGCATGGTCTTTAATGCCTTCCGGACCTCATCACTTGTGTAAGTCGCCGACAGCAAAGGGATCATAGAATTGGGAATCTTGTTTCAAATTCTTCCCACAACTTGTCTAATATCGGAGTCCTGAGGATTCGTGGTGCTGAAGAGATCCCCAAAATAATCCGTGATAATCATCTCAAGCTCTGGTTTTTTGAATTTGGTAACCCCTTGCCCATCTTTCAAATGAGAAATGTGATTCCTTTTCTGTCTAACATTCGCATAGACGTGGAAATAAGATGAGTTACGATCGCCATCTTTATACCAATGCTGTTTTACCCTTTGTTTCCAGACAATGTTACGCTGCTCTTGATAAAACTCCATTTGAAGCCAGATATCTCTCAGCCTCTCTTTCACTAAAGAGGTAATTCTTCCTTTACTAAGCCTTTTCGATTCCTTTTCAAGATCATTTAGCTTCTGACAAACCAGCTTCAAGTCATTTTCTCCCCACCGAAGAAGGCCCACCTTGCAATACTCAATCTTCTCAATCAAAGAAGAAGAATCTGGTCTCCAATTGCTTCTAATGATTGCTTCACAATCGGGCTTACGTACCCACATAGCTTCAAATCGAAAGGGCTTGTTCCCCTTCCATTCATCTTCATGGGGGTCAAATTTATCAAAGCGAAGCCATATGCATGAATGGTCGGAAGAGAAGGTCGGTAGATGCGAGACTATGCTCCAACTAAAGTGAGTTTTCCAGGGGTTGTTCGCAAACACCCTATCAAGACGCCCTCGCTGAGTGTAAGGTTCAATGAAAAGTCGTTCCCAGGTGAATTTCCGCCCGGTGAATCCTAGATCAATTAAATGACATCTGTTAACGGCATCCCTAAAACAATTCATTTGCCATGCAGCACGTCTGTTGTTGCTCTCGTATTCCGAATGAAGAAGGACCTCATTAAAATCCCCAAAGCAAACCCAAGGACATTGTAAATTAGAGCTAGCAGAGGCAAATGAGTCCCATGCAGCTCTTCGTTTAGACATGTCAGGTTCTCCATAGTAACCGGTGGCCCTGAAGATAAATTGATTATGCGTGACATCGATATCAATTGAAGAGAGAGAGTAAGATCTGAGGGTAACTGTCAGATTTTGATGCCACAGCATGGCAACACCTCCTGAACGGCCCCTAGACGGAACACAGAATCCAAAATAACCCAAGTGATTTTTGAGGCTGTCAAACTTTCGAACTGAGCACTTTGTTTCACATAAAAAGACCAAATCCGGCGACTTTGAGCGGATTAATCCGCGAAGCTCCTGAACTGTATGTGGGTTGCCAAGCCCACGACAGTTCTAGCTTAAGAGATTCATTGTTGTCGGCGGGGCTGGGTATCATCACCCGCCACCGCCGATAATAAATCATCGTCGAGAGCCACAAGAGAATTAACAGCCAAGAGGTCATCTGATTGAGTAAGTGGTTTTTTAGAAACCATAGATAGGCCCGAATTATCATCAGATAGATCAAGCAATTTTCGCTTCGGGCCAGTACTGGATTTATTAGGTTTCAAAGTGTGGGTACTAGTCGATTTGGATTTGCCTTTTGAGGTGAATGTCCTGATCTTTTTCTGGAAAAAGGGATGGTTTTGTGGAGACAGCTACTGGTACATCCACAAGAAAGTGATCATCGGTAGCCATTTGGTTTGAAGAGAGTTCTGAGATATTACGGTAAGGGGTAACTAGGGTTTCAAGTTCCATGGGAACAGCAAGAGCAATTTGGGATACAGGGTTAGGAAGAGCAAAGCTTGAGGAAGTGGGAGTTGTTTTTAGAGTATTAGAAAGAGGATTGGAAATTGGTTGAGGGGACGGAGATAAAACGGCAGGTATCAAAGGATTGTCACAGGTGTTAACATCTGAAGGGAGTGTTTGGGTAGGTTCAAGAGCATCCAAAGTGGATTGAGTGGTAGCAAGAGTGGGAGGCAGCAGTAAAGTTGCATGGCTTGTGGTTGTGGAAATCGTGGTGAAAGGAGGTGCAATATTAGAAACAGGAGTAGGCAAGGAGGTGGCAATAGGAAGGGAGTCAGTAGTTGTGGTAGTAATAGGTGAAGGAGTAGTAATATTAGTAGGGGGATGTGAAGGGTGCAGATCAACAGAAGTACGGGGTGGGCTTGTTGAGGTAGTAGTGAGAGTAAGTGACGAACTGGGGATAGAGATTGAGGGATCGTTAGAGTGAGGAGAGGGTGTAGCGAGAGAGGGGGAAGTGTCACGAGGAACAGTACGAGCGGGAGAATTACCTCTGGTGAAATTTGCTCGACGGTTTGGGGGTTGACAAATATGATGTTGGCGTGAAACTGTTGGAGCAGAGCGAGTTTAAGAGGGGAACGGTTTTGCAGCAGTACTTGAAACTCTGATATCATCAGTAAAACGCAGCGACGTAATTGTGTTAGTTGCAGTCGAGGCCATGAGTTTCGTAGAGCAATCTTTCTCGACATGATTTAGTCGACCACAGAAATAGCAGAAAATTGGCAATCTTTCATATTTAACGGCACACTTATAAGTAACAACCCTTGTGCTCGAAAGTAAAGAAACGGCGAAGCGGTTTGTCTAGAGGCCACTCAATCCTCAATCTCATGAAGCGCCCCACCATGTTACCTTCGGCGTCTCCTTCGGCCTCAATAAATTTCCCCATGCCATTTCCCGCTTCTTTTGCAAATTTAATATTCATGAGATTAATGGGGAGATCATAGATGTGGATCCAAAACGGAGTGAATTTAGGATGGAAAGACGATGGTATAGCATTTGGATCAATCTGCTCCAACACTAACAAGTAACGATCAAATAACCACGAACACCCCTTAAGAACACGGAGACATTCAATCTCCTCTTTGAAGATAAACAAAAGAATATTATCTCCAAGCGGTTTGCAAGTTAGGGATTTCGGTTTCCAAATCCCCCGAAACATGGATTCCAGATCTGAAAAAGCAATCGTGCGAGGCGAGAAAAGACGACCCACCAAAATGAATCTGTCAGAAAATGAGGATTCAACATCATCCCTGATATGAAGAGCAGTTTTTTCATCTTCGTGAAGGGTGAGATTGACGCACAGTTCCTCAATATTCGACATATCGGCAAGAAGAGGTGAAATAGACGAAACAAGAATCCCAACTGAAAACCCAAAACAGCCAGGAATAACACACGATCAGGGGCCCTGAAAAGGAAAAAAAAGAAACAAGAATTAGAGAAGAGAGAAATACGAAAAAATCAGGCTCTTCCCGAATCACAAAACAATCATATAAGGGAGAGATGTTGATGTTCCTGCTTTGGAGAGAGATTTGATTGAGACATGAATGAAAAGAATAGCAGGCCCCTTCATTGTCACATAAGATCATTCAATTCCAGGCGTTGATGTTCCTGCATGAGGGTAACTTAAATAAAACCGGATGAAAGGGATCACTCATAGAAAGGCGTCAAATGATCCTGCGAAAATATGTCGGAAACGGAATCGAAAGAGGAGGAAAATCGTGTGAAAACCAGAAACCCTAGCCGTCAGGACGAGAAAACACTAAAAGTTGACTCCGGAGAGAAAACCCTAGGACTCCTTTGGACATATTTTTTATTGTCTATTGCTGACGTCATTATTTAATATTTACTATTGATCAAACTTTGTATCCTTTGTATCTACTATTGATCAAACTTTAAAAGTGATAGTGTCATAAAATATATGCTTGCATCTCATATCTCAAAAATATGAAAAGAAAATATTACATAATTACGTTACTTTGAAATTTTCGTACCTTGCAATGAGAAGTTTCTCTAATTAACAACGGTCGTTAGATTTAATTCATGTTTTTTATTTATCCATTCTGGGTTTTAGCAACTCAACTTATTGAGGTTAATATAAAAGAGATGGTTGAAGCAAATGTTAAGATTAGTCATTGTAATTGAATGCATAGAGTTGTTTCTCTGTAGAATTGGAGATTAGGGTGGACAGGAGGTGGTCCCCTTTTAATTTTGCCTTTCGTAGGTTTTCCAAATATAGAGAAAACTTTGACTAATTGAATTGAAAAACTTGATCTTGAATTTCTTGATGGAGGCAAAGTATAGAGTGAATATGGTTCATACATGAACCATTAATTTCAAAGGTATTAGTAGTTATTTTCACTTAAGGGTATCATTTGTTTGCACTGAAGGGTATGAGTTGAAGTGTACGAAGAGTACTAATTTTCTAACTAAAAGGTATTAGTTGGTTATACTAAAGGATTTTAGTTGTTATACTGAAAAATATTGCAAAGTAATTCATGTATGAACCAATTTACTTTATACACACTCCTTGATGGAAAATATAAAAGTTGAACTTATATATATTGTGGTTGAATTTTTGCTGAAATGAGGTATATTTGATTTTTTTTTACACGGAACTTCAACCAAGTCCAAATGTGAGACATAATACTTGATTTTATATCTTATATTTATATAAAAACAAATGGATTAAACTCTTCCCAAATCAAACTTGTTGCTGTTGGGAAAATAGGGGTGCCCGGAATCTATTCGGGATGAATTTTAAATACGAATTTAAATACAATTATTACTAGCATGAATTAATCCTAATTAATTCAAATAATAATTCCAACAACTAATTATCATCATGCATGTTGAATTAATTTCACATATTTAACTAGGCGGAATTAAACAAGTAAACATGCGATTAACGTACCTCTCGTAGTAATGGCCTTTGGATATACGGGACACTTGTAATCTCGTTCTATCAACCCAAAGCCTTCTCAAGTATTTCCCTTTTCACCTCACTTGATCGCCGGTGGGAGACGCTTTCAAGTAATTTAATAACTAAGGAAAAAGAAAAATATCTATGCTTCTTGATTTTTCCAACACATGGAATTATGTACTTGGGGATGAAATAATCATCCCCTATTTATAGGTGGTGTTGGCCGAAATTTTGAGGTATATTGGGCCTTGGAGAAAATCTTTTCTTAGACTCTAAAAAATCTTGAATATATCTCATATATTCTTTTCTCCAAAATAAAATATTCCACAAAAATCTCATACTCCTAATTATGGGGTAATTTTCGAAAAATTTGAAGAAGAGAATCCAAGATTTGGATGTTCTTGAATATATGAGATAATCTTGTATTCCAAGAATACTTATCCTACATAATATCTTTTCAAGAAAATCAACAAAATCTTTTCTCTCCTAACAAACTACTATTTTCGAAAATTGAAGAGAAAAAATCAGCATATTTATCTTCTTTTTATTTTAATCACCTTATCATTATTGGGCTACTTAATTGGGCTACTTGAGGGGCCTTAAGGAGAATTAAGATTGGACCTCCTAATGGGCTTCTGAATTTCAATATTGAGCCCCAATATAATTCAGCCCATTAATATTAATTATTACCACTAATAAATTAATATTGCACTATCCATCTTAATCCATATTACGATAATATGGGCTCCCGGTTATTATTTCCCGCGTTTAAGATTATCAAGTCCATTAATTAATTAAGCTTCTGAATAGCTCTAAATTAATTACATCTTCACCTTGGAGTAAAGACAGCTCAACATTATTATTCGTACCGAAGAAATTAATTCTTTACTTGCAAGATTTGGCACAATAAAACTTCTGAGCCCACCAAGGGGACTAATCACACGAGCCGTACTCGCACACGTTTCTCCGTATTAAATCTTAGCAACCGTCGTATGATTAATATTACTGCCCAAGACACAAAGTTCGAAGTCGCAATGATTCTCACCCAACATGAATCAAAGCAGTAACTACTAAGCACACACGGTCCTATTTAAGTGACGGAGATTAAGAAATCAACAACCACTGAGGTCTAATTCTTCACCTTTCAGAACAGAAGAATTTATCCTCGCTGTAGGACCTCTTCAACACATACTAAATGTGCTAGTGCAATCTCTTAGTCAAGACAGACCAATCTGAGCCTTACACATCGACCTTTCACGGCGGATTGTTCAATTCCACCTGGGCCGTGAATCGTACGTTTAGTTACAAGTAAACTGTTAATGTTGTCTTCCGTGATCGGGTATCACCACATTAACTACTATGTAACACGTACTATATATTGAACGGTTTGCAATAGAAATTCAACATTCAATCATAACTAAAGCAAATGCGATAAAAGAATTATTCTCATAAAACGAGTGTTAGATACACGAGTTATACAAAGTAAAAGCATACTTTCACGTATAACTCCAACAATCTCCCACTTATACTTAAAGTCTGCTTTTAGTATACATCAGGCATGTCTTAGTGTAGTAGCTCTACGTGACATCTCATGTCAACCTACACTAACCTAATAATTCCTCCCACTTATACTTAAAGCAGATTGGCAATAGTCTTGACTCCCATTCCATCCACATGTCTCTCGAATGTATTCAGAGGCAGACCCTTTGTGAATGGATATACTAGGTTGTCCTCCGACATTTATCTTTGCCACCTCTTTATCTCCTCTCTTAACGATATCTCGTATAAGATGGTGTTTTCTTTCAATGTGTTTGCTGGCCTTGTGGGCTCTCGGTTCCCTTGAATTTGCAACTGCTCCGGCACAAAGATTGTGATGGGCAAATTCAGAACAACGTCCAAGTCCACTAAGAAGTACTTGAGCCAAACCGCTTCTTTCGCTGCTTCACAAGCAGCTACTTATTCGGTTTCCATGGTCGAATCTGCGATGCATTTCTGCAAACCGCTTCTCCATGTCATGGCTCCTTCTCCCATGCAAAACACACTACCCGAGGTTGATTTTCTTGAGTCTATGTCTGATTGGAAATCCGAGTCCGTGTATCCTACGGGAACTAGACTATCCGACTGGTAAATCAGCATCCGCTCCCGAGTTCTTTTCAGATACCTCAAGATGCACTTTACGGCAGTCCAATGGTCTTTCCCGGGATTACTTTGATATCTTGCCACCATGCCCACGACAAAGCAGATATCCGGTCTCGTACACAGCATTGCATACATAAGGCTTCCTACGGCCGAAGCGTACGGAACACCTTTCATGTCATCTATCGCCGCTTGCGTCTTAGGGCTCATTTCTTTTGATAGATGGATTCCGTGCCTAAAAGGTACAAAACCTTTCTTGGAATCTTGCATGCTGAAACGCTTTAAAGCAGTGTCAATGTATGAAGCTTGCGATAAGCCCAACATCCTTTTCTTGCGATCGCGAGTGATTTTGATCCCAAGGATGTGTCCGGCTTCCCCTAAGTCCTTCATATCAAATTGTTTTGACAGCCATACCTTTACGTCTGACAATACCTTTACATTGTTCCCAATGAGCAGAATATCATCTACGTATAATACTAAGAATACCACCGCAGTTCCATCACGTTTCTTATACACACAACTTTCGAACTCGTTTTGATCAAACCCATAAGACTTAATCACTTGATCAAAACACTGGTTCCAAGTATGCGATGCTTGCTTAAGTCCGTAAATGGATCTCTGGAGCTTGCATACGAGATTCTCTTGGCCTTTTTCAATGAAAACCTTTGGACAGTTGCATATAGATCCCATCAAGACTTTCGTTAAGGAAAGCTGTCTTGACATCCATTTGCCAGATCTCGTAATCTAAGTGCGCAGCGATCGACAAGAGAATACGGATGGACTTAAGCATAGCTACAGGCCACAGGCCACAAGCATTGCTTTGAAGGTTTCAACCCTTCCGTCCGGTCCTCTTTTCCTCTTGTAAACCCACTTGCATCTAATGGGTTCTACCCCACTGGGTGGCTCGACCAACTCCCACACTTGATTATGATCCACCGAACCCATCTCGGCTTCCATTGCCGTTTGCCATGACTCCGCGTCTTTGTCTTGGATTGCCTCGTCGTACGTCCATGGGTCTGATTCATCACCGGGAACCAAATCCGAAGATTCTCCTATCCCCATGAATCTCTCGGGTTGTCTAGGAACCCTCCCACTACGACGGGGTTCCGGTTGTGAAGATGTGACATGTGGTACATCATCTTGTATACTTGGTATCGAGGTTTGACCTCTCAATTCTTCTAAGGTAATTTCACTTTTAGGTTTCCGATTGTTCATATAGTCTTCCTCCAAGAATTTAAAGTGTGTACTAATCACGGTCTTTTGATCCTTGGGACTATAGAACATACACCCTTTCGTTCCGGCCGGGTATCCTATAAACAGCCTTAATTCCGAACGTGGATCCAACTTACCGGCTTCCTTGTCTAGCACGTATGCCGGACAGCCCCAAATCCGCAAATGTCTTAGACTGGGCTTGCGCCCGGTCCACAATTCCATTGGGGTTTTAGGAACCGATTTGGATGGCACCAAGTTTAGAATATAAGCCGCCGTTTCCAAGACATTACCCCAAAACGACTTGGGTAAATCCGAATAACTCATCATGGATCTGACCATCTCTAAAAGAGTCTGGTTCCTTCGTTCCGCCACACCGTTCTGTTGAGGGGTTCCCGGTGCGGTCAACTGGGATACGATCCCTTCGTCCGATAGGTAGTTCAAGAATTCATCGCTGAGGTATTCGCCTCCACGATCTGATCGTAGAAACTTGATACTCTTTTCCCTATGTTTCTCGGCTTCGGCCTTAAACTCTTTAAACTTTTCAAAAGTTTCAAACTTATGCCGCATAAGGTAAATGTACCCATATCTTGAGTAATCGTCGATGAAGGTAACAAAATACTCATACCCCATTCTCGCTTTGATCGTCATTGGACCACACACATCGGTATGAACGAGTTCTAACACTTCCGTGACTCTATTCCCCTTGGCTCCAAATGCCCTCTTGGTCATTTTACCATCTAAACAGGATTCACAAGTTGGAAACGGCTCAACTTGGAGCGATTCCAAGGATCCGTCTTTCACCAATCTCTCTATCCACTTTAGATTAAAATGACCTAGTCTAATATGCCATAAAAGTGTTTCGTCCATCTCCGAAGAACGCTTTCTTTTATTGCTCGAAATGATCGACGTGTTATTAGATTCATTATTTGAGTGGTGTGCACACTTAATCGTATAGAGATTGTTTACCAACGTTCCATGACAGATAACATCATTCTTAAAAGAAAACAGTAACAACTTTATTAAAAGTAACTGAATATCCATCAAAACAACCTAGAAACCGAAATTAAATTCTTCCTAAAGTTTGGAACGTATAAAACATCTCTTAAAATTAAAACTCTATCTTCAAAAGATAGGTGCACGACTCCCACTGCTTCGGCTGCTACTCTCGTAGCATCCCCCAAAGTGATTGTGATCTCATTCTTGCTAAGTCGTCGGGTTAGCTGAAACCCCTGAAGAGTGAAACAAATATGATCAGTTGCCCCGGTATCCACTACCCAAACATGGGCAGCATACGCCGCAACAAATGTTTCAACGACTAAAGCATGAGACTTACCTTTCTTTCCACCCTTCTTAGGCTTAGAACAGGTCGCCCTCCAATGTCCCTTCTCACCACAATTAAAGCACTTACCCTTAGCAGCTTTCTTTCCACCTCCTTCTCCCTTTGCCTTGGGTTTCGCAACGGTTGGATTTGCTTGGGTCTGGCCCTTCGTCCTCTTCCTCTTCTTCCCTCCCTTGGGACCTGAAGAGGAAGACGGACCGTTTGCCACCATAGCAACGGTTTGGTGATCCATTAAAGTCTCCGCCGATACCAGAGCTTGCAAGAGCTCGGGCAAGCTATTTGCCCGGTCATTCATTTGATAGTTCAATTGAAACTGCTCAAAGCTCTTCGGCAGAGAATGGAGAACGAAATCGACCTTAGTAGGGAGGTCAAATTCCGCACCAAGTACTTCCAACTTGTTGAGATAACCCATCATCTCGATTACGTGATCCCTTACGGGCGTACCTTCCACCATTTTCAACGAAAGCATCTTTCGCATGGTGATTTGCCTAGCCGTACGGTTCTGATGTTGAAACATCGTGTAGTGGACCGAAATTACAGTAGCTATATTACTTTTTTGTATTTTCTGATTTTGTAAATTAAAGAACAATAACTGAATAATATAAATTAAGATGAAGGTTTGAAGATTAGATTGAAATGGGGGAGGAAGAGATGAACGTTAGAAGGAGAGAGAAATTGGAGAGAGAAGTAGGGAATATTTTTTCTGCATAATTCCAGAATGGCAAAAGATACTGCCTATAACAAACTAGTGGGGCCCAAGGCCACTTTTAGAAAATAAAGGAAAACAAGTACTAAAATGTAAATAACTAAAAGTCTGGGATACATGCTAAAATTAATTGATAACTCTTCTTGGCATTAACACCTGTAAGCTCCACAACCCTTAGATGATAATTAATTAAGCCGTTGGATGCCAAGCATAGCTTCCTACTTTTTCTTCTGGCAAATGTACTTTGGAATTGATTAACCCCAGAGGCATTACTTTTTCTCCCTCGAGCTTCTTTCCAGAATCCTCCAAAACACTTGCAATTATCACATCTTCTTCTCTTTTTTTATTCTCAACATTTGATATCACCGTGTCCATGACACATCGCTTCAAGATTTTTCATTATCTCAGAGGCGGTCTCCATGTGTTGGTGTTGGTGTTGCAACACATCTGACATTGAAGCCAGAATAGTACACCTAGCCATCTCATCGGAGTCTAACCAACTCTTATGCTCTTTCTTGTCCGCTTTCGTGGCATCTTCGGCAAGCTCTTGGGGCTTAGGAGTGGTAAGTACCCACTTGTGGTGTTGAGCGGTTAGGACAATATTAAGGTTACGTTTCCAATCAACATAGTTCTCACCAACAAGTTTGTTATCTTTAAGTATACTAAACAGTGGATTAAAAGGTTGCGACATGATGAACTGAGAATAAAACATACATTCATATCAATATCTAGAAAAATATGAAATTATCACATAAATTTGATCACATTAATTATATTGAAACCTTAAAACAATATAATCATGCATCAGCCAACATCTCGAAACAATTTAAATGCGCCACGAGGGGTGGTCTATACATTTAAACACATTCAAGCGGATTACAAACTTTAAAAGTTACAAATCCTTAATTCAAAATTAATAGTTGGCTCCCACTTTGACCACATAGAAACTGACAGGGACTCCGAGGGGAGTAAGTTAATATCAATTTCCTATGCCTAAGTAATAACCATAATTAAATACAGGATTATTATTTCGCTTTGAGCAAGCCACTCGTGGTGAGGGTCAATACCGCCACTAGTAATAATCTACAATCATCCTTTCGGAATTTATTCATGTGAAATCCGTTCTTTTGGCCGATCCGAGGGGGAAATGTATTCCAAAAGAACTTCACAAATAAATAAATTATGGAGGTCAAATTAATCCAATTTTAATATCCGGAATAAAATTGCGATTATAAAAACATACTTAGTAATTTTCGAAAGTAAGGTTTTTCTTGGACAATTAAATTCATGCAAACACATATTAACAAATAATAATAAGTGCACGAAATAAAACATCCATCAAAACAAAATTAAACACATTGGAGCACTCGAATCCAATTGTCACGGTTTAATTTCTTCACGTCTTGATGCGAAAAAATCGTCCTTGTTGCTTTCCGACGTTCGTCTCGATGTGCTCCCACTCGAACAGCAACACTTCTTCAAAAAACAGCATCGTTTGGGGTTCGGGACGACGTTTAAAATCACACGAAAAAAAAACACGAACCGAAAAAATTCCACGGCCTGAGATATAGCGCGCGTCGGCCCACGAAGTGGGCCCGCGCGCTTCCCGGCCCGAGAAGCGCTGGAAAAGCGCCCGAGGCGCACCCGAGGCGCAGCACAGAAGCGCGCCGAGGCGCTGCCCGGGGCGCCCGAGGCGCTGCAGCTGCCTGCCGAGGCGCGCGCGCGCCGTGCGCGCGGCGCCGTGCGCCCGTTGCGCACGGTGTGCGCCGTGCACCCCCGTGCACCGTTTTTTCGCCGTTCGTCCTCGTTTTCTTCACCCCTTGCATGATTTTACCTCCATACACGCTCCACGCTTGTATGTGTCGTCCGGGTACGCCGTTTTTAATTCTTCGTTCTTCGTCACGATCCGGTTACAATTTATTTTTACAAAAAAAATAAATACTAGATCTAGACTAGTCTATTACAATGATCGAATCAAAATAAAAACAACTAATCTACTCATGGATTTTCTCACGAGAAAAACGAATTCGAACGAATCGAATTAAAAAACAATTAATTCACACGCATGAAATTAACAACATTAAAAACCATGACAATTGGATACCTGCAAAAAAGATCTAACAATTCTACTATCCAATTTCAATTTAATGTTTTAACAATTTAAATTCCAATTTAAAATTCAGAGCCCGAAACCATGGCTCTGATACCAGTTGTTGGGAAAATAGGGGTGCCCGGAATCTATTCGGGATGAATTTTAAATACGAATTTAAATACAATTATTACTAGCATGAATTAATCCTAATTAATTCAAATAATAATTCCAACAACTAATTATCATCATGCATGTTGAATTAATTTCACATATTTAACTAGGCGGAATTAAACAAGTAAACATGCGATTAACGTACCTCTCGTAGTAATGGCCTTTGGATATACGGGACACTTGTAATCTCGTTCTATCAACCCAAAGCCTTCTCAAGTATTTCCCTTTTCACCTCACTTGATCGCCGGTGGGAGACGCTTTCAAGTAATTTAATAACTAAGGAAAAAGAAAAATATCTATGCTTCTTGATTTTTCCAACACATGGAATTATGTACTTGGGGATGAAATAATCATCCCCTATTTATAGGTGGTGTTGGCCGAAATTTTGAGGTATATTGGGCCTTGGAGAAAATCTTTTCTTAGACTCTAAGAAATCTTGAATATATCTCATATATTCTTTTCTCCAAAATAAAATATTCCACAAAAATCTCACACTCCTAATTATGGGGTAATTTTCGAAAAATATGAAGAAGAGAATCCAAGATTTGGATCTTCTTGAATATATGAGATAATCTTGTATTCCAAGAATACTTATCCTCCATAATATCTTTTCAAGAAAATCAACAAAATCTTTTCTCTCCTAACAAACTACTATTTTCGAAAATTGAAGAGAAAAAATCAGCATATTTATCTTCTTTTTATTTTAATCACCTTATCATTATTGGGCTACTTAATTGGGCTACTTGAGGGGCCTTAAGGAGAATTAAGATTGGACCTCCTAATGGGCTTCTGAATTTCAATATTGAGCCCCAATATAATTCAGCCCATTAATATTAATTATTACCACTAATAAATTAATATTGCACTATCCATCTTAATCCATATTACGATAATATGGGCTCCCGGTTATTATTTCCCGCGTTTAAGATTATCAAGTCCATTAATTAATTAAGCTTCTGAATAGCTCTAAATTAATTAACATCTTTCACCTTGGAGTAAATACAGCTCAACATTATTATTCGTACCGAAGAAACTAATTCTTCACTTGCAAGATTTGGCACAATAAAACTTCTGAGCCCACCAAGGGGACTAATCACACGAGCCGTACTCGCACACGTTTCTCCGTATTAAATCTTAGCAACCGTCGTATGATTAATATTACTGCCCAAGACACAAAGTTCGAAGTCACAATGATTCTCACCCAACATGAATCAAAGCAGTAACTACTAAGCACACACGGTCCTATTTAAGTGACGGAGATTAAGAAATCAACAACCACTGAGGTCTAATTCTTCACCTTTCAGAACAGAAGAATTTATCCTCGCTGTAGGACCTCTTCAACACATACTAAATGTGCTAGTGCAATCTCTTAGTCAAGACAGACCAATCTGAGCCTTACACATCGACCTTTCACGGCGGATTGTTCAATTCCACCTGGGCCGTGAATCGTACGTTTAGTTACAAGTAAACTGTTAATGTTGTCTTCCGTGATCGGGTATCACCACATTAACTACTATGTAACACGTACTATATATTGAACGGTTTGCAATAGAAATTCAACATTCAATCATAACTAAAGCAAATGCGATAAAAGAATTATTCTCATAAAACAAGTGTTAGATACACGAGTTATACAAAGTAAAAGCATACTTTCACGTATAACTCCAACAGTTGCTAAAGAGTACTTTTTTTTTAAAATAAATAAAAATTTGAGCAAGTCATAATAACATGCATTTAGAGCTACAACTGTAGGTTGAAATTACGAGACCTGTTTTTCAAATCTTGATCTTCAATAGGTTTATTAAGGAATAAATCTTCCAATTTTTTTTATCAAGCATGACAATGTCTTTGTTTCATGTGTAGCACACCTGCAATGACTAAAATATACACATTCCTCTTATTTTTTAATCTTAGTTTCATATTTATTTCAATATATGAAATAATATATACTCAAGCTTACATCTAAATATTTTAATTTAATCTATATTTTATAAATCCAATAGATAATTAAATAATATATATATATATATATATATATATATATATATAAACATTGAGTTATTAATTTTTTTATATTAATTAAAAAAATTTAACAAATTTGTATAAACCCGCAAATTTCGCGGGGATATAACTAGTTTCTACTAAAACACACACAAACTGAACAAAATCGAGACAATATATATGCAATCTTATATGTGTTTTCGATGGGAAAAATAATAATGAATACACTCGAATGAATAATTCAGTATCCAAAGAATTAAAGACAACGTTGAGAAAAAAAACTTACACGCAATTTTTGATGTAGAGCACTCGTGCTGATGACGTGTTGTAAAATAAAGAGTCAAATATGAACACCGATTTGTTTACCCAATTCGTCATGAATGACTACATCTGGAGGCATACCAATTCATGAGTTTTCCGCTATTTTATATGTATTTGCATGTGTCTATTACAATATTGAGTACAATGATATATATATATATATATATATATATATATATAATATTAAAACCTTAAAGTCTATCAAGTTATTTGGTCCATAAGTAATGTCCACATCAAATTTTCTGGATTTGACATATCAAATCTTCTAGATTTACAACAATTTCTACTTTTTTATGAACTCATTAATAGCCAATAGGCACTTTTTTTTTTCTATTGATTAGATGGATGAAATTGAGATACTTTATGGGAAAACTATAAATTTAGGGGGGTGTATTGAATTAGAATTTTAAAGGATTTTTTTAGGTGAAAAAAGTCATGCGTATTTAAAAGACATCGTAGGATTTTTATGACTTTTAAGATTTTGTAGGATTCTGTATAAGTTTATAAAATAGGATTTTAATGGATTTTGTAGGACTTTGTGGACTTTGCAGAATTTTATGGATTTGTGACATACAAAGAGTTCAAGATTTTTTTCATACATTCGAATTTTAGGATAAAAAATTTCATTAATTTGAAATGTTATAATCCACAATATATATAGTTTATGATATATACACATATATATATATGTGTATTAATATGTAATTGATGTTATATTAAACTTTTAATTCTCAATAAAAATTATGGGGGATAAATTGTGTGTAAAATTTAATTCCAACTACTCAAACCACTAATTCACAAATTATCCATTGCACAAATCTATAATTCTTTTTCATTTTTGAGGGAAATGAACTGATTATTGGTATGATTTTGGTAGATTTAGGTTGAATTTGGATTTCAATTTGTTGAAAATGAATAGAAACAGAGGAACAATAATGCAGAAGATAAGTGAACTTAGGGATAGCAATGAGTCGGGGCGGGTACTTAGATACCCAGACCCATCCCATTCTTTAAACGGGGCAGCCAACCCGACCCGCATAGGTCACGGGGCGGGACATGGGGCAAGTGAGATGACTTATTTTAAATATAATATTTATTATTTTAAAAATAATAAATAATAAATTTCAAATATATAATATAAAAAATGTCTATGAAATGGAACTATTGCTATTTATATATTATATATATATATATCAATAGATATGAAAAGTATATTATTTTTATATACAATATATAATACTTATGCTTATTTATATGTATTTGTGTAATATATATACAAACACACACACACACACACACACACACACACACACACACACATATATATATATATATATATATATATATATATATATATATTCAAATTTAATATATAAAACGGGGCACAAGTTTTGAGTGATACCCAAACCCTCCCTATTCCACTATGGAGCACGGGGTGGGGTGACCCAAATGGCTCGGGCGAGGGCGAGTCAGGTCAGGTCAAGTCGGGTTAGTATTGATATCCCTAGAACAAATTTACTGGTCATGGGTGTATGCAAAAAAACAACAAATCAAGCAAATGAGATTAGGAAACTTCTTTCGGTTTATTTCGGCACACCTACTATTTCACTTCAAAAGTCCTTTAAAATCTTATGGGTTTTGATGAGATTTTTTGTATTTATAAAAACAACTAAAAAGTCCTTCAAAATCCATCTAACAAAACAATCCTTTAAAATCCTTATATTTTTTAATACCAACGGATTTTTTTTTTTAAATAGTAAAAAGTCTCAAATGAATACCAATAGATTTTAATGAACTCTTTCAAATATCCTGAAAATCCAGATTGAATACTAGTTGATTGTTTTTAAGTGACATAAAATCTTAATTGAATACCAGCGGACTTTTTTTTATAAAAAAAAGTTTTTTAAAATCCTGTAAAATCCTAAACTAATACATACTTCTTAGATTTTATAGTGGCAATTTTTAGAATTCCATCTAAAATAATATTAAATTCAAATAAATAAAGACGTGTGTGAAACCTTTTCACTATTATGAGATAAAACTCTATTTAAACAATTTTATTAAGGAAATAAATGGATTTTGTGTGTTTACATGTGTTGAATATAGACTTGTCTCACAAAATGAGAACTGTGGGTCGCACATAAGACCACCTTATTCAAATACTCCCTCCGACCCCACTATAAACTTTCGATATATTTTGGATCCACATATTAAGATAAATGTTAAAATAATAATTGTAATAGAAAAAATAAAATATATTATTTTAATGCAAAAAGTAATTAATAAAAATGAAAAGTGAAAAATAGATAATAAAAAGAAAATAAAAAAAAAAATTTATAATGCAACATACTAAAAATAGAAAAAATAAGAATTTATTGTGGGATGAAGAAAATAATATAAAAAGGTAAACAATTAAGATCAGTAAGAAGATGTCACGAATATCATGAAAATGCAAAACTGCAACTCTATGTTGACCTCATGGGTGTTGAATTCAGTAACAAATGTTGTAGTGGCTTTTATACAAGTGGATAGTGTTAATTTGCAATTAAATTGAAGTAAGATATGGTAAATGTAGTGAACCAGTACTTCTATATCAACATACAAAAAAAAAAAAAAAAAAGCTTATTTGATTTTGCATAGGTAATGATTATATGATCAATGCCGGTTCGGTTTACAAAATTGAATTGCATAGTATTAGTGGTTATTCCTCCTTGGACTCATGCTGCTACTCAACAAACTTGTGGATATTAGTGAGATGAACATTAATCTGATCAGGCTGTCAAAAAAAAAAAAAAAAAAACAATAATCTGATCAAATTTCTCATAGGACGACTATAGTTTTTTAGAGAGGCTAGATGTTGGATATATAAGATATTAACAAGAAGTTTTGAAAGATCAAGTTTTATACGAAAATGATCATTCACAATAAATTTATTATGAAATTGTTTTAAAGTATCGAATATTTGATCTGGAATATCGATAATCTCACCAGGAGTATTATTAATTTGGATTCAAATTTTTTTACAATAATTACAATAAAATACCATCGATCTAGATTAATGATATTTCTGATGAGATTATCGATATTTCAAATCAAATATTCGATATTTTAATATAGTTTCGTGATAAGCATATTATGAACTATTTTTATATAATATTTTGCTATTCTGAAATGTTTAATTAATTTCTTAATCACGAAAATGATTATGAGATGTGGCCACATGAGAAGAATATATCACACTCTTATTATGTCCGTGAAGAGACAGGTAATAATGCGCATGATTAACTAATAAGCAAGCTTCCATGTGAATGACCTCGAATACGACACACCGGTCGCCGAATTATCCGAAAATTAATCCCACTTGTTCCTAGCTACTCGTACTCATCTACAAACTGGATTTGTTTTTTAGGAAATATTCGTGAAAGACAAAATATTATTTGCACTATACGTACGAGACACTACACATAGTATTATTATTTATAAAAATAAAATATAATTATTTTAAAAACTAATAATACTCCCTGTGTTACTAGTTACGTCCTCAATTCACGTTTTGCACAAAAATAATTAAGAAATATAAAAATTAGTAGTTTTATATGAGAATAATTCATGATAAGATTATCATTAAGCAATTTTAAAGTATCATAAATTTTATTAGGAGTATCATTAATCTCATAAAAAAATATCATTAATCTGAGTTCAATTTTTTTACAACAATTACAATATAATATCATTAACCCATATTAATGTTAATTCTGATGAGATTAATAATACTTTAAAATTGTTTCATGATAAATTTATAATGAATTATTTTCATATAATATTTTGCCTTAAAATGAATAGATGTGTTGTAGAATATAAAAAGGTATAAAGAAATATAATAACAAATGTTTTCTAAATTAGAAAAGAAAAGCTTAACTTGAACCGTCTATTTTAACAGGAAAATGAAATTTAACAAGAGATGGACCGTACCGATGGAGAGAGTACTATTTGTTGGTGGTGTACCTTATTACAAAAATATTGATGTGATGTTTGTTTTAAATTTTAAGTATCTTAATAAATTCGTGTTAAAATAATATGTAGAAATGAATGATATTGTATTATTACATTATTGTTGGACAGTGATTATAATAATCGAATGATGTTAGTTATACATTATAATTTTAATATATTGAAAAGTGCAATAGTAAATTTATAGGTTTTGTAATGATAATTTTATAAATTCGGAAATCGAAAAAAGTATAACCAATCAGAATTGACGTTTCACATCTAAAAAGTAATGTTACTACATCCGTAATATTTTTTACAGTTAATTTTTTTTTCTACACGTTAATTTTTTTTCTCGTGTTTGTAGAGATCAAAATTTTTATTGGTATTTAAAATGATAAAATAATTATAAATTATTTTATAATAGAATAGTGATACATTTTATCATATTTTACCTTAAAAATCACTTTATTATTTCAACTACTAATAAAAAACTTGCTCGCAAGGAGAAAAAAGTCAATTGGAAGGAGTGTTGGGGGACGAAGGTGGTAATAGTTTACTTGAACTAATACCATTGAACAATAGTGGATAAAATGAAGAGTATTGTACATTTGAACATTGAAGGCGTGAAGATTTTACATCTTCGCCCAAATTCTATTACAAGTGGCATTGATTTACTCTAAATTTGTCACCTCTTTTCATTTGCTGATAGACATGGCCATCTCTGTTTGATTTTGCTCAGCTTCATCCCTAAACTTCTTGTAGATATCCCCTCTGTAAAACTCTCGAGTTCTAACAACTAAAATCAGAGAAGAAATGGCACCAAAGCAAGTAATCGATGCCAAAATAATGAAGGCCAATCTATAACATTGTGGGCCAATGCAAGTCAATTCCTTCACAGAAGATCTCGTCATCCCCTTCTTAGCTAGCTCCTTCAACGCCTCTCTATCGTAAAGCATCCCCGTAACTTTCACATTCAAAATGTAGGAACCAAGAGGGCTAGCTAACTGCCCACAATTGAACAAAGTGGAATAATACTTGAGCCCGAAAAGCTCGGAAATAATGGCGAAAAGCAGCGGCAATTGGGCTCCGAATGAGAACCCGATTATCACCGACGCAACGTAGACTGAGCCCGGAAATGGGAAGGCTATGAGAAGATGGCCAATGCTGGACAACAGAAGGACTAGTGTCATCATAAGTGGCCTCGGAAATTTATACTTTGCAAGAAGGATTTCGGATACAAATCCTGCAAAAATCCGCCCAAAGTAATTCCAAATGCTAACAAGTGAAACAAATGTTTTCACTGTTTTTTGAGGGTATCCTATCGACTCCCCAATTTGTCCCAAGTTATCCACCGCAGTTAAACTCGATCCCAAACCGCAAAACGTTGCTAAAAACAGAACAAGCATATCTGTGCTCAAAAGGGCTTGTAAGATTGTGTAATCTTCCCCTCTTTCGGGCTTATTCAAGAACGTGTTGTCGAAGCACGTTCTTGATTTCAACCCGGGGTCCTTTACCTCGGGTTGAGGGGATTTGGGCGGGTTCTGTACGGTTATCTGAGGATTAGCAACAGGCTGCTGCTTTTGGCTCCAAATTCTTGATTCTTCTCTAATGGCGATTAGCAGAGGAACAAAGAGCAAAGCACAAGCTACGGTAGCACTCCCTGCGTAAGCTGCGTGAGAGAAAGCCATCAGTCTCTGAAGAATAGTCATCACCATGATGAAAAGAGCAAGAACAATCGTTACATACAGAAACTGGTAAAAGATTTTAAGCTCATTGCTCTGCTTTACGACCTTCATTGCACGAATTGTATACACGAACACCACAGAGAGCGCAGCAGGAAGCCATGCGATGAGAAGAATCAACGCCTTGGAATCGTTTCCGTACAGAGCTAAGTAGATCTGAGTGAGAATTGCTCCACTCAATCCTGTGAAGCCTTTCAGTAAACCTAACATTGTGCCTCGATTTTCAGGGAAATTCCTAACGGAAGTAACGAGAGCGCCGGTGTTAGCGAAATTCTGAGAATTTGCTCCTAGGCATATATACAAACACATTTGCCACACTTTTGGTTTCGCGATTTTGCCGGTGACGGCCAGCCATATCATGAAATAACCGGCGAAATTCATTGCCGATCCGATTAGTAGCACGAACCAAGTCGGAGTTACCTCGGCGATGAGACCGGATAAGACGCCGACGTTCGCGCCAAAATCCTTGAAAAACCCTAGGAGATTGAGAGTGGATTGATCGTAACCGAGCGAGGATTTGATCTCCTTCGAGTAAACTCCGAAGAGATAAGTCGCCCCTGCTCCGGCCATGACCAGGAAGGAGGCGAAAAGGGAAAACCACCGCCCTCGAATCACGTGGACTGCGAAGCCGAGTAGGTTTCCGCCCCTTCCCCGGCGAATACCGGCGCCGCCGCCGCCTGCGGTCGTTGCCTCGCCCATTTTCGTAGCTTTGATTGTAAGAACTGATTAATGAACTGAACTGAGAGTGATTATTTATAGAAATTGGTGGTGTTCACAGTACACAAGGGGAAAAACGATGATTGGGAGGCATGAGCCATTTTGATGGTGGTTTTCTGGCTGTAAATTGGGGAGCTGTTGTTATCAACAATGGTGGTGGTGGTGGTCGCTATCTAGGGTTTCTATGGCATGCGGAGAATCTCCAATTTGGGAATTCGAGTACCTGAATTTAGTTAAAAGTAAATTTCGCAGAAGTGAGCACAAATCTGGCTGTTTAGGAAAATTTGGGATGTTTGTTAATTAACTACACTTACACTCTTTAAGTAGATCTTCATTTTAGATAAAGATAAAATGTGTTTCCGTGAAATATAATTTTATTTAGCAATTTGTGAAAAAATTACTATATAATAATGAAAGTGGCGTGTTTCCAAAATTTACGCTCCCTCCTTTCCTTGAGAATATCTTATTGGAAAATCCCTCATGAATTTTCACAATATCCGTCCTTACTGGGTGACACACTTTTAAAACGAAAAAAATGAGACAAATGCAATATTGCACAAAGTCTGACCCGTGCAATATGCCCAAATCCTATTTGGTTGGGGATTGTTTTCTATATAAATTAAATCAAAATTCGCGGGTCAAATACGGGTTAAACAGGTCGCCCAATTTTTATACTGCTGAAAATTGTGTTTCTGTATGAACAAACGAGTGTTACTGCATGAGCAAAAATGTGTTACTAACTCATATCGTAACACTGATTGTTTCTTGTAGTAACACTCATTTGTTCATGTAGTAACACATGAACACATTTGTTCATGTAGTAACACATGAACAAATGTGTGTTACCGTTTTAAATAGAAAATTCCAAATTTCGCGGGTCAAACCACTACAAAAAAGATGCGGTTTAACGACGGAAAATTTGCGACGGCCAATTATCCGTCGCAAATATCGTGTATTTGCGACGGATTTGGGCAGGCCGTCATAAAAAATGTCGGTTTGCGACGGATATTAAATTCCGTCGCAACGGTTAGTGTTTTGCGACGGAAACGTCCGTCGCAAATCCTAGGGCCCACCACCTTCGTTATACTCATGTTACATTTGCGACGGATATTTCGTCGCAAAGTCAAAATTGAAATTTGCGACGGCATTTTCCGTCGCAAAACGACCCGTTTAAAAGTAGTCACCCAGAAAACGACCCATTTGCCTGGTTTGCTACGGAACGTCCGTCGCAAATTTTAAATTCATTTTTGCGATGGCCACTTTTCCGTCGCAAAATTGAGTAGTTGAAGCTCGTCAGAGGAATTGCCGTCGCAAAATATTGAATTTGCGACGGAAAATCAGTCCGTCGCAAATTTGTGCAGATTTATAACAACCCCCTTCCATTTCCTTCCTTTTCACTTTCACTCTTCTTTCCCTTTCACTTTCACTCACGGAAAAAATAAGAAATGATGCGGTTTTCATATGTTCTTCACGTATAATTGGTGTATTTGTCATTGCCTTCAACTTCACCGTACGTTTTCACATTTTTAACCGTTTAAATGTCATATTTTTATTGTTTCAAATTTTTAGTACACTATTAGGTAATGAGCATGATATATGTTTATTTGATGGGTTTTAGTATGATTGATGATATATGTTTATTTGATGGGTACGTTAAATTTATTTTGTGTGATATTTATACCTATTTTTAGTCGAAACTCTGCTCAATTTTTATGTACACTATTAGATAAATTGTGTGATATTTGTTTATTTGATTGGTTTACTATGATTGATATATATGGTTGTGTTGGATTGATTTTTGTGAAGGAAAATTTTGTATATCCTTATTTTTAGGCAAACTCTGCCCAATTTTTTTACAACTCACGTGATATTTACTTTTAATCTGTAACAGATGCAATTTCCAGATCGTGGTTGAATGTACTCAATACCTAGAATGATAGGAGGAGGCATTAACTCTGCCTTTTGCAATAAAATTGATGAGTTTATTGAGTTTGCACTACAACATCCATGCAGTATGGATTGTATGGGTAATATTAGGTGTCCGTGTAAAAGACAGAAGATGCAGAAATATGAGATTCTTAAGTGTTGATGAGGTTAGAACTCATCTTGTGATTTCCGGTTTTGTTCCCCGTTATTACAGCTGGACCAGTCACGGTGAACAACGGTGGAATGTTGACATCGAAACCGTAGAATACTGGTATACTGGGCGGAGCGGTGGTCGAAGTTCTGATGTTGGTGGTTCAAGTTATGTTCCGTATACTCAATTTGAACCACAAATAGAGGATGAACCTGATAGATATCGGATGATGATTGCAGAATCTGTTTTGGGTGGTCAACCACAATTCAATGAAACACCTATGGAGGAGGAACCAAATCATCGGTCAAAGAAGTTATTTGATATGCTTAAAATCGTTGATCAAAAGCTGTTTCCTGGTTGTGAGACTGAGACGCAATTGTCATTCAATGCTCAAATGTTGAACATCAAAACTGAAGGCAAGGTCAGTAAAAAAATGTTCAATCAATTTGCTAAATTGTTCAAACGAGCTCTACCTGAAGACAACACGGCGCCTGATAATTTCTATCAGAGCAAGAGGCTCTTGAAGGATATGGGTCTACCCTTTGAGAAGATTGATTGTTGTACAAACGGTTGCATGTTGTTTTGGGATGAGGATGAGGATGAGGATTATTGCAAGATGTGTGGTCACCCACGGTATAAACCATATGGTCGTACAAAAAGTAAGAAGAAAGTGCAGTTGAAGGCTTATAAGGCAATGTATTACCTTCCCATCACTCCTCGTCTAGAGAGGTTGTATCAGTCTAGTGCCACGGCTAAAGACATGACATGGCATGCTGAGGAGTGTTCTGGTGAGAATTCTGGAGAGATGCGACATCCTGCAGACTCGGAGGCATGGAAACATCTTGATAGGGAGTTTCCAGATTTTGCAAGGGAGACGAGAAATGTGAGGTTAGGCTTGTGCACGGATGGTTTTGCTCCATTTGGAATGCACAGAAAAAAGTATTCATTATGGCCTGTGTTGTTGACCCCGTACAATCTACCTCCTTGGTTGTGCATGAAGCCTCAACATATATTTCTTAGTATCTTGGTGCCTGGACCACACAACCCCAAGCATAAATTGGATGTATATCTCCAGCCATTGATTAAAGAGTTGAAATCTTTGTGGTCTACGGGGGTGGAGGCCTACGACGTTCATATGAAGCAGAACTTCACGATGTGAGCTGCACTTTTGTGGACCATTAGTGACTTTCCAGCATTTTCTATGTTGTCTGGGTGGTCAACAGCAGGAAAACTAGCATGCCCGCATTGCATGGACGGTTCTGATGCATTCTATCTTCCATTGAGTAGAAAAGTGTCATGGTTTGACAACCATCGCAAGTTTCTTCCTCCTGATCATCCCTTTCGGAGGAACAAAACAGACTTTCTAAAGGGTAAAAATGCAGTAGGCCACCCAAGACCACAGATTCGATCAGGTATGTGTCTGGGTACTGAATCACTACTTATGTCTATGTGTCTCATATAAATAAGTTAAGCATATATAAATTAATTATTTCAGGTGATTCGTTGTTGTATGAGGTTACAGTCACTGATTTGATGAAGACAACTGAGGCGGGTGCAATGGAGCACAATAAACGCATCCAGGGTGGTTAGAAGAAGATAAGTATCTTTTGGGACTTACCTTATTGGAGCAAGTTGTTGATTCGACACAATTTGGATGTGATGCATATAGAGAAGAATGTTTTCGACAACTTGTTTCATACGGTCCTGGGTACTGAAGGGAAGACCAAAGACACTTCAAAATCCAGAGATGAGTTGAGGCTCTTCTGTTCTCGTGCTTCCCTACACAAGGATGAGCAGTCAAGAACATATCCCTAGGCCTCTTACACAATTAGTAAAGCAGAAAGGAAGAATTTGTGTAAGTGGGTGAAAGAGTTGAGCTTCCCTGACAATTATGTGTCGAATTTGGGAGACAGAGTTGACACGGAAACCGGAAAGGTGTCTGGAATGAAGAGTCATGATTGTCACGTGTTCATGCAATGACTCTTACCTATTGCATTTCGGTACTCACTTCCCAAGAATGTATGGAGTGTCATCATGGAATTAAGTCTCTTTTTCAGACACTTAACGGCATCAACGATTACAGTTGAGGACATGAGGCGTTTGGATAAGGAGATCCCTGTTATTCTATGCAAACTTGAGCAAATTTTTCCACCCAGCTTCTTCGACTCGATGGAGCACTTACCCGTACACTTAGCGTATGAAGCCTCAATTGCTGGTCCCGTACAGTATCGATGGATGTACCCTTTTGAGAGGTAATTCTATACCATTTTTTAGATCGACTTTTAAGATCAATACTGAATAAATTTTCTAACACTTCTTGTTTTAGGTATTTGCACAATTTAAAGCTCAATATTGGAAATGCGGCCCACATCGAAGCATCAATTTTTAATGCATACCTTACTGAAGAGGTTGGAGCATTTTGTTCTTACTACTTCGACGATCAAGTTCAAACCAGAATCAGAAATGTGCCTCGCAACTACGATGGTCGTGGAGTAGACCATCCCCTTCGTGATGCTGAAGGTATGTTATCTGTATTTTTACATCCGGATCGACCAATGGGTAAGGGCACCAAACGACCGTTCAGGGGCAGTATTGAAGAGGAAACAATACATTCATATGTTTTGATGAATTGTCCTGAAGTCCAACCGTATATAGAGTAAGTAATTTAATTTTATAGTTGAGTTTTTTACAATATGTATACTGTTGATATCTGAAAAGTAATTAATTTTTTTCTGATATATAAGGATGTTCTGTGAGTATAAGCGTCAAGTAGAACCAGACATCACAGATGCAACAGTTTTTCAATCCATCCGCAATGATTATATGTTTTGGTTCCAACGTTACGTGAGTATCACATAATTATATGATTTTTACCCTATAACAAATATGTTATTATTTTTATACATGATAATTTAATATTTACAGGGACAAAGTGACCTACTTAATAACAACCCACATCTTGAAGCTCTGAGCAAAAGACCACTACGTAGTGTGGTATCATACCACGGATATTACGCAAATGGATACAAATTTCATACTGAAGCGTATGCTTCAACGAAATCGACTACAAACAGTGGTGTTTGCGTTACCGGTGCAAACTACAACGAAGAACCCATCGATTACTATGGAGTGCTGCAAGAAGTAGTTGAAATAGAATATCCGGGTTGGCCGAAGAGGACGATAGTGTTGTTCTTGTGTGAATGGTATGATCTAGGGAACCAAGGAACAAGAGTCGACAAAAACTACAAGATTGTTGATATCAACACCGGAAAGAAGTTTCCGGCGGCATACGATCCTTATATTTTTGCAACGCAAGCATCTCAGGTATATTATTGCAAATACCCCGGATCAAGTAGGCCCAACTTGAGGACAGTTTGCAAAGTAAAGACAAGATCATTGGTTGAAGTTTCTAATCCTTCAAACAAAGACGGTGTAGAACCAACAGATCCATTTCAAACAGAGATACAAGAGGCTCAAACAGAGGTTGATCAAGCAGGTGTGAATATTTTTGTCGACTTACTTGCTGCAAATCCAGTAATGGTAATGATTGAAAGTGATCATGAGGGTGATAGACAAGAGCGCGGTGGGGAGGATGAAGAAGAATAAGAAGAAGAAGAATAAGAAGAAGAAGAATAAGAAGAAGAAGAAGAAGAAGAAGAAGAAGAAGAAGAAGAAGAAGAAGAAGAAGAAGAAGAAGAAGAAGAAGAAGAAGAAGAGGAGGAGGAGGAGGAGGAGGAGGAGGAGGAGGAGGAGGAGGAGGAGGAGGAGGAGGAGGAGGAGGAGGAGGAGGAGGAGGACGACGACGACGATTAGAATTACTAAATTATTGTATATATAACAAGTTAGAAATGAAAATGAATTAATTTGGTGAATTATGAAAAAAAAAACGAGTCAATTTGGATACATATACAATTAATTGCGTACAAATGAACGAATTATAAATTTAAGCGGGAGTCGAAATAAATAATTTTACAGAAATAATAAAAATTAAATGGCCCAAACATTTATAAAAATAAGTTAGAAACGAAAATGAATTAATTTGGTGAATTATGAAAAAAATGAGTCAATTTGGATACATATACAATTAATTGCATAAAAATGAACGAATTATAAATTTAAGCGGGAGTCGAAATAAATAATTTTACCAAACTAATAAAAATTAAATGGCCACAACATTTATAAAAACAAGTGAGAAACGAAAATGAATTAATTTGGTGAATTATGGAAAAAACGAGTCAATTTGGATACATATACAATTAATTGCGTACAAATGAACGAATTATAAATTTAAGCGGGAGTCGAAATAAATAATTTTACAGAAATAATAAAAATTAAATGTCCCAAACATTTATAAAAACAAGTTAGAAATGAAAATGAATTAATTTGGTGAATTATGAAAAAAAAAACGAGTCAATTTGGATACATATACAATTAATTGCATACAAATGAACGAATTATAAATTTAAGCGGGAGTCGAAATAAATAATTTTACCAAACTAATAAAAATTAAATGGCCACAACATTTATAAAAACAAGTGAGAAACGAAAACGAATTAATTTGGTGAATTATGGAAAAAAACGAGTCAATTTGGATACATATACAATTAATTGCGTACAAATGAACGAATTATAAATTTAAGCTGTAGTTGAAATAAATAATTTTACAGAAATAATAAAAATTAAATGACCCAAACATTTATAAAAAATAAGTTAGGAACGAAAATGAATTAATTTGGTGAATTATGAAAAAAAAACCGAGTCAATTTGGATACATATACAATTAATTGCATACAAATGAACGAATTATAAATTTAAGCGGGAGTCAAAATAAATAATTTTACCAAACTAATAAAAATTAAATGGCCACAACATTTATAAAAACAAGTGAGAAACGAAAATGAATTAATTTGGTGAATTATTGAAAAAAACGAGTCAACTTGGATACATATACAATTAATTGCGTACAAATGAACGAATTATAAATTTAAGCGGGAGTCGAAATAAATAATTTTACAGAAATAATAAAAATTAAATGGCCCAAACATTTATAAAAACAAGTTAGAAACGAAAATGAATTAATTTGGTGAATTATGAAAAAAAACAAGTCAATTTGGATACATATACAATTAATTGCATGAAATGAACGAATTATAAATTTAAGCGGGAGTCGAAATAAATAATTTTACCAAACTAATAAAAATTAAATGGCCACAACATTTATAAAAACAAGTGAGAAACGAAAATGAATTAATTTGGTGAATTATAGAAAAAAAATGAGTCAATTTGGATACATATACAATTAATTGCGTACAAATGAACGAATTATAAAATTATGCATTGTCGAAATAAATAATTTTACAAAATAAAAAAAAATAGTTGGGCAAAATATTTTAATAAACAACTTAGATACGAAAAGAAATTAATTTGGTGAATTATAAAAAAAATGACTTAATTTGAATATGTATACAATTAATTGCATAAAAATGAACGAAAGTAGTTTGTGCCCTAGTGGCGCGCGCCCCCTCCTCTTGCACAAGAGGTCCCGTGTTCGATTCCCCTTGGACGCAAAAATAGATTAATTGTTCAAGACCTAATAAGACTAATATAGAAGGTGGGCAGCATATAACAAGGAATGGGCCGGGTGGCCCAGTGGTCCGCGCCCGCCCCGGGTGCCCGGGCTCGAACCACGCGAGCCACTTTTTTTTTTGTATAGGCTCGGTAATTTGCGACGGCCGAACTCCGTCGCAAATATTGACTTTTGCGATGGAAAACAGCCCGTCGCAAATTATAACAGAAAAAAATAAAAAAAATATATATAAGCATTCCGTCGCAAATATTGTTGACCCGAACGGGTCTAACCCGAAAGATTTGTGACTGACTGCTGTCCGTCGCAAATTCTGTGCGACCCGGCTGGGTCTGACCCGCCAAATTTGCGACGGATTTGTCCGTCGTTAATTTGCGACGGAGTGCAAAATCCGTCGCAAAAATTAGCTACAGCTGTTTTAGGAACAGATACGTGTCCGTCGCAGAATCCGTCGCAAAATACTGTTTGCGACAGATTTTTCGTCGCAAATTCTGTCGCAGAACATTGTTTTTTTTGTAGTGAACGATCGCCCATTTTTCATACAGCTGAAAATCGTGTTGCTGTATGAACAAACGAGTGTTACCGCATGAGCAAAAGTAAGTTACTAGCTCATATCGTAGCACTAATTAGTTCTTGTAGTAACACTCATTTGTTCATGTAGTAAAACATGAATTATTTAATTATATATTCTTTTTATTGTTCAGATTCTTCCAATGTCATATGGTAACACATGAATAAGAATTATGATGTTATGATTATCTAATAATTTTAAGATTTTTTTTGCTGTTTATCAAGTTTTTCTTTTTCATGATTTATACTTCTGTTTTTCGCGATTCCACACTATTTTTGATATAGTAATACATACGTACTCTTACAGTAACACTCACTTGCCCTTAAAGTAACACAGACCTGAGAGCGAATTTTTCTGTTTGCTTTTGCGCGATTTTTTTGGGAAGATCCGTTTGAGCCGCAAATTTTATTATGTTGACCCGAATCTCAATGTTGACCCTAGAATTTTTTGAATTCTTCCTTATTTGTGTGAAATTGCACCGTGCAATATTGCACAAGAGACCTACTAAAAAATTATTAATTTTTTAGATGAATATTTTAAAATAAAGTGAGTAGTATGAGAATATTTTATTTCCATCTTTTGGGGTGTGAAAATTATTTTAAAACGTTTCAAAAATAAAAAATATAAAATTTATTAGGGGATGGGGGAAGTATTGTTTTTTTTGTCTTACAATTACATACTATTCGATTAATTTCTTTAATTTGTATATAAAATTTTATGAAATAACCCTCAAATTCCTATTAATTACTCTCATTTCTTAATACTAGTACGATACCCACAGTGCGTTGCACGGAAGTTACTTTTATCGGTATATTAAAGAAATTATGCATCATTTGTTTGCATTAACTGTATTGTAGTATTGAAATTATATATGGATTTATAATTTTTATTCTATACTTTATATGTGAAAATTTTTACACACATTGATTTAACTCAATATTTTTTTAATATATACATTTTCTAATTACACATAACTATCTACGTCAAATTATCTCCTTGATTTAAATGATACAAATTAAAATCGTTTACAATTATACTACATTTGTTTCTTTTTAGATTGTTCATTACTAAGGGGAAAAATTACCCTCTAAAACTAAACACTTTAGCACATCTTTTATTTGCATCTCATTGCACTATATTTTTTAATATACCCTTCAAAAATAAAATAAAATTGTTGTTAATAACGTGGAATAGACCAATGTAACCTTAACTTTACACCTTTTAATACTGACGAACAATTTTTTTATTAAAACTTGCATTATTTCATATGAATAATCTATTTTTTACCGAATGACTATTAGATAACCACCAAGAATGTTTAAACACATCCTTTCTACAGTTAATAATTAAAATATTAACAATACAAATAAAAATATACTAAAAAAACTCATGCACATAGTTATTTTAAAATATTCACAATTATTAATCCAACATACTAACGTACATCCAACATTTTAAATTAAATAACACATCTATTCAAATAACATGAAATACATTACTTTTAAAAAAGTCATTACACAACTATATACATTTCTTAAAACCTCTCCAAATACTGCATTTTTTTTTATTACTATAGTTAACATTATATAATACAATATTATATTTAACCCCACTCGACTGGTAATTCTTGAAATTGCAACATAAAGTTGAACGTGACTAAATACATGATTTTAAGAAATAATTTAACACGGGAAAGCGATTTACCTTGACTTTTATTTATAGACATAACATACGAACAATCAAGGGAAATTGTTGTGTGTAAAGGGTAACCTCGAACCAGAAGGAGTCAATAACAATCTAGATATTAAAGCTAGTTTAGATGTGGCACTTCCAGTAAGAATCTTAACTTCAATTAATCCATCACATAGCCTAATATTAACCAACCTATACATATAAAAAACAAAAAATTAATAAACTTTAATTAAAAAAAAATTATTGAATAATAAATTACAAATATAAGAGATATTAAAAGTCGTTGGCCTGGTTACATTACACAACCCTCTTGCACGATCTATATTTCTCCACAACGTAATTGGTGTTCCAACTTTCAAATTCAATTCATGGTCAAGGATGCTAGAAAATATTAATGTATTCAGAAACTCATGAGTATGCACATCAACCAAAATATCAAAATTGGAACTAGAGCTACCAACAATATCAAAACCGAGGTACTTGTGTGACTCTTTTTTTATTTAATCGAACCATATATTTATTAATAGATCTAAAAAAAAAAAATCAAGAGTGAGTGCAAGAATAGCTATGTCCTGTAAAAAATCATGCATTTGAGATATGAAGTCATGATAAATATAATTAACAATAGTAACATCACCACCATTTAATAAAGTATCATCTGGGATAATCAATTTAGAACCATAATCAGTTTGAGCACCAATTTTTCCATCCCAAACAGATTCAATCCATTTAGAAAAAGAATACATTTCATTCATCTCTTCAATAGAATCCATATTCAACAACCTCGTGTTCCTTCTTAGCTTCAACATAATACATGCAGTACACAAATTCAATGAACTAATAATGACATGTGCAATATCCCGACTCTTTCATTTTGGTATGACGGGCAAATCTGACGAAAATCTCCACAAAAAACCATAGTTTTACCACCAAACGGTAATTCAAAATTTGAAGGATCAGACTACTGCATGATATTTCTTATTGATGTATCCAATATTTCAATATAATGTCTATTAACCATTGAAGTTTTATCTCATATAATAAGTTTGCACCTAATAAATAATTCATCAAGGCGAGTACCCTGCTTAATCTTGCTCATAGAATCTTCTATACAATTAATTGGAATATAAAATTTTAAATATACAGTACATCCATCAAGAAGAAGCAAATCTATAGTACTATTTTATCTTAAGATCGTAAACCTGCAAACAAAGTAATTCACACAAAAAAAAAAAAGGTGCAACCATAACCAAAAATAAAAACACAACTCACATCTAATGTGAGTGACCCCATCTTCCTATCATAAACATCACATTGCTCACTATCCAATATGCTATTCAAAGATTCATACTCGATCCTCAAATCAAACTTGTTATAGGATAACTCCATCAAAATCTTTCTATTACTGGATGTTAAATTGTTATCAACAACTGCTACAGACATCCCATAAAAATCTTGCAAACGCAATATACTGTCTATTTCTAAAAGACAATGATTCTTGATCCCAGAATCCATTATTCTTAGTTCTACAGATATGAATAAATTTGACACAGTATATAAAATTATTTTATAAAATAAATTGATATTAATATAACAATAAATTAAACATTTCAAATACATATGTACATATATATGAATCAATTAATTTATTTTCAATATTCAATACATTTAATATAATCTTTTATATTAATTTTTAGTATGAAGTCATTTTCATAACTATTTTTTAATATAATCTTTTATATTTTTATGTTTTACAATGTCACGATTTTTTTACATAATGATTTATCAGAATATTTTTAATACAAATTTTTTAATTGGACATAAGTGTACATTTAGTACTAGTTTATCTTAAGATCGTAAACCTTGAAATAAAGTATTTCACAAAAAAAAAAGTGCCATCATAAAACAAAACTCACATCCGATGTGAGTAACCTCATCTTCCTATCATAAACATCACATTGCTCACTATACAATCTGCTACTCAAAGGTTCATACTCGATCCTCAAATCAAACTTGTTAGAGGATAACTCCGTCAAAATTATTCTATTACCGGATTCCAAAATGTTATCAACTGCTACAGACATCACATAAAAATCTTGCAAACGCAATACACTGTCTATTTCTAAAAGACAATGATTCTTGATCTCATCATCCATTATTCTAAGTTCTACAGACATGAATAAATTTGACATAGTATATAAAATTATTTTATAAAATAAATTGATATTAATATAACAATAAATTAAACATTTCAAATATATATGTACATATATATGAATCGATTAATTTATTTTCAATTTTTAATACATTTAATATAATCTTTTATATTAATTTTTAGTACGAAGTCATTTTCATAACTAAATTTTTTAATATAATCTTTTATATTATGTTTTACAATGTCATAATTTTTTACACAATAATTTATCACAATATTTTAATAAAAAAAATTAATTGTAAATAAGTGAAACATGAAAATTATTTATTTTATCATGAAATAAATATTTATAAAGAATAATAAATTACTACTATTATATAATTTTTAACATCAACTCATCCTAATCAAATGTCGTGTTTGATATGAATCGTAAATATAATCTGAACTTTTACAATTTAAAATTATTTACAATATAATATTGAATAACCACCGAAGACATTAAAACATGTGTTTTCTGTAATTAAAATTATAACATCAATCGAACAAATCAGAATATAATTACTAATTAATGAAGGGTCTCTTACAATTAAGTGCTAAAGTGGGTAGTTTATTAGAGTTTAGTCCTATATGGTATTAGAATTACCAATTGGTTCAATACCTACCCTATACCAACCTGCACCCTGCTACCAGCTATCGATGGGACATCTACTGTCTCCTGTGCAAACTTTAATTTTATTTGCACATACTTCGTTTTATTTTTCCACCCAATTTTTCAGTTTCAATTTTTTATTTAATAATTTCTTTCAATTTTTTATAATTTTTTAATTTAATTTTGGATTCAGAAACCTGTGAAAAATAATTTTTTTTACACATAGTTCGTTCAATTTTTACATTCAAATTTTCAGTTTCAATTTTTAATTTAATGGTTTCTTTGCATTTTTTTTTGTAATTTTTTAATTTAACTTTGGACTTAGAAAAATTTACATACCTATTATCTTGTTCAATTCAAAAATAATTTACAAAAATTTAAAATAATTAGTATAAATCAAAATTCAAATACCAATTCAATTGTTATTATTTAAAACTTCTAAAATTAAATGGACAAAATAACTAAAATTACATATTTAGTCTATGTGCATAAAAAAATAAAAAATGCACACATCCCACATCTTCAAATCTTCATCTTCTTCTTCATCCTTATCCTCAAATCTTCATCTTCAAAAACTTCGTGCAAAAAATTAAAAAAAATGCACATATTCTACATCTTCAAATATTCATCTTCATATTCAACTTTTCATCTGCAAAAAATCGAATAAAATGCACAGGTCCTTCTTCTTCCACAAATCATCATCTTCCTCGAATCGTCATCTTCATCTTCAAATCTTCCCCCAATTAGACCCCTGCACTCACGCAAAAAAAAAAAAAAAAAATCAAGAAAATCAGTATTAAATAGATACATGCAGAACTCAGATCAAATAATGAATACATACAAACAACTCGACTTCGACTTTAAACATTGAAACACACACATAGATACACACATATTACAGATCTCAACTAGATGAATTTTATTAGGAGCTATATACAACATCACAATCACACAGAATATGCACACACACACACAGATCGGATTTATTTTTTGAAAAAAGAAGAAGATATTTTAGGTGAAGAAAAGCCCCAAACCTTACAGATCTATGATCGGCAACGGGGTTGGACGGCGGATTTACTCCGATTGCGTAGCGTGTTCATCGTCGACCATCACTCCATCAGATCTCAGACGACGGTGTCGTGGTGGATCCATAGTAGTTAGGTGGTCATGGCGGTAGCCGCCTCGGGACACGGTGGCGCTGGCGATTCGGTGTTATCAAGCCCCGTCGCTTGAGTGGTGGCAGTTCGGTGGTCGTGGCGGTGGATAGGAGGTGGCATCGCTGGTCTCAGTGGTGGAGCGCCTTGATACAAGGAGTGAGAGAGGGCTGGGGTGGGGGTGGGATGAGCCGAGAGAGAAAGAGGGGGGTTGGGGGGTGGGGTAGGGTTTGGGGGTTGTGGAAAATGGGCCAAATGGCCGAGAGATGGAAAGGAATAATGGGGGAGTGGGGGTAGGTGGCAGTGGGGGGAGGGGGGCAGGTGGCAGGGGTAGGGTGAATTAGGTTTTGAACTTGGATGCAATTTTAAAAAGATTTTACACTAAAGCTTAATTTAACACCTATTTGTATACCTATTTGTAATAATTTCATTAATGAATTTACAATAATAATAGAACACTCTCAAACATATTTTTATTTAAAATGTTTCACCATTTTTCGTAAAATATAAGAATATACAAAAGACCCAAACACTTTACATCGAACTAATATTAATAAGATTTTGAATAATTAATAATAGATTTTATATAATTAATTTGATACAACACATGTATATTATCCCATATCATTATGTATAAATTTAATTATATATTTCACACATATTTTAGTGTGTGTGTGTATATATGTGTGTGTATATCTAATATCAATATACCTATATATTTATAGTTAACACAAATATAATAAAAATAACAACAAATTGTAAAACAATTTAACATCATATATAAATTAATAAACATACACATCATTGTGTCATATCTTAAAAAATATTAAAACAATAAAATAAAATTCAAATGATTGAATTTAAACATTCGTCTATTCAAATAAAATGAAATACATAGCAAAAGAAACAAAACAAAATGTGTATACCTTATTTGAAACTTGTTCATAGTATGAATTGAAACCATTACATACATTCACCGATACCGGTCGTAATATTTTACACTATGAAATATTATTGTATAATTGAATACGTGTAATAATATCAATGAATACTTATGATAGTATAAATTTCATATTATGAAACTAGTCCACTTTAGATTTTGCGAAATAAAATAATATTATTACAAAATTCTAACCATTGCTAAAACTTTTGGAAATATTGCATTTTTTGTAGTATTATATTCAAGATTGTCATTATGACAAAATATTAACATCAAGCGCACTCGACTGGTAATCCCCGAGACTGTAACATATAGTTGATCATGACTAAACATAGCCTTTTTTTAGCAATACTCCAACATTAGAAAATGATTTACCTTGAATTTAAGTTTTTTTTTTTTTAAATATGAGAGACCCTTTACAAGCATTCATACATACAGGAACAAAGGGTAGCTACTTCCTAATCCAAGACGAAATTCCTACTCCGGACCAATCTTGAGGTAACAGAGAGTTAATCGCCAACTTTGCAAATTCATGTGCTTTGCCATTCTTCTCCCTCGGGATATATTTGATGACTCTCACTAAGCCATCCTCCATTTCCTTCCAAATCTCATTCAAAATGAGGCCCATCTGGCTAAAGCAATTTTCTTTCTTGTCTATAGCTTGCACTGCATTCAGCGAGTCTGTCCATACTCTCACCTTTCGTATCCCCCGCTCTCTACCCTTTTTGATGCCATCTCTGATAGCCTGCAACTCCGCTTCTAACGATGACCCCAAAAAATTGTTTTTTTTTGCAACCAGCAGCTACATAATTATTTTCTTGGTTGAGAATTACATAGCCACTCGCTGCTACCCTTCTGTCCTCCATGAAAGCATCATCTACCATTATCGTGTTCCCTCTATCCTCTACATCCGTGGGTAAAAAACGTTTGATTGTCCTTGTCGAGGCCTCCAAATCTTGGAACACTCCATTCACTCTTCGGTAATTTTGCAAAAAAGCCAGCGCCCCCTCAACATTGATCTAAATTTTATCTCCAAAACCATTCTTTCCTTCATCTTTCAATCTGCATCTCTCTTTCCAAACTCCCCAGACAATGATTGCAATCTCCTCCCCTTCCGACCCTATTTTGTTCTCCAGCAGAATCTGCATCTTCTCGCGAACCCCCATGCCCGCACCCTTCTTAATTACTTTCCACACCCCTATCTTTTTCCACATATTCATTACAAGGGGGCAAGTGAAGATAACATGTAAAGAATCTGCTCTAGAAAATCCACACCCCCAACACCTAAGATTTACCTTTACATGATGACTAAACAGGTTCATCTCCGCCGGGATTGCATCATTGAGAAGCTTCCACGTAAAAATTCTGATTTTGGGAGGTATCTTAAGGCTCCAAACCTTCCTCCACCATTTTTTACTCTTTTTCTTTGGCACTATAACTTTCTTCTTCTCTCTTTTTCACCGTTTTCAAGCAATAGTACTCGTACCCAGATTTCACCGTATATTTTCCAGTGGGGCTTTGGTTCCAAAATCTAATATCAACTTCCTCAATATTGCCGATCGGTATTCTCATTATTGCTTCCTTTTCAAACAGGAGGAAGGCCTTGTCCAGTAAGTCCTGATTCCATTCATTATTGGAAGTGATGGATCTTGCAACTTTGGAGCCACTCGCAATCCTCGATTTGATACTCCATTCTTCCAACTCCGTTACCCAAGCATCTCTCACCATCTTCCCATTCCCAATTCTCCACTCAGTCCCAGTTCTAATAAATCCCCACTCTAACACAAAGAACGCCAAATAAACGAAGGATTCGTGCCCAGACCCGCTTCCATAATGTCTTCGTGCTTAAAGTATCTTGCTTTAAACACTCTAGCCACCAGCGTATTCTGATTATTCATATAACATATGAAACAATCAGTGAGAATTGTCTATAGGTAAATTTGAGTGGTAACCTATGCACAAAAGGAGTCAAAGAATTGTAAAAGTTATTGTTCTTAAATTGTTCATCCCGAAGAGTTAAAAACTTAATCTTACAACCACTCTAAGTTAGAATTATTAAAAAAAAGATCCTATCAAGTACACAACTCTGGTGCTCAAATAATAAAAATCATTCTTACTTCGACATAAATATCATTATACTTCTAAAAAATAATTTAATCTTTTCCTTAATCGGTCAAAAAGTGACTCAAACCCATGATCTAAACACTTGAGCTATTCAACTTCGTCTATAATTTAATTATTTTTACGCAATCCAACATTTCTAACAAATATAAACCAAACTTTATTGAGACAAGTCATGTCGTGTCACCAATAAACTTGTATTCATAATAATACTCAATATAATAAAAAATAATTCTTCTCTAAAACAGTTACACCCGACACTAGTATGTGCTTGAAAAAATAGATGAAAAACATGTTACATTTTCAGTAATAAATAAAAAAAGAAATATGTGCATAAGAAGAAATTATAAATCTCAACAAACGACGTATAATATCAGCATTATTTTTCACATAAAACTCAAATTGTTTATACATGGCCCAATAATAATTTTTTACCACTGTTCAAATAGAAATTAATAAAAAAATATATAATATAATACAATTTTTATTTTATTTTTAAATAGTAAAATCAATGTCATTTTTTAACTTTTCAAAAAATTAAATTTATATTAATAATAATAACAAACACACACATACAAAATTAAATAATAAATGAATTAAGACAAATATAACAAAAATAAGTATTTCAAATCTTAATAAAATCACCAATCTCAAATTTTCGTAACTCGAGAGTGAACTGTTTCTAGTAATTAACATCCACATAAAGTAATAAAAATTTGATAGAATAAAAAATATTATATCATCATTGAAAAATTAATTTCAATTTCAAGTACTCAACCTTGGTATACAATTAATGAAAATTTCTTGATCTGACATCAATATCATTATACTTCTTAAAAACAATTTAATTATTTTTATGTAATGCAACATTTCTAGCAAACTTCTACCAAGTTTTAGTAAGACTAATTATGTGACAATTTTTGTCACCGAGAAACTTGAATTCATAATAAAACAAAAAAAAAAGAAAATCTTCATTCATGGAGAAAAAAGTTATTTGGTCCCATAACTTATTAAATGTCCGGTTTTGGTCCTAAAAATTTTGACTCTTCGATTTTGATCCTGTAACTCTTAGGAATTGTCCAATTTTGTTCTCATTTTCACCAATAATACAAAAACGATACATTTTTTATCATGTGCAACTCATATACTGGCCGAATTTGAGGCTTTCCAACACCCCTACAGATGTGGCAACATATATTTTTTTTCATTTGCATTTTCTTAATCGTTATATTTTCATATCACTAATACATGGTTGATAATATTTGGGAGAAGAACCTACAAATGGGAGTGGGGGGAGGCGGGAAGGGGGGTTAGGGCTGGGTTGTCTGGGGGAATAAACACACAGGTTCCAGGGGTTGGGGAAGAATAAAATGTTTATTGTAATTTAGTTTTAGGTTATGTTATTTTTAATTAGTTTATTTAATGGAGTGGAATAAAAAAATGCCATTTGGCAGACGTGTTGGGACAATGTCAGTTTTGAGTTGATCCCAAATACCCTGAAAAGATGATATGCCTAAGTGTTGTAATAGCCAGGCTAGTCTTGTTAGGCTTTGTTTAAGTTAGAATATTTTATATTCACAGGTACACAGTGAGAGGAGTACTCATTGTTGACATTCAAGAGTGAAGCCTGAAGAACACAAGAGCACCATCACTGAACTTATGACAGTCCTTCTAAGCTGGCTGAGTAAGTGTCAGGATGAAGAGCATGATCCTGAGATCACTGCTAACTCACGGACCTGAAGGGAACATGCCACTGAGTATTTGGGAAAGACTTGAAGTAGGATCCAAGCAAGCAAAAGGAATGTCAGCGTTGGACCATGTACGTAGATGAGGACAAATCTAAACTCAGAAAAGACAAGATTGAATTGAAGAATGAGTTATGACATTCTCACCAACCTGATGACGTGGACCAATGAGGAGAAGACAAGTTGTGTACGAACATTGACTTGAACTTGACATCCCTGCAGTTTTCAATGAGCATGCATTTAATGCATTTACCAAATTCATGCAAGGACGGCTGGTGCATGAAGATTATGTCCGTTGAAGTATCCTACAAGGAAGGTGACTAGGAGACTATCTCTCCAACGAATAGTTTTCAAACCCACCTATAAATACAGAAGACCTTGCCCCAAACAAGGTTACGGGAAAATTCGAAGCCAGAAATTACTCAAGACTCACAAGCATTCAAGCATTCAAAGAAGCACTCAAAATCCTACTAATTTCCCAAGTATTTCTTATAGTCTAGAGTCTATTCTGTATACTATTGAGCTCACTATACATATTTTAAGCTTAGAGTGATAATCCAACCCTTAGCATAGGTCTGCATTGTAAGGATTATCACAAACTAGTTGGAATACAAACTGAAACCAAAACCCTCAGAGTTAGGTTTCTTGGTTGAAGTTGTAAGTTGGTTAGGAGAAGGAGGACTAGAACTTAAATTCTAGGGATCAGTGTGACTGGTCATTGTGCATATTGACATGTTAAAAACAAGCTAATCCATTAAGGGATTCTCCTGTTCAATCAGGATCATGGACGTAGGAGCTTGAGTCTCTGAACCACGTTAAGTAGCTCTGAGTTCTTTATTGCTTTGATATACTGCTTTGCATTGCTTATCATTGTTAACAGAATGTAAGGTACAAGATATAAAGTAGTTTAGAGAAGAATCTCCTACGTCCACTGTCCTGATTAAATAGGAGAATTCCTTTCACTTGGGAATTCCTTGTGTTATAGTGCCAAGGTGCACTGATCAAATAATCCTCTCTTAGGATACTTAAGCTCTAGGATAGTTACAGGTCCTAGTTCCCAAAATAACCAGTTTTCAGACTGATATCAACAAACAACTTATTAACACCTCTTAACTCTAACTATCAACCTAACTTGGGGTAGGGTTTTGAGTAGGGTTTGGTTCCAACTGTTAGTGAGATATCCTTACAGGTTAGCTCAGAAGCTTAAGGATGGATTTCTCTTTCTAAAGTTTAGATATGGCTATAAGCTCGATTACAGAAGGTTTGGTATACTCTCTACAAATATGAAACACTTGGGAAACAAAGGTGATTTCGAGTGCTTCGTAGTGCGATAAAGAGTGCAGAGATTGCTATATCTTTGGAGTTTCCCAAGCATGACAATTAGCACGACCTTCTGTATTTGTAGACCTTCTTGAAAATCTTCCCGTTGTAGATGAATCTTCGCAAGTAAGTCTCTTGCATCTGATTGGTTCAAACGGCTCTATTTAAGCTTTATGTTGCATCAAGAATAGCTTGAAAGACTTTGCCTGCTACCAGCTCTCTGAAAAAGCTAAGGCATGACTTTTGGTACTTGTCAGTCTGTGACAGACGGATTGTTAGTAGAGTACACTGATGTGTCAACTTTTCATTTGGCTTCATAGTTACTTTAATCAGAGTCTTGTCTGGTTTTAAGGTGGAACTCTACTGAGAAAACCTTCTTATTCCTTTATTTATTGCAAGCTTTACTGACATTCGATTTGCCTTGTTCCAACCAGATTAACTAACAACTTTTAATATGTTTAGCATTTAATGTGCTTTGTTAGTCTTCATCAGTAGACTTCCTTTCCTCTACTGATGGTACTTCCTTTAGTATAAATGTACTTAGAAAACATTTATACTTAAGGTGTCTTCTTCAGATGACTTCTTCTCAGTTGACTTGACTTCAACGGATGTCTTCTTAGAATACACTCTCAGAATTAGCAACTACACTTCAGTTCCCTAACATTTGAACTGACTAACTTTATTCTAACTCTACTGAATATAATTTACTTACAAATAACTTAGGACCAACATTTTGGCATTATAATCAAAACATATTCCTATACAATTTCCCCCTTTTTGATTATGCCAAAACCTATCTATTACATAGTCTCTTTCAGTTGACATATCTTTAAAGGAAATTTGTAAGTAAATAAATTCAAGTACAAAGCCTAAACGATAATGAGATATTATCTTGGGCCATAAGAACAGTAAAGTTTTCATTTCACTTTCACAAAGAGATTACAAGTACATCACATCTACTGACTTAGTCACAAAATAAGCAATAACTGGGACTTATAAACAGATGCCCAATACAACACTTGAAGAAATAATTCAGATAGAATAAAAAATTAGTTCCAGTCCATATTTCTTAAACACTCTTACCTTCAGTTCATTCTTCCTCTCGACGACCTCCTTTGAATGACCTTTGAGACCCAAGTACTCACACAGAGAAACCCACTCACTGGTGATCCTCTCTCTATCTATTGCACCAGTAGCATCAGTTGGGGGCCAGTAAATGATGGGTTCAGGAGCCTTCAGCGTATGATCTGGGAATTTGTCATTCTAAGCTTCATTGATATCAGGGTAAAGTTTTGGATAAGATTCAAAGAGCCAGTCATTGAATAAATCTTGAGCATTTTCTTTTCCTAGCTCTCCACTGACATAGTAAGAATAAACAAAATCTCTCTTGGCAGTTTCCCAAGTATCATTCAGCTTCTTGGGGACCCAAGTGTCATGGTGTGGAAACTTGGTTTTGGTAGGAACCATCTTCTCCTTCTTCATCTTTGCAGTCCACTTCTGGTAGCCATTTCTGAACTTCTTCGAGGGGGTCTTGTAAAATGTTGCTAGCCTTTCCTTCTTTTTCCTTTCTGCAAGCTCTGCTATGGATTTAATCTTCCCAATAGTCTTGTTCAATCTTTCTTCTCTTTGGGCAGCCATCTTTCTTGCTCTCTCATTCATTCCTCCAGCTTGCTTGATCAGATCAGTTAACTCTGTTACACGGGTTGGAGCTGACTTGGGGGCTTCAGAGGAAATAGGCTCTGGGTTCAAGACTAGAATGACTTCAGCTGACTCTGACTCAGTTGATTTTGCAGCCAACCCTAATGAAGATCTAGTCTTGTTTGCTACCTCAGCTGAGAGTTCATCAGCCGCCTTCCTTTTGGTTGTCTCCCCTCTCAGTGCAGCTCTTTCCCTTTTATCATTTTCAGCAGCCTCCTTGAACTTTGATAGGTCCTTCTCTTTTTCCACTTCTTTTCCCTTTATCAGTTGACTCCTCTCATCTGCTTTCTATTGAGCTTCCTTATTTACCTTCTTCATTGTGTTCTTGATCTGTTGGGTTTTGGCAAAGTCATCTGTCTCTAGAATGAGCTCCATAGTGTTGTTCGGATTTTGTTTCATTTGCTTTCCAGATATTAACTCTTCCCCCTTTTCGGCATTTATCATGAACTCAATAATTGTGATGTTCATTTTAATTTGCTCGTGCTCTACTGCCCTCAGCTGGGTTGAGCAGTGATCCATTTCATCTTCCAGTCGAGTAAAAGTTGCTCCTGCAGTTTGACCAAACTTGACAAATTGGTCAAGTTTTTCACTTATAATCAATCTCTTGCGTGGGGAAGTCTTCTGCTGCTTGTTTCAACACACCTTTCAAGCTCTCCTTCATCTCCTCATGCTTCGCTTCAAATTCAGCTACCTTCTTGTTCCACAACCCTTCAATCTTCTCAAGAAGATTAGTTGAGAAAGCCTCTACTGAGGACTTTAGGTTATTGGAGACATTCTCTACTGAAGCTTCCAGGAACTTAGCTCTGGCTTCCTCCTCCTTCTTCTCCATGCCTTTGATAGCTTCAATTACCAGTACACTTTGTCCTTCAACTACATCTATCACCATCTGTTGAGAGTCTTCAACTTTGAGAGTCAGGTTCCTGAGAGAGGTGGTTGCAGTTTCCATCATTTCATCAATGTGGTCTGAGAGAAACATAGTTTCATCCACATTTTCTTCCACTATATCTCCCAGATCTCTCAGTTGAGCTTCAATGGAGGGAAGTCTGACTTCTTGAACATCACTGATGGCGAGCTTCAGTGGACTAAGACTGGGAACAGTCTTGGCCTCCTCCTGGGTAAGATTTTCTGCACATAAAGAGGGATTAGCAATTTCCCCCTCAATCTCACCTCCTAACCCTGCCTGGAATCTACCTCCATATTAACTCCCTCATTCACAACCTGCTCACTCTCAAGCTCACTCATTTTTTCAACTTCTTTCTTTTTAGCCAATTCGCCCTTTACAGGGACGATTGCTCTTATCTCTCCACTCACAATTTTAGTGATTTCGACCTCTTTTTCTTTTTCATCGCTCAATTTTTCAACTCTATCAGAACCAGACACCTCAGTTGACTCCTTAGTTACCACTGAGGGCTGTTGTGGAGCAGTTTCAGTAGACACCTCTACTTCACTACTCTTTGGCAAATTTTGTGCCTCAGTATCCCTTGCCAGTGCTTTGGGGTCAGTTGACCCGTCCTTAGCGGATACATCCTTGGCCACCTCACCACCACCTTGCATAGGTGAGGTGCCTTCCTTCTCAACAAATTTCTCCTCCTTCTCCTTCTCACCTTCAGTTGCCTTCTCCTTTCACCTTCAGCCTCCTCTTTCTCACCTTCAGCCTCCTTTTCTTTCTCACCTTCAACTTTCTTGCTCTTTTCCTCATTAATCAAGACTTTGGAAAATTTTCTCATCACATAACAACCTGGTTTTAGAGAGACCAGTAAACTCAAAAACCTCCTGCTCCTCCTTCTTCCACTCCTCAGCCTTCCCTCCTCCTACAGCCAGTAATATCTCTGCCAACCTTCTATCCTTGAGTTGGACAAGTAGCCTGACTCTAAAAAATATAGCTTTTAAGCCAGGATATTCATCCAGCTCTGGATATTTGGACTCCAAGGAATATGCAACATCATCCTTAAGAGTATCCAAGAAGGAATACTCTTCTTCTTCTTCTTCAGATGTCTCTGAGGGAGTGGGGGATTGGGATTATGTGGGGTAGTTTTCTTCAGGAATGGTTTCAAGTGAGGTAGGTTCATGTGTGGTAGGGATAGGTTCTGAGATTATGGGTGGGGTGGTTTCTGATGAGTTTGGTTCAGTGGGGGTAGGGTCAGTAGAGGTGGGTTCAGTAGGGTTAGACTCAGCAGGGGTAGGTTCAGTAGAGGTTTTAGTGGGGGTTTCACTTTGGATGAGTTCAGTGGAGGGTTGCGATGTGATTTCTTTCGAGGACTCACTTTCAGGCTGTTGAGAGCCTTCAGTAGGGGCTTTTGAGATTTTGGATATTCTTTTGGTTTTCTTTGGGGTGCGGGGTTTGATTTTGACTTTAATGGGGGTGGGTTCATCAGAAACAGTATCAGATGATATTTGAGCAGGTGAAGATTCAGGTTACCTGATACTGAATCATCAGTACAGGTTGTTTTCTTGGATCTTTTGATAGTGGTGGTGGTGATGGTTTCCTTCTAAGCCTCAGCGGCTCTCTTTCCTTTCTTCTTGGAGGCCTTTTTAGCAACCTACTCCTTGTGTAAAGCCATCTTGTCACTCAGTTTGACAAGTCTTTTTAACTTCGTTTGTTCCTCTTCAATGGGATTTATCTCCTCCGACTCTTCTTCTTCCTCCGGACCCTCCTCACTGTCACTCATCCTTCTTCCTTCCAACGTCTTTCCTGATTTGAAGAGTGACTTCAGAGTACTCCACTTCCTATCCTCCTTCCAATCCACTTTCAAATCAACATTCTCAACAAGATATGAAATCTTAGTGGCATAGTTGAGCTTACTAGCTAGTTGCACTGCTTTATCTGGTTGAAATTTTGTGCGTTCTTTGTTCAGTGCTCTAAGGAAGATCTGTTGCCAGTTGTACTCCTTTTCTTTGCTTTCAACAATAGCATTCATCAGTCTGAGCTTAGGCTTGCTTACTTGTTCCGGGCTCCCTTGATTTGCAAGAATACATTTTCCAACAATCTCACATAGAACATTGTATACAGGGAAAAGTACATTTCTATTCAGAGCAGGATGGTATTTCACCCTTTTCTGCATAATAATATAGACCCATTCCTCTCCCTTATCCGCGATACAAGTATCCGGATTAGGGCCTTTGGACGGAAGATCAAATAACTTCTTCAAATCTTCTTCCTTCAGTAATATTACCTTCCTCACTTTCTGCAATACAAAAAATTCCTCCCCATCCAGTGTTCTTCTTCTTTCGCTTTAAGAATAGGCATGATTTAATCTCAGTATCGGTGTTGTTGACACTGAAGAAGAACTCCAATACATGCCTATCGAAGCAGTTCTCAGGATGAGCAGATAAAAATTTCTCCAGGCCTGCGGCCTTGAGCATCTCCAAGGCCTCCTTGATATGTCTGAATTCAGGCCTAGATTGATTCTCAGGGTTGTTGAACAGAATATTTGGTTCATACCAAAAGTTTTCTTTGTTGGTTAAGTGTTTGAGGTTGATTTTCACTATTTAGGGTTTGAGAAGAATTCTGAAGAATTTCAAAAGGGTTCCTAGAGAGATAGAGGGATTTATGACTTGTGAGCTTTCGAAAAGGTTTCAGAGAATGATATGAAAGTTTTTTTATACTAGATATGAATGGTGAGATGTACAAGTTTGATCAACGGTTGGGGTTGATTCAGAGGAGATCATGGGAAGTTGGAAAGGTTGTGGGGGATTTTTAATGTATCTAGACGGTTAAAAATGAACCGCCTAAAATGAATGGTGTGGATTAAAATTGATTAGCAACTGGAAGGTCACATCATCCGGCTTTTGAGGCGCGTGAGATATGAAACTGTAAGTAGCGTTCTAACATGTACAGCGCGTAATTATTACACTTTTCACAAAATCTTTCCAAGAAAGTGTAAAGGATTTTATTTCGCAGAAAGTACTCATTAAAAGACTTCAGGGATTTCCTCTTATATAAGAAAAATGTCTTATATAAGAAAGACTTATTAAAACATGAGGAAATAATATTTCAAAAAACATAAGAGTCTGGAAGATATTGACCTCAACTGAAGTTTCAACCTTTACTGAGAATCGTATCTCAACTGAGATACATCTCGACTGAGATGTCCAACTCCACTGAGACTTCAATGGATTTGATAAGACTTCTCTTCTTACTCCCCTGGATCCAGAAGTCCTAGCTCCATTGACAATTCTTGAAACCTTGCCTCTGCCAATGGTTTAGTGAATATATCTGCTTTCTGCTTGTCAGTGTGGATCTTGAGCATTTTAATGTCCTTCTTCTCCACATGATCTCTAATAAAATGATGCCTGATGTCCACATGCTTGCATCTAGTGTAGAGAACTGGATTTTTTGAGATGGCAATAGCACTGTTGTTGTCACAGAAGATAGGGACTTCATTTGCAAAGATGTTGTAATCCCTCAGTTGTTGTCTTAGCCAGAGAATTTGAGCACAACAACTTCCAGCTGCTATGTATTCAGCTTCAGTAGTGCTCGTGGCTACTGAACTCTGTTTCTTGGAGAACCAAGAGATCAGCTTACTTCCCAAGAATTGACAAGTGCCTGAGGTTGATTTCCTGTCAATTATGCATTCTCCATAGTCTGCATCTGAGTATCCTGTGAGTTCCAAATTTTCATCTGAGGGATACCATAAACTTAAGTTCACAGTACCCTTTAAGTATTTGAGAATCCTCTTTGCAGCTTCCAGATGACTCTTCTTTGGATTTGCTTGATATCTAGCACATATTCCAACAACAAATGTGATATTTGGCCTGCTTGCTGTGAGATACAATAGAGATCCAATAATTGCTCTGTAGTGGGTCTGGTCTACTGATTCACCATCTTCATCAGATTCCATCTTAGTGTTGGTGTTCAGTGGAACTCTTGCAACCTTACTATTTTGACATCCAAATTTGTTGATCAGCTCCCTTGTATACTTGGCTTGATTGATGAAAATTCCTTCAGGGGACTGTTTGACTTGAAGTCCAAGGAAGAAATTCATTTCTCCCATATTTGACATCTCAAATTTTCCTTTCAACAGTTGACAAAATTTATCACAGAGGAATTGGTTTGGAGAACCAAAAATGATATCATCCACATAGATCTGCACCAATAGTGTGTCCTCTCATTTTGTGATTCTGAAGAGAGTCCTATCAACTATTCCTTTGATAAAACCATGATCAAGTATGAACTGAGACAAGGTGTCATACCAAGCTCTTGGAGCCTGTTTCAGTCCATATAGAGTTTTTTTCTCAGTCTATATACTTTGTGACTTTCTTTAAAACCTGGGGGCTGCTCCACATACACTTCTTCATTGAGTACTCCATTTATGAAAACACTCTTGACATCCATCTGATAGACCTTGAATCTCATGTGAGTAGCATAGGCAAGAAATAACCTTATTGCCTCCAATCTGGCCACCGGGGTAAATGTTTCGTCATAGTCAAATCCTTCAACTTGAGAGTAGCCCTTTGAAACAAGCCTGGCTTTGTTTCTGAATATGACATCATTTTCATCCTTCTTATTCTTGAATACCCACTTTGTTCCATTGACATTGCAATGATATGGCCTATCCACCAACTCCCATACTTGATTTCTTGTGAATTGATTGAGCTCTTCTTGCATGGCAATGATCCAATTTGAATCTTGAAGTGCTTCTACAATGGAACTCGGTTCCTGGTTAGATAAGAAACAACAAAATAAAGTACTTTCTCCATGAAAACTTCTAGTTTTGACTCCCGAGGAAGGATCACCTAGGATTTGCTGAACAGGATGATCTGTGAGCCAAGTTCTCCTAGACTGATGCCCTTCAAAAGAGGTTAACTCTTCTGAAGTTAAGTCACCAGATGAAGGAATAAAATCAAATTCAGGAAATAAGACAGAGGGTTGAAGGCCTGAGTCATCATTCAAGGTATTTTCATTCTTAATGATAGTGACATTGGTTCCCCCTTGAATGATGGACTCATTAGATGTCTCAGCTGTGACCACATCTTCATTGACATCACTTACCTCTTGAACTGGGATGGTGTCCATCAGTTCAGTTGACTGGTCAGGAGACCTTTCAGTTGAGCTGCCATGAGTGATCTTGGTCTGAGTATCTTTATTGAATTGTTGATCAGTGAGGTTGTCCCAAGTTGGAATGTATGCATCAACACTGTTCTTAGGGTACCCTTTGGATTTGATACTCAGTCTAGTTAATTTCTTGCTAATCACCTCCTCAGTTTCCTTTTTCCTGGACTCAAAAGTAGATTCATCAAAGACCACATGAGGTGTTTCTTCCACAACAAGAGTTCTACAATTGTAGACTCTAAAAGCTTTACTGATTTGGGAATATCCTAAGAAAATTCCTTCATCAACTTTGCTATCAAAAGCTTTCAGTTGAGTTTTTCCATTGTTGTGAATGAAACACTTGCAACAAAAAATGTGAAAATAAGATACTTGTGGCTTTCTTCCATTCCATAACTCATATGGAGTTTTTACTTGATGTTTGGTTACCATGGATTTGTTCTGAGTGTGGCAGGCAGTATTGATAGCTTCAGCCCAGAACCTCTTAGGAACTTGAGCTTCAACAAGCATTGTTCTTGCTGCCTCCTTAAGAGTCCTATTTCTTCTTTCAGCTACTCCATTTTGTTGAGGAGTTCTTGCAGCTGAGGTCTCATGAGCTTTACCTAGCTCTTAGCAAAAAATAAGATATTATTGAATTAATGAATTCAGTGCCCTTATCTGACCTTATCTTCACAATGTTTAGGCTCTTCTCATTGCTAACTTTATTTAGTAGTTTAGGTGGCCTGACTTATGTTTCTTTCTTGCTTGCAAGGAATACCACCCATGTGTACCTAGAGAAATCATCAACAACAACAAGTGTATATTTTCTTCAATTGATACTTACAGGGGTTACTGGACCAAAAAGATCCATGTGTAACAATTGAAGTACTCTGTCAATAGAGGTAGCTACTTTGCTTTTGAAAGATGCTTTCACTTGCTTTCCCTCTTGACATGCTTTACAAACATGATCCTTGTTGTATACTTCATTTGGCATTCCTTCTACTAGTGAATGTCTTGCAATCTTGTTCATTACCATGAAGTTCAGATAACTTAGTCTCTTATGCCATAGCCAATTGGTGTCAGTTGAGCTCTTTGCTATTACGCATGCATTGGGGGTGCAAGACTTCCAATCTGCAAGATAGACATTACCCTTCCTTGACCTAGTTAGTAATACCTGTTGTGAAGATATATTCTTAACAAAACACATGTTACTTGAGAATTCAACACTGTATCCTCTATCACAGAACTGACTGATAGATAATAGACTATGCTTAAGTCCACTGACATAGGATACATTGTTGACCTTTACTGAGCCAATAATTAAAGTACCATAACCTTTAGTTGCTCCTTGTGAGTTGTCACCAAATGTGACCTGTGGACCTTCTTTTTCAACAAATTCTTTTATGAGACTTTTATTGCCAGTCATGTACCTGAAACATCAACTGTCCATGTACCAGACTGAGGAATTAAGAACTTCTCCTTTGTTGAGGTCCACTGAGCCCTGCAATCAAGATCAAGCTTTAGGTACCCATTTTATGTTGGGTCCTATCAGGTTAGTTGTACCTTTCGGAATCCAAATTTGCCGCACAGTTCTAATCACTTTAGAGTGTCCAATTTATCTTCCATAAACATCTATATAGATAGTTACCTCCTTTGGCGCCTTAGGAGTAAATTGTCTACGGGTGTCAGCCTTTGAAGGAACAAGAACCTTCTTAACTTTCTTCTTCTTAGGCTTGGGTGCACCTGGTCTTAATCTTTGTTGATAAAGGTATGGGGAACCTTTTCTATTAGGCAAAAATGGAGAAAGTTTCCTATATGAAGTATTCTTTGAAGAATTCTCATGCCTGGGTACTTTCAGTTGAGGTTGCTTCATTTGTGAAGACCTCGACTGATAATACCTCTGCTGAGTTCTACTTTGATTAGTCAAGAGAGCCTTTCCAGTAGGTTTTGGCTGTGCTTGACTTTCCTTTGGTGAACCTCAGCTGGTCTTTTTCCTTTATCCAAAACTTGTAGTTGAAAGACCACAAATTTAAAAAAGATTCTCTTTGTACCACTTGAAGAAGCAACACTTAGAGGACCTTCTAAAGGTTTTGGAATATAACCTACTCCACACTTGTTATTGAGATTGATTTGAAAGTTTTGAATCTCCTCTATGGCAAGAGAGGGTTTGCTTAGAGCATCAATCCTTTTTAACAAGGTCTCTTCAGATTTATGTAAGACATCAATTTTTAGGAGAGACTCCTTTATTTGGCTTACCAGTTTTATATTCTATTCAGTTAACCTTGTCTGGGATTCATTAAGATCTTTTATCAGTTGATCTTTACCATTTACTTGACTTTTGAGGGTTTCCACCTCTTTTGTCAATTCAATGGTGGATTTAGCTGAGTCAAGATCTGCCTGATTCCCTGACTCAATTAACTTGGAGTTTTCACTTAAAAGTTTTTTGTTTTCATCTTGGAGATAGAAACTTGCTTCTTGCAACCTTGAGAAATCAATCATCAATTGTTCCAAAGCGGACTGAAGATTGAGTTCATCTGTTGACTCTGAGCTGAGGTCAAGTGAGTATCCTAAGGAAATAAGTGGTTTAGATTGTACCTCAGGTTCTTCTCTTGCCATGAGGCACAGACCATCATCGCTGCTATCAGAAAACAGTCCATCAGAAGACTCCAAATATTCATCCTTATCTTTAGCAACCATAACTTTCCTTTCTCCATATCTTCTGTCACTTTTAGCTTGCCTTTCCTTCATTTCTTTTGTGCTCAGTTGAGGACAGTCATACTGAAAATGGCCAAGTTTCTTGCACTGGTAGCATCTGTTGGCATCATCATCTTTCTCTTCAGTAGACTCTCTAGCCTTTGATGATGATCCTTCAGCTTTAGAGTGGTTCTTGTATTCCTTCCTTTTCTCCATCTCAGTGGAGCTCTTCTCTCCTTCTCTTGTGTCTCTTTGAGGATAACTTCCCCTTTCCCTGTTATCCCTATAAAAACTTTTATATTTTCCAAAACGACTGTTAAGTTTTTCAAACCTTCTAGCAATTAGGCTGAGCTCCTCTTGCATCTCAGCTTTTCTTTGAGATTTATTTGCTTTTGTACTCTTTTGTGGCTTTGGGGATTTAGGTTCAGTCTCCTTAGCTTTGAAGGCAACTCCCTTCTCAGCTGAGGTCTCATCTGGAGCTCTTTTCCTGTTAAGATCAAACTCATACGCTTTTAACTCAGAGAATACCTGTTGCATAGACATGTTAGATAGATCTTTGGTATTCTGCATCATTATAGAGTATACATCCCATCTTGAGGTTAGACCTCTTAGGATTTTTAAAGAAATTTCTCTTTTTGTATACACTTTACCAAGAGAATTAATCTCATTCATTATATTAGTGAACCTCCCATCAAGTTAATCAATGGTCTCAGATGGCTCCATGGTGAATTGCTCGTACTTTTGAACAGCTACTGAGGGCTTGTTCTCTTTGATTTTATCAGTACCCTCACACATGAGAGCAAGAGTGTCCCAGAGTTCCTTTGCGGTTTGACAATGGATCACTCTTCCCATGACTGAGTCTGGGATGGTGGTGTAGAGAATATTCATGGCTATGAAGTTGAGGTTGTGTCTTCTCCTTTCATCTGTAGTAAAGTTATCTTCATCTTTGGGCCATTCTTCAATAGGATCTGCAATAGTATCAACTGTTGTTGTTGGGTTAGGAGTCATTACAATAAATGGACCTTTTGTTATGACACTGAGCATTTCATCATGAACACAAGCAAGATATGCTCTCATCTTGATTTTCCAGAAATCATAGTTTTCCACTGAGAACTGTGGAAGCTTGTGATGAGACATGTGGTTCAAGGGATTCACTCCCATGTTGTTCTCTGCTGGTGGTGCAACCCTAGCTGTGTTGTCAGCCATAGTATATAAACAAGATTATCACAAGATCAATTCAGTTGACCAAATACAATTTACCTTTTAAGCACAAGGTATACTTAGAACAATGGTCTTTTGAACTACTGCTCTGATACCACTTGTTGGTCCCGAAACGAGTTATATAGGTGTATGAGGGGGGGGGGGGGGAATACACCTGTTGTTACAAATTCAAAATTCTTTATAAAACTGATCAGATTAACTCAAGACAGTAGATCTTCAGTGGACTTGGAGGTCTGCTGAGATTTACTAATGAAAGCTTACTGAGATATCAGCTCCACTGAAAGCTCAAGACTTTCAGTTGAGTTGCTATCTAATTAGCTTTCAGTTGCAGATTAGTGAGCCCTTAAGAAAAACTCATTTTACTTGATAAAAACTTGTTTGAACAACATACACTAAAGGATTAACAGAATGTAAGTGCACAAAATATAAAGTGGTTCAGAGAAGAATCTCCTACATCCACTGTCCTGATTAAACATGAGAATCCCTTTCACTTTGGAATTCCTTGTGTTATAGTACCAAGGCGCACTGATCAAATAATCCTCTCTTAGGATATTTGATCCCTAGGATAGTTCTAGGTCCTAGTTCCCAAAACAACCAGCTTTCAGACTAATATCAACAACCAACTTACTAACACCTCTTAACTCTAACTATCAACCTAACTTGGGGTAGGGCTTTGAGTAGGGTTTGGTTCCAACCGTTTGTGAGATAATCCTTACAGGTTAGCTCAGAAGCTTAAGGATGGATTATCTCTTTCTAAAGTTTGGATATGGCTATAAGATCGATTACAAAAGGTTTGGTATACTATTTACAAATGTGAAACACTTGGGAAACAAAGGTGATTTCGAGTGCTCGTAGTGCGATAAAGAGTGCAGAGATTGCTATATCTTTGGAGTTTCCCGTGCATGACAATTAGCACGACCTTCTGTATTTATAGTTCTTCTTGAAAATCTTCCCGTTGGAGATGAATCTTCTCAAGTAAGTCTCTTGCATCTGATTGGTTCAAACAACTCTATTTAAGCTTTATATCGTATCAAGAATGGCTTGAAAGACTTTGCCTGCTACCAGCTCTCTAAAAAAGTTAAGGCATGATTTTTGGTACTTGTCAGTCTGTGACAGACGGCTTGTCAGTAGAGTACACTAACGTGTCAACTTTTCATTTGGCCGCATAGTTACTTTGCTCAGAGTCTTGTCTGATTTTATGGTGGAACTCTACTGAGAGAACCTTCTTATTCCTTCATTTATTGCAAGCTTTACTGACATTCGATTTGCCTTGTTCTAACCAGATTAACTAACAACTTTTAATATGTTTAACATTTAATGTGCTTTGTTAGTCTTCATCAGTAGACTTCCTTTCCTCTACTGATGGTACTTCCTTTAGTATAAATGTACTTAGAAAACATTTATACTTAAGGTGTCTTCTTCAGATGACTTCTTCTCAGTGGACTTGACTTCAGCGGATGTCTTCTTAGAATACACTCTCAGAATTAGCAACTACACTTCATTTCCCTAACATTTGAACTGACTAACTCTAATCTAACTCTACTGAATATAATTTACTTACAAATAACTTAGGAGGAACATTTTGACATTATAATTAAAACATATTCCTATACAATTTCCCAACATTGCACAACCCTTCTAACCACAGCTTCTTAAGAAAGAAACATTCAGTTTTCAGAAAGCATTAAAACAAGTCTTTAAACTTTCAGGGTTCACACATTTCCGCACAAGGCATAAATAGATAGTTAGCCAACTGACTTGCTTCAGATCAGTTAGTAGGTGTATTATCTATTCAGTGCCTATCACTAAACTCTGAGTTAAGGGAACTCGGCTTTGAAAAAGAAAGTAAAATTTGTATACGTGTATTCCCCCCACCATACACGTATTACTCAGACTTGTACGGGACCAACAAGACATGTCAGTGAGGAGAACAAAAACCTCCCTATTTCACCGGTACACGAGCCACGCGTAATAAGAAACTGTGTTGTTTTGTATTTTTAGCAAAAATGAGACAAAAATTGGACAAACCCTAGGAGCTACGGAACTAAAATTAAAGAGTTAAAAAATTTAGGACTAAAATAATACACTCAATAAGTTATGGGACCAAAAAAAAACTTTTTTTTTCTCGGCGAGAATTAGACCAAAATCGAAGAGTAAATTTTTTTGGGACCAAAATCGAACACTCGATAGGTTATAGGACTAAAAAACTTTTATTCACTTCATTTAGAACATACTTCAATATAATAAAACCCGAATCTTCTAAAAAAATTATCTTGAACGATAAAAAAACATATTGAATTTACAACTTCAGGTAAAAAAAAAAAGATATTCATACAAAGAAATATTAATCCATCAAACAATGTTTAAATTCTAAATTGTTGCATTTTATGAGTACAACTTCAGGTAAAAAAAAAAAAGATATTCTTACAAAGAAATATTAATCCATCAAACAATGTTTAGATTCTTAATTGTTGCATTTTATGAAAAACTCATTCATTTCACATTTCACTTATTCTAATTTTCTTTCAACATAAACTTCAAAATGATAAATTTGACTTTAAGTTGAAATATTTGAAGAAAATCTTAATAATTTTTATCGTTATTCAAACAAAAAGTAAAAAAATTGCAATATAATATAAAAAGAAAAAAATATTATAACATTAAGATTTAAAAAATTATATACAAATTATATTGGTTTGTTAATTTCTTACACTTTTGTGCAAAAATATTAATCACATTTTCACCATTTTATTAAAGAGGTGGGAGCATAGATTGGTTTGGTGGTTGTCCTGAAATTTAATGAGACTGGTGATAGGGATATGTGTGTAAATATTATATGTTGAATAAATTAATTTTTTTAGTAGGTAGTTTAGTAATAATTATAAATGAGGTGTATAATCATAGTAAATAATAGGTGTAGAAATTTGCATTCTATAATATTTTCATGACTTGATAACCAACCCAAGGATCGACTATTCCTGGGAAACAAAGTTGCGTCTCATAGTAAATGCTTATTTTTAAACAATGGGGAAAAAATGCACTTTTGCCCAAAGATAATGGGCTCAAACACTTTTTTTTACCTATGTGCGAAAATAATCTTTTTTTTATTGCAGTTTTGGTCCCATTATTACTTTTTAAGACCAAACCTGCATTTTACCCCTTTCTTTTGCGATGAAACTGCAATTAACCCTCTTGGGATAAAAATTATAAAAAAGTATCGAAAATACAGGATTAAAAATGTAAAAAAGAAATAGAAAATGACCTTTTTAAATGAATTCAATCACTTGGGACCAAAATGCAATTTAAATATGGGTCATTTACAAATAGGTTCAAATGGTATGCATTTATTGGGTTTTAGTTCTATTTTGTATAAAAATACAATTTGGTTCAAAACCTACCCTAGAAGCCTATTAAACCCTCACCCCACCCTACCTTTCTTATCCTCACCTCTGTTAGCGAAGTCCCATCCTATCTGCCACTTTTGTTTTTAAAATTGACATTTCTTGTACTTTTTAATAATTTTCAAATTTTAATATTCAATATTTTTGTTCAGAATTTTACTACAATTTTGTTTAATATCTTTAGCTCAAGTTCTTTTTTTTTATGGTGCAATTTTCATTTTTTTTTTGCACAAGGATTCACTACTGATAATTTCAAAATTTTATTGAGTACAATCAAATAATTCTTTACATAGGCGTAATTATTCATGTTTTTTAAATTTTTATTGATTGTGCATTTTCAATAATGTTTTGCACATAAACCAAAATTAAAGAATAATTGAATTGTAAATTTTACTTCTTCTACAATTATATATTTAAATTTGAATGGACATACCACAACACTCAAATTACATATTTAAAGTTTAAATTGACAGATTTATAAATAAAATATATATTTATGCCTAATGCAAAAAATGAATAAAAATGCACAGATCCTCATCTTCAAAATCTTCTCCCCAGTTAGTTGTTGTCACTAAACTCAAAGATCTTCAATTCATCCGTGGAAGAATACAGGTTGAATGTGAAATACAAAATTCAAATGCAAACTTATTAAAAAATTACACAGTCATTATCATACCTATTATTCATATTCATACAGATAATTTCTCCAAATCCATGATTGCCATTATCATATTTTTCCAAATTCGTACATACTTTTTTCCAATCCATCATAATTGTTGCTTCGGTTGCACAATTTATAAGTAATACCAAAATCCATACAGATTTTTCCAAATCGAAACATAAAACACACACACCACAAGACATATAAAACACACACATGCACACCTACACACAACCACAATTTCAAGCTCTGTTTTTCCAATACTAAGCATAATTTTCATATTCATATAAAATCAAACTTTGTTTTGCCCATCATACATAGAATTACACATAAACATACCCACCTATTTTTTTAGAACAAGAAAATACAGTGCACCGTTGACGTCGAGCCACAAATTTTCCGATGCCGCCTAGTCGAATCCACCTAGAAACTGACGTCGTCGGAACTGGGCGGAGGTGTTGTTGTATCGGATTTGGGAGGAGTGCGGTGGGTGTCGGATCTGGGCGGAAGCGCGACGGAGGCACAAATCTTGGACATGGCGTGACAACGGCAGGTTGGGTGGAGGCGCGGTGGCTCATGGGAGGTCGCTGGATGGAGGCGCGGTGGCTGTGGGCGCCGCCGCTCGTCTCACGCGGTGGTGTCGGGAACCATCAATTAATTTGCCGGATTCCATGGAGATAGCGGGAAGATCCGACGTCGGTGGTGATGGCGGAGCCTTGGGCGGCGCCGCTGGTTGGGGAGGCTGGCCATTTTTGGCCGCCGTGTGTAGAGAGAGCAAAGGAAGAGAGGCGTGTGTGTGGGGAAGGGAGGGGGAGGGGAAATGACAGGGAGAGAGAGAGAGAGAGGAGATATTTGTGCGTGGGGTGGGGTGGGGTGGGTTTTAAAATTGTAATTTATTTTAGTGGGCCCCATATTTTGAACCATGATGTAATTTTGGAAATGGTTTTGAACCATCCCTTAATTTAAGTCTTAAAGTTGAACCTATTTGTAATAATTTCTTTAAATATAAACAATGCCATATATAATTTGAACTAGAATTCACAGTTTCATTATTGGATATATGACTAAAAAACAAACTTATTTATTCTTAACACGGCTACATAAAAATAAAATCAATATTACTTTTAACAATTCAAAATATCACTTTTATATTAATAACGATGAGAAACACACAAACAAAAATAAATAACAAATAATTTAAGACTAATATAAAAGAATAAGAACTTCAAGTCAAAGTAAAAGTTAAAAAAGTAAAATGTTTATAATCAGACAATGAACTGTTTCTAAATCTTAATATCCATATAAAATAATAAATTTTTGATATATTAACAAAATATAAATTTGTTGTTGAAATTGAGAATTACAAATAAAAGAATCTACTGAGTGAATTAATAAAAAAAATTAATATCAAGTACTCAACCAAACAAAATTTAAATTAAGCATTATTGCATTTCACAATAGTAAAATATTATACCATCGTTAAAATTTGAAATAAAAATAAAAAAAATCAATAAAGTAACTTAATTAAGAAGATTAATATAAAGTACTCAACATCGGTACACAAATGTGAAAATCATTCGATTTTTGACATCCATATTGTAATACTTTTTACAAATAATTTTATCCTTTTACGAAATCCAATACTTCTGACTAATCTATACTAAAGTTTTAATAATATAAAGTATGTGGTGATCAGTATCACCAATAAACCTGGATTCAAGATAAACTGGGAACAATTATCCAATCGTGTCATACTTTAATATAATAATACCTGATTCCTCTTCAAAAAAAAGTAGTACCCGATATTGGTATGTGCAGAAAAAAAAATGAAAAACGCATTTATTAAATTTACTGATTCAATAAGAAATTAATAAATAAAGATATATAAATCACACCAAATGACATTTAAATTAAGCAATATTGCATTTCACTAAAAACACAATGATTTCACCAACATTTATTAGTTCTGACTATCCTTCAACATCATCATCAAAATGATCACATTGACTTTCACCCAAAATATTTGAATGAATACTTAAATTGCCTATACATGGTGCAACAACACTTTTAATCACTTCTCAAGTAGAAAGTAAAAAAAATTAAAATCAAGACTACCATTAAAAATAACATAATACATATAAAATAAGTATCTTTCTTGTCAATTTTTTTCATACTCAAATTTCAGCCCTCTACCTAATGTCTTGAGAAAAATACATTAATCATGTTTTTCACTGTTATATTAGATAAATGAGAGAGTGAGTATGTTTTGTAGTTGTATTGAAATAGAATAGGATTTGTGAGTGAGTATCATTTGGAATTTAAGTGTTTAAAAAATATAATATAAATTAAAGTAGGTGAATTTAGTAAAATAGTAGGTGTAGATAGTTGTGTTATATAGTAAATTTATTTCTAAAGTTGTTCATTGATATTAAAAGGTGTAAGGTTGAGGATATATTGGTCTGTTCTACTATATTAAAAATATCATATACATGATCAAGAGTATCAAGTATTTAATCAAAAACCTCAATAAAATAATAAATATATATATATATATATATATAAGTAAATTATTAATTGAGAAAATTATAAAATGGTTCAAAAAAAATTAGTCCTAATTGTAAATTGGTTCAAAATATTTGTATAGACGCATATTTTATGCTTTTGTGCAAATATTTTTTATGAGTTTGTATAAATACTTTGAACTAATTTGTAATTAGGGTCCTTTTTTTGAACCAATAAGTAAGTTGCCCAAATTAAATTTGACAAATATAATAATCAATGCATGTTAGCAACTATTTTTGTATAGAAATCCATGCATGTTTTTAGAAAATATATTACAAAAACGTGGAAATCAGATTTCCACAATAGATAACATTATTTTGTTTGCTATTAATTAAATTCTAATATAAAATAATAACTATTAATCGGTAAATACAATATTTGATATATTATATTAAAAATATATATAAAGATTATAGATTTAAACGATAGGATAAATAAAAGCTTTGATATAATTAATACTACTCTGCGAATAAATGTGTGTATAATTCTTGGAAAAAGCCAAGTGAACACAATTCAACAAAAAAGTAAAGAGGAGTAAAGTGTTCACTGGTCAAATGTACCATAACTTGGAAACATGAATTTATTTGACAAATAAATACTCCCTCCATCACAAGATTTGTTCACACTTGCCTTAAATGGACGTCCCAAGATTTTGTTCACAACCCAAAAAGGAAATAATCCTCTCTCACAAAAGTCAATAAAGCATTAAGTTATCATTATTTTATTCAACTCTACACTCACATACTCCCATTTTTCTTAAAAAAAAAGGTTAGTCACATAGAGGCACACTTCATGAAGCTTAATTGCATAGAACCACCCCAATTTCCCAACATAGCAAAGAACCACAATTTGTGGGGTCCACAAGGCACAAAACCAATAACCCCTTTTCTGACTTTGCAGGCGTGTCAGGGTTGCAAACTGTTTTTTTAAATGGCTATTTTTTTCTTTTATCTTACTCTTTTGAATTTTAACATCTTTTTCTGGAAGCTTTTTTTTTTTTTTGCTTTTTTTATTTTGAAATTTATCCCCAAATTCATTCCTTTTTTGCCGAAATTTATCCCCAAATGCACAATCTCATTATCAATAAATATTTTTGCATATATAAAAATACTAAAATTACATCTAAAAATTACATTAAAAAAGCAAACAATGAATACCCTTACAAAGCCTCAAATAAAAATTGCATATCTGGTTGCAGAACACAATAATTTATTTGCATATCTGGTTGCAGAACACAATAATTTATTTGCATATTTGGTTGCATAATGCAAAAAAATAATTTAATGACACACAATTTATTTGCAGAAATGCTTGGAATATTTGCATAAACAGACTTTTTCTCAGTGCTTCTATTTGATTGAATACCTTCTCCTGTGAAGATAAACCTTCCAACAAATCCAATGTCTTCCATATAGATATCTTCACTTTTCATCTCCAGTATTCTTTTTTCTCCAGTGAACATATACCCTCCAATAATATACAAAAATACACAATATATTTTAAAAATTCAGTGGACACAAAATATGCAATTCATACTAACAATCAAATAAACTTAAGGGGATTAAACCCAAATAATCTGTAATTCAACAAATCAATAAATCAACAAATCAACAAAAGAGAGAGGCTGACCAGTCTCCAGCTTGAAAGGGAGGTCACCATCGAAACCTGGGAGATGTTGCGTACTTCGTAGACACCAGATCCGACGTCGTTTCTCCACCGCTGCCCTCGTCTCTCCAGATTGAAGCGCAGACCTTCGTCTCTGATGGTGGCCGCATAGATCCAATCTCGATCGTGGTTAGAGGCGGTGGTGGGTCAGGTGGTGATGACGATGGTGGTCTGATGGGCGGTGGTGGTGAGGCGGTGGGGTCTTGTGGGCCAAGGGGGCGGTGGAGCTGGGGGGCCAATGGGGCGGTGATGGCGGGTGGGGGCTGGGGACGGGTGGGGGGCTAGGAGCGGGTAGATAGAGAGAATTTAGAGGGTGGGGGAATTCTTACGGGGATAAAATAACGGAGATAATGGGGGTGAGGGAATTCTTATGGCAGAGGTGTTGGTCCCGTTTTCGAATGCCAAAATGGGAATTTAGGATTTTTTTTTTTGAAAACCTGAATGAGTTCAGTGTGGGACACTCAAGTCACTGCATTGCTGAGAGTCAGACGCATCAAGCCAGTGTGGTGACTTGAGGACTTAGCCTCTCAACAAGACAGTGACTCGGGAGGTTACACTTCAAGTCATTGCACTGATTAGAGGCTGAGCTACCAAATCAGTGTGGAGACTTGGAGACTCATGCTCTAAGCATCACAGTGATTCGAGATACTGAACTCTCGAGTGCGTGCTTAACCTTGTCAGTGAGATTGATTCTCCCTGACTGATTTTCTCTTTGAAATATACTCAGTGAGCATGTACTTTAAAAATGTTTATCAAATACTTAAGTAACACAAGAAGTTTAACGTGGTTCAGAGACTTAAGCTCCTACATCCACACTCCTGATTTAACAGGAAATCCACTACTGGGATTCTTGCTTTTGATGTGCCTTGGTGCACCCAGATCAATACAACTGACCTTGTTTTATTTCTTCCTTACTTCACTTCTAACCTCAACCAAAAAAACCTAACAATAGGGTTTTGGTTTCATTTAGGGTTTCTCCAACTAGGAGAGGTTTTTCCTTACAATGTGTTAGCCTTAAGCAAAGGTTAGGAAAACCTCTCTAAGCTAAGAGTTACAAGCTGGACACTCAAAGAATATAGGTGAAAAACTAAATGGTCAGTGTCCTAGGTGTAAGATGTGCCTCCTTATATCTCCTTTTGAAACCGCACTAAACTCTCACACCTTCACAGCTCGTAGGTGTTGATTTTTTTCTTCTCACACACACTTGAACATGCAGCTATAAGCTTGTATTTATAATGTGGATTCAAATGTAACCGTTGGAGGGAATCACATTTGAATCCAGACATTTAATAAGTTTACCTACTTTTCTTGGAATGCGGCCTTGTCAGTGTCGGATATGTTGTCTTGACTTGATTGGTCCACGTGGACTGAATCCAACGGATCTTTGGTTCAGTGGGCTTGATCAGGGCGCACTGACTTCAGATGACTTATCCTCCACTGACTTGATGATCTTCAGTAGACACAACTGTCTTCAGTGTAGTTGTCCTTCAGAGACTCTTGAAGATCTTTCCAAGAAGTTTGTCATAAGGCTGAATGACAAACTTCCCTGACCACAGTAGCCTGACTTCTTCAGGGCCTACTTGGTACAGCACTGATCCTCCTGATCATGCTCTTCACTGAGTAGTCCACTGACTTAGCTTAGATCAGTCAGGTTTATACTCAGTGGGGCATCCTTCAGGCTTCTCTTCAGGTTCAGGTCTATTGCTAAGGTTTCAGTCAGTTCTTCTTGATGTCATCTTGATTTCCTCAGGCTGTGTCAGTGAGTTCCCCCTCGCTGAGTTCCCCCTCAACTGAGTTCTTCTCAACTGACAACCTGTTTAATTGAACAATAACCTAGTCTGACCTGAAACTATAGATACAATCCTGACTGCTTCAAACCTATTACGTGTGCTTTTGGAAAATCATCAAAACTAAACATATCCCAACAATTTCCCCTTTTTGATGATTTCAGAACTACTAACACTCAAGATTTTCTATTACACGAGTAATGTCAGTGCAACACGTAATAGTTTGAAATCTGCAGAAATTCCCATAAATTTTTTAAAACATTTAAGATCTGTTCGGTTGTCCATTTTTTTTAACAAAACTGGATCAGTGGTCATGTGAACAACCCGTTCTGACACCAATTATTGGTCCCATTTTCGAATGCCAAAATGGGAATTTAGGAATTTTTTTTAAAACCTGAATGAGTTCAGTGTGGGACACTCAAGTCACTGCATTGCTGAGAGTCAGAGGCATCAAGTCAGTGTGGTGACTTGAGGACTTAGCCTCTCAACAAGACAGTGACTCGGGAGGTTACACTTCAAGTCACTGCACTGCTTAGAGGCTGAGCTACCAAGTCAGTGTGGAGACTTGGAGACTCATGCTCTAAGCAACGCAGTGACTCGAGATACTGAACTCCCGAGTGCGTGCTTAAGCTTGTCAGTGAGATTGATTCTCCCTGACTGATTTTCTCTTTGAAATATACTCAGTGAGCATGTACTTTAAAAACGTTTATCAAATACTTAAGTAACACAAGAAGTTTAACGTGGTTCAGAGACTCAAGCTCCTACATCCACGGTCCTGATTTTTAACAGGAAATCCACTACTTGGATTCTTACTTTTAACGTGCCAAGGTGCACCCAGATCAATACAACTGACCTTGCTTTCTTTCTTCCTTACTTCACTTCTAACCTCAACCAACAAACCTAACAATAGGGTTTTGGTTTCAGTTTGGGTTTCTCCAACTAGGTGAGGTTTTCCCTTACAATGTGTTAGCCTTAAGCTAAGGTTGGGAAAACCTCTAAGCTAAGAGTTACAAGCTGGACACTGAAAGAATATAAGTGAAGACCCAAATGGTTAGTGTCCTAGGTGTAAAATGTGCCTCCTTATATCTCCCTTTGAAACTGCACTAAACTCTCACACTTTCACAACTCGTAGGTGTTGCTTTTTTTCTTCTCACACACACTTGAACATGCAGCTATGAACTTGTATTTATAATGTGGATTCAAATGTAACCGTTGGAGGGAATCACATTTGAATCCAGACATTTAATAGGCTCACCTACTTTTCTTGGAATGTGGCCTTGTCAGTGTTGGACGTGCTGTCTTGACTTGATTGGTCCACGTGGACTGAATCCAACGGATCTTTGGTTCAGTGGGCTTGCTCAGGGCGCACTGACTTAAGATGGCTTATCCTCCACTGACTTGATGATCTTCAGTAGACACAATTGTCTTCAGTGTAGTTGTCCTTCAGAGACTCTTGAAGATCTTTCTAAGAAGTTTGTCATAAGGCTGAATGACAAACTTCCCTGACCACAGTAGCCTGACTTCTTCAGGGCCTACTTGGTACAACACTGATCCTCCTGATCATGCTCTCCACTGAGTAGTCCACTGACTTAGCTTAGATCAGTTAGATTTATACTCAGTGGGGCATCCTTCAGGCTTCTCTTCAGGTTCAGGTCTTCTGTCAAGGCTTCAGCCAGTTCTTCTTGATGTCATCTTGATTTCCTCAGGCTGTGTCAGTGAGTTCCCCCTCGCCGAGTTTCCCCTCAGCTGAGTGTTTCCTCAACTGAGTTCTTCTCAACTGACAATCTGTTTAATTGAACAATAACCTAGCCTGACCTGAAACTAAAGATACAATCCTGACTGCTTCAAACCTAATACATGTGGTTTTGGAAAATCATCAAAACTAAACATTTCCCAACAAGAGGGAAGAGAGAAAAGAGAGAGAGAAGAAATAGAGAGAAAATAATTTAATATTAAAATTGGACCCATCAGAAAAGGTGTAAAGTGTGTCTTTTTGAAATAAATTGTAGCTTTAGGCAATGTAGGGAAATTGGGGAGGCTTGGTGCAATTAGGGTCCAAAAAGTGTGGCTTGAAGCAATTAATTTCTTAAAAAATGTGTCAAGCCCAAGTGTGAACAATATCCTGGGACGGAGGGAGTATCACATAATTATTACAATACTAGTACGTACCCCCGCGAATTTCGCGAACTGAAAAAATATTTGTTATTATTATTTCAAATTATAAATATTAATTTTTTAAAAATATCTTGTAATTTTGATATAATTTTAAAATTGTAATTATAATTCAACAAATAATAATAGATCCTAAACATGAATAAATATTGTTGGGACATTGTCAGTTTTGATTAAGATCTCAAAACCCCTGAAAAGATGTGTGCATTTGTTTGTCAGGCTAGTCTTGGTTAGGATTTGTACTTAGTCATTTTACACTTCACAGGTACTCAGTAAGAGGAGCACTTGCTGATGACAATCAAGACTCAGAGCCTGAAGACGAAGTTTACCATCCTGAACTTATGGCAGTCTCCTAAGCTGGCTGAGTAAGTCTCAGTGATGAAGAGTATGACCCTGAGGTCATCACTAACTCAGTCCTGAAGGGAACGGGATGAAACTGAGTTAATGGGAAAGACTTGGAGTAGAGCCAAGCAATGCAAAAGGAATGTCAGCGTCAGGACAAGACCGGTGAGCTCAAGACAAAATGAACTTAATAAGACAAGCCTGAAGCTCAGGAATAAGTTATGACATTCTCACCTACCTGATGACGTGGACCAATCCGGGAAGGACACGCACGTACGGAACCTGACAAGAAGACTGATTTCAGACTGCATACTCAACGGGCAAGCATTTAATGTGCATTTAATGCAACTACCAAATCCATGCAAGGACGGCTGCTGCATGAAGATATGTCCGTTTGAAGCCACTCTACATAGTTGACAAGAAAGGCTATCTCTCCAACGGATAGTTTTTCAAATCACCTATAAATACAGAAGGCCTTGAACCCATTCAAGGTTACTGGAAATTTCCAAGCCAGAAATTACTCAAGCTCTCAAGCACTCAAAGCATTCAGTCTTTAGAAGAAGCACTCGAAACCATCTAAATTTCCCAAGTATTTCTTAGCAACTGAGAGTTAATCTGTATTCCAAAGAGCGTACAAGCAATATCTTAAGCTTAGAGAGATTATCCAATCCTTAGCATAGCTTTGTCTTGTAAGGATAATCTCAACCTAGTTGGAATCCAAACTGAAACCAAAACCTAAGTTAGGCTTGCTGGGAGTAAGTCAGTTAGTGAGTTAGTAAGGAAGTTTGTATAGATCAGTGAGGTTAGCTGGTCTTGGTACACCTTGGCACGTTAAAAAAAAGAATCCCTTGAGTGGATTTTCTGTTAAATCAGGCCGTGGACGTAGGAGCTTGAGTCTCTGAACCACGTTAAACTCCCTGTGTTCTTATTGCTTTGATATTGTGCATGCTTGCTATATTACTTATTCATTCATTGCATTCGGTTTATCAGGTTTGAATCAATCAGTCTGATCCTCTAAAAAGAGCACTGCCCTTACTAAACACTATTCAGAATTGAGTAAAACAAGTTTTTCATAAAGCAAACTAAACAAGACTTTAAACTATCAGGGCTCACACATTTCCGCACTGAACTTGAACTGATAGTTAGCCAACTGACCCTCACCCCTGTGAAGTCAGTAGGTGTATTATCAGCTCTTAGTTCTTTATCACTCTGAGTAAAGGGGACTCAGTAAGGTTTTAAGTTTGAAAATTGGTATACGTGTATTCCCCCCCCCCCATACACGTATTCCTCAGTCTTGTACCGGGACCAACAAATATAAAATTTAAAAAATATTAACTAATTCACACATTTAATCTCAAATTAGTATAACACAATACTTTTTAAAATTACAGTTTTTGTATACTTGCATGCCCAGTTTTCCCCATTATATGAAGACACAATAAAAATCGGCAAAAGTTTAACTCTAAAGATAGAATCCTACAGATCTAAAGGTAACATTTGACAAAAATGTTGTCATAATTAAAATAAAATATTGTGTAGATGTTTGTGTGGGAACAATTGATTAATGTGTTGGTATTTTTAATACACAATTCAACAATAAGAATTGACCCTTAGGTGCCAATCTTTTTTTTTTTTTTAATTTTCCACATGGACATTTCACATTTACAGATAATTTGCAAAAATAAAAAATAAAAAAAGAATAAAAAAATTGAAATTGTTGAAAAATTCAAAATTCTACTACAAAATAATATCTATATTTTACAGTTTCAAATTCAATTTTGCAGGTATTTATAATGGAAAAATTCAACCCTAAGAATTACGCTTAAGCGACAATTCGAATTATTTAAAAAAATTCAATTTCCTCCTAAACATTTCATGTATACATGTATTTTATATAAAAAAAATTTGCTAACCTTATGTGACATAGTATTATACATGGAAAGATATTGTATATCATGACAATATTTTTTTGGGAATAATGCTATTTCAGTGACAATATTTTTTAGGTAGTAAAATATTGTACAAAAAAAAAATTAATGTTACAATCTGTTATCCATGGTAAGATATGATATTTGATGGCAAGATTCTCAAAAGAATCTTGCCATCTTTTACATGACAATATCTTTTGCAAAATATTTCAATATCCTCCTACAAAATTAGCATATATAAATATTCTACAAAAATAAATTCCAAAAATATCTATCATTGTATTATACATAGTAAGATATTGTATTTTATGACAATATTTTTGGGAATAATATGCTATTTCAATGACAATATCTTTTAGGTAATAAAATCCTGTCCAAAAAAATTAATTTTACAATCTATTATCCATGGTAAGATATGATATTGGATGACAAGATTCTTTGGGAATCTTTCCATCTTTTACGTGACAATATCTTTTGCAAAATATTTCAATATCCTCCTACAAAATTAACATATATAAATATTCTACAAAAATAAATTCCAAAAATATATATTATTGTATTATACATGGTAAGATATTGTATTTCATGGCAAGATTATTTTGAAATGAGTGACAATGTCTTTTAGGTAGTAAAATCTTGTCAAAAAAAAATATTACAATCTATTATTCATGGTAAGATATGGTATTGGATGACAAGATTCTTTAGAAATCTTGCCATCTTTTACATGACAATATCTTTTGCAAAATACTTCAATATCCTCCTACAAAATTAGCATATATAAATAATCTGCAAAAATAAATTCCAAAAATATCTATTATTATATTATACATGGTAAGATATTGTATTTCATGACAAGATTTTTTGTGAATAATATGTTATTTGAGTGACAATATATTTTGGCTAGTAAAATATTGTCCAACAAAAATAATGTTACAATCTATTATCCATGTAAGATATGGTTTTGGATGACAAGATTTTTTGAGAATCTTGCCATCTTTTACATGACAATATCTTTTGCAAAATATTTCAATATCCATCCAACAAAATTAGCATATATAAATATTTTGCAAAAATAAATTCCAAAAATATCTAAGTAAGAAATTTAGTGTCCTTTTTTTTGAATTCGAATTCACTCCCATATATTTAACATATACTTTCCACCACTATGCCGACTGAATTCCAAGTTAAATTGAATTTTTTCGGATTAGTGGAGTGAAACACCAAAAATTTTGTGATATTATCAAACATTTGCTTTGTATGTGTAGTATTTGTACCCAATTTATTTCCGTGAATAGAGAAATGCATATGTGCAAAGGGATCGGGAGTTTACCTTGGCCGGAGGAAAGAAGGCACTGGGTTAGGCGGAGGAAAGACGGCGCTGGGCTAGGCGGGCCGGCTGTAATAGAGCAGCGAGACGGCGCTGGGCTACACGAATGAACAACTTAATACACAGAGAAAACTTTATACCAAAGATAATATCGCAAAAATTCATGAATTAAAATAAAATCCTAACCTTTAAAAGATTTTGGGAATGAGGCGGCATGGACATGGTAGGTGGCGGTGAGAATGGTCCGTGCTAATTGCAGAGGGGGCGGAAGCGGCGCTCTGAAAAACATCGAAGAAGAGTGTGGTGGTGTGAGGGAGATCGAATGTGAGAGAGACGACTTATGGGAGAATGAAAATGATAAATAATTATATTAACCCTAGTTACAAATCAATGGTTTAGATGTAATGATATAAAATGAATGGTTGAGATCAAAACTTAAACCAACTTTTAATGAAAGCACAATATTTCGAAATGGAGAGATTTGAGACATGCCACCTCATCCTTAGAATAAGGTGGTGTTGACACATCACCTTGAAAATGTTTGAAAATATATTATAATAAGATATGGAATTGTGTATTCTATAATATATATAAATTGATTTTATATATAATTGTTTAGTTATAGCATATGTAATACTATAAACTTTTATAAAAATGAAAGTATGAGATTATATCATATACTTTTTCATCAATATATAATTAGTTAGATGAAAAAAATATTTAATTCAAATAAAATTTTATGTTAGAAAAATTTGACCAAAATTAATATAGAATAAGCATTAGTTATGTAAATTATAGAATTATTTGTATAATTAAAATCAATGCAAATATATTATTTTGGAATTTGTAGGTTTTTGTAAAATTTGGAAAAAGTAAATCATAAAGATAAGTATAACCACAATTTAAATTTATGAACGAATTTTTAGGCATAAAAATAGGAGAATTAAAATTGGTTCACACAATGGTAATTAATAATCCCTTATTTCTAAGGGATTCACGATGTGTTCAATCATTTTCGGATTGGAACTATTAAATTTTTGTAAAAAAAATCAAATTTAAATCCCTAAATTAAAATTATAAAATTAATTCAAAAAAAAAATTGTAATATAAGGAATTCAACTAACAATGCGTAATATATGGAATTCATCAATACACACAAATTTAGTCATAAAATTACCATGATGAGAGATATAAATTTACAGAATTCATTATAATTTTGATAATTGTTCCACTAATTAATCTGATCCACCTATTTCAAATTAAACAACATATTTTGTGCCATTATATACTGAAAATGTATATCTGGAAACATTTACTTGAATCTTCTTTACTTAAAAATTGAAATTCTTGAATTTTTTTGCTATAACTTTAATTTAAATTTATTTATAATATCAAATGTATAATTTATTTTATTAATCTTGTCAATTGTTCATCCACGCATTAAAAAAACAAAAAAACCTTACGAAATTAAATATTCATTAGTATTAAACTTATAAATAAATTTGCATCAAATTAAATTTTATAACCATGATACAATTTCACCCAATAGAATCAAATTAAATAAAATCATGTTAACATTCGAAATAATTTTTTGAAAAAATTAACTTGAAATATAAAAAAAAATTAAAACAAACACATATATTGTATTCTTCAAATTTTCGATGAATGTATACACATCTTCAAATAAGACTTACGAAAGATGGATAGAAAAAACAGGTAAATAATTGGGAAATAAAAAACAAAATGAAAAACAGATACAAAAAGTAGAATAAATATCGGATGAATATCTTCGGTATTATTCAAATCTTTGATATATGTCTTCAAAATTTTGATAAAAGTCTTCAAATCTTTTACAAATGTTTTCACATCACACGAGAAAGTATTGAATATCTTGTATAATCTTCAAATCTGTGATAAATATCTTGAACTCTTGGACGAATCTATGATAAATGTCTTGAACTCCTTTATAATTACTTTCTAGGCACCATCGATTATAAATAAAATGAAATTTACAAAATCTAAACTAACAACTAAATAATATTCAAACACATCGATTCGATGATGTAATAATGATAATGTTATAACTTATAATCAAAAGATGCAACTCTACATATTGTGTTTACCATGATGATGAGAAAGGAGAAATTGCATAATATATATAGGAAATAAAGAATAAACACGATTGCTAAATTTAAGGACTTGAATTAACTACAATTATTCACCACCTAAACACAAAGTTGATCGAACGAACATGATACAAAGAGATAAAATGATCAATGGTTGTGAAACATTCTCTCCAAAATCCAAATATGGAAAAGTTAGGTGTATTATATATTATAGATGTGTGTCAATTAAAAAAAAAGAAGTTGGGATGGAAGGAGTAGAAAAAAAAAACACTTTAGGGCATGCTTAATCCCTCTATATACTAATAGGGAGTTTTATTTGCTTATGTGTCGAATTTTAGTGAGTTTTGCTTATGTGTCGATTTTGGTGAATTTTGTTTATATGTTGATTTTGATGTGTTTGCTTATGTGTCAATGTTTTTGTATTTTTTGTCATCTTATTATGAAGTTAATACACATATTTATGCATATGTGACAATTATATATTGAAGGTTTTTTTTTTTTTTTTTTTTTAGTTTGTGTATGTAGTGGTTAGTATCATCTTAACACCTGATACTATTTTTTCTAAAAAAATATATTAGTAAGGATTCAAAACTTGGACCTCTTGCATAATATATAATATACTTACCAACTAAACCAATACATAACTACTTATATATTTTGGAAAACTATTATATCTAACATTTGTCTATGAAAGTGTATTAGATGTTTCTCCATGTGATCTACATAATCCTACCATACTATAAAGCAAGGTATGATTTGTCCTATGTGGCAAAGCATTGTGCTTTAAAAAAAATATTTTTTTCTCCTTAATTAATTCTATTTGGGTGTTTGTTAGCCGTCCATTTTCGTGATCTAATCTTGACCTTTTGATTTGCATTTCCTTGCTCTATAAATTGTGAATGTTGGTCTCTATGACATTTCATCATCTTTCTCTTTTTGTTCGATTGCTTCATTCTATTTTCTTGCACTCTACCTTGTTGCCGAACGCTGAGCCTATTCTTTTTTTCTTGCTTTGGTTCTCGGTGATGTGGTAAATTACTCTTGTGTTGTGTATTTTTATCATTCGTAATAGTGATGATTTTTATATATGTGTACTTCTGTTGAAAGTTATTTTGATTTTAGGTGTTGTCTCCGTTGCCAAGTATTTGTGGATCGAGTTTCACGTGTTCGATCCGTATCATCATCTTTTTGGCGAATGAATGTTAGAAGGCGTATGACTGTGATTTCACGTGTCTCTCCGTATCATCATCTTGTGGGCGATTGACTTTTAGTAGAGACAATGTTTTGTAATGCAATTTTGATGATTCGCTTATTTTTTTTCCATTTTTTAAGTAGACGCAATGTAATGCAAGATTGATGAATCGATTATTAATTTCCATTTTATGTACACCTTCATTTCCTGATGGATGAAATCAGATGTAATACAACGTTTGTGGTTCGCCTATTAATTTGATATTCCATTTGTTCTTAAGTTTTGTGTAATCGAAAGACTTGTAATGCAACCCATATTGTTTGTCGAGTGTACCTCTTTTTTTCATTCTTGAATGTGTTCTTGATGGATGATGTGTATTAAAAGTGATTTACAAAAATTCATCCACTAACCAAAACTTATTTGCCTACGTCTTTAGTGGTAGTAATTACTTGTCATGCATGTTATTCCTTTATCATTAGTGGGGCGGTTACATCTCCTTTTTTGGACTTGGGTTTGTTCGGCGGTTACATATGAAATTTGGAATGTTTGGAATGGTTTGAATTTTGCATGTGATTTTTTAATTACTATTTTATGCATGTGTTGGCTTCATCTAAATTCCTAAAATAAAGTTTGGATTTTTTTCTCACTATCTTATTCCTTTTGATATCGACTTTTTTTTTTGGCTTATTATTTTCCAGCCTTGAACTTTATTTGATGAATGCCATATTCAGATAATTATAGTTTAATTTGGGCATTGAATAATTAATTAAATTGGAAATTGTATAGTCAGTAATGGGTTCAATGTTTGTGTGTGCTTCGTCAGTATGTACGGTAGGATATAGTCAATACGTTCGATTTTTGGGCAACTTGCTTTGATCATGATTTTCTAATTAATTATTCATTCATTTTACACTAAAGTTGGCTTGATTTCCTATATTATTTTGTATAAATAAATATGTAATTATATATATTCATGTTTCATTCATTTGTATTGATATTGGTCAAGATTTCCTATATTATTATGAATCAATTAATATGTAATTGTGTGATAAATTTTCATTCTCATTTTGCATTGAAATTGGTCAAGATTTCCTATATTATACTTGGCCCATTAATATGTAATTGTATAATCACAATTCATTCTTTTTTTGCATTGAAATTTTTCAAGAGTTTCTCTATTATTTGGCCAATTATTAGGTAACTATGTGGATTAATTTTTTGTCTCAAGAAATATGTTAATTGGTCCTACAATTTAGTTTTCCTTATACAGAGGATGTAATTGATTAAGTTGGTTGGTGGTACATGATAATCTTGATTATATCTTCATAATTTAATAATTATTTTAGTTAATTTTATTATATTTGCAATTAATTTTTTTTGTTTTTTTTTTCCTTTTTTTTCTTTTATTTTAGAGGGACAATTTTTTCCGCTGATGGCGGTATCTATATTTTCAGCTAACCGTGTTTAAAAATTTGAGTGAGCTTATTCAGGGACGTTTGTCTAAATAGTGTATTGGTGTTGGGACAATGTCAGTTTTGATTAGATCCCAAAGCCCCTGAAAAGATGTTATGCCTTAGCAAGTCAGGCTAGTCTTGGTCAGGTTAGCACTTAGTTATTTTACAATTCACAGGAACTCAATGAGAGGAGTACTCATTGATGACAATCAAGGCTGAAGCCTGAAAACGCAGAGCACCATCCTGAACTTACGGTAGTCTATCTAAGTTGGCTGAGTAAGTGTCATTGATGAAGAGTATGACACTGAGTAATGGAAAAGACTTGGAGTAGGGCCAATCAATGCAAAAGGAATGTCAGCGTCAGGGCAAGACCGTTGTTCTTGAGACAAAAAGAACTTAATAAGACAAGCCTGAAGCCTAGGAATGAGTTCTAACATTCTCACCAACCTGATGACGTGGGCCAATCCAGGAAGGACACGCACGTACGGACCTGACATGAAGACTGAGTTCAAACTGCACTTTTCAACGGGCAAGCATTAAATGGAGCATTAAATGCAATTACCTAATCCATGCAAGGACGACTACTGCATGGGAGATATGTCCATTGAACAACCCTATGAAGATGACTAGAAGGCTATTTCTTCCAACTGATAGTTTTCAAATCCATCTATAAATACAGAAGGCCTTGAACCCATTCAAGGTTACGGGAAATTTCCAAGCCATAAATTACTCAAACTCTCACGCATTCAAAGCACTCAGCGTTCTAAAAGAAGCACTCAAAACCAGATAAATTTCCCAAGTGTTTCTTAGATTAGAGAGAGTTATTCTGTATTCCACTGAGCGAACCTAGATATATCTTAAGCTTAGAGTGATTATCCATCCTTAGCATAGCTTAGTCTTGTAAGGATAATCACACCTTCATTGGAATCCAAACTAAAACCAAAACCCTCTAGTAAGGTTGTTGGTTAAAGTTGTTTAGTGAAGTTAGGAAGGAGTTTGTATAGGTCGGTGAGGTTAGCTGATCTTGGTGCACCTTGACACGTTAAAAACAAGTTAATCCCAAGTAGTGGATTATCCTGTTCAATCAGGATCGTGGACGTAGGAGCTTGAGTCTCTGAACCACATTAAACTCCTTGTGTTCTTACTGTTTTGGTATTGTTCTTAACTGCTTATTTATTTAAGTCATTCATTGCATTAGCTTTATCAGGCGTGAATCAATCAACCTGATCATCAACTTGAACACAACCCTACTAATCACTATTTTAGAAAAGAGTAATCAAGTTTTCAGAAAACAAACATTAACAAGTCTATAAAATTTCAGGGCTCACGCATTTCCGCACTGAACTCAAGTTGATAGTTTGCTAACTAACCAGTATTCAGTGCAGTCAGTAGGTGTGTTATCAACCCTGAGTTCTTTATCACTCTGAGCAAAGGGGACTCAGTCAGTTTGAAAGTGAGAAAAATTGGGATACATGTATTTCCCCCCATACACGTATCCCCCAGTCTTGTACCGGGACCAACAAGTGGTATCAGAGCAGTGGTTCAAAAGAACACTGACTTTGAATACTAATAGTTTCAGAGGTGAAACTGTTGGTGGTCACTGAACAGATCTGAGTTTGCTCTTCACAAAACTTGCATCACCATGACTTCGAGGAGACTTGAAACTTCATTACCTGAATTCTCTGTTTCTAACTTTGTCTATTGGAAGTTCAGACTTGAGGCACATCTAGATGCCATCCATGACTAGATGCCGCGTGTTATCAAGGAAGGACCTATCAAGATCACTATCCCTAATGTCAGAGGACTGGGGTATGAGCATCTTGAAATTGGCGTACAGGTTCCTAAGGAGAGGAAGGATATGACCAATGATGAAATCAAAATGGTGGGACTGGACAATGTGGCCAGAAATATCATCTTGCATACGGTGCCTTTCGAGGAGTTAGCGAGGCTGATGAAATTAAAGACGGCTAAGGAGGTCTGGGATGAGCTGACCAGGATGTGCGAAGGGTAGAAAAAATAAAGGGGAACAGGAGGAATATTGCCATTCAAAAGTTCGAAGCATTCGAGATGCTGCCTGATGAGACGATAGATCAGATGGAGTTAAGATTCATCAAGTTGATGAATGAGTTGGTGATGTTGGATAAGGATGTTCCAAAAGAGATGTTGCTTCTAAGATCCTGAATGCCCTTCCTGAGAGATGGGACAACAGTGTAATCATGCTAAAGAACACTCAGGATATGAGTAACATAACTTCTGCTTTACTTTTTTCAGAGCTTAAAGCACTGGAATATGATCTCAACAAGAGAAAGAAGAAAGTTCAGCAAGAAGAAGAGGAGAAAGAGAAAGCTCTTGAGAAAAGCGTGGTGTTCAAAGCTAAGTCAGAACCTGTCGAGTCTTCATCAAAGTCACTGATGGAAATGAGCAAGGAAGAGCTTGCTGAGGAGTACAGCCTGATTGCCAGACGCTTTGAAAAGCTGAATTCCAGGTTTGGTCATTATTAGAAATATTATCAGGATACTCATGACAGGAAATCTGAAGGAACCCACCAAAGCTCACAAAGATATGAGGAAAGAAGGAACACTGACCAGAGAAGAGATCGTGGCGATGAAAGAAGATACTCAGACCCAAAGCCCGATCGAAGAGATGAACAGAGACATACTTGTGATGATAGGCACTCAGACAAGGCTGAAAGCTCATCTAGACCAAGGGAACCTGACTCAAGAAGGAACCCTGAGCCGAGAAAGGAAAAAGGTGATGAGCAAACTGCATGTTACAACTGTAACAAGAATGGTTGATGAATGCATTTCTGCACTGAACTCAAGTTGATAGTTTGCCAACTGACCAGCATTCAGTGCAGTCAGTAGGTGTGTTATCAACCCTGAGTTCTTTATCACTCTGAGCAAAGGGGACTCAGTCAGTTTGAAAGTGAGAAAAATTGGGATACGTGTATTCCCCCCCATACACGTATCCCTCAGTCTTGTACCGGGACCAACAATTGGTTATTGTATCTATTGTGGAGAAGCTTGAAAAATATGGACAGTTGTTTGTTTTCACATTTGGTTTCGAAAATGTAGTGGATATGGACCAAATTAGCATAAATTGGCAGGTTTAAAAAATGCATGGATTTTTTGTTGCTTATATTTAGTTGGTCGATCTACAATTGGAAATTTTGTAATAACCGAATTAAATATATTTTCTCACACTATCGTCTTCTTGGTATCCTACCATATTATAAAGCAAGGGATGTTTTGTCCTTTGTGGCAAATCCTCATGCTTTAAAAAAAAAAAAATTCCTCCTTGATCCATCCTTTTTGTGTATTGAATTTTTGGATTTCCAATTTTAACTCAAACATTACTTGGAAGAGTGTATTAACAAAATATGTGGTTGTATATAACCCGTGACATTTGTATTATTTTCTTGGATGGAAAGAGCTTAAACCGTGCAAATTTGAGCTTGCTATTTGGGTCAACTCCTTGAATTCCTTCTTTTCTTGGATGAGAACAATATTTATTGCTTACTCATTTTTTAATTGTGTCCCTTTTAGTATTAGGAAATTATTAACTTGGTGTACCAAAATTAATTTTTTTATTTATTTGAAGTATTGTTTAAATTGTTTGTGAGAGTGGAGGACATTTCGTATATTAATTCAAACTTGATATATGAGTGAATATTTATTCATAGATAAATATAGCCTCTAAATATGAAAAAGAAAAAAACGACTAATAAATTTATAAAATTTTGTTTGGGTTGCTATTCACATGGATGTACATAATATTGGTTGCACTTTATAAATGAAATCTTAAATAATTTTCCAACCTTTTGACGCAGCATATGGCAAAATCTACAAAAGTTATTCACCAGAGGTTTGACGATTTTTTGAATAGTTAAAGACTATTTTATTTTAATTTTTTAGATTTTAGGATTTTATCATTTTTTTTACATTGTAAATGAATTTATTTGTATTCTTTCCTATGAATTTCTATTTAAGTGGGAATATTGATAATATGACATATCTCTACATATTTCACATAGTTTCAAAGTTGTCTATATATCATCATATCCCTCTATCGGGTTATATTTCGTCTCCATATTTGTTACGATAGATAGTAAATAATCAATATAAATTGAAAATTTTAATTTGTGCATTAAATTTTATTAGCAATTAAAGGAAGAAAATGCCAATCAATTAATACTGCAGCACACTCCCATTAAGAGGATTGTCTGCATTCTCATACATAAGCTAATATATATTTTTTAACTTTTAATATTTTTTTACTCATTTTCATTTGATATAAAAAAAAAACCATGGCGCTACATTTTTAGTATTAATTTAAATTAGCTGATCTAGCTGATGCTTTACTAAATAAAAAAAATTACATTAATTCACATTTAATCAAAATGTGCTCTCTACTTAAAAAAATATATTCAAATATGAAAAAAAAATGGCAGTCTCCTTATTTGCTAAAACATGCAACAATTTTTTTATAATAATTACTATGTTTGTTTAGAGGTATAAAATTATTAATATGATCTAATATTAATTATTCCTATTTACAGTATATTAAACTTGGTACAATATATAGAATTGACCAAAACATTTCCAATACATGTACTATTTGATGGGTATTAGTTATTTTTAGTAAAATGTATTAGCTGTTTTTACTGAAGAATATTAATTATTTTCACTTAATGGTATTAGTCGAATGGTACAAAGAATATTAGTTGTTTAACTAAAGGATATGAGATGGATACACTAAGAGTATTAGTTGTTATACTAAAAGTATTGCAAATTGGTTATATATGAACTAATTTCACGCTATATATACTCATACAATTGTTAATTAATTTCAATTTTATCCTCATTAAAGTCACTATTTATCCATAAAAATAATGTATATCGATGTAATTTAGGAATAAATCATTTGAATTGGCCTTTTTATAATTGTTGGCATAGAATTTTTTGGATTTCTCATGCATAATTCAATATATTATTTTATGTACCTTTAAATTGCTATATTCATTAAGTTGATCATTATATCTTTTAGAAGACATTAATCAAACATATTAGAAATTTCGAGATTAGAAGACACTATTAGAAGACATTAGAAATTTTGAGATCTCTATGAGATGCAGTGGCTAGCATTGTATAGTGCACCCATATTTATGTTCAAATAGTGTAGGGTCATTTTTTTTATTCCGTTAGATGAATTAGCCAAATTTGGAAAAATTTAATTTCAAATTGTGATTAATATTAGTGGAATTTAGTGTTTGAAACCCTCATGAACTGAAATTCCATGTCAAGAGTGCTACGCCTAAAATGAAAAAAAGGGTCAGCGGGGAAATCTGCATCAAATTTATAATCAGTGTTAAAGTTATTGGACCATTTCCAAACTGACGTGACTTAATGTTGCTGCGACATTTTTTTTTCTTTGGGCTTAAAAAAATTGATTTGTGATTATATTTATTTGTCTTGTAATACATTAGAAATCATTCTGCCTTTTTGTTGACTTTTAATAGTTAGTATTCCCATTGAGTGAGTTTTAATTATAGACACAAAAAATAAAAAAATTAAGAAAATTGCACAACACTATTTATTGTTTAAATATATAAAAATATGTCATCTTACGTCTGGCAAGTTACTTGACCAATTTTAAAATTTGATGTTATTCATGGATCATGGTTGCAGATTTTGTGTGTTGTGTGGCTGTGTTTTTTATTCATCTATCTACGGCATGCACGAGTGTGTTCGTATTTATATTTTTCTTTTGATACCTTCGTCGCTTGATTATATACCCTAAGCCTAGATTATCGAGTATATAATTTTGAATTGTGATTAATATTAGTGGAATTTAGAGTTTGAAACCCTCATGAACTGAAATTCCATGTCAAGAGTGCTACGCCTAAAATGAAAAAAAGGGTCGGCTGGAAATTCTGCATCAAATTGTAATGAGTGTTAAAGTTATTGGACCATTTTCAAATTGACGTTATTTTATGTTGCTGCGATATTTTTTTTTTCTTTGGGCTTAAAAAATTGATTTTGTGATTATATTTATTTGTCTTGCAATAATTTAGAAATCATTCTGCCTTTTTGGTTGACTTTTAATAGTTATTATTCCCATTGAGTGAGTTTTAATTATAGACACAAAAAATAAAAAAATAAAAAAATTGCACAACACTATTTATTATTTAAATATATAAAAATTTGCCATCTTACGTCTGGCAAGTTACTTGACCAATTTTAAAATTTGATGTTTGTTGATAGGCGAGCAGCCGGGCAATAAGATTAAGATAAATAAATACTAAAATAATAAATCAAGAAGTCATTAAGAGCAAAAGTCAAAGAAGGATGAGCAGCAGGAAATAAGTCCGAGGAGGCGAGCAGCTGGATGATAGCCCAGGTCAAATGTGGACGAACAGTAGGTCAGACGAGCAGCTGGTCACCAATACGCAAAAAGAGAGGAGAACAGCATGACCAAGAAGAGTAAAAAAGGAACCAAAGAGGTGAGCAGGCGAGCAGAAGGGCATCTCGGAAGTTCATCAGAAATCCCACTAATTAGGCATTACTTTAGGAGCAAGCAAGTGTTTTAACACTTGTCATTGTAAAAGATGTAATAGCTTAAGGATATAACAAGTGTCTTAACACTTGTCAAGTTGTAAATAGAAGTGATTAAGGAGGTGACACCTTATGCTTGCTTGTACTTTATATATACCCCTTCATAGGATAGTAAAAGGTGAAAAACAAGCAAAAACTCTTGCAAATTTTCTCCTTAATTTCTCCTCACAATAATTTAGCTTTAATCTTTGATTTACCCCTTATTTTGATGATCTTCCAAGCTTAAAACAACCACTAATTATCTAAGCCGAATCAAGATCACCATCAAATGGCGCTAGAAGGATGGTCCGAACCTCGGTTGATTGAAGATCTAAAGAGTTTTTTTGAAAAGCCGCCGGAATCTGCAAAAATCCGGTAATAGGTCACCGGAAACTGGGTTTAGGAGTATAAGTTGGTTGTTTGTGTGGAATTGAGTAAGTTCTAAAAACTTGAATGCATGTATGTATGAATAAGGGTTTGTAAATAGCCAAATCCATACATGCAAGGCTAGTTGTTTTTAGATCGACACTCATAAACACAAAACTCTCACCAAAGAAACATTCGATATTTGGAAAAAATGGTAAGATCGCAAGAACCACAAGAGTCGAGTACACATCAGGCTAGCAAGTCCCGGACTAGAATATCATCAACGGGTGATCATGCAAGAACGGTGCGGACGATGTCTCGAAGAAATGTGCAAGTCACCATCGATACTCTTCCTCCTGAAGTGGAGGCCTTGGCCCAGAATCTGGAGGAATTAGCGAAAACAATTGCCGTCTTACAATCTTTGCAAAGACGACAGGAAGCTGCCGGACCATCAAGAGCCCCGGAGGCGAGCAACCGGGCAGCAGGGCAAAGGCCATCCAAAACCCCGGAGGTGAGCAACCGGGCAACTGAAAGAAAAACCAAGCAACATGAAGATACAAGAATGGATGAGGTTGATAGTGATCAAGCAAGGAGGGCCAAGGGCAAAACCCCAATAATTGAGCGATTGGGAAGCCGTGGGGAATCTACTCCAGGGGGTGGCGAGGAGTCGGGCAGCAGAGAAATGAGGAATAGGAGCCATGCCGATAGAGGAAATCGAGCGGAAAACCATGAAGGATATAAGAGATAAAACCCTCAAAGGAGCGGGGAGCGAGCACACCCTGCTGCTCGCCCCTCTATCCACGATAGGCTCAGAAGATCGGCTTTTAGCCGCTTAGGTCCTAATGGGGCTAGCAACATAGCTCAACAAGCTCCACAGGAGAGACGTCCCGTTAGCAAGGGACTGCATCGTGGTGAAGGCATCGAACTGAACCACAATGAAAAGCCTTCTAACGAAAAAATGCCTCCGGATAAGTTGCTTGACCTCAAGAGGGCGGTCGAGGAAATGAGAAAGCAATTAGAAGCCCAAAGTGGCATGGGACCAACGGTGTTACCATCATCACCCTTATCCTCCGCAATCTTGAATGCACCAGTTCAAAAGGAAATGCAGTTCCCGGCCGTTAGCCTGTATGAAGGAAATTCAGATCCGAAAGTACATTTATCTAAATACACCGATTACATGATATCGGTAGGAGCGTCAGATGCAACACAATGCCGCAACTTCCCGTTAACCTTAGGTGATGGCCCTCACAGATGGTTCTCCGCACTTACCCCTGGCTCTATAAACTCGTTCATGCAGCTTAACAAGGAGTTCTTATCACATTTTTCAACGATTGGGTCTTATCTCACACAAAGACACCGACTAGCAGATTTGAAACAAGGAGATGAGGAATCTAATAGAGCATTCCTCGAGAGGTTCGATAAAGTTCTGTTAGAAGGTGAGATGGTGAGTGAAGACACCAAGATCGTGGCAGTGATGGAAGGACTCAGAAAAGGAACGAACCTCTGGAAAGAAATGCACTTGGCTTTCCCTAAGACTTATTCTGAATTCAGGCACAAGACCGGTGTGTATATTTCGATGCAAGAAACTCTACAAAAGGAGTTAGGGGACAAGGCTGATTCCAAGAAGTCGGGAAAGAAGTCAGGAGGGGAATACAAAGCCCCTAAAATATGAAGGTTTTTCAGTGAAGGTGCGGAGTTGAAAGAGAAGTTGAACCATGTCCTATCTACATCCATAGAAGTTGTGTACAACAATGTGAAAGATAGAGACATGTTGTCAGTGTTGGGAAAATAGGGGTGCCCGGAATCTATTCGGGATGAAATTTAAATACGAATTTAAATTCAATTATTACTAGCATGAATTAATCCTAATTAATTCAAATAATAATTCCAACAACTAATTTATCATCATGCATGTTGAATTAATTCACATATAATCTATGGCGGAATAAACAAGAAAATATGTGACTTACGGACCTCTTGTAGAACTTGGCCTTTGAATAAAATGGGATGATCACGATCACACTTTATCAACCCAAAAGCCTTCTCAAGTATTTCCCTTTCGCCTTACTTGATCACCGGTGGGAGATGCTTTCAAGTAATTTAAATAACTAAGGAAAAAGAAAAATATCTATGATCTTGATTTTTCCAACACATGGAATTATGTACTTGGGGATGAAATAATCATCCCCTATTTATAATATAGGGTGGCCAAAATTTTGGTGGTTTATGGGCTTGGAGAAAATCTTTTCTTAGACTCTAAGAAATCTTGAATATATCTCATATATATTCTTTTCTTCATAATAAAATATTCCACAAAAATCTCACTCTCCTCACAAATAGGTAAATTTCGAAAATAATAGAAGAAAAGTACAAGATTTGGATCTTCTTGAATATATGAGATAATCTTGTATTCCAAGAATACTTATCTTCCATAATATCTTTCCAAGAAAATCAACAAAATCTTTTCTCTCCTAACAAACACAATTTTCGAAAATTTCAAAGAAAAATCAGCATAATATTATCTTTTTATTTTAATCACCTTATCATTATTGGGCTACTTAATGGGCTACTTGAGGGACCTTTAAGGAGAATTAAGATTGGACCTCCTAATGGACTTCTGAATTTCAATATTGAGCCCCATCCATTAATATTAATTATTACCACTAATAAATTAATATTGCACTATCCATCTTAATCCATATTACGATAATATGGGCTCCCGATTATTATTTCCCGCGTTTAAGATTATCAAGTCCAATAATTAATTAAGCTTCTGAATAGCTCTAAATTAATAAATATATTTCACCTTGGAGTAAAGACAGCTCAACATTATTATCCGTACCGAAGAAACTAATTCTTCACTTGCAAGATTTAGTACGATAAAACTTCTGAGCCCACCAAGAGGACTAATCACACGAGCCGTACTCGCACGCGTTTCTCCGTATTAAATCTTAGCAACTGTCGTATGATTAATACTACTGCCCAAAGAACAAGGTTCGAAGTCACAATGATTCTCACCCAACATGAATCAAAGCAGTAACCATTAAGCACATACGGTCCTATTTAAGTGACGGAGATTAAGAAATAAACAACCACTAAGGTCTAATTCTTCACATTTCAGAACAGAAGAATTTATCCTCGCTGTAGGTCCTCTTCAACACATACTAAATGTGCTAGTGCAATCTCTTAGTCAAGACAGACCAATCTGAGACTTACACATCGACCTTTCACGGCGGATTTTTCAATTCCACCTAGGTCGTGAAAATGTACATTTAGTTACAAGGAAACTGTTAATGTTGTCTTCCGTGATCGGGTATCACCACATTAACTACAATGTAACTAGTACCATTATGAACTGTTTGCAATAAATATTCAACATTCAATCATATCTAAAGTATATGCGATAAAAGAATTATTCTCATAAAATAAGTGTTTGATACACGAGTTATACAAAGTAAAAGCATACTTTCACGTATAACTCCAACAGTCAGAACCTCGGAAAATACGACAAGAGCGAGGAAAGCTAAACCCCAACAAGTACTGTGCATACCACCAGAACATAGGTCATTTTACATGTGAGTGTCGAGACCTCCTAAAACAGCTATGGAGGTTCTACTAAGAAGGGAAGCTGTCAGAGTTCGTCAAGAGGCAGCCAGGCAAGAGGCTCAGGGTGACAGTTCCATCCAGCTCAGAGGATGATGAAGAAGATGAACAGCCGAGCAGGATAGACAAAAAAGGAAAAAAGACATTCATAGCCCCGACAGAACCCGTTCGAGAGATCCTAATGCTTGAGCCGGTCGGCCCCGTGGGAGGTTGTTCAGACGGAAGGCCCCCAATGTCCAAAAGAAAAAAAAAGGCAGGTTTAAGGGCGGTGGCTCAAGTTAGAGAAGTAGGAGTAAACCAAGCTACTAAGAAGACGGGAGACTTGGTCTTTTCCGAGAAAGACTTAGATGGAATACTCACTCCACACAACGACTCACTGATCATATGTGCTAACATCATAGGAATCCGAGTCCATCGCTTGCTTGTGGACACCGGCTCCTACACAAACATCATATTCAAAAGTACATTAGATTAGTTAGGAGATTTTGAAGAATATATACAAAATGCAATCATAAGATAGTAGGGTTCGGAGATGCTGTAACCGTTCCCTTAGGTTTAGTCATGTTACCGGTCGAGCTTGTATCAACCGAGAATCCTGAAAGGAGACTGACTAGAATGGTAGAATATTTAGTTGTAGATCAACAGTCTGCCTACAATGGGTTTCTCGGTCGTCCTTTTATGAATGAATTCAAAGCGGCCGTTTCGACGTACTACTACTGTCTTAAGTTTCCAACTCCAAAAGGTTCAGGTACAGTTAAAGACGATCAAAAGAAAGCTCGAGAATACCTCCTGCAACTTCAACCTAAAGATAACAAAGTGTCTGTCACGGACGAACAGCCGAGCAGCAGGGCTGAAGATGAACCATCCGTCTTAGATGAAATCATGGAATCTGTTAATACTGAGATGATGGAGGTAGACGACCAGCAGGGGGGGAGCAAGCAGGAGGACTTTGGCAAACAACAAGAAGAGGAGGCCGTACCTAAACCGAATAAGGTCGAAGATATAGAGCCAAGGCTGGAGGCAGAGCCGATGATCGAGGATGAACTTAACCTAGAAGGGCCCATTATTGATCCTCGTTGGAAAAACCAGAAAAGAAGAGCAACCCTAGTTGAGGAGTTGGAGGCAATAAAAGTCAACCCGAATCGAGGACACTTGGAACTATTCATTGGGTCTGAGCTCCCTGAGCCATACAAATCCAGAATGAAAGAATTTCTCAAGTCTAATCTCGATGTATTCGCATGGTCGCATGCTGATATGGTAGGCATTAGCCTTGAGCACGCTTGCCATAAGCTAAATATTGATCCAACTAAAAAACCGGTGAAATAAAAAAGAAGAAAATTTGGGCCTGACAAGTACGAGGAACTGGACATGGAAGTAAAGAAGCTACTTGACAATGACCTTATCAAAGAAGCTCTATGCCCTAGATGGGTAGCAAATCCGATATTAGTACAAAAGTCAAATGGCACGTGGAGGTTATGCATCTAATTCACCGATCTAAATACCGCTTGCCCTAAAGATAACTTCCCACTGCCACATATTGACCAGTTGGTGAATAACACGGCAGGACACGAACTTCTCACCTTCATGGATGCATTTGCAGGATATTACCAAATCCCGATGCACCCGGACGACCAGGAGAACACAACATTCTACACCAACAAAAATTTATTGTGTTGGAAGAGGATGTCGTTTGGGCTAATCAACGTAGGAGCCACATACCAAAGACTTGTTAACAAAATGTTCGATGAACATATTGGCAGAACAATGGAAGTATACGTGGATGACATAGTCATAAAAAGCCCGAAAAATGAAGACCATTTGGAACACCTAACACAAGCATTCGAGATACTCTGAGCATACAACATGAAGTTAAATTAAAAAAAGAGTAGCTTTGGAGTTCACTCGGGAAAGTTCCTTGGACACCTGGTCAGTCAGCGAGGTATTGAGGCAAATCCATCGAAGGTAAAAACGATCATGGACATGCAACCACCAAGATCAGTTAAGGAGGTCTAACGACTAACCGGATGCTTAGCAGCTTTGAATAGGTTCATTTCAAGATCAGGTGATAAATGCCGATCTTTCTTCGACGCTATCAAGAAAGGACAGTTCCAGTGGACAAGCAGTTGTCAACAGGCATTTGAGCAACTAAAGGAGTATCTTAGCGACACTAAGATTCTGTCAAAGCCTATCTCAGGGGAGAAACTGTACCTATACCAAGCTGCATCAGAGGTGGCAATCAGCTCGGTCCTGGTTCGAGTAGAAGGAAAGTTCCACTTACCGATCTACTACGTAAGTCAGGCCTTACATGAAGTAGAAGTCAAATACTCACCCATGGAAAAGTTGGCCTACACACTGGTAATAAGTGTAAGAAAGCTACGACCTTACTTCTTTGATCATCAAGTGGAGGTGCTAACAACATTCCCACTAAGATAAATTCTGCAAAGGCCTGACACTGCTGGCCGCCTCCTTAAGTGGTCGCTAGAAATAAGCTAGTTCGGAATATCTTATGCACCTCGAACGGCGATCAAAGGACAAGCATTAGCCGACTTCATAGTCAAGCTAACCTTCCCTCAAGATCCGACGAGAGGTCATAATCATCCATGGCACATGTATGTGGAAGGATCATCAATTAGTACAGCGGTATGAGCCGGGATAGTGCTGATCAGTCCAGACAGGCAAGTGTTCGCTTCAGCTATCAGATTTGAGTTCATGGCAACAAATAACGAAGCTGAGTATGAAGCACTGATTGCTGGACTACGATTAGCTCTAGCTGTGGGGGTAAGAAAAGTCCAAATTTATGGAGATTCCCAGCTGATAGTCAACCAAGTCCGTGGAGAATACGAGGCAAAGGATGAAAATATGGCCTTGTATCAGAAGATTGTTGCTCATTTAACATCACTATTCGAACAAATTTATATTGAACAAGTGCCGAGGGATAATAATACACAAGCATATGCACTTGCTCGCCTGGCTACTAGCACGAGACCAGCAGAACTTTCAGAAGTTACAATAACAATGTTAGGATAAATGTTGTATAGTTTTGATGAGTTAAAAATAAACCAGAGAATGTAATAGGACCATCTGGACCTGTTAGCCAGATGATGAACTAGAATATGACTTAGTCTAGGGGGAATTCCCAGACCAGAAGACCTCACCAGAAGAGTCACCAGAAGAGTCACCAGAAGACTAACCAGAGGACTCACCAGAGGACTCCACCCGAGGACTTCACCAGTTGAGACTGACCAGAGGCAGAGAACTTTCCCCAGACCAGACGAGTCCGGACCAGACGAGTCTGGTGAAACAAAAGATGCTCAGAATTATCTCCTGATTCAGATGAGTATTCTGTTTCTTAACCAGATCAGGACCAGAAGATATCAAGGTTGCCTGGTGTCTGGAATTGCCTTCTCTGGAGAGAATCAGAGTTTGGCATTGGATGCTATTGACCGTTGGTGATTTAAATCAAGTCAACAAGATCAGGATTGGAAAGTCTCGAAGTCAATCAATCCAAGGATCTCACCAACCCAATCAATCAATTAGGGAATTGATTGATTGAAGCTTCCCTAAATAGAGGATCTGATTGGATTAGCTCTCCAACGGCTATTCCCTAATCACCTCTATATATACAGAGTGCAATCTCAAGAAAAAGGGCTATAGAGAATCATATGCGCACGAAGTCATATTCCACGCTCTTATTTATCAAGCATATAGCACTCTTATTTTGTTCATACTTACATATTCACTCTTAAGGAGTAGTTGGACCTCAACCTGTTCATCTACAAGATAAGGTTGAAGGTTGTTGTCTTTAGATCAAAGTTAGATCTAAAGTGTTTGTAAGACGGAACTGGTACTTCACAATTCCAGTAAGTAAGTTGGTTATCTGTTGGTTAGTGAGACCCCTTTGATCAAGGGAGAGTGGACGTAGGATATTCAGATCTGAACCACTATATATCCGATCTTATTTACCATTTTCTGCATTTAATTTATTGCTTATTTTAGTGTGCTCTTGTGAAAAGAACTTTTCCAAAGGCATTTACTTTAAAGCTTCCGCAATTTATCAATCTAGTGGGACCAACAAGTGGTATCAGAGCAGTGTGTCCAAAGACCAATGCTTTGTAAAGCTTTTTGGTGGTCACCGGGCATATCTATTGCTCTTTATTGTGTTTTGGTTAAATTTTTGTTAAATCTCTTTAGTAAAAATGTCTGCAAAATCTTCTTACAAGAGACGTAAGTTAACAGAATTCTCTTTTGAGGATTACAGCCACTGGAGCTTCATGATGAGTAATCATCTTGGAGCTATTCATCACCGCATGTTGGATGTGGTAGAGAGTGGCCCAATTAAATTTTACTGGACTCCTATTGATAGTGGCAGGTCAGAGTCCAGGGAAGAAACAAGTGAAACTGCCCAGAAAGCTGCTGAGGACAGAGTTCCCAGACAGAGAATCCTCAAGAAGAAAGAGGAGCTTGACAATGATGAAAGAAAACCTTATAATTTGGACCAGGTGGCACGAACTGAGATCATCAACACACTCACTAAGGAGGTGATAGAGAAGGTCAGAACCTGTGCCACTGCCAAGAAGATGTGGGATAAACTTGCCCTGCTCTGTGAAGGAACAGAGAAGATCAAGGATAACAAACTTCAAGCTGTTCAACACTCGTTTGACACCTTCAAAATGAAACCAGACGAGACCATTGACCAGCTAGATATGCGTCTCACAAATCTCCTCAACAAGGCTAGTGCCTTAGGTAAGACCTACTCTGAAAAGGAAATAAATAGTAAAATATTACGTTCACTAACCAACAGGTGGAGAATCAAAGTGACTGTGATTAAAGATAGCAAGGATCTCAACACTCTGGATGATCTTCTGCTGTCTGATCTTAAAGCCTATGAATATGATCTACAAGAGGAGGATCAAACAGAAGAGGTTTCCTCTTCTGGTCAGAAGGGAGTTGCCTTCTCCTCTACCATCAAGACAGATGACAAATCAAAGGAGTCTCCTGCAGATGACCTGAGTCTCAAGGAACGGGTAGCACTCTTAACTCACAAACTGGATAAAATGAGTTCAAAATATGGCAGGTACAAAAAGCACTTGAAGGAATCTACCAGAGACAGGAAGAGTTCCTTCAAAGCTGCAGATAAAGAGAGAAAATCTGGAGACTCAAGGGAGACCAGATTCAGAACTCCAGCTCTGGGAGATCAGATTACCAGAGGAGGGATGGCAGTTCTGGCAGACCAGACTACCAGAGGAGAGAAAGTAGTCCAGCCAGAACAGAATACAACCAGAGGAGGAGATATCTAAGCCCCAGTCCCAGAGGAGATAACACCTGTTACACCTGCAACAAGCCTGGTCACTACAACTATGATTGTCTTCAATTGACTCCTAGAGAAAGAGAAGAGAAAAGACTAAAGAGAGATAGGAGATATGCTGACAAGAGAGCACTACTGGCAGAAGCAGAGGAGGAAGATACAAGTTCCAGTTCTTCTTCTTCTTCTTCTTCTTCTTCTTCTTCTTCTTCTTCTTCTTCTTCTTCTTCTTCTTCTTCTTCTTCTTCTTCTTCTTCTTCTTCTTCTTCTTCTTCTTCTTCTTCTTCTTCTTCTTCTTCTTCTTCTTCTTCTTCTTCTTCTTCTTCTTCTTCTTCTTCTTCTTCTTCTTCTTCTTCTTCTTCTTCTTCTTCTTCTTCTTCTTCTTCTTCTTCTTCTTCTTCTTCTTCTTCTTCTTCTTCTTCTTCTTCTTCTTCTTCTTCTTCTTCTTCTTCTTCTTCTTCTTCTTCTTCTTCTTCTTCTTCTGATTTCGGATCAGATGATGATGTATGTCTTATGGCAGACATCACTGAGGTAAATGAAACTACCCTATGCTTATCTAATTCTAAATATACTGAATCATCTCATTCATCTGGTAACTCCAGAGAGTCTGATATGCAACAAATGCTATCAGATCTCCAAAATTGTGTTCAATTATGTCAAAAACTTGAAAAAGAGAATGGTAGGCTCGAAGCTGAAGTTCAATGCTTATCTCATGAGCTAAAATCCACCAGATAACTCACGAAAGATCATTCAAAAGAAGTCTTTGAACTTCAGGAAAAGATCACAGAAAGAGATACTCTGGTAGATCAACGAACTAAGAGCAAAATACCAGACTCTTATCACGGGAAAACAAGTTGAGCAAACCACAGAAGAGATACCCATGCCCAGAGAAGCTCCTAAGATACCATCTATTGTATCTATTATAACAGAGACTTCTCAATGCATTAATGATAAGAGTGGTTTAGGATATTCTGGAATTACAACCAGATCCACTAAATTTCTTAGCAATAAAGGCAAGTTGTCTCAAAGAGCTGGTGAATTGGTAGAAATCTGGGATGAAAAGGATCCTAATGGAAAAGGTTACAGAGTAGTTAAAAATCCTAACTGGGTTAATGATTACTCTGTTGACCATATAGATGAAGTTCCCAATGAGTTCACTGCACTGGAAGAGGAAATCTTAGAGCACAAACGCCAGAAAGGAGAACCTATGAAGATTGATGGTTCTGTTCAGATGCCTAACCAGATTAGGGGACCTCAGAGAATACCTAACAGATTGGAACCTAAGCAAATTAGGGGACCTAAAAAGGGAAACTCTAAGAGGAAACCTAATCAGAATAGGAGATATCAAAGGAGATATACTGAACCAGAGAACCTCAATCATACTCAGGGATCTCAAAGGAGTTATGCTCAAAGAAGATTTCAGAACAGGAACACTCAGAAGGAATTTCATCATCAGAATAGATCCAATTTTCAAAACCAGAGGAGGTCTTCCAGACCCATCTATAGAAAACCAACTGTTCTGGGTAGCTATGACACCAGAGATGGTTCTTCTAGGATGTACCCTTACAACCAGACCTTTAAGACCATGTCTTTAAGGCAGGCTATTCCAAAAGCCAGATTTGAGAAAAGATACACCAGACCTGTTTATAGGAAAGGTGTTCTGATCAGACCAGTAGCTCAATATGTCATTGTAAGAGGACATGTGCTGGTAGATAGATTTAGAAGGAAGATAAGATCTCCTCATCCAGCAAGGGATGATCTTTATCTTTGGATTCCTACAAAACCTGCAACTAACCAATCAGGTTCCAGCTCTAGTAGGGGACTTAATTGATTTCTCTGCAGGAGGATAAGAGCCCATTGGAGAAAGGACTTTCAAGCAAACATATGTGGTACATTGATAGTGGATGTTCCAAGCATTTGACATTCCAGAAAGATCATCTCCAGGATTTCAAGCCAATGAATGGGCCAAGAGTGGTGTTTGGTGACAACAACTATGGAGTCACTAGAGGCGTTGGAAAGTTGACCTTTAATGGAGTATCTGTAGATGAAGTCTACTACGTTGAAGGACTCAAGCATAATCTGCTTTCAGTATCCCAATTTTGTGACAGGGGATACTCAGTGAAGTTCTCTAGTGATTCATGCACTGTTTTCTCTTCTGATTATAATGACATTTTGCTTATAGGCTTGAGGAAGGGTAACATTTATCTTGCAGATTTTAGCAGTTGCCCAAGAAATGCTTGCCTGGTTGCTAAAGGATCTGCAGAAGATAGCTGGTTATGGCACAAGAGATTGAGCCACCTTAACTTCAAAACACTGAATAAAATTGCCAGAAAAGGTCTTATTCGAGGTCTTCCTAATGAAGTGTTTAAGAAGGATCAGGTTTGTGGTTCATGCCAGAAGGGTAAACAACCCAAGACCTCCTTTAAGGATGTCCAGAGCACAACCACAACCAGAGCACTTCAACTACTTCACATGGACCTGTTTGGACCTGTTTCTCCTCTTAGTTTCAGTGGAAGGAAGTACACCTTGGTGATAGTAGATGACTTTTCAAGATATACTTGGGTAGTGTTCTTGTTTAAAAAAAATGAAACTATCACTAAGCTTCCAGAATTCTTCAAACAGATTCAGAATGAGCAGAACCAGAGCATAGTCAGAATCAGAAGTGACAAAGGGACAAAGTTTCCGAATTCACACATTGTAGAGTATTGCAAAGAACATGGGATTTTTCATGAGACATCTGCTGCCAGAACACCCCAACAAAATGGAGTAGCAGAAATGAGGAATAGAACCCTTAAGGAAGCTGCAAGAACTCTTCTAGCAGAATACAACACACCACAAAGGTTTTGGGCAGAAGCCATCAATACAACCTGTTATACCCAGAACAGATGCCTAATTGCCCAGAGACATAGCAAGACTCCATATGAGGTATGGAAAGGTAAAACCCCATCTGTTTCATATTTTCATGTTTTTGGATGTAAGTGTTTCATCCATGACAATGGGAAATCTAAATTAAAAACTTTTGATGCTAAAGTGGTTGATGGAATATTTTTAGGATATTCCAGCACCAGTAAAGCTTTTAGAGTTTTTAATAAGAATTCACTTTGTGTGGAGGAAACACCCCATGTTATTTTTGATGAATCTGCTGTTGAGTGCAAGGTGGAATTAAAGTCTTGTGGAGAGACCCAGAATCAGACTACTCCCAGAGTAATCAAGGTCAATCCACCCATTCTTGATTCAGACTCAGATTCAGATTCAGATGGTGACCCATCTTCTGGTTCTCTGAAGAAGAAGTCTTCACAAGGAGCAGAACCAGAGGAGGTTGGAACTCCTGTAGGGGGAAGCTCTTCTGCAGATGGTGATATTCACCAAGGTACTGCAGAGGATGGTCAATCAGGTAAGGCCACGGGAAGGAGGACCCTGGTTGATCACCCCAATGACCTGATAATTGGAGATCCAACTAAGGGTGTCTAGACTAGGAGAACTCTTAACTTAGCTGACTTATTCAGTTGCTATGTATCCTTGATTGAGCCCAAAAACATCAAGAAAGCACTGAAAGATTCAAATTGGATTGTTGCTATGCAAGAGGAGTTGAATCAATTCACCAGACAGGATGTTTGGGAGCTGGTAGATAGACCAAGACATCAAAAGGTGATAGGCACTAAGTGGGTTTTCAAGAATAAGAAAGATGAGAATGATGTCATTACTAGGAACAAGGCAAGGCTAGTGGCTCAGGGCTATTCTCAGTCTGAAGGAATAGACTAGGATGAGACATTTGCTCCTATTGCCAGACTAGAAGCCATCAGATTGTTCTTAGCATATGCTGCTCGCATGAAGTTCAAAGTATACCAGATGGATGTGAAATCTGCCTTTCTTAAAGGGATTCTCATTGAGGAAGTGTATGTGGAACAACCTCCTGGTTTTGAACAAGGTGACAAGGCGTTTAAGCTTAAGAAAGCTCTTTATGGGCTAAAGTAGGCACCCAGAGCATGGTATGACACTCTATCTCAGTTTCTTCTGGACAATGGTTTTACTAAGGGAAAGATTGATAGAACCTTGTTTAGGAAAGAAGAAGGAAAGGACGTCCTTCTGGACCAGATATATGTTGATGACATTATATTTGGATCCCCTAACAAGAAGCTGTGTGAGAAGTTTGGTGATCTCATGCAGAGCCAGTTTGAGATGTCTATGATGGGTGAAATGAATTACTTTTTAGGTCTGCAGGTAAAGCAAACAGAGAAGGGAATCTTCATAAATCAGGCAAAGTACATCAGAAACATGTTAGAGAAATTTGGAATAGGATCTAGCAAGGCAGCCAAGATTCCTATGATGACAAATTTCAACATGGATCCAGATGAGTCTGGAGAGAGTGTGGACCAAACTCAGTACAGAGCTCTCATTGGTTCTCTTCTGTACCTGACTGCAAGTAGACCAGATACAACTTTTGTTGTAGGTGTGTGTGCCAGATTTCAAGCTAATCCTAAGAAAAGTCATTTGGAAGCAGCTAGGAAGATATTAAAATATCTTAAAGGTACAGTGAATTTGAGGTTATGGTATCCTGCAGATGACAACTTAGAGTTAAGTGGTTACTCGGATTCAGATTATGGTGGGTGCAGAATAGATAGGAAGTCTACAAGTGGAACATGCCAATTTTTAGGAAATTAATTGGTATCTTGGTTTTCTAAGAAGCAGACTTCAGTTGCTACATCTACAACAAAAGCTGAATACATGGCTGCAGGGAGCTGTTGTTCACAACTACTCTGGATTAGTCAATAGCTTAGGGACTACCAGATTAGAGCCAAGGATATTCCAATATTCTGTGATAGTAATAGTGCAATTGCAATCACCCAGAATCCAGTTCTTCACACCAGGTGCAAACATGTTGATATAAGGCATCACTTTATCAGGGATCATGTTGAGAAGGGAGATATAAGGATGGAAAAGATTGCAACAGAGAAACAGAGAGCAGATATTCTGACTAAGCCTTTGGCTGAGTCCAGATTCAGAGAGTTGACATTTGAGTTAGGTTTATTGGATCCAGAGACAGATTTGTTTTAGAGATGTATCCTTTGTTTCATTCTTTTACTTAATATATTTATTTCTAAACTAACATGCCTGCAGGCTAGATATCAGGGAAGTTACATCTCCAGATGTGATTCACACCAAATGAGGCTTGTACCAGATGAGGTACATCCCAGATGAGGTGCTGTATAGGATTCCAGAAAAATCCGGAGTCTTCTCTGACCAGAACCAGATGGGTTTCATTAGATGAGATGTAACACCAGACTAGCTGTGGTATCATCTGGTTACAATATCAGGTGACAGGTATGCTTTTACTTCTCTGGCCTCTGATCATTGGGATACACTTTTCAAATTACTTAATACACCCAAAACGTTTCAACTTCAGAGTGTATTTAAGACTAGGGTATAGGGTCTATGCAATCATTTCGCTTTTTATCTTGACTGCCACAAAACCCTTTTATGCCCAGTCCCAATGACCACGCCTACGCACCAGATTAAATCTGTATTTCACCTTTTAATCTTGGCCATCAGATTTAATTAATGTGCAATATGTCAATCAATTCAAAAATTGATTTTGTTCCCTAAATTAAATTTTGCAATTACACGCGTTCACACTTCATTAATTGATCAAGCCACGCTTCTTGCCCTATTTAAATCAAATTTCTCTTCAATCTGTCTTTTCACGTTTCCTTATTTTTGAAAGCCCTAATTTTCTCTCTGCAAGTTTCTTTCTCTCTATCTCTCTCTCTCACAGCAATGGCACCCAAGTGTAACTTCGATCCAGAATACGTTTGCAAGAAGTTGAAGTCTGAGATGGTGGTGGACTTCTATTCCACCAAGAATCCAGCAGCACTGGAGATTTTGGAATTGCTCAGGCGATCTGGAGTGGAGGAGTTAATTTCCAAAGTTCCCAAGGACTTGCGCACTGTGGATGGGTATGCTGCCCAGTTTCTAGTCCGAATGAAGATCCATGATGATCATATTTCCTCCAAGATTGATAAGGAGGATGTCGTCTTCTCAAAGGCTGATTTCTGTAGTTTATTTGGCAACATTTCCGCGGAGGGTGTGGACCCATTGAAGTACAAGGAAGGAGATGCGTTGGAATCCTTCAAGCTTATTGCCAGATCCTCATGTCAGAACTTGACTAAATGATTTTTGGACAAACATTTGAGGCAGAAGTACAAAGTGTTGTTTGACATCATTGTGAAGGTACTAATGTGCGAGAGCCATAGCACAGATGCCATCTTTACTGGCAGGCTCTGTGTTATGAGGGCCATTTTGGATGGTGCCCAATGCAATTGGGCTGAGTTCTTCTGGGGAGTATTGAGGAAGAACAAGTTGAAAGTGCAGAAGGAAGAGTGTCCCAGCAAGCCAGGGGAGCAACAGTTTTTCTTTAATGCCAATGTGTCCTTAGGCACAAAGCTCACCTAAATCTTGGACTCAATCTTTCCAGAGAAGAAGTGGAAAGATTCCTGGTGCAAGGGCTTCCATAAGTCCAAGATTCTGTTCTCTAAGGATGGTCCTCTTCATGGCCACCCTGATTCTGATGGTGAGCAGGTCATCCCTGCCCCTCCTCTTCAAGCAGTGCCCTCACCTGCTAAGGGGCAGAAGTAGCAGAAGCAGCAGAAGGGCCAGAAGAAGCCTGCTGAAGCAACTGGTTCCTCAACCATTGCTTTCTCTGGTTCCTCAGAGGAGGACCAGATTCCCCTTCTTAACATCTTGAAGAAGAAGGGTGAAGGTGCAGAAGCTGCCAGGAAGGCAGGAGCTTCCAAGAGGAAGAGGCCAGAGGAGGCCAAGAAGGTGTCTGCCAAGAAATCCAGAACCGACAGAAGGGTTCCAAGAACACTCCTGGTGGATGAGCCATCAGAGGAGGAGGAAGAAGAGGTTGAGCCCCTTCAAAAGAAGAAATCTAAGGCCAAGAGAGCCATTCTTCAAGATTCAGACTCTGGCTCTGATCTTGGAGATGCTCTGGAGCAAGCAATTGATAAAACTGCCAGAATCATGCAGGACTCCACTGCTCCAGTCCCTTCTGATGAGGTAAACCCATCTATCCCTACCTCTAACTCCATAAATCTTGTTACCCCATCAACCTCTCCCCCAGAAAACCTTCCCCAAAATCCCTCTACTACTTCTGGTGCCCCCATTGCCTCACCAGAGCAGACCCTCCCTGATACCCCTATATTCACTCCCTCCACCATACCTACCCAAATACCTTCTCCCCCACCTTCCCAAATACCCCTTACCACAAATCCTTCTCCCCCAGCCCCTGTACCAGAGGTACCCTCCACTTCTGGTGCTGAACCTCCCCTACCTCCCTCTCCTACCTCTCAAACTACCATCCCTGTTTCTGTACCAGAAGTACCATCTACTTCTTTTGGTGCAGAACAACCCCTTCCCTCTACCTCTACCTCTCAAAACCCTACTCCTCCCCAATCTCATACAGAACAGGACCCATCCATCTCTATGGCTCTGGGTTTCCCTGCCCCTCATTCTCCCACCTGTTTGTCCAGCGATGATAGTGAAGATGAGGATGCTTCACTGGAGCCGGAGGTCTTAGCACCATCCTCCTCTACCTCTGGGCCCAAACCCTTCACTTTCTCTTCTACAGAAATGGGTCCCATTAGGCAGAGTATGAGTGTAAGTGCTCAGCTCTGGCTAAGAGAGCATTTCCCTGTTTTGTTGGAGCACTTACCCCTTTTGGCAGAGCTGACTGATGCCAAAGTCTGGAGCAAGGCCAGACTTGAAGATGTGGAGGACCTCATGTTATTGCTTGAGGAAATGGGTCCTTCCAACTTCACTGCCTGGGAGATTGAGCTCAAACAGAAGCTGAACATCCAGAACCCAGCTGAGCTGGAAACCCCCGTAGCAGCGAAGGTTTTGATTCACACTCTGCTCATCCAGAGAGGAGTTATGATCACTCCTGAGGGCCCCTTCTACAAATTTGGCCCTCACTTCACCTTCCCTCCAGAGCTCTACTCAGATGAGGAAGATTTTGATGTCACTTCTGCCGTGCTGCAAAAGATGAAAAAATTCTTCAATGTGCAGATCATGCAGATTGGGCGCTTCTCTAAGGCAATTCAACATATGGCCCCTGCTATGATTGAGCACCAGATCCGGCAGGAGAGGAGGATCTTCTTGAAGCAGATTAAGTCCACCTTTGCAGCTGCCAAAGCCTCTTTCAAAGCCAATGGACTTCTTGTCAAGCTGGATGTTATGCACAACCAGAAGCAGCTCCAGGAGCATGTGCTTGAGCAGCTGAGGCCAGTCTCTGTGCTGAAAGTTGAGATGGCTTCCCAGATGCTGCAGACTGCTAAGCTTAAGGACTCCCTCCAGGAGATGTTAGAGAAGCAGGAGAAGCTGGTTGCGGAATCAAAAGCTTACCTGGAGGAAGCAAAGCAGCTGCGTGATCTTCACTCTTCCTCCAACACTGCCTTGCCTGATCTCATTAGGCAGGTAGTGGAGCCCCTTATTGATGAAGTTAAAAAGGGGGAAGAGAAGGCCAGAACTGATCTGGCGAAGACCACGAATGAGACTCTCTTCAGCCATGGTGCTTGTCTGGACCTGTTGGAGAACACCTTGGCCCAGGCCGAGCTGCTAAAGAAGAAGAAGGAAGAGCTCAAATCTCCTTCCATGGCAAAGCAACTTGCAACAGAGGAGGAGTCTTCAGAAGCAGAGCAGGATCCCATTCATATCTCTGGACCTGCAAAGAAGAAGATCAGGAAGGTGAAGAAGAGCTTCCTAGAAGAAGTTGTGGAGGAAGTAGAGAAGAGATTTTGTGAGGAGACGCCTGATGAGAGGCAAGCCAGAATAAGGAAGAACATAGATGAAGAGCAGAGGCTCCGATATGTTAGGAGGCAGAATAAGAAGAGCAGAGAAGCTGGCATCTCTTCTGGTGCCAGTGGATCCAGCCAGAAGAAGAAAGGTCCTGTTGAGGTTATGGACATTTTACCTCTCAGGACAGAAGGGTCTTTTGACTCTACTGTGCCTGTCCTTCTGATAGAGAAGTGGAGAGAAGCCAAGACTTTGTGGTTCATTCAACACTATATCCAAAAGCCTCCACCAGAGGATGATGCTCTCATCAACAGGACATTCCATTCTTGGATGAAGGCATATGATGCAAGTCTGTACAAGCAGCTGATGGACTCCACCATAGAGTTCAACCTGGAGGTCACTGCCCCAGAATTTCATTATCTCAACACTCCAATTATAGGGGACCAGGTTGATTGGGCTGAACTGAAGAAATTATACAAGACCAAGGTGTTGGCAAATTTTACTCCAACATCTTCTGCAGAATTGAAGGCCATTCAAGACAGATTCTTCGACTGGTTCCTGGTGCCTAAAGAGAACAAAAGATATGCTTAGAATAGGACCAGAATTGCTTTGTAATCTGTAATCTCTTTTGTCCTTATTATTAATGGAAATATCATATCTTCTCTGTTCAAAAGACAACTTCTTGTTGTCTTAATTGTTTGCCTGATAAGATCTATTCTAAGGTCTTATCCTTTTACTGTTTTTTATGCTTAAGTTTTTTTTATCAGTTCTGGTTTTTTGTTTTAACTCCATCAAAAAGGGGGAAATTGTTAGGATAAATGTTGTATAGTTTTGATGAGTTAAAAATAAACCAGAGAATGTAATAGGACCATCTGGACCTGTTAGCCAGATGATGAACTAAAATAGGACTTAGTCTAGAGGGAATTACCAGACCAGAAGACCTCACCAGAAGAGTCACCAGAAGACTAACCAGAAGACTCACCAGAGGACTCCACCAGAGGACTTCACCAGTTGAGACTGACCAGAGGCAGAGAACTTTCCCCAGACCAGACAAGTCCGGACCAGACGAGTCTGGTGAAACAAAAGATACTCAGAATCATCTCCTAATTCAGATGAGCATTCTGTTTCTTAACCAGATCAGGACCAGAAGACATCAAGGTTGCCTGGTATCTTGTATTGCCTTCTCTGGAGAGAATCAGAGTTTGGCATTGGAAGCTATTGACCGTTGGTGATTCAAATCAAGTCAACAAGATCAGGATTGTAAAGTCTTGAAGTCAATCAATCCAAGGATCTCACCAACCCAATCAATCAATTAGGGAATTGATTGATTGAAGCTTCCCTAAATAGAGGATCTGATTGGATTAGCTCTCCAACGGCTATTCCCTAATCACCTCTATATATACAGAGTGCAATCTCAAGAAAAAGGGCTAGAGAGAATCATACGCGCACGAAGTCATATTCCACGCTCTTGTTTATCAAGCATATAGCACTCTTATTTTGTTCATACTTACATATTCACTCTTAAGAAGTAGTTGGACCTCAACCTGTTCATCTACAAGATAAGGTTGAAGGCTGTTGTCTTTAGATCGAAGTTAGATCTAAAGAGTTTGTAAGAAGGAACTGGTACTTCACAATTCCAGTAACTAAGTTGGTTGTTGGTTGGTTAGTGAGACCCCTTTGATCAAGGGAGAGTGGACGTAGGATATTTAGATCCGAACCACTATATATCTGGTCTTATTTACTGTTTTCTGCATTTAATTTATTGCTTATTTTAGTGTGCTCTTGTGAAAAGAACTTTGCCAAAGGCATTTACTTTAAAGCTCCAGCAATTTATCAATCTAGTGGGACCAACAAACAAGAATCTCTCATACATCCACCAACGACTACAGAATCAATAAAATTGAAGAAGAGTTAACAGAGAAAGATTGGAGGACACCGATATACAGATATCTTAAAGACAGTAAAGTGCCCGAAGACCCGCAAGACGCAGTCAAGATAGCCAAGCAAATAGCAAGATTCACCATCGTGGACAACCAACTTTACAAAAGAGGATTTTCACTTTCCATGTTGAAATGTCTAGCAAGGGGGCAAGGCCAAGAAGTTTTAAAAGAAATACACGAAGGCGTATGTGGAAATCATGCAGAAGGGCGAGCATTGGCGTACAAGACAGTAAGATAAGGATACTACTGGCCAACTCTACTGCAACATGCAATCAAAGTTGCAAAGATGTGCCACAAGTGCCAGCTGTTCGCTCCCAGCATCCATAAGCCACCAAAAGAACTGATTTCTAGGGATGGCAACGGGGCGGGTCTGGGATGGGTTTGGCCTGTCCCAGGACCCGTCCCGCCCCGCCTTATTTGTGCACGGACCTACCCCGCCCCGTGGACCCACCGGGTTTTACCCGCCCCGACCCACCGGGGTTTTTTTCTTTTTTCTTTTTTCTAAAATCAACATATAAAACAATTTAATCCATAGTTCCATACACATCTATATATATATCTGTGTGTTAGCAGTAATAGTGAATATATATGTAACAGTAATGGGGAATATATATGTAAGGAAGTAAGGAACAAAGATTACAGAAGATGGCAACAGAGAAGCAGTGGGCTAGCGGCTGGCTGGTGGGACGGCGGAAGACAGCCGTTGGCTTAGGCTGAGGCGGATGGGCCATTCGACGGCAGACGGGCTTGGTGCGCGACTGGTGCTAGTGAAGTACGGAGGTGGCGGCTTTGCAGCTGGTGGCCATGTGGCGTCGGCCGCTGAGGCGGACTGGTGGAGGGGATCGGCAACCGATTGAAGTTGGGATAGTTGAGCAGCGATCTATTTTGTACTTTTGCAGAGGAAAAGGAAAAATAACTAATAAAACCCTAGCTAATTTATGGTAATTAAGTATAATAAATATACAACTAATATTAACAATATTATATATATATATATATATGCGGGGCGGGTTCTAGGCGGGGCGGGGCAGGACGGGTCCGGCTAATACCAAGACCCGTCCCAGACCCGCCAGGTTTTTGGTCAAACGGGTCCAAACCCGCCCCGAGACCTGTTTGACCGGGTTTTTACCCAGCCCGAACGGGGTGGGTTCATGGCGGGTCCGGGTTTAAACCCGACCCATTGCCATCCCTACTGATTTAAGTGAACAGTCCATGGCCATTTGCAAAGTGGGAGATAGATATCATAGGACCTTTCCCAACGGGAAATGGGAACGTAAAATTTACAGTAGTGGTCGTGGACTATTACACAAAATGGGCCGAAGCTGAAGCACTAGTGACAATAACACAAGAAAAAATGATCAACTTTATCTGGAAAAGTATCGTATGCCGGTTCAGAGTTCCACAGGCGATACTAACGGATAACGGAAAAAATTTGAAGGAAAGAAAATAAGGGACTTCTGCAAAAAATGGGGTATCAAGAAACATTTTTCAACACCCTATCATCCCCAATCCAACGGCCAGGTCGAGGCAGTTAACAAAATAATCAAACATATCTTAAAAATTCGCCTGGTTGATAAGAAAGGCAAATGGTTAGAAGAACTGCCAGAAGTACTTTGGGCATATAGGGTGTCATATAGAACGAGCACCGGGGAAACACCATTTACTATGGCATTTGGTACTGAGGCAGTCATACCTATAGAGCTCAAAGTACCAACTGAAAGAGTAGCTGGGTTCGACGAGCAGTTAAACAATAAGGCTCTGGCTGCAGAAATGGATCTGATTGACAAAAAAAGAATCTCAGCAGAAACGAAGAATGAAATATACAAAAGAAGAATCGCAAAATATTAAAATTCACAAGTGAAAATAAGAGAATTTGAAGTCGGAGATCTGGTGCTCCGAAAAGTTCTAGCACTACCGCCAGGAGTGTTTGGACCGACTTGGTAGGGCCCATTCAGGGTAACCCACAAATGGTACAACGACACATATGATTTTGAGGACATGATAGGCAACTCGGCCCAATACTCCTGGAATGCGGCTTTATTGAAAAAATATTATCAGTAGTCAAGAAACTACTATAGAGTTCTTTTTATGTTGATTGTATTGAAATAATATAAGTTTTTTGTATTATGAAGTTTAGTGAAATTTTCAATTTTTTTTAGGAAAATATGTAAATAGGAGAATGAAGGTAGTCGTCCGTTGTATTATATGATTAAATAAACTAGAAAGCATCAAGACCCAATTGTTCGCCCAATGAAAAGTTGTTCGCCAGAAACAGAAAGATGTCGTAAGTTCAGTATAGGGGGAGCAGCAGGGTTCAAGAGTCACAAAAACCCACCTGATCTCCCCAGAAGCACAAGTTGCTCGCCCAAAGCTAAATACATTAAAGCACAACATACATAAGTTTACAAAAGATAAGTATTTTACTTTCAACAAATAGAAAGAAATACTTAAGCAAAAGACGAATAAGGAGCGAACGAACAAGGCAAATGCAAAATGTAAAGAAACAGGGATAAACATAAGTACAATTTCATTAGCAGATTCCAAAAAAGAGTACATGGGAAAAAATGAAAGTACATCATGTTGGAAAAATAGGGGTGCCCAAAATCTATTCGGGATGAAATTTAAATACGAATTTAAATTCAATTATTACTAGCATGAATTAATCCTAATTAATTCAAATAATAATTCCAACAACAAATTTAACATCATGCATGTTGAATTAATTCACATAAAATCTAGGCGGAATAAACAAGAATTTATGTGACTTACGTACCTCTTGTAGAATTGGCCTTTGAATAAACGGGACAATCACGATCACGCTTTATCAACCCAAAAACCTTCTCAAATATTTCCCTTTCGCCTTACTTGATCACCGGTGAGAGATGCTTTCAAGTAATTTAAATAACTAAGGAAAAAGAAAAATATATATGCTCTTGATTTTTCCAACACATGGAATTATGTACTTGGGGATGAAATAATCATCCCCTATTTATAAAATGAAGTGGCCGAAAATATGAGGAAATATGGGCTTGGAAAAAATATTTTCTTAGACTCTAAGAAAACTTGAATATATCTCATATATTCTTTTCTCTATAATTAAATATTCCACAAAAATCTCACTCACCTTATAAGCCTTGCAAATTTCGAAATTTATGAAGAAAAGAATCAAGATTTGGATCTTCTTGAATATATGAGATAATCTTGTATTCCAAGAATACTTATATTCCATAATATCTTTCCAAGAAAATCAACAAAATCTTTTCTCTCCTAAATATGCCAATTTCGAAAATCATAAGAAAAAATCAGCATAATATTATCTTTTTATTTTAATCACCTTATCATTATTGGGCTACTTCAGGGGCCTTTAAGGAAAATTAAGATTGGACCTCCTAATGGACTTCTGAATTTTAATATTGAGCCCCAATATAATTCAATCCCTTAATATTAATTATTACCACTAATAAATTAATATTGCACTATCCATCTTAATCCATATTACAATAATATGTTCTCCCGGTTATTATTTCCCGCATTTAAGATTATCAAGTCTATTAATTAATTAAGCTTCTGAATAGCTCTAAATTAATTAATATATTTCACCTTGGAGTAAAGACAGACTGTTGGGATATGCTTAGTTTTGATGATTTTCCAAAACGACATGTAATAGGTTTGAAAGCAGTCAGGATAGTATCCTTTAGATCAGGTCAGGCTAGGTTAGCTCTCAGTAGAATAGGTTGCTCAGTTGAGGGGGAACTCAGCGAGGGGGAACTTCTCAACACAGCCTGAAGATATCAAGATGACAACCAGAAGAGCTGACTGAAGACATGCCATCAACCTGAACCAATGGAGAAGCCTGAAGGAAGTCCCACTGAGTGTAAGTCAGGCTGTTCTAAGCCAAGTCTGGCGGATCACTCAGTGAAGAGCCTGATCAGGTGGATCAGTGCTGCACCAAGTAGGCCCTGAAGGAGTCAGGCTACTGTGGTCAGGGAAGTTTGTCATCCAGCCTTATGACAAACTTCTTGGAAAGATCTTCAAGAGTTAACTGAAGGACAACTGCACTGAGGACGAGTCAGTCCACTGAAGATCAGAGTCAGTGAAGGAGGAAGCTACCTAAAGTCAGTGGGTCTTGGTCAACCCACTGAGTCAAAGATTCGTTGGAATCAGTCCACGTGGACCAATCAGCACAAGGCAGTAAATCTGATACTGACAAGGCCACATTCCAAGAAAAGTGGTTGAAACCATTTAATGCTGGATTCAAATGTATTTCCTCTCCAACGGATACATCTGAATCCCCATTATAAATACAAGCTCATAGCTTGTTGTTAGAGTGTGTTGTGTTTTGTTTGAGAGTTGTATTGTTGCATCTTGTAAGAAAAACAAACACCTACGAGCTGAGAGTGTGAGTAGTAGCATACGTGCATGGGAGATATAAGGAGACTCTACTCATTTCTATACACTGAGAGTTCACAAATATATACATAAGAGTGCTCAGCTTGTAACTCTAGGCTTAGAGAGGTTCTCCCTATCTTAGCTATTGGCTAACACATTGTAAAGGGAAAACCTCACCTAGTTGGAGAAAACCCTAACTGAAACCAAAACCCTCTAGTCAGGTTTGTTGGGAGTAAGTTGTTTGTAAGGAGAGGCAGCTCCGTGGAGGGGTGTGAGTCCAGTTGTAAGTGCACCTTGGCACGTTAAAAATAAGAATCCAAAGGAGTGGATTTCCTGTTAAATCAGGCCGTGGATGTAAGAGCTTGAGTCTCTGAACCACGTTAAACCAAGTGTTATTTATCATTATGTACTTGCTAATGGTTTTGTTATTTCCACTCACTGAGTGTAGTTCGAAAGAAAGAAGTTAGCCAAGTATTTAAGTCAGGGAGAATCTATCTCACTGACAAACTTAAGCAAACACTCGAGAGTTCAGTCTCTCGAGTCACTGGCTTGTTACGAGACTGAGTTTTCAAGTCACCACACTGACTTGACCACTCTGACTCGTAGCAACGCAGTGACTTGAGGCTTTTCGCACTGAACTCAGCACGCACTCGAGAGCTCAGTCTCTCGAGTCACTGCCTTGTTGAGAGCCTGAGCTTTCAAGTCTCATCACTGACTTGATAGCTCTGACTCTCAGCAACGCAGTGACTTGAGTATTTCGTCACTGAGCTCATTCATGTTGCGTTGTATGGTTTTAAAAAAAAAAAAATTTGTGCTCCTGAATTCCCATTTTGCCCTTCGAAAACGGGACCATCACAGACCAACATTATTATCCGTACCGAAGGAACTAATTCTTCACTTGCAAGATTTGGTACGATAAAACTTCTGAGCCCACCAAGGGGACTAATCAAACGAGCCGTACTCGCACGCGTTTCTCCGTATTAAATCTTAGCAACCGTCGTATGATTAATATTACTGCCCAAAGAACAAGGTTCGAAGTCACAATGATTCTCACCCAACATGAATCAAAGCAGTAACCATTACGCACACACGGTCCTATTTAAGTGACAGAGATTAAGAAATCAACAACCACTGTGGTCTAATTCTTCACATTTCAGAACAAAAGAATTTATCCTCGCTGTAGGTCCTCTTCAACACATACTAAATGTGCTAGTGCAATCTCTTAGTCAAGACAGACCAATCTGAGACTTACACATCGACCTTTCATGGCGGATTGTTCAATTCCACCTAGGTCGTGAAAATGTATGTTTAGTTACAAGGAAACTGTTAATGTGATCTTCCGTGATCGGGTATCACCACATTAACTACAATGTAACATGTACCATATATTGAACGGTTTGCAATAGATATTCAACATTCAATCATAACTAAAGGAAATGTGATAAAAGAATTATTCTCATAAACAGGTGTTTGATACACGAGTTATACAAAGTAAAAGCATACTTTCAAGTATAACTCCAACAATCTCCCACTTATACTTAAAGTCTGCTTTTTAGTATACATCATGCATGTCTTAGTGTAGTAGCTCTACGTGACATATAGTGTCAACCTACACTAACCTAATAATTCCTCTCACTTATACTTAAAGCAGGTTGGCAATAGTCTTGACTCCCATTCCATCCACATGTCTCTCGAATGTACTCTGAGGCAGATCCTTTGTGAATGGATCCTCTAGGTTGTCACCCGACGCTATCTTTGCCACCTCTATATCTCCTCTCTTAACGATTTTTTGTATAAGATGGTATTTTCTTTCTATGTGTTTGCTGGCCTTGTGGGCTCTCGGTTCCTTTGAATTTGCAACTGCTCCGGCATTATCACAAAAGACAGTTATCTTGTCGAGCAAATTTGGAACAACGTCCAAGTCCACTAAGAAGTTCTTGAGCAAAACTGCCTCTTTCGCTGCTTCACAAGCAGCTACATACTCGGCTTCCATGGTCGAATCGGCGATGCATTTCTGCTTAACACTTCTCCATAAAATGGCTTCTCCGCCCATGCAAAACACACTACCCGAGGTTGACTTTCTTGAGTCTATGTCTGATTGGAAATCCGAGTCCGTGTATCCCAAGGGAACAAGACTATCTGACTGGTAAATCAGCATCCGCTCACGAGTTCTTTTCAGATACCTCAAGATGCACTTTATGGCAGTCCAATGGCCTTTCCCGGGATTACCTTGATATCTTGCTACCATGCCCACGGCAAAACAGATATCCGGTCTCGTACACAACATTGCATACATGAGGCTTTCTACGGCCGAAGCGTACGGAATACCTTTCATGTCATCTATCTCTGCTTGCGTCTTAGGGCTCATTTCTTTAGATAGATGGATTCCATGCCTAAAAGGTACAAAACCTTTCTTGGAATCTTGCATGCTGAAACGCTTTAAAACGGTGTCAATGTATGAAGCTTGCGATAAGCCCAACATCCTCTTCTTGCGATTGCGAGTGATCTTGATCCCAAGGATGTGACCGGCTTCCCCTAAGTCCTTCATATCAAATTGTTTTGACAGCCATACCTTTACGCCTGATAATACATTTACACTGTTTCCAATGAGCAGAATATCGTCTACGTATAATACAAAGAATACCACCGCAGTTCTGTCACGCTTCTTATACACACAACTTTCGAACTCGTTTTGATCAAACCTATAAGACTTAATCACTTGATCAAAACACTGGTTCCAAGTACGCGATGCTTGCTTAAGTCCATAAATGGATCTCTTAAGCTTGCATACGAGGTTCTCTTGGCCTTTTTCAATAAAATATTTGGGCTGTTGCATATAGATATCTATCCCGTCAAGACTTCCATTAAGGAAAGCTGTCTTGACATCCATTTGCCAGATCTCGTAATCTAGGTGCACAGCGATTGACAAGAGAATACGGATGGACTTAAGCATAGCTACAGGTGAAAAGGTTTCCTCATAATCGATCCCTTCTTTTTTAGTATACCCTTTGGCCACTAGCCTTGCTTTGAAGGTCTCAACCCTCCCATCCGGTCCTCTTTTTCTCTTGTACACCCACTTGCATCCAATGGGTTCTACCCATTGGGTGGTTCCACCAACTCCCATACTTGATTATGATCCATCGAACCCATCTCGGCTTCCATTGCCGTTTGTCATGACTCCGCGTCTTTGTCTTGGATTGCCTCGTCGTATGTCCATGGGTTTGATTCATCACCGGGAACCAAATCTGAAGATACTCCTATCCCCATGAATCTCTCGGGTTATCTAGCAATCCTCCCACTGCGACAGGGTTCCGGTTGAGAAGATGTGACGTGTGGTACCTCATCTTGTATACTTGGTATCGGGGTTTGACCTCTCAATTCTAAGGTAATTTCACTTTTAGGCTTCCGATTGTTCATATAGTCTTCCTCCAAGAATTTAAAGTGTGTACTAATCACGGTCTTTTGATCCTTGGAACTGTAGAACATACACCCTTTCGTTCCCGCAGGGTATTCTATAAACAGCCTTAATTCCGAACGTGGATCCAACTTACCGGCTTCCTTGTCTAGCACGTATGACAGACAACCCCAAATCTGTAAATGTCTTAGACTGGGCTTGCGCCCGGTCCACAATTCCATTGGGGTTTTAGGAACCGATTTGGATGGCACCAAGTTTAGAATGTAAGCTGCTGTTTCCAAGGCATTACCCCAAAACGACTTGGGTAAATCCGAATAACTCATCATGGATCTGACCATCTTTAAAAGAGTCCGGTTTCTTCATTCCGCCACACCGTTCTGTTGAGGGGTTCCCGGTGCGGTTAACTGGGATACGATCCCTTCGTCCGATAAGTAGTTCAAAAATTCATCGCTGAGGTATTCGCCTCCACGATCTGATCGTAGAAACTTGATACTCTTTTCCCTATGTTTCTCGGCTTTGGCCTTAAACTCTTTGAACTTATCAAAAGTTTCAGACTTAGCCTCATAAGGTAAATGTACCCATATCTCGGGTAATCGTCAATGAAGGTGACGAAATACTCATACCACATTCTCGCTTTGATAGTCATTGGACCACACACATCGGTATGAACGAGTTCTAACACTTCCGTGGCTCTATTCCCCTTGGCTCCAAATGCCCTCTTGGTCATTTTACCCTCTAAATAGGATTCACAAGTTGGAAACGGTTCGACTTGGAATGATTCCAAGGATCCGTCTTTCACCAATCTCTCTATCTGCTTTAGATTAATATGACCTAGTCTAAGATGCCAAAGAAGTGTTTCGTTCATCTCCGAAGAACGTTTTCTTTTATTACTCGAAATGATCAACGTGTTATTAAATTCATTATTTGAGTGGTGTGCACACTTAATCGTATAGAGATTATTTACCAACGTTCCATGACAGATAGTAACATTCTTAAAAGAAACAGTAACAACTTTATTAAAAGTAACAGAATATCCATAAAAAAACAGCTTAGAAATCGAAATTAAATTCTTCCTAAAGTTCGGAACGTATAAAACATCTCTTAAAATTAAAACTCTATCTTCAAAACATAGGTGCACGACTTCCACTGTTTCGGCTGCCACTCTCGTAGCATCGCCCAAAGTGACGGGGATCTCATTCTTGCTAAGTCGCCGGGTTAGCTGGAACCCCTGAAGAGTGAAACAAATATGATCAGTTGCCCCCGTACCCACTACCCAAACGTGGGCAGCATACGCCGCAACATAAGTTTCAATGAATAAAGCATGAGACTTACCTTTATTTACTGTCTTCTTAGGCTTAGAACAGGTAGACCTCCAATGTCCTTTCTCCCCGCAATTGAAGCACTTACTCTTACCGAATATCTTCATGCCGTACGGCTTGAATGCTCTTTCTTTGCCACCAAGAGTGAGTCTACTGGTTTGGTTCCGATCAACCTCCTTCTTCTCAATCTTACCTTCCATTGGCTTAGATTTCGAGAAAAAGCTCTTGATCACCAAAGCCTCATCCTTACTCACTAAGTATGACTCTACCGTTATCAGAGCTTTGAGCAGGGTATCTAAAGTGAACTTGTGTTCCGATAACACGTATTCCCAAAAGAACCCATCAAAACTGCTCGATAGCTTTAGAAGTATGGAATCGATTTGACTTTCTTCACTTTGTCCGGTACCAAGAAACTCGAGTTTTTCAAACTCACGCCTAAATTTGAGAACATGATCCCTTACAGGTGTTCCCTTCACCATTTCCTTCGTGAGCTTCTCACGAATGGTGAACAGATTCGCCATGGGGTTCTGATGTTGAAACATCTCTTCAAGGCTATTCATGATATCAACAGCCGATTCAATGCCTTCATGAATGCGTTTCAAATCTTCAGACATAATGTCAAGATGATGCGCTTCATGTGCTCATTGGAATGCTTCCAATCATCGAATACCGCCCTTTCCCCATTACTTGACTTATCATTAGGTTTCTTGGGTACGTCAACGCTAAATATCCAATAGTGTTCTTGCGCAGGTAGGACCATATTCATGTTATGTTTCCAATCAACATAATTCTCACCAACAAGTTTGTTATCTTTAAGTATACTAAACAGTGGATTAAAAGGTTGCGACATGATGAACTGAGAATAAAACGTACATTCATATCAATATCTAGAAAAATACAAAATTATCACATAATTCGATCACATCAATTATATTGAAACCTTAAAACAATATAATCATGCATCAACCAACATCTCGAAACAGTTTAAATGCGCCACGAGTGGTGGTCTATACATTTAAATACATTCAAGCGGATCACAAACTTAAAAGTTACAAATCCTTAATTCAAAATTAATAGTTGGCTCCCACTTTGACCACATAAAAATTGACAGGGACTCTGAGGGGAGTAAGTTAATATCAATTTCTTATGCCTAAGTAATAACCATAATTAAATACATGATTATTATTTCGCTTTGAGCAAGCCACTCGTGGTGAGGGTCAATACCGCCACTAGTAATAATCCACAATCATCCTTTCTGAATTTATTCATGTGAAATCCGTTCTTTTGGCCGATCCGAGAGGGAAATGTATTCCAAAAGAACTTCACAAATAAATAAATTATGGAGGCCAAATTAATCCAATTTTAATATCTGGAATAAAATTGCGATTAAATAAACATACTTAGTAATTTTCGAAAGTAAGATTTTTCTTGGACAATAAAATTCATGCAAACACATATTAACAAATAATAATAAGTGCACGAAATAAAACATCCATCAAAACAAAATTAAACACATTGGAGCACTCAAATCCAATTGTCACGGTTTAATTTCTTAACGTCTTGACCCGAAATATCGTCCTTGTTGCTTTTCATCGTTCGTCTCGACACGCTCCCACTCGAACAACAACACTTCATCAAAAACAACATCGTTTGGGGTTCGGGACGACGTTTAAAATCACAGAAAAAATGCAGAACTGAAATTAATTTTTTAAAAATAATTTCACGGCCCGAGATACGGCGCGCGTCGGCCCACGGAGTGCACCCGCGCGCCACCTGGTACAGTGCCGAGCAGCTGGCCGTCAGGCGCCGCTTACGTGTGCGCGTGCCCGAGCCATGCCGCGCCCCGTCGTGCGCCTCACACACACCGCGCACCGAGTTTCGCTGTTCGTTCTCGTTTCTCACCCCATGCATGATTTTACGTCCATGCATGCATCGTCTGGGTACGCCGTCTTTAATTCTTCATTCTTCGTCTCGATCCGGTTATAATTTATTTTTCAAAAAAATAAATACTAGATCTAGACTAGTCTATTACAATGATCGAATCAAAATAAAAACAACTAATCTACTCGTGGATTTTCTCACGAGAAAAACGAATTCGAAGAATCAAATTAAAAACAATTAATTCACACGCATGAAAAATTAACAACATTAAAACCATGACAATTGGATACCTGAAAAAAGATCTAGCAATTCTACTATCCAATTTCAATTTAATGTTTAAATAATTTAAATTCCAATTTAAAGATCAGAGCCCAAAACCGTGGCTTTGATACCAGTTGTTGGGAAAATAGGGTGCCCGGAATCTATTCGGGATGAAATTTAAATACGAATTTAAATTCAATTATTACTAGCATGAATTAATCCTAATTCATTCAAATAATAATTCCAACAACAAATTTAACATCATGCATGTTGAATTAATTCACATAAAATCTAGGCGGAATAAACAAGAATTTATGTGACTTACGTACCTCTTGTAGAATTAGCCTTTAAATAAACGGGACAGTCACGATCACGCTTTATCAACCCAAAAACCTTCTCAATTATTTCCCTTTCGCCTTAATTGATCACCGGTGGGAGATGCTTTCAAGTAATTTAAATAACTAAGGAAAAAGAAAAATATATATGCTCTTGATTTTTCCAACACATGAAATTATGTACTTGGGGATGAAATAATCATCCCCTATTTATAAGATGAAGTGGCCGAAAATATGAGGAAATATGGGCTTGGAAAAAAATCTTTTCTTAGACTCTAATAAATCTTGAATATATCTCATATATTCTTTTCTCCATAATAAAATATTCCACAAAAATCTCACTCACCTTATAAGCCTTGCAATTTTTGAAATTTATGAAGAAAAGAATCAAGATTTGGATCTTCTTGAATATATGATATAATCTTGTATTCCAAGAATACTTATCTTCCATAATATCTTTCCAATAAAATCAACAAAATATTTTCTCTCCTAAATATGCCAATTTCGAAAATCATAAGAAAAAATCAGCATAATATTATCTTTTTATTTTAATCAGCTTATCATTATTGGGCTACTTAATGGGCTCCTTGAGGGACCTTTTAAGGAGAATTAAGATTGGACCTCCTAATGGACTTCTGAATTTCAATATTGAGCCCCAATATAATTCAATCCATTAATATTAATTATTACCACTAATAAATTAATATTGCACTATCCATCTTAATCCATATTACGATAATATGGGCTCCCGGTTATTATTTCCCGTATTTAAGATTATCAAGTCTATTAATTAATTAAGCTTCTGAATAACTCTAAATTAATTAATATATTTCACCTTGGAGTAAAGACAACTCAACATTATTATTCGTACCGAAGAAACTAATTCTTCACTTGCAAGATTTGGTACGATAAAACTTCTGAGCCCACCAAGGGAACTAATCACACGAGCCGTACTCGCACGCGTTTCTCCATATTAAATCTTAGCAACCGTCGTATGATTAATATTACTGCCCAAAGCACAAGGTTCGAAGTCACAATGATTCTCACCCAGCATGAATCAAAGCAGTAACCATTAAGCACACACGGTCCTATTTAAGTGACAGAGATTAAGAAATCAACAACCACTGAGGTCTAATTCTTCACATTTCAGAACAGAAGAATTTATCCTCGCTGTAGGTTCTCTTTAACACATACTAAATATGCTAGTGCAATCTCTTAGTTAAGATAGACCAATCTGAGACTTACACATCGGCCTTTCACGGCGGATTGTTCAATTCCACCTAGATCGTGAAAATGTACGTTTAGTTACAAGGAAACTGTTAATGTGATCTTCCGTGATTGGGTATCACCACATTAACTACAATGTAACATGTACCATATATTGAACGGTTTGCAATAGATATTCAACATTCAATCATAACTAAAGCAAATGTGATAAAAGAATTATTCTCATAAACAAGTGTTTGATACACGAGTTATACAAAGTAAAAGCATACTTTCACGTATAACTCCAACACATCAATCATAAATACATAAACTAAAGAAGCAAAATAAGTAAAGGATCTTCAAGCTTGAGGAGTTGGAGGAGCTGGTGGAGCCGAAGGAACTTCAGTAGAGGGAGGAGGAGGAGCATCTGGGTTGGTCGCCGTAGGGACTTGCTACTCGCCTACTGTAGCTGAGGTGCCCGCTCCATCTAAAGGGTTCGGAAACAGAGGACTTAGGGCATTGAAGACTGTGACATCCTTATTCACTTCCTCAGTCCTCTCCTTGGGGGCGACCATTCGGACATCATCTTTGAAGATATCCAAGTTTACACCCATCTCCCCTAGATCGGCAACAGGAATGTCAAAACCAGCGGCCGGAGGGTTCTCAATGACATAGTCCGCAAAGTCTTTAATGGTACAGGTCATAACATCAAGACCGTTATCTAAGGCGTACTTCACTGACCTCACACAGTCCGCATACGCATAGATGTAACCAAAGTTAGTGTTATCGGTTACATCTTATACATATGTGGTGTATAGAATAGCACGCTTCTTCTCCTTCTCCAACTGGTCGACGTGTACCTTCTGAGATTCGATCCGCTCTACCAAACCAACCCACTCAGTCTCCAAGACCTGCAGGCGATCAGTATCTACCCCCAAATCCAACTTCAATTTTTCAGAAGTGTTGGAGGCTACCTTCTCCCGATCTTCTACAGCCTTCAAATTCATTTCCCAAGAGAGCTTGGCCTTTTCAAATTCGGCCCTTAGTTTAGCCAGCTCGTCATCCTTTCTCTTCAGCTGGGTATCCCTGTCCACCTCTAACTGCTCGATCCTCCGGCCCAAGCCCCAGTTTGTCCGCTCCAGCTCATGGTCAAGAACCCGCTGAGCAGATATGGCTTGATGACTTGTGTTGTAGCTCAGAAGGTGAGCATTATCACTCAAGCTCTGTCTTTGAAGAATTTTCTCGCCCAGCTTCGTCCAAGAGCGAGGAACAAGCTCCGTTGCTCGCCGTACGTGGGAATCTTTTATATCCTGGCAGGCAGGGGCAGATTTAACGCAGCTAAGTTGATGGAGTACCTTAGCTCGTCCGGGATACTCTTCCTTCTTGTACCTACACAAAATAACATAAGTTAGACATGGCAGATAGGAGGTGAATAGCCGAACAACTGAGAAGATGCTTACTCTCTCAGCTTAACTGGGTCTTAACCCAAGTAAGAGCTGTCCAACGAGGAGCTCCTTCCCCGTACACTAACCATGGCACCCACCACTTGCTGTTCGCTCACCTCTTCCACGGAGGAGGAGCGAACAACAATCTTGCTCGCCTGACTCTGACCCCTTGCCTGCTTGGAGCGATTGTCTTCCTTCCTAACAGGGGTGTTCTCCTTGGTAAGCCTTTTCTTTCCCTGATTATCTTTTGAAGGCGAGGAGCAAGGAGGGAGGCGAGGAACAGGATCCTGAGCAGGGGGAACTTCGTCCTCTTCATCTTCCTCCACCCACAACTTAATAAGGGAAGTTGGGGGATCATATTTCTTCTTTGATGGTTGGTTAGCGGCCATTTTTTTAAAGCGACGGGCGAGAAGATGGTAACACTCAGGGATCACGGGAACAACGACAGTTACCCTTTGTGCTGAAAATAAGACAAAAATGTAATTAGAGTAGGGAAAGAAGACAAGACGACCAGGCGACCAAAAGATGGTAATAAAAAAAAAGTGTTATACCTTCCGGGACAGCAGCTTGAGCCTCCAAATGATGAGCACTGGTAGTTAACTGTGCAAGCTTCCGGCAGTGGGGTTTCGAGAGATGCTTGATACTCCGATCACTTGGGTTACGGAGAGTGATTACGGTGAGGACGTACAAGAACTCTTCACTTAAATCAGGATGCCCCCACTTCAAGATGCGCGGACCTACAAAACAAGAAGAAGGAAAAAATTAAAATTAGTTTTCACTTTATTCAATAAATGAAAAAGGAAAACCTACGCCTTATTTCGCCAAAACCCTCAGGGGAGTTTATACGCCCAGGTCCACCGGAGAAGTCGGAAGACGCTCGCCAATCGCCACCAATAAAAAAAACTACTTATGCCAGCTTTTCACTTTATTTGGCACCCCTTCAATCAGCTTCACACTGCTACGGGCCTTGAGGTAGTACCATCCCAACCCGTCCTCGTTAGCAGCCGAAGAGATAGTCAGGGCATAGTGTATCTCTACGGTGCTAATCTTGTTCTTGTACCCCTCAAGCCCAAAAAGGGTTATGAAAGCCAGAAGGTTGCTCCATCCATTTGGGGTAATCTGTGTAATGGCCAAGTTCATATCCTCAAGGAAACGGCCGATTATAGGATGCAAGGGCAACGGGAACCCGACATTCAGCACATCTAGGTTGATGGCGGTGCAACCAGGGGGCGGATAGTCAGCTCTCTCATCCTTCTGTAGAGGAAAAGTTTTGAATGTTAACAGATTTCGGTAAGGGAAATCACGGCGGTTCAGAACTATCCACGGCGGAGTAGGGATTTTGGTGAGTCTGGAATGCACACAACGCAAGAGAAGAAGAAAGAGAAGAAGTAAGCAGAGAAGAAACTACCTTGACGTCCTTTGAAGGTCGCCGGAAACTGGTATCGATCGCCGAAAATTTGAAAAAGGAAAGAAGGAGAGATTCGCGCTTGATATACAGTAAAAATGATAAAAATTGCGAATTTTTTCCTTAAATACTCTCTGGAAAAACGGGGTACCGGGCGAGCAAGTTGAGAAATCGAAGGACTAAAGTGCAAATTCTGGGCGCGTGCAGCACCTGCCCGACAAAGCGGGAAGGCGCGTCACCTCGGGATCGTGTGCGCGTGGGCGGCAGCAATCATTCCGCCCACGTCACACCTCGAGCCGTACCCAGACTTTGGGATCCCAACCGTCACTGGCCCAAGCCTGCTCGACCAATGTTGTCCGCCCATCAAAAGTTGCTCGCCCCCTGATGACCTTGCTCGCCCCAATGACACTTGAAGGTTGCCAACTCAAGAATTGCTCGTTCGTCATTCTCACAATTTATTGATCGGCAAGGGGACAATTGTTGATAAGCGAGCAAAATCGTCATCTGGGCAGTTACTGTTAGGATATAGATTAGATGTTTTGAAGATGTTAAAACAAGAACTTGAAATAGGACTAGCTGAACCTGTTAGTCAGCTACAGATTAGTTTTGGTCTAGAATAGGTCTTTGGTTAAGGGGGAAGAAATCTGTGCAGACCAGAGGAGGTGACCAGATGAGAGGTGGCAAAATGAGGTGAACAGAGGAGTCTGACCAGAGGAGTCTGCCAGAGGAGTCTGACCAGAGGAGTCTGACCAGAGGAGTCTGCCAGAGGAGTCTGACCAGAGGAGTCTGACCAGAGGAGCCTGACCAGAGGAGTCTGACCAGAGGAGTCTGACCAGATGAGGTCCAGAGCAGAAATGTTACCTGACCAGATGAGACCAGACCAGATGAGTTCAGACCAGATGAGGGAGACAGATTAGTTCACCCACATGGAGGCTGCATGTAATCTGGAGACAAGTAGATTTTGGAGATCATTGATGGAGATGAAGGCAATTTAGAGAGTCAACTGATGGAGGATCTGATTGATTGATTGCTTGATTGAAAGTCAACTAATCAATCATATAATCAATCTTTGATTGATTATATTCCTCCAATTATGGTTTTTTGAATTTCTAGCTTCCAACGGCTAGTTAATTCTCACAACTATAAATAGGAGTGCTTGGATGAGTTCTACATAAGAGTCGGGCGAGAGCACACAAGACACACGAACTCTTCCACTTACTCACCTTGTTCATTCAAATATTTTATCCACTCTTTTAGGAGTTTTAGTTGGATCTTATAATCAACCTAATCACCTTGAAAGGTTGTTGTAAGCAAGTTGTACGAAGGAGCTGGTACTTCCAAATTCCAGTGGTTCGTGAGTACGTTGGTTGGAGAGAAAGTCCCCTTTGGAGAAAGGGAGAGTGGACGTAGGACAAGTTGGTCCGAACCACTATAAATCTGGTGTTCTCTACTTTATGCTTTTAAGTTTTCTGCACTTTTCTTTTAGCACTTAATTTAAAAGGGTTTTCTTAAAAATAAACTCAAAACGCTTTCCGCTGGATAACCTTTTTGGGACCAACAAGTGGTATCAGAGCAGTGTGTCCTACAGACCACTGTTTTGAAATTATTTTGGTGGTCACTAGGGCAGATCCATTTTTTTGAAAACCCAAATATTTGTTGTGCTAACACTTTTTCAAAAATGGGCTCGAAGAGAAGCAGTAAAAGAAACACTAGGAGTTACTCCAAAAGGAGCTTCGCAGATGAGGAAGAAGAGGTATCCACTTCTGTTTCATCATCCAATTATGGACCAGACGAAGAGATATGTCTTGTGACAGATGAGGTATGCAATCGAACTCCCTCTTCTTCTTCTTATTCTTCTTTTTCTGAACAATCAGAGGAGTCTTATGCGCAAACTCTGCTATTAGATCTCCAAAAATCTATACAACTTTGTCAAAAATTGGAAGATAAGAACTCAAAGCTAAAAGCAGAAAATCAGAAGCTTTCACAATGTTTAGGCAACTCAGCTAATCTACCAGCTGAACAAAATCATACACTAGTTGAAGAGTCTTCTGACTTGACAACCGGGTGTATTGAACAAGTTAAGCTGATAGAAAGGTTGGTTGTTGAAAACATTGAGAAAAACAATGAATATAACCTGCTAAAAGCTAAGTTTGATGAACTCTTCCATCAAAACAAAATTGTAAAAGAAAGTGAGGACAAGCTCAAAATGAGACTGGAGCAGCTGACTACAGCAAGCAATGCTGTGTCACACATAGCTGCCTCATCTCAAAGAGAGCATGATAAAATAGGCCTTGGTTATTCCAAACCTGAATCCTCACATGTTCAAAAAGAAGAACAGCCTAGAAATTTTATTGATAAGGGCAAGAGGTCAGCTGACCAGGCAACTCAGCCTAATGGGCAGATGAGTTCTAAAACTCAAAAACCCAAAAGGTAGAGGAGGAATTTTAAGAAGGGTTATACCCAGAATAAAAGAACCCAGCCAGGCCAGCAGAATAGAAGACAGTCTGGATCTTCTCAAAAGAGGCAGAACCAGATGACTTCTACTCACCTGCAGAAGACCTTTAAGTCATTTGCCAGACCAGCTGGGACTTTTGATGGTTCTAGCAAGACTTATCCTTATCAACAAAATTTCAAGACTGTTGCATTAAGACAAGTTATTCCTTCTACTGGACAAGCTCATAAGAGAAGAAGAGCCTCTAGAAGAAATAACCATGTCGAAGCTTCTTATGTTCAGTGTGTTTTTGTGGATATATATGGAAGAAAGATAAGATCACCTGATTAAAAAAGGGATGATCTATTCTTGTGGCTTCCTAAAAATTGTGCTAACCCCCCTGGACCCAGAAGGGTACCAAAGAGTTGATTGCCTGCAGATACACAAGAAGACCAGCTGATATTTTGCCCCAATATCAGCTGAGCATACTTTGAGGGGGAAGATCAGTTGACCCAGCCTGCTAGAATCTCTACTTGTTATTTCAATATTTTCGTGTCTTGTTTTATTTAAAGTTCTTCCAGTTTTAACATCATCAAAAAGGGGGAAATTGTTAGGATATAGATTAGACGTTTTGAAGATGTTAAAACAAGAACTTGAAATAGGACTAGCTGAACCTGTTAGTCAGCTACAGATTAGTTTTGGTCTAGAATAGGTCTTTGGTTAAGGGGGAAGAAATCTGTGCAGACCAGAGGAGGTGACCAGATGAGGTGACCAGATGAGAGGTGGCCAAATGAGGTGAACAGAGGAGTCTGACCAGAGGAGTCTGCCAGAGGAATCTGACCAGAGGAGTCTGCCAGAGGAGTCTGACCAGAGGAGTCTGACCAGAGGAGCCTAACCAGAGGAGTCTGACCAGAGGAGTCTGACCAGAGGAGTCTGCCAGAGGAGTCTGACCAGAAGAGTCTGACCAGATGAGGTCCAGAGCAGAAATGTTACCTGACCAGATGAGACCAGACCAGATGAGTTCAGACCAGATGAGGGAGACAGATTAGTTCACCCACATGGAGGCTGCATGTAATCTAGAGACAAGTAGATTTTGGAGATCATTGATGGAGATGAAGGCAATTTAGAGAGTCAACTGATGGAGGATCTGATTGATTGATTGCTTGATTGAAAGTCAACTAATCAATCATATAATCAATCTTTGATTGATTATATTCCTCCAATTATGGTTGTTTGAATTTTTAGCTTCCAACGGCTAGTTAATTCTCACAACTATAAATAGGAGTGCTTGGATGAGTTCTACATAAGTGTCGGGCGAGAGCACACAAGACACACGAACTCTTCCACTTACTCACCTTGTTCATTCAAATATTTTATCCACTATTTTAGGAGTTTTAGTTGGATCTTATAATCAACCTATTCACCTTGAAAGGTTGTTGTAAGCAAGTTGTACGAAGGAGCTGGTACTTCCAAATTCCAGTGGTTCGTGAGTACGTTGGTTGGAGAGAAAGTCCCCTTTGGAGAAAGGGAGAGTGGACGTAGGACAAGTTGGTCCGAACCACTATAAATCTGGTGTTCTCTACTTTTTGCTTTTAAGTTTGCTGCACTTTTCTTTTAGCACTTAATTTAAAAGGGTTTTCTTAAAAATAAACTCAAAACGCTTTCCGCTGGATAACCTTTTTGGGACCAACAGTTAGGATTAGCTCAAAACACCCACGGTTAAGACAAAGTTAAACCGGGATGAAATAAGGTATCTGACGAGCAGAACCTGCACGCTAAGCAAGACTAACTGGGCGAGCAACTTTAGCTTTAAGGTTCACCTAAGATATCTGGCGAGCAGAATCTGCACACTACATCGAGGCGGATAGGCGAACAAAATCAGATCAAAAGCTACATGATGAGCTCAATTAGCGTCACGCCGACCAGATTCGACTACAATGCCAAGATAGCAACCAAGTAAGACAAGAGACCAACAAAATCAAACTAAAGACTCCTCCAGGACAAGTCCAATATGACGAGCAGCTCTTGACTGCGAGCAAGTCCATCAAGATAAGGAAAGAATTTAGTTAAGATAAGGTCAAATTAGTCAAAGGCCAGGTGTCGAGCATACAAGCCTGGTAGGCCAAAAGTCACGACACCTCCTGCTAGGCAATTGTCTATAAATACTTAGATTTTTTCAGCAAATAAAACAAGCACAAATTATTATACACGTCCGAACTTCGATTACGAATCTAAAGCAACTCGATTAACTTACAATCGAACTTAAACACGTAAGCTTTTATACGACTCTAATCCACCTAAACCCGAAAATCCGTATTCACTAATTACGTTAGTGATCAATCACACGTAATTGTTTGATGATCAATTAACCACCAAAAACAGTCATTAATCTTCAAGATTTGAACTGGTCGTCAACAGTATGAACACGAAGAATGGGGGAAGAACCGATGGGTTCTTCCCTAGAATATGGCTTCGGAAGTCCCTCTAAAGAGAGCCCCCCTTTGCCTTGGGAGTCATTTTATATATGTGTAATTTTTAGGATATGGGAGAGATCCCTTACAATGTGGATGAGACCATCTACTTATAGAGGGTTAAACCTTGTAGCTATGAATGACCTAAAATCAATCTTATCCCTTCATTTTAGGGATTTTATTACAACCTTTGATATAAGACCTAATTTACATTAAACGTCTTTATCTTATCGTTCTTTGATATCGACCCATATGTTGAGAGCGGATCTGATCTTTGTACGGTCAGGGTCGTCTCGGGATCTATGGACCTCACCGATAAAGCGGGCTATTTCGTGGACCTCGCCGATAGGGCGAGCTCCGGTCTTCAAATCTGGCCGGCTCTGGACCATAGTCTTACTGGACCCCGGTTTTAGGTCGGGATTAGAGCACACTATGGGATAATTTGTGCTACAACAATTGCCCCCAATGTTGGGGTATGACTTTAGTCGTAATTCAATCTTGATCTTTGCTTTTGATAAGTTTTGCCCCTCGCTGTGTCAGAGGTTACGAACTTTGCCCCCGAGTCCGCTGGTAGGATAGTTTGGGTGCCCCGGTGGATCTTTGATGATGGAGACATTGCTGAACCATCTTTCTCAATTTAGGTTCAGTGACCTTTAAGGCATGCCAAATTCAGTGGGTTACGATTCCGCATCGTACCCCCGAGTTGATGACTTTTCTGCACTGGTACTCGAGGCGAAGCTCTTTGTACGAGACCAATCTGTGCTTGTGCTTCGAGGTGAGGATCTATGCACGAGGCTAATCTGTTCTCATGCTTCAAGGTGAGGCTCTTTGCACGAGGCTAATTTGTGCTCGTGCTTCGAGGTGAGGCTCTTTGCACGAGGCTAATCTATTCTCGTGCTTCGAGGTGAGGCTTTTTGCACGAGGTTAATTTGTACTCGTGCTTCGAGGCAAGGCTCTTTGCACGAGGCTAATCTATGCTCGTACTTCGAGGTGAGGCTCTTTGCACGAGGCTAATCTGTTCTCGTGCTTCGAGGTGAGGCTCTTTGCACTAGGCTAATTTGTGTTCGTACTTCGAGGCGAGACTCTTTGTACGAGGCTAATCTGTGCAAGTGCTTCGAGGCGAGGCTCTTTGCACGAGGCTAATATGTGCTCGTGCTTCGAGGCGAGGCTTTTTGCACGAGGCTAATATGTGCTCGTGCTTCGAGGCAAGGCTCTTTGCACGAGGCTATTCTATTCTTGTGCTTAGAGGCGATGCTCTTTTCACGAGGCTAATCTATGCTCGTGCTTCAAGATGAGGCTCTTTGCAAGAGGCTAATCTATGCTCGTGCTTCGAGGCGAGGCACTTTGTGATGGAACACGCCGGTGAAGACAGTCCGTCCCCAAGATCGTTGTTGGGATGCCAAACGTGTATAAACAATTAAAAACCTAAACATGTATCTAAAGATTAGTTTAGATTCGTTACCCTTGAAGACCGGGCATTGATTCCACTAGAGATCTTCTAGTCTGTCTCCCAACCTCGTTCGAACACCGGGTGGATGGCGAACTAGCGAACGTGGAGAAAAAGTGCCTCCCAATTTCGTCTCTTCAAACCCTAATCACTAATTTCGGCTGCTGGAATATGAGTCTTAGGGTTTGGACGAAATTAAGGTCCTTTTATATATACTCCTTTAAGTTTCATAGGCCAAACTAGGGATCTGTTAGAAGGTATAGGGTTTGGGCTCCTCACGGACCCAAATACTCTTATGTTCAGCCCAGAACATTTATTTTGCCCGTGAACATTAATTCATTCCACTAGAGAATTAATGTTGCACTCCCGTCCTATCCCGAACTGAATCAGGGCTTTTATTAGACTCTATAATTCCCCATGTTAAAGATATCGCACGTCCATTAATTATTAAAGCTTCTGACTGCTTTAATTAATTAACATCTATTATTCCTTGAGTAGTACCACTCAACCTTGTTGTCGTACGGATTAAATCCACCTGTAGGGTTTAATACGACAATCCTTTATGAGTTTCCTCAAGGGGACGTCATCAACCTGGATCATCAGGACACGGTGCCCTAATGCCAATAAATAGACATCGTGCAAACGATGTCACTACCCAAAATACATAGTTCATTGAATCTAACAAGATTCTCACTCATAGTAAATCAAAGTAGTGAACAAGCGCTCCACATATCTAGATATCACAATTAGGGTTAAGAATTACAAGAGTCACCAAGACCTTTAGTTCTTCATAACAGTCAGAATAGAAGAACATATCTTAAATGTGATCCACTCAATACGACATAGCGTACTAGTATGAACTAATGGCCAAGACAAGCCACTAAAAAGTTCATACTACAACTTATACCAATAGTTATGTCCAGAACTATCTCAGTTGTGAATACTATTTATATCTTATAAGGAACTGACAATGTGATCTTCTGTGTGACTACAAACCCACCACAGTATCTACAATATAAGATAAACAGACATACAAGCAATACAAGCAATTAATAAGATAGCAATAATGTGAAAAAACCATTTATTTCAGATAATAAGGAAATCGAATATATCCATAAAAGCCCAACAAAAGTTTACTTTACAGTATACACCAACACTTTGCACGAGGCTAATCTGTGCTCATGCTTCGAGGCGAGGCTCTTTGCACGAGGCTAATCTGTGCTCGTGCTTCGAGGCGGGGCTCTTTGCACGAGGCTAATCTTTGCTCGTGCTTCGAGGCGAGGCTCTTTGCACAAGGCTAATCTGAGCTCGTTCTTCGAAGCAAGGCTCTCTACACGAGGTTAATCTGTAATCATGCTTCGAGGCGAGGCTTTTTGCACAAGGCTGATCTGTGCTCGTACTTCGAGGTGAGGCTAATTTGTGCTCGTGCTTAGAGGCGAGGCTCTTTGCACGAGGCTAATTTGTTCTCCTGCTTAGAGACGAGGCTCTTTGCACGAGGCTAATCTGTTCTCGTGCTTCAAGGTGAGGCTCTTTGCACGAGGCTAATCTGTGCTCTTGCTTCGAGGCGAGGCTCTTTACACGAGGCTAATCTATTCTCGTGCTTTGAGGCGAGGCTCTTTGCACGAGGCCAATCTGTTCTTGTGCTTATAGACAAGGTTCTTTGCACGAGGCTAATCTGAATCTTCTTCTCTTCCTCTCTTGCCGGGTTGTCTCTTCACAAATTCGGATAGCTTACCCTCCTCATAGAATCACCACAATTGCTTTAGCAAGTCACGACATTCACTTGTAAAATGCTACACGCTCTGATGGTAAGCACAATACTTGTTTTGGTTTAACTTGTTAGCGTCTTGACGTATCTTTCTCGGAGGGGTAAGTAACTCCTTTCCCGAACATTATTGTATATCGCATCGATCGATATGGTGAGTACTTGATTTAGCTTATCTTTCAATTCTGTCCCTTCATTGAATGCTTTCATGTTCTTAGGGGCCCGATAACCTCCCCCACCGGTCTTTTTAACATTTTCTTTCTGTTCTCCTTTGTCTCCCAAATCTTTTTGTAGGGCTTCATGAATTGAAACAAAGACTCCTGCCCGATCGCAGAATTCAGCATAAGTTTTCAGGCATCTGAGATGTACATATTTCCAAAGATCGGTGCCTTTCTTTAAACCAGCTAGGACAACCACAAATTTTGTGTCTTCGCTAACAGATTCCCCTTCCAACAAGACCTTGTCAAACCTTTCTGTTGGGATATGTTTTAGTTTTGATGATTTTCCAAAACAGCATGTAATAGGTTTAAAAGCAGTCAGAATATTATCTTTTGTTTCAGGTCAGGTTAGGTTAGCTCTCAGTGGAATAGGCTGTCAGTTGAGAAGAACTCAGTTGAGGGGAAACTCAGCAACACAGCCTGAGGAAATCAAGATGACATCTAGAAGAACTAAATGAAGCCATACTAGTAACCTAAACCAAAAGAGAAGCCTGAAGGATGTCCCATTGAGTGTAAGCCTGGCTGATCTAAGCTAAGTCAGTCGGACCACTCAGTGAAGAGCATGATCAGGAGGATCAGTGCTGCACCAAGTAGGCCCTGAAGGAGTCAGACCACTGTGGTCAGGGAAGTTTGTCATTCAGCCTTATGACAAACTTCTTGGAGAGATCTTCAAACAGTCCCTGAAGGACAACTACATTGAAGACGTTCAGTCCACTGAAGATCATCAAGTCAGTGAAGGATGAAGCTACCTAAAGTCAGTGGGTCTTGGTCAACCCACTGAGTCAAAGATCCGTTGAATCCAGTCCACGTGGACCTATCAACACAAGGCAGCAAATCTGACACTGACAAGGCCGCATTCCAAGAAAAGTGGTTGAAACCATTAAATGTTGGATTCAAATGTAATTCTCTCCAACGGTTACATTTGAATCCACGTTATAAATACAAGCTCATAGCTGCGTATTCAAGTATGTGTGAAGTAAGAAAAATCAACACCTACGAGCTGTGAAGGTGTGAGTGTTTAGTGCATTGTATGAGAGTTATAAGGAGGCACTATTCACACCTTATACACTGACCATTAGGGTTCAAATATATACACAAATGAGTGTTCAGCTTGTAACTCTTAGCTTAGAGAGGTTTTTCCCAATCTTAGCTTTAGGCTAACACATTGTAAGGGAAAACCTCACCTAGTTGGAGAAAGCAACACCAAACCCAAACCCTTTCCTGAGTGTTAGAGTTAGTGGTTGAAGTTAGGTGTGGAGAGGCAGTCCCTGAGTGAAGAGGGATGTGAGACCAGTTCGAGAGGCAGCTCCGCGGAGGGGTGTGAGTCCAGTTGTGAGTGTACCTTGGCATGTTAAAAACAAGAATCCTTAGTGGATTTACTATTAAATTAGACCGTGGATGTAAGAGCTTGAGTCCGAACCACGTTAAACTGAGCATTTTTAATGTTTAATGTACTTTCTAAAGTATTGAGAAAATCTGCTCACTGAGAGCATTGTTAAGAAAACTTTGGTTAAGTATTTAGGTCAGGGAGAATCCTTCTCACTGACCAGTTCAGGCAACGCACTCGAGAGTTCAGCATCTCGAGTCACTGTGTTGCTTAGAGAATGAGTCTCCAAGTCTTTACGCTGACTTGGTAACTCAGCCTCTAAGCAGCGAAGTGACTTGAAGTGAAACCTCTCAAGTCACTGCCTTGTTAAGAGACTGAGCTCGCAAGTCAGTTGCACTGACTTGAGTGCTCTGACTCTTAGCAACGCAGTGACTTGAGTATTATTCACTCTTGTTGAACTCCCTGAGGAAAAGGTTTTAAAAAAAATTTGCTCCTGAATTCCCATTTGTCCTGAAAAAGTCATTAAAACGGGACCATCACTTTCCAAATACGATCGGTCTGACTCGTTATAAGCTTGTTTCAAGTCGAATAACCAATGCCTTTGGGATAGATAAGACCTGACCGTGGAGAAATGGGACAGAAACTCTTTACCTAGCTGGGCAAACGAATGAATGGAAGCCAGCGGCAAAGCCGAAAATATTTATGAACACGATCCCCCAGGGTTAATGGAAAGTTACAGCATTGGGTAGCATCACTTGCCCCCATCGATATCATATAATCATAGTACTTCATCAAATGCACCCGGGGATCGAACGTGCCTTCATATTTTATACTTGCAGGAAATTGAATCTTCTTCTGAATTGGAGCTTTTAAAATTACCGAAGATAGTGGAGAGGATGGAAGGGAAGTGTTCACATATCCTCTCTGCAGGTCTAACTGGCCATGCATGCTTTCAATTGCTTTTATCATGGATACCGGTTCTTCCAGTGATCCCCCTTGACTTGGAGGCTGTTCGACAAACGGTGGTGCATGACCATCTGTTCGCCACAGTCCCTCACTTGGTATGGGAACCTCCTGGGCTGGCTTCCTGGGATTAGGTGCCCCATCTGGGCCCAGACGACCAAAGGCTGACCTAGTCAGTCTTTCATGGACTGATTGGCGAGTTGGTACGCGGGCTAGGCGAACTACTTCAGCTCTGGGGTGAATCTCCGTTGCTCCCCGGCCAGGGCGACCTAATCTGTTTAGTGCGCTCTGGCATATACCCTGGCTAACCCCTGGTTGCCTCTGCGAGCTGTTTCTCCTTTCCCTTTATCTTTCGAACCTGGGCACTCTCGGCCTTATTTTGATGTTCATCCATGGTCCTCTCATGTTCGCGAGCTCTTGTTGGGCTATGCCTCACTCGGATATTAAATGGGTCAGGTTGTACTTGTTGCTTTTGTAGGGCCTAAAGCATCGCGATTGTCCGAATTAGATCGTCTGGGTTACGAGCAAATGCTTCTAGCTCAGGTGGCATCAACTGATTTCTAATTGTTGGATGGTTTTCTTGCTCCTGTCGAGCTACTTCTGCTCGCCGACCAGCCTGAGACATCCTCGAATGTGAATCTCTTATCAAATATTGTGAATGCTGCGTTTAATGTGATTGGAGCATCTTTTAGCCAAAGTTTCGGTATAAGTTTTCAAGTGTTCAAATTTTCAAACGAAGAACACCAAGAACACTTTCGTAATATTATTCAAATCTTCAAGTTTTAAGCTTGAAGTTCTTGTCTGATCATTCTTAATCGGAGGTTCGAACCCTCCTTCTAGCACCAATTTATTGGTAATCGTTTCTAATCACAAGGATCAGTGGCTACTTTTATAGTAAATCTGATCACCAAGCAATTACGTGTGATTGATCACTAACGTAATTAGTGAATACGAAAATTGGATAGATTAGAAATAAATACATAGGTTGATTTCGTATTTAATTCGTATATTTGATAATCAAGGTGCTTTAGGTGAATAATCAAAGTTTGGACGTATATATTAATTTGTGCTTACTTTATTAGCTGAAAATTGAAGTATTAATACAAGTTTTACTAGCAGAATGTGTACAAAATTTTTGGTCTCCCAAGTGTGCATGTGTAACACTTGGAGAGTTGACTATTTGACCTTATCTAAACTAATTCTTATCCTCTAATGCTGGATTTGCTCGTATTTGAGGGTTGTTCGTCCTTTTGGACTTGTCCTTGAGAAGTCCTTAGCCTGATTTCGTTGGTCATTTTTGCTAGCTTAATATCATGATACTCTAGTTAGATCTGTTCGCCAGCTGGCAGGAACTGCTCGCCAGGGTATCTTTTGGGTTCATATGGTCCTTGTGTTAAAAATGCTAGCACAGGTGTTGTAGCTCGCCGAGCTGGAATATCTCGTCTGGCTATTCCAGCTTAATCTGGCTTAGTTCACTTAAACTCGTATTGAGCATACTTACTTTATGTAATTCTGTTCGTTCGGATGGTTTTTATAGCTCGCCTATCAACACCATTAACTCTAACAGTGGTATCAGAGCCATAAAGGCTCGAACTCGCCTCATTTGCGTGTATATATATATATACACATCAAATACATACTTATTCATCAATACTTGTTCTGCGTATATATATACATCAAATCAATATTTGTTATGTATGTGTGTGTGTGTATATATATATATTTCATTTATTCCATATATATGTGTATATATATAAATAACTCATCTATACTTGACCTTGATGAACAAGTATGGAACGTAACATATATACTTGCCTATTAGTTTGATGGAATTGTAATTTGGATTTAGTCCTAAACATTTGAGTCATATAGTTAGCTTGAAAATTCCTCACGAATAAATAAAGACAATTAATGTCTTATGGAAATTGTGCTTGTGAGCCGAAATTGAAATTTGAATTCAATTCTAAAACTCGGATTGCATGATTCGCTCGAGAATTCCTCGCGAGTATATAAATCGTGGCAATTAAGGCTACAATGCAAATTGTACTTGAGAGGATAAGTTGAGTTTTAGACTCAATCCAAATATATTTGACTTGTATAATTCAATAAGGAATTATTAGAAAGTCAAAGGTGGTAATTATAGACAATTTTTGTTTGATATATTGCATTAAGTGTTTTGGACTTATGCAATTAATTTGGGCATGTATAGGTTTGGACTATCATAAATTCTTTAAGGAAATTAAGCATTGGTCCATGAATTATATTCTGAAATTTATAAGACCATGATTGGTTAGACCAAAAATTTTGTATTCTGGAGAATATATTAGAACCTTGTTTATATGGCTGAATTTTTGGAAATTCTGAAAAATAAAGTTAAGGATTTGTTTTGGTTAGACCAAAATAATGATTTTTTTAATAAAATATTTTTTAAAAGAATAATGAGATGTTATGGTCTAACCATATTTTAAATATTTTTGGGTAAAATATTTTTTAAAAGGACTTTAGAAGTTAATCGAAAGCTTGAGAACTTGTTTGTAGTTCTATTTTACCTATGTATGATTGTTGTTTATACATGTCTATTTAACTTACGTGTTAATCCTTAATTAAATTCTTTATTCATGCAATTTAAAAATTCTAGGTAATAAAGCATGTGAGCATACTTGTCTATCGATTCATGTGAAATTTTACATTATTTGTGAGAGTCCGTACATTTTGTTTGGGTAAGCAATACCTAGTATGGGTCAGACCATCTAAATTTTTGGGTTGTTATCACCCAATACTTGCTCGTTTCTAGTTGAGCATAGATAAAATTGATATAATTATTTGGGTGACGCCATGAAGGCGGTCAGTCGATATGATCACGAATATCCAATGGGAACACAGACGGTCGGCAAGCTAAACGTCATCTAATTCGTGTTAGCGCAGCATCAAAGAGAGATCGGACTGGCTAGTTGCTAGCCAAGGTTCATCTCAGGAGACTATGTTTCTTCGTCTATAACACCAGGTGATCGTTCGCTATGAGAGCGTCAATCTTCTGGAAATTGAATTGTGGTTGTTGCACTATGTGAGAAAGAATGATGCGGGTTAAAATCATTGATTGAGCTTCAAACACAGTACATTATGAGGTCGATTGACTCTAGATGACGATCTACGAATCTAACGCTATTTGTAGCAGAGTTGAGATTATTTAGCCATGTGAAGACGACCAGTGGAGCTATTAATTATTTAGTGATGGCCAAATTTTATATGCAACCAGGACAGTCTTATATGCAATTAAGTCTGGGTAGTTAACCCCAACATTTGCTCATTTCTAATTGAGCATGCATAGATGAATATTTTTATATGTAGATCATTTAACCTTTTATTACCTTCTTCAAGTGAGTGGGAGATGATCATGAGTCTGTTGATAAAATTTTCGATCTTATTCACTTGCGAGAAATAATAAAATATAATTTGGATCCGAATAAAAATCTATACAATAGAATTATATCTAATTCATTGTGCATAATAATAAAGAGATGGATGCACAAGTGATGACTACATCGATTGTAAAATTGATTGTCAGGACTTTGTCATGAGGCATTGTAAAGTTCAAATTTTTTGGTGCAATACAAGGGTGTCCTCGACCTAATGGTTTGAGAGGCTATCTGGTTTAAAAAGGTCTTCTATGACTCTATGCATTATGGCGCACATTGATGATGCAGTAGTTATCCATTGTGACATCAAGATTGCATTGACATATGCTAAGGATCCCAAATACTGTGGGAGGACTAAGCATACTAACACAAAACATTATTTGAGATAGTGTTGCACAAGGGCAAGTGATTCTCAGGCATGTTCCCACTCGTGAAATGGTTGTTGAACTTCTCACTTAGCCTTTGGATAGAGTCATGTTCAAAATGCATATTAATAGCGTGGGACTTCGAAGAGTTTAAGCTCTTTTGTCCTGTATGATTAAGTATATATCACAGATAATATGTCCTTATTTAAAATTGTTAGATATAATGTGTCTATTGTAAGTAATTGTCACAAGGCTTAGAATGTCCCTCTCACACGGGAATTCACCCTGGCGCTTTGATAGCGAGCAAGATGAGACTGGCAGATCAAAATTCTAATAAGTGATCACCTTGATGAGGAACAACATGCAAGGTAGTTGCCTACAGTCGCCTTAATAATGAGATCAAGATGAGATCATATTTTTATCGAGTATGAAGTATGTCCTAACCTCATAGAAGCCTATTGATAGCCGAGTGTCCAAATTATTAGAAGTTATGTGGGAGACTAACTTATAATGATACGCAGGTCAGGCGCTGGACAAGTGACTGAACTAAGACTCGTATGATGTTTTTAGAGCGTGAAATGCCCAAATTGAGTGGGAGCTCCATCATAACATGTATTCATACTACGTGTGCTTAAGTGATGACCTATATAAGAGAAGTGACTGAATAGGTCCATGCTTCATCACTGTGTGAGCTCTTATGGTGATTATAAATGCCCTTTGTGACTTCGGACTCTGTCATGACGTGTAAGCTTGATGATGCTACTTTAGTATTTATCTAATGACCAAGATTCATGCGGTCTGTCAGAGCATGACTAGGAAAGCTGTCAAGTCCAAACTAATTGACATGAAGAACAAGGAAAAACTATGTTGGTAATGCACTTGCGTACCATAACTCAAAGGCCGACTAACAAAGTCAAAATATTGTTTGACGTATTCTTGAGTATAGTTATGAACAATCAGTGGTCAAACATGCTCTGTGAATATACATATGAGGGGTCATTGATGTTTGACTTGGTGCGACCATATAGTTTGGGGTACACAACGTGTCTCCGAAGTTGATGATTTATGTTGGTTGGGTGATAGCTTGATATAACTCTCCGCACTTTGTTCCATCTTCTGGAGTATCACCACAAGAACTACATTAGTTTAAAGTGTGGAATATAGGTGAATACTCTGGAGTATTCATCTCTTAGCGAGAGTTGTAGGCGAGCCATATTAAATCCACGTGTTCTTCTTCCGCTGCTCATCGAGGTACAAATAAATCATTTTATTCGTATTTTATGTCATTAACTCTAACAATACTATATACTAATAATTAAGCTAATTAAGCATGCAAATATTCAATTAATTAATTAATTAGCTATATACTACGAATTAAACAACTAATTGCATAAAACATGTATACATACACGTTCACAATTAACATATATATATGCATGTCGAAAATACACAATTAATTAGTTAATAAATAATTATTTAACCGATTAAAATGAAAAAAATTACCGTATAAATATTCTCATGAACGTGTAGAGCAAACTCCGAGTAGTGGTGGACTGTTTTTCACATCCGGCGGTGTGGTACACTCCTCCCCAGCTCTCCCTCCTCCCCAGCTCTTCCTCCTCTTCTCGGTTGATAAACTGGAAATGCAGGTATGCGTATACAAATAAATACAATTGTGTGAGGATTTTTAAGAGGGAAAAACCTTCTTCATGTCTTAGATTCTCTCGTCCAGCCCCACGCCTGAAACACAGTCAACAAAGCTGCATGCATGACAACATTTTCAAATGTCCAAGGGACTCTTTCCCTCGTGACGTGGAATCCAATGCAAGACGAGGGATCAGTTCACTCAAAAATGTCAGATGTAAGCAGCCGAGGAAATCTGCCCTCGTGTAGTGTCATCAGCAAGTTAACGAGGGTTCTGAACCCTCGAGAAATCTGACAGTATTTTTTCCCTCGTCGAAACTCTCGTGAATTTGTCGTGGGTCCGGTATTTGTCTTTGAAATCAATTTGCCTATGAAATAAAAATTCAAGGTAATAATTATTTACAAGCAATTTCCTTACAAAAAATTATCAACAAGCAATTTCCCTACAAAACAAATAGGTAAGGAAATTAAGATGCTTATATAATTAGAATTTTTTTTAGACAGTTTCAAAAGCATTCCTCACTTGAAAATTTTTGTAATAAATTTGTAATCATATTGACAATATTTTTTTAGTTTTTTTTATTTTATTTTAATGATCCAAACATGGGAAACTGAATTTATGTTAACCTGATATGAGTTTAAAAAAATTGTTGAAAGTGCATAATCCCCGATTTGACAGGCCACAATCACCGAGTAAAGACCTAAATATTTTCACGTGGTTTGTGAATCGCATAAATCCCTAATAATTATTAAATAAACTAACTTTTAAATTTTTGTATGTATTCAAATGTATAGCATGAATTTAGATTTTAAGTCCAATTTTGAATTAATTTTGATTTTCAAAGTCTAACTTATTTAATGAGCTTTGAAATTAAAATCAAAACTAATTTAAAATTAGAATTAAAATTCAATTAAATATTATACACTTGAATGCAAACAAGAATCACTCTTTAAATTTTTAAAAGATTGTTTAACAATTTTATCTATTTAACTTCCAAATCACGAATGTGTCAGTTTGAGTCTATATTGTTTATTGTATATGATAGGGGTTTCCTACAATAAACCCTCTCAAATCATTGGTTTGAACCTAACTTTATTGTAGGGTGAGTTGTTATGGGCACAAAATGAAACCACGTGTTGGAGGTAATATAAATTCAAATTTATAATTATCTTTAAGGGGCAATTACACAAAATGGAGTCCCTAACTGCAACCAACAACACTACTTTTCAAGACTTACAAAGGAGTGCAAAGTGCAATGTCACATCATTCAACTTTTTCCACTTGTCCGATTTAGACTTTTTTTTTTTTTTTTTTTTTTTTGCTTTTTGCAGCAACCTTTTTTAAAAAGGTCAGTGAATTTTGAAGCAGTTTTTCAAGCCTCGTATTAATTATTGTACAAAACATAATACCAAAAATATTATAGTACAACACACAAATACCATGGTACAACACTAATACTTTGGTACAACATATAATACTTTGGTACAATACTCATATGCACATGTTACTATTTCTAATGTACAACGGTACAACACATTATACCATGGCACAACACATAACAAATAAAAAATGATTCTAAACAAGGTTACAATTACAAACAACTCCCCTTATCTCATAAATAATAACATTAATTTAATTTGAGATTCTACCAAAGGGGCCCATTTTTCTAGAATTTCATCATCATCTTATTATTTGGCAGAAGAAGGCAGTAATAATCGGTGAGAAAGAGTTTAGTGCAACAAGAAAACATCATAGAGAGATCCAAGTTTCCCATTAAAAAAATTACCCTTGTACCACCATCACCAAATGACGCCTCTTCTTCCTTGTTCCACTTCTTCATTAAGGTATCCGAAGCTCTTCAAGCTAAGGTGCTACTGCTCTTTATATAGTCACATCTTATCCTAAGAACCCCTTAAATCAGACATGCAACGGAGAGACAAGACTCAACATTTCCCCCATGTCAGATCTGTTTAGATTTAGATTTGTTCGGCATTTCCCCCGTGTCCTGATCACCGGCGCCGCCCCTCTGGTTTTTGCGGCCATCGTCTAACCACCGCTCTAGAGATGGCGGTCATTGGCAGTGCGCTCTGGTGTTGACGACCATCATCAACATAGCTATAACAAATCAGATACACAACAACCCATTATATTCTTCACAAAACTCAAAACACATAAAGAAAGAATCAAATTCTTAAACATTAAAGCCGTTAAACTTCCTCATGACTACAAATCCTAGATCAGACATACTTGAATTAAGAAAAGCAAAGCTAGAAAACCGATCATAAAACATTGAAAAAAAATCTCAATCCCTAACATCACAGGAAACTAAAAATTTAATAGAAAAACAGGTTGAAGATGTTGAGGCGGAAGACCACCGCTATAGTGATGGTGGCATTGGTAGACCACTGTGGCTTGTGCCGAGCCGAGGGGGAAAAGTTCCTAAGAAAGAGAATAAGAGTGATTGATCTAATCACTGTCATCGCGTTTTCCCCTTCGTCCTGAACCACCGTCGATCTAATCGAACACCGCCATAGTTTCCTCTCTGTCCTGATCGATCGTCGCCTTAATTGTGTCTAGCCCCGATCTAAGGCGGTGGCAGGCTCGATCTAAGCCGGTTGATCATTTCAGAATTTAACGATGATTTTTTTAGATAGATAGTGATGGCATGGTGGCATGTAGCGGCGGAGGGAGTATGGTGGCGTGGGGGAGCAAATAGTTAGAGAGAAGGAGTGTGGTGGGTAGTATTGATTTAGAGGGGATATAATTTTGAATAAAAAAAGTAAAAAGAAAAAAAAGAAAAGGACAAATACCTAGTTGTGTGTGCAGTGCCAACTCATGTATTGGATTGTTATTTGAAAAAGTTGGAAGATCCTATTGTATTTTTAGAGATTTTAGTGTATCACACTGTAATTATCCCTATCTTTAAATATAAAATACATGAATAAAATACGTAGGTTTAATAACAAATACTATATAAGTTCGATAGAAAATTTGCACTTTTATACCACAGAGGTAATTATTATTGCATTTCGTATCTCCCCACAGCCTTGATAAAAAAATGTATCTGGGAGAAAAAAAATTCCTTTATTGTATGAGTGAGTCCCCCATGCAAAACGTGTATTGTTCAATTTAAGTGTATTATTGAAAAATTATTTATGTTATTATTGAAAAATTACTCCTTAGAAAATGCACTTTTATTAACAGTAGAAGTAACTTTTCAGTGATCATAGATATAACTTTTTAAAAATTCACTAGAGTGATACGGTATACCATATACTTGATACATATAATACTATATATTTTATTTTATATTTTGTATCAGGAGTGAAATCATATTGAACCGTCTTATCTCGACGTGGTCTCACGTCAAATTAAAAAAATTCCAATTCTTCATAATCACATATTTAGCACTATGAGTTGATAAATTAAATATGTCCATCATTAACTCATTGGTCTACGACCATATAATATATTGTAAACTTTATCATAATTACAAAAAAAAAAAAAAAACCTTCCTTGTGAATATAATCATACAATAGTTTTACATTATTTATTATATAAAATATTCTACGAATATAGAATTTGTAGATTAATTCATATTAAAAAAATTGAGGATCTTACCCGGATCCGGTCGGATTTGGTGGATTTTCCCCAAAATCTTGCGTAAATCAAGTTTTAGAATATTCGCTCCCAATTTTGTGGTACTATATGAGCAAATTCAGGGTACTGAAGGACAAAATGTGTGTTACTATTAGACTAAATGTTACTCCCTCCGTCCCAATTTTGTTTACTCATTTCATTATGTACCCCCTTCAAACACTTCTAAATTACACCTCGTTCCACTAATAATTACGTAGAAAAATATATTTATTTTGTTTCATGCACTTCAATTGATTAATATGCAATCATAAAAAAAACTATTTTATCAATTTAAATACTACAAATTAAGTCTCACAAAAAAATCAACAAAAGTCAAATGAGTAAACAAAATTGGGACGGAGGTAGTAATATTTTTACCAATTTTTTGGTATTTTTACTGAAATAAATATTTTTTCATACAATATAAAAGTAAAATGTGTTTTATTATCTATTCAAATATTGATTTTCACAAATATTTTTTTTATTTTTACAAAAATAATGATTTTTCCGTACAATAACACATCTAAGGTATTGAAAGTATATTACTATACAAATGTCTTACTCAATGGCTAACGATGTGTTTGTACAAATACATAAAAGTACCCCCCACCCCCAGTTTGTCTTACCTAAGGACAATCATAAGTTACTGTAGAGCAAATGTGTGTTACTGTTGGAACAAATATATGTTAATGTTAGAGCAAAAGTATGTTAATGGTGGAGAAAATGTGTGTTGATGTTAGAGTAAATATAGTTACTGCAAATGTGTGTTAATCTTAGAGTAAATGTGTGTTACTATTACAAATATGTGTTACTATTGGAGAAAATGTGTGTTAATGTTAGAGTAAATATGTGTTACTGCAAATGTGTGTTAGTATAGATATGTGTTACTATTGGAGTAAATATGTGTTAATGCTAGAGGATATATGTGTTACTATTTGAGCAAAGTGTGTTAAGGTTAGAACAAATGTGTTAATGTTAGAGTAAATGTATGTTGTGTTGAAACAAAAGTGTCTTAATGTAAGAGCAAATGTATGATATTGTTGAAGTAAATGTATGTTAATGTATGAAGCAAAAAATCTAAATTTAAAGGGATGAGAAATAAATTAAAAAACACAGATTTGTTCTTGTAAAAATATATCTGTCCATATTGTTACTTTAAAGTACAAAAAAATTATATTTTAAAAACTAGTAACACACATTTTGTCTTACAGTAATACACATTTGCTCATATAAGTCTTGAATCAGTTTTTTTGGATCAGTTTGACCCGCTTAAAATACGTGAATTTTGACCTAGCGTGATTCGACCCATAAATTTTTTAATATTTACCTATATAGGTATATTTTACAAGTGGAATATTTCACAATAGAGTGTTTCATACTTTAATAGTTAACATTCCACATAATATAATATAATAATATCAATATTTACACTCTCCAATACATCTCTTTATTTGATAGGCAATTTATCCACGTGCCGTTCCCTTCAAGGAATTTAAAATGCACTAACATATAAACAAACGTAGACTTGAATTTAAAATGCACTAGCATATAAACACACATAGAAGATTGTTTTAATACAACTTACATACAATACAAATTAACAATTTACATACAATACAAATTAACACTCATTCCTATTGAAATATTAAACAAAAAATTGTATTAGATGTTGACCAATGGCATGAAACAATAAAAGTTAACATTCACTCCCTAACAAAATGTTAATGAATCAGTGTCTTAATTATACTCATTATCATTGTCTCAAAAGTTTCATACAAGACCTACCATTAATATTTAAGGAAATTTTACAAAATATTATTTTCAAGCTTCCATTTTAAAAAATTTCCCTCTCACATATATATATATATATATAAATATATTTCTATAGGGTCCTTAAACTATCTCTGTGTGCAACTCTTGTATGACTTTTTCAGGAGTTTTTTTTCTTCAATACAATATATATATTGAGTGACTTGTTTTAAAAAAATATAAAAATTAAAAAAAAAAAAAAAAAAGCTTGTACTAAATTTTCTCTAATTTTAGTGCAGTTTTCACATATTATTTCCTCTGTCCGTTTCTATGTCACCAACGTGATCTTTTCCACTAAATTGAGCTTTATCCCAAATTTATGATAATATATATCTCCATGTATACTATAGATTTTGCTACTTTTAAATTCCACCGTCACAACTCTTTTTAAAAAATCATGCTTTTTAAGAACGGAAAACTGAAAAATAAGATATTAACAAATTAAAATCCATTTACTCCTTAGACAATATATAGAGTGAAATTAGTTTATACTTTTCACTAAAAAGTATTAGTTATTTTTACTTAAAAGTATTACTAATTTACACTGAAGAGTCTTAGTTGTTCAATAAAATCAAACTAAGACTCTTCAGTGAAAACAACTAATACCCTTTTTTAAAACAACTAATACTCTTCAATAAAAACAATTAATATCATTCATTGATTCATGTATGAATCAATTTTACTCTATACATACTCTTTTCCTTATTATATATGTTACATATATCAGTTAATAAAAATGCACACACGCAACCACAAAAGATAAAAAAAAACACGAAATTTATTTACTCAGTTCGTCTTACGACTACGTCTGAGGGAATGATAATCCAGAGTTTTTTTACTATATTTTTCTATACAAGGAGAAAATATTTTTTTATATAGAAACGAGCCATAACCCTAAACCATCAAAATCGACTGGGCCGAAAATATGGGCCAAAAAGTTCGGTATCCATATTCGGCTTTAGTGTACAGTCCATTCAAACTCCACACTCTGACAATATCATCGTGCAACACTGGCAAATAATTATATGAAAATTGTTCATTATATGCTTATAATGATTTTTTAAAAGTATGAATAATCTCATAAGAAGTATAATCTCATCAAAAGTATTATTAATTTGAGCCAGTGATATTTTATTACAATTCTTGTAAAATTTCTTAAATCCAAATTAATAATACTCCTTATAAATATTTTGATACCCCTAATCAAATATTCAATACTTTAAAATAGTTTAATAGTAAACTTATCATGAACTATTTTCATATAAAACATAATCCAATACAAATATGCTATTAATTATGGTCACTTTCGTCCCTTCCATGTCGAAAATTATCTCTTGCATAGTGTCATAGCTTATATGTCAAATTAGAGGTTGTGTAATGTCTAACTGATTAACTTCATTGAATTTTTTTTAATTAATCGACATATAACGAATCCACTAGAAATTATTTGAAAAAACATCTAAAAAATCAAATTTGTTGAGAGCGTCTATTTATTTTCCTTACGCTCCTCTCCTTATTCATAGATTGAATTCTTAACTTTTTGTTTTTTTAGAAAAAACTTAATGAGTGGACAATTTAATAAGAGTAGGTTTTATACGAAAACGCTTCATAATAAGCTTAATATGAAATAGTTTTAGAGTATCATTAATCTCATCAGGAGTATCATTAAACCTGTTACGGGTATCATTAGTCTGAGTTCAAGAAAATTTAAAATAATTTTTTTAAACTCAGACTAATGATACCCCTGATGAGATTAATGATACTCCTGATGAAATTAATAATAGTTTAAAATTGTTTCATGATAAACTTATTATGAACTATTTTCATATAATATTTTGTCATTTACTAAAGATGAATAATTTATCTCAATTGCAATATTTAAATAGTTGTGTTGCGCAAGACATATATTGATTTTTCACCTTTATCTCAGGTTTGTCTTTGTTTTTAATTAAAAATAGTACCCTAAACCCAATATAAAGTTCAACACATTATCCACACTATGTTTTAAAAATGCATTATTTATCCCACCCTAAAGTATTATTTAATATATAGTGCACCCTACACCCAATTTGCCACAATTTTCCTAACTTTTACTTTTTAAATGGACTTAATTGTGAATGAAATCACAACTTTCTCGCAAATTGCAATATAATAAATTTTTAAATTTTTATAAACAAAATCTAAATTTAAAAATTGTACTTCAATTCAAATCAACAAACAAATTACTTATGCTCGAATATGACGTGTGATCTAATAATTTATTATATTAAGATGTTTAGATGTGTTCATATGACAATCAATCACCATTTTCGTGTAAGAGGAAATTTGCCTATTGATATAAATTGCAAAATAATGTGTCGCCTACGTGACAATAAATAATTAATTGTGTTAACATGTTTATATTTGTTCATATGACAACAAATCTTTATTCGTCATTTTCGGCCAGAAGCAAATGTTCAAATTGCAAAAAAAAAAAAAAAAAAATCTTAAATTGAGATTTTATTTATCAAGATTCAAAATTTTAAATTGTATTACAATTTGTGAAAAGATTGTAATTTTTGTGCAACTAGGCCTTTTTAATTTGACGGAGGAAAAATCTAAATTTATCATTTTTTTATTATCAGTAATAAGACTCCTACCATCTCAAAGAAACTTGTACACTTTAAAAATTCGCAGTTTTTTTTTAAATGGTTTCTTTGACTTTATGATGTATGTATTGTTGGGACATTGTCAGTTTTGATTAAGATCCCAAAGCCCCTGAAAAGATGTTCGCCTTAATCTATCTTTGTCAGGCTAGTCTTGATTAGGATTAGTACTTAGTCATTTTACACTTCACAGGTACTCAGTGAGAGGAGAGCTCACTGGTGTCAATCGAGACTAAGAGCCTGAAGACGAAGAGCACCATCCTGAACTTATGGCAGTCCTCTAAGCTGGCCGAGTAAGTGTCAGTGATGAAGAGTATGACCCTGAGGTCATTACTAACTCAATCCTGAAGGGAACAGGATGTCACTGAGTTTATGGGAAGACTTGGAGTAGAGCCAAGCAATACAAAAGGAATTTCAGCGTCAGGACAAGATTGGTGGGCTCAAGACAAAATGAACTTAATAAGACAAGCCTGAAGCTCAGGAATAAGTTCTGACATTCTCACCAACCTGATGACGTGGACCAATCCGAGAAGGACACGCACGTACGGAACCTGACATGAAGGCTGAATTCAGACTGCACATTCAACGGGCAAGCATTTAATGTGCATTTAATGCAAATACCAAATCCATGCAAGGACGACTGCTGCATGGAGATATGTCCGTTTGAAGCCACTCTACATAGATGACTAGAAGGTTATCTCTCCAACGGATAGTTTTCCAAATCACCTATAAATACAGAAGACCTTGAACCCATTCAAGGTTACGGGAAATTTCCAAGCCAGAAATTACTCAAACTCTCAAGCATTCAAAGCATTCAGCCTTTAAGAGAAATACTCGAAAACATCTAAATTTCCCAAGTGTTTCTTAGCAATCGAGAGTTATTCTGTATTCCAAGAGCTAAATAGCATTATCTTAAGCTTAGAGAGATTATCCAATCCTTAGCATAGCTTTGCCTTGTAAGGATAATCTCAACTTAGTTGGAATCCCAACTGAAACCAAAACCCTAAGTTAGGCTTGTTGGGAGTAAGTCAGTTAGTGTGTTAGTAAGTGGAGTTGTATAGATCAGTGAGGTTAGCTGGTCTTGGTGCACCTTGGCACGTTAAAAACAAGAATCCCTTGAGTGGATTTCCTGTTAAATCAGGTCGTGGACGTAGGAGCTTGAGTCTCTGAACCACGTTAAACTCCTTGTGTTCTTACTGCTTTGATATTGTGCATACTTGCCATATTACTTGTTCATTCATTGCATTCAAGTTTATCAAGCCTGAATCAATCAGGCTGATCTTCAAAAGAGCACTGCCCTACTAAACACTATTCAGAATTGAGTAAAACAAGTTTTTCAGAAAGCAAACTAAACAAGACTTTAAACTATCAGGGCTCAAACATTTCCGCACTGAACTTGAACTGATAGTTAGCCAACTAACCCGCACCAAGTGTAGTCAGTAGGTGTGTTATCAGCTCCTAGTTCTTTACCACTCTGAGTAAAGGGGACTCAGTCAGTTTTAAGGTTGAAAAATTGGTATACGTGTATTCCCCCCCCCCCCCATACACGTATTCCTCAGTCTTGTACCGGGACCAACAAGTGGTATCAGAGCAGTGGTTCGAAAGACCACTGACTTTGAATACTAATAGTTTCAGAGGAGAAACTGTTGGTGGTCACTGAACAGATCTGAGTTTGCTTTTCATAAAACTTGCATCATCATGACTTCGAGGAGACTTGAAGCTTCGTTACCTGAATTCTCTGTATCTAACTTTGTCTATTGGAAGTTCAGATTAGAAGCTTATCTAGATGCCATCCATGACCAGATGCCGCATGTTCTCAGGGAAGGACCGATCAAAATCACTGTCCCTAATACCAGAGGGAGAGGATATGATGATCTCGATATTGGTGTACCTATTCCTAAGGAAATGAAGGATATGACCACTGATGAGATCAAGATGATGGGGCTTGACAACGTCGCCAGAAACATCATCTTGCATACGGTGCCCTTCGAGGAGTCAGCTAGGCTGTTGAACTTAAAGACGGCAAAGGAGGTTTGGGATGAGCTGACAAGGATGTGTGAGGGATCTGAAAAGATCAAGGAGAACAAGAGAAACATTGCCATTAAGAAATTCGAGGCGTTCGAAATGCTGCCTGACGAGAGCATAGATCAAATGGAGTCTAGATTCATCAAGTTGATGAATGAGTTGGTGATGCTGGACAAGGATGTCCCAAGGAGAGATGTTGCTTCAAAGATCCTGAATGCCCTTCCTGAGAGATGAGATAACAGTGTAATTATGCTTAAGAACACTCAGGATATGAGTAACATAACTTCTGCTTTACTTTTTTCAGAGCTCAAGGCGCTTGAATTCGATCATAACAAAAGAAAGAAGAAAGTTCAGTCAGAAGAGGAAGTAAAGGAGAAAACTCCTGAGAAAAGTGTGGCGTTCAAGGCCAGGTCTGAACCTGTTGAGCCCTCATCAAATTCTTCATCAAAGTCACTGATGGAGATGAGCAGGGAAGAACTCGCTGAGGAGTACAGCCTGATGGCCAAACGATTTGACAAGCTCAATTCCAGGTTTGGTCGTTATAAAAAGTTTTATCAGGACTCACGTGACAGGAAACCTGAAGGAATCCACCAAAGCTCAAGGAGATATGAGGAGCGAAGGAACACTAACCAGAGGAGAGAACGTGGTGATGAAAGGAGATATTCTGAACCAAAGCCTGAAAGAAGAGACGAACAGAGACGTACTCGCGATGATAGATATCCAACCAAGGCTGAAAGCTCACCAAGAACCAGGGAACCTGACTCAAGGAGGAACCCTGAACCAAGAAAAGAAAGAGTAAGTGAGCAGGTAGCATGTTACAACTGTAACAAAATTGGTCACTATCAGTACGACTACCCGGAGCTGAGTGCGAGGGAGAGAGAGGAAAGGAGAGCCACTAGGGATCTAAGATCTGCTGATCGGAGAGCAATGTTCGCTGAAGATGCAACAGACTCTGACGGTCCTGCTGAGAGGTCACCTGAACTCTTCTCAGATGACGAGTACGATGATGTCTGTCTGATGGCTAGGGATGAGCCTGAGGTAACATCAAATTTTGTTTGTGCTTTTTACACTGGTCAAAATCCTGAGTTTAGCTCAGAGTCAGTTAGAGAAATGAACCTTCAGATCTGCCTTGATCAATTGATGGTTGATTTCTCCAGACTGCAGGAAACTAATGTCTTCTTGGTAGAGGAGAACAAGAAATTGAGTACTGAGGTTCACAACCTGAACGAACAACTCACTCAGTCTGATCTTAAAGAATCAGCTCAAATTGTGAGACTAACTCAGGAGATTGATTTAATCAATGCTGAGCGTCTTCCAAGAGAGAAGATTCTGAAGGAACTGGCTGAGGAAGAGCTGGTCAGGAAGGAAGAACTAAAAGTACTTAAGAGTAAGTTTGATGACCTCTTTACCAGACATGAAATCCTGAAAAAGAGTGAGGACTCTCTCAAGAAAAAGGTTGCAGCAATGAATAAATCCTCAGTGGCTAGAGAGGAAATAAATAGCAACCAGATGCTTGGGAACAAGAAAAAGGGACTTGGATATGTTCATGAGAAATCCTCACAAGGTCAGTCTCATGTTGCTTCAGGGAGCAACACTGAGAGGGTATTTGTTCAGACAGGCCAGAGTTCACCTAAGGTTGAGCTCCAGGCCCGTCAAACTGATAAGGGCAAGGAAACCGTTGACACAGTCAGGGTTGCTCCTAAGGTAGCTAAGCCAAAACCCAAGGAAAAGGCGAAGCAACCTAAGGAAGCCCCTGAGAGCTCAGGCCAGGGAAAACCTCAGCGAAAGCAGAGGAAGACTCAGGCCAAGAGCCCTCAGACTGGTCAGCGAGGGTACCATCATGCTTGGCAATACCAACAGGGAAGGCCAAATATGATGACACCCCCGTGGTTTTGTCATCCTGAGGCCTTTAACTGTTTTCCATTCCCTCACTTGCTTAGGGGGAATAGAAATCAGGGTCCTTATCAAGAACAAGGCCCAAGACCTGCTGCACCCAGACCTAGGAAGAAGGAAGCCAGCCCAAAAGGCACCCACTCAGGCTCCTGTGAAGCCTAAGTCTAGCACTCATACACTATCTTCCTCTCAGGCAAAGAAGAAGAAAGTTGTGTATGTTGATGTTTCAGGGAGACATATTTACCACTCTGAGGCATTCAGGGTTGTTAAGCAAGTCTGGATCCTGAAGGGTACAGCTGACACGATAGGACCCAACACCCAATGGGTACCTAAAGCCTGAATTGCTTGCAGGCGGCTGTGGATCACAACAAGAGGAGAGGAGACTCAATCAAAGTTGTTTGGTACCTAGACAGTGGTTGCTCAAGGCACATGACTGGAATGAAGAGTCTTCTCCAAGAGTATCAAGCTAAAGATGGTCCACAGGTAACCTTTGGTGATAACTCAAAAGGTGTTACTAAAGGTTTTGGTGTTTTGATTATAGGTACAGTCAGAGTGGAAAATGTGTCCTTTGTGGAAGGACTGAAGCATAACCTGTTGTCAGTAAGTCAATTATGTGACAAAGGTTTCAGTGTTGAGTTTTCATCGAATATATGTTCAGTCAAGGACAAATCAACACAAGTGCTTCTATTAGGTATAAGGAAAGGTAACGTTTATCTCGCTGATTGGAGCAGCACTATTCCTAATACTTGCTTTGTTGCTAAAAGCTCTCTAGAGCTCAGTTGGTTATGGCATAAAAGATTAAGCCACCTGAACTTCAAGATTCTTAACAAAATTTCTAGACAGTCACTTGTTGATGGCCTACCTAATGAAGTTTTTAGCAAAGATCACGTGTGCAAAGCTTGTCAGGAAGGGAAGCAGGTCAGAGCATCATTCAAAGAGAAAGCTTCATATTCCACTGACAGGATACTTCAGCTCTTGCACGTGGATTTATTTGGTCCCATAACACCTGTGAGTATGAATGGTAGAAAATATACCCTTGTGGTTATTGATGATTATTCTAGATATACTTGGGTTATTTTCCTGTTGAATAAGAAGGAAACACAGGTGAAGCTTCCAGAGTTGCTCAGGAGACTCAGTAATGAGAAGAATCAGTCCATTACTAAGATCAGATCTGACAAGGGCACTAAATTTATAAATTCATATATTTCTGACTTTTGTAATGAACTTGGTATAGCTCATGAGACTTCTGCAGCTAGAACCCCACAACAGAATGGTGTCGCTGAGAGGAGGAACAGGACACTGAAGGAAGCAGCAAGGACCATGCTGGCTGAGTCAGGACTGCCTAAGAAATTCTGGGCTGAGGCAATCAACACTGCATGCTACACTCAGAACAGATCCATGCTGAACAAACAACATGCACAAACCCCATATGAGACATGGAACAAAAGGAAACCTCGTATTTCTTATTTTCATGTATTTGGTTGTAAGTGCTTCATCCTCAACAATGGGAAGACCCAATTGAAAGCCTTTGATAGCAAATCTGATGAAGGAATATTCTTAGGATATTCTGAAGTTAGTAAAGCCTTCAGGGTTTACAATTGTAGGACCCTTGTTGTGGAAGAATCACCTCATGTTGTGTTTGATGAATCTGCTAATGAGTCTAGGGCAAAGGTGTTGAATCCTGACATTGAGGAGGTCACAAGGAGTGTGACAAGGCTGAGCTTGAAGAATCAACCTGATCCTAAGATCAAGACTGTGCCAATTCCAAGATGGGATGATGATGACGATCAGGATGAGGAATCAGGTGCCACTCCTAAGCCCAGTACATTAGGGATTGTTGAGCCTCAGACTGAGGAACAGGCTCAACCTGAGGTAAGCATCGTCTATGAAGATGCTGTTACAGCTGAGACGGTTCCTGAGTCACCTAATCAAGGGGGAATCAATGTCCCTGACATTGAGCTTGTTAATCCCTTTGGTATAGACTCAGGATCATCCCCTTCTGTTCAATTTCCTGAATTTTATGAGCCTGTAGACACTAACATTGCAAGTACTTCAGGAACAACTCCTGGAAAGAACATGGTTAGAGGATCATCCCATTGATCAAATCATTGGTGATCCAACTGAGGGAGTCAGGACCAGACGGTTCCATGGTGAGAGTGCATTGTTTTGTTGCTTTCTCTCTGAGCAAGAGCCTCAGAACATTGAAGAAGCTCTCACTGACTCGAACTGGATCATTGCCATGCAAGAGGAGTTGAATCAGTTCACAAGGAATCAGGTTTGGGAACTGGTAGATAGACATAGGCATCAAGGTGTGATTGGTACCAAGTGGGTCTTTAAGAACAAGAAGGATGAAAATGGTGTTGTGGTAAGGAACAAGGCTAGACTGGTTGCAAAAGGGTATTGTCAGTCTGAAGGAATAGACTATGATGAGACTTTTGCTCCAGTGGCTAGGTTGGAAGCTATCAGGTTATTCCTTGCCTATGCAACATATAAGAAGTTCAAGGTGTATCAAATGGATGTCAAGAGTGCCTTCCTGAATGGTGTACTCAATGAAGAGGTATATGTTGAACAACCTCCCGGGTTTGAGGTTGGAGATAGAGTATACCACTTGAAGAAAGCACTCTATGGACTTAAGCAAGCACCAAGAGCTTGGTATGATACCCTCTCTCAATTCCTGATAGACCATGGGTTCAACAAGGGAACTGTGGATAGGACATTGTTCAGGATCACTGAAGGTGATGACATTCTCTTGGTCCAGATTTATGTGGATGACATAATATTTGGATCACCAAATCATCAGCTCTGTGAGAAATTCTCTAAGTTGATGACTGGTAAATTTGAGATGTCCATGATGGGAGAGATGAACTTCTTCTTAGGATTGCAGGTCAAGCAGACTGATCAAGGTATATTCATAAATCAGGCCAAGTATACAAGAGACTTGATTCATAAGTTTGGTGTTCAGAACAGCAATCCAGCCAGGATCCCTATGAACACAAATTTGAAGATGGATCCTGACACTGAAGGGACTTCAGTAAATCAGACTGAGTATCGAGGGCTGATAGGTTCTTTGTTGTACCTGACTGCAAGTAGGCCTGACATTACGTTTGCAGTTGGTGTATGTGCTAGGTATCAGTCTGATCCCAAGAGAAGTCATCTGGAGGCTGCTAAGAGGATACTTAAGTATTTGAAAAGGTCAGTCAATATGGGACTATGGTATCCTTCAGATGACAACTTAGAACTGACAGGTTATTCAGATGCAGACTATGGAGGTTGTAGGATTGATAGGAAATCAACCTCAGGGACATGTCAGTTTTTGGGAAGTAAGTTGATCTCCTGGTTTAGTAAGAAGCAGAATTCAGTGGCTACATCCACAACTGAGGCTGAGTATATGGCTGCAGGTAGTTGTTGTGCTCAGATTTTATGGTTGAGGCAACAGTTGAGGGACTACCAAGTATTTGCTAATCAGGTTCCAATCTATTGTGATAACAATAGTGCTATAGCAATTACTCTGAACCCAGTGCTTCACACAAGGTGCAAGCATGTGGATATTAGGCATCACTTCATTCGAGATCATGTGGAGAAGAAAGATATTAGGATGGAGAAGATTCACACTGACAGGCAAAGAGCTGACATCTTGACTAAGCCTCTGGCTGAAGCAAGGTTTATGGAACTGTCAGTGGAGTTAGGACTCTTAGATCCGGGAGAGAAGTCGGTGTAGGGTTCTAGGGGGAACTCAGGCTAGACTCGACTCAGCGAGGTATCAGGGTGCTACAATGTCTCCCTGACAGGTATGAGTTCTATCCTGACTTGTGTGAATTTCAAGCGTCTCCCTGAGTCTTTCGTCCTGAAAATCTTTATTAAATGCATTCCGTTTTCATTAAAAGTGCGCTTTTTCATATTTAAAACCCACGCGCACGGAGCATTTAATGCTACAGTTACTTTTTCATATACGTGTCCGTTTTATACGAAATATGACTGACATGGGGTTTGGGTTGAAGCTGAGATTAAAACCCCACGTTTGAGTAACTGACTTAGTCTTATCAATCAAGAGTGTCATTTGAGGTTTTTACGCAAACACAACGCACATCTGCACACTGAGTTTTCTCTTGCTCAAACACAGAATTTTCAAGAAAAATCTCTTCTTTCAAAACAATGGCATTCCTTGATTCCAACTGGACAACCGACAAGATCGTGGACGTTGTCGAGAACAAGCTGATACACATGGAGCAAGTCATCTCCATGGAAGGTATCTGTCTTACAGTTGAGGAAATCAAACCCGTATTCAAGTGGATTTCCGATGCTGGGTTGGAAACATACTTCACCACCCGCCCCATTTCCGTGCTCCCAAGAACGGTCGTGGAAGCATACTTGAATATGTTCTTACGGAAGGGGGAGATTTATACGAAGGTGACTGCGCTTAAGCTGACGGGAGAGAAGGACGGCGACGGCGAACCTCTCTACAACTCCGAGGAGGTCACTATTGACGTCAGGAGGGCGGTGAGGGAAGTCTTCAAGTTGCCATTCTCTGGCATCAACCCAAGAACGTATAAGGAGAACTCGGAGGGAGAACTTCTTGGGAAATGGACCAAGTCTGGGTCATCAGAGTTCAAGGCTCGTCAGAACAAGAATACGTTAAAGCCTGAGTACAGAGCTCTGGTGGATTTGGTGTCCAAGATGGTGATGGGTGCAACTGGCTCTCACGAGCAACTGAGTCTGCCCAAGCTGAGACTCATGGGAGCAATTGTTGATGGAGTGGAAGCGAACTGGGAGCAGTTCTTCCTTGATCAACTCCATCAGGCCGGACTGGACAAGCTAAAGCGAGATGAGGAGAAGAAACACATATCCGTCAGTGCCATCTTGCCATTCGGAACGAGGATGTCCATCCTGATTGCTCATGCCTGCCATGGGTATACCTTCGATTTTGAGGACAGTCTATCCTCAAAGAAGGTAATGTTTTCCTCACTGAGTGATACCTATTCAGTGCTAGGGCTGACTGATCCCAATGCGAAAGCAAAGGGTCAGGCCAAAAAGCCAGCTGGTAAGGCCAAGAGAGTGGCAACCAGTCTCATTGAACGGGTAGATGACCTCCTTGAGAGGAGTAAGGAAGGTGAGGAGGAGGCAGCAGCTGAGGAGGTGGAGCAGGCTGAGGTGGATAAGACTGAGAGGAGGAAGAAGGTAAGGGTCGTGCTGTCAGGGAAGAGCACGAAATCAGGGACTGAGTCTGATCCCAAGAAGGCCGGGTCAGAGGCTGAGGGAACTGACAATGACGTCAGGAAGGAGGGTGCTCAGGGAGAGAGGCCCCTGAAGAGGCTTAGGAAGGGACCCAAAAAGTCCCCTGCTAAGAAGCTGCCTGAGGTGAGTGAGAGGGAGAAGTCAAGCTCACCTGGAGCCTCTGACTTGGAGGAAGTGAGAAAATCTGTCGAGACGGCTGAGTTGTTGCAGCCTGAGACAGTACCCACTCAAACACCCCCAAACCCTGAAACACAAACACCTTCCAACCCTGACCCTACCTCTCAACCCACTGAAACACCCCAAACAGAGCCAAATCATCCTACTGAGTCAGCGCCATCAAATTCACCCACGAATTAGCCTGATCAGTCAGCCGAGACAAATATTCCAAACCCCGCAGACTTTCCATCATACCCCAATCCCAAAGATTGTCCCAAATCCATTTCAGCTGAAGAGGATGAATTCCTCGAAGTGCAGGAGGAGGAATTAGATGAACACATGGCGGGAGGGATTCTGGAGAACACTCTCAGGGGAAATGCCACTGAATGGGCAGGAAAGTGCTGGCCTGGGCTATACAAATACAATGAGCTGCTGGCATATGTGATCAAGCTCAAGGTTTGGTTGGACTTCAAACAATCAAACATGCAGGAGCAACATCTGCTAGTGGACGCTTACGGCTAGGAGCACTGGGAAACTGAGGAAACCAAGATTTGCTCCTTCTTTGGACTGGCTAGCTGGCTTCAACTTCTAAACTTTGACAACCTGAAGCAGCTAGTGGCTGATATGATGTCCAAGAGCAAGGCCGACATCCGGTCTGATGAAGAGAAGGATGATGAGGATGATGATGAAGCTCAGGGTGGAAATATGGAGAAGGCAGTGGAGGAGACTGCAAAGGAAGTAGATGAGATGATCTCTGAGCCTCGGGCTCAGGGGGAAGGTGAAAGGGACACTGGTGCCAAGGGTGGACCAGTGGCTGAGGATGTTTTGAACATCTCAACTGCCAATGAGACATCTGTCGATGAAGGGATTCCCTGCCCTGAGACAAGAGAGAAAGATGTTGAGGCATCCAAGGAGACTCTCAGTTCCGAGGGACTTGTTCCTAAGGTTCAAGATAGCTTAGCTGAGACTGAGGAGGCGGCTATGACTACTTCACAACTGCCTTCAGTGCACCTTGAAGAAGGGACTGATGCCGCAGGGGCTGACAAGGGAAAGCAGCCAATCACTGACGAGGCCGTAGAGGATGATGAAGATGTGATGATAACTGGGGTCAGCCGTGCTGAATTCACGAGCATAGTGGAGGTCAAGAAGGAGAAAACCACAGAAAATCTAGCTGAACTTCAGGAGGAAGTAATGAGGCTACGAGCTGAAAAGGAAGAAGACTCCAAGGCCCTAGCAAAACACATCAAGTGGACAAAGTCAGCTTACAACACCCTTGCCAACAGGGAGCTGATTTTGTTGAAGAGAACGATGACTGACACGGCCAAGTCAGTGAGGAATGAGCGAAAGCACACCAAAAAGATGTTGAGGCAAACCTTGAGGCAGTTGGCTGAGAAGGATGAGCAAAGGAAGGAGGATCTTAATCAGGCTGTGGAGAAGCTTGCAGCTCAGGCTGGAGCACTATTCACTCAGGCCATTTCTGGCTCAGCGTCAAAGTTTGAGTTGGAGTCAGAACGCATTGCTCAGACTTCAAAGGACATTGCCGAGAGACTGACCCAAGCAGATGAGCGATCCGCTCAGGTGGAGGAGAAGATCGAGAAGGCTGAACAAAGACTCCAACTCTCCATGGAGGTCTTTGAGTAGAAGGTCCAAGCTGCAATCAGTTCAGTATCATTTGCAGGAACTGGGATTTCGATGGGAGTTGAATTATTGAAGGAGGGAACTAATGATGTCCATTCCCTAGCCTCCTTCGTAATCAACAGCGGATCTGACGCATTCCCATCTGAGGCCAATGATGATGCCAAAAAGGGGAAAAATAAGAAGAAAAGATCCCGCCCTGAGGCATCGGAGGCAGTCAACCAAGGCAAAATTGTTCTAGCCGATCCTGAAGCAAATCCTGAAGGAAATGTGCTGAGGGTGAGGAAGTCAGCGAGGTTGGCAGCAGTGGAGAAGGAAGGAGGAGAGATTGTTGCCAAGTTGAAGGCGGAGGCAGCAAGGGCAAAGGCTAATGAACCTTCCAAGCAACAACCTGAGCCTGTTCAGAGATCCTCCCGCATGAGCTCAAGGAAGAATCCCATCACTTACTCAGAGGAGTTGGTGGCAGAGCTATGTGCTGAAGCATGGGGAGACCACTCTGAGAAATCTGAGGCTATGCGCAGAGCTGAAATTGCTCAGAAGGAGAAGATGCGCATCTTGGAGAAGAAGGTTGAGAAGCTGACTGATATCAATGAGCTTCAACAACGAGAACTGGATGACGCAGTGATCAGCTTGCTAAGGAGGAAGAAGGCGAAGCCTGAGCCGAGGAAGTACAGGAAGAAGTCAACAGTTAGGAAATCAACAATTCTTCAAGTCAGTAGGCCTGAATCAGGAGTAAAGGAAGCCTTTGTCGATGAGTTCGTCTCAGAGGCATTGAAGGAGTTTTGGACTGATGCAAGGGATGAATTCGTTAGATTGTGGTATGTTGTGAAGAAGTGGGGCGACACTGATGATATCAATGTTCACTTCACTGACTACATGATGGACAATCATCATGGGCTATTCCAGAAGATCTTGGAGGAGGCTGATGCAGCTCAAGTTCAAGTGAAGGCTCCTGAGTTCACCATTCGAGCTCCTCCCTTAGTTCCTGGAACTCAAAAGCATGACACAAAGGCCATCATGATGGAAGTATTGAGGATAGCCAAAGCCGAAGGGTACGTGAACCAACCTGGGAGACTTGACGAGCTGAAGGCAAGAATCTATGCAGGATATGGACTCAAACCTGAAATGAGATTAGTCTAGGTGTTCACAGACTTCTTTGTAATAGACTAGATTCATTGTAACCATTTCCACATCAATCAATGAAGTCTATTATCTTTTTTGCCCACAGACAAAAACTCATTGTCTTTTTGGCTGCTTGTTTATATTCTGTACTTTATCAAGAACTGCTCTAACACTGTCTTATCTTATAGATAGGTTTATCATATTTTCTCTAAATGTTTTGAGTATCTTTTCAGTGTTTTGGCATCATCAAAAAGGGGGAAATTGTTGGGACATTGTCAGTTTTGATTAAGATCCCAAAGCCCCTGAAAAGATGTTCGCCTTAATCTATCTTTGTCAGGCTAGTCTTGATTAGGATTAGTACTTAGTCATTTTACACTTCACAGGTACTCAGTGAGAGGAGAGCTCACTGGTGTCAATCGAGACTAAGAGCCTGAAGACGAAGAGCACCATTCTGAACTTATGGCAGTCCTCTAAGCTGGCTGAGTAAGTGTCAGTGATGAAGAGTATGACCCTGAGGTCATTACTAACTCAATCCTGAAGGGAACAGGATGTCACTGAGTTTATGGGAAGACTTGGAGTAGAGTCAAGCAATGCAAAAGGAATTTCAGCGTCAGGACAAGACTGGTGGGCTCAAGACAAAATGAACTTAATAAGACAAGCCTGAAGCTCAGGAATAAGTTCTGACATTCTCACCAACCTGATGACGTGGACCAATCCGAGAAGGACACGCACGTACGGAACCTGACATGAAGGCTGAATTCAGACTGCACATTCAATGGGCAAGCATTTAATGTGCATTTAATGCAAATACCAAATGCATGCAAGGACGACTGCTGCATGGAGATATGTCCGTTTGAAGCCACTCTACATAGATGACTAGAAGGCTATCTCTCCAACGGATAGTTTTCCAAATCACCTATAAATACAGAAGACCTTGAACCCATTCAAGGTTACGGGAAATTTCCAAGCCAGAAATTACTCAAACTCTCAAGCATTCAAAGCATTCAGCCTTTAAGAGAAACACTCGAAAACATCTAAATTTCCCAAGTGTTTCTTAGCAATCGAGAGTTATTCTGTATTCCAAGAGCTAAATAGCATTATCTTAAGCTTAGAGAGATTATCCAATCCTTAGCATAGCTTTGCCTTGTAAGGATAATCTCAACTTAGTTGGAATCCCAACTGAAACCAAAACCCTAAGTTAGGCTTGTTGGGAGTAAGTCAGTTAGTGTGTTAGTAAGTGGAGTTGTATAGATCAGTGAGGTTAGCTGGTCTTGGTGCACCTTGGCACGTTAAAAACAAGAATCCCTTGAGTGGATTTCCTGTTAAATCAGGCCGTGGACGTAGGAGCTTGAGTCTCTGAACCACGTTAAACTCCTTGTGTTCTTACTGCTTTGATATTGTGCATACTTGCCATATTACTTGTTCATTCATTGCATTCATGTTTATCAAGCCTGAATCAATCAGACTGTTCTTCAAAAGAGCACTGCCCTACTAAACACTATTCAGAATTGAGTAAAACAAGTTTTTCAGAAATCAAACTAAACAAGACTTTAAACTATCAGGGCTCAAACATTTCCGCACTGAACTTGAACTGATAGTTAGCCAACTGACCCGCACCAAGTGTAGTTAGTAGGTGTGTTATCAGCTCCTAGTTCTTTACCACCCTGAGTAAATGGGACTCAGTCAGTTTTAAGGTTGAAAAATTGGTATACGTGTATTCCCCCCCCCCCCCCCATACACGTATTCCTCAGTCTTGTACCGGGACCAACATGTATTATTATATTATTTATCTAGTATGATTGTAATGATTAGATGAATGCTATTATTTAAAATATGAGTGAGTGAGTAAATTATTGAATGAAGTAAAAGTAGTTGATAGACTTTATAGATTATTTATATTAGTGTAGTATTAGGTTTTTAAACACCAAAATTTAAAATCAAAATTAAAATGAGTTTTAAATTGCAAAATTCAAAATATTAGAGGTGTTGCAATTGAATATTATGTTTATTTTAGGTGTGTGAAATATTTTAGAAAACAAATAATAAAATGAATGTTTACAAGTTTCTTTCGAACGAAAGAGATAGTATACAATAAACATATGAGCAAGTTGCAACTAATTTTTTTATAGCAAAAAATTGAATAAAGCTAACACCCATTAAATACTCTCGTGAATTTGTCGTGGGTCCGGTATTTGGTCGTGAATTCCTTCCTTCTAGATGACAAAAATATATCCCTCGTCGAATCCCTCGTTTTTTCCCTCTTAAAAAATGAGGGTTTGAATTCCCTCTTTAAAAATCCTCTTTAAATCACACTTTTTTTGTAGTGTAAAGACATTTTTCTAAACCAATACCTAAAAGTGGTATATTTCTTATTTTCTCCCAAAACAAAGAGTTATTATATTGCAAGTTCAAACATAATATGCGCTCTTCTCTACTGCTTTAAATCCACTTCTACAAGCATACAAGCCTCATATATCGTTTCAAGGTTCACTCATCAAATATAATCGATGTTATAACACCTCAAATTTGAGGGTGTCAGTATACAATCGAAAGCTCATGCAATTCCACCCCCTATAAGAAAATAGATAATTGTCTATGAAATTTTTCAACAGAAAATTATGTGGTGGATATATCATATGACTTGCCTACAATATTTTTGGATCATATACGCATCATTATGTACAAACAATTTGTCTTTGAAATCAATTTGCCTATGAAATAAAAATTCAAGGTAAATAATTATTTACAAGCAATTTCCTTACAAAAAATTATCAACAAGCAATTTCCCTACAAAACAAATAGGTAAGGAAATTAAGATGCTTATATAATTAGAACATTTTTTAGACAGTTTCAAAAGCATTCCTCACTTGAAATTTTTTGTAATAAATTTGTAATCATATTGACAATATTTTTTTAGTTTTTTTTATTTTATTTTAATGATCCAAACATGGGAAACTGAATTTATGTTAACCTGATATGAGTTTGAAAAAATTGTTGAAAGCGCATAATCCCCGATTTGACAGGCCACAATCAGCGAGTAAAGACCTAAATATTTTCACGTGGTTTGTGAATCGCATAAAATCCCTAATAATTATTAAATAAACTAACTTCTAAATTTTTGTATGTATTCAAATGTATAGCATGAATTTAGATTTTAAGTCCAATTTTGAATTAATTTTGATTTTCAAAGTCTAACTTATTTAATGAGCTTTGAAATTAAAATCAAAACTAATTTAAAATTAGAATTAAAATTCAATTAAATATTATACACTTGAATGCAAACAAGAATCACTCTTTAAATTTTTTAAAAATTGTTTAACTATTTTATCTATTTAACTTCCAAATCACGAATGTGTCAGTTTGAGTCTATATTGTTTATTGTATATGATAGGGGTTTCCTACAATAAACCCTCTCAAATCATTGGTTTGAACCTAACTTTATTGTAGGGTGAGTTGTTATGGGCACAAAATGAAACCACGTGTTGGAGGTAATATAAATTCAAATTTATAATTATCTTTAAGTGGCAATTACATTGGGGTACAAAATGGAGTCCCTAAGAGCAACCAACAACACTACTTTTCAAGACTTACAAAGGAGTGCAAAGTGCAATGTCACATCATTAAACTTTTTCCACTTGTCCGATTTACACTTTTTTTTTTTTGCTTTTTGCAGCAACCTTTTTTAAAAAGGTCAGTGAATTTTGAAGCAGTTTTTCAAGCCTCGTATTAATTATTGTACAAAACATAATACCAAAAATATTATAGTACAACACACAAATACCATGGTACACCACATAATACCATGGTACAACACTAATACTTTGGTACAACACTAATACTTTGGTACAACATATAATACTTTGGTACAATACTCATGTGCACATGTTACTATTTCTAATGTACAACGGTACAACACATTATACCATGGCACAACACATAACAAATAAAAAATGATTCTAAACAAGGTTACAATTACAAACAACTCTCCTTATCTCATAAATAATAACATTAATTTAATTTGAGATTCTACCAAAGGGACCCATTTTTCTAGAATTTCATCATCATCTTATTATTTGGCAGAAGAAGGCAGTAATAATCGGTGAGAAAGAGTTTAGTGCAACAAGAAAACATCATAGAGAGATCCAAGTTTCCCATTAAAAAAAATTACCCTTGTACCACCATCACCAAATGACGCCTCTTCTTCCTTGTTCCACTTCTTCATTAAGGTATCCGAAGCTCTTCAAGCTAAGGTGCTACTTCTCTTTATGTAGTCACATCTTATCCTAAGAACCCCTTAAATCAGGCATACAACGGAGAGACAAGACTCAGCATTTCCCCCATGTCAGATCTGTTTAGATTTAGATTTGTTCGGCATTTCCCCCGTGTCCTGATCACCGGCGCCGCCCCTCTGGTTTTTGCGGCCATCGTCTAACCACCGCTCTAGAGATGGCGGTCATTGGCAGTGAGCTCTGGTGTTGAGGTCATCATCAACATAGCTATAACAAATCAGATACACAACAACCCATTATATTCTTCACAAAACTCAAAACTCATAAAGAAAGAATCAAATTCTTAAACATCAAAGCCGTTAAACTTCCTCATGACTACAAATCCTAGATCAGACATACTTGAATTAAGAAAAGCAAAGCTAGAAAACCGATCATAAAACATTGAAAAAAAATCTCAATCCCTAACATCACAGGAAACCAAAAATTTAATAAAAAAACAGGTTGAAGATGTTGAGGCGGAAGACCGCCGCTATAGTGATGGTGGCATTGGTAGACCACTGTGGCTTGTGCCGAGCCGAGGGGGAAAAGTTCCTAAGAAAGAGAATAAGAGTGATTGATCTAATCACTGTCATCGTGTTTTCCCCTTCGTCCCGAACCACCGTCGATCTAATCGAACACCGCCATAGTTTCCTCTCTGTCCTGATCAATCGTCGCCTTAATTGTGTCTAGCCCCGATCTAAGGCGGTGGCAGGCTCGATCTAAGCCGGTTGATCATTTCAGAATTTAACGATGATTTTTTTAGATAGATAGTGATGGCATGGTGGCAAGTAGCGGCGGAGGGAGTATGGTGGCGTGGAGGAGCAAATAGTTAGAGAAGGAGTGTGGTGGGTAGTATTGATTTAGAGGGGATATAATTTTGAATAAAAAAGTAAAAAGATAAAAAAGAAAAGGACAAATACCTAGTTGTGTGTGCAGTGCCAACTCATGTATTGGATTGTTATTTGAAAAAGTTGGAAGATCCTATTGTATTTTTAGAGATTTTAGTGTATCACACTGTAATTATCCCTATCTTTAAATATAAAATACAGTAATAAAATACGTAAGTTTAATAACAAATACAATATAAGTTCGATAGAAAATTTGCACTTTTATACCACAGAGGTAATTATTATTGCATTTCGTATCTCCCCACAACCTTGTTAAAAAAATGTATCTGGGAGAAAAAAAGTTCCTTTATTGTATGAGTAAGTCCCCCATGCAAAACGTGTATTGTTCAATTCAAGTGTATTATTGAAAAATTATTTATGTTATTATTGAAAAATTACTCCTTAGAAAATGCACTTTTATTAACAGTAGAAGTAACTTTTCAGTGATCATAGATATAACTTTTTAAAAATTCAATAGAGTGATACGGTATACCATATACTTGATACATAAAATACTATATATTTTATTTTATATTTTGTATCAGGAGTGAAATCATATTGCCGTCTTATCTCGACGTGGTCTCACGTCAAATTAAAAAAATTCCAATTCTTCATAATCACATATTTAGCACTATGAGTTGATAAATTAAATATGTCCATCATTAACTCATTGGTCTACGACCATATAATATATTGTAAACTTTATCATAATTAAAAAAAAAAAAAAAAACCTTCCTTGTGAATATAATCATACAATAGTTTTACATTATTTATTATATAAAATATTCTACGAATATAGAATTTGTAGATTAATTCATATTAAAAAAATTGAGGATCTTACCCGGATCGGGTCGGATTTGGTGGATTTTCCCCAAAATCTTGCGTAAATCAAGTTTTAGAATATTCGCTCCCAATTTTGTGGTACTATATGAGCAAATTCAGGGTACTGAAGGACAAAATGTGTGTTACTATTAGACTAAATGTTACTCCACCCGTCCCAATTTTGTTTACTCATTTCATTATGTACCCCCTTCAAACACTTCTAAATTACACCTCGTTCCACTAATAATTACGTAGAAAAATATATTTATTTTGTTTCATGCACTTCAATTGATTAATATGCAATCATAAAAAAACCATTTTATCAATTTAAATACTACAAATTAAGTCTCACAAAAAAGTCAACAAAAGTCAAATGGGTAAACAAAATTGGGACGGAGGTAGTAATATTTTTACCATTTTTTTGGTATTTTTACTGAAATAAATATTTTTCCATACAATATAAAAGTAAAATGTGTTTTATTATCTATTCAAATATTGATTTTCACAAATATTTTTTTTTATTTTTACAAAAATAATGATTTTTCCGTACAATAACACATCTAAGGTATTGAAAGTATATTACTATACAAATGTCTTACTCAATGGCTAACGATGTGTGATTAGGCGTGAAATTGTCATGATTCGTAGCTAGAAACGCCCTAATTTTGGTCGAGTTTATAGAGTATTTAGAGTCAATTGAGCATTATTTCTATACATTGATAAATTTGTCTCTTTGATGCTCATAGGTGAATAGAGGACGAAAAACGGAGTTCGTAGGACTTTGAATCGACTCAAACGGATGCCCGGATGAGAAGATATTGAAGAAATACGATTGGTATTAGTGCGGACGAGGAAAAGTATCATTTGGGAGGAGTTAGAAGTCACTCGAGTGACTAGGTCGAGCGCCCCCGCTCGAGCGCATTGCTCGAGCGTTTAAACGTACAGAACCATTCTTGCGCTCGAGCAGCTCGAGCGCCACCGCTCGAGCGAATCGCTCGAGCGCCCAAAACTTACAGAATGATTTCAGCGCTCGAGCAGCTCGAGCGATTGTGTCATTCGAGCTACACAACTCGAGCGGGACCGCTCGAGCGTTTTGCTCGAGCGCCCATGAATTTTCGCCTCCGGATGCGTATTTTCGGCCCATTAACTCCCGTTTCGACCCGTGCCTATATATACCTCTTCCAAACAAGAACATCAGGAGAACCCGAACGTTAGAAATAATTTTAGACTTAGTTTTTGGAGAGGAAGGAGACGAGCAAGCTTTATTTATGTTTTGTTGAGGTTTTTCATACGAATTCTTAGTTTCTTTTCAATTCGTAGTTTCTTTTCATTAGCTTGGTTACTTTAAACGCTTTTAATTTCGTTTTAGTTAATTCAATTTCAGTTCTTCGTATTTATTTTTATTTTAAAACCCTAGTTCATGTTTCTTATTTTCTTCGTTCAATTCATTATGTTTTTGTTCGTTGTTTCTTCTATTGCTTTTATTTTTGTTATAACCATGTCCGGCTAAAACCTTTGCATGCTTAGGTTAGGATGAACTCGTAGAAGTAGGATGTGGGTACGTAATTAGGGTAATTTGTGACGTTAGTTTTAATTCTCTTAATTAATGAATTCTTATAATTAATCTGAACTTTACCTTTAAATTTAGTACGAAAGTGTTAGAGAGAGGACGACCGCATCACTCAATAACAATTAGTAGTCTTAACGAGAGGGTTTAGAAAAGGTTAATTCATCTACCGGTTTAGCGAAGGAGGACGACCGCATCACCTTAGTTAAATTAGGGTCTCATTAATTAAGCACAATTCATTAACTTGTTAGTGGATTAGTGAAGTCGAGTGTTAGGGTAAAGTATTAGGGTTTAGAATCTTGAGCTTTCACCTTGCATTCTTTTACTTAGGTTAATTCTTGTGTGTCACGATTACTTTGATTATGTACCTGCTCCGTCAGTATACGTAGGGATTTCTATCCTAAGCATCACCATCTCCCATTAGAAAACAACCTTAGTTAATTTTATTTCTTTAGTATTTTAGTTTACTTAGTTTAATTTAGTCTTTTAATTAATCTTTCAAAAATCCAAAAACATACACTCATATTAACTACGACGCGTAGATCTTCAGGGATCTATTCGCATATACATCATCCCTTGGGTTCGATAATACTTGGTCCCTATACTTACCCATACTACAGTGAACCCGTTCTCTTGCGGGGTAGCTACTAGTAGAAGTTAGTGTAGTCGCTTCAAGTCAATGGCGCCGTTGCCGGGGATGGCGTTGTATGCTTTTGAATAGGACTTGTAGATAGCTTAGTAGTTAGTAGTGGGTGATTTAATTTCTGTTTTTATTTTTATTTGTATTCAATCGGCAGTTGCGTTTTGATCTATCTGCTAGTGTGTCAGGTTTATGAAAACACGCTCACAAGGCAATACGAGCGAAGAGAGATTACCTGCAGATCCTGAGACAATAGCTAGAAGAAACCGAGCCTTCTTGAGAAGGATGAACGCTGCCAACTTAGGGAAGGAACCAATGGACATCAATAATGAGTTGGACGATGCTGCCAACGATTTCAATCAGGCAGTAGACCGAGTTGAAGGCACTGGAGTTAGTGGTAGCCAGAATCAAATTCCATTAGGGGATAGCCAGAGCCTAAACCCGGGTACACAAAACGTAGGGAACCCAGCTCAGAACCTTGTCCATAATCCTCCTAACAACCCTGCTTACCCACAAAACCCAAATAACCCTTTTAACAACCCAGTATACCAACATTACCCATACCCACCTTATCCTTACCCACCATATCCATATCATCCACCACCAGTCTATAATCAACCACCTGTTTACCAACCACTCCCCCAACAAGTACCCGTACCAGCTGCTAATCCTCAACACGTTCCTCAGAACGTAGATCATAATATGGCGATTAGAGGGAGGTTTGCAGCGCAGCCACAGCGGTACTATGATGGAGTGGCTTTACCTCCAGTTGAGGCGAACAACTTCTCGATATCACCGGGGATTTTAAAGCTGCTGACCGAGAATCAGTTCAAAGGGGTGATCGGGAAGGAGAATCCTCACACACATCTGAGGAGCTTTCTCATGATAGCCTCAACATTCAATTACAATAGCATGTCTGAAGATGCCAAGAGGCTTAGGCTGTTCCCATTCTCATTGACGGGAATAGCCAAGGAGTGGTACGATAATACGCTCCCGCGGGGAGGTATTACCACTTGGGCTGAGCTCGAGCGTCTGTTCCTCGAGCGATTCTACCCTCCATCTAGGACGATCAAGGCTAGAATTGAGATCTCGTCCTTTCGCCAGAAGTCTGGAGAGGATTTACGCCAAGCGTGGGAGAGATACTCAAACATGCTAATTGAGTGCCCGCAGCACGGGTACAATGAGGGAGACATTATGGCATTCTTCTATAGTGGTGCCAACAAGACGGGGCAAGACCATTTAGACGCTTGTGTGGGCGGAGCATTTTTGAACCAAGGCATAGAGAGGTGTAGAGAGATGGTTGACAACATTGTCACGAATGCCGGTGCTTGGAGTGGAGATGCAGATTTTCAGAGAGTGCATCAGGTTGAAGAGGGAGAAGGAACGAGAAGGCTGCTGATGGCCATGATGGAAAAGATCAACAACCTCGAGTTGGGGAAGAATTTGGTTGGAGAGCATGCAGTAGAGAATGAGAGAGTAGACCAACCAAGTGGGCAGCAAGAGGTAGCCAATTACATGGGAGGTCCGTATTACAACCAGAATGGCTACCAAGGTGGAAACCAGTATGGAAGGCCTTCTTATGGCCAACCATTTGTACCTCCAGGCCCACAGCCACTTCAAAATCAATGGAGGAACACACAAGGGTATCAAGGAGGCCAGCAGCCTCCTCAAAACACATGGAGGAAGAATGATAATTTTTCTTATGCTAACCCAAAAGCTGGTGTTACTGTTCCTGTAGGTGTTGATCCGGGATCTAAACCTCCTGGTGGAGAAGGCGGTGCATCAACCGAGGAGATGTTGAGAGCGATCCTTCAGAAGGTGGAGGAAGGTAGCAAGCGATTGTCATCCTTGGAGTACGATGTGAAGGAGCTGCATAAGAAGGGTGATCATCGAGATCAAGAGCTCCAGAAGATGAACGTTGAGTGGACTAGAACTCAACAAGAGAACAATCGAAGGTTCACCTCTTTAGAGCTCCAGATGAGCCAGATTGCAAAATCAGTGAATAGAATGCCGGAGGGGAACCCGAAAGAGCAGTGCAAGGCGATCCAGCTAAGAAGTGGAACCAACTACGAAGGTCCTCAGATGCCTGTTGATTCTGAGACACCCCAAGAAGAGATTGAGCCTAAAGGAGATGAAGTTGAGAAGGGGATTGAAAGTGAAGGGATTGAGAAGCATGAAGACATGGATGAGTCCCAGAAGGGCAAGGAAAGTAAGGAGGGTGAGAGAGTTCCTAAGTGGAAGAAGGCAAAGGAAGCAAGGGAGAAAGTGAAAGAAACAGAAAGAGATGAATGGGGGGTACCCAAATCTGTGATACCCGTCCCATATCCACAACGCTTCATGAAAAAGAAGCTTGATGAGAAATTCGCTAAGTTCCTTGATGTTTTTAAACAATTGCATATTAATATTCCTTTTTATGATGCTTTGGAACAGATGCCTCACTATGCGAAGTTTTTGAAGGACTTGATCGCGAAAAGACGGCGAGTGGATGAGCCGAAGTTGGTGCAGCTGAACCACGAGGTGAGTGCATTAGTGCACAAGGCGCTTCCACCAAAGCTGAAGGATCCCGGGAGCTTCACGATCTTATGTGACATTGGGAACGGGATCAAGAAGGGAGCGTTGTGCGACCTAGGGGCGAGCATTAATCTCATGCCGTTGTCGCTTTTCAAGAAGTTGGAAGGTGGTGAACTTCAACCCACAATGATGACGCTTCAACTAGCCGATCGGTCTATTACTCGACCTCAAGGTGTTGTTGAAGACGTTCTAGTGAGAGTTGGAGATCACATTTTTCCAGCCGACTTTGTAGTGCTAGAAATGGAGGAAGATGAGCACGTGCCATTGATCTTGGGAAGACCGTTCTTAGCTACGGCGGGGATGGTGCTAGAAGTGGCGAATGAGAAGATCACGTTGAAGGTTGATGATCAAGAAGTGAAGATCTCCCTATATGAAGCCATGAAGCACCCGAAGGAGGACGAGAGCTTGTATTGCATGGATGCAATTGATCCTCGTGTTGAAGACACACCTTCTATCCCTAATCCTTCTGATATTCATGATTTTGTTAGTCCTTCACTTGATTATTTAACCCATGAGCATTATGATCTTGATTATTTTGATAGGGATAAAGTGAAGAAGTTGAATGATGAAGAGGTGAAAAGTGTGGACGTGGTCCAGTTAGAAGGGAAATGAGGAGTTAAGAAGAAAAAGTCCAAACTCAAGAAGTTGTTTAGTAAGACTCCTCCAGATAGAGGCAAGAAGGAGTTGAGACCCATAACACTTGGGGATGAGAAGAGAGCAAAAGGGCTCATGATGGTGGGGCATCAAGGAAAGGAGTTCAAACACCACTCTTATGAGAGTGGGGGAGGTAAATTTGAGTATGATGTCCCATAAGCTCCTTTGAGCTCGGTCCGGCATGAGGACCTTAAAAATAGCGCTGAATGGGAGGCAACCCATTTTTATTTGCTTTTGAGTGTTTTTAGTTATTTTCCTTTTATGTTACTAGGATGTTGTTGAGTCGTATGTTTAACCTCGTATTTGAGTAAGTTGCTTGTAGGCTTGTCTCTAAAGGAGTAAAGGTATCATGGAGTTATTCAGATTGGAGGAACCAATTCAAGCAAGGGAGTGTGCAAAGCTATTGAGAGAAACTGAATTGTTCGGTTGAGGTAACCCACAACCCCAAACTTAGACCTCTAGCAAGGTCGAAGTTTGGGGGGGTGGAGTTTTTTTTTATGTTTCTTGTTACATTGCACATGCATGCACACCCTTATCTTTGAGTTGAGTTTGATTGATTATTGTTTGTTGAGATACTCCTTGGGCTATTATTAATTTGTTTTGTTACTCAATATTGCATGCCTATTAATCATCTTATGCTTGTTGATTGCTATCTTTGAGTATGATTTGATGAGTAGAGTGAGTTGTAAGAGTGAGTTAGAAATTCTTTTGTGTGAGTGTTTGAGTTTGAGTTGATTAGGGAGAGAACCCGTATGCTTATGAGTTTTTCTTTTGAGTACTTGTGTGATGAGAGTGAGAATGCACTAGGACTAGCATGTATATGAAAGCCGTGAGAGTTGAGCCTTATGAGATTTTGATGCATGAATTAATCTCTTCGTTTGTGAGTGAATCATCACCTTAGAGGATGCTAGAACTTGTGTGTGCTCTTGCTTCTAGATTGTGTCTAGTTTGATATGCCGAAAAGGATCTTAGGCCATCTTTGATTTTACTGAGTCACTTAGCTAAAATTTTCCTTACCAATGACATTGATCCCTTGTTAGCCCCTTTGAGCCTAAAGCCTATTTTATTTGCTAACACATATGAACACTATTCCAATTCCTAAGCCTTTTTGTCCAAATTTGAGTGGAGAATAGGAAAGTGTGAATGTGAAGGGATTGATTTGAGTTGAAAAAGGAGAGTTATTGATGGTTGAGTGGTGATAAAATAAGGGTGTGAATGAAATTTGAGATGTGGGAAAAAGAGAAAAAATTAAGAATGAGCAAAAGAAAAAATGAGCTCATGTGTTTGTGCGAAAAAAAAAAGGTGAAAAGAGAAAGAAAAAAAAGTGAAAAGAGTGTTGATTGAATATGTTTGAAGGAGTCTGTTCCTAATCTCGAAGTTCCAAAGTTTGATTTTCTATTCTCCATTCACTTTAGTCACTTTACCATATTGTTATCCCACCTGTCCAAAGAGCCTACATTACAACCTTGAGAAAAGTCCTTTATGATTCGGCATTGATTTCTAGAGTATGGTCGGAGTTGAGAGTGCTTACAAGCCTATGGCTGCCAATATGTGTGATTGATTGATTGAGTGAGTCCCTTAAACACTGTTATACACTTGTGAGGGAGTGAAACACATCGTTGAGTGCACATCCATATTTGATCTTGGTGTTTCTTATTATTGTTGCATGAGTACGATAAAAGAAAGTGAGTGAGTATACGGGTGATTGACTTTTGAAGCTTGAGTTCATTAGCTTGCATGATTGATTTTTTTTGACTCATTCCTAACAATTTCACTTGACTTATTATTTCATTGCTTGGGGACAAGCAATATGGTAAGTTTGGGGGGGTTGATTAGGCATGAAATTGTCATGATTCGTAGCTAGAAACGCCCTAATTTTGGTCGAGTTTATAGAGTATTTAGAGTCAATTGAGTATTATTTCTATACATTGATAAATTTGTCTCTTTGATGCTCATAGGTGAATAGAGGACGAAAAACGGAGTTCGTAGGACTTTGAATCGACTCAAACGGATGCCCGGATGAGAAGATATTGAAGAAATACGATTGGTATTAGTGCGGACGAGGAAAAGTATCATTTGGGAGGAGTTAGAAGTCACTCGAGTGACTAGGTCGAGCGCCCCCGCTCGAGCGCATTGCTCGAGCGTTTAAACGTACAGAACCATTCTTGCGCTCGAGCAGCTCGAGCGCCACCGCTCGAGCGAATCGCTCGAGCGCCCAAAACCTACAGAATGATTTCAGCGCTCGAGCAGCTCGAGCGCCACTGCTCGAGCGATTGTGTCATTCGAGCTACACAGCTCGAGCGGGACCGCTCGAGCGTTTTGCTCGAGCGCCCATGAATTTTCGCCTCCGGATGCGTATTTTCGGCCCATTAACTCCCGTTTCGACCCGTGCCTATATATACCTCTTCCAAACAAGAACATTAGGAGAACCCCGAACGTTAGAAATAATTTTAGACTTAGTTTTTGGAGAGGAAGGAGACGAGCAAGCTTTATTTATGTTTTGTTGAGGTTTTTCATACGAATTCTTAGTTTCTTTTCAATTCGTAGTTTCTTTTCATTAGCTTGGTTACTTTAAACGCTTTTAATTTCGTTTTAGTTAATTCAATTTCAGTTCTTCGTATTTATTTTTATTTTAAAACCCTAGTTCATGTTTCTTATTTTCTTCGTTCAATTCATTATGTTTTTGTTCGTTGTTTCTTCTATTGCTTTTATTTTTGTTATAACCATGTCCGGCTAAAACCCTTGCATGCTTAGGTTAGGATGAACTCGTAGAAGTAGGATGTGGGTACGTAATTAGGGTAATTTGTGACGTTAGTTTTAATTCTCTTAATTAATGAATTCTTATAATTAATCTGAACTTTACCTTTAAATTTAGTACGAAAGTGTTAGAGAGAGGACGACCGCATCACTCAATAACAATTAGTAGTCTTAACGAGAGGGTTTAGAAAAGGTTAATTCATCTACCGGTTTAGCGAAGGAGGACGACCGCATCACCTTAGTTAAATTAGGGTCTCATTAATTAAGCACAATTCATTAACTTGTTAGTGGATTAGTGAAGTCGAGTGTTAGGGTAAAGTATTAGGGTTTAGAATCTTGAGCTTTCACCTTGCATTCTTTTACTTAGGTTAATTCTTGTGTGTCACGATTACTTTGATTATGTACCTGCTCCGTCAGTATACGTAGGGATTTCTATCCTAAGCATCACCATCTCCCATTAGAAAACAACCTTAGTTAATTTTATTTCTTTAGTATTTTAGTTTACTTAGTTTAATTTAGTCTTTTAATTAATCTTTCAAAAATCCAAAAACATACACTCATATTAACTACGACGCGTAGATCTTCAGGGATCTATTCGCATATACACCATCCCTTGGGTTCGATAATACTTGGTCCCTATACTTACCCATACTACAGTGAACCCGTTCTCTTGCGGGGTAGCTACTAGTAGAAGTTAGTGTAGTCGCTTCAAGTCAATGTGTTTGTACAAATACATAAAAGTACCCCCCACCCCCAGTTTGTCTTACCTAAGGACAATCATAAGTTACTGTAGAGCAAATGTGTGTTACTGTTGGAACAAATATATGTTAATGTTAGAGCAAAAGTATGTTAATGGTGGAGTGTGTGTTGATGTTAGAGTAAATATAGTTACTGCAAATGTGTGTTAATCTTAGAGTAAATGTGTGTTACTATTACAAATATGTGTTACTATTGGAGAAAATGTGTGTTAATGTTAGAGTAAATATGTGTTACTGCAAATGTGTGTTAATGTTAGAGTAAATATGTGTTACTGCAAATGTGTGTTAGTATAAATATGTGTTACTATTGGAGTAAATATGTGTTAATGCTAGATGATATATGTGTTACTATTTGAGCAAAGTGTGTTAAGGTTAGAACAAATGTGTTAATGTTAGAGTAAATGTATGTTGTGTTGAAACAAAAGTGTTTTAGTGTAAGAGCAAATGTATGATATTGTTGAAGTAAATGTATGTTAATGTATGAAGCAAAAAATCTAAATTTAAAGGGATGAGAAATAAATTAAAAAACACAGATTTGTTCTTGTAAAAACATATTTGTCCATATTGTTACTTTAAAGTACAAAATATTATATTTTAAAAACTAGTAACACACATTTTGTCTTACAGTAATACACATTTGCTCATATAATAACACAACTAGGAGCAAAAATCTTGAAATAAGTCTTGTGCAATTTTTTTGGATCAGTTTGACCCGCTTAAAATCCGTAAATTTTGACCTAGCGTGATTCGACCCATAATTTTTTTAATATTTACCTGTTTAGGTATATTTTACCAGTGGAATATTTCACAATAGAGTGTTTCATACTTTAATAGTTAACATTCCACATAATATAATATAATATAATAATATCAAAATTTACACTCTCCAATACATCTCTTTATTTGATAGGCAATTTATCCACGTGCCGTTCCCTTCAAGGAATTTAAAATGCACTAACATATAAACAAACGTAGACTTGAATTTAAAATGCACTAGCATATAAACACACATAGAAGATTGTTTTAATACAACTTACATACAATACAAATTAACAATTTACATACAATACAAATTAACACTCATTCCTATTAAAATATTAAACAAAAAATTGTATTAGATGTTGACTAATGGCATGAAACAATAAAAGTTAACATTTACTCCCTAACAAAATGTTAATGAGTCAGTGTCTTAATTATACTCATTATCATTGTCTCAAAAGTTTCATACAAGACCTACCATTAATATTTAAGGAAATATTACAAAATATTATTTTCAAGTTTCCATTTTAAAAAATTTCCCTCTCACATATATATATATATATATATATATATATATATATAAATATATTTCTATAGGGTCCTTAAACTATCTCTGTGTGCAACTCTTGTATGACTTTTTCAGGAGTTTGTTTTTTCTTCAATACAATATATATATTGAGTGACTTGTTTTAAAAAATATAAAAATTAAAAAAAAAAAGCTTGTACTAAATTTTCTCTAATTGTAGTGCAGTTTTCACATATTATTTCCTCTGTCCGTTTCTATGTCACCAACATGATCTTTTCCACTAAATTGAGCTTTATCCCAAATTTATGATAATATATATCTCCATGTATACTATAGATTTTTCTACTTTTAAATTCCACCGTCACAACTCTTTTTAAAAAATCATGCTTTTTAAGAACGGAAAACTGAAAAATGAGATATTAACAAATTAAAACCCATTTTCTCCTTAGACAATATATAGAGTGAAATTAGTTTATACTTTTCACTAAAGAGTATTAATTATTTTTAATTAAAAGTATTACTAATTTACACTGAAGAGTCTTAGTTGTTCAATAAAATCAAACTAAGACTCTTCAGTGAAAACAACTAATACCCTTTTTGAAAACAACTAATACTCTTCAATAAAAACAATTAATATCATTCATTGATTCATTTATGAACCAATTTTACTCTATACATACTCTTTTCCTTATTATATATGTTACATATATCAGTTAATAAAAATGCACACACGCAACCACAAAAGATAAAAAAAAAACACGAAATTTATTTACTCAGTTCGTCTTACGACTACGTCTGAGGGAATGATAAGCCAGAGTTTTTTTACTATATTTTTCTATACAGGGAGAAAATATTTATTTATATAGAAACGAGCCATAACCCTAAACCATCAAAATCGACTGGGCCTAAAATATGGGCCAAAAAGTTCGGTATCCGTATTGGGCTTTAGTGTACAGTCCATTCAAACTCCACACTCTAACAATATCATCGTACAACACTGGCAAATAATTATATGAAAATTGTTCATTATATGCTTATAATGATTTTTTTTAAAGTATGAATAATCTCATAAGAAGTATAATCTCATCAGAAGTATTATTAATTTGAGCCAGTGATATTTTATTAAAATTTCTTAAATTCAAATTAATAATACTCCTTATAAACATTTTGATACCCCTAATCAAATATTCAATACTTTAAATATTTTAATAGTAAACTTATCATGAACTATTTTCATATAAAACCTAATCCAATACAAATATGCTATTAATTATGGTCACTTTCGTCCCTTCCATGTCGAAAATTATCTCTTGCATAGTGTCATAGCTTATATGTCAAATTAGAGGTTGTGTAATGTCTGATAAATTATAATACGAATTAAAATTAAAATATCTAACTGATTAACTTCATTGAATTTTTTTTAATTAATCGACATATAACGAATCCACTAGAAATTATTTGAAAAAACATCTAAAAAATCAAATTTGTTGAGAGCGTCTATTTATTTTCCCTACGCTCCTCCTTATTCATAGATTGAATTCTTAACTTTTTGTTTTTTTAGAAAAAACTTAATGAGTGGACAATTTAATAACAGTAGGTTTTATACGAAAACGCTTCATAATAAGCTTAATATGAAATAGTTTTAGAGTATCATTAATCTCATCAGGAGTATCACTAAACCTGTTACGGGTATCATTAGTCCGAGTTCAAAAAAATTTAAAATAATTTTTTTAAACTCAGACTAATGATACCCCTGATGAGATTAATGATACTCCTTATGAAATTAATAATAGTTTAAAATTGTTTCATGATAAACTTATTATGAACTATTTTAATATAATATTTTGTCATTTAATAAAGATGAATAATTTATCTCAATTGCAATATTTAAATAGTTGTGTTGCGCAAGACATATATTGATTTTTCACCTTTATCTTAGGTTTGTCTTCGTTTTAATTAAAAATAGTACCCTAAACCCAATATAAAGTTCAACACATTATCCACACTATGTTTTAAAAATGCATTATTTATCCCACCCTAAAGTATTATTTAATATATAGTGCATCCTACACCCAATTTGCCACAATTTTCCTAACTTTTACTTTTTAAATTGATTTAATTGTGAATGAAATCACAACTTTCTCGCAAATTACAATATAATAAATTTTTAAATTCTTATAAACAAAATCTAAATTTAAAAATTGTACTTCAATTCGAATCAACAAACAAATTACTTATGCTCGAATATGACGTGTGATCTAATAATTTATTATATTAAGATGTTTAGATTTGTTCATATGACAATCAATCGCCATTTTCGTGTAAGAGGAAATTTGCCTATTGATATAAATTGCAAAATAATGTGTCGCCTACGTGACAATAAATAATTAATTGTGTTAAGATATTTATATTTGTTCATATGACAACAAATCTTTATTCGTCATTTTCGGCCAGAAGCAAATGTTCAAATTGCAAAAAATAAAAAATAAAAAAAATCTTAAATTGAGATTTTATTTATCAAGATTCAAAATTTTAAATTGTATTACAATTTGTGAAAAGATTGTAATTTTTGTTCAACTAAGCCTTTTTAATTTGACGGAGGAAAAATATAAATTTATCATTTTTTTATTATCAGTAATAAGACTCCTACCATCTCAAAGAAATCTTTACACTTTAAAAATTCGCAGTTTTTTTTTTTAAATGGTTTCTTTGACTTTATGATGTATGTATTATTATATTATTTATCTAGTATGATTGTAATGATTAGAGGAATGCTATTATTTAAAATATGAGTGAGTGAGTAAATTATTGAATGAAGTAAAAGTAGTTGATAGACTTTATAGATTATTTATATTAGTGTAGTATTAGGTTTTTAAACACCAAAATTTAAAATCAAAATTAAAATGAGTTTTAAATTGCAAAATTCAAAATTTTAGAGGTGTTGCAATTGAATATTATGTTTATTTTAGGTGTGTGAAGTATTTTAGAAAACAAATAATAAAATGAATGTTTACAAGTTTCTTTCGAACGAAAGAGATAGTATACAATAAACATATGAGCAAGTTGCAGCTAATTTTTTTATAGCAAAAAATTGAATAAAGCTAACACCCATTAAATAGTTCCCATCTTTTTACATTATCTCCACTTATCAAAAAGCCCTTAGGACTTCCTATTCTAAAATTAATCAGAAAGACAAGAGACTTGGGCCTGTGTACATAAAAATGTGAACATTGCAACCTTTGTTCCTCTCTGAATAAGCGTCTGTTTTACTTCATCATCAAAGTGACTTTTGTCTTGAAATACCTCAATCAAATAAAAACTCTTCCTTTGAATTTTTACAGTTTTCAGTACCAAGAATAGGGACAGACTTTAGTGGGCGGGGAGCGGTTGCTCTCCTTGAGATTTAATTTTTATATTATATATGTAGAATTTTTATAATATACTGAAAGAATTTTGTCTCGTATGAAAAGTTTGAATTTGTAGAAAGTTGTGAAATTAATTAATATATTACTCAAGCACCAAACTCTTAACTTTTCCTATTTGAGTGTTCCAATAAATGGACAATTTAATATAAGTAGAATTGCTCTCGATGAAAATCAAAACTAAATCTTTTTGTCATTTTATCTCCATTGGAATAACTTTTTTATACCCATATATATTTTGGCTATCCGGAGATAAAATCCTGTCATCACGAACATGGTTACTCCACAAGTTTAAATGATGAGAAATTGAAAAGTCCCTTTATTAAGCAAAAACGAACTCCCAACAAATCCATTTCATCTTCCATACTTGATTTTCAATTCTCCAACAAAAACCAAATTCAGAAAGTCCCATCTTAACCACTCCTCCTCCTTTTCCTTTTTGATTCCCCATATGATATCCTCCCATCTTCCAAAAAAATTTACTCTTGAGGGAGAGAGAGATTGTTTTTGGCTCCTATGAAGTATTTGCATGGAAATAGAAACAACAGAAACCCAGAGAAAGGATTATGCTCCAAATACTTCAAATGGATTCTCTGGTTTTCCATTTCTTTCTATTTCTTCTCCTCTTTTCTCATCACACGCAATAAACCCACCTCCCCCTCTATTCCAAACACCGTTTTTTCCCATGATAAATCATCTCGCGCTTTAATCGAACACTCTTCTCTCACTTCCCCTCACAAACCTCAAAACGGTACTTCAAAAAAAAACTCACTTCTTTATGAAATATCCAATTCTCACGATTTTTTTTTGCAGAATTGTTCAAGGGTATGAAGGTTTATGTTTACGAATTGCCGTCGAAATACAACACCGATTGGCTATCGAACGAGCGTTGCGGCACACATTTATTTGCATCGGAGGTGGCCATTCACAGGTGAAGGAAGGAATTATGTATATGTGATATTAATTCAATTATAAGATAATTTTGTGTCGTCTAAAAGTCCAAAATGTGAAATTAATTATTTAATTCTTAGAACAGGGCTCTGATGCAGAGTGATGTTAGAACAGAGGATCCGTGGGAAGCTGACTTCTTCTTCGTCCCTGTTTACGTAGCCTGCAACTTCAGCGCCGTTAATGGCTTTCCGGCCATCGGCCACGCACGTACTCTCATCGCCGCCGCTGTCAAACAAGTTTCCCACGAGTTTCCGTTTTGGAACCGTAGCCTCGGTGCTGATCATGTTTTCGTGGCGTCCCATGATTTTGGTTCGTGCTTTCATACTCTGGTATGGAATTACCACAAATTAAACACTTATCTATTATTTTCAAATGTAATACTTCCTCCAGGAAACATAACCCTTCCAACCTTAAAATGCACTGTTTTTTTTTTTTTTTTTAATGCATGTAACTGTGAAATTGAATACTTTTGTAAAAGAGAATTATTTATATTTTTAAGAATGTAAAGGCTACTGTGGAACAAATAAAAAAAGAAAGTGTGATAGTTTTATGGATCGGAGAGTAGTAGTTCTTATAAATAATAGTACTAGCCTTATGAGTAATGGCATTAGGGAAAATGTAAAAAAAAATTAAAAATATAATTTCAAGTGTCAAAAGTTTTTTTTTTTTTTTTGCATCAATGTTCAAAATTATTCTTTTTTGCTGAAAGTACTGGGAAATGAGTGAGTAAAAGTAGAAGAGTTATTGTTTAGAAAATGACATTTTCATACAATAAGGCAAAAGAGAAAAAAAAGAAAAAAAAACCAAAGAATTAATTATTACAAATAATAATTTAAATGATGTATTACGAACAATATTAGCATTATATTTTGTCTTTGGAAGAGAAGGTATTATGTTATGTTTTATTGTGAGAAAATTTTACAAAAGACTTACTTGTGATTTAACAATCCGTGTTTCTTTTTTATCTAGATTTAATCTTGAATGATGGGTTACAAATTATGTTGTAGGAGGATGTAGCCATTGCAGATGGGGTTCCTAAATTATTGAAAAATTCAATAATTTTGCAAACTTTTGGAGTTAAGCAGAAGCATCCATGCCAGGATGTAAAGAATATAGTGATTCCGCCTTATATACCACCGGAAAGTGTAAACGCCACCCTAGAAAAGTCCCCCTCGTCCGGTCACTGTGACATTTTTGCATTTTTCAGGGGTAAAATGGAACTCCACCCCAAGAATGTCAGCGGCCGTTTCTACAGCAAGTATGAATCAAATATTTCATCATTCAAACTATCAATCTTGCTTGCAAGTTTCATTTCACGTTTTCAATAAAATCTAAATGGCATATTTATTATTTCGCACATTTTATATATATATATATATATATATATATATAATTCTAGTATGGATTTGAGTGCATGGATATGCCCTTTGATTTAAAAAAAATACACCAAGTAGAAATTAATAATACCCAAAAAAGAAATTAGTGATACCCCAAAAACTATTCAATAATACTCCAACCGAAAAAAAATACATAGTTCGGTGTGTTTGTGTGTGTTTTGAAAAAATTAAAATTGAAGTGAAAATTGAGCTTAAAATCTATGTATTTGAGTACATGCTAGAATTTGTGATATATTTGTATGTCATTCCTATGCGTTTATACATCATAACTAATGCACATAAAATTGACTCGATTTAAAATATTTCATTTTATTGCAGGCGTGTGCGCACTGAGATATGGCGGAGATACGGCAACGACCGGCGGTTCTACCTGCGGAGGACCAGGTTCGTGGGTTACCAATCGGAAATCGTCCGGTCAACGTTTTGTCTATGCCCATTAGGGTGGGCCCCGTGGAGTCCGAGGCTAGTGGAATCCGTAGCTCTAGGGTGCATCCCAGTCATCATAGCGGACGGTATCCAATTGCCCTTCGCCTCTGCCGTGCCATGGGCGGAGATATCCCTAACGGTGGCGGAAAACGCAGTGGCCGAACTAGGAAAAATTCTTGACCAAGTGGCAGCTACTAACCTCACTTCAGTACAAAGGAATTTGTGGGACCCTTCGATTAGGAATGCCCTATTATTCAATGTTCCCATGTTGGAAGGCGATGCCACGTGGCAGGTTCTGAAGGCCCTGTTTTTTGAATTGGACCGGTCCCACAGGAGACCAAGTGTTTCTATTTGATGATTTATGCTGACGTGGTGAGGGAATTGGATGCCGATTATTTCAGTGCATATTTGAGGTTGACGTGGAAAGTGGGACCTACGGTGTTCATTATGTTGTTTGAGGGCAGTGGGTGTATGATATGATCACGGCGGAAAGATATGTTTTGGTTGGTTTTGCAGCTTGGTGACTCAGTGATCTGTACATAGAGAAGAATGTCAGATGTTGTATAAAGGGAAGAAAAAGAACAAATGTTTTTGACAAATAATAATAATAATAATAATAATAATAATGATAAAAATGCTGAGAAGATGGTCTGTGGAGAAAGAGGAGTCAATATCGAATAAGTTTGGCCGAAATTTATTTTTGGATAATGTATCTTTATACCAAATAAAAACTAAAATAAATTTTCAATATAATGCATAGAGATGTAATTAAATTAAGTAGTTTGTAAATTATTTGAAACTAAATTAAAAAAAAAAATATTCATTTGAACATGTTTAATAAAACTCGTTTAATAAACAAACAAACTCTAGTTTAATGGTATTTTGTTCATTATCTCCTGAACATGCTCATTAATAGGGGTGATTCAATACGGTATTACAAAAATACCAAAGCATACTGTATACCATACCGAAATTTTCAGAATGAGAAAATTCATATCGAACATAAAAATTATTATGTGTATCGAAAAGTTACATACCACATATCATATACAAAATTACCAAAATATCGTACATCTTTTCATATCGAGATATTAGTATATCGTTCCATAAGGTTCATATCAAAATTATTTATAAATGAAATATTAAATTATTTTTTACAATTTTTTAGATTTTGGTACGGTATATATCAGTTCACCAAATACCATTTTTTTGGTATTTCAGTATATACCTAAATAATTTTGTATGCCAAAATCTCATAGCGTTACCGTACCAAATTTTTTTTATACGACATCATATCATACCAAAAATATCGGTACACCAAAATTTGGTATTTTTCAGTACGATAAGCACGGTATACCAAAAAATTTCTCCACCCCTATTCATTAGTAAGCTCGTTAGCTAGTTCATATAAATTATAGTTTGATTTTAATATATAATTTTCATACTAAATATATGTGCTAAATTTAGAAACATGTAATTAAATAAAATTTTAAATTTTAGTAGATAAATTAATTTTAGAACTATATGATTTTGCATGTATCATTTAATTTAATATTAATTTTTTCCAACTCTTTTAGGCTAATATAGGTTCGATTGAACTCGAAAAGGCTCGTGAATATTGAATAATTAAGCTCGAGCTAGAATCAATAATAAACAAACCAAACTAAAGAAACTCCGAGGTTTGACTTGCCTCGTTTCGATTATCCGCGCATATGCTATCCCATAAACTTAAGGGCCCTTGGTTCAAATTTTCAAATGATAACGGACACGTGTTTTACAACACTTACCTCTCAAGTGTAAGAGAATCATGTCATAAAAGTAAGTGTCTGGTTAAATTATCGATCCACGTTAATTAGTGAGTACGATGTGGTCCTAGTGCTATGAGTCAGCATGCTATTGTAGTTGCGAACAAAGAGTTTGAGAAGAAATGAAAGGACATGCTAAAAAAAATGCAAGAAAACAATAAAATGATACCAACTAGGAGAAGTCAAGGGGAGAAAATTGCAAACTTAGATGATGATCAAAATACAAACATCAAACAAATAAAAAAAAATTATTCTAGTTCATTACTTAATCAAGTGATAATGGCAATCACAAAATATTACATCAATCGGTACTGGATAAGCCTAGAATCGATGTATCAAATTAAGCACCTCACATTTGTTAGGATGAGTCTATGTTTCCCACCCGGGTAATTACACGAGTCAATATGTAAAAACTTGCATGTTTTTTCACTCAAATACTAAGACATTCCCTCCTCCAATCCCCTCACTAATTACCCAAAAATTCATTCAAATAATTAATGTAAATTAATAGGGTTTTAATGAATTTACTGACCTCTAGTTGCGATAAATCAATATCCACTCAAAACACACAAATTCAACCCATATACATACATCTAGGCACCACTATCCAACTCTCGTTGCAACAATCATGCATCAAAATTTGAAGTAAAGAAGACTCATGCAATTGATCTATTAAAACCTACCAAGTAATTCAACATCAATCAAGAAAATAAACTAAAACAAATTAAATCAAAACATAAGTTCAATTCATAATCATCCCATCACCTAAGAGTATTAAGAGTTTAGCTCATGATTTTACAATCCAATTATAAATTGAAAAATAAACATCACAAAACTAATTAATGGAAAATATAAGAAATAAAGAAAAGAGGCGAGTTGAATCCCTCTTCATCCTTGTAGCCCAAACTCTTCTCTCTTCCCCAAGTAGACACCCCACCTAGTGGGTGAAGGTGTGTGTAGAACACTCTCAAAACCCTAACTATTTTTCTCTCTAAAATCTGAAAAAATATGAAAATGTTGTGTGTTCCTTCTCTGCTGCATGTATCCACTGCTTTTTAATTGTTATTGGTTCAAATTGATGAATGGGACGAATGATAGGAACATATATGGGTTGGAAGTAAATTGAAATTACCCATAAATAATAAATTCGCGAGCCCGGCTAAATACCCCTCCACACATTGGAGATGCACCTCCGTCTCCATTCACCTACCTATTTTAATTGACATTAATAGATATACAACCCATGTATTAAATATTCTCTCTTCTTTTCAGATACAAATTTAAACATATACGTCCCCTATCTCCCCAAAGTTTACTAGCTACTGAACCTCTGACGACCAGGATGACAAAAGAACGACGCTCAGAGTCTCAGACGATGATGACCGGCAGCGACATAGAGGATAAGGGCAGTTCGCTAGTTGTCCCTTCCTCGTATAAAATGTTTTTCCTTTTTCATCATTTACCTTTCACTTCATTTATCTTTCAGTTTTTTATTTCAATTTTTGCAAAATTCAAGAGAATGTCCGAGAGACCTTTCTAAAAACCTACTCGGAGAATAAATTCGGCCACCGCTGTTTTTGTTTTTTTTTTTCTATTTCCATATTCAACTTGATATTTTACTTTGGCCATCATAATGACCAAATCATCTTTTTTTTTCCGACGAGACATCGCCGGAAAATGCTCGTACTAAACCATCATTGTCCTATTCTTTTCAACCGTGGGAATTTCATTTATTTTTTCTTCGAAAAATGTAGCCCAATCTCCTTCTCAAAATGCCCTATTTGCGTGGTTTCATAGAGAAATTTGACTAGGTGAGGTGATATTTCTCACCAGACCAACTTGAATAAGCACGACCTAACGAATATTAGGGATTTTCTCGACCAGTGTCTTGATTTCCTCATAGATACTTTAAGACCTCACGAGAGGCCAAACCATTTAGCCCCACCTGTCTTTGATTTTCAATTGCCCCCTTTCTCTACAAGGTGTACAATAAATTTTGCATTTCCCTGAATCAAATAAATCCTTCCTCGATTCATCTTTTAATTGTTTTTTACATTATTTTCAAGGCCAATAGGGTTAACTAGAGCTTGGAAATCGGACTGCATGGGATGGGTTGGGCCGGTTCATTTTCAAATAGGACCTACAAAAATAGGGCCCAACCAAGCACAATTTAGTCTGCGGACTAATGGGCTAGCCCGGACGTATTTCGTTTTTTTAATTTATCATTTAATTTAATTCATTTATTTACCATTTACCAAAAAAACCTAATTAAATAAATATCTAACAATCAAATGAATTGATGACATCATGTCAACAACTTAAATTCCCATGGCCGGTTGGGAAGAAACACCACAAATTCAATAAAACCATGTTAACTTATTGAAACTCAATATATGAAGAAAAATAACCATATATTAGGACAAGGGAGTGGTCCAATTGAGAAAGGAATTACCAGGCCCGATACAGAAAGAGTCGGCTCGCAGCGTCGGTGTTGGTCCTATTGAGAAAGGAGGAGGAGTTGTCGATCTTGGTCCAGTAAGAGAAGTCGGCTAGTAGCGTCAGGAGTCAGGACAGGGAGAGAGGTCATCATGCAGTGGCCAGAGTGAGATAAGGGAGAGTCAGAGAGACTGGCGTGCAGCGGTTGGTATGAGAAACAAAAGAGTCGCAAGCTGTCGCTATTTCAAATGTGAGAGAGCGCGAGGTGAGAGTTGAGAGAGAACGGCAATTCACATTTGAGAATTGAGATTTGAGTAGAAAGCCTTAAATGTAATTTTATACCTGTATAAGTTTAATTCAATCAATTTAAATTTTAAGTTATATATTATTTTAATGGATAAAATTTTGATCGGGCCAAATGGGTTGCCCATGGCACGTCGAACCAAAATGACCCAATTTCTTAAGCTCGATCCATGCTAAATCCTGTGTAGGCCGGGCCAAAATTGCCAACTTTAGGGGTACACCTAAAATTTTCTAGTTCTATCACAATTTGAAATAAAATGTGATGAGTTTTACTACTTATCTCTAGGAGTCATGGTTTATCTTATTTCATGAGCAATCCTTCTAGTGTTAATGGTTTCTAGAGGGATAGCTATTTCATTGTTACTCGTTTAACAATTGGCCCTTTCCGTGTGAAAGATGACAGTATAAAACTCCCAAATATGCTATGCCCTTTGATCCTTTGAAAAATGGTATCCTCCCTGAGGATAAAGATATAATGACTCATCTGAACGATCTTATTCTGAAAAATAGTCCCTTTAAAATTTTACGTCTTTTGAAAGAGCCCAACTCTCTTTCTTATTTAGGGTTTCTTAGATTCGCAGCCCCTCCACCTCCCAGAGTTTGTACTTTTTATTTCTTCTATACTCTAATTTATTTTAAAGATATTTTTTATTCATATATCGATCTTTGTTTTTTCTTGTTCAAAGATATGTCTCTAGAGAATGCACTCCTTCAATTTGATGCTGAGAAAGCATGTATCAGCCTCCACCCGCCGAAGTAGAGAATTTGAAAACTAATATTATGTTGAAGCATGTTATCTCTCTAGAGTTTTCATCAGAGCCTACATCTCAAACAACTAAAATTCCACTGCACCTACAATCTCCTTGGAAGAATGTGAGACAGAAGTGGAGAAGTTTTCCTTGTTCATTGATGTTGCATGGATACCATAGTAGATTTTATTTAGGTTCAAATAAATAAGACAGAAGTCGGTGCGGGTTGGTGAATAGTTGTTGCATGGATACCATAGTAGAGGATTCTGCGTACGAAGCGCTGTAAGAATTCTTGGTTAAGATTCTCGTATTTAATTATGCAATTAACTATTCATTGTTGGTGAACGATTATTCCGCTGCGTATGTATTACGTCTTTACGTGCCTCTAAAACCCAACAATCTTTGCTCAACACTGAATCTCAGAGGATTCGCTTCAGCTGTCATGTTGGCTAGAGTCTCAAGTGGGATGGGTGCCCCTTTTTCTGGGATGTCTCCATAGTAGTCAGCCTCCTCCTTCGCAAATATTTTTGGAAACAACCCCATATTTGGTTGAAAGCCTGTCATCCCTGATTAGGCGTGAAATTGTCATGATTCGTCACTCGAAATGCCCTAATTTTGGCCGATTTTGTCAAGTATTTGGAGTCAATTGAGCATTATTTCTATACATTGATGAATGTGTCTCTTAGATGCTCGTAGGTGAATCGAGGGCGAAGAACGGAGTTCGTAGGACTTTGAATCGACTCAAACGAATGCCCGGATGAGAAGATATCGAAGGAATACGATTGGTGTTAGTGTTGAAGAAGAAAAGTACTAATTGGAGCAATTTTGGAGTCATTCGAGTGGACCACTCGAGCACTAACGCTCGAGCACGTTGCTCGAGCGCCTAAAACTTACAGAAAATTTCGAGCATTCGAGCAGCTCGAGCGCCACCGCTCGAGCGTGTTGCTCGAGTGCCCCAAAACTTGCAGAGGAATTCGAGAGCTCGACCAGCTCGAGCGCCACCGCTCGAGCACTTGCACCATTCGAGCTCCACGCTCGAGCGCCACCGCTCGAGCGGGTCTGCTCGAGCGCCTTCACGTTTTGTACTTAAAAAGTCGTTTTTCGGCCCATGAGTTCATGATTCGGCCCGTTGCTTATATGTACTCTTCCCAAGCTCGTTTTTTAGCAGAACCACTGACCACCACTAGATTCAAGAGCGTTTTAGAGAGTTAATATTTGGAGAAGAAGGAACGAGCAAGTTTACTTTACGTTTTTGAGGTTTTCTTACAAATTCACATCACGATTTTACTTTTTAATTTCGTTTCTTCATATCTTTGTTCTTGAAGACGTTGAGACTTTGTTTTATTGATTTAATTTAAGTTTATTCCTTTATTTCTTGAAACCCTAGTTTATGATTGATCTTTTCTTCGTTATAATCATCATGTTCGTTACTTATTCAATTGTTCTTGTTTACGTGAAACCCATGTCTAGCTAAAACCCTTGCATACTGGGGATAGGATGAACTCATAGAAGTAGGTTGTGGGTACGTAATTAGGGTAACTCGTGACGTTAGGTTTTAATTCTCTTAATTAATGAATTCTTAAAATCAATCTTAACTTTGCCTTTGAATTTAGTTCGAAAAGTGTTAGAGAGAGGACGACCGTATTACTCTTTAACAACGAGTAGACTTAACGAGAGCGTTTAGAAAGGGTTAATTCATCTACCAGTTTAGCGAAGGAGGACGACCGCATCACCTTAGTTAAATTAGGGTCTCATTAATTGAGCACAATCTATTAACTTGTTAGTGGATTAGTGAAGTCGTTTGTTAGGATAAAGTATTAGGGTATAAAATCTTGAGCTTTCATCTTGCATTCTTTTACTTTGGTTAATTCTTGTGAGTCACGGTTATTTTGATTATGTACCTGCTCCATTAGTATACGTAGGGATTCCTATCCTGAGCATCACCATCTCTTATTTGAAAACAACCTTTTACATTCTTAGTTTAATCATTCTTTTGCATTCGTAGAGTAATTTAGTGTAGATTATATTTTTATTTTCAAAAATAAAAAAAAATAAAAAACATACACTCATATTAATTACGCCGCATAGATCTTCAGGGATCTATTCGCATACACACTTTCCCTTGGGTTCGATATACTTGGTCATTATACTTACTTATACTACAGTGAACTCGTACGCTTGCGAGGAATCTACAAGTAGAAAGTTAGTATATTTGCTTCAAGTCAATGGCGCCGTTGTCGGGGATGGCGTTGTATGCTTTTTGAATAGGACTTGTAGATAGCTTAGTAGTTAGTAGTGAGTGCTTTACTTTTCTGTTTTATTTATACGTATTTGGCAGTTGCGTTTTGATTCTTCTGTTAGTGTTTCAGGTTTATGAGAACACGCTCGCAAGGAAATACGAGCGAAGAGAGATTACAGTCAGATCCTGAGACGATAGCACGAAGAAATCGAGCCTTTTTAAGAAGGATGGCAGCTGCCGGAGGAGGGAATGAACCAATGGACATAACTAATGAGTTGGATGATACCGAGAATGAGTTTAACCAGACGTTGAACCGGGTTGATGGCACTGGAGGGAGTGGTAGTTAGAATCAAGATCCGTTAGTGGATAGTCAGAGCAAAAACCCGGGTACACAAAACGTAAACAATCCAGCTCATAACATTGTCCAAAATCCTCTGAACAATCCTGCTTACCCACAAAACAACTTACCATATCCACCCTACCCATACCCACCATATCCGTATCCACCTTACCCGTATCCTCCACCTCCTGTTTACAACCAACCACCTCCAGTTCAACAAGTACCCGCACCACCTGTAGTTCCTCAGCCTGTGCCCCAGAACGCAGATCAGAATATGGCTATTCGGGGAAGGTTTGCGGCACAACCGCAGAGGTACTATGATGGAGTGGCATTGCCCCCTGTAGAGGCAAATAACTTCTCGATTTCCCCAGGAATCCTTAAGCTGTTTACCGAGAATCAATTCAAGGGGGAGGTTGGGAAGGAGAATCCTCATACTCACTTGAGAAGTTTCCTGATGATCGCATCCACATTCAATTATAATGGCATGTCTGAAGATGCCAAGAGGCTCAGGCTTCTACCCTCCATCGAGGACGATTAAAGCAAGAATTGAGATATCTTCTTTCCGCCAGAAGTCAGGAGAGGATTTACGCCAAGCGTGGGAGAGATACTCAAACATATTGATTGAGTGCCCGCAGCACGGGTACAATGAGGGGGATATCATGGAATTCTTCTACACTGGAGCCAGCAAGGCTGGCCAAGCCCATCTAGATGCATGTGCGAGTGGAGCTTTTCTGAACCAAGGGATAGGGAGGTGTAGAGAAATCGTTGACATCATTGTCACGAATGCCGGTGCATGGAACGATGATCCAGAATTTCAGAGAGTTTGTAAGTTGGAGGAGAATGAAGGTGCAAGGAAGCTGTTGATGGCTATGATGGAGAAGATCAGCAACCTTGAGATGGGGCAGAATCTGGCTAGAGGGAATGTAGCAGCGAGCGAGAAAGTGGACCCACCCACGAGTCAGCAAGAAGAGACCAACTATATGGGAAGGCCTAACTACCCACAAGGGGGGTATCCACAAGGTGGCAATCAATTTGGGAGACCTTCTTATGGCCAGCCATTTGTACCTCCAGGCCCACAGCCGCCTCAAAATCAATGGAGGAACACACAAGGATATCAAGGAGGCCAGCAGCCTCCTCAAAACACATGGAGGAAGAATGAGAACTTTTCATATGCTAACCCGAAGGCTGGTATTACAGTTCCTCCAGGTGTTGATCCAGGTTCTAAACCTCCGGGAGGAGAAGGCGGTGCCTCAACTGAGAAGATGTTGAGAGCTATCCTTCAGAAGGTGGAGGAAGGTAGCAAGAGATTGTCTTCTTTGGAGTACGATGTGAAGGAGTTGCATAAGAAAGATGATCATCGTGATCAAGAACTCCAAAAGAGAGACATAGAGTGGAATAGAGTTCAGCAAGAGAATAACCGCAGGTTCACTTCCATTGAGTATCAAATTAGTCAAATTGCAAAGTCTCAGCCGAGAGAGCCGGGCAAGTATCCCTCATTGCCCGAAGATAACCCAAAAGAACATTGCAAGGCTATTGAGTTAAGAAGTGGGATCAAATATGATGGTCCTGAGATGCCTGCTGATTCTGAGACGCCCCAAAGGGAAGTTGAGATGGAAGAAAAAGAGCCTGAGGCAGTTAGAGATGAGATTGAAGATGCGGGGATTGAGAAAGGAGTTGAGGGTGAAGGCATTCAGAAGAGTAAAGATATGGATGAGACCCAGGAGAGCAAAGTGCCTGAAGAGGAGATTGAGGAGATTGAGAGAGTCCCAAAGTGGAAGAAAGCAAAGGAAGCAAGGAAGAATGTGAAAGAAACTGAGAAGGATGAATGGGGGGTACCCAAATCTGTGATACCTGTCCCATATCCACAGCGCTTCATGAAAAAGAAGTTTGATGAAAAGTTTGCTAAATTCCTTGATGTTTTTAAAAAGCTACATATTAACATTCATTTTTATGATGCTTTGGAACAGATGCCGAACTACGCCAAGTTCCTGAAGGACTTGATAGCAAAGAGACGAAGAGTGGATGGATCCGAGCTAGTGCACTTGAACCACGAGGTGAGTGCTATGGTGCACAAGGCACTTCCGCCCAAGCTGAAGGATCACGGGAGCTTCATCATTCTTTGCGATATCGGGAAAGGGATCAAGAAAGGAGCTTTGTGTGATCTCGGGGCGAGCATTAATTTGATGCCTCTTTCGTTGTTCAAGAAGTTAGAAGGGGTTGAGCTTCAACCCATGATGATGACACACCATCTTGCTGATAGGTCCATTACAAGACCTCAAGGAGTAGTGGAGGATGTTCTAGTGACGGTGGAGAATCACGTTTTTCCCGCCGACTTCGTTGTACTAGAGATGGAAGAGGATGAGCATGTGCCGCTGATTTTAGGAAGGCCATTTTTAGCTACAGCCGGGATGGTGCTTGACGTAGCAAATGGGAAGATTACGGTCAAAGTTGACGATCAAGAAGTGAAGATAGCTATTTATAAAGCTATGAAATACCCAATGGGAGATGAGAGTTGCCACTTCATTGACATCACGGATACTTGTGTTGAAGACACACTTCTAGACCCCTGCTCTTTCTATGTTCATCAGTTTGATTATCCTATTCTTATTATCCTATTCTTGACGATCTATCTTATGATTCTTATGATCTTGATTATTTTGACAGCTTGAAAGACAATGAAGATGTCAAGTTCTTGGAGTTGAAGAAAGTAGAGGATGAAGATGACTTGGAAGCTGAGGAGTCAACTTTTGAGAAGATGTTCGATAAGGCGCCACCATTGGAGGCGAAAAAGGAGTTGAAGCCACTTCCCAATTACCTCAAGTACGCCTACTTGGATGAGACCGATAAGTATCCGGTAATTGTATCTGCCCTTTTATCTGATTATCAGCTTGAGAGACTTCTAGTAGTGCTTCGTAAGCACAAATCTGCTATAGGATGGTCGATCGCAGATATTAAGGGAATTAGCCCTTTGATTTGCATGCATAGGATTAGATTAGAAGAGGGTAGGAAACCGATAGTGCAAAATCAGCGTAGAGTTAATCCGGTAATCCAAGAGGTGATCCATAAGGAGGTTTTGAAGTTGTTAGATAGCAACATGATTTTTGCAATTTCTGATAGTCCATGGGTGAGTCTGTTACACGTAGTTGCTAAGAAGGGGGGTACCACGGTGATTAAGACAGAGTCTAATGAATTGGTAGCCACTAGATTAGTGACGGGTTGGCGTGTGTGTGTTGATTATATGGAGTTGAACAAGGCAACGTGTAAGGATCACTTTCCTCTACCGTTCCTTGATCAAATGATTGATAGACTAGGTGGTTTTGAGTATTACTATTTCTTAGATGGGTACTCGGGGTATAATCAGATCATGATAGCCCCCGAGGATCAAGAGAAGATCACCTTCACCTACTATTATGGGACTTTTGCTTTTAGGAGGATGCCGTTTGGGTTGTGTAATGCACCCGCCACCTTTCAAAGGTGTATGATGGCTATTTTTCATGGTTTGATTGAGAAGATTATGGAGGTTTTCATGGACGACTTCTCCGTTTACGGGGAGTCGTTTGATAAATATCTAATCAATCTTGAAGTTGTGTTGAGCAGGTGTGAAGAGACGGACTTGGTGCTTAATTGGGAAAAGCGTCACTTCATGGTGAGAGAGGGTATTGTTCTTGGACATCATGTGTCCTCGAAAGGTATCCAGGTTGACAAGGCGAAAGTGATTGCTATTGAGAAGCTTCCACCACCTTCGACCGAGAAGGGGATTCGGTCATTTTTAGAACATGCGGGATTCTATAGACGTTTCATCAAAGACTTTTCACAAATTGCTAAACCCCTTTCGCGGCTTCTTGAAAAAGAAGTCGTCTTTGAGTTTACTAATGAGTGTTTAGTGGCTTTTAACAGGTTGAAAGAAGCGTTGGTGAATGCCCCGATACTTGTGACCCCGGATTGGTCTAGCCCGTTCGTGCTGATGTGTGATGCTAGTGATTATGCGATGGGGGTAGCTTTGGGGAAAATTCGTGAGAAGCGTTTTCACGCTATTTACTATGCCTCGAAGATGCTGAATTCTGCTCAAGTGAATTACACTACGACCGAAAAGGAGCTGTTAGCGGTCGTGTATGCTTTTGATAAATTTTGACCCTACCTAGTAGGGATGAAAACAATAGTATATACGGACCACGCAGCAATTCGGTATCTTATGAGTAAGAAGGATGCAAAGCCCCGTCTCATTCGTTGGATCTTGTTGCTCCAGGAGTTTGATGTCGAGATTCGAGACAAAAAGAGATGTGAGAATGTGATAGCAGATCACCTGTCGAGATTGGAGCTTACAAAGGAGAGCACCGTGGAAGATCGAGAGGTGAACGATCAATTTCCGGATGAGAAGCTCTTTGGCTTAGGCGACATTCCGGTATATCGAGTTGAAGGGAAGACACCGTGGTTTGCAGACTATGCTACTTATTTAGCAAGTGGAGAGTTGCCCGCTGAGATAGACTCGGTGCATCGGAAGGCATTTTTGAAGAAAGTTCGGGAGTTTATTTGGGACGATCCCTACTTATTCAAAAGAGGGATTGATCATATGTTGAGAAGGTGTGTGCCAGAGGAAGAGTGGAGCGATATCATAAGGCATTGTCACGCCTTGCCATGTGAAGGACATTTGGGTGGAGAGAAGACCGGAAAGAAGGTGTTTCAATCTGGTTTTTATTGTCCAACTCTACTGAGAGATTACATGGAATGGGTTAAGAGGTGTGAGAAGTGCCAACGATTTGGCTCCATTACTAAGAGGGATGAGATGTCGATGCACGTGTTCATGGAAGTCGAGATATTTGACGTATGGGGGATTGATTTCATGGGTCCATTTCCTCCTAGCAATGGATTCTTGTACATTCTCGTATGCGTTGATTATGTCTCGAAGTGGATTGAAGCTGTCCCAACTAGAGTGAATGATTCCCGAGTGGTGATCGAGTTCTTGAGGAATAACATTTTTGCAAGATATGGAGTTCCAAGAGCTTTGATTAGTGAAGGGGGGAGTCACTTTGTGAACAAGTGGATGGAAAAGCTGCTGTCAAAATATGAGGTAAGTCATCGAATCTCTACTGCTTATCATCCTCAATCTAACGGTCTTGCAGAGGTATCAAATCAAGGAGATCCTTGAGAAGACGGTGAGCATTAGTAGGAAAGATTGGGCGATGAAGCTTGATGATGCACTTTGGGCGTATAGGACAGCTTTCAAAACTCCTCTTGGTATGTCTCCGTACCAATTGGTTTTTGGAAAGGCATGTCACTTGCCTGTGGAGTTGGAGCACAAGGCATATTGGGCGATCAAGAAGCTAAATTTTGATAGTGCCTTGGTTGGTGAGAAGAGATTACTCCAATTGCATGAGTTGGAGGAGTTTCGAGACAGTGCCTACGAGAATGCCCGAATTTTCAAAGAGAAGACGAAGAAGTGGCATGATGCACGATTGAAGAAAAATGAGTTCAAGGTGGGTGATCAAGTCCTCGTATTCAATTCGAGGATGAAGCTGTTTGGTGGAAAGCTCAAGTCCAAGTGGAACGGGCCGTATATTGTGAGGGATGTGCATAAGAGTGGATTCCTTGAAGTCGAGAAAGAGGATGGCCAAAGGTTCATGGTGAACGGGCTCGAGTAAAGAAATTCTTCAACTTCTCTTATGAGAATAAGGGAGGTATTTTAGATTCTCAAGTCTCGTGAGCTCCTTCGAGCTCGGTCCGGCATTAAGACCTTAAAACTAGCGCTAAATGGGAGGCAACCCATTTTTACTTGTTTTTATGTGTTTTGTATATTTTGTCGTTTTTGTGAATCATAAGTGTTAACCTCGTTTGTGAGAATATTGTGTAGGCTTGTTTATGGTGCTTATTTCGAGTATGTGACCTTTAAGGGAAGAAATTCATGAAGTTGAACATGTTTCGAGTAGGAAAGCAGTCGAATGATGGAGTTTGAGGTAAACCGAACCCCAAACGTAGACCTCTTTGCGAAGTCGAAGTTTGGGGGGTGATGTTTCTTTTCGTTCATTACTTTGCATCGATAGTGATTTGAGTTCATGAGAATTTAGTGTACTTACTCGTACGTACTCATTCTTTTCAAACTTTATTATTGCGTAGCAAGAACAAAGTTTGGGGGGTGTGTATTCGTACTTCGAGTTCGTACATGAAATTCTAATGAAAAATTGGTCAAATTTTTCGAAAATATCGGTGCATGAGGGTCGTTGGATCGAATTAAGTGTGAGTGCATAAGTCGACTTGAATTGGATTGGTGATTTGCACGTGTGGAAGAGACCCCAACTCCTCGGTCGAATGAGCGACCTGGCTTAAATCGAGGAGTTCTCAGGTTAGTTCATGTTTTGGATGAGTGTTTTGATTGTTAGAGTTGGGTTCGTTGGGAAATTTTGAGTTTTGAACGACGAAAATTGAAGTTGAAATTTGGAGCTGCTCGAGCGCCACCGCTCGAGCGTGTTGCTCGAGCGCCCCAAATTATACAGAAGATTTTCGCCGCTCGAGCGCCTGTGTCATTCAAGCTCCATGCTCGAGCGCGACCGCTCGAGCGGGTCTGCTCGAGCGGGTCGCGGGTTTTGCCCCGATTTTTACCCTCTCTATAAATACTCCTTTCCACACATTTTCACACACTCACACACACTCAGAGGGGCGAATTGGGCAAATTCCGGCGGCTTTCGAACATATATCACGAATTTCTCACGATTTCATTCAATCTCTTCACATATCTTCCTTAAATCCTCAAGAAAGGTACGTAATTTCTATATATTGTCTTTCAATTCGTAGTTTAAAGGTTGATTTAGGCATGAATTGAGGATATGAACTAGGGTTCTTAATGTGTTCGAAATTTTGGGGATTTTGCAAACACTCGTTGATTCTTGATTCCTTGTTAATGAATGTTGATAATATGCTATGGGTTTACTTGTTTTACTCTCAATTTTGGGATTGCATGAGTAGAAGGGGTGAATTTCTAGAGTGAGAAAGTAGGAATTTGAGAATAGGATATGGGTTTTGCTTGTTGAGAAGAAATTGTTGTGAATTGAGATAGTCTTGAGCATGAATACGTTAGAATTGAGTTTTGAGCATGTAAATTACACAATTTGGGTAATGTTACTTCATGATAAACTTGAATGTGGGCATTTGTGAGTTGAGATTGATGAATTGGTTGTTAACTACCTGAGAATTTGGAAATTTCTGATACATGAGACTTGGATTGGATTGTTTGAACTCAAGTTGAGGATGAAAGTGAAGGAGATGAGATTGTTACTACTTGAGATGTGTGGAATTGATTTGAATTGCATAGAATGATATGAATGAAATTGAATTGCTTTATGTTGTGCCAGGTACAATGGCTCCTAAAAAGAATGAGGATAGAGTGTTGAGCTTGGAGGAAGTCACGAACGATCTTAGGAGGAGGAGTTTGTTGCCCTCGAGGTGGAACAATCTGAATTATGAGGGAAGTTGGAGGTACATTGCATATCGATGGAGCTTGATCACTGGGAAGGTGGAAAAGACCCGGAGACTCGTCGTTAGCTTCATGAGAGATTTGGGGATTGAAGAGGAGATTAGGAGAATTTTCGTGAGGAATAATATGACTGAGTTTTTCGAGATGATGCTATACATGGAGACAAATGTAGACTTGGTTGAACAGTTTCTCACCACGGTCGAGAAGACGGACGAGAATTCATTCAAGTTCAAGTACCAGAATGATTGGCAGTATTGTGAGGTTGGAGCTGTCAACCTCGCATTTGGGCTTTCAGCTTTATCTCGGCCGAACCGTGTGTCGAAATCATATAATGCTAATAAATTTTGGAAGGACATCACGGGCGGAATGGCCGGGGATTACAAAGGCCAGAATGCACGAGCGTCAACAATCAGAAATCCAGTAATTAGGTACCTTGAGCGGATTCTTGGAAACACTATCTACGCCCGCTCTGAGACGGGAACGGTGACGAGTAGGCAGCTATACGGGATTTGGTGTCTCTTGTACAAAAAGGATCATGACTTTGGAAGGGATTTCCTAGAGCACCATTACGAGGCCCCGTTCAAGCTTGGTGCTAGGACTTCGAAGGTTCGAGGAGGGGGATTGATTTCAGTATTCATGAAGAGTCTTGGATTCGAGCCGTGTTCGGGTCCCTGCCCGGGTATGGATTTAGGGTTCGAGCAGATGAACAATACTCTGATGTTCGAATATTGGATTGGAAGCTATTGCATAAGATACAAGGATGATAGCCTCTTTCCGCTGCCGAACAACAAGCTCGTGACTTTGATTGGAAAGAAGAAGCAGAACATAGGAATGGATAGAGAGCAGCACCTCGCTATAGGTGCTAAGTATACGGCTGAGGTTGACAGCAGAGGACTCCGAGATGTGAGGCCCGTGAAGAGGAATCGAAGTGAAGGTACGAGTGGTGCCGGCACGAGCGGAGAGGGAGCGAGTGGAGTAGCCGAGTTACAAGAAGATGAGGAACAAGAATATGAAGCGGGACAAGCTGAGGAAGGAGAAGCAGCGGGTGAAGGCCCGCAAGAGATGGAGGTAGAGTCACCGGGGATGCAGTCGCCCGGGCAGTGGTATCCATCGTACGAGGATTGGAATCAGATGGGCAACCAGATTCAAAACCTTCAGACTGGTGTGACCTACTTGCGCGAGACGCAAACTAGGTTAGACACGAGGACAGCCCGCATGGAGGATCAATTCTCGGACATGCACCGCTGGATGGAGTCGTTGTTCGTTTCTCACTTGGGTGCTGATCACCCAAACTACCGCCCACCACCACCTCCGGATGCTTGAGAGTCATGGGAGTTCCCCAATTTGTAGTTCCTTTTTCTTTTTCTTTTTCTTTTTCTTTTCTCTTCTTATTTATTTCTGCTTTTGAGTGTGAGCTATATTGTTTGAGTGATTTGAAATGATTATGGGATTATGATGGATTGTTATTCAGACTTTCAGGGTGTGATTGTTGTTGAACTCATTGAGGTATCTGATTTATTTCGTGCTTGTTAACCCTTTATACATGTTAGTTGTTATTCTTGAGTATGACATAATGAGACAAGTTTAGTTGAGAGGGTGAATTAGGAATTCTTTTGTGTGAGTGTTTGAGTTAGAGTTGATTTGAGAGAGAACTAGTATGCTTATGAGTTTTTCTTTTGAGTGCTTATGTGATGAGAGTGAAAATGCACTAGGACTAGCATGGATGTGAAAGCCGTGAGATTTTGAGCCTTATGAGATTTTGATGCATTAATTGATCTCTTTGTTTGTGAGAGGGTCGTCACCTTAGAGGATGCTAGAACTTGTGTGTGCTCTTGCTTTTTGATTGTGTCTAGTTTGATATGCTGAATGTGATCTTAGGCCATCTTTGATTTGATTGAGTCACTTAGCCAAAATTTTCCTTACCAATGACATTGATCCCTTGTTAGCCCTTTTGAGCCAGAAGCCTATTTCATTTGCTAGCACATTTAAACACTATTCCAAGTTCCTAAGCCTTGTTGTCCCAATTAGAGTGGAGAATAGGAAAAGTGTGAATGTTGAAGGGATTGAGTTGAGTTGAAAAAGGAATTATGATGGTTGAGTGGTGATAAAATAAGGGTGTGATTGAGATTTGAGCTGTGGGAAAGAAAAAAATTGAGAATGAGAAAAAGAAAAAAATGAGCTAATGTGTGTGTGCGAAAAAAAAAAGTGAAGTGATTGAAAAAAAAAAGTGAAAAGAGAAGAAAAGAAAAAAAAAAATTGAAGTGTTGAGAGTGTTGGAATTGAAAGTGTGTTGATTGAAATTGTTTGAAGTGTTCTGTTCCTAATCTCGAAGTGCTAAGGTTTGACTTTCTATTCTCCAGTCACTTAAGTCACTTACCCATATTGTTATCCCACCTGTCCAAAGAGCCTACATTACAACCTTGAGAAAAGTCTTTTTTGATTCGGCATTGATTTCTAGATTATGGTCGGAGTTGAGAGTGCTTACAAGCCTATGACTGCCGATATGAGTGATTGATTGTTTGAGTTAGTCCCTTTATCATTGATATACACTTGTGAGGGAGTGAAACACATCGTTGAGTGCACATCCATGTTTGATTTTGGTGATTCTTGCTGTTGTTGCATGAGTATAATGAGGAAAGATGAGTGAGTATACTTGTGATTGATCTTTGAAGCTCGAGTTCATTTGCTTGCATAATTTAATTCTTTGACTCATTCCTAACAATTTCACTTGACTTATTATTTTATTGCTTGAGGACAAGCAATATGGTAAGTTTGGGGGGGTTGATTAGGCGTGAAATTATCATGATTCACTCGAAATGCCCTAATTTTGGCCGATTTTGTCAAGTATTTTGAGTCAATTGAGCATTATTTATATACATTGATGAATGTGTCTCTTTGATGCTCGTAGTTGAATCGAGGGCGAAGAACGGAGTTCGTAGGACTTTGAATCGACTCAAACGGATGCCCGGATGAGAAGATATCGAAGGAATACGATTGGTGTTAGTGTTGAAGAAGAAAAGTACTAATTGGAGCAATTTTGGAGTCATTCGAGTGGACCACTCGAGCACTAGCGCTCGAGCACGTTGCTCGAGCGCCCCAAAACTTGCAGAGGAATTCGAGCGCTCGACCAGCTCGAGCGCCACCGCTCGAGCACTTGCACCATTCGAGCTCCACCGCTCGAGCGGGTCTGCTCGAGCGCCTTCACGTTTTGTGCTTAAAAAGTCGTTTTTCGGCCCATGAGTTCACGATTCGGCCCGTTGCTTATATATACTCTTCCCAAGCTCATTTTTTAGCAGAACCATTGACCACCACTAGATTCAAGAGCGTTTTAGAGAGTTAATTTTTGGAGAAGAAGGAACGAGCAAGTTTACTTTGCGTTTTTTAGGTTTTCTTACGAATTCACGTCACGGTTTTACTTTTTAATTTTGTTTCTTCATATCTTTGTTCTTGAACACGTTGAGACTTCGTTTTATTGATTTAATTTAAGTTTATTCCTTTATTTCTTGAAACCCTAGTTTATGATTGATCTTTTCTTTGTTATAATCATCATGTTCGTTACTTATTCAATTGTTCTTGTTTACGTGAAACCCATGTCTAGCTAAAACCCTTGCATGCTGGGGATAGGATGAACTCGTAGAAGTAGGTTATGGGTACGTAATTAGGGTAACTCGTGACGTTAGGTTTTAATTCTCTTAATTAATGAATTCTTAAAATCAATCTTAACTTTGTCTTTGAATTTAGTTCGAAAAGTGTTAGAGAGAGGACGACCGTATCACTCTTTAACAACGAGTAGACTTAACGAGAGGGTTTAGAAAGGGTTAATTCATCTACCAGTTTAGCGAAGGAGGACGACCGCATCACCTTAGTTAAATTAGGGTCTCATTAATTGAGCACAATCTATTAAATTGTTAGTGGATTAGTGAAGTCGTTTGTTAGGATAAAGTATTAGGGTATAAAATCTTGAGCTTTCATCTTGCATTCTTTTACTTAGGTTAATTCTTGCGCGTCACGGTTATTTTGATTATGTACCTGCTCCGTTAGTATACGTAGGGATTCCTATCCTGAGCATCACCATCTCTTATTTGAAAACAACCTTTTACATTCTTAGTTTAATCATTCTTTTGCATTCGTAGAGTAATTTAGTGTAGATTATATTTTTATTTTCAAAAAAAAAAAACATACACTCATATTAATTACGACGCGTAGATCTTTAGGGATCTATTCGCATACACACTTTCCCTTGGGTTCGATATACTTGGTCATTATACTTACTCGTACTACAGTGAACTCGTACGCTTGCAAGGAATCTACTAGTAGAAAGTTAGTATATTTGCTTCAAGTCAATCCCCGATCATCATCTCTATTTTTCTTCCTTGATCTTTTATAATCATCCCCGAGTTGCTTTTCTCCTTCTTTGGGAAGATCACAACTCCTGTCTTCTTTCCATTGTTCAAGTTGCTACCCATTAATTCTTCTAACTGTGTAACTCCTGTCTTCTTTCCACTGTTCTAGTTGTTACCCATTAATTCTTCTAACTGTGTAACTCCTGTCTTCTTTCCCCTGGTAGATCGACCATTGTGGTTCTCTCATAGAAAGCACACTTTTTCTCCTTATTCCTCGCACCGCTGCTCACTTTCGCCCTCCCTTCCTCCATCCTCTGGTTACCCTTCCCTTGTTCCTGTAACAGACAAAGAGCTCCTTCAACTCTTCTTTACTAATTCCTTTCATTCCATCTGTACGAAGCCAGTGAAAAAATTCTTTTACTGGGCTCATTCCAACATTCAGTAGCGAATACATCTTCGGGCATTCCTTCTCCAGATGATCGAGTCTGCCACAAGCGTAGCAGAAGTCGGATAGCCTTTCGTACCTGAAGTAGGCTACCATCCTCTCCTCTTTCGTATTGATCTTAAGTCCTCGAACCAACAACTTTGACACATCTAAAATCACTTTGACTCTTAAGCAGCTACCCCATGCAATCTCCCCTTCAGGGCATTCCACTTCCAGAACCTCTCCAATGGCTCCTCCAACCTTTTTCCCAGCTGCTTTAGTCATGGAACAAAAGGGTAATCCATGAATTTGTACCCAATAGGATACTCTGGAAAGGTTAATGTCCAACAACCTCTCGCTTCCCTTCAATTTCTCCAAAGCTAGGAGTGCACCGTTGAGGTTCCAAGGCTGTTTGTGCACGACTTTAGCAAGATCTAGGGGATTCCCGAACTAAAAAACGTAGGTGCTATCCTCCACCTTCGAGATTTTCAATGAGTGGCTGAGGCCCCATATCTTCTTCATCGCCGTTCCCAGATCCACAGCTCTAATATTCTTTCTCATGATAAATCTCCCGACCAAAACATCCCTCCGCTTGGAGATTTCTTCCTCTTCCAGATTAATCTCTTGGCTTTCAGCTTCCGAGAGTGTGAGTTTAGTCCACAACTATTCAAATTGTCGGCCATCTCAACTCCTTCAATATTCAAATTTGCAAACAGAATGGAACACTCAATAAATTCTAACCTCGATTGATTTTCAGAATCCCTCCAAAATGAGGTAAATATAGCCATTATGGTCGGATACAACACGCCTTACTAGCAACCCTAACCTGGATCAAGGGTTGCTAGAAGCGGAACGGTTGCTCCTGGTAAAGAACTGGCAAGGCTTGCACGAGGAAAGAGAATATTTCAGCGAAAGAATTAATTAATATTTTATTGGGACTCTTCACGCCGCGCGTGCTTACTAGCTGTACTTTGGGATAGGAATTCTAGAGAGAGAAAATTTGCAACTGCTCTCTCTCATAGATATGGACATGACAAAATACGTACTTAATTATATTTTTTCTAACAAAATTATCAAATACGACCTATGTAACCATTTGTTACAGATAGATTATCTTAAGCTCCAGAACGCATAGATTTTGAGCTCGAGCTGCTCTTAGGAGATACTTGAGAAAATTGGGATGTAGTTGTAGTTAATTAGATCAAAATATTTACATCACGTAATTAGATTAAAACATTTACATCGCGTAATTAAAAGGCATATAACGAATAAATTAGTTAAAAGGCGGCTTTTAATTTTTCTGCCTTTGAAATGTAGAAACACGTATTATATTTTTCAAATTAATTTTTTTTTGTTTTTTTAATTAAAATATATGATGTGACGAATTTTATCTGACGTGGCGCTGACGGGGACGAGAAGCCAAAAATCGGACCATCATGTGCGAGACACGGGCTAATTTAGCTCAATTGGACTTAATTCTGGCTTAGTTGTCCTACATTTACCACTTTTTTAACTTATTGTTCTCCTTCTCCAAGCCCGAAAATATATTGTCCTCCTTTTCCAACCACCCTAAAGAAACGGACCAAAGAAAATATTTTTCCCCAACAGAATTCATGAACTTGATAATAATATTATACATCCATACTTATTTATGGTTTTTTTTTTTAACGCAGCATACTGCAAACTAAGGGGACGCTTGGTTAGCCATTCTTCAATGGTAATGGAAATGAAAATTTATTTCCATCTATGCCCTCATAATAAAAATGATATGTTAGGGGAAGAAGTGTTCCAATGGTGATACCATTGCTAGTGTCATACCCCAATTTTAGAATAGAAGTTGACAACAAATGGTTGTTGGTGGAGGAAGAGGGGAGTGATTGCGGAGGATGATTATAGGAAGAGAATAGGGTAATCAAAATGGAGTAGTGATTACCTTATTTAGAAGGAGAGGTAGTGATTTTGTTCTCATGAACCATGTTAATTACACTAATTTTCAATCTCATTCCCATTACCATTGAAGAATTGTTAACCAAGCGCCCCCTAAGTACTACTCCCTCCAGTTCATTTTTTATTATCCGTTTTACCATAAAATGAAGGTTATTTTTTTTCCACTTACCCAAAATAGAAAAAAGCAAACACTACCCTTTAAAACTTATCCCTTAAAAACATCATTTATTTACACTCATGTCACTACTTTATTAACTTTATACCCACAAATACTAATAAACAACTCTTACCCATTTTTAAAAATCTACTTTATACCCACAAATATTAATAAACGACTATTTTATTAAAACACGTGCCCTTTTCCAATGTACAATAAAAAATGAATTGGAGGGAGTACTAAACGATCTAGATGGAGATAAGGTTTTTGTCGAGAAAATTAGTGTGGATTTTATATGAAAATAGTTTATCGTAAGTTTATCATGAAATTGTTTTAAAGTATCAAATGTTTGATTAAGAGTATCAAAATTGTTATCAAAAGTTGGGTAAAGAAAAAAATATATAATATTATTAACCCCTATTATTCTTGATCAAAGATTTGATACTTTAAAATAGTTTCATGTTCCACTCTGTTGGTGAGATTTCTCCCATAAATTGTTGGTTAGTTATATATCTATTGTTATTAGTATATTTATTTTATAATTAAATTCATCATTTTAAGTGCTCACAATTTGATTAGATTTAAATATCAATATAAATATGAATGTAATAATGATTGTTGATTTATGCTCTACATCGTTCAGTTTAAATATTATTCATGTGCAAAAATATTATATTTAACTATACCATATATTTTTATCTGAATAATTATGATGGTTTAATTGTTGTAATTTAAATCTCATTTTAGATTTCAAGAGTATGACACCTCAATTTTCTCTGATTTATAATATCAAGAGTGAGAGCCAAAAATTGACCATTAAAGTTAGGATTGAAAAAGTTGGATAATATTTTTAATGATTTTAATAGAGACAAGTTCTACTTGGAGCTCATTTTGATCGATGAACAGGTATTTGTAACGTTAAAGTTTATTTCAAATTTTGTATTGTTTTTTATATAAATTAATTTCTTACCGTATACTCCCAATAACTAATAATATTGATTAATTTATAAATTATTCAATATTGAAATGGAAATTGATTATTATTAAATTATTAGTCTAAGTAATGTTATTCCATAATTGTTATTAATTTATGTGAATTTTGATATTTTTTTTAATTATTTAGTTTGTAGGATATACCTATAGGGCTTAGTGAAGGGCACGGGCCACAGCTAAACAAACCCCATAATTTATTGTATATACCTCAAAAAAATTTAAACAAAAATACTCTTATATTAAATGTCTACAGAAAATAAATATAATATATTTTTTCAGTACGCGAAATTCGCGTGGGTACACTCTAGTAACTGTATATACAATTATTATATACAATTTTTAATTGTATGTACAATATTTTCATGTAGTGAAGAGTAATAATTTGTTGTTTTATGTACTACACACTAATTATCTCTTATAGCAAACGTTATATGTAAATGTATACTTTTAAAATTAAAATTTTGACACGACACAACATGGCCAGTGTTAGAGATTGATGTGGTCCAACTTAAAATTTAACTTTTCAATTTCAATAAATATTATTACGCTCGAAACATATAGTTTAAAATTGAACAAATTGGTGGGGTGGTTGTTCCCCTATTGTGGTGGGGTGGTGTTCCCTTCTTGTGGTGGTTGCGGTTTCGGCTGCAGTGCGGTTGTGGTTCGGAGTTGCAGGTTGGGTGGTCCCCCTCTTGTGGTGATTGCGGTTTCGGTCTACAGCAAGATGAAAAGATGTTGCCATGTACCCGGTGGTCGAAGGAACTATTGTAATTGATTATGTTAGGAAACTATTGTAATTGATTACCTTTAAAAAAAAAATTGACCAAATTAAGTAACAATATACTTTTTATCTGTGCTTAATAAGGGACTCAATTTAATAAATTACTAGTATTCGCCTCACCCGTGCTTCGCACTGCCGGAATTGTTTACTATTTAACATTAATAATAATAATAATAATAATAATAATAATAATAATAATAATAATAATAATAATAATGTATTTTAAATTTTGAACATATGAATTATCATTGTTTGTAAAAAAATCTGCCAATATTTTTTTTATCTTAGACTAAATATATTCTTAATTTAATTTTGTGCACACATTATTTATAAAAATAATAGAATAGTTTACATTTTTTTATTAATTAACATATTTTATTTTATATTTTTCAATAATAAAATAGTGATGTTGTGATTAGGTGAATATGAAACACTCTAACTCACACACTTAAGCATGAAAAAGAAAGGAAACTTAACGAATGTAAAGTAAAAATGAGGCAACGATTTTAAGTGGTTCGACTTATCAACAAGTCTACGTCCACTGAGGAGATCTTCAAGCTTTTATTAATCAATGGAGATGAAGAAAGATTACAGAGAACCGAGCTAAGAGATAGCAACTCAAAATCTGAACTGAAAACTGAAAATTGAACTTGTGTTAATCTTCACACTTTGTGTCCTTTTATCTTGTAGTGTAGAGTTAGTTGTAACTGAATTCTTCAACCAACTTGTAGTCTGACAGCTCAGCTTTCAAGCCAAGCCAAGTTCTGTTGCAAACCATCTTCTAACCGCTCTGAACGAACCTCACAAAGTTGAACCAGTAAACATGCAAGTAACCGTTTTCTGTTATAACTGTTTTCCTTGATGTTGGCTTCAATGTTGCCACACCCGTTCCAACATTCCAAGATTCGAACAAAACTAACAATTTGCATGAATTGATTGCTACACCTCTTAACAATTCTCCACCTTAGCATCAATTCTTGACCACCATGCTGTAAGAACTCCTCCTTAACACTGCTCTGAACTTAAGAGCAGCCTCTTTCTTCTTGTCTTTAATTCAATCCAACCAAACCAAGACACAACTCAAACTTTGAAGTTGAAAGTGCCTTGGTGAAGCAATCTGCAGGATTCTCCTCTGTGTTGATCTTCTTTACCTTTACAATTCCTTTGTCTATCACATCTCTCACAAAATACATCTTCACATCTATGTGTTTGGTTCTCTCATGATAGCCTTGGTGCTTTGACAAATGTATGGCACTTTGATTATCACAAAAGACTGAAACTCTCCTTTGATTGATGCCAAAATCCCTTAGGATTCCCTTCAGCCACATGCTCTCTTTAACAGCTTCTGTCAAGGCAACAAACTCAGCTTCTGTTGTTGACAAAGCTACTGTGGATTGATGAGTTGATCTCCAACTGATGGCTGTTCCATATAAGGTGAAGACATATCCAGTTAGTGACCTTCTTGTATCAAGATTTGCAGCAAAATCTGCATCCACAAAACCAACAAGTGCATCAGTTTCTTCTTTGCATTTTCTGTATTGCAGACCTTTCTCCTTTGTCCTATGAACATATCTCATGATCCATTTGACAGAATCCCAGTGTTTTCTTCCTGGATTTCCCATGAATCTGCTAACCAAGCTCATAGCATGAGTTAGATCAGGCCTACAGCAGACCATGGAGTACATTAGACTTCCAACAGCATTAGCATAAGGCACCTTGCTCATTTCTAACTTCTCATCTTGTGTCTTTGCTTCCTGTCTTAGAGACAGTTTATCACTTTGCCTCACTGGAGTTGATACATCTTTGCACTGATTCATATTGTATCTCTTAAGTACCTTGCTCAAGTAAGTTGGCTGACTTAGCATTACTTTACTTGAGGTTCTGTCCCTTTTGATCTCCATCCCAAGAATTACCTTAGCTTCTCCCAGATCCTTCATTTCAAATTCTGCTCTTAACATAGCTTTAACAGATTCAATCCCTTCCATTGATTCACAAGCTATCAACATATCATCTACATATAACAGTAGATAAGTGCATGAGGATGCACCTCTCTTGATGTATACACAGCTGTCATACCTGCTTCTGTAAAATCCACATGACAGGATGCATTCATCAAACCTTAAGTACCACTGCCTTGGACTTTGCTTCAGTCCATACAGTGACTTATTTAGTAAACAAGCCTTATATTCAGAGTTATCAACCATTACTCCTTCAGGAATCCTCATGTATATATCTTTGTCCAGATCACCATGTAGAAAAGCTGTGGTAACATCCATCTGATGCAGCTCAAGATCAAATTGAGCCACTAAAGCAAGTAAAATTCTTATTGAGCAGTGCTTGACCACGGGGGAAAAGATTTCATTGTAATCTATCCCTTCCTTCTGTGAGAACCCCCTTGCCACAAGTCTTGCTTTGTACCTAACTCCACCTCCTTTCATAGTTTCTGGTTTCTTCTTATAAATCCACTTACAACTCACAAGTTTCTGAGATTTAGGCCTGTTCACAATGGTCCAGGTGTTGTTCTTGCTTAAGGATAGTAGCTCCTGTTCCATTGCTACAAGCCACTTGTCTTTATCTTTGCAGCTGATGGCCTCCTTATAATTCTTTGGCTCAGCAGCCTCCACCTCAAGAGCTGTGCATAAAGCAAATGATACTAAGTCAGTTTGACCATATCTTGTAGGAGGGTGTATGGTCCTTCTCTCTCTGTCCCTTGCAAGCTGATAAGTGCTGTAGTCTGTGTCACTTTCTGAATCTCCAGCTTCATTCTCCTCTTGAGTATCATATATAGTATGTATCACAGGGTGCTCCACCTCAAACTGAGTATCTCCTCCTTGAGTGTTGCTAGTTGATGCTCCAGAATCTGACCCTTTCAGTGGCATAACTTCTTCATCAAATGTGACATCTCTACTGATGATGCACTTTTGATTTCCAGAATCTAAGCACCATAACTTGTAACCTTTCACTCCCTGAGGATATCCTAAGAATACACACTTGACAGCTCTTGGATCCAACTTGTCTTGCTTGATGTGTGCATATGCAAGACATCCTATGACCCTTAGCATCTTGTAGTTTGCTGGTCTTCCACACCAAATCTCCTCTGGAGTCTTGAATTTCAAAACTGTGGATGGACATCTGTTTATAAGATAAGCAGCATTCACAACTAATTCACCCCAGAAACTCTTTGACAGACCAGAGTTGCTCAACATGCACCTAACTCTTTCCAGTAGTGTTTGATTCATCCTCTCTGCAATTCCATTCTGTTGTGGAGTGCCAGGTACAGTTTTTTGCCTAACAATCCCTCTATCCTTGCAGAACTGATTGAACTCTTCAGATAAGTACTCTAAGCCATTATCTGTCCTTAAATGTTTCAACTTCTTTCCACTTATGTTCTCAACTTCAGCAAGCCACTCTTTAAACTTATCAAATGCATCAGACTTAGCTCTTAAGATATAAATCCAAACTTTTCTGGAAAAATCATCAATGATTGACATAAAGTACTTACCTCCACTTTTGGTAAGATTCTTTGCAGGCCCCCATAGATCAGAGTGTGCATACTCCAGGATCTCCTTTGTAGTGTGAGTGCTGGTACTGAACTTCATCCTCTTTGCCTTTCTATAAATGCAATGCTCACATGTTCCCAGATTTGTAATGGCATCCCCCTCTAACAGGTTCTGTTTGGCCAGTTCTTGCAGACCTCTTTCACTCACATGAGCCAACCTTTTATGCCACAGTAGAGTGTTATCCCTGCCCTTTGTTACATGAGAACTACCAGTTACTGTGCTTCCCTTTAGGAAATACAAATCATTCTTTCTTATGCCTTTCATCACAGTAGTAGAGTTTCTTGACACTGTTAGTTCACCATTTTCTGATTGAAACTTATAACCCATGGAGTCTAACATACCAAGAGATATGAGATTCCTTCTAAGTTCTGGGACATATCTGACATTCAGGAGAGTCCTTATTGCTTCATCAAACATCTTGAGCCTGATTGATCCAATTCCTCTTACCTTGCAGGCTTGATCATTGCCTAGCAATACAGATCCACCATTTTGATGCTTAAAGTCTGTAAACCACTCTCTTATAGGACTCATATGGAATGTGCATCCTGAGTCCAAAACCCACTCAGAACCAACCTCAGAAGATGTGATTGAGAGTGCTTCTGAAGATTCATAACCAGTTTCAGGTTGCTTATCAGTGACTTGATTTGCTTGGTGATTCTGATTTGCAGGATGATTCTTGAACTTTGATATGTAAGCCTTCCATTTGGTACATTGCTTCTTGAAATGTCCAGTTTCCTTACAATGGAAACACTTCTTTTCCTCTGAATCTTGAGAAGTATCTGTCTTCTTCTCAGCTTTCTTATTTCCAGGGGTTGGTCTCTTCTTGAACTGGTTCTTCTTCTTATGACCTCCTTTAATAGTGAGACCTTCTCCTATTGTAGCTTGCTTATGGTCACTTCCTTTCTGTAACAGCTTGGACTTTAGAGCAATTTGTACATCATCCAGAGTGATGCCTTCTTTTCCTCCATACAGTAGAGTATCCTTGAAGTGATCATATGATTTTGGGAGAGCACTCAGAAGGATAAGAGCCTTATCTTCATCTCCCATCTTAACATCAATGTTCTCAAGATCATCCAGGATCTTGTTGAACTCATCCAATTGTTCCAAGATGTTCTTATCTTCTGCCATTTTGAAACCATACAGCTTCTGTTTCATGTACAATCGATTGGCTAGAGACTTCACCATGTAGAGACTTTCTAGCTTGTCCATTACTTCTTTAGCTGTTGTTTCCTTGCTAACTTCTCTTAGTGCCTTATCCCCAAGGCATAGAATTACAGCAGAATGAGCCTTAGCCATCATCTTGGCCTGATCATCTGGTTTTGAACCAGATGATATCTCAGATTTATCCTTCAAAGCATCATAGAGGCCTTGATGAATGAGTAGTGCCTTCATCTTCACTTTCCATAACCCAAAATCTGATTTCTCTGTAAACTTCTCTATCTCAAACTTTCCTGAAGCCATCTTCAATCAAATTCAATCCTTCTTCCTCTGGTTCCCACAGACGGCGCCAATTGTTGTGATTAGGTGAATATGAAACACTCTAACTCACACACTTAAGCATGAAAAAGAAAGGAAACTTAACGAATGTAAAGTAAAAATGAGGCAACGATTTTAAGTGGTTCGACTTATCAACAAGTCTACGTCCACTGAGGAGATCTTCAAGCTTTTATTAATCAATGGAGATGAAGAAAGATTACAGAGAACCGAGCTAAGAGATAGCAACTCAAAATCTGAACTGAAAACTGAAAATTGAACTTGTGTTAATCTTCACACTTTGTGTCCTTTTATCTTGTAGTGTAGAGTTAGTTGTAACTGAATTCTTCAACCAACTTGTAGTCTGACAGCTCAGCTTTCAAGCCAAGCCAAGTTCTGTTGCAAACCATCTTCTAACCGCTCTGAACGAACCTCACAAAGTTGAACCAGTAAACATGCAAGTAACCGTTTTCTGTTATAACTGTTTTCCTTGATGTTGGCTTCAATGTTGCCACACCCGTTCCAACATTCCAAGATTCGAACAAAACTAACAATTTGCATGAATTGATTGCTACACCTCTTAACAAGTGAAATTCCCACTGCTTCACAGAAGGTTATAGACACACCAAAACTCTATTCATGACATAAAAATAATATATATATAAATTTATACTCCCTCCAATTCTTTTTGTTTTCCACTTTCAAAGTGGCACGAGTTTTAATAAAGGAGTTGTTTATTAGTATTTGTGGATATAAAGTTATTTTTGTGGATATAAAGTAAGGATAAAATGATCCTTTCAACTTTTTAAGGATATAAAGTTAAAATGATATGTGTATTTTTTTATCATTTTGGGAAATGGATTGAGAAAGTGGAAAAAAAAAATCTTTCATTTATGGTAATACAAACAATCTAAAATGAATCGGAAGGAGTATCTATTAGCGTGAATGTGAACATTTCAATTCTAATATATAGATATAAATAAATAGTAAGTTAATTTTAATATATGAAATTCAAAATTTAAAAGATGTGATTATTTATATGAAATTATGAACTAATGATACACGAAGTAATATTTTTTAAAATTTGATATAATTACCAAATAAATAATCAATTATTGTTCAGTCTATCCATTCTTACATGTCAAAATAAAAAAAAGAATAGATTAGGATATAACCTAAACATTACTATATTAACATTCTAGATAAAAATTTCGTCATAAATTAACATTCTTAACATTTTTTCAGGTGTCCAATCTTACACATGAACACCATAAATTTCGTCTTTGTTTCTTTTTTTCACTCGAATGTGTAGTTGTTTCTTTTGCCCAGCCTGGGGATAGAAAAAGTAAAGGAAATCATTATATGATGTATTATTACTCTTAGTTTGAACTAAAAAGGGAATATTCCATTTGTAACCTCTTAAATAATTCCCCTAATGTCAAATTCTATATTAATTATGATTAGTGGACGGTGAATTATGGGTCCCCTCGGATTAGTCGGCCAATGAGTCCGATACCGAGTACCTTAAAAAGTTATGATTAAAAGAAAATGAAAAATGAGAGAATTTTAGATTAAATTTTTTAAAACAATTGTGGAAAGTTTACATTGTTTTCTTGATTTATTTTAAATTACTTAAATTATTAAAATTTTGCATATGGATATATAATTTCTAATATAATATCTATCAACAAATTAATCATTATATTATTTGAAACATATACAACAATAGTTTGATCATATCCATTTTTTATAGAATTAATTATTATGGTTTTTTTTAATTCACTTATTAAAAAAACAATGTTAGTCTTTTTTTAAGAGAAAAACAATGTTAGTAATAATAAGGGGATATAAACCAGTTTAGTCTCACAACTTACCACCTTTTTCGATTTGGTCCCAAAAAGTGTGATGTACGAATCTAATCCTATTTTTTTTTAATTGTACAATTTTCATATCAAAAAAATCCCTAGAAGCTAGAAACAATATCATTTTCGATTATGCATCAGTTAAGTTAGGTTCCTTCTCAGACATAAATGTTGACTATGTTAAGAAGAGATAATTTTTTAAGCCTATTACCATTATTGATATTTCATATCATTAATTTCTTTAAAATGCATTTTACCAATAATATTAAATTCCTAATTTCATATAATCATCTTTTATTTTCTGAAACTCTCAACCTCACGTGTCCGGTGCATGAACGAAAACAATGCTATTTCTCATTTCCATTAAAGGAAATGTTGTTAAACTATTTTAAAATAATGCATCTAGTTCTTTTAATTATCTAAATTATGGTGGTATTTTGTTAAAAAAAAAAAAAACTTGAAAATTCATTACAATTTATATTTTATGATCTTTCATGGATCGATTTTTAGAATGTATAATAAATCAAGTTAAATACTATTTAGTCTTAGGTTTGAATTATTATCTTTGACTATGGCATTCTCATTATATATAGTATTACATTTATATAAAACTACATATGAAAATAATAATAATATTAAAATTAACAATATCCATTGATATATTATACTCCCTCCGTCCATCAAAACCGTGTCCTAGTATTTGGGCACAAGTTTTAAGAAAAATAGATAAAGTATGAATATACAATAATTATTTGTGAGTAAAGTTTAGTGATTGTTGACAAATAAAAAAAATGGTGGACAAACAAATAAGAAAAGTGGCACACTTTTAGTGGGCGGAAGGAGTATATGAATTTGCAAAATAAAATGCTCCAATAAATGCAAAACTACAATTTGAATATATCGATACCATAATTTTTTATACTGTGATTTCAATTTATAAATCTAATATTATCAGTGAATGTATGAAATATTATTAGCAAATATATATAAAATAATATAAAATTCATACTATTAAACTTGTTCATAGGAGATATTGTGTTATAATTTTTTAAATAATTTATAAATTCATGTTTAAAAATTAAACCTAATCTAACATATTTAAAAATTCTTACCAAATTTTAGTGAGATTAATCGCGTGTCTGCCCATGTCACCAATAAATTTGGATTCATAATAAACCGAGAACAGTTTCAGTTATGAAATATTTCAATATAATGACCTCATTTTTTCTGCCCAAAAAATTATGCCTTTCCTTTTTCACCCCCAGAGTTACGATTTTTAAAAGTATTTTTAAAAAATTATTTTATATTAATAAAGGAATAAACACACAAATACAATAAAAAATTAAATATTTAAGTAAACTAATATAAAGAAAACTTCAAACCATTATAAAAATCACGAAATTCGAATTTGTATAACTCGACAATCAACTATTTTTAAACATTAACATTCACATAAAATAATAAATTTTCGATACAATTAAAAAAAATTATATTGTTGTTAAATTATTGCAATAGAAATAAATTAATGAACTTAATTAAAAAAAAATCAACAATAAATGAACTTTATACCAAGTTTTAGCTAATCAAAGAATGTGATAATCCGTATCAACAATAAACATGGATTCATAATAAATTGAGAATAAATTTTAAGTTCTAACACACTTCAATATAATGTAATCTGATTTCATTTAAGTTTACACCTGACACTGCTATGAACTAAGAAAACAACAAAAAAGATGATAAATATATTAAATTTACAATTTCAGTAAAGAAAAAGAATGCATCCAAAGAAATATAACTATCACCAAACGACGTTTAAATTCAACATTATTGCATTTAACAAAAGATCAATTACTTCACCAACATTCACTGGTTCTAATTTTCCTTCAAAACAATTTTTAAAATGATCAATTTGACTTTCAGCTGAAACATTTGGAGGAACACTTAAATTGTTTTTAAATGGTTCAACAACATTCTTCATTGTTCAAACAGAAAGTAACAAAAGAAGAAGAAGAATATAATGCAATTATAAAAAGATAATTACGTTTTCTTAAAAGAATGTCTGAACAAATTACTTTTCTTTGTTGGTTTCTTTCTTACTCAATTTTAAATCTCTCCGACTTATAAAGACTCTTGTACAGTGACGTTAATCATGTTTTCCGTTGTTGTTTTGAAGAGGTAGGAGAGACGATATGTTTGATGGTATTGAGATTGAATGACATTGATTTCAACAAAAATATTTCGAGAAAAACATAAATTATCTATAGATGATCCAATTGAATATTTCATACTTTTTAAACAGTAAATAATAAAATATATAATATAATAAAAAGATTAAAATTTTATTATGTTAACACTAAAAACACATATTACATACTAACGAATTATTTTGTTTTATTGGTTTCTTTCATACCAAATTCTCAATTCGTTAGCCGAATACCAACAGACACCATTGTGCAAGATGCTAATAAAAAAAATCCCTGCTAAAGCAGAAAGTTGAGGGAGTAAGTATATTTGGTAGTTGTATTAAAATTAAAGAGATTGACGAGTAAGTATCTTTAGAGACGTAGGTGCAAGTATCATATGTTGGATAAAATTATAATTTTAAAATTGTATATTTAGTAAAAAAAAAGGTGGGTGATTTAAGAAGTGGGTAAACTTATTAAAGTACAATGGTAAGATAGCTACATTATATAAAAAAAAATTACCCAATTTATTAATGTTAATGAAAAATATATATTATTTTTTGAATTAGAATAGCGTTAAGAATTGAAAATTCAAATCATAATATGACGATATTGAAAATTTTGCCCACAGTCAATACACTCAAATTAAATATGAATTTGTACACAATGTTAAAATTTTATGAATGACTAATATGCAAAAACATGTATGTGGACATGAAACTTAATTTGGAATATTAAGAAAATGTATAGTCTGTTAACATACGGAAAATAGAATACTCACTCCCATTCATAAATAAGCGTCATTCTAGAATTGTACTAAAAATTAAAGAATTTTTATAATGTCAAAAGTACTCTCCGTTAATGATAAATACTTCCTCCTATTCAAAATAAGTGAAGTTTTAGAATTTGTTGTTAAAATTAAGAAGTGATGTATGTTGACTATTATACTCTTATGGTTTATTGAGAGTTTTTATCACCTCCTTAATTGTAGTTCCTTCCCTCTTCAAATATCTCTTTCATAGTATAAATTTACTATATTTCCTCCAAATCATACCATCTCTATCTTTTAATTAACATGATTACTATATATGCGCTTTGAAATCATAATCATAAACATTTAAACACAAAAGATTACACATAAATTTATTATATTTGTGTGAAATAATAAATAGATTAATATAATTTTTTTACCATAAATGCATTTTGAAATAAAAAAAGGGTAACCTTAATATTGAGTAACGTAATTACATTTGGAACTAATTTAATTTTGAAATCATAAATATCAAACCATATATCCATGATTTACAAATACATCAATAATAATACATATTATCATAAAAATTACATGATAATACAGTACAGGATCTGTTAAGCTTTGTACGCATCCATTGGTGACTTCTCTCTCTGGTTCAATTTGGAGCTTTCTAAAAATCCATTTAGATGTAAAAATATCTATTGACAACAAAAAAGGAGGCCTCGAAGCACAACCGGATCTGAATCATCTCCATTTTTTTAAAAGTTGATACTGCACCTGTAATTCAATCCCCACTGCAACAAAATATTATAAATTAAAATGACTGATTTAAACAGGAGATTGCTTCTATATATAAGAATTCAAATAGCATGCTGATGACAAAAAAAACAGAACGTGGATTGCATATATATATGGATATAAAAGTAATGGTTGCAAGGAATAATCTAATGGACAATAATAAATTATATGAAATTAAAAAAAAAATTCAATAATATAAAATCTTCCATATCCAAGGCAAAAGAGATCGGACGAATATAAAATAACTGAAATTTTGATCAACGGTCCGAACTGAATGGCGATAAAACTATATAAGGAGATTGTTAATCATGTTTTGTATCAATTGATGAGAGAGGTGGATGAGTAAATTTATTTTGTGGTTGTATTGAAATTAAATGAGACTGACGGTGAACTTTTTTTTTAGGGATGTGGTGCAAGTATTACATATTAAATAAAATATAATCTTAAAGTGGGCATATTTAGTAAAAAAAAAAAAACATGTGGTGGATTTAGAAATAAGTAAACTAAATAAAATAATGGGAATAGAAAATCATAAAATAAATTTATCTATAAATAATTTCATATTTAAATTAATAAGAATTACTAATTTTCACATTTGATTTTGAATATAAAAAAACAAAAATAAACTCAAATACAAAATTTTAGCAATACAAATAAAAGAATTAACAAAGTAAGTTAATTAAAATATTAAAGCAAATTATTATTTAAAAATAATTCATAATAAACTTATCATGAAAGAGTTTTAAAGTATCAAATATTTGACCAGATGTGCCAGAAATCTCATCAAGAGTATCACTAATCTGATCAGTGGTATTATATTGCAATTGTTGTAGATTTTCTTGACGCCAACTTTTGATACCCCTGATGAGATTTTTGATGCTCCTGATCAAATAAGCTTATTATGAACCATTTTTTATATAAAACCTACTCAAAGATTAATTAAGCATATCATGTACTCCCCTCGCCCAAAAATCTTTTACCCCTTTATATATCGCTGGACACAAGGTTTAATAAAAATTAGTATTTTATAGAAAAAATTGATAAAGTAAGGGTATTGTAAGACTCAACTATTTATTTGTGAGTGATGTTTATTTAAAAAAAAATGAGTAAAAGATTGGTTGACATTCAAAAAGAAAAGTAGGTAAAATATTGGTCGACGAAGGGAGTAGTATGTTCTATTTAAAAAAAATGATAAACACAATACATAAATATAACATTTTTTTGCGACAGACAAATAATGTAGGTGTGCATATAATCACGGGATGGAGGCAGTATATTACAATATAAATTTATTTTATGATTTTATTTTTTACTTTTAAAAATAAAATATGGTGTGACATCAATTGGAATAATGACGATGCAATTTCCTTAAAAAATGGATGACGATGCAATTTTTCTTACATATAAAATCATTATAAAAACTATTTTTTTAATAAAATAGTGATAATATATTCATTATTACAATTTTAAATAATCTAATGTAATTGATAAGTTAATATTTTACATAATTATAAAGCCAATGGTATTTCTAAAATTTTAAAATATTAACTTAGTACATTAATATAATATATAAATATAATTGTATTCGAATAAACACTATTACTTCATAAATTTTTTTTTTAAAAAAAAGTGCATTTATTAATTATTATTACCAAATGTACTATGCATGTCTGTTTAACCCATAATTACCAAAAGAAATATTAAAAACTTGTTACCATTATTGGTTAACAAAAGTTAATTATTAATTTTCTTAACTTCCAGAATTGAAGTAAAACTTATGAAATTTTAGCAAAATTTTAAATAGTAAGAAAAATATATATATACACACATATACATATGAGGATGGATAGTGTAAATAATTTTTACCGTAAAATTAGTTCGTCCTTTTGTGAGGACTACTATTACTCTTTAGTTAGAACAAATATTACTCTTCACTAATATCCTTTTCTGAAACAATTAATATTCTTTAATTAAAATAATCAACACTTTTAAGTGAAATAACTAATACCCTTTAAACTTGTTCATGGTGAAACTTGTTCAATATATAATTTGCTTATATATATATTAATTTAGAGTATGCATAGAGTGAAACTGGTTCACACATGAACAACTTTGTAATACGTTTTAGTATAATAAAAAATACTCTTTTGTCTTAAAAAAAATCTTTTGAATAGAAACTAATTCCCTTTAATTAAACAACTAATACTCTTCATACCCCTTCAACTAATACTCTTCGGTAAACAACTTATATTTTTCGGTAAAAAACAAATTAATATCATTTAGTGAAACACCGCATGCCTTTTAAAGTGATTCGTGTATGGACTAATTTCACCCTATACTTTGCCTTTTTTAGAAGGTTGGAATATTTGTCTAAAATTATTTTAAGAAATTTCTCATTTATAAATAATTATTACTTTTATATCTTTTGCAATTACTTAAATTTTGTACAATGAATTAGGATCACACACGAAATCAACATAGTGCGTGTGTCTATATATATTAATGTTGTCCAGCGAAAATTAGTGTACAACTATTATTGTTCAATTTAACCAACTAATATTATTCAATGAAAATAACTAATACTTACCACCTAACTTCTTTTTGCAAAACAAATAATAACATTTAAAAATATAGTTGAATTGCACGATGCAACTCATGCATAAGAGTATTTGTCAATGTAAATAGAGTATGTATAGAGTGAAATTGGTTTATACATGAATCATTAAAGGGCATTAGTTGTTTTCACTAATGTGTATTAGTTATTTTTACTAAAGGGTATTGGTTGTATTTTCACTGAAGGGTCTTAGTTTATTTTCAATTAACAACTAAGACTCTTCAGTGTAAATAAGTAATACGCTTCAGTGAAAACAACTAATACTCTTTAGTGAAAACAACTAATGCCCTTTAATGATTCATATATGTACTACTTTTAATCTATACTTTGTCATATAAATATATTAATTTTTTTTAAACACATATAAATATATTAATTGAAATGTACTTTGGATTAATTTTCTTTTTCTAGAAGGATTGTATTGATATAAAATTATTTAAAAATCTCATCATTTATACATATTTATTACTTTAATATATTTTGTAGTTAAATATATTCTGTACTCATTTATTAGGATAATATATATATATATATACATATATATATATATATATATATATATATATATATACATAAAATCGACATAGTAAGAAAAATTATAAAGCAATGATGCTACATTATGAAATTTATATTTATGAGTCCTATCAAATTAAACATGATCCATGGCAAACAATCATATTTTACATAATTAAAGGAATTTAACTAACTTATAGTATATATATTGAAACTTAAACAGTGAATATATATATATATATATAATACCGATTGATTATACCATCATTCCATTTTCTTTTTCAAATTCAAGATATTATAACAGTAATGCTAATGATGTTCCAATTTTATGTAATATATAAAATAACTACTGGGCATTAAATTTTATTCATGAAGATTATACAAATATCCATCGATAGTAGTCACATGCTAATTTATATGATAATCTGAAAAAGAAAAAAAAATATATGTATATATATATATATATATATATATATATTTTTCAATATGATTTATATTTAGAAAAATAAATAAATCTATAATATATTGTGATATAAATTACTATATGAATAAAATACATGTTATAAATGTAGTCAATGTATATATAAGTTAAATTCTATTTATTTCGATAATATTAAAAAAAAACATGCAATATGAATTATAAAGCAATGATGCTACATTATGAAATTTATATTTATAAATCCTATCAAATTAAACATGATCCATGACAAACAATCATATTTTACATAATTAAAGGAATTTAACTAACTTATAGTATGTATATTGGAACTTAAACAATGAATATATATATATAATACCGATTGATTATACCATCATTCCATTTTTTTTTAAATTCAAGATATTATAACAATAATGTTAATAATGTTCCAATTTTATGTAATATAAAAAATAACTATTGGGCATTAAATTTTGTTCATGAAGATTATACAAATATCCATCAATAGTAGTGACTTGCTAATTTATATGATAATCTAAAATATATATATATATATATATATATATATATATATATATATATATATATATATATTCAATATGATTTATATTTAGAAAAATAAATAAATCTATAATATATTGTGATATAAATAATTATATGAATAAAATACATGTGATAAATGCAGTCAATGTATATATAAGTTAAATTCCATTTATTTCGATAATATTAAAAAAAACATGCAATATGAATTGTGCCATTGTTCAATGATATTCGTAAGATGTAGAATATTAATATATACTCGCTTAAACTAAGAGATTTAGATGATAACTTTTTTACTGGGATTTTGCAATATTGAGAAAATAATTAAGATATTAAATAAGAACATCACAATAATTTCTTAACTTGCCATATGAAATTTATTTATTTATAATTAAATACTGAACATTTATAAAATTCACCAAAAACTTGATAATTGCCTAAATGGTAGATTGATTTAATGGATTACATAGAATATGAATATATTATGGAAAAAAATCAATTAAAAAAATCAAAACATGTTATTAGGAAATTAATTAAATGCTAATAAAGTTAACAATACTTTCATTACGGAAAATTTTATAACAATTTCCATATTGCAACCAATCATTTTGGAATTAAGAGATTTTGTACAAATAATTATAGTAATGGCATACAATAAGAATTAAATTAACAATACCTTCAGTTAATGTATTGATTCTCGGTGCATTTGTCATCTAATTATAAAATCAACATTCAGTAAATAAATTATATATAGCATGTGACATCTTAATATTTATTTAATTAAAATAAATTAATTTAAATGGTATCAGTAGTTCCTTGTGATGCACAATTAATTATGTGGCACCTAAGCATTTTATATTGTTAATATAATTATTTAATTAGGTGTTTGTGGCTAGCTAAATAGAATTCTATTAATTACAATATTATCATAATATTATGTTACAAATCTTGTGTATACTCTCAATTCAAACTTCTCCATATGTTGTAAACTTGTAATATGATATAATCACAAAAACTAACCAATTGTAGGTGATATTTCACCAATTACGTATTAGCTCGAAAAATAAATCTTTCAAAGCTCCAGACAATCATTCTACACAGCGATCTCGACTCCTTCACTTGATTTGCAACAATAGTGCACTCGTTTTCACTCTATCTTCCGTTGATTGCACGCTCATGGCAACTCCTAACCGATGTTATCATGATTTTTTATATACACCTATACATATTCACTAAATCTTCAAAACAATAAAAAAATATTACGACTGTACACTCTATCTAAACGAAACATGAATTCGAATCACAGAAAATGGAGACTTCAAATGATGCATATGGTCCATGGAATGATGGTATAAATAGACTAAAAAAAAACACTGCTCCTAGATTTATGCACTTAATCCAAAGGTTCACATTTCATCACAAAAAATAAACGGTCAACCTTTGATTATGTTTACGACCAAATTAATTGATGATTTATTGAAAAAAGTTACCATAATAATTAAGAAAAGAAATGGACGGTGATGATCAAGTAAAGAAAAAATGATTAATGGTCCAAAAACTCTCCCTCCAAAACTATTTTCGGAAGTTATTTTGCTATTATATATTTATGATACATAATAAGGTAAAAAAAAAAATTAAAAACAAAATATTTTTTCCAAGTCCAATTATATATTGATGGGTAGAATAATAATAATGCAAGGCACGTAGTAAAAAAGGTATGGTTGTTTTTATTTTCACCAAGCAGTATGAGTTAAGATGCGCGGAGGGTATGAGTTGTTTTTATTAATAGCTATGAGTTTTTAACAAAAAAAGTAGTAAAATTGTTTATATATGAACAAATGTCACATATCGCATTCTCAATACAATACACAGTCAATGTAGAAAAACCAGAAAATTAACAAACTTGCTTAGGAAAATATTTACAACAGACTCGTGCATCGCACGTGCAAAAAACTAGTTTTTCTAATAAGTGGATTATGGTCTTTAAATGTGTTATTTTTTCCAAATTTGAGAAAAAAATTTAAATAATTTAATTTTTTCAATAAGTGTATTATGACCACCATAGTGAAAGCATTACCACTTTTTCAATATAAATATTATCACTTAATTAAAATAAAGTGTACCATTTTTATTTTTTAAATATATATTCTAAAATGATACATTTTACATATATTATTTGAAAAATGGTACACTTTATATTTAATTTTTTAGATTGTTACTATTTACTTTAAAAGTGAACATTTTTATTGAAAATAATATCAATCTCATAGTGAGTTAATCTCATACAAAATTTGCTCTATTAATTGTACCCCACTCAATAAAATTCCTGGGTATGAAGAAGAAATAAGAGTTTTTATTCTAAAAAAGATGGGTTTTTCTTATACCAGGCACCCTGTCGAGTTGCCTGATATCAAGCATAGTCTATAATCGTACCACGTGTCATCGCACTTTATCGCACTGACCTGCTACCTGTTGAGTTCATATATTATATTTAAATTATATTTTAAATTGTATTTTCTTATTTACTATTATACCCTTTTTAATTAAAATAACATTAATTATTATTATTGTTTAATTATTAATTCAAATTAAAAAATTACATAAAACTAAATCAATCCCCAATAAAAAACAAGGGAAACCCGACGGCAATTAGGTATGTATTTTAAAGTTCTTAAGGAATTGAAACTCGACGGCAAAAACCTCGCTCACTGCAACTTCTTTGTACGCCGCCGCCACCACTCGCTTTTGCTGGCATTCCCCCCAATTACCTCCAGTTTCACCGGCCGTCTCCCCCCGCACAGCACTGACGCTCCCGCTAGTCCTAGTGAAAAACGAACTCGGTGAAAAAAATTGTCCCACCGTCACGCCTCCGTTCGCCGCCGTTCCCCCACTCCAACTGCCTTCAGTCTCACAGGCTATCTCTCCCCCTCACGACACTGTTGCTCCCGCTCTCATAGGTCGGTCCGCTCACGCAAAAGAATTGAACGATTTCATTTTGTCAAAGTTTTTCATTTTATAGTTGCTGGATGTGTTGGAGTTATACGTGAAAGTATGCTTCTACTTTGTATAACTCATGTATTAAACACTTATTTATGAGAATAAATCTTTTATCGAATTTCTTTAGATATAATTGAATGTTGAATATTTATTGCAACTAGTTCATTATAAGTGGTACATGTTACATTGACGTTAATGTGGTGATACCCGATCACGGAAGATCACATTAACGGTTTCCTTGTAACTAAACGTACAAATTCACGACCTAGGTGGAATTGAACAATCCACTGTAAAAGGTCGACGTGTACATCTCAGATTGGCTTGTCTTGACCAAGAGATTGCACTAGCACATTTAGTATGTGTTGAATAGGACCTACATCGAGGATAAATTCTTCTGTTCTGAAATGTGAAGAATTAGACCTCAGTGGTTATTGATTTCTTAATCTCCGTCACTTAAATAGGACCGTGTGTGCTTAATGGTTACTGCTTTGATTCATGTTGGGTGAGAATCATCGTGACTTCGAACCTTGTGTTTTGGGCAGTAATATTAATCATACGACGATTGCTAAGATTTAATATGGAGAAACGCGTACGAGTACGGCTCGTGTGATTTGTCCCCTTTGTGGGCTCAGAAGTTTTATCGTACCAAATTTTGCAAGTGAAGAATTAGTTTCTTCGGAACGGATAATAATGTTGAGCTGTCTTTACTCCAAGGTGAAAGATGTTAATTAATTTAGAGCTATTTAGAAGCTTAATTAATTAATGGACTTGATAATCTTAAACGCGGGAAATAATAACCGGGAGCCCATATTATCGTAATATGGATTAAGATGGATAGTGCAATATTAATTTATTAGTGGTAATAATTAATATTAATGGGCTGAATTATATTGGGGCTCAATATTGAAATTCAGAAGCCCATTGGAGGTCCAATCTTAATTCTCTTAAAGGCCCCTCAAGTAGCCCATTAAGTAGCCCGATAATAATAAGATGATTAAAATAAAAGAAAATTATTATTGCTGATTTTTTGCTTATAATTTTCAAAATTTATAGATATGGTAGATAAAAGATTTGTTGATTTTCTTGGAAAGATATTATGGAAGATATGTATTCTTGGAATACAAGATTATCTCATAAATTCAAGAAGATCCAAATCTAGTTTATTTCTCCCATGAATTTCGAAAATCTCATATATTTGGGAGGTGAGATTTTTATGGAATATTTTATTATTGACAAAAGAATATATGAGATATATTCAAAATTTCTTGGAGGCCAAGAAAAAGATTTTCTCTCCCCTATTCCATATGCAAATTTCGAAATTCCTAGTCCTATATATAGGAGATGATTATTTCATCTCCAGTTTACAGTTTCACAGTGTTGAAAAAAAATCAGCAACAATATTTTTTCTTTTCCTTGGTTATTAAATTGCTTGAAAGCACTTCCCACCGGTGATCAAGCGAGGCGAAAGGGAAATACTTGAGAAGGTCTTTTGGTTGGTAGCACGTCCCGTGATAATCAAGGTTCATATCTACAAGAGGTACGTAGTCACATAATCTCTTAGTTTTCCGCCATAGATTTTATGTGAATTAATTCAACATGCATGATGATAAAATTGTTGTTGGATCTATTATTTGAAATAATTAGGATTAATTCATGCTAGTAATAATTGAATTTAAATTCGTATTTAAATTTCATCCCGAATAGTTTCCGGGCACCCCTATTTTTCCCAACAACTGGTATCAGAGCCACGGTTTCGGGCTCTGATCTTTAAATTGGAATTTAAATTGTTTGATATTAAATTGAAATTGGATAGTAGAATTGTTAGATTTTTTTTGCAGGTATCCAATTGTCATGGTTTTAATGTTTATTTTTTTCATGCGTGTGAATTAATTATTTTTAATTCGATTCGTTCGAATTTGTTTTTCTCGTGAGAAAATCCACGAGTAGATTAATTGGTTTTATTTTGATTTGATCATTATAATAGACTAGTCTAGATCTAGTTTTTATTTATTTTTTGTAAATAAATTGTAACCGGATCGAGACGAAGACGGAAATGAAGAATTTAAAACGACGTACCCGGATGGCACATGCATGCGTGACGCGTGCATGGACGTGGAATTATGCACGGGGTGGAAAACAAGGACGAACGGCAAAACCCGAAGCACGGCGTGCGCACGGTGCATGACACCGTGCACGACGGGTGTCGGGCACAGCGTAAGGGCGCGCGCGCTCGGCACTGCCTCTCGGCGCTCGGCACCTCGGCTGCCGTGGACGAGAGGCGCGCAGCCCACCTCCGTGGGCCGACGCGCGCCGAATCTCGGGCAATGAATTTTTTTTCGTTCTTATTTTTTTTGTGTGATTCCAAACGTTGTCCCGAACCCCAAACGAAGTTGTTTTTTGATGAAGTGTTGTTGTTTGAGTGGGGGCGTGTCGAGACGAACGGTGAAAAGCAACAAGGACGATTTCTCGCATCAAGACGTGAAGAAATTAAACCATGACAATTGGATTTGAGTGCTCCAATGTGTTTAATTTTATTTTGATGGATGTTTTATTTCGTGCACTTATTATTATTTGTTAATATGTGTTTGCATGACTTTAAAAAATTACTAAGTATATTTTTTTTAATCGCAATTTTATTCCGGATATTAAAATTGGATTAATTTGGCCTCCATAATTTATTTATTTGTGAAGTCTTTTTGGAATACATTTCCCCCTCGGATCGGCCAAAAGGACGGATTTCACATGAATAAATTCCAAAAAGATGATTGTGGATTATTACTAGTGGCGGTATTGAACCTCACCACGAGTGGCTTGCTCAAAGTGAAATAATAATCCTGTATTGAATTATGGTTATTACTTAGGTATAAGAAATTGATATTAACTTACTCCCCTCGGAGTCCCTGTCAATTTTTATGTGGTCAAAGTGGGAGCCAACTATTAATTTTGAATTAAGGATTTATAACTTTTAAGTTTGTAATCCACTTAAATGTGTTTAAATGTATGACCACCCCTCGTGGCACATTTAAATTGTTTCGAGATGTTGGCTGATGCATGATTATATTGTTTTAAGGTTTCAATATAATTGATGTGATCGAATTATGTGATAATTTCATATTTTTCTAGATATTAATATGAATGTATGTTTTATTCTCATTTCATCATGTCGCAACCTTTTTAATCCACTGTTTAAATATACTTTAAGTTAACAAACTTTTTGGAGAAGAATTATGTCGATTGGAAATTTAATTTAAATTTTTTCCTTACTGTACAAAAACACAGTTGGGTTAACCCGACAAGCCTAATGATAAGTCAAGCAATGGGAAAAGACAGTTTATGATTGGAAGCGTGACAATGAACACATGAAGTGCATCATCTTGACATCTCTGTCTGAGGATTTGAGGCGCGTTCATGAAGATATTGTATCCGCTGTTGAAATCATGGAAAGCCTTGAAGAGATGTTTTCACATCAGAAACCCATGACTAATCAGTTCACCAAACATGACTCGGTCAAGTTGGAAATAGTGGAAGGAACGCCCGTGAGGGAGCACATTCTCGAGATTATGGCATACCTTAACAAGTTGGAAGTACTTGGTGCGGATTTTGATGTCCCTTCATAGGTCGATTTCATACTCCATACTCTACCAAAAGGCTTTGAGCAGTTTCATCTGATCTGTCAAATGAATGAATGGACAAGTCGTTTGCCCGAGCTCTTGCAAGCTTTGGTTTCGGTAGAGGCGATAATGGGGCACCAGTCCACTGCTATGGTGGCTAATGGTCCGTCTACCTCTTCTGGTCCCAAGGGAGGGAAGAAGAGGAAGAGAACCAAAGGCCGGACCCAAGCAAATCCATTTGTTGCAAAAGGCAAAGCCAAGGCTAGCATCTAAGGGGAAGTGTTTTAACTGCGGTAAGAGAGAACATTGGAGGTCTACCTGTTCCAAGCCTAAGAGGCTAGGAAAGTAAGGTAATTCACACGCCCTAGTCATCGAAACTTGTGAAGTGGCGTATGCTGTCCATTCGTGGATAGTGGATACGAGAGCCGCTGATCACATTTGTTTCATTTTGCATGGGTTCAAGTTAACCCGACGACTTAGCGGAGGTGAGATCCCCATCACATCGGGCAATTCTACGAGAAGTGGCAGCTGAAGCAGTGGGTGAAGTGCGCCTATCTTTTGAAGATAGAGTTATGGTCTTGAGAGACGTTCTTCATGTTCCTAGTTTAGAAAGAACTCAACCTTCAGTTTCTAAACTATTTTGAATAGATACTCAGTTTCTTTTAATAAGGATGTTATTATTTCTTGAAACGATGAGTTTATCTGTTCCGGAATATTATTGTATGATATTTATACCATTAATTGGGCACACCACTCATAAATTGAATCTAATAACACATTGACTATTTCAAGTTATAAAAGAAAGCATTCTTTCTGATATGAATGAAACACTTCTATGGCATCTTAGATTAGGTCATATTAATCTAATGCGAATACAAAGATTGGTGAGAGACGGATCCTTGGAGTTTCTTCAAGTTGAGCCGTTTCCAACTTGCGAATTCTGTTTAGAGGGTAAAATGACCAAGAGGGCATTTGGAGCCAAGGGGAAAGGAGCCACGAAAGTGTTGGAACTCGTTCATACCGATATGTGTGGTCCAATGACGATCATAACTTGAAGGGGGTATGAGTATTTTGTGACTTTTGGTGACGATTACTCGGGATATGGATACATCTACCTTATGTCGCATAGGGAAAGAAGTATCAAGTTTCTACGATCCGATCGTGGAGGCGAATACCTCAGCAATTAATTCTTGAACTACCTATCGGACGAAGGGATTGTATCCCAGTTAACCGCACCAGGAACTCCTCAATAGAATGGTGTGGCGGAACAAAGGAACCAGACTCTTTTAGAATTGGTCAGATCTATGATGAGTTATTCAGATTTACCCAAATCGTTTTGGGGTAACGCCTTGGAAACAACGACTTATATTCTAAACTTGGTGCCATCCAAATCGCTTCCTAAAACCCCGATAGAATTGTGGACCGGGCGCAAGCCCAGTCTGAGACACATTCGGATATGGGGGTGTCCGGTATACGTGCTAGACAAGGAAGTCGGTAAATTGGATCCACGTTCGGAATTAAGGTTGTTTATAGGATATCCCATGGGAACGAAGGGGAGTATGTTCTATAGTCCCAAGGATCAAAAGACCGTATTTTGTACACACTTTAAATTCTTGGAAGAAGACTATAGGTACAATAGAAAGCCTAGAAGTGATATTACCTTAGGCGAATAAAGAGGGCAAACTCCTATACCAAGTGTACAAGATGATATACCAATCGTCACACCTTCACAACCGGAACCCCGTCACAGTGGGAGGTTTGTTAGACAACCCGAGAGATTAATGGAAATAGGAGAATCTTCGAATTTGATTCTCGGTGATGAATCAGACCTATGGACTTACGATGAGGCAATCCAAGATAAAGACGCAGATTCATGGCAAACCGCAATGGAAGCCGAGATGGGTTCGATGGATCATAATCAAGTGTGGGAGTTGGTCGAACCACCCAGTGGGGTAAAACTCATTGGATGCAAGTGGGTATACAAGAGGAAAAGAGGACCGGACGGAAGGGTTAAGACCTTCAAGGCAAGACTAGTGGCAAAAGGGTATACTCAGAAAGAATGGATCGATTATGAGGAAACCTTTTCACTTGTGGCTATGCTTAAGTCCATCCGTATTCTCTTGTCGATCGCTGCGCACCTAGATTACGAGATCTGGCAAATGGATGTCAAGACGGCTTTCTTTAACGGAAGTCTTGACGGTTTAGATATCTATATGCAACAACCCAAAGGTTTCATTGAAAAAGGCCAAGAACACCTCATATGCAAATTTAAGAGATCCATTTATGGACTTAAGCAAGCATCACGTACTTGGAACCAGTGTTTTGATCAAGTTATTAAGTCTTATGGGTTTGATCAAAATGAGTTCAGAGTTGTGTGTATAAAAGGTGTGACGGAACTACGGTGGTATTCTTAGTATTACACGTAGATGATATTCTGCTCATTGGAAATAATGTAAATATATTGTCAGACGTAAGGGTATGACTTTCAAATCAGTTTGATATGAAGAACTTAGGGAAAGCCAGTCACATCCTTGGGATCAAGATCACTTGAGATCGCAAGAGAAGGATGTTGGGCTTATCACAAGTTTCATACAAAGGCACTGTTTTGAAGCGTTTCAACATGCAAAATTCCAATAAAGGTTTTGTACCTTTTAGACACGGAATCCATCTATCCAAAGATATATGCTCTAAGACGCAAGTGGAGATAGATGACATGAAAGACGTTCTGTACGTTTCGAACGTAGAAAGTCTTATGTATGCAATGTTGTGTACGAGACCGGATATCTGCTTTGCCGTGGGCATGTTGGCAAGATATCAAAGTATCCCCGGGAAAGCACATTAGATTGCAATTAAATACGTTCTATAGTTTCTGAAAAGAACTTGGATTGGAATGTTGATTTAACAGTCAGACGGTCTAATTCCCATGGGATACACAGACTCAAATTTCCAATCAGATATAGACTCCAGAATAACTACCTCGGGTAGTGTGTTTTGCATGGGAGAAGGAGCCATGACATGGAGAAGCGATTTGTAGAAATGCATCGCAGATTCAACCATGGAAGCCGAATAAGTAGCTGCTTGGGAAGCAGCGGAAGAAGCGGTTTGGCTACAAAACTTCTTAGTGGACTTGGACGTTGTTCCGAATTTTCCCAACACAATCACTGTCTTTTTGATAATGCCGTAGCAGTTGCAAATTCAAGGGAATCGAGAGTTCGCAAGACTAGAAACACATAGAAAGAAAATACCATCTTATACGAGAAATTGTTAAGAGGGGAGATAAAAAAAGTGGCAAAGATAAACGTCGGAGGACAACCTAGTACATCCATTCACAGAGGGTCTGCCTCAGAGTACATTCGAGAGACATGTGGATGGAATGGATGTCAAGAATATTGCCAATCTGCTTTAAGTATAAGTGGAAGAAATTATTAGGTTAGTGTAGGTTGACATGAGATGTCACGTAGAGTTACTACACTAGACATGCATGATGTATACTAAAAATCAGACTTTAAGTATAAGTGGGAGATTGTTGGAGTTATACGTGAAAGTATGTTTTTACTTTGTATAACTCATGTATTAAACACTTGTTTATGAGAATAAATCTTTTATCGCATTTGCTTTAGATATAATTGAATGTTGAATATTTATTACAACCAGTTCATTATAAGTGGTACATGTTACATTGAAGTTAATGTGGTGATACCCGATCACGGAAGATCACATTAATGGTTTCCTTGTAACTAAACGTACAAATTCACGACCGAGGTGTAATTGAACAATCCGCCGTGAAAGGTCGATGTGTACATCTTAGATTGGCTTGTCTTGACTAAGAGATTGCCCTAACACATTTAGTATGTGATGAAGAGGACCTACAGCGAGGATAAATTCTTCTGTTCTGAAATGTGAAGAATTAGACCTCAGTGGTTATTGATTTCTTAATCTCCGTCACTTAAATAGGACCGTGTGTGCTTAATGGTTACTGCTTTGATTCATGTTGGGTGAGAATCATCGTGACTTCGAACCTTGTGCTTTGGGCAGTAATATTAATCATACGATGGTTGCTAAGATTTAATACGGAGGAACGCGTGCGAGTACGGCTCGTGTGATTTGTCCCCTTGGTGGGCTCAGAAGTTTTATCGTACCAAATCTTGCAAGTGAAGAATTAGTTTTTTCGGTACGAATAATAATGTTGAGCTGTCTTTACTCCAAGGTGAAAGATGTTAATTAATTTAGAGCTATTCAGAAGCTTAATTAATTAATGGACTTGGTAATCTTAAACGCAAAAAATAATAACCGGGAGCCCATATTATCGTAATATGGATTAAGATGGATAGTGCAATATTAATTTATTAGTGTTACTAATTAATATTAATGGACTGAATTATATTGGGGCTCAATATTGAAATTCAGAATCCCATTGGAGGTCCAATCTTAATTCTCCTAAAGGCCCCTCAAGTAGCCCATTAAGTAGCCCGATAATAATAAGGTGATTAAAATAAAAGAAAATTATTATTGCTGATTTTTTGCCTATAATTTTCAAAATTTATAGATATGGTAGAGAAAAGATTTGTTGATTTTCTTGGAAAGATATTATGGAAGATATGTATTCTTGGAATACAAGATTATCTCATAAATTCAAGAAGATCCAAATCTAGTTTATTTCTCCCATGAATTTCGAAAATCTCATATATTAGGGAGGTGAGATTTTTATGGAATATTTTATTATGGAGAAAAGAATATATGAGATATATTCAAGATTTCTTTGAGGCCAAGAAAAATATTTTCTCTCCCCTATTCCATATGCAAATTTCAAAATTCCTTGTCCTATATATAGGAGATGATTATTTAATCTCCAGTTTACAGTTTCACAGTGTTGAAAAAAAAATCAGCAACAATATTTTTTCTTTTCCTTGGTTATTAAATTGCTTGAAAGCACTTCCCACCGGTGATCAAGCGAGGTGAAAGGGAAATACTTGAGAAGGTCTTTTGGTTGGTAAAATATCCCGTGATAATCAAAGGCCATATCTACAAGAGGTACGTAGTCACATAATCTCTTAGTTTTCAGCCATAGATTTTATGTGAATTAATCCAACATGCATGATGATAAAATTGTTGTTGGAATTATTATTTGAATTAATTAGGATTAATTCATGCTAGTAATAATTGAATTTAAATTCGTATTTAAATTTCATCGCGAATAGTTTCCGGGCACCCCTATTTTTCCCAACAGGATGTACTTACCTAATTTTTTTTTTTAAGTTTAATTACTTTGATCTTTCAGATTAAGAAAATTGATGCCTAGAAACATGATAGTTATGCTGGACTCTTGTGAGAGTCCCCAACAGTTGTGTGTGGTTATGAATTTAATACATCCATTTTTTCTCATCCATTATATGTTTAGGGTCAAAAGAATTGAACGATTTTTGTCAAAGTTTAAAATGAGTGGTTTGTAGTTTTTTTTTGTCATGAAATTATCCATATATGGCCCTCCCTCGGCATACCATGTTTGCACAATTAAAAAATTGTTCATTCTTAATTGCTCTCATCTCTCATTCTCACCCAAATTCCATTTAATGCATTTAATTATTTCCAGTTTCATATTAATGTTGTTTTATGGTCTATAAACTATTAATCTGACTAAAGAAGTCACTTCATGGGGTATTTTAACTTAGTTCTTGTAATAGAAGTGCTTATCGCAAGCCCCGATTTCATATTTGTTGATTTCATAACTCAATCTCCTGTGCTATATCCCGCTAAATTTTAATCATGTTGCTCCTATTTATCTAATTCTTATTTTTGTCTGGTGCTGCATTTAAACTCTTATGAACTAGAAGTTTGGTTTTTGGGGATAATAACTAGAAGGAAGATACTAATAATCTTCAGTAGTTGCAATATATGTCTCTCAGCTTTTATGGTGCCTTTGTGAAGCTATCATATAAATGCTACAATTTGTTTCATCAAGTGCGTGATAAATGCTTCTGCTTGAAGATACTAGTTGCATCTTATCTCACATGTAGCTACATAAGTTAATGAATTAGTGATGTTTATCAGAAAATGTACGAATTAGTTATGGTGAAAATGATAGAAGGTGTTAGTTTTAGGGTCATTTATGCTCTTCTTCAGCCCTGCATTTCTTTAGTAGGACTATCTTTCCGCCTACAAAAGAAATCAGTTTTTTCCCTTTCTTCTTCAGATTTCAGGTACTGCAATGGTGTAAGATGAGATAATCAACCATGTCCAAGGACTTCGACGTCAAGTACAGGTGAGATTTAGCAAATTATTGCTCTTGCTCGTGATGTTAGAAGGTAGTTTATGTGAACTTTCGGAAGACAACATGAAATTTGGCTTAAGTATTGATTATATATGTGTTGGGAAATTGTATAGACTTAAGTTTTGATTAAAGATGCCAAAAAGTTCCTTCCTAAGTTGTTTGTAAGTAAAATATTCAGTAGAGTTAGAGTTTAGTTAAACAGTTCAAAATGTTAAGAACTGGAGTGCAGTTAGTAAATTCTTGACTGTATCTGAAGAACGAAGTCCGCTGAAAGCAAAGTCTACTAAAGACAAAGTCCGCTGAAGACAAAGTGATCTGTGGAAGTAGTCTAAGTCTTGAATGTTTTCTAAGTACATTCTCACTAAGACTAAAACCATCAGGAGAGGACCAAGGTCCACTGATGAGAACTAACAAAACACATTCAATGCTAAACATATTAAAAACTGTTAGTTAATCTGGTTGGAACAAGGCAAAACGAATTTCAGTGAAGCTTACAATAAATGAAGGAATAAGAAGGTTCTCTCAGAGGAGTTCCACCTTAAAGCAAGACAAGAATCTGGGCAAGCAGACTAAAGGGTCAATGAGAAGATGACACGTCAGTGTACTTTACTGACAGCCGACCTGTCCCAGTCTGACAAGTACCAAAAGTCTTTCCCTAGTTTTCTACAGAAAGTTGGTGAACAGGCATGGTCTTTCAGCCGTTTCTTGACAAGACTTAAAGCTTCAAATAGAGTCGTTTGAACCAATCAGATACAAGAAGACTTACTTGAGAAGATTCAAATCCAACGGGAAGATTTTCAAGAAAGCCTATAAATACAGAAGGGCGTGCTCATTTCTATGCACGGGAAACTCACAAGATCAAAGCTATCTTTACATTCATAACTATCTAGAAGCACTCGAAATTACCTTTGTTTCCCAAGTGTTTCACATTTGTAGAGAGCCTAACAAACCTTCTGTAACCAAGCTTAAAAGATATATCCAAACCTTAGAAAGAGATAATCCATCCTAAGCCTTGAGCTACACTGTAAGGATTATCTCACAACAGTTGGAACCAAAACCCTACTCAAAACCCTACTCAATTGTTAGGTTGAGAGTTAGTGTTAAGTGGTGTTAGTAAGCTGATTATTTGTATCAGTCTGAAAGCTGGTTTGTTTTGGGAACTAGAACCTGGAATTATCCTAGTGATCAATCATCTTAAGAGAGGATTAATTGATCAGTGCACCTTGGCACTATAACACAAGGAATTCCAAGTGAAAGGAATTCTCCTGTTTGATCAGGACAGTGGACGTATGAGATTCATCTCTGAACCACTTTATATCTTGTGTACTTACTTTCTGCTATTCCTTAAGTGTGTGTTATCCACTCAAAGTTTATCAAGTAAAATGAGTTTTATAAAGGGCTCACTATTCCGCAATTGAAAGCTAATTAGATAGTAGTTCAACTGAAAGTCTTGAGCTTTCAGTGGAGGTATTATCTCAATAAGCTTTCACAAGTAATTCTCAGCAGACTTAAAGTCCACTTACGAGTTACTATCTGAAGTAACCTGATAAGTTTTTAAGAAGTTTAAATTTGTAACCTCATGTGTATTCCCCCCCCCCCCCATACACCTGTTTACTCATTTCGGGACCAACAATTGGTATCGGAGCAGTGGTTCAAAAGACCATTGTTCCAAGTATACCTTGTGCTTAAAGGTATTTTCAAGGTTATCTGAATTGATCTTTTGATAAACTTGTTTACATACTATGGCTGACAATGCAGCTAGGGTAGCACCACCAGCGGATAACAACATGGGAGTTAATCTCTTGAACCATATGTCCCATCACAAGCTTCCACAGTTCTCAGTGGAAAATTATGACTTCTGGAAGATCAGAATGAGAGCTCATCTTGCCTGTGTGCATGATGAAATGCTAAGGGTTATTACTAAAGGTCCATTTATTTTTATGACACCTAACCCTAGAACTACAGCTGAGACTATTGCAGATCCAAGAGAAGAATGGCCCAAGGATGAAGATAACTTCACTGCAGATGAGAGGAGGAGAAACAACCTCAACTTCATAGCCATGAACATTCTCTACACCACCATTCCAGATTCTGTAATGGGAAGATTGATCCATTGCAAGACTGAAAAAGAACTTTGGGACACTCTTGCTCTCATGTGTGAAGGAACTGACAAGATTAAGGAGAACAAGCTTTCAGTAGCTGTTCAAAAGTATGAGCAGTTCACCATGGAGCCCACTGAGACCATTGACCAGCTTGATGGGAGGTTCACTAACATCATGAATGAAATAAACTCTCTGAGAAAAGTCTATACCAAAAGGGAAGTTGCCTTAAAGATCCTGAGAGGTCTAACCTCAAGATGGGATGTGTACTCTGTGATGATGCAGAATACCAAGGATCTATCCAGCATGTCTATGCAACAGGTATTCTCTAAACTTAAGGCCTATGAGTTTGATCTGAACAGGAAAAGGGCTCTTGACGAGACCTCAGCTGAGAAGGGAGTTGCCTTCAGAGCTAAGGAGACTGAGCCAAAATCCCCAAAGCCACAGAAGAGTACAAAGGCAAGCAAATCTCAAAGCAAGGCTGAGATGCAGGAGGAACTCAACCTGATGGCTAGAAGGTTTGAGAAACTTAACAGCCGTTTTGGCAAGTATAAAAGATTTTACAGGGATAACAGAGAAGGGAGAAGTTATCCACAAAAAGACACCAGAGAGGGAGGGAAAAGCTCAACTGAGCTGGAAAAGAGGAAGGATTACAAGAACTATACCAGAGGTGAAGGCTCATCATCAAAGATCAAGGAGTCTACTGAGGAAAAGAATGATGATTCCAATAGATGCTTCCAGTGCAAGAAGGTTGAGCATTTTCAATATGATTGTCCTCAACTGAGCACAAAGGAAATGAAGGAAAGGCAAGCCAAAAGAGACAGGAGATATGGAGAAAGAATAGCCATGGTGGCTGAGGATGTTGATGAAGATCTGGAGTCATCTGATGGACTGTTCTCAGACAGCAGTGATGATGACATGTGCCTCATGGCAAGAGAAGAACCAGAGGCACAATCTAAACCATCCTTTTCTCTAGGACACTCACCTAAGCTGAGCTCCGAGTCAACTGAGGAACTCAATCTTCAGTCCGCTTTGGAACAATTGATGATTGATTTCTCAAGGTTGCAAGAAGCAAGTTTTTGTCTCCAAGATGAAAACAAAAATCTCCTGAGAGAAAACTCTAAGTTAATTGAGTCTGGAAATCAGGCAGATCTTAATTCAGCTCAGTCTATCATTGAATTGACAAAAGAGGAGATTCAAAACTTTCAAGGAAATGGCAAAGATCAAGTGATAAAAGATCTTACTGAGTCTAAGACAAGGTTAACTGAAGAGAATTTAAAATTGGTAAGGCAAGTAAAGGAATCTCCCTGAAAATTGATGTCTTACAAAAATCTAAAGATACTTGGTTAAAAAGGATTGATGCTCTCAACAATCTCTTGCCATAGAGGAGATTCAAAACTTTCAAATCAATCCTAATAACAAATGTGGGATAGGCTTTATTCCAAAACCTTCAGAAGGTCTTCTGAGTGTTGCTTCTTCAAGTGGCACAAAGAGAGTTTTTGTTAAGTCTGTGACCTTTCAACCAAAGATTTTAGATAAGGGTAAAAGACCAGCTGAGATCACACAAAAGAGAAGTCAAACTGAGCCAAAACCAAATGGAAAGGCTCAGATGACTAATCAGACTAGATCTCAGTAGAGGTACTATCAGTCGAGATCTTCACAGATGAAGCAACCTCAGCTGAGAGCACCCAGGCATGAGCACTCCTCAAGGAATGACTCATACAGAAGACCTATTCCTTTTGTGCCTAAAGGAAAAGGCCCTTCATACTCTTATCAACAAAAACTCAGGTCAGGTGCACCCAAGCCTAAAAGAAAGAATGTAAAGAAGGTTCTTGTTCCTTCAAAGGCTGACACCCATAGAAAGTTTACTCCCAAGGCACCTAAGGAGATAACAATCTATGTAGATGTTTATGGAAGACAAATTAGCCACTCTAAAGTGATTAGAACAGTGAGGCAAATTTGGATTCCGAAAGGTACAGCTAACCTGGCAGGACCCAACACAAAATGGGTACCTAAAGCTTGATTTTGTCTGCAGGGCTCAGTGGACCTCAACAAAGGAGAAGCTCTAAAATCTTCAGTCTGGTACTTGGACAGTGGATGTTCCAGGCACATGACTGGTAACAAAGATCTCCTGACAGAATTTGTTGAGAAAGAAGGTCCACAGGTCACTTTTGGTGATAATTCACAAGGAGCCACTAAAGGTTATGGTACTTTAATAATTGGCTCAGTAAGAGTAAGCAATGTATCCTATGTCAGTGGACTTAAGCACAATCTTTTGTCCATAAGTCAGTACTGTGATAGAGGATACAATGTTGAATTTTCATGTAATTTGTGCTTTGTCAAGAATATATCTTCACAACAGGTACTAGTAACTGGGTCAAGGAAAGAAAATGTCTATCTTGTAGATTGGAAGTCTTGAACACCAAATGCATGTCTTATAACAAAGAGCTCAACTGATACTAATTGGCTGTGGCACAAGAGACTAAGTCATCTGAACTTCAAGATGATGAACAGGATTGCAAGACATGGACTGGTGGAAGGAATGCTAAATGAAGTATACAACAAAGAACATATCTGCAAAGCCTGTCAGGAGGGAAAGCAAGTGAAAATATCTTTCAAAAGCAAAGTAGCAACCTCTACTGACAGAGTACTTCAACTGTTACATATGGATCTCTTTGGTCCAATAACCCCTGTAAGTATCTATGGGAGAAAATATACACTTGTTGTTGTTGATGATTTTTCCAGGTACACCTGGGTGGTATTCCTAGCAAGCAAGAAGGAGACTCAACTGAGGCTGCCAGAGCTCCTGAAGAAAGTTAGCAATGAAAAGAGCCTGAACATTGTGAAGATAAGATCAGATAAGGGCATTGAATTCATTAACTCTATTATATCTGAATTCTGCAAAGAATTAGACATTGCACATGAGACCTCAGTTGCAAGAACTCCACAACAAAATGGAGTAGCTGAAAGAAGAAATAGGACTCTCAAGGAGGCAGCAAGAACAATGCTTGCAGAAGCTCAAGTTCCTAAAAGATTTTGGGCTGAAGCTATTAATACTGCTTGCCACACTCAAAATAGATCCATGGTAACCAAACATCAAGGAAAAACTCCATATGAGCTATGGAATGGCAGAAAGCCACAGGTATCTTACTTTCATATTTTTGGTTGCAAGTGTTTCATTCACAACAATGGGAAAACTCAACTGAAAGCCTTTGATAGCAAAGCTGATGAAGGAATCTTCTTAGGATATTCCCAAATTAGTAGAGCCTTCAGAGTTTACAATTGTAGAACTCTTATTGTGGAAGAAATACCTCATGTGGTCTTTGATGAATCTATTTTTGAGTCCAGGAGTAAGGAGAATTGTGTTGATACATACATCCCAACCTGGGATAACTACAATGATCAACAATTCAAAGGAGTCACCCAAAGTCAAAACACTCCTCAAAGCTCACCTGAGAGCTCTCCTGAACAAATAACTGAACTGATGAACACAATCCCAGTTCAAGAGGTAACAGATGTCAATGAAGATGTGGTCACAGCTGAGACATCCACTGAACCCATCATTCAAGAGGGAACCAATGATATTACCATTGAGAATGAAAATACCTTGAATGATGACTCAGGACTTCAACCCTCTGTCTTATTTCCTGAATTTGATTTCATTCCTATATCCAGTGACTCAACTTCAGAAGAGTTAAACTCTACTGAAGGGCATCAGCCTAGGAGAACATGGCTCTCAGATCACCCTGTTGAGCAAATCCTAGGTGATCCTACCTCGGGAGTCAAAACTAGAAGTTTTCATGGAGAAAGTTCTTTGTTTTGTTGTTTCTTATCAAACCAGGAACCAAGTTCCATTGCAGAAGCACTTCAAGATTCCAACTGGATCATTGCCATGCAAGAAGAGCTCAACCAGTTCACAAGGAATCAAGTATGGGAGTTGGTGGACAGACCATATCACTGCAATGTGATAGGAACCAAGTGGGTATTCAAGAACAAGAAGGATGAAAATGATGTCATAGTCAGATACAAGGACAGGCTAGTTGCAAAGGGCTATTCTCAAGTTGAAGGTTTTGACTATGATGAAACATTTGCCCTGATGGCCATATTGGAGGCAATAAGATTATTTCTTGCTTATGCTGCTTACAAGAAATTCAAAGTGTATCAAATGGATGTTAAGAGTGCATTCTTGAATGGAGTACTCAATGAGGAAGTCTATGTGGAGCAACCCCCAGGTTTTGAAGAAAGCCACAAAGTATATAGATTGAGAAAAGCTTTATATGGACTGAAACAGGCTCCAAGAGCTTGGTATGATACTTTGTCACAATTCATTTTGGATCATGACTTTATCAAAGGAAGAGTAGATAGAACTCTCTTCAGAATCACAAAAGGAGAGGACACATTGCTAGTTCAAATCTATGTGGATGATATCATTTTTGGTTGTCCTAACCAAGTCCTCTGTGAGAAATTCTCTCAACTGATGAAAGGGAAATTTGAGATGTCAATGATGGGAGAAATGAATTTCTTCCTAGGACTTCAAGTCAAGCAGTCTCCTGAAGGAATCTTCATCAACCAAGCCAAATATACAAGGGAGCTGATCAACAAGTCTGGATGCCAGACCAGCAAAGTAGCAAGGGTTCCACTCAACACCAACACCAAGATGGAACCAGATGAAGATGGTGAATCAGTAGACCAGACTCACTACAGAGCTATCATTAGGTCTTTACTGTATCTCACAACAAGCAGGCCTGATATCACATTTGCAGTTGGGATTTGTGCAAGATATCAAGCCAACCCCAAGAAAAGTCATCTGGAAGCTGCAAAGAGGATTCTCAAATATCTTAAGGGTACTGTGAATATGGGATCATGGTATCCCTCAGATGACAATATGGAACTCACAGGATACTCAGATGTTGACTATGGAGGATGCAGAATTGACAGGAAATCCACCTCAGGCACTTGTCAATTCTTGGGAAGTAAGCTGATCTCTTGGTTTTCCAAGAAATAAAACTCAATAGCCACAAGCACTACTGAAGCTGAATATATGGCAGCTGGAAGTTGTTGTGCTCAAATTCTTTGGCTAAGACAACAACTGAGAGATTACAATATCTTTGCTAATGAGGTTCCTATTTTCTGTGACAACAATAGTGCAATTGCTATTTCAGAAAATCCAGTTCTCCACACAAGATGCAAACATGTGGATATAAGACATCATTTCATCAGAGATCATGTGGAGAAGAAGGATATCAAAATGCTCAAGATTCATACTGACAAACAAAAGGCTGACATTTTTACTAAACCTTTGGCTGAAGCAAGGTTTCAAGAACTGTCAGTAGAGCTTGGTCTTCTAGATCCAGGAGAGTAAAGGAGAAAGCCAATCTCAGATGAGTTGATTTCGAATCAGTGGAGGCTCCATCTCAGAAGAGGTTCAACCTCAGTGGAGTCACTGATCACAGAAGAGCTTATGGTTCTCAGAAGAGGTTCAACCTCAGTGGAGGTCAAAGTTTTAACTCTGCTATTATTTCAAGTCTGAAGGCTATTAGTTTTTATATTATAAAACTCTTATCTAAAATAGCTAATGAGTATTTTCTTGGAAATTAAATCTTTTTCCTCTGTTTCAAAAAGATTTCATTATGGCATGCATTTAATGTGTGTTGTACAAGTCAGGTTCGCTTTTAAAGTTACCTATCTCACGCGCCTTAAAAGCCGGATGATGTGACCTTCCGGCTACCAACTCCTTTAATCCTTACCTTCCATTTTGGGCGGTTCCTTTCAACCGTCAAGATCTCTAAAAAACTCCCCACTAATCCCTTGGACTATCCACGACCTTTCATCCAATCAATCTCAAACGTTGATTGCGGGATTAAATCTCACCGTTCATTTCTCATATAAAACCCCCAAAATTCAGCCTAAAAACCTTTTCGAACACACTTTCAAGCAAACACTTACTATCTTCCCAAAATACACTCTGCAAATTTCTCAAAATCCTATTCCAAAATGGCCAAGATAAACCTAGGGTTTTTAAACAACAAGGATAATTTATGGTATGAACCCATAGTGGTGTTCAATAATCCAGAAATTGAATCTAGACCGGAGTTCTCACACATTAAAGAAGCTTTGGAGATGGTCAAAGCTGCTGGGTTGGAGAAGTTCTTATCAGTTCATCCTAAGAACTGCTTCGATAGACAGGTTCTTGAGTTTTTCTACAACGTATCCAACTCTAACTTACAAAGGAAGAAAAAGGTGGTAAGAGATGATATGGAAGTTGTTGAACACCAAAAGATCAGGAAGGAGATTAGGATCAGTGGTGATGATTTGAAGGAACTATTTGATCTCCCCTCTGAAGGTTCAAACCCAGATACCTGCATTGCTGACAAGGAGGAGGACTGGGTGTGCACTATTTGTGGAGGGCAAGGAGAAGTCTTTCAACTGGCAACAGTTTTTCCTAAGGGCTCTGAACAAAGAGCACTCTAAATTCCAGCCGGAAAAGACTCCCCAACTATAAAGTAAGTTGAACTATGCAACTAAAATCTCCTACTTGATAGAGAATGTGGATGTGGGAGTGGACTGGATACAAGACAGAAAATGGAGTAACCTGAAGGCCTTGTTCAAAACTGGAAAAGCCTTGGAAACAAGGATGATAAAGGCAGCAGTAGAGAGCCCTGAAATGGCAGAAGAGGAGGTGGAAGCTGGGTCTGCTGAGGGAAAGAAGACCAAACTTAAAAGGAGGCTGGTGAAGTTGAGTGATAAAATGGCACTTCACAAGGAGGAGGAGGCAGAGAAGGCCTCAAAGAAGGAGAGGAAGAGGTCTACTGAGACTGAGAAGGAGAATGCCTCCAAGAAAGTCAGAGTCACAAACTCTACTGATGAGTCTTCATCAGGTAATTCTGACTCTTCTCCTAATGTGATCTCAACTGAGTCTGACTCAGATGTACCTGCCCCTAACCCCATCAAACCCAAAACCAAACCAAGAACCCCTGTAAAGACAAAGAGAATTTCCAAAATGTCTAAAACCCCCACTGAAGGCTCTCAACAGCCTGAAAGTGGATCCCAAAATACCACCCCATCTAAGGCATCTGCTGAGGCATCCTCAACCCCCTCTGAACCCATCACCTCAACCCCCACTGAACAAAACCCAAACCCAACCTCATCTGAAACTCAACCCCAAACCTCATCTGAAACTCAACCCCAAACCTCATCTGAACCTAACCCACCTGAAATCCACTCAACTCACCTGGAGTCTATCCCAGAAGAACCCACAGATATCAGATCCCCTACCCCTTCCCTCCCATCAGACGATGAAGAAGAATACTCATTCTTGGACACTCTTAAGGATGAGGTGGCCTACTCTTTGGAGTCTAAGTACCCTGAGCTTGAAGGGTACCCCACCCTAAAAGCAATGTTTTTTAGGATAAGACTCCTTGTCCAGCTAAAAGACAGGAGACTTGGTGAAATCATGATGGCTGTCAAAGGCAACAATGCTGATGAATGGAAGAAGGAGGAGGTGGAGGTGATGAAGTTTGCTGGTATGGCCAAGACTAGACTTCTCTGTGATGAGAAGATCTTTCAAAGTTTGGTTTTGGAGAAACTGGCTGAGGCAAAGAAGAGTGGAGGAGGAGAAGAGGCAGAATAGGAGAAAGAAGTTGAGAAGGTTGTTGGTGCAGAGGTAGAGAAGCCAGTGGAGGTTGAAGAGGAAGTAAAAGAGAAAGAAGGTGAGAAAGAAATGGAGGAGGAAGAGCCCCAACAGAAGGAAGGGACTTCACCACAGCAAGGTGGTGGTGAAGTAGCCGAGGATGTATCTTTGGCAAGAGATACTGAGGCACAAAATTTTCCACAGGAGAGCTCAGTAGAGGTGTCTACTGAAGTTCTCCCACAACAGCCCTCAGTGGTGACTAAGGAGTCAGCTGAGGTGTCTGGAAGTGATGGAGTTGAAAAAGAAATAGAAAAAACTGAGGGAGGTAAAAAAGATGTTGAAATAACTGATGTTGTGAGTGGAGAGATAAGAGCAATCATTCCTGTAAAGGATGAATTGACTGGAAATAACTTAGTCGAAAAAGAGAGTGAAAAAAGTGAGAAGAGTGAGGAGGAGGGAGCCTAAATGGAGATAGATGAGTAAGGAGACTTAGGTTGTGAGAATGAGGGGGAAAGAACTAATATTGTTTGTCATGCAGGTGTACAAACTGATGAAGTTCCCCCAGTCACTTCATGGGGTATTTTAACTTAGTTCTTGTAATAGAAGTGCTTATCGCAAGCCCCGATTTCATATTTGTTGATTTCATAACTCAATCTCCTGTGCTATATCCCGCTAAATTTTAATCATGTTGCTCCTATTTATCTAATTCTTATTTTTGTCTGGTGCTGCATTTAAACTCTTATGAACTAGAAGTTTGGTTTTTGGGGATAATAACTAGAAGGAAGATACTAATAATCTTCAGTAGTTGCAATATATGTCTCTCAGCTTTTGTGGTGCCTTTGTGAAGCTATCATATAAATGCTACAATTTGTTTCATCAAGTGTGTGATAAATGCTTCTGCTTGAAGATACTAGTTGCATCTTATCTCACATGTAGCTACATAAGTTAATGAATCAGTGATGTTTATCAGAAAATGTACGAATTAGTTATGGTGAAAATGATAGAAAGTGTTAGTTTTAGGGTCATTTATGCTCTTCTTCAGCCCTGCATTTCTTTAGTAGGACTATCTTTCCGCCTACAAAAGAAATCAGTTTTTGCCCTTTCTTCTTCAGATTTCAGGTACTGCAATGGTGTAAGATGAGATAATCAACCATGTCCAAGGACTTCGACGTCAAGTACAGGTGAGATTTAGCAAATTATTGCTCTTGCTCGTGATGTTAGAAGGTAGTTTATGTGAACTTTCGGAAGACAACATGAAATTTGGCTTAAGTATTGATTATATATGTGTTGGGAAATTGTATAGACTTAAGTTTTGATTAAAGATGCCAAAAAGTTCCTTCCTAAGTTGTTTGTAAGTAAAATATTCAGTAGAGTTAGAGTTTAGTTAAACAGTTCAAAATGTTAAGAACTGGAGTGCAGTTAGTAAATTCTTGACTGTATCTGAAGAACGAAGTCCGCTGAAAGCAAAGTCCGCTGAAGACAAAGTCCACTGAAGACAAAGTGATCTGAGGAAGTAGTCTAAGTCTTGAATGTTTTCTAAGTACATTCTCACTAAGACTAAAACCATCAGGAGAGGACCAAGGTCCACTGATGAGAACTAACAAAGCACATTCAATGCTAAATATATTAAAAGCTGTTAGTTAATCTGGTTGGAACAAGGCAAAACGAATTTCAGTGAAGCTTACAATAAATGAAGGAATAAGAAGGTTCTCTCAGAGGAGTTCCACCTTAAAGCAAGACAAGAATCTGGGCAAGCAGACTGAAGGTCCAATGAGAAGATGACACATCAGTGTACTTTACTGACAGGCGACCTGTCCCAGTCTGACAAGTACCAAAAGTCTTTCCCTAGTTTTCTACAGAAAGTTGGTGAACAGGCATTCAGCCGTTTCTTGATAAGACTTAAAACTTCAAATAGAGCCGTTTGAACTAATCAGGTATAAGAAGACTTACTTGAGAAAATTTAAATCCAACGGGAAGATTTTCAAGAAAGCCTATAAATACAGAAGGACATGCTCATTTCTATGCACGAGAAACTCACAAGATCAAAGCTATCTCTACATTCATAACTATCTAGAAGCACTCGAAATTACCTTTGTTTTCCAAGTGTTTCACATTTGTAGAGAGCCTAACAAACCTTCTATAACCAAGCTTAAAAGTTATATCCAAACCTTAGAAAGAGATAATCCATCCTAAGCCTTGAGCTACACTGTAAGGATCATCTCACAACAATTGGAACTAAAACCCTACTCAAAACCCTACTCAGTTGTTAGGTTGAGAGTTAGTGTTAAGTGGTGTTAGTAAGCTGATTATTTGTATCAGTCGGAAAGATGGTTTGTTTTGGGAACTAGGACCTGGAATTATCCTAGTGATCAATCATCCTAAGAGAGGATTAATTGATTAGTGCACCTTGGCACTATAACACAAGGAATTCCAAGTGAAAGGAATTCTCCTGTTTGATCAGGACAGTGGACGTAGGAGATTCATCTCTGAACCACTTTATATCTTGTGTACTTACTTTCTGCTATTCCTTAAGTGTGTGTTATCCACTCAATGTTTATCAAGTAAAACGAGTTTTCTAAAGGGCTCACTATTCTGCAATTGAAAGCTAATTAGATAGCAGTTCAACTGAAAGTCTTGAGCTTTCAGTGGAGGTATTATCTCAGTAAGCTTTCACAAGTAATTCTCAGCAGACTTAAAGTCCACTGACGAGTTACTATCTGAAGTAACCTGATAAGTTTTTAAGAAGTTTAAATTTGTAACCTCAGGTGTATTCCCCCCTCCCCATACACATGTTTACTCATTTCGGGACCAAAAATATGTGCAACTCAACTGCAGTTGAAGAGTTGTTTCGGGTTTGATACATTTTTCGCAACAGTTGTTAGAAGGTTTGGTGATGGTGGGGTTTTTATTGGAAAATTGAGGAAACCAATTGAAGAAGCTATACCTAAGTTGGAGAAGAAATTATCAGAAGTTATTGGGAGAGAAGTTGTGGTGTGGTTAATGGAGGAGAAAACTAATGAAATCACAAAACATGTACTATTTCAAGATTAGCTTAATTATTATATCACTTTTTTGCATTTACATTTGGTACTTAAGCATAAGCAATGGAGATAATGCTTCCTATAAATTTTGTATTAAAATGATGAATCGGGATGATTATTGTTGGGAAACATGCCTTTAACATAATCTTTGTTTTAGACCGTCTCAGGCACTTTGGAAGTAATGAGTTTTAATTTATGCTAGATTGTGAATAGTCTCACACAAGTGTTTATCATTTTTGTTACTATATGAATGAGCTCTACTACCTTTGTTAATGACAATCTTTTAACTAATAGTGCTCAGCTAGTTAGTATGAGAAAATGTGTTTTGCCGCTTGCCAACTAGTTATATTAGGTTGTGCTTAAAGAACATGTGGTATCAAATGTTAGGACAAGCATTTATTTACCTAATTGATGCCTCTGATTATATTATATTATATTACTAAGAAACCATGAGAGCCCTTCATTGAATTTCAAGACATTTTATGAGTAGAGTTTAACAGAAAATTGACTTATCAATGCAATACAGTCTTCTTTGCACTCGTTAATGTTATGACTCTCCACCAGGATGACACTCAAGTGACTGCTTGTGTTTTGTTAGGCGTGTGTGGTACAACCCAAGGCTGAGATGGATCTTTAGTTTGAATCCACGAAACTAACTACCCCTTGGGGTTATCTAACCGTTGTAGCCTTATGTGTTACAATATTTGGGACAATTGCTTTGACAAGTGGCTTTTTCGTGAAGCCTAATGCTACCATTGATGACTACTTAACTGACGTCGCCCCTTTATTTGGAGGATTCTTGACCATTTTGGCGGTTTCTGAGGTATGTTACACATTCATACCCCCTAGTCTTACTCCTAAATATGACTCCTACTAGTTAACTCATCCTTTCCCTTGTAGGTTGCAACAAGAGTAACTGCAGCTCATTACGGTGTTAAACTTAGTCCTTCCTTTCTCGTCCCATCCAACTGGACTGGATGCCTTGGTGTTATGAATAAGTCGTTGCTGCCCAATAAGAAGGCTCTGTTTGATATCCCCGTAGCACGAACAACCAGTGCTTATCTTGGATTGATATGAAAACTGTATTGTGATCATTTAAAATATCTTTTTTAAATATCTCATAGATTGATAAGAAAACTGTATTGTGATAATTTAAAATATCTTTTTGTTCTTGCCTTTTTCCATCTTGGTTTTATCCACTGTGTACAAGTATAACGATTTTTTATTGAAATGTTTAATTTTCATGTGATGTGTAACTGTTTCAATAGACCGTAATAATTCATTCTATTTTTTTTATTTTTAAATTCAATATGTAGATCGATTCAACTTTTTATAAGTTTTTTTATGCTCGATTGGAAGATATATTGGATTGACGATTTGGAGTTCAGTTTTAGCCTAGTGATGAGCCATCCACTATCCCCATTCGTTATCTGCCATCCCATGTTCGTCGTCTCTCTTCTTCCATTGTCCGTGTTCGTCGTTTGCCGTCCACCGTCTGCCATCCGTTGTCTTCGTTCTTCATTTTTGATAGATTAGTTGTAATGTAAAAAGCTTGATGTACAACATTTTTACACTACCTCAAATTGCAGCATATTATACAATTCTTATGTACTTCGGTTCTCTTTCTTTTAGATGTTGGAACTGCGCTGTCCTTTAGATGTTGGTTTTATTGTACGTTACAACTTGTGAATTTTTATTTATTTATTTAACTAAAGATAAAGTTTTGGATGCAACTAGGAAGTTTGGATCAACTTAATGATGAGATTTACTTTAACATAATTCTTTAATTCAAATAGTTTAACTTGTTTTTAGATCTCAACAGTAATTACAAATGTGTTAAAATATGAAATAACATCATAAAAGTCTTTAAAACATCCCTACAATATGACCTTCACTGGGCTTGATTTTTTTTGTGAGACAATGAGTATTGTTCAAATATTATACCTATTTTACTTCCTATTTTCAAAATTTCCAAGAAAAAGATAAACAGTAAGCTGCTAGTTTGAACAAATAATTTCGGCAGATACCATAATTTCTCTTTAAATGATTTGAAACTATAATTTCTCTGCGGATGATTCAACTTCATTATTATTTACATTCCTCCCATCTAGAAATCAAATTTCCAAGAATTCACATATGCATAATCCATCACACCACCTATTAACATTAACTCACATCTAACAACAATAAGAACACGATAGACAAAATCATTCACAATCAAATATATCAAGGCAAAAATGCACAAAGATCATTCATCACCAAATCATCCAACACAAACAATAAAAAGAAACTGAAAACATCCTAAAATTAAGTACAATCCCCAAATAAACTAAATGTGTCATAGCAGTGAACTAGATGTGTCATATAGAGAGAAAGAGCATGGTACCACCCTGTCCACTCTGAAGTTAGCAAGCATCACTTCACTGTGGAGGAGGGTGTGGGTACTGAAAATGCCCTTGCTCGATATGCCAATAAAAAATGGTCTTTAGCATCTTCATAATCTCATCTTGTTTCTCCTCTTGCCTCTTCAAGATCTCCAAAACCTCATTGTCATCACTCCTTCTAAGGAAACCTCACCTCGATCCTTCAGTCCTTACCCTCTTGATTCATGTGCTCTGAGTTGGATGTGCCCTAAAGAATGCTCTGGCATGCTCTAGATGCTCCTCAGAAGAGAACAAACAGTTTTCCGGACGTCCTCGCCATGTATACAACCGATGCTCATTCAAAGGAAAAGAGAGGAACTCACTTGATCGGCTTTTTGGACAATAAACTTTATGCTCCTGGGAGATCACCCCAGCTCGAATAAGGTAAGGAATACCCATTTTCACAGCTTTATGTCCTTTCTCTGTTGGCTTCCACCCCAATTTGCGGGCTATGTATGTTATCATTCCTCCTCCTGTAAATATGATCGGCCCCTTTTGCTTTTGCTTTCCCAAGTGTTCAAGAAGATACACTGCAAAATTGGCCTCTTTTTTCTTAACCATGCACGTAAGGAGGTATAACTTCTCGCATCTCACCGCTCCAACTTCCATCCGAGCACCCACAGTGTTGGTAAGGATCCGATGTGCGTAGTTGAGGATGGGGTTTGTGATCTTTGAATTTTTAGAAGTGCGGGGATCATAAACAGAATCTTCATCATCGATAGAAATCTCATCCAAAAACTCTTGCGCCATCCTATCTGTTAAACAATCCTTTGAGAAATGATTCTCAACGGGCACATCGCTAGAAGTTCCAAATATCTCATTGATTTTTTTTACTGGTGAATGAATGAGTAACATTCCCAACCCTCACGGTTCCAGAGTAGGGCACTCTATCCTTCTCTCGATATTCCAGTGTGCTAAAAAAACTCGAGATTTTAAGGTATCATATGAAATCTGGTTTACTTTCAACACATTCTTCAATTCAAGATTATCCATTAGCTCCTCAATATCTCCTCTAAATCCCAGCTCCTCCATTGCCTCTTTATCATAGACTTTGCCTCTGTGGTTCTTGAATTTCACCAAAATCTCAAATTTGCCAAAGTATATCTCCTTATCTCCAAAATACAACCCAAAATCTCCCGGTGAATGACCACAATTCGCTTTGCACGTCATCTCAAACTCGGGTTTAATAAACAACGAGGAGGTAGAGGCCTTGCCCTTTCCTTTTTTTGAACTCATGGTTCCTACAATAAAATGTTCCCCAATTAAATTCATTCCTCAAATGCAAGATTCAATTAATAGCATGTTGGTCCCACTAAGTAGATTAATTGCGGAAGGTTTTTATGTCTTTTGACAAGATCTTTTATAAGAGCACTAGATAATTTAAGACAAAATTGAAGAAAGCAGTAAATGGACCAGATTTATAGTGTATCGGATTTAAATATCCTACGTCCACTCTCCCTTTGATCAAAAGAGGTCTCACTAACCAACCAACGAACCACTTACGTACTGGAATTGTGAAGTACCAGTTCCTTCTTACAAACTCTTTAGATCTAACTTCGATCTAAAGTCTACAACCTTCAACCTTTTCTTAGAGATGAACAGGTTGAGATCCAACTACTCCTTTAAGAGTATATATGTGAGTTAAGAACAATAAGAGTGCTTAAGAGTGATAAAATAAAGGCTTTGAATGTGACTTCTTGCGCGTGAGAATCTAGAGCCTTTCTTTTAATCTGCACTCTTGTATTTATAGAGGTGATTAGGGTTTAGCCATTGGAGAGCTAATCTAATCAGATCCTCTATTTAGGGAAGCTTTCAATTAATCAATTCCCTAATTGATTGATTGGGTTGGTGGGATCCTTGGATTGATTGACTTCAAAACTTTCCAATCCGATCTTGTTGACTTGATTTAAATCACCAACAGTCAAGTGCTTCCAATGCCTAACTCTGATTCTTTCCAGAGAAGGCAGGACCAGGTACCAGGTAACCTCGATGTCTTCTGGTCTGGATCTGGTCAAGAACCAGAATACTTAGTGGAATCAATAGATGATACTGAGCATCTTTTGGTTCACCAGACTCGTCTGGTCTAGGGAAGGTTCTCTGCCTCTGGTCAGTCTTATCTGGTGATGTCTTCTAGTGGAGTCCTCTGGTGAAGTCCTCTGGAGGGTCTTCTGGTGACTCTTCTGGTGAAGTCTTTTGGTCTGGCAGTTCTCCCTTGACTAAGTCCTAATCTAGTTCCTCATCTGGCTAACAGGTCCAGATGGTCCTATTACATTTTCTGGTTTGTTTTAACTCATCAAAACTAACAACTTTTATCCTAACAATTTCCCCATTTCTGATGGAGTTAAAACTTAATCAGAACTGATCAAAACAAAAAAACGTAAGCATGAAAACAATAAAAGGGATAAGACCTTAGAATAGATCTTATCAGGCAAACAATAAGACAACAAGAGGTTGTCTTTTGAACAAAGAAGATATGATTTTTCATTAATAATAGAGGACAAAAGATTACATGTTACATTGCATTTCAGAGTCCTAAACTATGCATATCTTCTGTTCTCCTTTGGCACCAGAAACCAGTCAAGGAATCTGTCTTGAACTGCCTTCAACTCCACAGAAGATGTTGGAGTGAAATTCACCAACACCTTGGTCTTGAACAACTTTTTCAACTCTATCCAATCAATCTGGTCCCCAAGCATAGGTGTGTTGAGATAGTGAAACTCTGGGGCAGTGACTTCCAGATTAAATTCTATGGTGGAATCCATCAGCTGATTGTAGAGATCTGCATCATAAGCCTTCATCCAGGAGTGGAAGGTTCTGTTGATAAGCACATCATCCTCTGGTGGAGGCATCTGGATGTAGTGTTGGATAAACCATAATGTTTTGGCTTCTCTCCACTTCTCAATCAGAGGAACAGGCACAGTAGATTCAAAGGACCCTTCTGTCCTAAGAGGTAAGATCTCCATCACTTCAACATGACCTTTCTTCTTCTGGCTTGAACCAACAGCACCAGAAGATACACCAGCTCCTCTGGCCTTCTTGCTTTGCCTCTTAACATATCGGAGCCTCTGCTCTTCATCTATGGTCTTCCTTATCCTTGCTTGCCTCTCTTCAGGCGTTTCCTCCTTAAACCTTTTCTCAGCCTCCTCAACAACTTCTTCGAGGAAGCTCTTCTTCACCTTCCTGATCTGTCTCTTGGCAGGGCCAGAAATAGAGGCTGGATCCTGCTCTGCCTCAAGAGTCTCCTCTTTTGCTGCCAACTGCTTAGCCATAGTGAGAGATTTGAGCTCTTCCTTCTTCTTCTTCTGCAGCTCAGCCTGGGCCAAAGTGTTCTCCTGCAGGTCCAGACGAGCACCATGGCTGAAGAGAGTTTCATTTGTGGTCTTCGCCAGATCAGTTCTTGCCTTCTCTTCCCCCTTTTTAACTTTATCAAACAGGGGCTGCACTACCTGCCTTATGAGATCAGGCAAGGCAGTGGAGGAGGAAGAGTGAAGATCACGAAGTTGCCTAGCTTCTTCCAGGTAGGCCTTGGATTCGACAACCAACTTCTCTTGCTTCACGAGCATCTCCTGGAGGGAATCCTTGAGCTTGGCTGTCTGCAACATCTGTGAGGCCATCTCTACCTTCAACACTGATACGGGTCTCACCTGGTCCAGGACGTATTGCTGAATCTGCCTCTGGCTTTCGTGCACATCCATATTCAAGTAGAGGCAGTCAGACTTGAAAGCTGCTTTGGCAGAGGCAAAGACATCCTTAATCTTCTTCAAGAACTTTCTCCTCTCATCCTTAATCTGGTGCTCAACCAAAGCAGGAGCCAGGTGCTGCATGGCCTTAGAGAATCTGCCAATTTGCATGATCTGCTCATTGAAGAAGGCTTTCATCTTCTGCAGCACGGCAGGGGTGACATCGAAGTCCTCCTCATCAGAGTAGAGCTCTGGAGGAAAGGTGGAGTGGGGGCCAAACTTGTAAGAGGGGCCCTCAGGAGTGAGCATTATTCCTTTCTGGATCAGCAAGGTGCGGATCAACACCTTCGCTGCTTCTGGGGTCTCAAGCTCAGCTGGATTCTGGATGTTCAACTTCTTCTTGAGTTCTATCTTCCAGGCAGTGAATGTGGAGGGAGACATTTCTTCTAGCAGCAGCATCAGGTCCTCCACATCCTCTAATCTAGCTTTGCTCCAGACTTTGGCGTCAGTCAGATCCGCCAATAGGGGTAAGTACTCCAACAGAACAGGAAAGTGCTCTCTTAGCCAGAGCTGAGCACTTACACTCATGCTCTGCCTTATGGGACCCATTTCTACAGATGAGAAAGTAAAGGGTTTGGGCCCAGAGGCAGAGGAGGAAGGTGCTAAGTTATCAGGCTCAAGTGAAGCTTCCTCATCTTCACTATCATCGCTAGATATGCATGTGGGAGAGGGAGGAGTGGCAGTAAATCCCAAAGCTATGGAAGTAGAAGGGTTTTGTTCTGTATGAGATTGGGGAGGGGTAGGGATATGTGAGGTAGAGGTTGTGGGAATGGGTTGCTCTGCACCAGAAGAGATTGATGGGATCTCTGGTACAGAAACTGGGATGGGTATTTGTGAGGTGGAAGAGGGTGGAAGGGGTTGTTCTGCACCAGAAGTGGATGGCACCTCTGTTACAGAGGCTGGGGGGAAGGATTAGTGGGGAGAGGGATATGGGAAGTGGAGGGAGATGGTGTTTGAGTAGGGATGGTGGAGGGTGTGTATATGGGTGTATCAGGTAGGGACTGCCCTGGTGAAAGAATGGGGGCACCATGAGCAGAAGAGGGGTTTTGGGGAAGGTTTTCTGGGGGGATGTAGAAGGGGTTACAAGGTTTATAGGTATGAAGGGGGGATCAGAGGGGTTTACCTGCTCTGAAGCAGTGGTTTCCTCCATCAAGTGAGAGGCTTCCTCTATAGCCTGCTCTAATGCATCTCCCAGGTCAGAGCCAGAGTCTGACTCTTGAAAAATGGCCCTCTTGGCCTTGGACTTCCTCTTAAGAGGCTCAACCACCTCAGCCTCGTCTGCCTCTTCTTCTGATGGCTCATCCACCAGAAGAGTCTTCTTAGCCCTTCTACTTGTTATGAGCTTCTTTGCAGAGACCTTCTTTGCATCATCTGGTCTCTTCCTCTTAGCTGCTCCTTCCCTCTTGGCAGCTTTTTCACCATCACCCTTCTTTTTCAAGATATCTTGAAGGGGAATCTGGTCCTCCTCAGAAGAACCAGAGAAAGCTATGGTTGAAGAACCAGTAGCTTCAGCAGTTTTCTTCTTGCTCTTCTGCTGCTTCTGCCCCTTAGCAGGTAAGGGCACTGCTTGGAGAGGAGGGGCAGGGATGGCTGCTTCTCCATCAGAGTCAGGATGGCCATGGAGAGGCCCATCCTTGGAGAAAAGAATCTTGGACTTGTGAAATCCCTTGCACCATGAGTCTCTCCATTTCTTCTCTGGCAAGATAGAATCCAAGATCAGAGTGAGCTTGGTCCCCAGGGAGACATTAGCATTAAAGTAGAACTGCTGCTCCCCTGGCTTGCTGGGACACTCTTCCTTTTGCACCTTCAACTTGTTCTTCCTCAACACGTCCCAGAAGAACTCGGCCCAATTGCACTTGGCACCATAAAAAATAGCCCTCAAAATACAGAGCCTGCCAGTGAAGATGTCATCTGTGCTATGGCTCTCACACATCAGCACTTTCACCACAATATCAAAAAGTACCTTGTACTTTTGCCTGAGATGCTTGTCCAAAAAGCCCTTCGCCAGGTTCTGGCATGAAGATCTGGCAAAGATCTTGAACGATTCAACTGTTTTTCTCCTTCCTTATACTTCAGGGGATCCATGCCTTCCGAGGAAGTATTCCCAAAAAGTCTGCAAAAGTCGTGTTTCGAGAAAACGACATCCTCTTTTTCAAGCTTGGAGGAGATGTGGTCATCGTGGATCTTCATCCTGACCAGAAACTGGGCAGCATACCCATCTAAGGTGCGCAGATCCCTGGGGACTTTGGAGATCAATTCCTCAATGCCAGACTTCCTAAGTAACTCCAGAATCTCCAGTGCAGCCGAATTCCTGGTGGAATAGAAGTCAACCACCATCTCCGATTTGAGCTTTTTGCACACATGATCAGGGTCGAAGTTGCATTTGGGTGTCATTTCTGTGAGAGAGAGAGAGAGAGAGAGAGAGAAGGAGAACTTGCAGAGAGAGAGAGGTTAGGGTTTGAGAGTAAGAAAACGTGAAAAGACAGAACGAAAAATTTTAGTTTAAATAGTAGAAGACGCGTGGATTTGAAAATTAATGAAGTGTGAATGCGTGTAATTGTAAAATTTAATTTTAGGGAACAAAATAAATTTTTGAATTGATTGACATATTGCACTATTGTTAAATCTGACGGCCACGATTAAAAGGCGAATTACAGATTTAATGTAGTGCGTGGGCATGGTCATTGGGACTGGGATCGAGGGGGTATTGTGGCAGTCAAGGAAAAAAGCGAAATGATTGCCTATGCCCTCTACCCTAGTTTTAAATACACCCTGAAGATGAAACATTTTGAGTGTATTTATTAATTTTGAAAGTGTATCCCAATGATCAGAGGTCAGAGAAGTAAAAACATACCTGTCATCTGGTATTGTAACCAGAGGATACCATGGTTAGTCTGGTGTTACATCTCATCTGATGGAAACCCATCTGGTTCTGGTCAGATTTGACTCCAGATTTCTCTGGAATCTGTGTCTATACCTCATCTGGAATGCACCTCACCTGGTACACTCCTCATCTGGTACATACCTCATCTGGAGATGTAACTTCCCTGGTATATCTAACCTGTAGGCATGTTAGTTTGAAAATGAATAAAGGATGTATTAAAATGAAACAAGGATACTTCTCTGATGTTCCCCCTAAACCAAATCTGTCTCTGGATCCAAAAGTCCTAACTCAAAAGCTAACTCTCTGAATCTGGTTTCAGCTAAAGGCTTAGTCAAAATATCTGTTCTCTGCTTCTCTGTTGCAATCTTTTCCATCCTTATATCTCCCTTCTCAACATGGTCTCTGATAAAGTGATGCCTTATATCAACATGTTTGCATCTGGTATGAAGAACTAGATTCTGGGTGATTGCTATTGCACTATTACTATCACAGAAGATTGGAATATCCTTAGCACTAATCTGGTAGTCCCTTAACTGTTGACTAATCCAGAGTAGTTGTGAACAACAGCTGCCTGTGGCCATATACTCTGCTTCTGTGGTTGATGTAGCAACTGATGTCTGCTTCTTAGAAAACCAGGATACCAACTTATTCCCCAAAAAAATTGGCATGTTCCACTTGTAGACTTCCTATCTATTCTGCACCCACCATAATCTGAATTTGAATATCCACCTAACTCTAAGTTGTCATCTGCAGGATACCATAACCCCAAGTTTACTCTCCCTTTAAGATACTTCAATATCTTCCTAGCTGCTTCCAAATGACTTTTCTTAGGATTAGCTTGAAATCTGGCACACACACCAACTGCAAAGGTGATATCTGGTCTGCTTGCAGTCAAGTACAGAAGAGAACCAATAAGTGCTCTGTACTGAGTCTGGTCCACACTCTCTCCAGACTCATCTGGATCCATGTTGAAATTTGTCATCATAGGAATCTTGGCTGCTTTGCTAGATCCTATTCCAAATTTCTCTAACATGTTTCTAATGTACTTAGCCTGATTGATGAAGATTCCCTTCTCTAATTGCTTTACCTGCAAACCTAAGAAATAATTCATCTCACCCATCATAGACATTTCAAACTAGCTCTGCATGAGTTCACCAAACTTCTCACACAGCTTCTTGTTAGGGGATCCAAATATAATGTCATTAACATAAATTTGGACCAGAAGGATGTCCCTTCCTTCTTCTTTCCTAAACAAGGTCCTATCAATCTTACCCTTAGTAAAACCATTGTCCAGAAGAAATGAGAAAGAGTGTCATACCATGCTCTGGGTGCCTGCTTCAGCCCATAAAGAGCTTTCTTAAGCTTAAACACCTTGTCACCTTGTTCAAAACCAGGAGGTTGTTCCACATACACTTCCTCAATGAGAATCCCATTAAGAAAGGCAGATTTCACATCCATCTTGTATACTTTGAATCTCATGTGAGCAGCATATGCTAAGAACAATCTAATGGCTTCTAGTCTGGCAACAGGAGCAAAGGTTTCATCATAGTCTATTCCTTCAGACTGAGAATAGCCCTGAGCCACTAGCCTTGCCTTATTCCTAGTAATGACATCATTCTCATCTTTCTTATTATTGAAAACCCACTTAGTGCCTATCACCTTTTGATGTCTTGGTCTGTCTACCAGCTCCCAAACATCCTGTCTGGTGAATTGATTCAACTCCTCTTGCATAGCAACAATCCAATTTGAATCTTTCAGTGCCTCCTTGATGTTATTGAGCTCAATCAAGGACACATAACAACTGAATAAGGCAGCTAAGTTAAGAGTTCTCCTAGTCTGGACACCCTTAGCTGGATCTCCAATAATCAGGTCATTGGGGTGATCAACCAGGGTCCTCCTTCCCGTGGCCTTACCTGATTGACCATCTACTGCAGTTCCTTGGTGATTATCACCAACTGCAGGAGAGCTTCCCCCTACAGGAGTTCCAACCTCTTCTGGTTCTGCTCCTTGTGAAGACTTCTTCCTCAGAGAACCAGAAGATGGGTCATCATCTGAATCTGAATCTGAATCAAGAATAGGTGGATTGACCTTGATTACTCTGGGAGTAGTCTGATTCTGTGGCTTATCATAAGACTTTAATTCCACCTTGCACTCAACAGCAGATTCATAAAAAACAACATGGGGTGTTTCCTCCACACAAAGTGAATTCTTATTAAAAACTCTAAATGCTTTACTATTGTTGGAATATCCTAAGAATATTCCATCTACTACTTTAGCATCAAAAGTTTTTAATTTTGATTTCCCATTGTCATGGATGAAACACTTGCAACCAAAAACATGGATATATGAAACAGATAGGGTTTTACCTTTCCATACCTCATATGGAGTCTTATTATGTCTCTGGACAATTAGGCATCTGTTCTATGTATAACAGGCTGTGTTGATAGCTTCTGCCCAAAACCTTTGTGGTGTGTTGTACTCTGCTAGAAGACTCTCTGCAGCTTCCTTAAGGGTTCTATTCCTCCTTTCTGCTACTCCATTTTGTTGGGGTGTTCTGGCAGCAGATGTCTCATGAAAGATTCCATGTTCCTTGCAATACTCTGCAATGTGTGAATTCAGAAACTCTGATTATGCTGACTATGCTCTGGTTCTGCTCATTCTGAATTTGCTTGAATAATTATGGCAGCTTAGTGATAGTTTCATTTTTCTTAAACAAGAACACTACCCAAGTGTATCTTGAAAAGTCATCTACTATCACCAAGGTGTACTTCCTTCCACTGAAACTAAGAGGAGAAACAGGTCCAAACAGGTCCATGTGAAGTACTTGAAGTACTCTGGTTGTAGTTGTGCTCTGGACATCCTTAAAGGAGGTCTTGGGTTGTTTACCTTTCTGGCATGAACTACAAACTTGATCCTTCTTAAACACTTCATTAGGGAGACCTCGAATAAGACCTTTTCTGGCAATCTTGTTCAGTGTTTTGAAGTTAAGATGGCTCAATCTCTTGTACTATAACCAGCTGTCTTCTGCAGATCCCTTTGCAACCAGGCAAGCATTTCTTGGGCAACTGCTAAAATCTGCAAGATAAATGTTACCCTTCCTCAAGCCTATAAGCAAAATATCATTATAATCAGAAGAGAAGACAGTGCATGAATCACTAGAAAACTTCACTGAGTATCCTCTGTCACAGAATTGGGATACAGAAAGCAGATTATGCTTGAGTCCTTCAACATAGTAGACTTCATCTACAGATAAGCCATTAAAAATCAATTTTCCAACTCCTCTGGTGACTCCATAGTTGTTGTCACCAAATATCACTCTTGGCCCATTCATTGGCTTGAAATCCTGGAGATGATCTTTCTAGAATGTCATGTGCTTGGAACATCCACTATCAATGTACCACACATGTTTGCTTGAAAGTCCTTTTTCCAATGGGCTTTTATCCTCCTGCAGAGAAATCAATTAGGTCCCCTACTAGAGCTGGGTCCTGATTGGTTAGTTGCAGGTTTTGTAGGAATCCAAAGATAAAGATCATCCCTTGCTGGATGAGGAGATCTTATCTTCCTTCCAAATCTATCTACCATCACATGTCCTCTAACAATTACATATTGAGCTACTGGTCTGATAAGGACACCTTTCCTATAAACAGGTTTGGTGTACCTTTTCTCAAATCTGGCCTTAGGAATGGCCTGCCTTAAAGACATGGTCTTAAAGGTCTGGTTATAAGGGTACATCCTAGAAGAACCATCTCTGGTGTCATAACTACCCAGATCAGTTGGTTTTCTATAGATGGGTCTGGTAGACCTCCTCTGGTTCTGAAAATTGGATCTATTCTGATGATGAAATTCGTTCTGAGTTTTCCTGTTCTGGAATCTTCTTTGAGCATATCCCCTCTGAGATCCCTGATTCTGATTGAGGTTCTCTGGTTCAGTATATCTCCTTTGATATCTTCTATTCTGATTAGGTTTCCTCTTAGAGTTTCCCTTTTGAGGTCCCCCAATTTGCTTAGGTTTCACTCTTTTAGGTTTCCTCTGAGGTCTCCTAATCTGATTAGGCATCTGAACAGAACCATCAATCCTCATGGGTTCTCCTATCTGGCGTTTATGCTCTAAGATTTCCTCTTCCAGTTCAGTGAACTCATTTGGAACATCATCTATATGATCTGCAGAGTAGTCTTTATTCCAATTAGGATTTTTAACTACTCTGTAACTTTTTCTATTAGGATCCTTTTCATCCCAGATTTCTACCACTTCACCAGATCTTTCAGACATCTTGCCTTTATTGCACAAAAATTTAGTGGATCTGGTTGTAATTCCAGAATATCCTAAACCACTCTTATCATGTACTCTTTGAGAAGATCCTTGTATCATGGATACAACAGTTGAAACTTCTCTGGTCTTGGGTACTTCCATGATAGGTTGTTCAACTTGCTTACCCTTGATGAGATATTGGTATTTAGCCTTGAGCTCATTGAACTCTTCTGCCTGAGAGTTCTTCTCTTTCATGAGCTGGTCTACCAGAGTATCTCTTTCTATGACCTTTTCTTGAAGTTCAGAGACTTCTTTAGAATGGTCTTTCATGAGTTCTCTAGCAGATTTCTGCTCATTAGATAGAGACTGGACTTCAGCTCTTAGCCTACCATTTTCTTTTTCAAGTTTTTTGCAAAGTTGAACACAGTTTTGTAGATCTGATAGCATTTGCTGCATATCAGACTCTCTGGAAGCACCAGATGAAGTAGAGGATTCAGTATATTTGGAATTTGATAAGCATAGGGTAGGTTCATTTACCTCAGTGATGTCTGCCATAAGACATACACCATCATCAGATCCGAAATCAGAAGAAGAAGAACTGGAACTAGTATCCTCATCTTCTGCTTCTGCCAGTAGAGCTCTCTTGTCTGCATATCTCCTATCTCTCTTAAGTCTTTTCTCTTCTCTTTCTCTAGGAGTCAATTGAGGACAATCATAGCTGTAGTGACCAGGCTTTTTGCAGGTGTAACAGGTGTTATCTCCTCTGGGACTTGGACTTGGATCTCTCCTCCTCTGGTTGTACTCTGTTCTGGCTGGACTACTTTCTCTCCTCTGGTAGTCAGGTCTGCTAGAACTGTCATCCCTCCTCTGGTAATCTGATCTCCCAGAGCTGTTTTCTCTTCTCCTCTCTGGAGTTCTGAATCTGGTCTCCCTTGAGTCACCAGATGTTCTTTCTTTATCTGCGGCTTTGAAAGAAGTCTTCCTATCTATAGTAGATTCCTTCCAATGCTTTTTGTACCTGCCATATTTAGAACTCATCTTATCAAGTTTACGGGTTAGAAGTGCTACCTGCTCCTTGAGACTCAAGTCGTCTGCAGTAGACTCATTTGGCTTATCATCTGTCTTGATAGTTGAGGAAAATGCAACTCCTTTCTGGCCAGAAGAGGAAACCTCTTCTGTTTGATCCTCTTCTTGAAGATCATACTCGTAAGCTTTGAGATCAGATAGCAGAAGATGGTGATCCAGAGTGTTGAGATCCTTGTTATCTTTAATCACTGTCACTTTGATTCTCCACCTACTGGTTAGTGAACGCAAAATTTTACTATTAATTTCCTTTTCAGAGTAGGTTTTATCTAAGGCACTAGCCTTGTTAAGGAGATTTGTAAGACGCATATCCAGCTGGCCAATGGTCTCGTCTGGTTTCATCTTAAATGTGTCAAACGAGTGTTGAACAGCTTGGAGTTTGTTGTCCTTAATCTTCTCTGTTCCTTCACAGAGCAAGGCAAGTTTATCCCACATCTCTTTGGCAGTGGCACAGGTTCTGACTTTTTCTATCACCTCCTTTGTGAGTGTGTTAATGATTTCAGTCCTTGCCACCTGGTCCAAGTTGTATAACTTTCTCTCATCATTTTCTAGCTCGTCTTTCTTCTTGAAGATCTTCTGTTTGGGAACTCTGTCCTCAGCAGCTTTCTGGGCAGATTCACTTGTTTCTTCTCTGGACTCTGACCTGCCACTATCAATAGGAGTCCAGTAAAATTGAATTGGGCCACTCTCTACCACATCTAACATGCAGTGATGGATAGCTCCAAGATGATTACTCATCATGAAGCTCCAGTGATTGTAATCCTCAAAGGAGAATTCTGGTAACTTGCGGCTCTTATATGAAGATTTTGAAGACATTCTTACTCAATAAAAATTTACCAAGAAATTTGATCAAACAAGAGCAATAGATCTGCCCGGTGACCACTAAAAAGTGTTACAAAGCAGTGGTCTTGGACACACTGCTCTGATACCACTTGTTGGTCCCACTAAGTAGATTAATTGCGGAAGCTTTTTATGTCTTTTGACAAGATCTTTTATAAGAGCACTAGATAAATTAAGACAAAATTGAAGAAAGCAGTAAATGGACCAGATTTATAGTGGTTCGGATTTAAATATCCTATGTCCACTCTCCCTTTGATCAAAAGGGGTCTCACTAACCAACCAACGAACCACTTACGTACTGGAATTGTGAAGTACCAGTTCCTTCTTACAAACTCTTTAGATCTAACTTCGATCTGAAGTCTACATCCTTCAACCTTTTCTTAGAGATGAACAGGCTGAGATCCAACTACTCCTTTAAGAGTATATATGTGAGTTAAGAACAATAAGAGTGCTTAAGAGTGATAAAATAAAGGCTTGGAATGTGTCTTCTTGCGCGTGAGAATCTAGAGCCTTTCTTTTAATCTGCACTCTTGTATTTATAGAGGTGATTAGGGTTTAGCCATTGGAGAGCTAATCTAATCAGATCCTCTATTTAGGGAAGCTTTCAATCAATCAATTCCCTAATTGATTGATTGGGTTGGTGGGATCCTTGGATTGATTGACTTCAAAACTTTCCAATCCGATCTTGTTGACTTGATTTAAATCACCAACGGTCAAGTGCTTCCAATGCCTAACTCCGATTCTTTCCAGAGAAGGCAGGACCAAGTACCAGGTAGCCTCAATGTCTTCTGGTCTGGATCTGGTCAAGAACCAGAATACTCAGTGGAATCAATAGATGATTCTGAGCATCTTTTGGTTCACCAGACTCATCTGGTCTAGGGAAGGTTCTATGCCTCTGGTCAGTCTCATCTGGTGAAGTCTTCTGGTGGAGTCCTCCGGTGAAGTCCTCTGGTGAAGTCCTCTGGAGGGTCTTCTGGTAGGTCTTCTGGTGACTCTTCTGGTGAAGTCTTCTGGTCTGGCAGTTCCCCCTAGACTAAGTCCTAATCTATTTCCTCATCCGGCTAACAGGTCCAGATGGTCCTATTACATTTTCTGATTTGTTTTAACTCATCAAAACTAACAACTTTTATCCTAACATAGCAAATTCTACCTACTTACAGAAAACAACTGTTGATGATCGTATCTAATCGTGGGGATTAGTGGTTGTTCTTGTTTACTAATTAGGTCACCAAATAATTACGTGTGATTGATCACTAACGTAATTAGTGAATACGAAAATTAGATAGATTGGAAATAAATACGTAAGTCGATTTCGTATTTAATTCGTATGTTTGATAATCGAGGTGATTTGGATGTATAATCGAAGTTTGGACGTGTATATTAATTTATGCTTTTTATTAGCTGAAAATCAAGTTGTTTATACATGTTTCCCTAGCAGGAGGTGTATAAGACCTTTGACCTCCCTAACATGCATGTGTGACACATGAAGTTTGACTAGTTTGACCTTATCTAAACTAAATTATATCCTTTTGTACTGGACTTGCTCATATTCAAGAGTTGTTCATCCTGTTGGGCTTGTCCTTGAGGAGTCTTTAGCTTGATTTTTTTGGTCATCATTCTTGATAATTTGATATCTTGATATTGTAATCAATGTGCTAGATATGCTCGCCGGGGCATCATCTAGGTCCACGTGGTCTCTTGGCTTAAAGATGTTCGCCTGATCATTATTGCTCACCTAGCAAGATCTGTTCGTTTATCATTTCCAGCTTAACCTGGTTTTATTAGTGTAATTTTACCTTAAGTGCGGGCACATTGGGTAATTATGTTCGCCCGGATGGTATTTATGCTCGCCTATCAACAATTTCCCCCTTGCCAACCATTGTGTTGTGATGAAGCAAAGTGAGCAACTTACGGGCTGGCAATTATTCGGAGTTATGAAGGCGAGTTGATCTTATTTGGAGCGAACTACTTGATACGGGCGGATTATCATGGTCGGGCAGACTTAGACGGGCGACGATTGGAATACTAAGGCCTGGGTACGGCTCGAGGTGTAACGTGGGCGAAATGATTGTCGTCGCTCATGCGCACGCGAAACCGAGGTGATGCGCCTCCAATCTTGTCGGGGTAGGGCTGCACACGCTCGCTATTTGCAAATCAGTCCTCACATATTTAATTTTGTTCGCCTGGCACCCCGTTTTCACCCTTGCTATAAAAGGACAAAAAATTCAATTTCTCACTTTTACTGTTCAATCTCAACGCGAAACTTGGCACTTTTTTCCCTTTGAATTTCCGGTGATTATCTTCTTCATCTCCAGCGATGTTTCTTCTGTCTCCTTGAGTATTTAAGGTAAAAATCCTCTTTCTCTTTTTCTTTCCTTGTTTAATTTCATAGCCGTTAGGTTAAAAACACCCAAAAACCTAAACTCCGCCGCTTGCATCCGCAAACCACCGTTGCTCATCCACCGGAATCCACCATTAACACCATAGCAAGCTCTTTAATCACCATCTCCACAACAAATTTTGATCTAGATGTCCTCGCACTCGGAAACTGGTTCTTATCCACCTCGCAAGCTACCCATCGGTGGATCTGAACTCAGATCCTGAGGTGGCTTCAGTTGTACGCTCCGTGGGCTCAGGAGCTCGCCCATCTGGGGAGAGAGTAATGCGAGAAAATCCTGCTCGCCAAGTTGAAGAGGAGACCAACTCTGACCTCCACGAGGACGAGGAGGAAATTGAGGTGCAACAGCCTGCTAAACCGGACGAACTGACCTGGGAGTACCTGAGGAACATTCAATTCCCCATCCAGATCCCATCGAGCATTAAATTCCGATCGCAGTTGCTCACCAGGTCGACTGGAATGAGTATGAGAGGGAGTACTCCAACCATTTCACAGTTCCTGCCCGCGGGAGACGAAAACTTAAAGCTACCGAGTACGCGGCAAGCTGCATTATGTCCGCGATTACCGAGGAGGAGTTGCCCGCAATTTGGAGGGAATACAAAATTCCTTACGACGTGCACATGTACACCCCTCTCACCAATGATAGAGCTAATCGCCCACCTCGCGGGCTCACGGCGATCAACTTAGCCACACTTAATGCTGGGGTTACCTTACCACTGCATCCATTAATCGGCAAGTTCTTGGAGCGAACAAATCTGGCCATTACCCAACTCACTCCTGTTGGGTGGATGAACCTTATGTCGTTAATGTTTCTATGCGCTCTTGAGAGATATCCCAACAAGTTGTCCGCCAAGAAGGTCAACTATCTAATGATACCAACTACCTGTACCGAGGAAGAGGCGGGCTGGTACTACCTCAAGGCACGACCAAACTTGAGGCTGGAGGAGGGCATTCCAGAAAAAGTGCGAGATTGGAAGCACGACTGGTTCTGGATTGGTGGGGACTGGCGTGCTTCTGCTCGCCCTTATGGCGGCCCTGAGCGTATTAACTCTCCGGCAGAGTTAGGGACTTGATTCGTGAGTCTTATCGCTTTTCAATATTAAGAGTGATAGGACTAATTTTAATCTCCTTTCCTTTTGTTTCAGGTCCCAAGAATCTCAAGTGGCGAAGTGCCAAAGATAGCGTGGACGATCAGTTCTTGTTCACCGTTAGCCTGATAGCCCTCCGTCGCCAAGAAGACCGCAGCATTAGCCACCTCAGTCTCGAATCGACCAGAAGGGTAGCTCGCTTCACCACTTATCCTCACAACCTTGAGGCTCAAGCCCACCCGAGGGTAAACTTTCTCGATCTTGGCGACTGTTCGCACTTTTATGTTGTACCATCTAACTTTTATTGTTTTTTTCTTTGTAGATCAGCTCGTCACCATTGCCCTCCATCCTTCCTATCTTATTTTAGATCAGCACGTTTGGGAAATTCCGACCAAACGAGGATGGAAGAAAGCTGACCCTTTGGTGAAGATGATCGCCTTGGCAGCCAAGGGGGGCAAAGATGATCCCTGGCAAGTTGGTGGGTCCAGCTCGGTGAAGGAACCCAATCTGATGAGCAGTCCGCCCAAGGTTGCAACTCCTAAATCAAAGAGGCTTCTTCGAGGAGACGACACTCCCGTCTCCGATACTGAGAAGGCGGCCAAAAGAGCAAAAGTCGCCCAAGGGAGTGGGGCTGCTCCTGCCCGCCCAACCGAGCCTGAAGGGGGGCGAACTCCCTTACTGGAGCAACGTTCAGAGCAGCATCTGGTTGCTGGTGCTCCCGAAGGACAAGTGAGACTTGTCTCCGACCCTACTTATCTTGGCTGGGATAAGGGTCAGTATGATGCATAAGTGGTTCTTCATTATGAACTTTTTTTTCAACACTCTTTCCTTGTACTTGTTGTAGGTATGAGCCCGAACATTATCCCGGGCGATCAAATGTGGTACACCAGTTCGCTTGCTCGAAGGTGCCCACTATGTTTCGCAAAATCCCGGACTCCTTTGTCCGTCGCACCTTTGAATCTGTTGCTCGTGGCTGGAGCAAAGAGTTAAATGAAACCGTGAAAACACAAATACCTTAGGATAATGGTCGCCTGTGTATCATCGAGGCAGGCAACACCTTGGTCGCCGTTCAAAGGCTGGTCGACCAAGTTGAGGACCTAGAGAGGATGCCCGGCAACACATGGCCACTGTCAGCCGAATTGCCAAGGAGAGGAATGAGACCAAGGCGGAGGCCAAAAAATTGGTGGCTAACCTTGAGGATAAGGTTAAGGCCCACCAAACAAGCGAGCAGCATGCCCTCGACTTGCATGTCAAGGTCTCCGAGGAACTGAAGCTCAAATCGGCCGAGAACGAATAGCTGCACGCCGAACTCGTCTGTGCTCAGCAGCAGAAAGATGTCGCTGAGAAGTTTGCCACATAGGCAACAACCAAGATTTCTAGCCTTGAAGATCAGCTCGCCAACTCCATTACTCCAGAAGAGCTTATTCCAAAGATGGAGGTGGGCTCTATCATCGGCTTCGTGACGACCTATGCTGAAAGCATCCGGATCGCAAATGAGTTCAAAGCTCAATATGTGGTTGAGGAGATTGGCAAGTAACTAACGAACTTCATCGAATCCAATCCTCCTGCCTCGGGTACAACTCTCCAAATCGGAGACCTGCCTGATTATGGGGTCAAACTTGACTTCATCGACCCGGGTGTTATAATTACAAGCCCTGAGAACGAGGAAGAAGAGGCTGCTGAGGTCGAGCATACTGAGCCAGTCGACCAAAATGAGAAACATCGTCAAGAGCGAGCAGACACTGAGGGGTTGTTCGCCGAGCTCACAGAAGATATCCCCATCGATCCATCTATATTTGGGGTGCCTCTGGAAGACCCTAAGGATGATAACATTCCTCCTCCTGCCAGGCAGGGTTTTTAGGGAGTAGGATTAGTTAGGTCTTCCTTTGTATTTTTTCTTCTGTCGTTGTTGTTCGCTCCTTTAAGGAGTTTATTTTTGTAACTTTTTTTGGGCGATTATGCCTTGTTATTAATGAAACAACTTTTGCTCGATTTATTTTCTTTACATTAATTGTTCTTTGCATTTATATTCATGCTTAACAATCTTAATGTAGTTGGGCTTTGTTCCTTAAAAACTTTTGCCTTAGAAACTTGATGGGCTTTGGCCTTAGGCCATGTTCATTTATAAATGTACAGCCTTTGATGGGCTTGATTGTATAACCAATTTGTGCCTTGAGCTTGAATCTCCTTTGAACAAACAAGTTATGATTGAACTTGCTTTCAAAAATTACAAGTATAAATGATGACCTATTCCACAAACCATAATAAACCAAGTTGAAGTTGTTCGACCTATACATTTTGTCAAACAATCAACTTATCAAAATGCATAATTTACATCTAAAGTCAGAGTAGCTCGACCACTATACACTTTTGTCAAGCTAACTTTGAACTTATCTACAAAATAAAGTATACAAGAGGGAACAAGTATTTGATCGCAAACAGTTCGACCAGACAAGGTTTGCTCGACCACCAACACTTCACAGGATTTTTCAAGAAATTAGGCAAGTTTTTGGATCTTACTTGCACATACGCAGCCTTAGCTCGCCCCTGTGACATAGTAGCTCACCTATTGGAAATACTTCTTCAAGTTGGCCGCATTCCAGGAATATTGGGCCGAGTTACCGTCTAAATCTTCGATGTCATATGCACCATTGGGTAACCTGTCCATTACCCTATATGGACCCTCCCAAATCGGGCCAAATATGCCTGGAGGTGGAGCGAGCTTTTTTCTCAAGACGAGGTCACCAGCCTCGAATTCTCTTACTCTAACTTGAGAATTATAGTAACGCTCTGCCCTTTGTTTATATGTTGCATTTCTTAGTTCAGCTGTAATTCTTTTTTCTTCGAGCAAATCTAGCTCGACTGATAGGGCAGAACTGTTCGCCACTTCTTCAAAGTTGGTCGTTCTTAATGTTTTGGTCTTCAATTCAACTGGGATGACTGCTTCAGTTCCAAATGCTAGTGCAAAAGGTATTTCTCCGGTGCTAGACCTGGGAGAAACTCTGTATGCCCACAGTACATCTGGCAATTCTGTAGACCACTTACCTTTGCTTTCTGTTAGCCGTATTTTAAGAATATACTTGATTATCTTGTTGACGACTTCTACTTGACCATTTGACTGTGGATGGTAGGGGGTTGAATAGTGCTTTCTGATCCCCCACTTGGTGCAGAAGTTCCGAAGCTTTTTCCCATCAAACTGAGGACCATTGTCTGTCACTAGTGTTTGAGGAATTCCGAACCGGCAGACAATGTTCTTCCAGATGAAGTCGATCATTTTCTCTTGAGTAATTTTGACTAAAGCTTCGGCCTCTACCCACTTGGTATAGTAATCTACAGCTACGACGGTGAATCATACATTTCCTTATCCTGGCGGGAAAGGTCTGATAATATCCATCCCCCACCGTGTAAATGGCCAAGGACTGGAAACCGAAACTAGCTCTTGAGCATGTGTGTGAATGTTTGGGGTAAAGATTTGACATCGGTGACAAGCTCTGGCTACCTGGATTGCATTTTTTTGTAAGGTCGGCCAATAATAGCCTCGCCTTATCGTTTTATATACCAAAGCTTGCCCCCTGACTTGAAGCGATGATACTAACTTCTACTAGTCGCTTACCCGCAAGCGGACGGGTTCACTGTAGTAAGAGTAAGTATAATGACCAAGTATTATCGAACCCACGAGATGGAGTGTATGCGAACAGATCCCTGAAGATCTACGCGTCGTAGCTAATATGAGTGTAATGTTTTTTGATTTTTTGAAAGAATTAATTATAAACTAAAATAAACTAGTTAAACTAAAGAGCGAACTAAACAATTTAACTAAGGAGTGTTTTCAAATATGAGATGGTGATGCTCAGGATAGGAATCCCTACGTATACTAACGGAGCAGGTACATAATCAAAATAACCGTGACGTACAAGAATTAACCTAAGTAAAAGAATGCAAGATGAAAGCTCAAGATTTTAACCCTAATACTTTATCCTAACACTCGACTTCACTAATCTACTAACAAGTTAATAGACTGTGCTTAATTAATGAGACCCTAATTTAACTAAGGTGATGCGGTCGTCCTCCTTAGATAAACCGGTAGATTAATTAACCCTTTCTAAACCCTCTCAATAAGTCTACTCGTTGTTAAAGAGTGATACGGTCGTCCTCTCTCTAACACTTTTCGAACAAAATTCAAGAATAAAGTTAAGATTGATTTTAAGAATTCATTAATTAAGAGAGTTAAAACCTAACGTCACGAATTACCCTAATTACATACTCACAACCTACTTCTACGAGTTCATCCTACCCTAAGCATGCAAGGGTTTTAGCCTAACATGGTTGTTTGAATAATAAAAGCAATCACAAGAACAATAATCATATGCATAATTAAATTAACGAAAGAAATCAAGAAAATAAACGAAAGAACAAATTAAAGTCTCTAAAGAAATATATATAAATCTGAAAAACTAGGGTTTATCGTCTCAAAGAGTAAAGAAAGAAAGAATTAATCTAATACGTTCAAAAGAAATACTAAAACTAAGAATTCATAAATTAAAACCTCGATTACAACGTATAAAACTCTTCCAATCTCCTTCCCAAGCTTTCTCCTCGCTCAAAATATGTAAAAATATGTGTTGGTATGTGTTGATATGCTTGGAAAAAGGTATAAATAGGCTTGGGATCGAATTTGGGTGTTCATGGGCCAAAATACGCGTCAAGATCGAGTATAGGTCGAGTAAAACTACTCAACCTGTTGCAGCTCGAGTGCACTACTCGAGTGCTCGAGTAGTGGCTACTCGAGCTACTCTGCTCGAGTACTTTTCGGCAGTTGTACACATGTTCGTAAAATCTTCATATCTCCTCAACCGGGAGTCCGTTTTGGCCGATTCAAAGTCCTACGAACTTCTCTTTTCACCCTCTATCCATCTATGAAAACAAAAGGGACAAATTCATCAGTTTATAGAAATGATACTCAATTGACTCCAAACACTCATAAAAATTACTCAAAACATGGGCAAATCGGGCACCAAAACATAACAATTTCACGCCTAATCAACCCCCCCAAATTTACCATATTGCTTGTCCTCAAGCAATGAAATAATAAATCAAGTGAAATTGTTAGGAATGAGTCAAAGAATCAAATCATGCAAGCAAATGAACTCGAGCTTCAACGATCGATCACACATATACTCACTCACTTTCCTTCATCATACTCATGCAACAACAGCAAGAACTCTCAAGATCAAACATGGATGTGCACTCAACGATGTGTTTCACTCCCTCACAAGTGTATAACAATGATCAAGAGACTCACTCAAGCAATCAATCACACAAATTGGCAGCCATAGGCTTGTAAGCGCTCTCAACTCCGACCATACTCTAGAAATCAATGCCGATCAAAAAGGACTTTTCTCAAGGTTGTAATGTAGGCTCTTTGGACAGGTGGGAATCAATATGGTAAAGTGACTCAAGTGAATGGAGAATAGAAAATCAGACTTCGATACTTCGAGATTAGGAACAGACTACTTCAAGCATATTCAATCAACAAACTTTCAATTCCAATTCTCTCAACACTTCAATTTCTTTCTTTTTTTCTTTCTCACTCTTTCACTTTTTTTTTTCAATCACTTCACTTTTTTCTTCTTTTTCGCACAAACACATGAGCTCATTTTTTTTCTTTACCTCATTCTCAATTCGTTTTTTCTATTTTTCCCACATCTCATAACTTCATCACTCCTTCTTCTCATATTCACTCAACAAACAACCTATTCCTTTTTCAACTCAATTCACTCCCTTCACATTCACACTTTTCCTATTCTCCACTCAAATTGGGACAAAAAGGATTAAGAACTTGGAATAGTGTTTAAATGTGCTAGCAAATAAAATTAGGCTTAAAGGCTCAACGGGGCTAGCAAGGGATACATGTCATTGGTAAGGAAAATTTTGGCTAAGTGACTCACTCAAATCAAAGATGGCCTAAGATCTTATTCGGCATATCAAACTAGACACAATCAAGAAGCAAGAGCATGCACAAGTTCTAGCATCCTCTAAGGTGACGATCCACTCACAAATGAAGAGATTAATTCATGCATCAAAATCTCATAAGGCTCAAGTCTCACGGCTTTCACATCCATGCTAGTCTAGTGCATTCTCACAATCATCACACAAGCACTCAAAAAGAAAACTCGTAAGTATACTAGTTCTCTCTCAAATCCACTCTAACTCACCTACTCACACAAAACAATTCCTAACTCCAATCCACAAATCACCCTTCTCATCAAATCATACTCAAAGATAGCAACCAACAAGCATAAGATGATTGATAGGCATGAAATATTGAGTAACAAAACAAACCAAAATCAGCCCAAGGAGCTCCTCAAGGCACCAAATAACTAACTCAACTCCAAGATAAGGGGTGCTCCGGTGTAATGTAACAAGAAAACATAAAAAAAAACACCACCCCCCCAAACTTCGACCTTGCGAAGAGGTCTAAGTTTGGGGTTGTGGGTTACCTCAACCAAACAATTCAGTTTCTCTTCATCAACTTGGCACGCTCCCTTGCTTGAGTTGGTTCCTTCAATCTGAATAACTCCATGATACCTTTACTCCTTTAGAGACAAGCCTACAAGCAACTCACTCAAATACGAGGTTAAACATACGACTCAAAATAACTCCCTAATAACTAAAAAAACTCAAAACAAATAGAAAATAATGGGTTGCCTCCCATTCAGCGCTATTTTTAAGGTCCTCATGCCGGACCAAGCTCAAAGGAGCTTATGGGACATCATACTCAAATTTACCTCCCTCACTCTCATAAGAGTGGTGTTTGAATTTCTTTCCTTGTTGTCCCTCCATCATGAACTCTTTTGCTTCCTTCCCCACCTCAAGTGGTATAGGTCTCAACTCATTCTCACCTTTATCTGGAGGAGTCTTACTAATCAATTTCTTGAATTTTGACTTCTTCTTCTTAACTCCTCATTTTCCCTCTAGCTGGACCACGTCCACACTCTTCACTTCTTCATCCTTCAACTTCCTCACTTTATCCCTATCAAAATAATCAAGAACATAATGCTCATGGGTTAAATTATCAAGTGAAGGATTATAAAATTCATGAATATGAGAAGGATTAGGGATAGGAGGTGTGTCTTCAACACTAGGATCAATGGCATCCATGCAATACAAACTCTCATCCTCCTTCGGGTGCTTCATGGCTTCATATAGGGAAATCTTCACTTCTTGATCATCAACCTTCAATGTAATCTTCCCATTTGCCACGTCTAGCACCATCCCCGCCGTAGCTAAGAACGGTCTTCCCAAGATTAGGGGCACGTGCTCATCTTCCTCCATCTCTAGCACTACAAAGTCGGCTGGAAAAATGTGATCTTCAACTTTCACGAGGACGTCTTCAACCACACCTTGAGGTCGAGTAATAGACCGGTCGGCAAGTTGAAGCGTCATCATTGTGGGTTGAAGTTCACCACCTTCCAACTTCTTGAAAAGCGACAAGGGCATCAAATTAATGCTCGCCCCGAGGTCGCACAACACTCCTTTCTTAATCCCGTTTCCGATATCACAAAGAAAAGTGAAGCTCCAGGGATCCTTCAGCTTTGGAGGAAGCGCCTTGTGCACTAATGCACTCACCTCGTGGTTCAACTGCACCAACTTCGGCTCATCCACTCGCCGCCTTTTCGCGATCAGGTCCTTCAGAAACTTCGCATAGTTGGGCATCTATTCCAAAGCATCATAAAAAGGGATATTAATATGCAATTGTTTAAACACATCAAGGAACTTAGCGAATTTCTCATCAAGCTTCTTTTTCATGAAGCGTTGTGGATATGGGACGGGTATCGCAGATTTGGGTACCCCACATTCATCTTTCTCGGTCTCTTTCACTTTCTCCCTTGCTTCCTTTGCCTTCTTCCACTTAGGAACTCTCTCACCCTTCTCAATGCCTTCCTCTTCAAGCTCTTTGCTCGCTTGAGTGCTTTCACCCTCAACCTTCTTCTCAATCCCTTCACTTTGTATCCCCTTCTCAACAGTAACACCTCCATCTTTCTTGTGTTCTCTTTCCCCCATCTCAACTTCCCCTTGGGGCGTCTCAGAATCAGCAGGCATCTGAGGACCTTCATAGTTGGTTCCACTTCTAAGCTGGATCGCCTTGCAATGCTCTTTCGGGTTCCCTTCCGGCATGGAAGGATATTTTCTCGGCTCTCTATTCAACGACTTTGCAATCTGGCTCATCTGGAACTCTATAGAAGTGAACCTTCGATTTTTCTCTTGTTGAGTTCTAGTCCACTCAACGTTCATCTTCTGGAGCTCTTGATCACGTTGATCACAATTTTTATGCAACTCTTTCACATCGTACTCCAAGGATGACAACCTCTTACTTCCTTCCTCCACCTTCTGTAGAATCGCTCTCAACATCTCCTTAGTCGATGCACCGCCTTCTCTACCCGGAGGCTTTGAACCTGGGTCAACACCCGGAGGAACTGTAATACCCGCCTTCGGGTTAGCATATGAGAAGTTCTCATTCTTTCTCCATGTGTTTTGAGGAGGCTGCTGGCCTCCTTGAAATCCTTGTGTGTTCCTCCATTGATTTTGAGGCGGCTGTGGCCCTGGAGGTACAAATGGCTGACCATAAGAAGGTCTTCCAAACTGATTTCCACCTTGGTAGCCATTCTGATTGTAATACGAACCTCCCATGTAATTGGCTACCTCTTGCTGTCCACTTGGCTGGTCTACTCTATCATTCTCTGCTGCATGCTCTCCAACCAAATTCTTCCCCAACTCGAGGTTGTTGATCTTCTCCATCATGGCCATCAACAGCCTTCTCGTTCCTTCACCTTCTTTCTCCTCCAACTTGCAAACTCTCTGGAACTTAGGATCCTCGTTCCAAGCACCAGCATTCGTGACAATGTTGTACACGATCTCTCTACATCTCGCTATCCCTTGGTTCAGAAAAGCTCCACTCGCACATGCATATAAATGGGCTTGGCCAGCCTTGCTGGCTCCACTGTAGAAGAACGCCATAATATCTCCCTCGTTGTACCCGTGTTGCGGGCACTCGATCAACATATTTGAGTATCTCTCCCACACTTGGCGTAAATCCTCTCCAGACTTCTGGCCAAAGGAAGAGATCTCAATTCTCGCTTTAATCGTTCTCGATGGAGGGTAGAATCGCTCGAGGAACAGACGCTCGAGCTCGGCCCATGTGGTTACACCTCCCCGCGGGAGCGTGTTGTCATACCACTCTTTAGCTATTCCCGTAAGTGAGAATGGGAACAGCCTAAGCCTCTTGGCATCTTCAGACATGCCATTGTAATTGAATGTGGAGGCTATCATGAGGAAACTCCTCAAGTGAGTGTGAGGATTCTCCTTCCCGATCACCCCCTTGAACTGATTCTCGGTCAGCAGCTTTAGAATTCCCTGGGAAATTGAGAAGTTATTTGCCTCAACAGGAGGCAATGCCACTCCATCATAGTACCGTTATGGCTGCGCAGCAAACCTCCCTCGTCGAATAGCCATATTGTGATCTACGTTCTGAGGAACGTGTTGAGGATTAGCAGCAGGTACTGGTACTTGTTGGGGTGGTGGTGGGTAAACAGGTGGTTGATTATAGACTGGAGGTGGAGGATACGGGTATGGTGGGTAAGGATAAGGTGGGTAAGGGTAGGGTGGATAGGGTAAGTTGTTTTGTGGTATGTTAGGATTTGAGTAAGCAGGATTGTTATGAGGATTTTGGACCATGCTATGAGCTGGGCTATTTTGTATCTGAGTACCCGGGTTTTGGCTCTGGCTCTCTCCTAACGAATCTTGATTCTTGCTGGTATTGTCACCAGTGACGTCAACCCGGTTCAATGCCTGATTGAACTCATTCTCGGCATCATCCAACTCATTAGTGATGTCCATCGGTTCTTTCTCTCCGGCAGCGTTCATCCTTCTTAAGAAGGCTCGGTTCCTTCTAGCTATCGTCTCAGGGTCCAACGGTATTCTCTCTTCGCTCGTATTGCCTTGTGAGCGTGTTTTCATAAACCTGACACACTAGCAGAAGGATCAAAACGCAACTGCCGAATAAATAAAAATAAAAAATAAAAAAGAAAAGAAAGCACTCACTACTAACTACTAAGCTATCGACAAGTCCTATTCAAAAAGCATACAACGCCATCCCCGGCAACGGCGCCATTGACTTGATGCGAATATACTAACTTCTACTAGTCGATTACCCGCAAGTGGACGGGTTCACTGTAGTAAGAGTAAGTATAACGGCCAAGTATATCGAACCCAAGGGACAGTGTATATGCGAACAGATCCCTGAAGATCTACGCATCGTAGCTAATATGAGTGTAATGTTGTTTTTGGGTTTTTTAAAAGATTAATTAAAACTACACTAAACTAATTAAACTAAAGAAATAAAGAAGCGAATTAACTAAGGGTTGTGTTCTAATGAGAGATGATGATGCTTAAGATAGGAATCCCTACGTATACTAACGGAGCAGGTACATAATCAGAATAACTGTGACACACAAGAAATAACCTAAGTCTAAGAATGCAAGGTGAAAGCTCAAGATTCTAAACCCTAATACTTTACCCTAACACTCGACTTCACTAATCTACTAACAAGTTAATAGATTGTGCTTAATTAATAAGACTCTAATTTAACTAAGGTGATGCGGTCGTCCTCCTTCGCTAAACTGGTAGATGAATTAACCCTTCCTAAACCTTTTCGTTTAGTCTACTCGTTGTTAAAGAGTGATACGGTCGTTCTCTCTCTAACACCTTTCGAACGAAATTCAAAAGCGAAGTCTAGATTAATTTTAAGAATTCATTAACCAAGAGAATTAAAACCTAATGTCACAAGTTACCCTAATTACGTACCCACAACCTACTTCTACGAGTTCATCCTACCCTAAGCATGCAAGGGTTTTAGTTAGACATAGGTTTAACGGAAATAATAACGATTAAATAAGTAACGAAAAAGAACATGATAATTTAGACGAAGAACAGATCAAACATAAACTAGGGTTTAACTAATTGAAAGAATAAACTTAAATTAACTCAATGAATTAGGTCTCAACGTGTTCAAGAACGAAAATATTAAGAAACAAAACTCAAAAGTAAAATCGTAATTCGAATTCGTAATGAGAACCTCAAAAACGTAATAGTAAACTTGCTTCTCCTCTTCCTCTCTAAAAACGAACTCTAAATCTCGTGGTGGTAAGTGGGTAAGCAGGGTTGTTCAGAGGATTTTGGACAAAATTCTGAGCTGGATTGATAACGTTTTGTGCACCCGGGTTTTGGCTCTGACTATCCCCTAACGGATCTTGGTTCTTACTGGTGTTGCCATCAGTGCCGTCAACCCGGTTCAACCCCTGGTTAAACTCATTCTCGGCATCTTCCAACTCATTAGTGATGTCCATTGGTTCTTTCCCTAAGTCGGCAGCGTTCATCCTTCTCAAGAAAGCTCAATTCCTTCTAGTTATTGTCTCAGGGTCCAACGGTATTCTCTCTTCGCTCGTATTGCCTTGTGAGCGTGTTTTCATAAACCTGACACTCTAGCAGAAGGATCAAAACGCAACTGCCGAATAAATAAAAATAAAAAATAAAACAGAAAAGAAAGCACTCACTACTAACTACTAAGCTATCGACAAGTCCTATTCAAAAAGCATACAACGCCATCCCCGGCAACGGCGCCATTGACTTGATGCGAATATACTAACTTCTACTAGTCGCTTACCCGCAAGCGGACGGGTTCATTGTAGTAAGAATAAGTATAATGACCAAGTATTATCGAACCCACGAGATGGAGTGTATGCGAACAGATCCCTGAAGATCTACGCGTCGTAGCTAATATGAGTGTAATGTTTTTTTATTTTTTGAAAGAATTAATTATGAACTAAAATAAACTAGTTAAACTAAAGAGCGAACTAAACAATTTAACTAAGGAGTGTTTTCAAATATGAGATGGTGATGCTCAGGATAGGAATCCCTACGTATACTAACGGAGCAGGTACATAATCAAAATAACCGTGACGCGCAAGAATTAACCTAAGTAAAAGAATGCAAGATGAAAGCTCAAGATTTTAACCCTAATACTTTATCCTAACACTCGACTTCACTAATCTACTAACAAGTTAATAGACTGTGATTAATTAATGAGACCCTAATTTAACTAAGGTGATGCGGTCGTCCTCCTTAGATAAACCGGTAGATTAATTAACCCTTTCTAAACCCTCTCATTAAGTCTACTCGTTGTTAAAGAGTGATATGGTCGTCCTCTCTCTAACACTTTTCGAACGAAATTCAAGAATAAAGTTAAGATTGATTTTAAGAATTCATTAATTAAGAGAGTTAAAACCTAACGTCACGAATTTCCCTAATTACGTACTCACAACCTACTTCTACGAGTTCATCCTACCCTAAGCATGCAAGGGTTTTAGCCTAACATGGTGGTTTGAATAATAAAAGCAATCACAAGAACAATAATCATATGCATAATTAAATTAACGAAAGAAATCAAGAAAATAAACGAAAGAACAAATTAAAGTCTCTAAAGAAATATATATAAATCTGAAAAAACTAGGGTTTATCGTCTCAAAGAGTAAAGAAAGAAAGAATTAATCTAATACGTTCAAAAGAAATACTAAAACTAAGAATTCGTAAATTAAAACCTCGATTACAACGTATAAAACTCTTCCAATCTCCTTCCCAAGCTTTCTCCTCGCTCAAAATATGTAAAAATATGTGTTGGTATGTGTTGATATGCTTGGAAAAAGGTATAAATAGGCTTGGGATCGAATTTGGGTGTTCATGGGCCAAAATACGCGTCAAGATCGAGTATAGGTCGAGTAAAACTACTCAACCTGTTGGAGCTCGAGTGCACTACTCGAGTGCTCGAGTAGTGGCTACTCGAGCTACTCTGCTCGAGTACTTTTCGGCAGCTGTACACATGTTCGTAAAATCTTCATATCTCCTCAACCGGGAGTCCGTTTTGGCCGATTCAAAGTCCTACGAACTCCTCTTTTCACCCTCTATCTATCTATAAAAACCAAAGAGATAAATTCATCATTTTATAGAAATGATACTCAATTGACTCCAAATACTCATAAAAATTACTCAAAACATGGGCAAATCGGGCACCAAAACATAACAATTTCACGCCTAATCACCCCCCAGCATGATTTCCACAGGCTCTAGAATGTATATCTTCCAAAGTAGTCCTCCCCTGCCCCCTAGACAAACACTTGAGTAACGAGATTGAAAAACCTCTTTTGTATAGCTGCTCCTCTACCAGGGTATACCTGGCTGCTTGTTTCGTGATTCTTGCATCTTCAAAAGAATTGCTTGACAGTTCACCGTCTTTCAAGTATTTGGCTATAGGAGTTCTCCAATCATCGTCGTCTTTTTGTTCGACCACCTGATTTACTTCATAATCAACCGTTGAAGGTTGGGTTTTTCTAGTGATGACGATGTCTGTTAGATCTGCTGGCCCGTCACTTGTTGCTAGTCTTGCTACAGCATCAGCTTGTGTGCTGCTCGTTCGGGGTACCTATTGGATGTATACTTGATCTAACATAGATACTAAGTGAGCAACGGTTCGTTGATACTCAATCATATGTTCGTCTCTGACCTCATATTCACCTCGTACTTGGCTTACAATGAGTTGAGAATCTCCCAAAATCTGGAGTCGTCTGGCTCCGACAGCTAGTGATAAGTGGAGACCTGCAATGAGGGCCTCGTACTCAGCTTCGTTATTGGTGGCCATAAATTCGAATCTGACTGCTAAACTGAATACTTGTCGATCGGGGCTGATAAGAACTACCCCTGCTCCCGAGACCATATTTGTTGACGAACCGTCTACATAGAAATGCCATGGGTGATCTAGCCCTCTCGTCGAATTTTGGGGAAAAGTCAGCTCGACTATGAAATTGGCTAATGCTTGACCCTTAATCGTTGTTCGAGGTGCATAGGTCACTCTGAATTGGCTAATCTCTATAGACCATTTTAACTGATGGCCAGCTGTATCGAGTTGATGCAGTATTTGTCTGAGTGGGAAAGTTGTTAATACTTCGATCTGATGATAGAAAAAGTATGGTCTTAGCTTTCTCACACTCATGACCAAGGCATATGCCAACTTTTCTGTGGGTGAATACTTCACCTCGGCTTCATGCAGAGCCTGGCTGACATAATAGATGGGAAAGTGAAATTTGCCTTCTGCTCGTACCAAAATCGAACTTATTGCCACATCTGAGGCTGTCAAATACAGATAAAGCTTTTCTCCTGGGATTGGTTGTGATAGAATCTTTACGTCTCCCAGGTAGTCTTTTAGTTGTTCGAAAGCTTTCTGGCAGCTGCCCGTCCACGTAAAATTTCCTTTCTTGATAGCCTCAAAGAATGGATGACATTTGTCCCCTGATCGTGATATGAATTTGTTTAAAGCAGCTAGGCATCCTGTCAGTCTTTGTACCTCTTTGATGGAACAAGGAGGTTCCATATCAATGATAGCTTTAACTTTGGCAGGTTTAGCTTCAATTCCGCGTTTACTGACTAGGTGGTCCAAAAAATTCCCCGAATGTACCCCGAAACTGCTCTTCTTCGAGTTCAACTTTATGTTATACTTTCGGAGAATGTCGAACACTTGGGATAGATACTGAAGGTGATCTTCTTTTCGAGTACTTTTGATGACTATGTCATCAACATATACCTCCACCGTTTCCCCAATATGTTCGTCGAATATTTTGTTGACCAGCCTCTGGTAGGTTTCCCATGCATTAATTAATCCGAAAGATATTCTCTTCCAGCAGAGTAGATTCTTGTTCGTGTAGAATGTTGTATCCTCTTGGTCGTCTGGGTGCATCGGAATCTGGTGGTATCCAGCAAAAGCATCCATAAACGTAAACATTCCGTGCCCAGCTGTGCTGTCCACTAGTTTGTCAATGTGCGGAAGAGGAAAGTTATCCTTCGGGCATGCTGCATTCAGATCTGTAAAATATATGCATAGCCTCCAGGTTCAATTTGGCTTTCGCACTAACACAGGATTTGCCACCCATTGGGGACACAATGCTTGTCTGATTAAGTCATTGTCTAGTAGTTTCTTAACTTCTTCATTGAGAGCTTGATATTTATCCAGCCCGTATTTTCATCGTTTCTGATGGATTGGCTTTCGAGCCGGGTTAATATTTAGTATATGACAGGCATTCTTCGGGTTGATTCCCACCATATCTGTATGTGACCATGCAAAGACGTCGAGATTAGTTTTGAGGAATTCTGTCATTCGGGTTCTGTGGGCTCAGGAAGTTCGGACCCAATGTAAAGTTCAAGGTCTTCACAGTTTGGGTTAACTTTGATGGCCTCCAGTTCTTCAACTGGGGTTACTCGTCATTTTTGTCCCTTCCACCGTGGATTGATAATTGGCCCTTTAGGATATAGCTCATCTTCGATGTCTATGGGCTCAACACCTAGGTGGGGATCAAAATTGTCTGCTATGCTGGGAATAATTCTGGCCGGCGGGTTGGACCCTCCAAGTTAGTGTCCATAGGCATTCCATCAATAGCCGGTATCAAAGGTGATTCTGCTGCCGAGAAAATCTGTTCGCCATTGAACAGCTGTTGGTCGCCCATATGCAAGGTCTGCTCGTCTGCTTCCATCTGATTGTCGTGAGGCCCCAAAATCTCATTGAGGACCGAAGGCTCATTATCACAATGGCTAGTGGAAGCCTCCATCATTGATACTTGTCTGTCAATTGGATGCAATTGATGGAGATATTCTCGAGCCTTTCTTTGATCTCTTTTATCCCTATCTAAACAATCAAGATCATGACGCTCATAGGTTATATCATCAAGTGAAGGACTATCTAAATCATGAATAAAAGAAGGGTAAGGATTAAGAGATGTGTCTTCAATACAAGGGTCTATAGCATCAATGGAATGACAGCTCTCATCTTCCTTCGGTTGTTTCATGGCCTCATATAGGGAAATCTTCACCTCTTGATCATCTACCTTTACCGTGATCTTCCCATTCGTCACATCTAACACCATCTCGGCCATGGCTAAGAAAGGTCTTCCCAAGATCAAAGGCACGTGCTCATCTTCCTCCATGTCGAGCACTACGAAATCAGCTGGAAAATATGATCTCCAACTTTAACAAGGACGTCTTCAACCACACCTTGAGTCTAGTAATAGACCGGTCGGCGAGTTGAAGAGTCATCATTATCGGCTGAAGTTTTTCACCTTCCAACTTCTTAAATAGTGACAATGGCATCAGATTAATGCTCGCTCCATGGTCGCACAACGCTCCCTTCTTGACTTCATTCCCGATATCACATAAGATCGTGAAGCTACCGGGATCCTTCAATTTCGGGGGAAGCGCTTTGTGCACTAATGCACTCATCTCATGGTTCAGCTGCACGAACTTGGGCTCATCTACTCTCCTCCTCTTAGCTATCAAGTCCTTCAGGAACTTGGCATAATTAGACATCTGTTCCAAAGCATCATAAAAAGGAATGTTAATATGCAATTTCTTAAAGACATCAAGAAACTTGGAAAATTTTTCATCTAATTTCTTCTTCATGAACCGCTGTGGATATGAGACCGGTATCACAGATTTTGGTACTCCCCATTCATCTCGCTCGGTCTCTTTCACATTCTTCTTTACTTCTCTTGCCTTTTTCCACTTTGGAACTCTCTCAATCTCCTCAATCTCTTCTTCCTTGTCTTTACCTTTCTGGGCATCTTCTATCTCATCCTCCTTCTCAACTTCTACCTCCACTGTCTCACCTCCATCTTTCTTATATTCTTGTCCCTCCATCTCAATCTCCTTATGTATCTCCTCAAGATCAGCAGGCATTGGGGGACCATCATATTTGGTTCCACTTCTTAGCTGGATCGCCTTAAATTGCTCTTTCGGGTTCCCCTCCGGCATAGAAGGATATTTCCCAGGCTCTCTACCCAATGATTTCGTGATCTGGCTAATTTGATACTCCATCGAAGTGAACCGCCTATTGTTCTCTTACTGTATTCTATTCAGCTCCATATCACGCTGATCATTCTTCTTACTCATCTCCTTCACATCATACTCCAAAGAGGATAGCCTCTTACTACCTTCTTCCACCTTGTGCAAAATGGCACGTAACATCTCATCAGTGGTAGCACCTCCTTCTCCTCCGGGGAGTTTTGAGTCAGGGTCGACATTTGGAGGTACAATTATCCCCACTCTCGGATAACTATAAGAGAAATTTTCATTCTTCCTCCATTGATTCTAGGAGGTTGCTGGCCTCCTTGATACCCCTGAGTATTCCTCCATTGATTCTGAGGAGGCTGTGGACCCGGTGGTACAAACGGTTGACCATAAGTTGGTCGCCCCTGATAATTTCCACCTTGATAGCCATTTGGATTATAACTAGGCCCTCCCATATAGTTGGCTTCCTCATGCTGGCATCCTGACTGATCCACTTTCTCACTCACTGCAGTATTTCCCCCATTCAAATTCTGCCCAACCTCTAGATTGCTGATCTTCTCCATCATTACCATCAACAGCTTTCTAGTACCCTCACTCTCATCCATCTGATAAGCTCGCTGAAACTCTTGTGCTTCATTCCGTTGCCCCGCATTCTTGACAATGTTATCAACAATCTCTCTACACCGAGCTGCACCACAATTCAAGAATGCTCCACTAGCACATGCATCAAGGTGATCTTGACCTGTCTTGCTGGCTCCACAGTAGAAATAAGCCATTATATCACCTTCGTTGTACCCATGCTGTGGGCACTCAATGAGCATTTTATAGTATCTCTCCCAAGCCTGACGTAAGTCCTCTCCTGGCTTCTGCTTGAAAGATGAGATCTCTAGCCTTGCTTTGATTGTTCTAGACGGAGGGTAGAATCGCTCGAGGAACAGACGCTCGAGCTCGGCCCATGTGGTTACACCTCCCCTTAGGAGCGTGTTATCATACCACTCATTCGCGATTCCAGTTAAAGAGAACTGGAACAACCTGAGCCTCTTGGCATCTTCAGACATGCTATTATGATTGAAAGTTGAGGCAATCATAAAAAGATTCCTCAAGTGAGTATGAGGGTTATCCTTTCCTACTTCTCCCTTAAATTGATTCTCAGTAAGCATCTTTAATATCCCGGGAGCAATAGAGAATTTTTTGCCTCGACTGGTGGCATTGCTACTCCATCATAATACCGTTGCGGCTGCACCGCAAACCTTCCTCTGATTGCCATACCAGGATCAACATTCTGAGGAATGTGCTGAGGATAAACTGGTGGTAGAGGTACTTGCGGAATAAGAGGTTGGTTATAAGGAGGAGGTGGAGGGTAGTATGGTGGATACAGATATGGTGGGTATGGGTATGGATAAGATTGGTTAGATTGGTAGATAGGGTTGTTGAAAGGGTTATTTAGATTTTGGTGGATGACTTGATTCTGGTTTTCAGTGAAATTGCTCTGGGTCTGTGTAGTTGGGTTTTGGCTGGTGCTCTCCCCATGAGGTGTTTGCTTTTGGTTATCGATTCCCTTAGCACCTTCAACCCGTTCCACATTTCGTTCATGCTCTTCATCTGCGAGATCCAAATCTCCGCTGAAATTCTGATTCAAATTCTCGTCACCACCTCCCGCGGTATTCATCCTTCTCTGGAAGGCTCGATTCCTTCTGGCTATAGTCTCAGGGTCTATCTTTATTCGATCTTTGCTCGTTTCTCCCTTTGAGCGTGTTTTCATATACCTGAGTACTCAACAAGAAAGATCAAACGTACCAGACTACAAGTAATAAAATAGAAAATAAAAGCACTCACTACTAACTACTAAACTATCTCCAAGTTCTATTCAATGGACATACATCGCCCTCCCCGGCAACGACGTCATTGACTTGAACGTAAAATACTAGCTATACTAGTAGTTACCCCACAAGAGTATGGGATCCCTGTAGTATTGGCAAGTATAGGGACCAAGTAGTATCGAACCCAAGGGAAGGTATGTATGCGAATAGAGCCCTGGAGATCTACGTGCCGTAGCTAATATGAGTGGACGTTCTGGTTTAAGAATGGAATTAAACTACTCTAAAGTCTATTTCTATTAATGCAAATAATGAAATCAAACAAATAACTAAGGGTTTAATCAAATACAAGATGGTGATGCTCAGGATAGGAATCCCTACGTATACTAACGGAGCTAGTACGATAATTAAAACAACCGTGATGCGCAAGTATTAATCCTAAGTGTACTAAAATTAGGCAATCAACTTCCCTAATCTAGCACCAGATTGAAAGACTAAAAACTCAAGAATTAATGACACAACCCACTAAACAAGTTATATGGATTATGCTTAATTAATGACACCCTTATTTACCCAAGGTGATACGGTCGTCCTTCCTAGATAAACCGGTAATTATAAACCTCTTCTATAACCCTATCTTTAAGTCTACTTGTTATCAAAGAGTGATAAGATCGTCCTCTCTCTAATAATTTTCGTACTCAATTCCAAGATAATTCTAGGGTTTATTTTAAGAATTCAATTAATTAAGAGAACTAGCACTAAACATCACGAGTTATCCTAATTATGTACCAACATCCTACTTCTACAAGTTCATCATACCCCAAGCATGCAAGGGTTCTAGCATAACATGGTAATTTGAAAAATGAAAGCAATAATAAGAACGATGAACATTTGCATAATTGAATAATCAAAAGACTTGGAAAGCATAAACGAAAGAATATCTCAAAATCTCAATAAATCTGATAAAGTAGGGTTTAGAAGTCTCAAAGGTTCAAGAACGAAAGAATTAAATGAAAAGAATAAAAAGAAGTATCTAAACTAAGAATTCGTAATATCAAAACCTCAATTACACTTTAAAACTCTTCCAAAATCTCTCTACCAAGCTCCAAGTATGCCAAAATATGAAAAATGATCAAAAGTCTTAAAAAACGAGCTTGGGATCGGGTATTTATAAGCAATGGGTCGAAAACGGGTGAAAATGCCAAAATCTCGCAAAACTGGGGTTTGGTCGAGCACTAGCGCTCGACCTCATGTTGGTCGAATGGATTTCTTTCCAGAGCCTTCAGGGCGCTCGACCACTTGTTGGTCGAGCAGGGGCATTCAACCACTAGTGGTCGAATGGATCCACAGGTCGAGTGGTGGCGTTCGAGCATATTTGGTCGAGCAGTTCTTCTGGTCGAGCGGTGGCGTTCGACCTCTTTTGGTCGAGCACTTTTTGGCTGTTGTACACTTGTTCGAAAAACCTTCATATCTTCTCAATCGGGAGTCCGTTTTGGCCGATTCAAAGTCCTACGAACTCCTCTTTTTACCCTCTATCCAACTACGAACACTAAAGAGCTAAATTAATGTGTTTATGAAAATGATGCTCAAAGGACTCTAAACACTCATAAAAAACATACAAAACAAGGGCAAATCGGGCTACAAAACATAATAATTTCACGACTAATCACATATTATTAATAGTTAATATAAATTTTAAATATTCAAACATTAGTACCTGGAGCAACAGAATGCATCCCGTCACCATCGAATTACTCTTTTTGTATCTATCGACACCCTCCACCAGCCTGTCCAAAACAAGCTCACCCCAATTGTATGCATGTATATTTTCTGAATCTACCAGGTACTCCAAAATCTCAAGATCCAATGTATTTCCGTACTTTGGGAGAAGAACTGTAGTGCATAAAAGCATCATGCATAAGATCTTAAAATCACATTCAATATTATTTATAACCTTTTCTCCCAGTTGTGCAATACTCAACACTTTTCCCTTAAGATTCTCGAACAATATACCGTAGACAGTCCTCCCTACATCTGAGTTCACGGGGTTTGGAATTCGTTTCCTAGAACAAGGAATACCCAATGCGTATCCTACCATGTCAACTGTGATGTGGATTTTCTTACCATTTATGTTTAATGTACGGGTAGATGAATCAAAATTATCTAACACCCACGACATCATACTAAGGTCTATCTTATTTATTCGGAGATCCAACATAGAGGAAAATCTCATTGATGCAACTGCTTCTCGTTGCTCCACCCTTAATTTGCCGTGAACAGTACACAGTCTTGGAAGGGATGTTCTGTGGTCCAATTTTATTTTTATGTCTGTGTTTTTCTTCTTGTCATCTAAATGAGAATTCATGCTAAACATGGTAGGTCTAAATGGTTGATTCGGTGAATGGATGTCGACGAAACTCCTTTTGTTTGACTTGTTGGCCTTTGGAGTGAACATGCTTGACCTGTTACACGAATAATAAAAATATTAAGCAAGTAAACATCTGTTTAAATGTTGATTGAATTTGAGTTCCTTAACACATGGTTTAATTAAATAATGAAGCACCTCCAAAAAGGTAACCGAAACACGATGCTTGGAGAAAGTTATTTGGGTTGAGAAATTAAAGTGGCGTCCGATTTCATAAAATTCAAGCCCAAGTAAAGCCCAAATGGTTTCCTAAGTTAAAGTGTTTGTTTTTTCAAATAAAACCCCACATGGAAATTTATGTGGTGGATGAAATTCATGCAAAGTCTTAAATTCTACTCTTTGCAGATACTGTTGCCTAACATATAATTAAACCCACTTGAAAATATGATAGAAATAAATACTCAAAACAATATAAGTCTTAATTAATATTCTTAGAATTACTAAACCCAAATTATTTTATGCTTTTCAATAATAAAAATCCTAAATTTAATTTTCTTGAAAAACCCCAGTAACTATATTAGCCGTCATAATTTCCTAATCTAGTTATATACCTCACGTACAACTACAAGGCCCATAACATTCATCATCTTAATTAATTTATAAAAGTATTTCTAATTTAAACCACAGCTTTCATTCAAACATTAATATATAAAATTTTGTAGAAGTAGCCTGAAACCCTTTAAACATGATTTTGTAATTAACATGTAATCCTTTACAGGCTAGTCTCCTACGGTTGTTCCGAATCACGTGAATTAAAATAGTATAATTAATATTTTATCGACCCATTGTAGTCAACCCCATAACATGCATATATGATATATGTAATACGAAAGAGACTAACCACACGAAGATGGGAGAAAAGTACCGTATTTTCTTGTGAGGAAGATCACCGAATATAGAGTTTTGAGTTCGTGAACAAAATAATCGTGAAAATACGAGATAAGACCTCATATATATATAATTTTATTAAAAATGGGCTTAGATTTGGGCTTGAATAAAAAAATAAATAAGGGCTTATAATTTTAAAAGGAGTCCGGTTAAATACCCCTCCATCTTTAATACATACCCCTCTTTATTAGTTCACCCAACTAATAATTATATTATTAGTAGATACACCCCACCTGAAATTTCAATCATACCCTTTTCTTAAGATTTCCTTCACCCCTCCATACACCATACGTGGTAGATCTCTCTCATCAGAAAAGAAGAAGACGGTTCGAGAAAAAATAAACTCAGTCAAAGTGATATGTTTTGGGGTTTTCCCTAATTCCAAGCCCTACTTTTACGTCCGTCGCTGCCACCTCCGACCGCCCTTCGACGGCCGCCCACAGCCTTCCGGCCACCACCGCAATTTTCGCCTGCATCGCGACGTCCTCTGCCGCGTCGTCCTTCAGCGCTCTGCCCTCCTCTTCGACGTCCTCTGCACACCTCTGCGCGACGCTCTGCCGCGGTGCTGTATAAACCACATCGCCTCCTGGTTGTACTCTCTCCGATGCTATATTTTTTTCTTTCCAGTATATGAAATAAGATTAAAAGAAAAACTGTGGGTTTAACGATCTGAAATGTGAAAAAAAAAAGGCTGAAAGTGAAAACAATAGGCATTTGAGAGTATATACATGCGAGGAAAAAAGAAGCAGTTTTGGTAATTGCTAATCATCATTAATCCATTAGCAGCCAAATTAATTCATCATTAGTTTTGGAAAAAAAAAAAACAGTCAAATTAATACAGATATACACTACCTTATATTTTTCATTTGCTAATCTTCATTAATCCAACATTACACACAGGTACACACTCCCACACACCGTGAATGTTGATCCAATGTGAGAAAAAAATAATTTTGGATTGATCCGAAGAATAAAAAATAACAAAATAGATAAACTTACATATGTATGTTGATTACCGCTCATCTTGTATTTTTTCAGAAATTCAAAAACTACCCGCGGTGATGACGGCTTGGAGCGAAATCTTGTAAAAGAATTTTATTTATTTATTATGCATTAAAGAAAAAACAGCTGCAAGGGGATGGGGTGTATGGATCATAATACTTAGGGTTATTTTTTTATTAGAATGGGCATATAAGTAATTTAATAAATATATTATAATAAAAAAGAATTAAGAGGGGTGTATGTATTAAAGATGGAGGGGTATTTAACCGGGCCCTTTTAAAAGATATGAAATATTTATCAAGGAATTATCATCGGAAAAAAAAAATATTTAAAGAAATATGGAATTTGTATCTTTAATAAAATCTCAAAGATTTGATATTTAGAAAATTTTTACATAGAAGGATGACTATGAATTTTTAAAAGATATTATTTATTTTATTAAAGGGTATTAGTTATTTTCATTGAAGTGTATTAGTTGTTAACACTGAAAAGTCTTACTTTATTTTCAATGAACGGATAATACTCTTCAGTGATAACAACTAATACACTTCAGTGGTAACAACTAGTACCCTTCAATGAAAAATACTAGTGAACAGGTAACACTATTCAGTGTTAACACTGAACAATCTTACTTTATTTTATAGTGAACAGGTAATACTATTCAGTATTAACAATTGATACACTTCAGTGATAACAACTAATACCCTTCAATGATTAATGTATGAACTATTTTCACCCTATACTTTGTCTAATTTCAGTGGTAATGTGTGTAAATAAGAGTGAATAAATTTTTCAAAAGTAGAATATGAAATTTTTAGTTTAAATGATCAAAATAAAAAAATATAAAGTTTACAGTGAAACGGAAGGAGCATTATCAAGCAACAAAACGATTTTCAGTTGTCACACATACAATATTTACGCGTGTGTTAAATTTTTAGGTAGAAATTTCTAAAGTGTTCTATAACTAATATAGAGGTGACCTCTTGTGCAATATTTCACATGTAATATTAGTACATTTAAGGAATATATGAAAATTGTCGAATCAATCGCGAGCCGCACCGGGTCAAACAAAATTGCACAAAGGCAAACATGAATGCTCGTTTCCAGATTGGTGTTATTGTAAGGATAAGTATGTGTTATTCACTGAAGGGTATTTGTTGTTTCCAATAGTTGGACGCATTTCTCCATATTAGGGACTCTTCGTTTATCAGGTCTCTTGAGGACCTGTTTCACTTTCGTGTCAGCACTTAAGGAGACCTGACCTTTTTTTGCCAGATTATTTGCAACCTTGGGCTTGATTATGTCCATTGGGCCTTATTATTTAATGATGGAAAGTGGACTGAGCTTCATTAGGTCAGGTCCTCTTTTATATGCATCAGTATGTAATAATATTAACTTCATAGGATGAACAAGTTTCATATAAGAGGTTTTGATGTTTCAAAACACTGATATGATAAGAGATAAAATATTATGCAAAATTTCTACTTACGTGAAAATTAGTTTTTGTCTAAAAATATTATGATAAAATCTAGTATTCACACGGTACAACTTAAGTTTACTTTTAAATGTTATTATGTGTTTCACTGAAAAATATTAGTTGGTCAATATTCGATGGATTTTCATTGAATAATACTAATTATTTTAATTGATCAATATGAGTTGTGCACCAATTCCACAATGCAATTAGTGTACAAAATACTCTTTAAAAACTATTTATTATATGCATATACAAAAATTACTTTATTTATTATATTGCACACGTGCGGGAGTGCGGGGGCGATATGGGTACGGGGATACAAATTTTAAAAAAACTTAGGGTACGGTTCTTCAAGGATACATCTGTTTATTTATATTTTTATTATATATAATACCTAAAAAAATAAATATATTTAAAATTTTGGTAAATTGAATGTATATAATTCATATTTTCTCTGAAGTGTAATAGTTGTTAACACTGAAAAGTCTTACTTTATTTTCAGTGAACAAGTAATACTCTTCAGTAATAACAACTAATACACTTCAATGAAAACAACTAATACCCTTCAATGATTCATTTATGAATCATTTTCACTCTATACTTTGTCTAATTTGAGTGGTAATGTGTGTAAATAAAAGTGAAGAGATTTTTTAGAAGTAGAATATGAAGTTTATAATTTAAATGATCAAAATAAAAAATATAAAGATTATAGTGAAATGGAAGGAGCATTATCAAGCAACAAAACGAATTTTACATGTAATATTAGTATATTTAATCAAGCAACAAAATTGGCGAATCAATCGCGAGCCGTACCGGGTCAAACAAAAATTTTAAAAAAAATCGCACAAAGGCAAACATAAATGCCCGATCCGTACCGGGTCAAACAAAAATTTTTAAAAAAAAATCGCATAAAGGCAAACATAAATTATAAATGTTATTATGTGTTTCACTGAAAAATATTAGTTGATCAATATCCGATGGATTTTCATTAAATAATACTAATTGTTTTAATTGAACAATATGAGTTGTGCACCAGTTTCACAATGCAATTAATGTACGAAATACTTATTCAAGAACTATTTATTATATGCGGATAAACAAAATAGTTCATTTAAATTATTATAACCAAATAATAAAAAAAAAGTCACATGAAGAAACACTCTGGGAGCCAAAAATTTAGTGGGGACGGGCCTTTAAAAAATTTTAAGGGGCAGTTATAACATAAAATTCCCAACATAAACGATTTAGGTCAACAATTCCATCCTCTCCACCATTTCGATCGACTCTCAGGACCAATTCTATTCTCTCCACCATTCCGCCATGCATCATATCCGATGGGTTAATGTCATTTGCGAATGACATGGCGGAGGAGCTCGGGAATCCGGTGATCACTTTCAAGACTGATAGTGGCGCCGCTTGTTGGATTTATTTTCACTTTGAGGATCTCGTTAAAAAGGGAGAAATTCCGGTTGACAAAGGTAAGTTTCTTATTATTTGCTATTTTGGTGTTCCACGCTGTCGTGATGGTTAAATTATGGTTAATAAGTACACCATTTTACATCACATAGTTTCTCGCGCATTTTAGACAATTGATGTTGTGTCAATTCTTTTACATTTTTCTTTCTCTTCTTCACTGTAGGTTTTTATTTAAATACTAAAATGTCTAAGCGTATGTTTGGACTGTGATATAGCAGTGCAGGGCAAATTCTAATTTCAAAATTTTGGGTTGGGGAAGTCTTGATGTATTGTTAAAATTCTCATTTGTTAAGTACTCCAAATTAAAGTGTTATTTTAAATTAAAAGCAAAGCACTAATCGGGTTTTTTTTCTTGCATCATTATCGAATCTGAATGTCAATAATTGATTACTGCTCAGAGTAAAATTTGAGCTCAACACGTTAATTAAGTTTGACGCAACATCTGGTCATCGTCTCTCCACTTCGGGCCTCATTCTTGTTCGGACATCCTATATCTCTTTGTAAATCGAACTTTTCTAGTATCTAATTGTAAAATGAAGCTCTGTGTCTAAGAGATAATCTTTCGTTCAGTTTGTATCTTTGACAAACAAGTAGAAATTCAAATATCTTTGATGATAGCACCGTCAAACTCTTGGCTAAAGTCTAACCTTGTTTCATTTATCAAGATAAAGTTATGGAGCTGATGCTGTTACATATTTGGGATCCCTGAAAATGAAAAAAGTTACATTATTTTTATTTCACAAATTGAATTAATTGCACTTTCTGAGTTCATTCAGTTACTCTTTCATCTTTGTATCAGTATAAGTGATTAGTTGGCTCATTTGAATTATGTAGATTGTGGCTATAAAGCAACTCGATCGCAAAATGTAATAGGTAATTTCTTGTTTAAGTGTTGATGCTAAGTCTTCTTCATCATCCAAACTTAGTAAACTTGATAGGATACTGTGCTGATGGAGATCAAAGGCTTTTGGTGTATGAATTCATGCCTTTAGGATCGTTGGAAGACCATCTACACGGTATGTTTCTTATGTTCGCTCTCTCTCCCAAAAAGAACATGCAAGAAAGAAGTGATTTTTTAGAGAGAGAGAAGTATGAAGATGGTGAATAATAATGTTGAAGTGCCAAAGCAGAAGGAAAGGCATATAGTTTCTTGGACTCAAGAGGTCACATATTCATCATTTAAAAAAAATCATTTCTTTTTCAATTATTATGTGATTTTTTTATAAATGGATTGTTTGTTTTACAGGAGGATGATATTCTACGATAGCAGATTCAACTACACGGGACTGAAAAGTAAGAATATTGATTAATTATTGGATGGGTATGAAGATTTATTTTTAAAATTTAAGGGTTGAGAGGGACTTATGGGCTGTTTTTTTGTGATAGTTGGACAATTATTGCATCAAAATTAAAGGATAAAACAACAAGACAATGTAGAAGAAGGTTGGTGGGCATTGATTTGATATCTATTTGCATTTTAATCCCTTTAATTTGTAACTTTATTTGTTTTGAATTTGGTGTTGATGTATATAGATGGTTCACTTATTTGAATTCTGATTTCAAAAAAGGTGGATGGTCACCTGAGGAAGTTATGCTCTTATGTGAGGTAAATTATTCCAAATATTATATGATTTTGAATAAATTTCCAAAATACAATTTGATCTTATATGTGGAAAATATGATCTAATTATTTAAGTATTAGGCACATAAGGTATATGGTAACAGATGGACTGAGATAGCAAAGGTGGTTTCTGGGAGGTAATACTTCAAACTTGAACCATATATATATATATATATATATATATATATATATATATATATATATATATATATGTGTGTGTGTGTGTGTGTGTGTGTGTGTGTGTGTACATATTCTTAATGTGGAAATTTAATAGTGTTGTGAGAAATTTGCAGAATTGGTAATGCTGTAAAGAATCGGTTTACGACTTTGTGCAAGAAGAAGACGAAGCGCGAGGCCTTATCGAAAGAAAACAACACCACTTCTTACATTAATTTAAACAACAAAAGGGTTATATTCTGTAGTATTCTTGGCGTAGATGGAGGATCGGAAAGCATTCCATCTCGTAAAAAGATGAGGTATGGTAAATTTTGAAAGATGTTAAATGGGACTTATATTCATGATATGTGACATTTAGTTGGTGATCTAGGTTCGAGGAAAATAGGGATGATCTTAGACACCCATTTCCTGAAATATCTGAAAGTGTTCGGAGTTGTGGGGACAACAATATTTGACGAACGTTTGTTAAGAAAGACGATCCGAAGGTGCTTGCGTTGATGCAACAAGCGGAATTGCTGATCTCGTTGGCGGTCAAAGTTAATGCAGTGAACACAAATCAGAGCCTTGAGAATGCATGGATGGTATGTAGTAATTGTTTGATCTTACTTGATTTAATACAATCATTTGAAATATAATGTAATGAAAGAAATGTATGTTTATGATTGGAAAAAAATATTGACAGGTACTTCAAGATTTTCTGGAACAGAACAAAGAAGGCGAACTGCTTACGTCCCGGAATTTGGGTACCGATTTTTAAGTAGAAAAGTTCAAAGAGTTCGCAGATGAATTCAAAAGATGCAACGAGTACGAGTCGTCTCCAGCGAGCTCTGAATACAATACGGGATCAACTCGGATGCCACACGACGATCGAGAAGAATGTGAAGCTGAAATCTCTGTTTTGGATTCAGAACAACTAGAGAAGCACGTCCCAGACTCTAAGAACTAAAGACAACAGCTAGTAGATGAATGAATGCAATATCTGATGGCTAAATAGATATTTCAAAATAATATTGGGACAAATAAATAGATTGCAATCAGTTCATCTCAAAGTTATCGAATGATATTTTAAGGGACATATTGTCCCAGTACTTGCCCATCAATTATCTGAATTCAACACTATTTTATGATCCTTACAAATGACATTGTTAGGTAAAATTTAAATTTAATTCAACCAAAAGCAGACAAACGGAGTGGAGTGCAAGTCTCTCAACTTACTTAAGCTTCACTAGAGCATTTAGTCACATGGGCAATCAAGCAGTGTGCATGAAAGGAATGTCCACACGGAAAGACATAGAAAGGAGCCATCGATCCAACTGAAGTGTAGACCCTAGCCATTCGGTAATCATCAGCTACATTTAATAGTCGATGCACATTTCAGGTACATCATTTACTGGCACAATCACAGGCGTTAGAAGTTTCAGTTCAGATGATTAAAGTGAGCATAAGATATGAATCAATCACTCCATTCTAAACAGTAACATAATGTAGAGAGACTATGTGAGTTGCTCTTGTATGCCTCATCAACTATTATGAACAAACATATGAGACAAATCATACAAGTTTTAGTGTTTCAACTGCCAAAAAACTGAATTATCATCATTAAAAATTAGAAGGACTACTACATGATAAATGTATAATTCAGATCTAAACATAAACTATCAGCAGAGAAGTATTACCTGAAGAGCAAGAGCAACCGCTTCTTCATGCATAGGCAGAGGCCTAACACTGTTATATAAATGGACGTACTTGAATTCACCAGGCTCAATAGAAAAAGCAAATTAGGGGTGTAAGTGAGTTGAGCCAACTCGCGAGCTATTCGTGCTCGACTCGTAAAAAGATTGAAATCGACTCGAATCTAATCTAGTCGAGCTCGAGCTCAAGCTCAAGCTACTCGAGTAGCTCACGAGTTCGAGTTCGAGCTTATAAATACTCAGTTCGCGAGACTCACGAGCCTAATCGAGCTTGCACAGTATTTACTATTTTGCCATTAATTTTATTTATTAATTATATTATATATAATAATATTTTTAATATAAAATAAAATATATACAAATGGTACACTTACGTTCTTATAACTTCCAAAATTTGAATGAAAATCATGTCTCACGACCAACGAAATAATTTTTTTAATTTTTTTTAGAATATTTATCCATTTGACAATGTTTTTCAATTTTTTGAATTTTAATGAAATTGTATTTGTGAACTTTGAGTTGTTTATATTTTTAAGTGTAGTTGATATGCAAGATTTAGACAAAAAAATTGGACTAATATACGTTTTACACTTTATTTTTTAAAATAGTAAAGTTATTGAGTCGAGTTGGGTCGAGCTCGAGTTTATCTAGTTTTTGGACGAGTCGAGCTCGAGCTAAAAAAAATTAGGCTCGACCGAGTTCGAGTCGAGTTTCGAGCTTCGAGTATTGCATTCGAGTTGAGTTCAAGCTCAGCACTACTCAGCTCGATTCGACTCATTTACACCCCTAGGGAACGGTATATATACCTCTGCTATCACTAAGTCGCATAAAAAATGAAGTAAGGACCAAAATTGCTTTCGAGAACTTCAACATATTAGCACTATGGGTAGTCTTTTTGCTGTATAACAACAAGATCAGAGTTTTTATAGAGGAAATGAGTGATGAATTGAACCCAAGAATTGAAAGCCACTCTAGTCCTAGCTCCACCAAATGACAAGGATGGTACTCATTTTTCCTAATTGACCAAAGTTCCATAAAAATTACTCCTATTAAAGTTCTGAAGCCTTCAACCACCCCAACGAAATAATAAATCAAGAGATCAAACATCACGATTAACAAAAGATGTGTTTATGATTTTTAAAGCTTCAAAAGGATGGTGAAAGGTCAGCTACACACCTTTCTAGTCACATGCTATATAATTCTACTTTTGGTACTATATTTTATACTATATGCACTCATAACAATATTAGCACCCAATACCTGCAAAAAAAAAAAAAGAGTTACTATTCATCACATCTTGAAGTATAAAATATGCAATCAATCAAAGTTGAATTAGCAGAACATAAAGGTGGGGCTGGAGTACCTCACATATTAATTTGAAAAATGGATCACCAATTACATAATTTTTCACAGAATTAGCAGCCAGACTTTGAGTTCCTGGCAAAGAAGCAAAGGACATAGATGACGAGGTTGTGGCTCCGCTATAAATTCTACCCAACAACTCTGCCTCAGAGTCCTCACTCGAGTCTCCAAACTTGCCAGTCAATTTGGAGTAATTTAATACATCCCGCCCTTCTCATAATAAAAAAACTTGTTCTTTCAACCTCTTGCCAGACCTGTCCATTATGAACACTAGGGGTGATCCAAAACAATAAGGAATAAATTATAATAAAATCATTCACAGCACAATGTTCTCCATTCAAAATGAACAAATCATCCATACACAGTAACTAGTCCCCAAGTTCATAAAAAAATCGCACTGACCACACAAAATATTTAAAGTCCTAATAATTAAAAAAAATTCTAGAAGCTGGGATATCATCGTTGTGGGGGTCATCTGTAACGCCCCGGAATTCAGGAAGTTGACCTTTGAGGTCACAACGTCCTAAACCCGAGTCATCACTTAGTGAACCATAAAAATTGAGCCAGAAAATTTCTTATAAAAGATAAAACAGTAAATATAATTATACAGATGCAGCGGAAGAACTTAACATAATAATTATTTGAGAAAATATCAGTTTGTTGCTCAATAAAAACCATCATCCCATTACTAATAAGGAACATCCCGATGAGTCCTGGGTATAACTCTCGAGGCATTAGTGACAAAAGATTAACAGTGGTATTAAAATAGCATACTGTCTCAATCTTAATAAAAACAGTTTATTTAATTAATCAACGAGAGTGGGAAGCAGTCATCTACGGCAGCTCCCGGACCTCAGCATCATAACCTGAAAATGTTTAGAGAGGGGCGTGAGATAAAATCTCAGCGGGTAACCTGTATGCTGTTATACAGATTGTCAAGAGATCCAAAATAATAATACCTTTAAGATTTTCACCTTTCAGTTGGTTCATTATAATTTTTGGTCATGTGTATTCGTTTTCTTTAACATAAAACTTATAAATACAGATTTAGAACAAAGCATTTATACAGCCCAAAGGCCCATCATTCATATGGCTCAAAGGCTCATCAATCATATGGCTCAAAGGTCCATCAATCATATGGCTCAAGGGCCCATCAATCTCCTTTCTTATTCATATGGGGGGCACCGGTGGCATTTCCACCGCATCCTTGTCCCTAAAAACATGAGGGCACTGGTACTCTTTCAACCACATCTTTATCCCTATTGGGGGGCCATCGGTAGCGACTCTACCGCATCCTTGTCCCTAAAAGATTTGGGGGCACTGGTACTCTTTCAACCACATCCTTATCCATGTTTGGGGGGCACCGGTAGCGACTCTACCGCGTCCTTATCCCTTCCGTCCTTATCCCTCTACCAGCTTCCCTTACAATTTTCACATAGTTCACAAATCACATACCACATGCTAACATTGTAATAATCGCATACTCGCATTCATATTCATAAGATTGTTCATGTCTTTTACTGATATTCATTACGTTTGTTTCAGAAAACTGACAACAGTCCATATAACATTAACTAGCTATACAGATAGTATCACCCACCTGGAAACTTTTAGAGATAAAGCTTAACTTCTTGATTTCTTAGAACAAAGGCGACCTCTGAGCTTCCGAGCTAACCCCACTTTACCTAACACAGTCCGTTAATTTAGTCATCGTTCATTCTTTTAGTTTATTCTTCGCATCACTCTTAGGGCTTTTCTATAATAGGGGAAGTATTTATCCTATTAAAACAGTCCTAGGGTTTTGTTCAAGTTCAAGGAAGGTGTTGAAACTTGTTCATTCGGGTAGTAAGGTTACTCTAATTCAATACGGGTCTACCGGTTGGGGTTTTGGATCTTCCGGGTTCATTCATTACTCAAAATCAAGTAAAACACTCAAACACATTCTTGGACAAGTAAACACAAGTCATTCATATACCTAAAACATGCTTGTTTATAAAAGTATCATTTACTCCTTCTTTCTAGTGCTACTTATTTAACAAAAGACATACATACATGTATTAACTGGAAAAGGTAATTATACTTACTGTAAAATTATGAAATTTTAGTATGTTATACATCGGATGATATGGAACAAAGTTCATTAAGGAAGTCATTTGAGCTACGTAAATAGGGTACATTTTTATTTGAAAACAGAACAGTAAGACATTCATCAAAACAGTGTACATTGAAGTCTAAATATCATATCTCACAGTAGGTGCATTCAAATATCATGAAATTAAGCTATGTTACAGATAACTTAAAACTAAACATTTTTCATTTATAAACCTAAGTCATTTGAGTTACGGAACATTACCATATATTTGATGGAAAATGGGTTTATAACATAGTTTATCATGCTGTACATACTTTACTTAAAAATCCTTAACTTATTGTAAACTTACTCAAAATTAACCAAGTATTTCACATAGCTTTCCAAACTTAGTGGAGAACATCTCCAAATTTTTCTAAGATTTTTAAACACATATAAAAGGGCTAAATGAATTTTTGGAAACAATGAATCAACCTCAGTCAAGTATTTACCACGTAATATTCAGATAGACATATCTCATTATCCTATGCACAAAAAGCTACGATTTTTGGATATATATTAAACAATAACAAGGAGAACATCCCAAAATTTTCTATAATTTTATCACTTCTGTAAATAGGCAAAAAGGTTAAATAGAGTCACTGCTCCCAGTTTCACATGGTTTCAAATATATATATATTTCCATAAATTTATACTCCCTCAATATAAATCATATGACCACCAAATTTTTACAGTTTCTTATATACATCAAATAATACATTCAGGTAATTTTTCATAATTTATCAATATCAATAAAGGTCCGAAATGGGTTCGTCAAAAAGGGGGCAGTAGCTGATCCGGGTAGAAACAAACTTTGTCGAACTTTTTCATAAATGATCATATAAGCTCAAAATCGTGGAAAATCTTAGAGGGGTGTATTGGTTATAGAGTCTATAGGATTTTTTTAGACTTTTAAAGTCTGGGGGTATTCAATCTAGATTTTCAAAAGTCTTTAAAAATCCTGAGGTATTCAATACGGATTTTAAAAAGTCTTAAAAAATCTTTAGGTATTCAACAGTCTATGGATTTTAATACTCCACGGATTTTCTTAGATTTCCCTTTCAAAATATGAATAGATTTCACTCTTCAAAATCTCTTCTAATAACAGAGATTTCTACGGATTTTGAAAAGTCTTAAAAACTCTTTAGGTATTCAACAGTATATGGACTTTCTTTGATTCTTTCCATTGGGATTTTAACGGGGCGGGGACGGGGGGTCATTACCCATCTCCATCCCTGCAAAATAAAAAGAAAAAAAAATTCCCCCATCCCCCTCTCGCGGCGATTCCCCGTTCCTCGCCTACTTATTTTTTTATCTCATTTTTAAAATATAAAAAAATATTTAAATTAAAAACTTTAAATATACACAACAATTACTTTAAGTTGGTGTTAAAAAAAATTAATTTACACAATTTGAATAACCTCTAATTCTAATATTTTTAATTAACATATATACTAAAGCGAAAATAATATAATTTGGAACTAATAACATAACATTAAATAAAAAAATGTAATTTTTAATAAATAGTAATTGAGTAGGAAACTATGAAATATTTATTTGTAATTTACTTTAACATTAAAATTATATATAAATATATTAATTATATAAAAAATAATGCGGCTCCCCGTGGGGTATGAGACGGGGATCCCCCGGGCTGTAAATACTATCCCGGTCCCTGTCTACGGGGCAAAAAAATTCCTCGTCCCTGTTTGCTTTGGGGATTACCCGCCCTATTGTCAAGTCTACTCTTAAAAAAATATAAATAAATTTTACTCTTCAAAATCTCTTCTAACAACCTGAGACTTCTAATGAGGGCGAGGTATAACGGTGATGAAAATGAAGATGAAATAATAGTGTATTTTTTTAACTAATGTATTTTTTTTAAATAATTTGGATAAAAAAAATTTATATACAATTGTGTCCCATATATATTTGCATCAATGGTTCCAGCGCCGGAGTCTATGTAAATCCATGTAAATCAATAAAAAAAATGTATTCCACAATCCTGTAAAGTCTATGAAAATCCAAATAAATCAATAAAAAAAGTCAGTCAAACTCTGCATGGAGTCTATAGATTTTCTAAATCCACATACTTTTTAAAGTTCAGAAAAATCCGATAGAATCTCAATTGAATACACCCCTCTTAAACTTAAACCTCATACACCATTCTTACAGTTTAACTAAATTTGGGAAAGGTTCTTAACATGTCATTTCTAAGGGTTTCATGCCCAAAACAAAATATGATCAAAGTATTAAGAGAAATTGATTTATAGGGCTTACCCTTGTAGTTTTCCTCTCTTTCTTGGAAGATTAGGAACCAAAGATGAACACCCTACTTTCTAACACTCCCTTGGCTTCAAGATGGTGGGGAAACACTCCACCTATGTGGTGGTGGTGTAGGCCAAGAGGGGGAGGAGAGGAGAGGACTCCTTCTCCTTCTACTCTTACTCCTAACTTTTTCTCTCTCTCCCTCTCTCTCTCTCTCTCTCTAAGCTTCTCTTGTGTGGTTGCAAGATAAAGAATGAGGGTTGAATGTTGGTATTTATAGAAGGGGAGAGGGAGAAGTGAAGGGTTGGCATTGGGTGTATTAAATGCAAGGTAATGATGATTGAGTGTGTAGGGGGTGTTTAGGGCTAGGCATAGTATATCATCATGAGATTACACTTGAGTATGAGACTTAATGAGGGCAATTTTTATCAGATTTGGGGCTGTCATTTATGGTAGTCCCGATTCTAGATGCGATTTTGGCTCCGACTGTGTATTTTTTTTATATTTTTCGGTTCGGTTTTGTGTTCTAAAATTTAATTCAAACATACCGTTAAATTCGTATGATTTTTGTGGTTCATATAAATGTTCTGATATATCATTTTGAATTCTTTAAATTTTCATTTTAAAAAAGTCGACCCGTTTTACGGATAAAACTCAAAAAGTTCTAGTAGAGTTTTTCGGCTCGAATGCTCGTCTGTCACCTGAAAAATTAGAACTTGTATACACATATATTTAAATCAAACATTTCATTTAAATACATTAAAATAAATCATGAAAATCCTAATTTAATTTCGGGTCGTTACATCATCACTGCCTTTGTTGAAGTTTGTATTCTTCTCTTTCTCATCTTTGCTCTTTTTTTCTGGACATCCACCAATTTTATGCCCTACATGTCTGTACATAAGAATTTATTAATTTAGCAATATGTCTAACAAAAAATTGTAGTTTTCATATAGGATTACTAAACGACAAGCAAAAAATAGATAGCATTAGATAATTTGTCACATACCTACAATACCCACACCTCTGAATTCGATTTTTTGGTGCTCCACGAGGCTTACTCTTTGAAGGGTTACCAATACCATAATTTTGTGGCTGCCTAATAGGATATGGAACGTGAATCCTTACTGGGGATTTCCGAGCTTCCACATGCCATATCCTTTTGATATTTTTTGGCTTTTCGTAATCGCTTCATAAAATCTTCAGTGCCCAAGGCAGTTTGAGAAGCAGACAAACACACACCAACACTTTCCCTATGCAATTTCATGAAACTTTCACATTGGGGATCATCGACTGAAAACAAATTAGAAATATATACATGAAGTTGTTGTCTAATTTTAGTAGTCCAACGTTCAAGGATGCATCCATTCGGGATCCTTGAGATACCTAATTGTTTGAAGGCAGCAAATAAGTTGCAACAAGGATAACCCATTGACTCCAAAGTCTTGCAATCACGGCAAAATTTCTCATTCACGAGATCTATTTTGACCGAACAACCATTTTTTTTTCTGGAGAACCGAATGTCATGAATGTTAATCTTGTAACCCCACTAGGCAAATGTATTTTATCTGCAACAACGAGTGCTTGTTCTCTACCAATTTTCTCATGAATCTTTACGCGTACGCTTTTACTGTACACTCCAGACGCCTAATCCATAAACGAATGCAATGCAACACGATTGTCTGGTATAACAGGCACTTCTGACACACATTGGCTTTCCGAAGCTGTAGTCCTAAGAGTACGGAGGTCGTTGAAAAACTGCTTTAGAAATTCACACAAATTATATCCTTATTTACCCTTTAATTTAAATCGCGAGTTCATCGACTCCGACCTTTGGTTGCTCCTCATCATTCCAAAAAAATGACCTCTAAGGTATTCTTCAGCCCACATTTCTCCTTTTTCATTCGTCTTCACCACCCAAGAATTTTTTCCAACGCCATGCTTTTCAGTTATACTTTTCCATACATGCTCAAATTCATCTATGGACAAATTTTGGGTTGTTAGCTTAGAAAAATATTGCAGAAATAAGAATTTTGAACATGCTGCCTACAGTTCCTCCCCAGGTGCCAATTACAGAGTTTGTGTTTCATTCCAGAAAACACATCCTGAATAGCCTTCTGCATGGCAGCGTCCTGATCAGTAATTACAGACGATGGGGGTTGCCCATCCACTACTCTAAGCAATGTCTCCAACAACCAAATTTACGATTCAGATGTCTCGTTCTTAATCAATGCACCACCAAAAACACAGGTCTTCAAATTATTATCAACTCCAGATAGAATAACAAGAGGAAAGTTATATGTGTTTGTTTTGTATGTGCTGTAAAAAAACAATAACATCACCAAATAACTTGTACTTTGCACGACTAAGACCATCAGCCTAGAATAATTTAGTAACAGATCCATCCTCACCAACTGTTTTCTCGTAAGTGAAATCAACATCGGTGAGTTTTATCCCATCTAGTAGATACAAAGTTGTGGTGGCATCTCTGTGTTTTACAAAGTCCTTTCATTCATTATCCAGAAAATTATATATATCCTTATTTGTGAACGAAAGATTAGAAGGTCCCTCTACAACCTTAAAAAATTATGTATATGGCTTGTTTTAATTCCGGCATCACTTATTAGACGTATAACACCTTTATTGTCGGGAGGTATGACCCTGACACATGTAACCAATTTAAAAATTTAAATAAGATGCACATTGACATAAACCTAAAACATGACACTAGTTGAATGCATAGTAGGCATGTAAATTATGAAATTAATATACGTACATAATTTATCAAGCATTACGCGCGACGCACGTACCTTTTAGCCTTCTTGAAGGTGTTGGCCTTTGCTAAGTCGTGATTATGTGCAGACTCAAATTTGGTGACCTTATAGATCTCATTTTGTAGAGCAACCCGGAAAGATACCTTGCAACCGCATCTGATATCTGGTTTCGACTTGTGAGTGAACTTGACTCCATCTTTACGAGGATTACGAAATCCGGCACAAGAACATTCCCAATTCATATTTCTTATGACACATTTTTTACGTCCAGTATGGCATCTTCGAGTTGTAAATCCCATTCGACTTCCATATGTCTTAAAAAATAAATTTGCTGCTTCTGTGGAAACAAAGGTCATCTCCCTAATTTTATTGTCCTCTAAAGGAACATCGTCGTCACTGACATAACCAATATCCTCTTTCGACTCTTCTTCTAAACCCATGTGTGTCTCAGACGAAGAATTGTCAATTTCCATATCTTCAGTTTCACCATCTGGGAACATTGTCGGTGCGTTCTAAGTAGTAACTATACACATAATTGAGAAAATGTTTCAACGAGTAACAAAATAAGCAAACTCAATTAAAAATGGTCTAAAAATTATCTTCGAAGCTTATTAGTTATTAGTGGTGAAAAGGAGTTTTTTGCAAAGATGGTAGTGGATGTTGTGGTGTTAAAAGTGAAGTATTTTTCAAGAGGAGATTTTTTTTACATAACATAAGCACACATAAGCAACCTTCTACACCCGCTATCACAAGTACACATAATAATACACAAACACACATAAAGAAATGAGAAAGTGAATTTGGCATATCAAATGTAAAACAGTAGAAAGGGACAATAAATGCTAAAAGAAAGGAGGCATCCCCCCCACAAAATTAAACACGTAAAAGAAAGAGATAATAAAATTTATGAGAGAAACTAGACAACCACCAGCAAATCAAACACGTTTATATGCTCTAGCCTCCAAACAAAAAAATTGGAAAAGAAAACTTTTGAATTAGTCCTATTAATTACCTTAATCCATATTGTATAATCAACTTGGTATAGATTCAGATTACTATCAACAATCAGTCGCAAATATGCAGTGAAGGTCATACTAATCCACATTTAACAGAATGAATTACACACACGTGTACGCAAGCCAGGGAGAATGAATTACCTCTATGTGGTCGGAGGCGCTATGCCTGTGCGGCACAAGAATGTTTGGTCGGCGCTAGTGGCTGTTGCCGGATGACGGCGATGTGCGCAGGGTCTCTCACGGAATGCTGAAGTTTGATGAGGTTCGATGCAGTTTGATGATCCTGTTAATAAACCTAGAGATTTTGTAATTGATAATTAGAATATATTGTATGATTAATAATAAATTATAATATATTGAATGATTAATAATTAATTATAATATATTGAATGATTAATAATTAATTAGAATATTTTTGTAAATTAAATAAGGGTAGAATTGTAAATTAATAATTTCAGATTTATAAATTATTAAATTTAATATAATATTTAAATAAGACGACACAACTTGATACTACTCGACATAACTCGATAAAAAATTAGACCATTAGTTCAACAGGTAGCAAGTCATCAAATATAAATTATTAGATCTTAGATCTAAAGGTTTATAAAGCATACCTGATATCAGGCAACTCGACAGGGTGTCTGACTTAAGAAAGCCCAAAAAAGATGGGTGTTCTATTTGTATTAGGATCCCTTGCAGGGCGGTTGCCCCAACACCATATGTTGTGCACGGTGACGACACCGAATGGAATGTCATACTTAAATTCTCAACTCATTTTGTTATTATATAGGTACGGGTTTAATATTGTTTGTTTCAATTCCAAATTTTATTTTAGAGTATATACAGAGTGAAATTGATTCATACAAAAATTATTGAAGGGTATTAATTGTTTTTATTAAAGAATATTTGTTTTAACTAAATATTATTAGTTATTTTCACTGAAAAGTCTTAGTTTACTTTCAGTAAACTACTAATACTCTTCAGTGAAAACAACTAATACCCTTCAGTAAAAACAATTAACACTCTTTAGTAAAAATAACTAATACCCTTCAATGATTCATATATAAACCATTTTCACTCTATATTATGTCTGTATTTTAAATTCAATTTCTCGTGTATATGATGACTAAAAAAGAAACAACTTTTACTCAACTATATTTCTCTTCCAAAATTTGTTATTATTATTTCAAAATATTTTGTTAAAATGTTTTAATAACTATTATATTGAGTAAAAGTTAAATTCTTGTAGTTATTTTTTTGTTTGTTTATTTTTGTAAAATTTATATTTGAAAAGTAATACAAAAAGATAAAGTATAGAGTGAAAATAGTTCAGGCATAAATCATCGAATGATATTAGTTGTTTTCACTAAAAAAATATTAGTTGATTTCACATAATTTAGGGTATTAGTTATTTTCACTAAAGAATTAGTTGTTTATTGAAAATAAACTAAAACTTTTTAGTATAAACAACTAATACTCTTTAGTAAATATAACTAATACTCTTCAATGAATCATACATGAAGCAAATTCACTCTATACATACTCATACAAAAATATGTAAAAGCATCTTGACTTATGTAAAACTTCCTTTTGATTTAATTATTTTGCTTCACTTATTGTTATTTCTTTTTAACTTTCAACGTACACTACAAGAAAATACTAAATTGTCCACGAAATTTGAATTGCCTACAAAATTTTCAAAAAGAATTTCATATTAGAAATTGCCTACAACTTACTGATGAAATTTTCTATTAATGTAAGTATCTTCATTCCTTAGAAACAATTTTCCTACGAAATACAATAACTAGATAATTATTATCTACGAGCCATTTGCCTATAGAAATTTACTTACAACATATTGACTTTGTCTTTCCGTAGGCGAGTTATTTGTAGGTGGGGAAGGAAGATGTCTATATAAATAGAAATTTTTGTAGACAATTCGTAAATAATTCCTACTTTAAATTTTTTTTGTTGAAATTTTTTGTAGCCATATTAACAAATTATGTAGGCAATTTGTTATTTACTTGTAGTGATATTTTATTATTTTACATCATTTATTTCCATGAAATATAAAAGAGAAAAATTAATATCAGTATTGAATTAAAAAAGACAAAGTATAGAGTGAAAATAATTCATACATGAATCATTGAAGGATATTAGTTATTTTCACTAAAAAGTTTAGTTGTTTTCACTGAAAAGTATTACTTCTTTACATGTAAGAGTCTTAGTTGCTAAACTAAAACAAACTAAGACTCTTCAGAAACTGATTTCACACTATACATACTCATTAAAAAAAATTGTAGAAAAGTAAAAATAATCAACAATTTTTTTTAAAATCATTAATAATAATGGACAAACAATTTTTTTTAAAGGAACAAATACTAAAATGGATACAGATTACAGATTGAATTTATAATAATTTATCAATATAACTGAATTTTATTTGAAATAAAATTTTAAATAGAATAAAACAATGCTAAGTCCGTACCTATTAAATTATAAAAATTGATTCAGAAATTAAGTAGACTTAAAAAAAAAAAATGTTGAGTCAGGAATTAAGGTTTGATATTCAAAACGGTACCATTAACGTGGCAACCGCCTTGCAGACAAATTCGGATCCTAATCCGTTCTATTTATCTTTTCGGTTCACCAAAATTCTATAATTATACAGTTGCACGATGCCTCCTTTTATACGAAAAAAAAAAAACCATTTCTTTTAATGCTGAAATATATTCTGTCCAAAAAAAAAAAAGATAGGGTGAAATTGGTTTATACATGAATTATTGAAGGGTATTAGTTGTTGTCATTAAAGGGTATTAGTTGTATTTACTGAAGAATATTACTAATTTACACTAAAAAAACTTAGTTGTTCAGTGAAAATGAACTACGACTCTTCCGTGTAAACCAGTAATACGTAAAAGCAACTAATATCCTTCAATGAAAACAACTAATACCCTTCAGTGATTCATATATAAACTAATTTCACTTTATACATACTCAAAAAAAAAAAAAAAAAAAAATTGTTAGAAATATAGGAAACTAATCTAAAAAGCTAGCGGATATGCTTTACCATGCAAATTAAAGATAAGAAGAGGATTTTGACCGAAAAACTTGGTTTCAAACAGACTGGATGAGATTTTGTGGGAAAATGTATTTTATCTACTAATGAAATACAATATAATACTAATTTATATATTATTTTGAAATACCAGTTAAAATTACAACAAGATTCTCATTCATAAGTATTAGTTTTGGCACAATTCGAATTCGCAAGATCATAATTACCCATATAAATTTGAGTAGTACTATTTGAGTGCATATAGTATATATATATATATTTGAATTTTAAAAACAATTCACGAAGCAAAAATCAACCATTGATATCCTAGGAAAAAGTCAATTGCGTTTAAAATTTAAATACATACCTGTTTATAGGTTAGAATTTGCAAAATATTTTTGTGATATTTTTGTGATATAGACAAAGTAATGGACACAAACTTATGGTCATTTCTATTTGACTCCTATATAATAGTGGACTTGATCTCTCTCTGATTGTTGCAATATATTATCAACATTAAAGTATATTTAATTATAATGTATATTTTTTAGAAGATTTAAGAGATTCGGAATGAGATGCAAATAATTGACATTTTCAATCCTATAATTAATGCGAATATATTGGCATAGACCTTTTCAATCGTAAACTCCGTCATATATATCTATTTTCCATTCTCTCCTTGTGTATATATTTTGGAAGGAAGGGAAAGTTTGATGGTGCGAAGTTGAGAGGTATTGTTTCGTTGAAATTTTATATATTTTTGAAAAGTAATTTTATTGTTTTGTTTTAGAGTTAAAAAATATGGAGCAAGAATTGTTCACATATCTACCATCAGAAATCATTATATACCGAGATCCTGTCACGACTCCCAGCGCAAACCATTTTAAGGTGTAAGTGTGTTTGCAAGTGGTGGTGCTCATGACTTCCCCAAACTCCATCTTTCTAAATCAGTCCCTGGACTGGCTCTCACTAGTGATGGATAAAATTATTACACTTATAACCTTGAGCTGAGCCTGAGTACAATCACCAGCCTCAGTTTCCCCGATTACTCTGCATGCGCTGCTTCTTTTGCACATGGTCAAATGGATCAACAAAGAATTAGGGCTTCACTTGTGCAATCCCATCACTCGCGAGTACATCGACCTCTACGCCCAGCGGTGCGCGCGTTCATGGATTTGGAGTAAGCAAAATTAGTGGGCAATATAAGGCGGTCATTATTATACAATACGAAGTTGGGACGGGGTCATGGAGAAGCATCGCATCTCGTGCTCCCGTCACTTTCAATCCGTGTGATGGTGGATGGGAATCTTCATTGGTTGGCCCACGAGCTTTGCTAATTGCTTGCTTTGACCTACAAACTGAACTTTTCACCACCTTTAATCCCCCTCCTCCTCTTCTCGATTTCAGTATGGCAGTACTTGTTTTTGTGGAAGGCGGCCTGTGTTTAACCGATTATGCATCTAGTGCTCACACGTTTACCATCTGGTTGATGAAACAATATGGGGTTCACAAATCTTGGACAAAGTTGTTCGTCATCGAAGTAATCCCTGATTTCAGGCAAACATTTGCTTACCCTATCAGACTTTCCAAAGATGGGGTCATCTTGATGGCATGGGGTTGCAATTCTACTCCACCGAGTATAAAACTACTCACAAAATTTGCAACACCGGACCCTGTGTTTATGTGAGTTCATATTTGCACACCCCAAGCTTTCTTTCACTTAAAAGCTTCGGAATGGAGAAGTCAATCTCATTTTAATATATTTTTTTTTTGCAATCTGGTTTCTGCGGATTGTTAGCATTTTCGTCATGATTTATTTGTGGATTGGAGATGGTTCTTTTCCTAGCTGTGAAAGGCATTAGATCAAGAACTTATATAGTTTTATAAAATTGCATTGTCTCATCATTTTTTTTTTTTTATTTGATTTACTTAAAGTGAAGAGTTTTACGTTCAATGTGATTATGTTTTTACTCACGTCATTCCCATTCCCTCTTCTTTTTGGTAATTATAATTATGAACTATGTGCGTACGGAAATGAACGAAATTTATAAGCTTAATCTATTAAGAAATTGACAAACTCTCATATCCACCAAGTGCACGGTGCACTCACTCGCTGATCATATTTATACTGAAAAGTATACACTAAAAATTGATTTTTAGTGTGAATATTTTTAGTGTATACTTTTCAGTGTGATTGGAACAAACTTTTCAATATAAATAGAGTTATTGTTGAGTGGGTGCACTATATACCAAGTGAGTTATTCAACAAATTAAGTGTTGCTATGGAATCATGATTAATTATAGAGACCGTGACATACTTGTTCGGGATTTAAACCAAATTTGTCCTCTATCTTTTCACCTTTATCTAAATGGTCCTCTACTTATTTGCTTTATCAATTTAGTCCTGTATTTTTTCAAGTTTCACCAAAATGGTCCTAATTTGGTGAAAAAAATGTCCTAATTGATTTTTTGTATTTTATTTCAAGTTTTATTTTTATTTGGCAAAGATGGTCACCTAACGTGCCACATTGGAAAAAAAAACCACATCATAGGCTTCCACCGAAAACACTAGTGCGCATGACTAAAAATGTGATATTTTATGCTTTATGCGTTCAATTAGGACCTAATTGGAGAAATGTGAATTGTTACGGGACTAAATTGGCAAAGAAAATAAATATAGGACCAAAACGGTGAAATTTTGTACATTTTTAGGCCAATTGGGACCATTTTGGCGAAACTAGAATAGATACGGGACTAAATTGATAAAGCAAATAAATAGAGGACCATTTTGATAAAGGTGAAAAGATACAGGACGAATTTGGTTTAAATCCCTACTTGTTCTATGTATAGCTATAAATATGTCAAGAAAAAAAAAATGGTGATGTTTGAGATACTAACAATTGAATCCATGTGATGCACGAGAATTTTCACCCACTTATTTGCTTAGTAAATCCACTCCTAAGTTACTCCACCATTTATTTTAATTTTTTATAATATTTCTTAATATATCACTTAATTTTATTTTTTTTAAGTTAATAAATTACAATAGTTTCCTAACATAATCAATTACAATAGTTCATTTGACCACCGGGTACATGACAACATCTTTTTATCTTACTATAGACCGGAACCGCAATCACCACAAGAGGGGGACCACCTGAACCCTCAACTCAGACCACAACCGCACTGCAGTCGGAACTGCAACCACCACAAAAGGGGAACACCACTCCACCACAAGAGGAATAAATTTTATCTCCATGTCTCGAACCCAAGACCTTTGGGGTTTTAGGTGGTAGGCTACCAACTCTTGACCTATACCCTTTAAAATTTACAATTATAACCTTTATATAATATTCAACTCATCCTAATAAAATATATACACACCCACCACATTGATACTATCTAATCGATAGCAAGAGAGGTACCTTTTTGAAATTTTTGGATCTTGCAAATTTGATCATAGCAGAGAACGTTTGTTGCTATTTTCCTCCATTAATTCTTGGCCTTGACTATGTTTTGTCCTCAATAGACATTAGAGAATATCTGTGTTGTCAAACTTCACTTTTTATTGAAGAATTTTAGGGTATTTGGAGAATATTAATGTTTAGATTTTTTTTATTTGCGAAACAGATGAAAAGTTAGTGTTTTTTTTTTTTTTTTTATCATGATATTTTGATGGTGGTGAGGATAGTGGGTGTGTTTAAAAGATTTAATCTTATTTTAAAATAAAAATGGGATATTAGTATTTTAAATTATGAATATTATATATTTTAAAAGAGGATGGGTGAACTAAGCATATTTATGGGGGTGAATAGTCATGTCCTTAAATTATAGATCCTCAATTTATTAGTACTAGTGTTTTGCCCGTGCAATGCACGGGCCTGTTTGTGGAAGCAGTGGATTGTGAAGTGGGGCAAAAAACACCCACTTATTAAATAATGTTAAAAAGAATAATTAAATTTAGACATAAATAGGCAGTCTTTCGTGAATCCAATTTTTTGATGTAGTGAAACAGTCTCATGTAAAAAAATTGTAGGTGTAATTATTAAGTTCAAGTATATCTAAGAAATTGAGTTTTGGCTAAAGAATCTCACTACACATGCCCTAACACCCTCTAAACACACTCCAAAATTGTATAGATAATATCCTTGTATAAATTGAGTTCGAAAGTCCTTAAACTGTTGGTTTGTTTTAAAAGGTCACTGAACTATTGACGGAACTTGTTTACTCATCCTAGCAGAATCGTTAAATAATATACACTTTTTTTATTAATATGCACATGATAAATTTCAGTCTTTTAAAATGTCAATCCTAATTTCCGGATTTCAAAAATAGAAATTTCATCCCGAGTGACCTCATGAAACAAGAATCAATAGCTAATTTTTTTTTTTTAAAACAAACAAATAGTTTAAGGAAATTTTGAAATAATAGTTCTAAGTTTAGGAACCTCGTGAAATAAGAATAAATAGTTCAAAAACTTTTAAAAATAAACAAATAGTTTACAGACCTTTCAGAACAAAAGTCAATTGTTTAGAGACTTAAAAGCCTTTAATCTAGATTTTGTATACATCTCAATGCAGCATGCATACCCACAAACGCATGTCAGTATTCCATAACTTTGTTTTTTATGCAACTCTTAAATCTCTCAAGCTTGCAACTTCTTTTTCTATATCCATCACTTCTCTTATATTTTCTTTACTATCTTGTCTACTCTCTCCACTTCGCTCTCAAGTCTCCCTTCTCTCTCTCTTAGGATTTCTGTAATTTTCATCCCTCTTACCTATTTGATTAATGGCCACTGTCGAATAATAATATTGACTCGTTTAATAACTTAATTTAGACAAAATTAAGCATAAAGTTAAAAAATAAAATTTTAAATAATGGAAGAGGCATACTCACAACGTGCATTTAATTCTCATCACTTTGTTAACACTAATCTAACCTAAAGAGGTAAGACTCCAAATAAAAATTACATCATTTTAAAAATGGTTACTGATTATCTCCTAGCTGCTCACAGCCTCCACTCGTCCTGCAATCTCTCACCTCAACCACTGGCCATGGAAAATTGCTTCTTTCCGTAAAAACACACCCTCCACTTCTAGAAGTATTTTTTTTTTCCTTCCAAATTTTCAATAGAAGGGAATAAAATAGAAAGATGCAGTGTAACATGATTTACTTCGATAGCGGTAAGGAAAATCGTTACGGGTATTTTTTCTTACACAAGTTCATACTTGTCATAACCCATCCCAAGTCCCTAATATATTTTGCAAAACAATTGTAGCATCAAGTGCTGCCCTAAAAAACTGTGTTTGATCAAAGAAGAAATTCTTGCATTCTTTACTCAACTCGTATAGATTGAACCACAAACTAGGTTAGATAGTATTTTTCCTTATTAATGCATTCCTTTGGTGAATTAGGATACGACATATAGATATTTAAACTTTCTAATCAATTGCTCGGAAACAATGTTACCAAAAATTTCAAAAGAAGGTTGTTCTTGTTCATAAATGGACATACCTAGAGTAGGCCATGAAATATCTCTCTAAGTAATCTCCTAGCACAGTCAATCCCCTCTGGAAGAAAATATGGAATCTGCAAATTCCACCTAAGGTTCGTTATTTCCTATGGAGCGCTTGCACCGATACTCTTCCAACAAGAACTAACCTTTATTATAGAGGTGTGAAGATGGACCTGGCATGCTATTGGTGTGGTAACGCTGAAGAATCTCTGAATCATTTGCCTGTTGAATGCCCTTTTGCTCAAAAGGTCTGGCGGCACGGCCTCTTGCGGATCCAGGACACTCTGTGTATGAATTTTCCTTTTAAATCCATCTGTGGCGATATGTTTGTTCCCTTGGAAATGGAAGGGGCTGGTGTCTTTGCCATGCTTGCTTGGAACCTGTGGAAAGCTAGAAACTCTTTGATATTTGAGGGCAGAATCTTCTCCGAAATGGATGTTGCTCAAAATGCGCTTCGACAACTTCAGGAATATCGAAACGCATTCTTTAATCACACAGAAAAGAAGAAGAATAAACCGAAAGATATTTTTTGGGTGAAACCTCCAATGGGTGTATGCAAAATGAACTCTGATGTTGCTAATTTTGGCGACGGATTAGTGGGTTTTGGCTTTGTAATTTGAAATGGGGAAGGCAGTGTCCTTTTGGCGGGTTCGAAGAGATGTCGTGCTCGAGGAAATAGTACACTTTTGGAAGCTTTAGCGATGAAGTTTGGCCTACAGAAGGCTGTTGAACATGGATTACACTCAATTCAATTGGAATCGGATTCGGAAACCTTGATTAATATGATCCATGGTGAAAGAGATGAAGATGCATATGTGATGATCATCATAGAGGATATTCGCACTTTAGCTTTACAGATCCAAAGCTGTGATTTTTTGTTTAATTGGAGAGATGCAAATAGAGTAGCACATACACTTGCTCGTTTTGGCAAATTCTATAGACATGAGCAAGTGTGGATTAATGAGTCTCCCGAGTGTTGTTATCAATTTCTCATTGACGATGTAAGGCGTGAGCCTATTTCTCGTTAAGTGAATAAAAGCCGGAATATTACCCGTCAAAAAAAATATATATAAAAGAAGGATTGCATTCTCTACATCTTCACCATGTGTCAATTTAAGCTCCCCCTACTCTTGACATATGTCAATTTGGCACAAAACATTTCTGCCACATGTTAATATATTTTACTTAATTATTTACAAATAAACCGCTCCACATTATTTAGTTATATTCATAAATTGACATACCTAAAGCAGGATATGAAATATCTTTCGAAAAATTATAAATTAAAAGCCTCGCATTAAAAGCTTCACAATAATCTTGTATAATCGCATATTTGAAAGCTCCAGTGGAGTTGATTAATGACAAAAACTGTATGCAAAATGAAAGCATAGCGATGCTTCATAGTTAGAGGGAAAAACCTAGAGTAGTATTAAGATATAGAACAGAAGAACATCAGGGCTAGACAAAGTGCATTCAAAAAGTCGAACTGTAGAACTTCTTTTGTCCAACATTATTTTTCATTCGTAATGCCTATAATGAGAATTTTAAGAACCCCAATTTTTTTTATCTCCAAGCCCATTTGAATCAGAACTTTAAACAATTATTATCACTCCAATCTGTAAGGCAAAGAGCTACACGGCACACACACCCCTTTATAATCAGGATTGGCCGCCATTTATAATCCTTAAAATAAAAATATACTATGTAACAATATAGAAACTGTTAACAACTAATTTGATGACACACCTAAGAAAAAATACTGATCAAGATTAAATGAGATGCGTATTTGATTTATTCTTGTTAAAAACCTTTACACAATCATTTTTTATTCAATTATAAAATGCAGATCCATGAAAAATGCAGATTTCTGTGTTCTAATAATTTTGGCAATTTACAGAAACTGAAAAAATGACATCAATATTGATCATTCGCATCATATAAACAATGTTAATTCACAAAACCATGGTCAGAATTTACCAAAAATCAATCAAATTGACAAAATTTTAAAATAGACCCAACTTTGCCTTTATTACCTCACTGGAACAGAAGCTAATGGTCGTTCCTTCACATAGAGCCAGACCATGGGCGGCTTGCACCCTTAATCGAATCACGGAAGTTGGACTGGATCGTCCCGACAGCCGGACAGATCCACGATGGTGGGACCTAACACAACAACAATCTTATCACAGAGGCTGGCGATGGTGAGTAACAGATTCAGAAGCATCGATCACAGACAGACGTGTGATTAGGCGTGAAATTGTCATGATTCGTAGCTAGAAACGCCCTAATTTTGGTCGAGTTTATAGAGTATTTAGAGTCAATTGAGCATTATTTCTACATTGATGAATTTGTCTCTTTGATGCTCATAGGTGAATAGAGGACAAAAAATGGAGTTCGTAGGACTTTGAATCGACTCAAACGGATGCCCGGATGAGAAGATATTGAAGAAATACGATTGGTATTAGTGCGGACGAGGAAAAGTATCACTTGGGAGGAGTTAGAAGTCACTCGAGCGCATTGCTCGAGCGCTTAAACTTACAGAACTATTCTTGCGCTCGAGCAGCTCGAGCGCCACCGCTCGAGCGAATTGCTCGAGCGCCCAAAACATGCAGAGAGATTTCAGCGCTCGACCGGCTCGAGCGGAACCGCTCGAGCGATTGTGTCATTCGAGCTACACTGCTCGAGCGGGACCGCTCGAGCGTTTTGGTCGAGCGCCGATGGATTTTTGCCTCCGGATGCGTATTTTCGGCCCATTAACTCCCGTTTCGACCCGGTGCCTATATATACCTCTTCCAAACACGTTTTGAAGGAGACCCGAACTTTAGAAATAATTTTAGACTTAGTTTTTGGAGAGGAAGGAGACGAGCAAGCTTTATTTACGTTTGGTTGAGGTTTTTCATACGAATTCTTAGTTTCTTTTCTTACTTAGTTTCTTTTAATTAGCTTGATTACTTTTACCGCTTTAAATTTCGTTTTTATCAATTCAAATTTCAGTTCATCGTATTTATTTTCTTTTAAAACCCTAGTTCATGTTTCGTATTTTCTTAGTTCAATTCATTATGTTTATGTTTGTTGTTTCTTCTATTGCTTTTATTTTTGTTATAACCATGTCCGGCTAAAACCCTTTCATGCTTAGGGTAGGATGAACTCGTAGAAGTAGGTTGTGGGTACGTAATTAGGGTAATTCGTGACGTTAGTTTTAATTCTCTTAATTAATGAATTCTTATAATTAATCTGAACTTTACCTTTGAATTTAGTACGAAAGTGTTAGAGAGAGGACGGCCGCATCACTCAATAACAATTAGTAGTCTTAACGAGAAGGTTTAGGAAAGGTTAATTCATCTACCGGTTTAGCGGAGGAGGACGACCGCATCACCTTAGTTAAATTAGGGTCTCATTAATTAAGCACAATCCATTAACTTGTTAGTGGATTAGTGAAGTTGAGTGTTAGGGTAAAGTATTAGGGTTTAGAATCTTGAGCTTTCACCTTGCATTCTTTTACTTAGGTTAATTCTTGTTTGTCACGATTACTTTGATTATGTACCTGCTCCGTTAGTATACGTAGGGATTCCTATCTTAAGCATCACCATCTCTTATTTGAATCCAACCCTTAGTTAATTCGTCTGCTTTAGTATTTTTAGTTTACTTAGTTTATTTCAGTCTTTTAATTAATCTTTCAAAAAACCCAAAAACATTACACTCATATTAACTACAACGCGTAGATCTTCAGGGATCTATTCGCATATACACCATCCCTTGGGTTCGATAATACTTGGTCCCTATACTTGCCCATACTACAGTGAACCCGTACTCTTGCGGGGTAGCTACTAGTATAAGCTAGTGTAGTTCGCTTCAAGTCAATGGCGCCGTTGCCGGGGATGGCGTTATATGCCTTTTGAATAGGACTTGTAGATAGCTTAGTAGTTAGTAGTGGGTGATTTATTTTCTGTTTTTATTTTTATTTGTATTCAATCGGCAGTTGCGTTTTGACCCTTCTGCTAGTGTGTCAGGTTTATGAAAACACGCTCACAAGGCAATACGAGCGAAGAGAGAATACCGTTGGACCCTGAGACAATAGCCAGAAGGAACCGAGCCTTCTTGAGAAGGATGAACGCTGCCGACTTAGGAAAGGAACCAATGGATATCAATAATGAGTTGGACGATGCTGCTAACGATTTCAATCAGGCAGTAGACCGAGTTGAAGACACTGGAGTTAGTGGTAGCCAGAATCAAATTCCATTAGGGGATAGCCAGAGCCTAAATCGGGATACACAAAACGTAGGGAATCCAGCTCAGAACCTTGTCCATAATCCTCATAACAACCCTGCTTACCCACAAAACCCAAATAACCCTTTTAACAACCCAGTATACCAACATTACCCATACCCACCTTATCCTTACCCACCATATCCATACCATCCACCTCCTGTCTACAACCAACCACCCTTTTACCCACCACCACCCCATCAAGTACCCGTACCATTGCAAATCCTCAACACGTTCCTCAGAACGTAGATCACAATATGGCTATTCGAGGGAGGTTCGCAGCGCAGCCACAGCGGTACTATGATGGAGTGGCTTTGCCTCCTGTTGAGGCAAACAACTTCTCGATATCCCCGGGGATTTTAAAGCTGCTGACCGAGAATCAGTTCAAGGGGGTGATCGGGAAGGAGAATCCTCATACACACCTGAGGAGTTTTCTCATGATAGCCTCAACATTTAATTATAATGGCATGTCTGAAGATGCCAAGAGGCTTAGGCTGTTCTCATTCTCATTGACGGGAATAGCCAAGGAGTGGTACGATAATACGCTCCCGCGGGGAGGTGTTACCACTTGGGTCGAGCTCGAGCGTCTGTTCCTCGAGCGATTCTACCCTCCATCTAGGACGATCAAGGCTAGAATTGAGATCTCATCCTTTCGCCAGAAGTCTGGAGAGGATTTACGCCAAGCGTGGGAGAGATACTCAAACATGCTGATAGAGTGCCCGCAGCACGGGTACAGCGAGGGAGACATTATGGCATTCTTCTATAGTGGTGCCAACAAGGCGGGGCAAGACCATTTAGACGCTTGTGCGGGCGGAGCATTCTTGAACCAAGGCATAGAGAGGTGTAGGGAGATCGTGGACAACATTGTCACGAATGCCGGTGCCTGGAGTGGAGATGCAGATTTTCAGAGAGTGCATCAGGTTGAAGATGGAGAAGGAACGAGAAGGCTGCTGATGGCCATGATGGAAAAGATCAATAACCTCGAGTTGGGAAAGAGTTTGGGTGGAGAGCATGCAGTAGAGAATGAGAGAGTAGACCAGCCCAGTGGACAGCAAGAGGTAGCCAATTACATGAGAGGTCCGTATTACAATCAGAATGACTATCAAGGTGGTAATCAGTATGGAAGACCTTCTTATGGCCAACCATTTGTACCTCCAGGCCCTCAGCCACTTCAAAATCAATGGAGGAACACACAAGGAGTTCAAGGAGGCCAGCAACCTCCTCAAAACACATGGAGAAAGAATGATAATTTTTCTTATGCTAACCCAAAAGCTGGTATTACTGTGCCTGCAGGTGTTGATCCGGGGTCTAAACCTCCTGGAGGAGAAGGCGGTGCATCAACCGAGGAGATGTTGAGAGCGATCCTTCAGAAGGTGGAGGAAGGTAGCAAGAGATTGTCATCCTTGGAGTACGATGTGAAGGAGTTGCATAAAAAGGGTGATCAACGTGATCAAGAGCTTCAAAAGATGAATGTTGAGTGGACTAGAACTCAACAAGAGAACAATCGAAGGTTCACTTCTTTAGAGTTCCAGATGAGCCAGATTGCAAAGTCAGTGAATAGAATGCCGGAGGGAAACCCGAAAGAGCATTGCAAGGCGATCCAGCTTAGAAGTGGAACCAACTATGAAGGTCCTCAGATGCCTACTGATTTTGAGACACCTCAAGTTGAGAAGGGGATTGAAAGTGAAGGGATTGAGAAGCATAAAGATATGGATGAGTCCCAGAAAGAGGAAGGGGTTGAGAAGGGAGAGAGAGTTCCTAAGTGGAAGAAGGCAAAGGAAGCAAGGGATAAAGTGAAAGAAACAGAAAGAGATGAATGAGGGGTACCCAAATCTGTGATACCCGTCCCATATCCACAGCGCTTCATGAAAAAGAAGCTTGATGAAAAGTTTGCTAAATTTCTTGATGTTTTTAAACAATTTCATATTAATATTCCTTTTTATGATGCTTTGGAACAGATGCCGCACTATGCGAAGTTTTTGAAGGACTTGATTGCGAAAAAACGGCGAGTGGATGAGCCGAAGTTGGTGCAGCTGAACCACGAGGTGAGTGCATTAGTGCACAAGGCGCTTCCACCAAAGCTGAAGGATCCCGGGAGCTTCACGATCCTATGTGATATTGGGAACGGGATCAAGAAGGGAGCGTTGTGCGATCTCGGGGCGAGCATTAATCTCATGCCCTTGTCGCTTTTCAAGAAGTTGGAAGGTGGTGAACTTCAACCCACAATGATGATGCTTCAACTTGCCGATCGGTCTATTACTCGACCTCAAGGTGTGGTTGAAGACGTTCTAGTGAGAGTTGGAGATCACATTTTTCCAGCCGATTTTGTAGTGCTAGAGATGGAGGAAGATGAGCACGTTCCATTGATCTTGGGAAGGCCGTTCTTAGCTACGGCGGGGATGGTGCTAGACGTGGCAAATGGGAAAATTACGTTGAAGGTCGATGATCAAGAAGTGAAGATCTCCCTATATGAAGCCATGAAACACCCGAGGGAGGACGAGAGCTTGTATTGCATGGATGCAATTGATCCTCGTGTTGAAGACACGCCTTCTATCCCTAATCCTTCTCATATTCATGATTTTGTTAGTCCTTCACTTGATTATTTAACTCATGAGCGTTATGTTCTTGATTATGTTGATAGGAATAAAGTGAAGAAGTTGAAGTATGAAGAGGTGAAAAGTGTGGACGTGGTCCAGATAGAAGGGAAAGGAGGAGTTAAGAAGAAAAAGTCCAAATTCAAGAACTTGTTTGGTAAGACTCCTCCAGATAAAGGAAAGAAGGAGTTGAGACCCATAACACTTGGGAATGAGAAAAGAGGAAAGGAACTCATGATGGAGGGACATCAAGGAAAGGAGTTCAAACACCACTCTTATGAGAGTAAGGGAGGTAAATTTGAGTATGATGTCCCATAAGCTCCTTTGAGCTAGGTCCGGCATGAGGACCTTCAAAATAGCGCTGAATGGGAGGCAACCCATTTTTATTTGCTTTCATTTATTTTTAGTGTCTTTTTATATTATTAGGGAGTATTTTGAGTCGTATGTTTAACCTCGTATTTGAGTAAGTTGCTTGTAGGCTTGTCTCTAAAGGAGTAAAGGTATCAAAGAAGTGGAGATTGAAGGAACCAACTTGAGACTAGGAAGTGTGCAAAGCTAGTGGGAGAAACGGAATTATTTGGTTGAGGTAACCCACCACCCCAAACTTAGACCTCTAGCAAGGTCGAAGTTTGGGGGGGTGGAGTTTTTTTATGTTTCTTGTTACATTGCACATGCATGCACGCCCTTATCTTTGAGTTGAGTTTGATTGATTATTGGTTTGTTGAGATACTCCTTGGGCTATTATTAATTTGTTTTGTTACTCAATATTTTATGCCTATCAATCATCTTATGCTTGTTGATTGCTATCTTTGAGTATGATTTGATGAGTAGGGTGAATTGTGAAGTTGAGTTAAGAATTCTTTTGTGTGAGTGTTTGAGTTTGAGCTGATTTGTGAAAAAACCCGTATGCTTATGAGTTTTCTTTTGAGTGCTTGGGTGATGAGAGTGAGAATGCACTAGGACTAGCATGGATGTGAAAGCCGTGAGCTTTTGAGCCTTATGAGATTTTGATGCATTAATCAATCTCTTCGTTTGTGAGTGAATCGTCACCTTAGAGGATGCTAGAACTTGTGTGTGCTCTCTCTTCTTGATTGTGTCTAGTTTGATATGCCGAATAGGATCTTAGGCCATCGTTGATTTTAATTGAGTCACTTAGCCAAAATTTTCCTTACCAATGACATTGAATCCCTTGTTAGCCCCTTTGAGCCTAAAGCCTATTTTATTTGCTAGCACATATGAACACTATTCCAATTCCTAAGCCTTTTTGTCCCAATTTGAGTGGAGAATAGGAAAGTGTGAATATGAAGGGAGTGAATTGAGTTGAAAAAGGAAAAGGTTGTTTGTTGAGTGAATGTGATAAAATAAGGGTGTGAATGAAATTTGAGTTGTGGGAAAAAGAGAAAGAAAATTGAGAATGAGCAAAAAGAAAAAAAAAGAGCTCATGTGTTTGTGCGAAAAAGAAAAAAAAAAGTGAAAAGAGTTAGAAAAAAAATTGAAGTGTTGAGAAAAGAGGAATTGAAAGAGTGTTGTTTGAAAATGTTTGAAGTATTCTGTTCCTAATCTCGAAGTGCCAAAGTTTGATTTTCTATTCTCCATTCACTTGAGTCACTTACCCAAATTGTTATCCCACCTGTCCAAAGAGCCTACATTACAACCTTGAGAAAAGTCCTTTTTGATTCGACATTGATTTCTAGAGTATGGTCGGAGTTGAGAGCACTTACAAGCCTATGGCTGCCAATTTGTGTGATTGATTGATTGAGTGAGTCCCTTTATCATTGTTATACACTTGTGAGGGAGTGAAACACATCGTTGAGTGCACATCCATGCTTGATCTTGGTGTTTCTTATTATTGTTGCATGAGTACGATAAAAGAAAGTGAGTGAGTATACGGGTGATTGACTTTTGAAGCTTGAGTTCATTAGCTTGCATGATTGATTTTTTTTGACTCATTCCTAACAATTTCACTTGACTTATTATTTCATTGCTTGAGGACAAGCAATATGGTAAGTTTGGGGGGGTTGATTAGGCGTGAAATTGTCATGATTCGTAGCTAGAAACGCCCTAATTTTGGTCGAGTTTATAGAGTATTTAGAGTCAATTGAGCATTATTTCTACACATTGATGAATTTGTCTCTTTGATGCTCATAGGTGAATAGAGGATGAAAAATGGAGTTCGTAGGACTTTGAATCGACTCAAACGGATGCCCGGATGAGAAGATATTGAAGAAATACGATTGGTATTAGTGCGGACGAGGAAAAGTATCACTTGGGAGGAGTTAGAAGTCACTCGAGCGCATTGCTCGAGCGCTTAAACTTACAGAACTATTCTTGCGCTCGAGCAGCTCGAGTGCCACCGCTCGAGCGAATTGCTCGAGTGCCCAAAACATGCAGAGAGATTTCAGCGCTCGACCGGCTCGAGCGGAACCGCTCGAGCGATTGTGTCATTCAAGCTACACTGCTCGAGCGGGACCGCTCGAGCGTTTTGCTCGAGCGCCCATGGATTTTTGCCTCCGGATGCATATTTTCGGCCCATTAACTCCCGTTTCGACCCGGTGCCTATATATACCTCTTCCAAACACGTTTTGAAGGAGACCCGAACTTTAGAAATAATTTTAGACTTAGTTTTTGGAGAGGAAGGAGACGAGCAAGCTTTATTTACGTTTGGTTGAGGTTTTTCATACGAATTCTTAGTTTCTTTTCTTACTTAGTTTCTTTTAATTAGCTTGATTACTTTTACCGCTTTAAATTTCATTTTTATCAATTCAAATTTCAGTTCATCGTATTTATTTTCTTTTAAAACCCTAGTTCATGTTTCGTATTTTCTTAGTTCAATTCATTATGTTTATGTTTGTTGTTTCTTCTATTGCTTTTATTTTTGTTATAACCATGTCCGGCTAAAACCCTTTCATGCTTAGGGTAGGATGAACTCGTAGAAGTAGGTTGTGGGTACGTAATTAGGGTAATTCGTGACGTTAGTTTTAATTCTCTTAATTAATGAATTCTTATAATTAATCTGAACTTTACCTTTGAATTTAGTACGAAAGTGTTAGAGAGAGGACGACCGCATCACTCAATAACAATTAGTAGTCTTAACGAGAAGGTTTAGGAAAGGTTAATTCATCTACCGGTTTAGCGGAGGAGGACGACCGCATCACCTTAGTTAAATTAGGGTCTCATTAATTAAGCACAATCCATTAACTTGTTAGTGGATTAGTGAAGTTGAGTGTTAGGGTAAAGTATTAGGGTTTAGAATCTTGAGCTTTCACCTTGCATTCTTTTACTTAGGTTAATTCTTGTTTGTCACGATTACTTTGATTATGTACCTGCTCCGTTAGTATACGTAGGGATTCCTATCTTAAGCATCACCTTCTCTTATTTGAATCCAACCCTTAGTTAATTCGTCTGCTTTAGTATTTTTAGTTTACTTAGTTTATTTCAGTCTTTTAATTAATCTTTCAAAAAACCCAAAAACATTACACTCATATTAACTACAACGCGTAGATCTTCAGGGATCTATTCGCATATACACCATCCCTTGGGTTCGATAATACTTGGTCCCTATACTTGCCCATACTACAGTGAACCCGTACTCTTGCGGGGTAGCTACTAGTAGAAGCTAGTGTAGTTCGCTTCAAGTCAACGTGTCGATGGCGAACTTGGAAAATGAAAAAGAACAACAAATGAAATTCTGTACTTTAGATTTTATGAAATCTCCGATAAATAAAATACCCATTCAGATTAGCGTTGCTGCAAAATCTATAGTTGTAATCTATAGCTGATTTCGGTTTAAAAACACCCCACGAAATTTGTGAAGATTCCAGAATTACATCCCTTTTCGAGTTTTTGTCGAAGACCGGAAGTGGGAGAGACATAATAGATGTGTTACTTTATGAGGAATACAATTTAATTAGAACTTAATAACGTGGGGCGGCTTATTAGTAAGTAATTATTATATAAACTATTTTAACACGTGGCACAAGTTTTTGGGTGCCAAAATGACACATGCCAAGAGTAGAGGGTGCTTAAATTGACACATGGCAAAAATGTAGACAATGCAACCCTCCAATTCCTGTTAAAGTGTTTTTAATTTAAAGTTGATAATATTATTATTCTTTTATTTGAAGGTTTATTTTTTATAAAGAGAAAGTAATACAAATTCTGAATTTTTTTGTCAAAATAAAGTGTAATAAATATTACTCCCTCCATCCCCTCATCAGTGGCTGCGTTTGCTGAATTATCATCCTTTGCTGGTGCATTCGTTTGTGCCTTTGCTGGTGCCTTGCACTGGTTTTTGTAATGACCAAATTCATGACAATTGTAACACTCAATCTGGCTTTTGTCCTTCTTGGGCTTATTTTTGCCCCTCGACTTCGATCTACCTCGATTCGATTTCACTTTAGATTCTGATCTGCCTCTGTTACCTGCACTCAAGGCTGATCCCGTGGCCACACCCAATTCTTTCCTTCGAATTTCTTCGCTCATGACCAGATCCCTAACGTCATCAAACCTAAGTTTCACCTTACCTGCTGAAGCACTAACGGCCGTCACCGTCCCACTCCAACTTTCTGGTAAAGAAGACAACAAGATTAGGGCTTGTACCTCATCATCGAAATCAATCTCAACCGAGCTCAATTGGGCTATTATCATATTGAACTCGTTGACATGGTTGGCTACCACAGTATCCTCTGCCATCTTTAGGTTGAATAACCTCCGCATCAGATGAACCTTGTTCGCTGCAGATGGTTTTTCGTACATCTCAGTCAGAATCTCCAACATCTCCTATGTGGTCTTTGCCTTCACCGTATGTAGGGCGACGTTCCTGGACAACGACAAACGAACCACACTCATCGCCTTCCTGTCCAACAACTTCCACTCATCGTCCTTCATGTCTTTAGGTTTCTCACCCAAAGGTTGATACAGATCCTTACCGTACAAGTAATCCTCGATCTGCAACTTCCAGAATCCGAAATCTGTTCCATCAAATTTCTCAACAGGCGATTTCCCTTCAGCCATCATAATTGCTCCCACCAGATCCTCTCAACCCGATGCTCTAGATACCAGTTGTTAGGATTTTATCTGCAATTATAGAGAAATTGAAAAACGGAACAAACGATTTGGTTACCCAGTTCGTCTGTAAAGACTACGTCTGGGGGCACTACCAAGCCAGGAGATATACTGTATTTTCGGTGATACTATTACAATGAGTCATATGAGAATATATAAGAAACCTGGGCCAAAACCCTAAGCCCATCCAACCGAAAATTCTGCCTTTCGAAAAAGGCCCAAAAAAAAATTTCTTGTCTGGGTCACCGAGAAGCTGGGACGTGAAGCAGTCGAGCAGGCTCCATAACTCAACAATCTCCCACCTGGAGACTGACTCCAAATGTAACTTGTCTCCTCCATCTTATCATTATCTCTCACTGGTAGTAGTGCCATGCCTTTATCTCAGTTTCCAAGGCCAGTTGAAGTCATGTATAACTTCAACTTCTCTAAGGTCACAACCTTAGTCAACATATCAGCAGGATTCTCACTTCCTTGAATCTTCATCAGCTGCAAGATCTTATTTTCAATGAGATAACGGATGTAATGATACCTCAACTCAATGTGCTTCGTCCTCGAGTGAAAAGCTGGATTCTTTGCTAAGTGAATAGCACTTTGACTATCACTATAGAGTATACTATCCTTCTGTTCCTTCCCCAATTCACGCAAGAGATTCTGCAACCATACCATCTCTTTACTAGCCTCAGTAACTGCTACATACTCTGCCTCTGCAGTGGACTGAGCTACGATCTTCTGCAACTTAGAAGCCCAAGAAATTGCTGTACCACCAAAAGTAAACACATACCCCGTTGTACTCCTCCTTTTGTCAAGATCGCTCGATGCTAAGTCTGCATCAGCATACCCTGCCAATTTAACACTTTTGCCTTCAAAACACAATGCTCTTTCTGTAGTACCTCTCAAGTACTTGAGGATCCATTTTACTGCCTCCCAATGCTGCTTACCCGGATTTCCCATAAACCTGCTAACTACTCCCACCGCATGTGCAATGTCTGGTCTTGTACACACCATAGCGTACATCAAACTGCCAATTGCTGAAGCGTATGGAGTTTTCTGCATGTGGGTTCGCTCCTCTTCGCTATTAGGCGAGTCCTTGTTGGATAGCTTGAACTGACTTCCCAACGGGACACGAACTGGCTTCGCATCTTCCATACTAAATCTCTTCAAGACCTTCTTTATGTATTCAGTCTGTGAAAGATACAACTTTCCTGCCACCCTATCACGATCGATTCGCATACCTAAGATTTGCTTGGCCTCCCCAAGGTCCTTCATAGCAAACCTATCAGACAACTGCTTCTTCAACTTGCTCACTTCTCGAGCACTAGAGCCTGCTATCAACATGTCATCAACATATAATAGCAAAATGATATAGACATTATCATAGCTCTTGAAGTAGCAGCAATGGTCAGCTTCACACCTATTGAACTCAATCTTGTGCATGAATCCATCAAACTTCTTGTACCACTGTAATGGAGCTTGTTTCAAACCATACAAGCTCTTCCTCAATTTGCAAACAAGCTCATTGTTTCCCTTTGACAAGTATCCTTCTGGTTGCTTCATGTAGATGTCGACATCTTCCAAATCACCATGAAGAAAGGCTGTTTTTACGTCCATCTGCTCTAACAACAAGTTCTCTGCAGCTACTAAACTCAGAACTAACCGAATGGTAGTTAGTTTAACAACAGGAGTAAAAACATCAGTATAATCAATACCATATTTCTGCTGAAACCCCTTCACAACCAGTCTTGCCTTGTAACGCTTGCTTCCATCTGCCTCCTCTTTAATTCTGTAAACCCACTTATTTTGCAGTGCCTTCTTGCCCTTAGGAAGCTCAACTAGTTCCCACGTTTCGTTGGTCATCAACGAATTCATCTCATCATCCATTGCAAGTTTCCACTTGTTCACGTGCTCACTACGTGTAGCCTCTGCATAACATTCAGGCTCACCACCATCAGTCAACAATAAATAATGAAGAGAAGGTGTATACCTATCAGGAGATCGACGTTCTCTAGTGGATCTCCGCAGCGGAATTATTGGAGGTGGTGTACGTGGTTCTTCCTCAACAACCACCTGATCATCATGAACCTCCTTGCTCCCACCTGAGTTCGAAATGTCTAATTCAATGACCTGTGTCTCGGAACCAACTGCTTTAGATGTACCCAACCTGTCTTTGTACAAAATCTGCTCATTAAATACGACATCTCGACTACGAATTATTTTTCGATTCTGCTCATCCCAAAATCGATAACCAAATTCATCACCGCCATATCCAACAAACGTACATTTAACAGATTTAGCATCCAATTTACTTCTACTAGCAGCATCAATATGAACATATGAAACACATCCAAATACTCGAAGGAAAGACAGATTTACCTCCTTACCAGTCCAGGCCTCCTCTGGTATGCCATACTGCAAGGGGGTTGAGGGTCCTCTGTTTATCAAGTAAGCTGCATTGTTCACTGCTTCTGCCCAAAACATCTTCGGCAGCCCACACTTCAATCTCATGCTTCTAGCACGTTCACACAAGGTTCTGTTCATACGTTCTGCAACACCATTCTGCTGGGGTGTTCCTCTCACAGTTTTCTCCATGCGAATTCCATTCTCTTCACATAATTCTTTGAACTCACGAAGCTCGTACTCTCCACCATTATCAGATCTCAAACACTTCACTTTGAGACCTGTCTCAGTTTCTACGAGGGCCTTCCACTTCCTGAAAGCATTAAAGGCATCAGACTTATTTGTTTAGTGTTTTGTGGTTGTAAACTTTCCTAAAATAAAAATATTAAACTTACTTTGGGACATCCGATTTGACAAAGTATAAACTTATCTTGGGACAGAGTAAGTATGTTTTATTTATAAAAAACAATCTTAATATTATATTTATTTCACCATATAATTATTTTTATGAATTACGCAGTAAGAAATTTTGGTAATACCTACGAAGCCTATTCAAACAGGATGTAAAAAAATGAAATGACTATAGATTTTGAAATATCACTCTAAAAATCACATTTTTTTCATCTTTGATGAATGTTCATCATCAGTCACTCTATCTCAAAATCATCAAATTATTGCAATTTGTGACTTTCAAAACATCCACGTACTAGTTGTAATTGAAAGTTGGATTTTTTTAAGAATATATCAATTTTAACGAGCAATTGTCATATGACTCTTATTTAATTATGTAAATCTCAAGTGTATTGATGTCAGATTGGTCTGAAATCAAACGTGAGTGTGTGTGGTGTTTTTCAAAGTCGTGCTAAGTGAAATATTGATAACATGCGCGACAACACAGAACGGTTACGAACAGTTATGTACAGATCTAAGTAGTTCTAAGCAGCAAAAAACTTAAACACCTTGCAAACGGAATTCAAAATAATTTCATAGACTTAAATAAAGTCTATGATGCCTCACGGCGAAAAGCTTCACTATAATCATGTAGTGATACAAATAAAGATCTAACATAAGATCTAAAAGTGAGGGTAAGGTGTAAACACACCGCCTAATCAGATCTACGATGACTAGAAAACTGATCACACTCAGACCCTAATCTAGTCCATTTTCGATCCCAATACTGATAGGAGTGTTGCAGCGCTCGACCAGCACAAAAGATAATAGTAACGACCCTTCTACACTAGATGTACTTGAACACTCGATAGCGTAGCTCTTGGTTACTACTTCCTGGCTTGTTTCCCCTTGTTTTTCCTTCGTCTAACTTCTGGTATTTATAGATGCAGGATCCACCAAAAGTTACAATCATTAGGTTAGTTTAGAAAGACCTAGAAACATATCCTCCACTAACTCCATGATTAAGAAATAACCGCCCATGATGTATTTGATCTCCTCACTTGATAACCGCAACCACATGACCTGGAACATTCTAGGTCTTCATCCTACGAACACAACATCAAACACAACATAGAACAAAAGTGTTAGTGTTAGGAGAAAGGGCAAATTCAGTAATGTTATCCAGAATGTTGCCAAAATATTTTTTACAACACTGGCATAACATTAACAATCTCCCCCAATTTTTTACAACACTGTCAACAATATACAGCCACATATTTTATAATTCTTTTTACATAATTTAAATGAGACTTTTTACAGAATTTAAAGCTGGTATCTTTCACATAAACAAACACTAAACATGATGTCAGGTCTACTAGAAGTAAGATATAACAAACTTCCTATCATTGATATGTACAATGTTGGGTCAACATTCTGCCCATCACTGTCTTTACTCAGTTTTTGTGTAGAACCAATGGGTGTTTTCATGATTTTAGCATTTTCTAATCCAAATTTTTTAACTAGATTCTTAGCATACTTACTTTGTGAGAAAAATATACCATCTTTACTCTGTTTATTTTGCAATCCAAGAAAGTAATTCAGATCACCAACCATAGACATTTCAAATGTTGAAGTCATCTCATGCACAAATTTATTCAGCATATGTTCACTTGTTGAACCAAATACATTATCATCCACATAAATTTGAGCAATTATGAGATAATCATTTGAATGTTTAATAAACAAAGTCCTATCAGTTTCTCCTGTAACAAAATCAAATTGAATTAGAAAATCAGTTAGTCTCCCATACCAAGCTCTAGGTGCTTGTTTGAGACTATACAAAGCCTTATTCAATTTATAAACGTGATCAGGATATTCAGGTACTTCAGAGCCTTTTGGTTGTTCTACATAAGCTTCATCTTTAAGTATTCCATTTAAGAAAACAGCTTTAACATCCATTTGGTGTAGCTTAATATCAACAAAGCATGCAATGACTAATAACAATTTAATAGACTCAATTCTTGCTACAGGAGCAAAAGTTTCATCAAATCTATTCCTTCTATTTGAGTATAACCTTGAGCTACTAGCCTAGCTTTGTTTCTCATTATATTACCAGCTTCATCAATTTTATTTTTGAAAATCCATTTTGTTCCTATGACATTAATATGACTAGGTCTAGGAACTAGACTCCAAACTTCATTTCTTTCAAACTGGTTTAGCTCTTCATGCATTGCATTTATCCAATTCACATCCTTAAGAGCTTCAACTACATTTTTAGGCTCAATTAATGAATGATAACATTCAAAGTTTACCTGATTGCATATAGAGGACATGCAAATAGACCTTACCACATCCTTGGGGTCAGTTTCAAATCTTCTTCTGGTTTGCACTCCAGTGTACTGTTCACCAATTAACTGATTCATTGGATGACTCTTTAAAATCCTGGAAGAAGGTGTTCTTCCTGTTTCTAGTATATTTTCTGACTTGACAATCTTTTCAGATTTTTCAGGTAGTGTTGTCCCAGATGACGTCTCATTTTGGGCAACATCCTTTTTCAGGTCAGAAACTTTTGGAGTTTCAATGAGATCAACAACATCATCTTCATAATTTGTACCTGTAATACTAGAAGTATCATCAAATACCACATTATTGGATTCTTGAACAATATCAGTCCTTAGACTGTATATTTTGTAAGCTTTGCTATTCTTAGAGTAACCTAAGAAAAATCTTTTGTCACTCTTAGAGTCAAATTTGTGCAATTGATCTCTATCATTAGGTATGTAGCAAACTGTCACGCCCCAATTTTTCTAAGGTTTTTTTTTTCCAATACTACTTTTAAAACTTTGGCAGCGGAAATAAATAATAATCATTTACACAAAATATAAATAACTAAATCCCAAATGAAAAATTAAATTCCCAACAGTGAAGATTAAAAAAATTATTTTAAAAGGACGTGACTCAAATTCTAAATTAAAATAATACTTAAATAACTGAATAAGAAATTTCAAATAAATTGGATCTAAAATTGTATGGTATGAGCAAAACCACTAGCTCAGTGTGATCCTTTTGTCAAAACTAAATATAGCATACAAATAAAATGCATAACTGCGAGCAATCATGTAATTCACATATTGACACATATAAAGTTTTATTCTTGCTAACTTGTAATTATTAATTAATGTTTCACGGTTTTCCCAAGGATCTCTTGTCAATCCCACTGGGTCCCCCACGAAGACCTCTTGCCAGTCTCGTGTTCTTTCTTGCTTGTCATGGTTTTCCCAAGGATTCCTTGTCAATCCCACTGGGTCCCCCACGAAGATCTCTTGTCAGTCTCGTGTTCGTATCTTGAATGTTCTTATCATAAATATCATTCACTTTGATATATTCATATCATATTACAAGTAAATAATTTACTCACATGAAATATTTAATAAAGATAAATAATCACGCATGCATAATTCAAATAAATCACGTAGCTTGCACGTAGTTAAACAATTTAATCATACGAAATATTTAATAAAGACAAGTAAACCACACATAATAACAATTCATGTAACATACATGTAGATAAACAATTTATGGCGTGGATGCAATGAAATAACTTTAGTCCCCTTTTTTATATGATCGTGTCCTTGCGTCATGATTTTCAATAGAACATATCTCATTTAATATTTGGAGGAAAAATATAAAATTTGAATTGTATATAATATACTAAATATAATATGACATATAAAAAGATAAGAAAATTATGAGTTATTTAGATATAATTTTCTAATTTTTAAAACTTAAAAGATTGAATCTGTAAAATTTGTACAGCTATAGTAAAAGAAAGATATCTGAAAAACGAGAACTTGAAATACTTTGAAAACTTTATATAATATAAATAACTTAGTAATTTGTAACATATCCAAAAAATTAGATTTTTCAGAGTTATATAAATAGGGTTTTCGTATTTTTGAAACTGAAATAGATGACTTTTTAAAACAGGGATACCATTAGAAATAATTCGATAATAAATATAAAATCAACTCGGATGACCTTGAAAATTTTATTGTATTCTCAAAACATTATTATACATTACTTATACGAATATCATAAGATTTGGACTTATAGAAATATATATTTTAAAATTTTAAATCGAATAGGCAGAGCTACGAAAGTTTTGAATAGAAGGAGTATAAAATTTATATAAAATAGAATATAACTCTGATTGCTTTAAAAATTTTACTGTACATAAATAATGTAATAAATAAGAACATCTTAAAATTTCATAAATTTTGAAGATGTAGAAGAGAGTTTTTGAAATTTTAGAAAAGAATTACCTATGATAGTGAGGAAAAGACTTTAGAAGATGATGAATGAAAAATAAGAGATTTTGATATATGTGCATATGAAAACTATGGAATTATACACATATATATAGGCATATATTTGGGCTTGGGCTTTGACTTATATATGAATATATTTAAGAATTTAAAAGATATAAAAATCCTATCACAAAAATCTAGAAATTAAAATATTATCTTCCACGAAAATCTTTATTATATAAATTTAAAATTTAAACCATACAAAATATTTTTCTTGTAGATAAAAATAAATATTTTGGAAAATATATTTTATGATTTTTTTTAAAGATATGCATTATTATTGATTTAATAAAATCCAATAATTTTGAATTAATGAATATTATAAATAATTAATTAGAAAATTTGGGGTGTTACACAAACACACCCAAAAACATGAAAATACTTTAAGTTAGGTTTTCTGTTGTTCAGGATTTCATAAGGTGTTTTAGAAGTTCCAGATCTAATGAACACTCTATTTGCAACATGACATGCAGTATTCAAGGCTTCTGCCCAAAATCTTTTTGAAAGATTTTTAGAAATTAACATGACTCTAGCCATCTCTTGAAGAGTTCTATTCTTTCTTTCAGCAATGTCATTTTGTTGTGGAGTTTTGGGAGAGGAAAACTCTTGAAAACTACTTTTGTTTTCACAAAATTCAGTGAATGAGCTATTTTCAAATTCTCTACCATTATCTGATCTTATCCTGCTTACTTTCAAGTTATAAACAATCTTAAACCTTTTGTAAAGAATTTTGAATGCAGAAAAGACATCTGATTTTTCTTTCAAGAATTCAACCCATGTAAATCTAGAAAAATCATCTACAACAACTAAAGAGTATCTCTTACCATCTATACTTTCTGTTTCCATAGGACCCATTAAATCCATATGTAACAGTTCTAAACATCTTGTTGTGGTGCATGAAGATAACACTTTATGTGGCACTCTTGATTGCTTACCTTTTTGGCATGGTCCACAGACTTTCACATCATTAAACTGTAATTTAGGTAAATGACTTGGTCGGATTTTTTCAACTTTTAATCAAACAATTAAACACGACCCAAAAGCGGATGAGTTCGTTATAGCATGCAAGTACACGACCAAATAGTATCGATCCAAGGACTTAGTGGACCGGTGAATTCCTAAGACTACGAGTTTCCATAGAATTGTAGAAGCGTGTTTTGGGGTTTTTAGACTAATAAAATTGAAATGACAACGATGGAATTGAACACTAGAAATAAAATGAACAAACTAAACTAAAAAGCAATTTAAAACTTCGTGAGAAATGCAAGTTGAGGGTAACGCTTCGGGTGAAATCCTTATGACGGAATCAAGGCTACGTACATTAATCTCGCTTTTCTTATGATATTTTGTTGATTCTAACTAAGAGCTATCACTATTGTATTGAATACCGATCCCTTTTGAGGCTTGGGTGATCAATTGAGCTAACTAGCACCTAATTAGCTACTAAAAACACCTAAGATAGTGAATGACTTGAAGCACACGATGTTCTCCAAGTATTCCCCCTTCACTAAGCACCTAAACCCTTGAATTTAAGCACCTAGTGTCTAGTGATGGTGGTCTAGCCGTCTACCCTCTCTCGATGTAATAGACTACTAATTGAATCCAATTAACTAATCAAATTTCTCACCACAAGTTCGATTGACCCACACCCAACTCTCGTTGTAACACGTATTAACCTAACAAGAGCTACTAAACCTAATCAATCAATCTAATCAAGACAAACACATCAATAGAAGCAATCGAACCAACTCAATAGCATAATCAAAGCTCAATTAACATCATAACACTAATTCCATCATAATTCAAACACCCAAAGCATTAGGGGATTAGCCCATGGCTAATCTAACAAAACCCAAGTATAAACAAACTAAAGAAAGCAATAAACCCATGGAGATCCTCGTCGAAGTACTTGGTCGAGCTCGGTTTCTGCACGACTGGAAAAGAAATGGCTTTCTCAAATTGATAAAATCGTAGAAGATTTTTGTTTCTTTGCTTGCCTTTTTCTCCCGTAGGACCCACGATAATATTACCCCTGCTTTTTCTCTTTCAGCAATTCGATAAATGAAGTGGGACCCGAGATCCCTTTTTCTCTCAGCTATGACTAGCACTAGAAGTGGGCCCACTGCTTGACCATCTCTCTCTCGGCTCGATGTGGTAGTTTCCGGCGAGCATCGTGGCGGCTTCTTCTGCTTTGCTCTTCTTCGAATTCCGGCACGATTTCCTCCAGGCGAGAGGTTTATGGTGCTTCGATTTTATTTTTTTTGCCATGATTTCCGGCGAAGACGCTAGCTGCAATTTCCGGCGAGATGGCTTTCCAGGCGTGAGAAGTTGGGCTTGAGGCGCGAGCTTTTCCATGGCGTGAACGGGAATAGTGGCATGGCTTGTACATGGTGGCGTTTCCATTGTTTCTCCCCTCCCAAACTTTCTCTCTCTTCGTGGTTGCAGAAGATGAAAATAAGCAGCTGGGTTTCTTTTTTTTCTTTTCAAAAGTCATCTTTGACTACTCTTCTTTAAAGCTACGGTGGGTCCCTGGGCATGAATTCTTTTTTCTTTCTTTCTTTCAATTTCACGTGAGTGCTGCAACTTGCATCCCATATATTGAATTCAAGTGGGCCTTTGATTCTTCTTTCATATGGGCCGCTTCAATGTTTATTTAATTTGGGCCGAAAATCTTGGCTGACCAATCAAACGTGCTGGGCCTCCATTTAGATGCCTTGAAGTATTTAATTTGGGCCTCTGATGTTTGAATTTTTATAGGGCCCAAATCAATTTTCTTTTCCGATTTTTCTCTTCGCTCGACCTCAGTAAATTAAGGACTCGTATTTGCTTCTAAAATTACTCAATTTCCTGCAAAATAAACACAAATGCCTTTCTCGACAGTTAAGCGCAATTAATCAAATTAATGTAAATAAATGCAAGAAATCTCATTAAAATAGGCAAATTAAATGCATGAATTTCGAGCAATTTTCACACTAATCAGTAAACCAACTATATCATCATGTTTAATCAATTTCTGAATGTTTCTGTAATTATCATGTCATAATTTTTTATGCCATAAGATTTCATCAGTTTTCATGCTATTACAAACATTGTTTGAACCAATCAAGTAGCAATTATCAGCAAATCTATTTCCAGTCATCAAACATTCATTGTTTTGGTTAAAAACATTACATGCATTCTTGTCAAATTTAACATGCAAGTTATCATCACATAACTGACTAATACTAATCAAGTTTGCAAGAAGACCATCAAAATGTAACACATTTGATAACTTTGTAAAACCATTCAAATTAAGAGTTCATTTTCCTATGATTTTTCCTTTAGAACCACCACCATAAGTTACATTACCACCATCATATGATTCATAATCAGCTAAATGTTCAATTTGTCCAGCCATATGTCTTGAGCAACCTGAATCAAAATACCATAAACCTGGTACACATGCTTTCAGAGAAGTATACACAACATTACATGAGATTTTAGTTTTAGAAGTCCAAGATTTATCAGTATGTCTCTCAGAATGTTGTACCACTTTGGGTAACATGCCTTTATCAATTTCAACTTTGCACAATATGGCTTAATATGACCTATTTCAGAACAGTAATGACATATATAGACTTTATCATTCTTCCTAACATGCTTTTCAGAAATATCAGAATTAACATTTTCATGTTTTGCTTTAACAAATTTCACATGCTTATCAGAATGAGAAGGTTCAGAAGTGTTACCAACAAAGCCAAGACCAGCTTTGTTTGTCTGTCCAAAAGTCATAACATCATCCAACTTCATTTTCCCTTGTGAGAATTTCTTGAAACTCAAAGTTGATTTTTTCAAATCCTCCTTAAGTTTACACAGTTCCAAGTCCTTTCTAGTCAAGATCAATTCCAGCTTTGTAAGAGAATTCCTTAAATCAGAATTTTCCAAAGTCAATGACTCTAGAATCTGATTTTTGGATTCAAGTTCCTTACTCAGCTTCTGTCTTCCAGATTCACAATCCTTGTGAATTTTAACTGTATTACCTGTCTCATCAAGTAAACCATTAAAACAATTCACATATGTGCCATTTTCACCCAGTGTTGTCTGAAATGACATGTCATTTTCGTCAACATCAGAGTAATAATCATCCAGATGATCATCAAAAGTATCATCATACTCTATTCTAGCAGAAAAAACACATTCTTCTTCTTTATCAGATTCATTTTCATCACCAGAATTATCACTCAAAGTAGCAGTTAAACTATACTTCTTTTTCAATAAAGTATTAGCACATTCATTAGCATAATGACCAAAACCAAAACATGCATCACATTTCACATTCTTTCTGTATTCAGGATCATATCTAAATTTGTTATTCCTATTTTGAGGTTTAGTTGATTAAAACTTGTTCTCCTTTCAGAAACTTGAGGTGAGTCATTGATCTGAACTTTAGGTTGAGCAATACCTTTAGCATTGTTCATTTTCTTCTTAAGAAACTTATTGAATTGCTTAGATAATAGAGCAATGTTGTATAGATTGTCAAGACACAAACTGACAACATCATCTTCATTATCAAATTCAATTTCAGTAATATAAGAAGTCTTTTCAGAATTAGAAGAAGTACTACATTTGAACATAACAACCTTTTTATCATCTTTTGAATAGTTCTAAGAATTTTGTGTACTAACCTGGTATTAGAGATAGGATCTCCAAGAGCATGAACTTCATTTGCAATCTCACTGATCCTTTCATTGTAGGATGAGATTGTTTCATCTTCTTTCATCCTCATATTCTCAAACTTCGTCCAAAGCATTCGAAGTTTGGTCCTTCGAACACTATCTGATCCTTCACAATGTTCTTGTAATCTTTCCCAAGCATCATTTGCAGAAATGCAAGTTGAGATTAGTTTGAACATGGAAACATCAGTTGCTGTGAAAATAGCATTCAAGGCCTTCGAGTTGTAACTAGCCAATTGAATTTCTTCATTTGTCCAGTCTAGTTCTCTCTTGATCTGGGCCTCATTGTCCTCATCAGCTGGTGTCCTCGGTTGAGTCCAACCAGACAAAACACTCCTCCATGCGCATTCATCAATGGACTTGATGTACATACGCATTTTAGGCTTCCAATACGCATAATTTGTTCCATCTAAAATATGAGGATTAAGTGTAGGAGTAAGGAGATATTTCATTGCAATAAAAATACACTCTATACACAGGATCTAAACTTAAAAGACTAAGTTTTTGGCTCTGATACCAATTGTAAATCTCAAGTGTATTGATGTCAGATTGGTCTGAAATCAAACGTGAGTGTGTGTGGTGTTTTTCAGAGTCGTGTTAACTGAAATATTGACAACATGCGCGACAACACAGAACAGTTACGAATAGTTATGAACAGATCTAAGTAGTTCTAAGCAGCGGAAAACTTAAACACCTTGCAAACGGAATTCAAAAAAAATTCTTAGACTTAAATAAAGTCTATGATGCCTCATGGCGAAAAGCTTCACTATAACCATTTAGTGATACAAACAAAGATCTAACATAAGATCTCAAAGTGAGGGTAAGATGTAAACACACCACCTAAACAGATCTACGATGACTAGAAAACTGATCACACTCAGACCCTAATCTAGTCTATTTCGATCACAATACTGATAGGAGCGCTGCAGAGCTCGACCAGCACAAACGATAATAGTAACGACCCTTCTACACTAGATATACTTGAACACTCGATAGCATAGCTCTTGGTTACTACTTCCTGGCTTGTTTCCCCTTGTTTTTCCTTCGTCTAACTTCTGGTATTTATAGATGCAGGATCCAACGGAAGTTACAATCACTAGGTCAGTTTGGAAACACCTAGAAACATATCCTCCACTAACTCCATGATTAAGAAATAACCGCCCATGATGTATTTGATCTCCTCACTTGATAACCGCAGCCGCATGACCTGGAAAATTCTAGGTATTCATCCTGCGAACACAACATCAAACACAACATAGAACAAAAGTGTTAGTGTTAGGAGAAAGGGCAAATTCAGTAATGTTATCCAGAATGTTGCCTAAATATTTTTTACAACACTGGCATAACATTAACAAATTACATTTTATATTTGACATAATGTGAAGTGTCTCTTCCAAGACTTTAACGTAAGTCTCGAGTTGAACATAGTCCATAAAAGTTTACGGATCGACATCATCTCAGCAGAATTGATTCTGGTTATGTATGTACCTTTCAAACATACCTTCCAAAACATTGTCACATGATCTTATGAGAGTCAATCTAGTTATGTTGCACGATTCTCTTGAATGATCTATATATCTAAACAACATAATTGGAGACTCAACTTTCAAATTCAAACTATGATTCTACTTACCATAACACTTTAAGTTATTCAAGGGTTGGTGCAGGTATGACTCTGTCCTTCAAATAATTGAGATTGTCCACAATAATCTTCAAGTGTAGCTTTGAACGAAACATTCATAAAATTATCAATGGAGTTTACTCACTTTTTTTTTTCAATTAAAGAATTCATCTATGAAGTCTTCCCTTTCATACAATTACTCGTACATATTAATTTTTTTAGATTTATTTTTATAATATTGAGATAAATGCATGCGTTAAAATAATTATGCAATTTAAGTATATATACATTTCACATATATTTTTATAAATTAATAACTAACATTATTATGTATTATCTATTTAATCTAGGTTTGAGGTTTGAAACCCTCTATTTCTATCCATTCCTATGTTGGGTCAGTCCATACAGAGGTGTGCTCTGTCTTCAATTGGAATGTATTGTTCATATTATTATCCCATATAATCATCCCAAATCTAGAGGCAAAAATATTGAGGAATATGGAGTTTATTGGAGATCTTACTCTTTTCTTGCTTTGTAGCCGACAAAGTGCATTAACTTATGCATTGTTTCTATGTTAATTAATTAACCCAAAAATATTTCCCAAACTTGTTCAAGTATAATAGATTTGTTCATATGTATTTGGTGGTTCGCCCAATAAAATTTATTTATACATTAATTGTTATATGTCTAGTATAATCTTTCTTCAAAGTAATTAATCTAGATAAACGTTTTCTTCTACAAAGAATTAATAGTATGCATACAGTGAAATTAGTTCATACATAAATAATTTTGTAATACTTTTTAGTACAACCAACTAATATACTTTAGTGTAACCAACTCATACCGTTTAGTGTAATCAACTAATACCCTTTACGGAAACAACTAATGTTCTTTGTACCCGTCAACTAATACTCTTTTGTGAAAACAACTAATACATTTGAAATGGTTCATGTATAATCATTTTCCCTTTATACTTTCCAAAAATTAAAGAATGGTCTTATTCTTTTTTATATTATTATTAAATATTTATTTTAATAGATTTTATAAAAAATAAACTTGTATAAGCTATTTATCAAATTATTTCTATACATTGGACATTCAACAAAATATTTAATAACTATTATTTTAGGATAATTAAAATATCTTTTATACTTTAAAATAGAGAGACTTATCATTATATATATATATATATATATATATATATATATATATATATATATATATATATATATATCAAAGATGTATTCAACATATTTTTATATTATTTTTCAATATTTATTATAAATTATACTAAACAATATATTAAATATATTTTGCAAACAATTTGACAATGTTTATAATAGAATATGTTTCAAAGGTATATACCAAAGATTTGAAAATATTTAAAGCTAATATTATTTAATTTAGCAATATTTTTTGACGGGAAAATTCAATAGTTTCCAAATGTAGACCAGTTAGCGTTATTATATTATATACTCCATTCGTCCCAGTTTTGTTTTACCATTTGCCAAAAAAGTCCGTCCCAATTTTGTTTTCTCATCCCTAAAATGGAAAATACTTTATTCATTTAAATAATATTTTATTCATCATTCACCATTTCCAATACTACTTTATTCATTTAAATATTACTTTATTCACCTTTCATCATTCTCAATACTACTTTATTCATTTAAATACTAAAACTTAACTCTTGCATTAAACTCCGCGCACAGTTAAACGGAAAAATAAAATTGGGACGGAGGGAGTATATAATAATAATAATATATATAGATTAGACTATTAAAGGTTGAGTAATCGCATGTCACGTAGTTAATTAATGACTCGGTTCTATCTCGGTTCGGATTCCCTATTCCATGTTTTATCTAATTTTCACGGGATCGATGAATGACACATGTACCTTTTCCAAATTTCATGAATTACAATTAAAATCCTTCCTAAAAAATTGCAAGGAAAACATATAATATATCTAACCAAAAAATATATTAAGAAGATTCCAACAATCTTACTTGGGTTTTTCTACGGTTAGAAAGACTTTCGTCCTTCCTGCCGTTAGTAAACCAATAAGAACTTGACACATCATTTAATTTCGCCTTTTGCGATCTAGCTTCGCCCAAAGGAAAATAATTATTTTTTTATAGAAAAAATTATAAAATTACAAAAATATCCTTATAGTGTTTTTGTTTAAAAAAATTATTTTAACCTTGTATCTTTTTTATAATAATTAAAAAAATTTAATTAGATTTTTAAAAATCATTTAAATTATGAAATCAAATCAAAACACAATTTTCATTCTAATTTGTTTGTTTAATTTCGATCTTTTCTCCCTTCTCTCTCTTTTTTTTTTTAATCGTTTTCTTCTTCCTATTAAACCTAAGTTTCATCCTCATGGACGACGAGCATGGACGGAGGACGGCAGACGATGAGCGGCGGAGGAGGTCCTGTAGATTTTTGGTTAATTAATTTTTTTTCCGTTCCCAGGTTATTGAGTTCTTTCGTCTGACTCTGATATGGAAGAAGTACAACTCTATGAATTCATCAAGGTGAATGGAAAGATGATTATATACCTATACCAAAATTATATGAACATTTTGGATTTTGAAGTGACGACACTTGCAAATTAAAATTTGAGATAGTTTTAATGATTAGGATATTATTAATATGTTATTAGTAATTTTAATTTTAATAATATGTAAAAGAATTTTATTGAAATATTAAATGTTAATTAATTAATATTATAAATTATTTTAAAGTAAAAAAAAGAATATTTTTGTAATTTTATATTTATTAATTTAATTTATTAATAAGGCAATACAGTGCGAGTGCGATTGCAATATGCAGAGTGCAAACGCTTAATTGCAAAGTGCAATCCATTAAAAAAAATATTATACGTTGGATCGAAGATCCATTGGTAATTAAAGAGTTTACTGACGTCAGGAAGGGTGACCGTAGAAAAGGCCATATTGCTAAAAATAAAAACTTTGGAATTTTTTTTAAACGCAAGATCGCAAGCAATTCCCCTGATTTCAAAATATTTTCTGGTGTTGGCTCCGGTGTTATTTTTACAACGGAAATTCTTTGATATTTTTGTAAAGAATTATGTTTTTTTTTTATTCTTTCATATAAGTGTTTCATGATCGTTTTGAATGAGATATAATAAGATGTTTTGGCTCCAAGATCTATTCTTCTTTTGGCAATTCTTACCGGATTTTTATCAATTAATTCCATTTGTTTCGCTATATTTTCTTTACTCTTTTCATATACGTAGGGCTACGATCCATAAACTCTTCAATTTTCCGATAGAGATTTCCTAGAATTGTAATTTATGAAATTTTATTAGTTCGTTCTCCAATCAATTAAATATTTTTGCCCCTAAAAATTTCAGAACAAAATTCTGGATCTGTCTTTGGTAGTGTCCCTGACAACAACGGAAATTCTTAAAAGGGAATTTGCATAATTGACTTTACTTTCTCGTGGGTGTAATCGCTCATAATAATTGTTATGTATAATTAACAGTGATGCAGAAATCGGGCTAGACAGCTTCCCTCTAACCCAACTTCTGCAAAATCGCCTCTTCTAGGCGTTTTCGGGCCGCCTAGGCGGTTCGGATCTAGGTGGATATAGGCGGTCCTAGGCGGCCATATTATACAAAAAAATATAAAAAAAATTACAAAAAAAAAATATATCTAGGCGCTAGGCGGCCACAAAATGCCCGATTACCGATTTTCGATTTTTGCACCCTTGATAATTAATATGTATTCAATAATAGTGATACCAGAAAAAAAAAATTCCCATAAACTCAAGTTTACAAAAGCTTATGTCTATATATTTGACAACAAATTGTGCGTCCACATGAGCTTTGTTTCTTTAAATATTATTGTTATGTATAAACACTATCATTGTTATGCATACACACTATTACTCTTTAAAAAATTAAGTATTTTGTTAAACAAATATAATTTACATGTATAACAATAATAGTGTATATAAATAACAGTGATACATAAAAAAAGAGTTTATGTAAATTTGGATTCACAGTGTCACTCATGAAGTTTTCCTTAAGAGCAAGTTGATTATTTAGCGGTAAGCTTTTATGATTAAGATAAATTGTAAGTACTAGTATATAGGAACACAACAACATGCATATATATAGATATCTTCATTCTTCACGTACGTATCCAGTCCACAAGTCTCCCTTATAACCATATTGCTTTCTTCACGCCACTTCAATTCATTAGATCATTTCATTTCATGTTTTATTTTTCTCTATAGTCAATACCCTCCACAATTTCTATAATTCCCTCTCAGTATATAATATTTTTAGTTTCGGAATATAATATATAGGTCTATGTACTATTATATATAAATAAAAGCAATCTAAAATATTGTCACTAGCTTAGAAATGCAAATAGACGTGCATGCCACTGCAAATATGTTAATGACACATAAGCAGAAGCCCACTATTATTTTAATTAATTATTTAAATCTGCTTATGTGTCATTAAAACATTCGCGGTGGGCATATAATATTATGCCCACCGGTGGACATATGATCAATTCCGGACATGCATATTCCAGAGTAATAGTGGTCCTTAACTGACCGTTAATATACTGTCTCAATATTTTATGTATTATTATTTTATGTATTATTCCAGAGTAATAGTGGTCCTTAACTGACCGTTAACATATTTATTTATTGTGACGAGATTTAATTATAAATTTTGAGACATAATAATAATAATAATAATAATAATAATAACAGTAATAATAATAGTAGTAGTACTTAAGACATGTTGAAGTTATAGTTACGAATAGAAAGGCATCTATTAATAAATAAATAGAACTTTAAAAATTAAAAAGAACTAGCTAATTTAGATTGAACTTTTATTTAACTTAATAACAAAATGGGTAACAAATTTAAGCCACGGGCATATATAATTTACAAAATTTTTAAAACTGGTTTTTTGTTTTTCGAGCTTTGGAAAACTGAATTTTTTAAAAGGCTTGATTGCAAATTAATTAATACTCCCTCCGTCCCAAACTTAAGTTCCCGTTTGCCAAAAAGGTCCGTCCCATACTCATTTGCTACATCTACTTTTGGCAAAAAAGTAACAATACATTTTAATATTATATTCTCCATAAACTAATAACCATAACATCTAATCTATCACTTTAAATACTAATAAACAATTATTTTCTTAATAATCGTGCAAACAGTAAATGAGAACTTAAGTTTGGGACGGAGGGAGTAATATTTTCGCAAATTACTATTAACTAGTTACAGTTTCAATCAATAAATATTTTTTTTATTGTCCGAAAATAATGTTTCATCTATTGAGCAATAAATAATTAATTATATTGATTCAAATGATAATACATGGAGTAATTAATAATTATCTTCATGCAAATTGAATTTGATCTTTGGGTTAGAATTGTTAAAAGATATTAAATTGAGATTTTAATTACAACAATTAAAAAATTTAGATTAAATCGGCATATGTAAAAAGATTGGGATCTTATTTACAATTTACCCGTTTCCAAAATAAGTACACCCCATAAGAAACGTGACCGCAAAACCCCGGGGTTTATTTGGATCGCTGGTTTGTTGGGGAAACAGCCCGAGAATAACTGCTTTCAGGTGAGGATTCAACGGCGATTTTCTCGGATCTGAAAATGGATGCCATTCACCAACAGTATGTTATCTAATTCATTCATTTCATTTTTAAATTTTGTTCCTGGAATGTAGGATTTGTAAATCTTTCTGAATGCTCTAATTAATTCATCACATTTCAACTCTGGTCAAATGGCGGCGTGTTAACCTTCTTTCTTCGACTAAATTGCGTATAATTATGTGATTGGACGATTAAAATTTCCATTGTTAACCGATCTTTTTGCGGTTTTGGAATCTGTGACATCTAATTAATTCATCACATTTCAACTCTGTTTTTTAATCTTCTTTTCTTCGACTGCGTATACCCCAAATTAGGCCGATTAAAATTTCCATTGTTTACCGATCTTTTGTGGTGTTGGAATCTGTGACATCTAATTAATTGTTTTAATCTTCTTTTCTTCGACTAGGTATAATTATGTGATCGGACTCTGAATTTAACCCAGATTAAAATTTCCATTGTTAATCTTTTGTGGTGTTGACATAGGTTTGAATTTGGGAAATGAAGGTATGCTTGCAGATGAATGTTAATAGGAGATTTCATATTATGTTGTCCATATTATCATGTAATGTATTTGTGTAGGCCGAATGCTATTGCTCCTCACCCTCAAGCTGAAGACATTGCACCAATAGCAATAGCAATAGCTTCACGGGACCCAGACTACTGCAAATGCAAAAAGAGTTGCAAGGATAATAGATGCGGTTGTGCTAGGGTATGTATTTAATACTTTATTTACCTTTACTATACATATACATATATATATATATTTTTTTTTTTAATTTTAGTCTTATATTGTATGTCATTTTTTAATGATATGATTTTAAGAACATAAGTTATATCTGCATACTTTATATTAATAATGATTGTTAATTTATTCCGTCAATCATTTTTTGATTACGTTTCGTTGTGCATTATCTCTTTTGGCAGTGGAAAAGTGCATGCACTGAAAAATGCAGTTGTATAGGATGCGTTAATGTTTGGGGCCAACGCAGAGGTACATTTCTCCTCTTTGAATTATATATTCTTTGTTTAATTTGCTTTCTTAGAACCAACTAAGTGTTTGATTGTAGGTGCTGCTTGAACAACTTCATTTCAACGATGGGATGCCCCAGACTGATCAATAAGTCGAGATGTGTTCATTTTAGATGATTCTTCTTTGAATTTTACAATTTCATGTTCAACTATAAATGAAACGCATTTAAAATTTCTTTGTTTGTATGTACGAGGCTTTGTTTGGAAAATACATTTCTTTGTTTGTATGTATGTCCCTTTGTTTTGAAAATGATTTTTTTTTTTTTTTTGTTAAAACTTGTTTTGGTAATGCCACTATTTTTTACTCCCTTCAATTCAAAATGAATGATATTTTAGGGTATGATAATTTATATATTTTGCACATTATTTTTTCATTATACCCCTATCTCAGTCCTCTTAAAATAGCGTTCACATTTTACCTTACCTTTTATTTATTCTATTCATTCAAGGGAAGAGATATTTGGGGGAGAGATATAAGAGTAATATGAACAATTAAGGATATGATACAAAAACCTTCAATAAACTATATGGGAATATTAATCAATGTACATCAATTCTTATTCTAAATATCAAATCTTAAAACATCATTAATTTTGAATCAGAGTGAGTAATTTTGACAAATTTTTTTATTTAGGCCAAATGTGAATTCTGATTGCAAAAATAGGGGTTTTGGAATTTTTTTTACGAAATTAGGGTTGATCGCGCCTGGGAGTGGCGATCAAAAGAGAGGATCGCGCTCACCAGGCGCGATGCATAGTGGGACGTAATTTCTGCTCTTGATCGCGCCTCAGAGAGGCGATCTAAAGGGCAGGATCGCGCTCCCCAGGCGCGATTATCTCAGTCAAATGCCACGTTGTAGATCGCCCTTGCGGAAGGCGAGTCTCGACAATGTCTGACGGACGCACATGGCCGACTGCTGCTTTCCCGCGTGCGCTGACCTCTATTTTGTCTTTTTTCGTTGGGATTATGCATATAACAGATCCTTCCTTCTTCTTCCTCCTCACCTTCAAAGCTACACGAAAATTTGTTCCTCCTCTTCTTCTGCTACACGAAAATTTCTTCTTCCTCCCCTCACTACTATTTCAGTTTTATTCTTCTTTCTCCCCTCATTGCACCGAAAATTTTAGTACTCTTTTCAAAATTCATCCATCATTTTAGTATTCTTTCTCCCCTCTTTATTCTGTCCGAATTTTAGCCAAATACAAGGAAAAAATAACCATTTTTTTCCAAAATACAAATCAATCTCCACAAAAATGTAAGTATTTTGATATTTTTAAATTTTTTGCAGTTTTTTTATTTTATTCTAAAATTTATTTTTCTCAATTTGCAGTCTCACATATACACAAAAATAAAAGCTAGTTGATATTTTGCTATCTACCTGAGGAGTACAGACACTACTATCAAAAGGTAAATTCTTCAAAAAATAATTAATAATGTTTTTCGAATTTTTTTGCATGCATATATTATCTAGATGAAAAATTCTCAGTATATATATGTAAATTGCAATTATTGTACACATAGTATTTATTCTTGGTTCTAAAGAAACAAACAATGTTATTAAATATTTTAATGAATTTAGTTTGTCCATATATCGGCATGTAATTGTGTTTGCTGTGAATTTAGTTTAGATGTCTTTTTTTGTAATTTAATTATTTTAATATATAACTTATTTTGAGGTGTTTAATATCATTTCACTTGGAGAAACATCAATCAAATTAAGGAATATCATATTTAGGAGGATGCATGTTCCTTGACATAATTATATGATTCACCCATTTTTTCCAAAATAAAAATACGTTTATTTTGTACATCATTTTATAAAAAAATTTGAATTATAAATTTATTTGGAATATATCCTAAAATTATTAATAAAAATATATTATTTGATAGGAACTAACTTATAAAAAGTTAAATTTTAATTTAAAAAAAAAATATCATGCATAAATAAATATATTATATTACAATAAACTATTTTTAATTAAAGGGTATTAATTTCATTGTAAAATTTATTTAAAGGGTATTAATTATTTACACTATAATATAGTAATTTTGAATAATATTAATTGTTTCATTAAAAAAATTAGTCGAAGAATATTAATTGTATCATTAAAGGATATTAGTTATTTTATTATAAGATATTAATTGTAAACCAATTTAACCGTGAAACTAGTTTACACAAAACGGACTTAAAAAATTGTTATATACGTCAATATATTATATAATTATTTGATGCATTTTAAGTATCAAATTTAATATAGATTTGTATAATAATTATTTAAAATAATGTCAAAATCTAAAGATATTGTCATTTCTAATAATTAATATTAATTCAATCATTGTTTTATTTATTTTTATAATAATTTTCTAATAATATAGATTTCTTTTAATCTAAATATGCAACCATTAAATCATTTCCGTATATTGTATAATTAGACATTAAAATTTATAAGTGTGTTATGTTTTTGAAGATATGCCAATCTCTCGCAATATTGGAATCCTTGTGCGCTCTTGTGGAGCTGTTATTGGAACAAGAAGAGTTGATCGTATGCTTGATTTCTATGGTCTATTACGTGTGTTGTCTGAGATTACGGGATTAGATTTGCGAGTGTATTCATGTGTCTTGCATAATAAATAATGGGAATGCCTCATCTAGTTGTCCTATTAGGAACAACAACGACCTTCTCTATTTCTTCCATCCACAAGCGGGGCTCAATTCAGTTGAGCTATTAGTGGAGGTTGAAATGAAGGTGCAGTACCCAGCATCCCATGGTCAGTGGGAGAACCAATACTATCCTTCTGAAGGGTCAGGTCGTGGCGGAGCCAATATGGATAGACCTTCAAACATTGCATACGAAAATGAGTGGGGTGCTTGGGAAGATGAACCCTACCAACGTTTAGGGTCTAGTCATGCCGGTGGTTCAAATCCTAATGTTGGACCTTCTGGTATCACTAAGATAATGGCCCCTATCGGCACCTCCATAACTGATATAGAAGGTGATCTATATCCAGACTTTACTTGTAATTCTGAACCAAGCGATAATGGTTCTGAGGACGAGGGGCCGTCTGATGAGGATGATACCACTAACAATCCTTGGATGCCAAGTATTGCTGTACCAAATTCTCTAATGCCAAGAGTGAGACCTCATCCAAATTTGGTTGGAGTGCCATTTTTTTATAGGTCATGTGATGATGTATCTGTTGATTCAGTAGGCGTTCCAAGTGGTGATCTGGGCTACGATGCGGATGATGGAGTTTTGAGGTTAGGAATGATCTTCAAAGACAAAGAGACTGTGATCAAGGTCGTGAAGAATTACTCGGTCCAACATGCAAGACGTGAGTACAGAGTCGAAGAGAACAACTCGAAGTCAATGAAGTTGGTGTGCAAGCAGAACTATGCAAGTGAAAATGACAATTGCTCGACATTGCAACACTGTGAGTGGAATTTGCGCGCCTCATACCGTAAAAGATCTGGTCATTGGGAAATCACCAGGTTGGGACCGCCACATACCTGTCTGATGGATATTGACTCACGCAGTCATTCAAATCTATGTAAAAACTTGCTTGCAGCTGACTTGGAGAGTCTCATACAAGTTGAACCAGCATACGACGTTAAATGTATCGTGGAGCATGCAGATAAGAAATATAATTACACTATTTCATATCAAAAGGCATGGCAAGCGTTGAAACGTGCTAGAGAGAATGTGTTCGGAACTTGGGAGAGTTCATGTCAGTATTTGCCCAAGTATATGAGGGCCTTGCAGAAATACAATCCCGGGACCATTGTGGAGTGGAAGCACAAGGCAACGATTGAGTGGAATGTGCACACGTTGGGCTATGTCTTCTGGGCATTCAAGCCATGCATTGAAGCATTCATGCATTGTCGCAAAATACTTTGTGTAGATGGTACTCACCTTTACACTAAGTATAAACACAAATTGTTGATTGCTAACACCCTTGATGCCAATCAGAAGATCATTTCAGTAGCATATGCCATTGTTGACGATGAAAGTTATAAATCTTGGAAATGGTTTCTTAATATGTTAGCCACACATGTTGTCGGTGATATGGAGGGGGTATGCCTTATTTCCGATAGACATAAGGGTATACTGAAGGCAGTGGACGAAGTCCCAGCATTTTCACCACCAAGAGGAGTGCATCGTTATTGTTTAAGACATGTTGCTTCAAATTTCAATACTCAGTTCAAAAGTCAAAAGCTGGAGGACTTGTGTTATGTTGCGGGAAGAGCATTGTCTGTAAGACATTTTGAGATAAGGATGAACGAAATACGAGTTTTAAGCGAAGAAGGTCATGAGTATCTACGAAACATCGATCCTACCAAGTGGACATTTTGCCATGATGGAGGTCACCGTTTCGGTGTTATGACAACTAATATCTCAGAATGCATCAACTGTGTTCTTAAGGGTGCACGACGCCTCCCAATCACAGCCATCGTCAGTGCAACTTTCACACGATCCAAAAATGCATTTATGGAACGTGCTAAAGAAGCAGGGATTTTAGTGTTGAGAAATCGGATGTGGCCTAAATATGTTCATGACAGGTTTGATTCAGGGCAGCGAGAGGGGATGAAACATCGAGTAGACCTTTTTAATCAGGAGGTGGGATCAGCCAGAGTTTCTACTCGTATTAAGGGCTCAGTATAGTATCGCACATACAGAGTTGCATTATCGAGACGCGAGTGCGATTGCGGGCTATGGAAGTTGGATGGTATCCCATGCTCACATGCATTGGAGGTGTGTAGACAATTCAGGATTGATCCAAGTGTGTATGTGCCCGACTGTTACAGTACAAGTGTGTATACTTCGACTTACACATCTAGGATTTTTTAGCCATTGCCGGATCCTGAGGAGTGGGATGAACCCAATTTCCAACTGAGGCATAATCCAGATCGCAGGATAAGGCGTCGTGGTCGAGATGTGACGTCCAGGATTCACAATGAGATGGATTGGGCCCAAACCCGCGCTAGACAACAGTACCAAGCCCAAGATAGAGCTGGACCTTCGCATTGATGTTCTGAACCCCTTTGCTGAATTCACTGTAAGCTTTGAATGTGAAAAATGAGATGTACATTCGTTGCTTTCTTCTTCTTTCTTCTCTCATTTTCTTTGTGTTACTTAAATTATTTGTGTAATTGGGACGGAGGTAGTACTACTTAAATTATTTGTGTAATTATATTAATGAATAAATTTAATTTTATATGGGAACAAATTTTACTTGACATAATTTTTAAGGAATTAAAATTAATTTAAAAAAATGTCACAAGTAGCGGTATTAAAAATTGCATACATAAATAAATTATCAATTAAAAATAAATATATATACAAAATATCATACAATTAGTGACGACGTAAATGACCACCCGTGCCACATCGTGTCGGACGTCTATCACGATGACCACATAGTGCCAAAATACCATCATGTGCGGGCCTGGTGAGCGCAATCCTCTCTTTTGATCGCCACTCCCAGGCGCGATCAACCCTATTTTCGTAAAAAAAATTCCAGAACCCCTATTTTTGCAATCAGAATTCACATTTGGCCTAAATAAAAAAATTTGCCGAGTAATTTTTCACTACAAGTTGGTATTAGTATCAGTTGTTTTACTATAAAATAGATAGTATTAGTTGTTTTACTATAAAATAGATAGTATTAGTTGTTTTACTATAAAGTATCTAGTATTAGTTGTTTTATTATAAGGTAGCTAGTTTTAAAAGGTATTAATAGTTTGGATTTCAACTATAAATTATAAATTATGTAAGAGAATGAACTAACTGTAGCTAACAAAAGTGACATCCTAATAGGTGATCATTTTTGGATTTATTTATCCTTTCTTTATTTGGTTATCTACTATCTACGATTATGCCCTTTCATTTAATTTTTTTTTCTTATCTGACGATTCATTATTATCAATGGTAATGTCATGAATGTAAACTTTAATCATCATCATTGTAGTAAAGACAATAACAAAAAAGAAAAGAAATGCAACTGAAGAACATTTTTCTTCATGACAAAAACTTGTATAAGACCGTCTCATGGCATGAGACAACACAAATTAATACTTATCCCTACCAAAGTGTTAATGAATCAATACCCTAATTATACTAATTCCTATTGTATCATGCCATGAGATGGTCTCTTACAAGCCTACTCTTTTTTCATTAATTAACAAGTTTGAATGCTTCTGAATAAACCCACAAGAGCAATTGAAAATATAGTCAAAAAGTCGTTATCCTGCATGCTCGGGTTAAATGCATATTGCACAAATTCATATTTCTCACGAGTGTCATATGAATCTGCATTTTAGACACTTTTATGTTGGATTTTTTGAAGCAAGAAAATTCAAGGATGGAAAATCACCCAACTTTTTTCAGATCGATTTTGTTTAGTTTTAATTGATTTTTCATAATATTTATTTGTTTATTAATCATTTTAGATTTTTATCATATAGAAATTATTCTGATGCTTTAAATTCTTTTACAAATCTACATCATTCAAGTATTGAATACTATACGAATTAATTAATTTCAAACCCTTTCTAGTAACAATAATTTTACTCTCATTATATTATATATATTTGTTTGGTTTTTTCAATCCTTCAGCGATAAGTTTGACAAGGTTAGAGTAAAAGGACTCAACCCATTAAGTAAACGAGACTCTAAGAAACTATACAAATGAACTAATTAATTTTACTCTTATATAAGTTGAGACTTTTAAGAGTATATATTGGCCAAACAAATTTCTTTCTAATTAACTTCCGGGTAGATCCTAAAAATATTTGGGGGTGTCTATCAACTTCAAATGGAATTCCCTCATATTTATTATATACGAAGTCAAAAGTAACATAAAATATTTAAAAAAAATCAATAATGTATAATTTAAAAAATATCTCATTACAGTTAAATTTCTGATAATTATTTATGCTTCACATAAATACAAACCCGCTAGTAATTTTAGCATCACACTCGAGTTGTCTTAAAATTAGAGGATGGGCAAATTTTATCAAATATTCCGACTATTTCGATCTATATATCAAGTGAAAACAACGAATCAGCCAAGGAAAAACCTTGCAATATATTGATATATGCGAAATATTAGAGAATGAGATTTTTTTTTTTTTACAATATATTGATATGCTAAATATTTTGGAAAACATATTTTCATCGAAATAGTGTATGATACAAAAAAAAAACTTGTTACCAAATAAATATCTTGCCCTCAATAATAAATTGTAATAGAAAATTTTATTTTTGGATAAAATTATACGATCAAAATAGGCTATTAAACTGCAAAATGCAAATATTCTTTTTTAGACTAAGATTTCAATTTTATTTTTTATTTTTTTTAACATATAAATTTTAAAATAGTATTGTGATTGATAAAATAGTGAAAGGTTGTTATATCTTATATAATTATGCAAATTGTTATATGAAATGATCCGTAAAATAATCCATATTTATAAAATGGATCTTTTCGCCTCTGCATTCCTGCTCGCGTCGCCCCCCCCCCCCCCCATTCCCCTCACCCCCACAGCAGCGTAACAGCCATCCCCCATTCCCCTACGCCCTGTCCCCGTAACAGCCAGCCCCAAAATTCCCTCTCACCCCCTTTCCCTAATAGCCCTGCGCACTCCACACCCCTAATTCCCCTGCCTCTCCTTCGCCCATCCCACCCCCACCAGCACCCCTATCCCAAAATTTATTTTTTCTTCCAATTCTCTCCTCAACTTTCCTCTGCAAATCAATCACCAGTATGTTAACAAGGATGCAAAAAGCTCATAACAAACCGTGCACACCACCTGTTCGATTTAATGCCTTGAAAAAGTTCCTAAAAATTGTGTTACTATTGGGAGCAAATATGTGTTAATGTTAGAAAAAATGTGTTTTACTAAAAATATATGTTACTATTGGACCAAATATGTGTTACTATTGGAGTAAATGTGTGTTATTGTTGGAGAAAATGTGTGTTACTAAAAATATATGTTACAATTGGAGTAAATGTGTGTTACTAAAAATATGTGTTGCTATTGGAGCAAATATTTGTTACTATTGGAAAAAATGTGTGTTACAAAAGATATATGTTACTATTGGAGCAAATGTGTATTACTAAAAATATGTGTTACTATTGGAGCAAATGTATGTTATTGTTAGAGCAAATTTGTGTTACTACAAATGTGTGTTACTGTCAGAAAAAATGTGTGTTACTGTCAGAACAAATATGTGTTACTGTCAGAACAAATGTGTGTTACTAAAAATATGTGTTACAATTGGAGCACATGTATGTTACTATTAGAGTAAGTATGTGTTACTGCAAATGTGTGTTAATATTAGAGTAAATGTTTGTTACTAAAAATATGTGTTACTATTTGGAGCAAATGTGTGTTACTGTCAGAGGAAATATGTGTTACTATTGTAATACCCCATCCCGTTTTATACCTTTTATTTTCCTAGAAAGCCTTATTTTATATTATTATTGTGTTTCTTTTAATTTTATTATTTTGTGTGCTACTGTGTAATTTAAATATATACTCTATTTCAAATTTTCAAGTTCGAAGAAAGAAATCGAAACTTTCAAACGGACAAGGGACTACGAGAAATTAAATATTCAAGTTTAAATTAAGGATTTCGATCCGTATAATTTATTGATAAAAATATTTTAATATAATCCAAATACAATAAAATATTAATTGAATTTTAAAACTGTATTAAATTCCGAATTGGGGTTAAACTCGTGAACCAAACAATCCCTAAACCGTATCAGTTGAGAACGAAAATATCAGGGATCAAAATGAATTAATCTCATCCACATAAATTATCCTTTCTTTTAAATTTAAATTAATTAATTAAATGCTTGGAATTCTTCTATAAATAAACACGTCTCTCTCCCTTAAATTCCATCAGTTCCCAAATTCACTCTGCTTCTTTCACAAATCAAACCCACGTCTCCTTCTCTCTCCTCAAAACGCAAAAATGTGTTTTCTCTCTTCCCTCTGCAAGTCGACCGCCTCTCGTCTCTCTCTCTCTCCTCTCTTTCCGGCGGGCCGATCGCCGCCCTGCTCGCTCCCCACAGCGCCGTCGCCTCCTTCGACGAAGCTTCGCCGCCGTCGCGCCTCTCGAGCACTGCCCAGCTCTCTCTACCCCTTTTTCCTATCCGGCGAATCAAATCGCCGCTGCGCCGTTGCCCCTGCTTCCGGCGACGAGCACCACCGAAACCCAGTCGAAGCCGCGTCGCCTCCCCTATTCTTCAATCGGAGCCGAAAGCCGCCGCTCCCTCTCCGCCGTACGACCGCCGCGGTCCAAGCGTCGTCGCCCCTTCTCTGTCGCACGGAAGGCGCCGCCCTCCGTCGCTCCTACGCCACAAGCGCCGCCGCTTCTCCGGCCGCCCAGGAACGCCGTCGGTCGTTGTTGCCGCCGCTCCTCCAGCCGTGTGCTGCCTAGACGCTCACTGCCTCCTTCCAATCGAAGTCGATTCGCCCTCTTCGTTGGGGTGAGTTTTGTTTCATCTGTTTCCTGTCTCTTGTTCAATTTCACAATTCTTCGATTAATACCTCCAATTAAACACACAAATTCATTCCTTGTTTTAATTGAGATGTCGTCTTAATGAATAGCTGCTTGTTTTGTTTTTGGAAAATCCAGAATCACGCCGTTATGCTGCCGAAATTATCCGAACGCATTCTTATACGACGCCGTTAGGCTGCCCGTTTATCACCTTGAATCGAACCGGGACTCGTAAGATTTCTAGCCTCCTTCTCCCTATTCTTTTCACGACTTTCGGAATACGGAAGAGGCTGTTATATATTTGTCTCCTGTTAGAACTTGAAAAGAAAGATAAGAGTATTGTTTTCCTTGTTCAAAGATAGACTGGACTGTATATGGACTGTTTATGGACTTATATCGTTTAACTTCCCCACTGACGATTTTGACATAGTTGAGTGGATGATGGAATTAATCTAATTAATATGTTGCACTTTTCAAAATAATACTATTGGTTTTAAAAGTATTGTTTTGTCGTATTAGTTGAAACGGAAAAGATAACAGAAAACTGATATATGGTTATTTCCAATTTTAGTAACAAATGAAAAAGTGTCGTTTTGGAAAATAGTATTATTCTTTTGTTGTGAAAGTGTCACAAATCAATCTTGGAAGTATTACTAATAATAGAAATAAAAATTATATTATATACACTAATTTTAATATTTATTATACAAGTCTTTCTTTAAACAAAATAAGATTAAGGGAGTTTTATATATAAAGTATAATTTATATTCAAAGTTCTTTTAAGAAGTAGAATTGTTAAAAAGAAAAACCTATTTTCATTATATTAATATTATTTAACTAAATTTCTTATTCTTTTAATTATTTTCAAGAAAACTATTACATGGATATACTTATAAGTATAAAAGCTTTTAGTTATAAAAGTCTCAGAATATTAGAAGATCCTTTTTTATAAAAGTCGAAATAGTTGTACAACAAGGATATTAGTAAATACACCCCCCTAATACACCAATCCTTTTAGAAGTGGTGTATTTATCAAAATAAGGTGCGACCTTTAAGTAGGTCATTTTAACAAGTTTATAAGATAACAACTCTCTCGTTTTCATAACACAAACTTCTAGGCCTTTCGATAATTCAAGAGCCAACTTTTAATCAAATGATTTAATATTAGGACTCTGTGCTAATCGGAATACGCACGAGGGGTCTGTTAACGCATCGCTTTCGGGACGTCTCTACAACGCAAGTTATCATCCGAAAGAATTTCAAGACAGTTGTAACTTAGCTTTAAAGTTAAGAGGTGGGTGATGATCTGTTGATCGATCTGCTTATAATACGTTGTGTTGGTATACTCTGAACTCGACTAAATAAATCTAAAACAACTAATCCAACATAAATGTATCCCTATAATATAAATATTTGAATTATGTGATATATTTATATATGATGCAATTATCTATTGTTTCTCTTCAAATTAATCACGACTGCATGATTAAGGGCATTATCTGAGCATGAACCAATTTAAGTGTGAAATATGTGAATTCTCCCCACAATTTGAAATGACAGTTTTTATGAGAAAGAGGAAGGCGAGTAATCATTGAGCAGTTATGTTTGTGGATTGACACGTATGACTATGAGTGACAATAGGTCAGATTCATGGCCACTGATATTATTTGTGGTGACCATGAGTGATAATAATTATTCAGATTCATAGTCACATGACTTGTTGGTGAGAAACGGTTTGGGGGAGATTCACAATGTGTTTGAAAATGATTTTGGCAGATTCGGTCGTTACTTGAAAATGATTGTGGGATTTGCCCCTTAACGTGAACCAACTTGTGATATATCAATTATGTGAATGTGAAACCTGTCATGCCCAATTAATTATTACGTGAACTTGTTACTTCTGTGGTATATGTTATTCATATTTATATATCAACTGCTTAAATAAATTATATACTTTCTCAATGAGTATAATTTAATATACTTCGGATTTACCAATCCCATGACGTTGCAAATCACTCATACGTGAGAATTCAAATCTCACACCCCCTTTTTACAACCCTTGCAGATTATGATTTCGTGGAGCAAGGACAGTAATAGAGACGACACGGAGTTCCCCGCTTAAATAAAATATTACTGTTAATATTAAGCTTTATATATATGTGTGTGAGATATTTATAATAATTATTCTACTCATTTCTTCCGCTGCATAAAACTCATCTCTGATTTTATTATCCATTTTTATATCAAAAAATTTACAGTTCAGATTTTAGTCACAAGTAATACCTCGAATCTGAGATAATTATGTGTTTTGGATTCGGGGCGTTACAGGTGGTATCAGAGCTTACGTTCAAAACTTTCGGACCTAAAACCAAATCATTGTTTTCATCAAACCAAAATTTCCTTTTCTTAAAATAAATTTTCTTATCATGTAAATATAGATCACTAATTAAATCACTTGAGGGGAAATGTGTCTCCTATTACCGTCTGAAGCTCCTCGAAGGTATGTTCTTGTTTTATTATCAAAAGTGCCTATAAGTTTATAAACTTGCGATAAGTTGACTTTCATAACAAAACTCCAATCAATAGATCGAGAACTCAAAACAACACCCACGAGGTGTAGAAAAAATCATGAAATATCGCTTATGTTACTATTAAAATACAATATTTTTGTGAATTGCATAGATTTATAAATTTCATAAATGTTATTATGTGACTATTTGAACTTTTATGCTTTAAATGTTTAAATTATGTTTCTGCATGACTAAAATTTTGACTAGAAATTTCCTTTCTATGTTAGAATCCACCTAAGATAGTAGTAACTCGTTACCTAGAAGTCTTGTCTTCATTTTAGAATATAATGAAAGTAGATCGACCTTCATAAGACCCAAGACTTTTATATATATATATGTTATGAAATTGCTACTTTGCAATGTGTGTTACTTGCTCTATATTGACTGTTATATTTTATCTGATTATCACTTAATGACACATTACTGGTTCCTATTACACTGTGCGAATGTGAGCACTGTACCATTGGGGCCCCAATGCGAAGCGGTGAATTACGTACCACACGTGTTTTCAGTGTTAACGTTGTGTGTTAATTTGGTTAATCCGGTTATGTTTTTATAACTTTCTCACACCTATACATATCGTAACAATACTATTCTTTTCTCTAGAACCACCAATAGAATGACAACAAGAAAAACCCCACGTACTAGATAATGTAGGACCAGTAAACCTCATGAGAAAAAAAAATATGGGACCTAATTCCAAAAGTTGAAATAGTTAGAAAAATTCTGCCATACTCTACATACCCTAATACGATTTCAAGTTTCACCACCCTTTGTATTAGTTCAATAAATTGACATATAGAGGAATGAACCACTTGAAGATGAACATACGAGATTTAGACGAGCAATACCTAGAAGCTGAATTTCGGGGACGAAATTCCAGTTAAGGGGGTGAGGGTGTAATACCCCGTCCCGTTTTATACCTTTTATTTTCCTAGAAAGCCTTATTTTATATTATTATTGTGTTTCTTTTAATTTTATTATTTTGTGTGCTACTGTGTAATTTAAATATATACTCTATTTCAAACTCTCAAGTTCGAAGAAAGAAATCGAAACTTTCAAACGGACAAGGGACTACGAGAAATTAAATATTCAAGTTTAAATTAAGGATTTCGATCCGTATAATTTATTGATAAAAATATTTTAATATAATCCAAATACAATAAAATATTAATTGAATTTTAAAACTGTATTAAATTCCGAATTGAGGTTAAACTCGTGAACCAAACAATCCCTAAACCGTATCAGTTGAGAACGAAAATATCAGGGATTAAAATGAATTAATCTCATCCACATAAATTATCCTTTCTTTTAAATTTAAATTAATTAATTAAATACTTGGAATTCTTCTATAAATAAACACGTCTCTCTCCCTTAAATTCCACCAGTTCCCAAATTCACTCTGTTTCTTTCACAAATCAAACCCACGTCTCCTTCTCTCTCCTCAAAATGCAAAAATGCGTTTTCTCTCTTCCCTCTGCAAGTCGACCGCCTCTCGTCTCTCTCTCTCTCTCATCTCTTTCCGGCGGGCCATTCGCCGCCCTGCTCGCTCCCCACAGTGCTGTCGCCTCCTTCGACGAAGCTTCGCCGCCGTCGCGCCTCTCGAGCACCGCCCAGCTCTCTCTCCTCTTTTTTTCTCTCCGGCGAATCAAATGGCCGCTGCGCCGTTGCCCCTGCTTCCGGCGACGAGCACCGCCGAAACCCAGTCGAAGCCGTGCCGCCTCCCCTATTCTTCAATCGGAGCCAAAAGCCACCGCTCTCTCTCCGCCGTACGACCGCCGCAGTCCAAGCATCGTCACCCCTTCTCTGTCTCACGGAAGGCGCTGCCCTCCGTCGCTCCTCCGCCACAAGCGCCGCCGCTTCTCCGGTCGCCCAGGAACGCCGTCGGTCGCTGCTACCGCCGCTCCTCCAGCCGTGTGCCGCCTAGACGCTCACTGCCTCCTTCCAATCGAAGCCGATTCGCCCTCTTCGTTGGGGTGAGTTTCGTTTCATCTGTTTCCTATCTCTTGTTCAATTTCACGATTCTTCGATTAGTACCTCCAATTAAACACACAAATTCATTCCTTGTTTTAATTGAGATGTCATCATAATGAATTGTTGCTTGTTTTGTTTTCGGAAAATCCAGAATCACGCCGTTATGCTGCCGAAATTATCCAAACGCATTCTTATACGATGCCGTTAGGCTACCCGTTTATCACCTTGAATCGAACCGGGACTCGTAAGATTTCTAGCCTCCTTCTCCCTATTCTTTTCACGACTTTCGGAATACGGAATAGGCTGTTATATATTTGTCTCATGTTAGAACTTGAAAAGAAAGATAAGAGTATTGTTTTTCTTGTTCAAAGATGGACTGGACTGTATATGGACTGTTTATGGACTTATATCGTTTAACTTCCCCACTGACGATTTTGACATAGTTGAGTGGATGATGGAATTAATCTAATTAATATGTTGCACTTTTCAAAATAATATTATTGGTTTTAAAAGTATTGTTTTGTCGTATTAGTTGAAACGGAAAAGATAACAGAAAACTGATATATGGTTATTTCCAATTTTAGTAACAAATGAAAAAGTGTCGTTTTGGAAAATAGTATTATTCTTTTGTTGTGAAAGTGTCACAAATCAATCTTGGAAGTATTACTAATAATAGAAAGAAAAATTATATTATATACACTAATTTTAATATTTATTATACAAGTCTTTCTTTAAACAAAATAAGATTAAGGGAGTTTTATTTATAAAGTATAATTTATATTCAAAGTTCTTTTAAGAAGTAGAATTGTTAAAAAGAAAAACCTATTTTCATTATGTTAATATTATTTAACTAAATTTCTTATTCTTTTAATTATTTTCAAGAAAACTATTACATGGATATACTTATAAGTATAAAAGCTTTTAGTTATAAAAGTCTCAGAATATTAGAAGATTGTTTTTTATAAAAGTCCAAATAGTTGTACAACAAGGATATTAGTAAATACACCCCCCAATACCCTTTTAGAAGTGGTGTATTTATCAAAATAAGGTGCGACCTTTAAGTAGGTCCGTTTAACAAGTTTATAAGATAACAACTCTCTCGTTTTCATAACACAAACTTCTAGGCCTTTCGATAATTCAAGAGCCAACTTTTAATCAAATGATTTCATATTAGGATTCTGTGCTAATCGGAATACGCACGAGGGGTGACGTGAAGCGATTTTACTAACTTCTACTAGTCGCTCACCCGCAAGCGGACGGGTTCACTGTAGTAAGAGTAAGTATAATGACCAAGTAGTATCGAACCCAAGGGATGGTGTATATGCGAATAGATCCCTGAAGATCTACGCGTCGTAGTTAATATGAGTGTATGTTTTTGGATTTTTTAGAAAGATTAATTAAAACTAAAATAAACTAATTAAACTAAAATACTAAAGCAGACGAATTCACTAAGGGTTGGATTCAAATAAGAGATGGTGATGCTTAGGATAGGAATCCCTACGTATACTAACGAAGCAGGTACATAATCAAAATAACTGTGACACACAAGAATTAACCTAAGTCTAAGAATGCAAGGTGAAAGCTCAAGATTCTAAACCCTAATACTTTACCCAAACACTCGACTTCACGAATCAACTAACAAGTTACTAGATTGTGCTTAATTAATGAGACCCTAATTTAACTAAGGTGATGCGGTCGTCCTCCTTCGCTAAACCGGTAGATGAATTAACCTTTCCTAAACCTTCTCGTTAAGACTACTAATTGTTATTGAGTGATGCGGTCGTCCTCTCTCTAACACTTTCGTACGAAATTCAAAGGTAGAGTTAAGATTAATTATATGAATTCATTAATTAAGAGAATTAAAACTAACGTCACAAATTACCCTAATTACGTACCCACATCCTACTTCTACGAGTTCATCCTACCCTAAGCATGCAAGGGTTTTAGCCGGACATGGTTTTAACAAAAATAAAAGCAATAGAAGAAACAACACACATAAACATAATGAATTGAAGAACGAAAATATGAAACATGAACTAGGGTTTTAAAAGAAAATAATTCTAAGAACTGAAATTTAATTACCTAAAACGACGTTCAAAGCGTTTAAAGTAATCAAGCTAATGAAAAGAAACTAAGAAACGAAAAGAAACTAAGAATTCGTATGAAAAACCTCAACAACGTAAAAGTAAAGCTTGCTCCTCTTCTTCTCTTCCTCTCTCTAAAAACTAAGTCTAAAGTTATTTCTAAAGTTCGGGGTATCTTCAAAACATGTTTGGAAGAGGTATATATAGGTACGGGTCGAAACGGGAGTTAATGGGCCGAAAATACGCATCCGGAGGCAAAAATCCAAGGTTGCTCGAGCAAAACGCTCGAGCGGTCCCGCTCGAGCAGTGTAGCTCGAATGACACAATCGCTCGAGCGGTTCCGCTCGAGCTGCTCGAGCGCAAGAAAAGTTCTGTACGTTTAGGCGCTCGAGCAATGCGGTCGAGCGGTGGCGCTCGACCTAGTCACTCGAGTGACTTACAACTCCTCCCAACTGATACTTTTCCTCGTCCGCACTAATACTAATCGTATTTCTTCAATATCTTCTCATCCGGGCATCCGTTTGAGTCGATTCAAAGTCCTACGAACTCCGTTTTTCGTCCTCTATTCACCTATGAGCATCAAAGAGACTAATTCATCAACGTGTAGAAATAATGCTCAATTGACTCTAAATACTCTATAAACTCGACCAAGATTGGGGTATTTCAAGCTACGAATCATGACAATTTCACGCCTAATCAACCCCCCCAAACTTACCATATTGCTTGTCCTCAAGCAATGAAATAATAAGTCGAGTGAAATTGTTAGGGATGAGTAAAAAAAATCAATCATGCAAGCTAATGAACTCAAACTTCAAAAGTCAATCACCCGTATACTCACTCACTTTCTTTTATCGTACTCATGCAACAATGACAAGAAACACCAAGATCAAGCATGGATGTGCACTCAACGATGTGTTTCGCTCCCTCACAAGTGTATAACAATGATCAAGGGACTCACTCAAACAATCAATCACACATATCGGTAGCCATAGGCTTGTAAGCACTCTCAACTCCGACCATACTCTAGAAATCAATGCCGAATCAAAAAGGACTTTTCTCAAGGTTGTAATGTAAGCTCTTTGGACAGGTGGGATAACAATATATGGTAAAGTGACTAAAGTGAATGGAGAATAGAAAATCAAACTTTGGCACTTCGAGATTAGGAACAGACTACTTCAAACATTTTCAATCAACACCCTTTCAACTCCATACTCTAACACTTCAAATTTTCTTCTTTCTCACTCTTTCACCCTTTTTTTTTCAATCACTTTTTTTTTCTCTTTTTTTTTTCGCACAAACACATGAGCTCTTTTTTTCTTTCTGCTCATTCTCAATTTTCTTTCTCTTTTTCCCACATCTCAAAACTTAATCACACCTTCTTCTCATATTCACTCAACAAACAACATTTTCCTTTTTTCAACTCAATTCACTCCCTTCATATTCACACTTTCCTATTCTCCACTCAAATTGGGACAAAAAGGCTTAGGAATTGGAATAGTGTTCATATGTGCTAGAAAATAAAATAGGCTTTAGGCTCAAAGGGGCTAACAAGGGATCAATGTCATTGGTAAGGAAAATTTTGGCTAAGTGACTCAATAAAATCAAAGATGGCCTAAGATCACATTCGGCATTTCAAACTAGACACAATCAAGAAGCAAGAGCACACACAAGTTCTGGCATCCTCTAAGGTGACGATTCACTCACAAACGAAGAGATTAAATCATGCATTTAAATCTCGTAAGGCTCAACTCTCACGGCTTTCACATCTATGCTAGTCCTAGTGCATTCTCACTCTCATCACATAAGTACTCAAAAGAAAAATTCACAAGCATACAAGTTCTTTCTCAAATCAGCTCAAACTCAAACACTCACACAAAAGAATTTCTAACTCAACCTTACAACTCACCCTACTCATCAAATCATACTCAAAGATAGCAATCAACAAGCATAAGATGATTGATAAGCGTGAAATATGCAATAGCGAGTCAAATCAAAATCACCCCAATGAGCATCTCAACAATCTAATAATCAATCAAACTCAACTCAAAGATAAGGGCGTGCATGCATGTGCAATGTAACAAGAAACATAAAAAAAACTCCACCCCCCCAAACTTCGACCTTGCTAGAGGTCTAAGTTTGGGGTTGTGGGTTACCTCAACCAAATAATTCCGTTTCTCTCAATAGCTTTGCACATTCCCTTGTCTCAAGTTGGTTCCTTCAATCTCCACTTCTTTGATACCTTTACTCCTTTAGAGACAAGCCTACAAGCAACTTACTCAAATACGAGGTTAAACATACGACTCAACAACATCCTAGTAACATAAAAGGAAAATAACTAAAAACACTCAAAAGCAATTAAAAAATGGGTTGCCTCCCATTCAGCGCTATTTTTAAGGTCCTCATGCCGGACCGAGCTCAAAGGAGCTTATGGGACATCATACTCAAATTTACCTCTCTCACTCTCAAAAGAGTGGTTTTTGAACTCCTTTCCTTGATGCCCCACCATCATGAGCCCTTTTGCTTCCTTCCCCACCTCAAGTGGTATAGGTCTCAACTCCTTCTCACCTTTATCTGGAGGAGTCTTACTAAACAATTTCTTGAGTTTGGACTTTTTCCTCTTAACTCCTCCTTTCCCTTCTAACTGGACCACGTCCACTTTCTTCACCTCTTCATCCTTCAACTTATTCACTTTATCCCTATCAAAATAATCAAGATCATAACGCTCATGGGTTAAATAATCAAGTGAAGGACTAACAAAATCATGAGTATGAGAAAGATTAGGGATAGAAGGTGTGTCTTCAACACGAGGATCAATTGCATCCATGCAATACAAGCTCTCATCCTCCTTCGGGTGCTTCATGGCTTCATATAGGGAGATCTTCACTTCTTGATCATCAACCTTCAGCGTAATCTTCCCGTTTGCCACATCTAGCACCATTCCCGCCGTAGCTAAGAACGGTCTTTCCAAGATCAGGGGCACGTGCTCATCTTCCTCCATCTCTAGCACTACAAAGTCGGCTGGAAAAATGTGATCTCCAACTCTCACTAGGACGTCTTCAACCACACCTTGAGGTCTAGTAATAGACCGGTCGGCAAGTTGAAGCGTCATCATTGTGGGTTGAAGTTCAACACCTTCCAACTTCTTGAAAAGCGACAGTGGCATCAAATTAATGCTCGCCCCGAGGTCGCACAACGCTCCCTTCTTGATCCCGTTCCCAATATCACATAGGATCGTGAAGATCCCGGGATCCTTCAGCTTCGGTGGAAGCGCCTTGTGCACTAATGCACTCACCTCGTGGTTCAGCTGCACCAACTTCTGCTCATCCACTCGCCGTCTTTTCGCGATCAAGTCCTTCAAAAACTTCGCATAGTGCGGCATCTGTTCCAAAGCATCATAAAAAGGAATGTTAATGTGAAGTTGTTTAAAAACATCAAGAAATTTTGCAAATTTTTCATCAAGCTTCTTTTTCATGAAGCGCTGTGGATACGGGACGGGTATCACAGATTTGGGTACCCCCCATTCATCTCGCTCGGTCACTTTCACTTTCTCCCTTGCTTCCTTTGCTTTCTTCCACTTTGGAACTCTCTCAACCTCCTCCCTTTCCTTGCCCTTCTGGGACTCATCCATATCTTCATACCTTTTAATCCCTTCACTTTCAATCCCCTTCTCAACTTGGGGCATCTCAGAATCAGCAGGCATCTGAGGCCCTTCATAATTGGTTCCACTTCTCAGCTGGATCGCCTTGCAATGCTCTTTCGGGTTTCCCTCCGGCATTCTATTCACTGACTTTGCAATCTGGCTCATCTGGAACTCTAAAGAAGTGAACCTTCGATTGTTCTCTTGTTGAGTTCTAGTCCACTCAACATTCATCTTCTGGAGCTCTTGATCACGTTGATCACCCTTCTTATGCAACTCCTTCACATCGTACTCCAAGGATGACAACCGCTTGCTCCCTTCCTCCACCTTCTGAAGAATGGCTCTCAATATCTCCTCGGTTGATGCACCGCCTTCTCCTCCAGGAGGTTTAGACCCCGGATCAACACCCGCAGGCACAGTAATACCAGCTTTTGGGTTAGCATAAGAAAAATTCTCATTCTTCCTCCATGTGTTTTGAGGAGGCTGCTGGCCTCCTTGAACTCCTTGTGTGTTCCTCCATTGATTTTGAAGTGGCTGTGGGCCTGGAGGTACAAATGGTTGGCCATAAGAAGGCCTTCCATACTGGTTTCCACCTTGGTAGCCATTCTGATTGTAATATGGGCCTCCCATGTAATTGGCTACCTCTTGCTGTCCACTTGGTTGGTCTACTCTCTCATTCTCTACTGCATGCTCTCCAACCAAATTCTTCCCCAACTCGAGGTTGTTTATCTTCTCCATCATGGCCATCAATAGCCTTCTCGTTCCTTCTCCCTCTTCAACCTGATGCACCCTCTGAAAATCTGCATCCACACCTCAAGCACCGGCATTCGTGACAATGTTGTCCACGATCTCCCTACACCTCTCTATGCCTTGGTTCAAGAATGCTCCGCCCGCACAGGCGTCTAAATGGTCTTGCCCCGCCTTGTTGGCACCACTATAGAAGAATGCCATAATGTCTCCCTCGTTGTACCCGTGCTGCGGGCACTCTATCAGCATGTTTGAGTATCTCTCCCACGCTTGGCGTAAATCCTCTCCAGACTTCTGGCGAAAGGACGAGATCTCAATTCTAGCCTTGATCGTCCTAGATGGAGGGTAGAATCGCTCGAGGAACAGACGCTCGAGCTCGGCCCAAGTGGTAATACCTCCCCGCGGGAGCGTATTATCGTACCACTCCTTGGCTATTCCCGTCAATGAGAATGGGAACAGCCTAAGCCTCTTGGCATCTTCAGACATGTCATTATAATTAAATGTTGAGGCTATCATGAGAAAGCTCCTTAAGTGAGTGTGAGGGTTCTCCTTCCCGATCACCCCTTTGAACTGATTCTCAGTAAGCAACTTTAAAATCCCCGGGGATATCGAGAAGTTGTTTGCCTCAACAGGAGGCAAAGCCACTCCATCATAGTACCGCTGTGGCTGCGCTGCAAACCTCCCTCGAATAGCCATATTGTGATCTACGTTCTGAGGAACGTGGTGAGGATTAGCAGCAGATACTGGTACTTGTTGGGGTGGTGGTGGGTAAACAGGTGGTTGATTATAGACTGGTGGTGGATGATATGGATATGGTGGGTAAGGATAAGGTGGGTATGGGTAATGTTGGTATACTGGGTTGTTAAAAGGGTTATTTGGGTTTTGTTGGTAAGCAGGGTTGTTATGAGGATTATGGACAAGGTTCTGAGCTGGATTCCCTACGTTTTGTGTATCCGGGTTTAGGCTCTGGCTATCCCCTAATGGAATTTGATTCTGGCTACCACTAACTCCAGTGCCTTCAACTCGGTCTACTGCCTGATTGAAATCGTTGGCAGCATCGTCCAACTCATTATTGATATCCATTGGTTCCTTTCCTAAGTCGGCAGCGTTCATCCTTCTCAAGAAGGCTCGGTTCCTTCTGGCTATTGTCTCAGGGTCCAACGGTATTCTCTCTTCGCTCGTATTGCTTTGTGAGCGTGTTTTCATAAACCTGACACACTAGCAGAAGGGTCAAAACGCAACTGCCGATTGAATACAAATAAAAACAGAAAATAAATCACCCACTACTAACTACTAAGCTATCTACAAGTCCTATTCAAAAGCATACAACGCCATCCCCGGCAACGGCGCCATTGACTTGAAGCGATTTTACTAACTTCTACTAGTCGCTCACCCTCAAGCGGACGGGTTCACTGTAGTAAGAGTAAGTATAATGACCAAGTAGTATCGAACCCAAGGGATGGTGTATATACGAATAGATCCCTAAAGATCTACGCGTCGTAGTTAATATGAGTGTATGTTTTTGGATTTTTTAGAAAGATTAATTAAAACTAAAATAAACTAATTAAACTAAAATACTAAAGCAGACGAATTCACTAAGGGTTGGATTCAAATAAGAGATGGTGATGCTTAGGATAGGAATCCCTACGTATACTAACGGAGCAGGTACATAATCAAAATAACTGTGACACACAAGAATTAACCTAAGTCTAAGAATGCAAGGTGAAAGCTCAAGATTCTAAACCCTAATACTTTACCCTAACACTCGACTTCACGAATCTACTAACAAGTTACTAGATTGTGCTTAATTAATGAGACCCTAATTTAACTAAGGTGATGCGGTCATCCTCCTTCGCTAAACCGGTAGATGAATTAACCTTTCCTAAACCTTCTCGTTAAGACTACTAATTGTTATTGAGTGATGCGGTCGTCCTCTCTCTAACACTTTCGTACGAAATTCAAAGGTAGAGTTAAGATTAATTATATGAATTCATTAATTAAGAGAATTAAAACTAACGTCACAAATTACCCTAATTACGTACCCACATCCTACTTCTACGAGTTCATCCTACCCTAAGCATGCAAGGGTTTTAGCCGGACATGGTTTTAACAAAAATAAAAGCAATAGAAGAAACAACACACATAAACATAATGAATTGAAGAACGAAAATATGAAACATGAACTAGGGTTTTAAAAGAAAATAATTCTAAGAACTGAAATTTAATTAACTAAATCGACGTTCAAAGCGTTTAAAGTAATCAAGCTTATGAAAAGAAACTAAGAAACGAAAAGAAACTAAGAATTCGTATGAAAAACCTCAACAACGTAAAAGTAAAGCTTGCTCCTCTTCTTCTCTTCCTCTCTCTAAAAACTAAGTCTAAAGTTATTTCTAAAGTTCGGGGTATCTTCAAAACATGTTTGGAAGAGGTATATATAGGTACGGGTCGAAACGGGAGTTAATGGGCCGAAAATATGCATCCGGAGGCAAAAATCCAAGGTTGCTCGAGCAAAACGCTCGAGCGGTCCCGCTCGAGCAGTGTAGCTCGAATGACACAATCGCTCGAGCGGTTCCGCTCGAGCTGCTCGAGCGCAAGAAAAGTTCTATACGTTTAGGCGCTCGAGCAATGCGCTCGAGCGGTGGTGCTCGACCTAGTCACTCGAGTGACTTACAACTCCTCCCAACTGATACTTTTCCTCGTCCGCACTAATACTAATCGTATTTCTTCAATATCTTCTCATCCGGGCATCCGTTTGAGTCGATTCAAAGTCCTACGAACTCCGTTTTTTGTCCTCTATTCAACTATGAGCATCAAAGAGACTAATTCATCAACGTGTAGAAATAATGCTCAATTGACTCTAAATACTCTATAAACTCGACCAAGATTGGGGTATTTCAAGCTACGAATCATGACAATTTCACGCCTAATCAAGGGGTCTGTTAACGCATCGCTTTCGGGATGTCTCTACAACGCAAGTTATCATCCGAAAGAATTTCAAGACAGTTGTAACTTAGCTTTAAAGTTAAGAGGTGGGTGATGATCTGTTGATCGATCTGCTTATAATACGTTGTGCTGGTATACTCTGAACTCGACTAAATAAATCTAAAACAACTAATCCAACATAAATGTATCCCTATAATATAAATATTTGAATTATGTGATATATTTATATATGATGCAATTATCTATTGTTTCTCTTCAAATTAATCACGACGGCATGATTAAGGGCATTATCTGAGCATGAACCAATTTAAGTGTGAATTATGTGAATTCTCCCCACAATTTGAAATGACAGTTTTTATGAGAAAGAGGAAGGCGAGTAATCATTGAGCAGTTATATTTGTGGATTGACACGTATGGCCAAGAGTGACAATATGTCAGATTCATGGTCACTGATATTATTTGTGGTGACCATGAGTGATAATAATTATTCAGATTCATGGTCACATGACTTGTTGGTGAGAAACGGTTTGGGGGAGATTCACAATGTGTTTGAAAATGATTTTAGCAGATTCGGTCGTTACTTGAAAATGATTGTGGGATTTGCCCCTTAACGTGAACCAACTTGTGATATATCAATTATGTGAATGTGAAACCTGTCATGCCCAATTATTTATTACGTGAACTTGTTACTTCTGTGGTATATGTTATTCATATTTATATATCAACTACTTAAATAAATTATATACTTTCTCAATGAGTATAATTTAATATACTTCGGATTTACCAATCCCATGACGTTGCAAATCACCCATACGTGAGAATTCAAATCTCACGCCCCCTTTTTACAACCCTTGCAGATTATGATTTCGTGGAGCAAGGACAGTAATAGAGACGACACGGAGTTCCCCGCTTAAATAAAATATTACTGTTAATATTAAGCTTTATATATATGTGTGAGATATTTATAATAATTATTCTACTCATTTCTTCCGCTGCATAAAACTCATCTCTGATTTTATTATCCATTTTTATATCAAAAATTTCACAGTTCGGATTTTAGTCACAAGTAATACCTCGAATCTGAGATAATTATGTGTTTTGGATTCGGGGCGTTACAACTATTGAAGCAAAGTGTGTTAGTGTTATAGCAAATGTGTGTTTATATTGGAACAGAAATGTATTTGATGTTAGAGCAAATGTATGTTATTGTTGGAGCAAATATGTTTAATATATAAAACAATAAATTTAAAGGGATGAGAAATAAATTAAAAACACATATTTGTTCTTGTAAATATATATATTTGTCATAATTGTTATTTTAAAGTAGAAAAACCTGTTTTTTTTAATACTAATAACACACATTTGCCCATATAGTTACATACATTTGCCCATACACAAACTGGGAGCGAAAATCCTTAAACTTGACTTTCACGAGATTTTGGAAAAAAAAAACCCACCAAATTCGACCCAACCCGGCCAAAATCCGCGAATTTTTATCTGGAGCGACCCGACCCATGATTTTTTAATATTTGCCTATTTTAGGTATATTTCACATGTGAAGTATTTCACAAGGGAGCTCCTCATATAATTAAAGTATATATTGTTTCTTAAAATATGTGGAATAATATTTTTATGGATTAGAAAAAGAATTTTTTTTTTTAATTTTTTTACTAACAGTTTAAGTACTATAACTTTAAAAAGTATTTTACTCTAAAATACAATAAATCTGAATATATTTTAATTAGTAGAAATAAAATATTTACGTATAATATGAAATATTATTTTAAACATTATATAGATGCAAGCAAAGTTTTTTTTTTTCACGGTTGAACGGTTTCTCTTCTTAGACATATTGAAAGTTATTTTTTTAAATATTGATAGATGTGAAATTATTGTAGGAGGGAATTGAAATATTTTTTAAAAAATAATGTCACTGAAATAGTGTATGATACCAAAAAAATCTTGCAACAAAATACAATATCTTGCCTTCAATATTTTTTTTACGTAAAATATGAAATATTATTTTAGACATTATAGTAATATGAAATATTATTTTTACGTATAATATGAAATATTATTTTCACAATTAGATGATTTCTCTTCTTAAATATTTTTTGAAGTTATTTTTGCAAGATATTGATAGATGTGAAAATTGTAGGAGGGAATTGAAATATTTCAGAAAAAATATTGTCACTGTGTATGATACCAAAAAAATATTGCCACCAAAAATATAATATCTTGACTTCAATAATAGATTTTTAATACAAAAATTTATTTTTGAATAAAGTTATACCGTCAAAATAGACTATTAAACTTTAAAGTACATATATTCTTTTCTAATCTAGTTCCAATTATTTTATATTTTTTTAACATACAAATACTAAAATAATATTGTAAATGACAAATAAGTAAAAGACTGTTATATGTTATATAATTAATGTGTATATATATATATATATATATATATATTTAAATATTTGGAATACATTTTCATGGTTAAAAAAATTATCGTGTTGGCCAAAAAGAAAAAAAATTATTAAATCTTTTTACTAACAATTTAAGTATTATAACTTTAAAAAGAATCTTACTATATTTGAAAACATTTTAATAAAAAAAATGTATTTAACTTTAAAATAAACTTTTAATAATAAATTTGAATACATTTTAATAAATGGAATTTTTTTACGTATGATATGGAATATTATTTTATACATTAAATTAATGCAAACAAATCTTTTTTCACGGTTGAAATTTTTTTTCTTTAGATATTTTTGAAAATTATTTTTACAAAATATTGGTAGATGTAAAATTTATAGGAGGGAATTTAAATATTTCGGAAAAAAAATATTGTTAGATATCATATGATTTCCAAAAAATATTGTTACAAAATATAATAACTTACCATCAATAATAGATTGTAACATATTTTTTTATTGAGTAAGTCTCTTGTGCATTTGGTGTATGATGCACTCACTCAACAGTTGATAATGTATATACTGAAAAGTTAGTCTCAATCACATTGAAAAGTTAGTCTCAATTACACTGAAAAGTTTACACTGTAAATCAGTTTTCAATGTAAATTTTTCAGTGTAATTGAGACTAACTTTTCAGTATAATTGAGACTAACTTTTTAGTGTATACAGTATCAACTGTTGAGTGAGTGCACCGTGCACTTGGTGCATATGAGACTTTGCCATTTTTATTTTTTAAATAAGATTCTACCTGTAAAATAGCATTTGAAACTGTAAAATAGAAATATTATTTTGTAGAGTAAGATTTTAATATATTTTTTAACAACTTCAATTTTTTTTTTTTTTTTTTTTTTTGCAAAATATCTGTATATGTGAAATGTCTAAGGAAATTATTTTTTTTTAAATCAAGATTGGCGCTTAAACGTTATTATTTTATTAAAAAATTGTGTATTTTAAATATTAGCACATTAATCAATTGTTCCCACACAAACATCAACACAATATTTCATTTTAATTATGATATCTATTTTTTTTCAAATGTTATCTTTAGATTTAAAATGTGTGATTGTATCTTTATAGTTAAAAATTTGCGTTCGATTGTTATTGTATCTTTATAGTTTAAATGTTTGAATTAGTTAATATTTTTTAAATTTTCTATTTATCCATAGTATTGTTTATTGTTCGTTGAATTATAATTACAATTTTAATATTATATCTAAATTACACAATATTTTTTAAAAACATTACTAATATTTATAATTTGAAATAATATTAACAAATTTTTTTCGACACCACGAAATTTGGGGGGATACGCACTAGTAACCCATATTTAAGAAATTCGCGGATCTTGACCAGGTTGGGTCGGGTTTGAAATATTTTTCTTAAAATCTCGTGCAAGTCAAATTTTAGGATTTTCACTCACAGACTGTATTACTATAAGGGTAGATGCATGTTACTAAAAGACAAAATGTGTGTTACTATTAGACTAAATGTTGTTTTTTCACCATTTTTTTTATGTTTTTTACTGAAATAAATATTTTTCCATACAATATAAGAGCAAAATGTGTATTATTATCTATTCAAATATTGATTTTCATGAATATTTATTTATTTTTACAAAAATAATTATTTTTCCATACAATAACATATGTAAGGTAGTGAAAAATGTATTACTATAATAACATAGATGTCTTACTCAATGGATAAAGTCACCCTCCTAGACTGTGTTGCCTGACTTGGACGCAATGTACTAGTAGTTACCCCACAAGTGTAATACCCCGTCTCGTTTTATACCTTTTACTATGCTAGAAACCTTATTTTATATTATTGTCTTTGTTTCTTTTAATTTTATTATTTTTGTGTGCTATTGTGTAATTTAAATATATACCCCTTTATAAATTCCTAAATTCGAAGAAAGGAATCAAATCTTTCAAATGGATAATGGACTACGAGAAATTAAATATTCAAGTTTAAATTAAGGATTTCGATTCGTATAATTTATTGATAAAAATATATAAGTATAATTCGAATGCAATAAAATATTAATTGAGTTTTAAAACTGTATTATTTATCAAATCGGAATTAAACGTGTGTGTCAAACGATCCCTAAACCGTATCTAGTGGAACAAAAATATCAAGAAATAAGGGAATAATCTCTAACCACATAATTTACCTTTCCTTTTTTAATTAAATTAAATTGAGAATTAATTCTAGCCATATCTTTATTCCTTCCTTTTTAAATTAATCAATTAAGAAATTAATTTTCAATAAATATCCCCTCTCCAATCAGCCAAAACCGTGTACTGAGATTAATTTCCCAATATCCTCTGTAACGCCCCGAATCCAAAACACATAAATATCTCAGATTCGAGGTGCCACTTGTAACTAAAATCCGAACTATAAATTTTTTTATATAAAAATGGATAATAAAATCAGAGATGGGTTTTATGCAGCGGAAGAAATGAGTGTAATATTTAAATAAGTAACTCAGACATATATATATATATATATATATATATATAAATATAAAGCTTAGTATTAACAGTAACATTTTATTTAAGCGGGGAACTCCGTGTCGTCTCTATTACTGTCCTTGCTCCACAAAATCATAATCTGCAAGGGGTTTAGGGAAAAGGGGCGTGAGATTTGAATTCTCACGTATGGGTGATTTGCAACATCATGGGATTGGTAAATCCGAAATATATTAAGTTATACTCATTAATAAAGTATATAAATTTATTTAAGCAGTTGACATAATAATACAAACATCATATATCATACAAATAACAAGTTCACATAATAATCAGTTGGGCACAACATGTTTCACATCATATAATTGAAATATCACAAGTTAATTCACATTAAGGGGCAAAGCCCAAAACCATTTTCAAATAACGGCCTAATCTGCCAAAATCATTTCCAACACATCGTGAATCTCTTCCAAACCATTTCTCACCAACAAATCATGTGACCATGAATCTGAATAATTATTATCACTCATGGTCACCACAAATAATATCAGCGACCATGAATCTGATCTATTATCACTCATGGCCGTACGTGTCATTCCACAAAATAATTACCAGTGACCATGAATCTGACTTATTGTCACTCATGGCCATACGCGTCATTCCGCAAGAATAATTACCAGCTTTCCCTCCCTCACAAAAACTATCATTTCGAAACATGGGGAGAATACACATAATTCATACTTAAAAGATTCATGCTCACAAAATGTCCTTATTACCATGCAGTCATAATCAATTTATATAATTAGATAAACACAACAATCCATATAAGGTATATTATATCACATAATTCAAGCAGTTATATAATAGGGTGTACATTTATGTTGGATAAGATACTTTTGATTTGATTTAGTCGAGTTCAGAAAATACCGGTACGACGTTATTAATAACAGATCAATCAACGGATCATCACCCACCTGATTGTTTCGAGTCCCGAGAATGATGTGTAGGCAGAGGGTCGAGTCATCGGTGCGCGTTCCAACTAGTATCGAATCCTAGTAGGAAGATATTTAATTAAAAGTTGACCTTTGAACAAGTTTAGGAAAACTTGAGAGTTTGTGTTACGAGAATCGAGAGAGTTGTGGTCTTATAAACTCAAAAAGGACTTGCTTAAGGGTCACACTCTATTTTGGTAAAATACACCACCTCTAAAAAGGTGGGTGTATTGAGGGAGTGTATTTACCAGTATACTTGTGGTATAACAGGGGGGTGTATTTACTGAAAGCAATGGTGTAACAGTGGGGTGTATTTACTGAATTTAGGGGTGTCCTTAATAAAGGCCCTTTAAGAAAGAAAATATAAGAATTCATCTTGGAATTACTTAGAAAAATAAGAAATTACTTAGAAAAATATTAATAAAATTAAAGAAAAGGTTTTTCTTTCTTAAGAATTCTATTCCTCATTTTAAAAGGATTCTTTGAATATAATTAATCATATTTTATAAGTAAAAACCCTTTATTAAAACTTATTAATAAACTTAGACTTTCTAAGAAGTTTATAAAAAGTACTTTTCTTTTCTAATATTAATATTACTTCTAAAGTTGATTAGTGACACTTTTAGGAAATAAAATGATTATACCATTTTCTACCTTTTTCATTTGTTTACTAAATTTTGAATATAAAACGACTTATATTTTCGTTCCTAATTTTCTAACAGTCGCACAAGGGGAAGACGAGTTTCCCTTTGTCTCCAAAACTCAACTAATACAAAAACACCAAACAACTATTTCAACGATACTAAACAACTTAATTCAATAATACTAAAGTAATCCATTCAATAATACTAACCAACTAATCCAATATTACTCTTCAGCTATTCTAATAACACTAATAAGAAAATCATCAATAATACAATTCCATCTACACTAATATGAATCAAAATAACCAGTACTCTAAATCACTACAATACATAGCTAATTCAATATTCACCAAAACAACAAAATCAAAGTCCATCTACAAGTCTCAAATCCAAAACAATTCTTAAAAACTTACGACGACTCAACGGGGAATCTAAAACGGTTCAATTCCTAATCCAACTATTACGAGAAATAGAAATAAGGTTAGCAATTCTTACGAGTCCCAAAACGGGCAGCCTAACGGCGTAGTTCGGAGACTCGTCGGGTTATTTGGACAGCCTAACGGCGTCGTTTCGGTGATTCGAAAATAAACGGGCAGCAGTTCGTTCTTCAAATTTCACCGGAAAAGACGAAAATAGTGATGATACCTCCATCCAAACAAAAATGAAGGAAACGAATTTATGAATTTCAAACAAGGGATTAATTGAGAGAAAATTGAAATCGAATTCAAATTTACAAATTTCAATCGGAGATATTGAAATGAAATTGGGACTCACTCAAGGAGGAGGGAAAATCAGCGACGGCGGCGCTTCGGCGGCGGAGGGAAGAGGCGGCGCTGTTTTACAGTGTCGCACGGCGGGGGTGGGCGAAGGAGCGGCGGTTGGCTTCGCTTCCGGCGTCGGATGATCGGTGTAGGAGGAGAGAGCGACGAGGCGTTTGGCTCTGCGTCTGGAGGAGGACAGAGGCGGTGCTCGCGCGGTGGCGTACGGTGGCGGCCTGGCTTCGATAGTGAGAGAGAGGCGACGGCTTCGCGACCGGAAAGAGATGTCATTCGACAGCGCCCGTGCTTGGTGGCGCAACGGAGGTCGCAACTGGAGGATAGGACAGGGGTCACGGTGCTATGCCGTTCGAAGAGGCGGCGGCGATGAAAGAGTAGGGCGGCGTTGGCAGCTGCCGTGGCGGCCGAGGAGGGTGAGGCGCGGCGGTGTCTTGCCTGAAAGAAGAGGCGGTGGCCGTGTCTTGCTACGGAGGAAGAAGAGAGAGGTCAGAGTGAATTTGGGAAACTGAATGGAATTAGTCAAGGAAGGAAGAGGAAACTGATTGAAATAAAGGAGAGAGAAAGCAGAATTGTATATATATACGGATTCCTTCTCTAAAAACATTAACTGGCCTTTTAGGAATTCCTCACGTCCGGATCTAGCTAAGATTTTTACTATCAAAAATTAAATTAAAAAGAAAGGATAATCTTGTGGGTGAGGTTAATTCTCAATTTAATTTAATTCAAAAGAAAAGTAATTTATGTGGCCAGAAATTAATCCCCTTTAATTCAGATATTTTCGTTCCCAAATGATATGGTTTAGGGATCGTTTGGTTCATGAGATTAATCCCGATTCGAAAATTAATACAGTTTTAAAACCCAATTAATATTTTATTGTATTTTAAATATTCTCAATAAATTATACGGATCGAAATCCTTAATTTAATTTGAGTATTTAATTTCTCGTAGTCCTTTATTCGCTTTGAAAGATTTAACTCTTTCTTCGAATTTAGGAATTTGTAAAAAGGGTATATATTTAAATTACACAAAAGCACACAAAATAATAAAATAAAAAGAAACAAAGATAAGAAAATAAAATAAGGGCTCTAGGAATATAAAAGGCATAAAACGGGACGGGGTATTACATCCTCTCTCTCTCCTCAAATCACAGAAAACGCGTCTTTCACTCATTTCTCTCTCTTCTCCGCCAAAGCGGCGATGCAACCGCCTCCACCGTCTCGCCTCTCGCCAAACGCCGTCTCCCCAATCGCGCCGCCGTCGCCCCAATCGCGCCGCCGTCGCCCCAATCGCGCCACCGTCGCCTCTTCTCCCCTTTCTGCCGATCGGAGCAACGCCACTCCCTCCTCTTCTTTCCGGCAAATAGCACCGCCTCACGCGATTGGAGCCGCCTCTCCGCTGTCGCTCTTTCGCTCCAGCCCAAGGTCACCGACGCCTCTTCCGCTCCGAGCACCACCGCTGCTGTCTCCGGTCGAAGCGCCGTCGTCGCCCACTCGACGCAGCCGCATAACGCCACCTCTTCGCCCAAATGCCGCGTCGCCGCCCAAGCGCCTCCTCCAGCCGATCGCTCTCTTCGTCGCTGCTATCATCGGCTTACTTTTTAAGTGAGTTCGCCTTATATTTAATTTCCGAACTCTTCGATTTAACAACTTGCTTCAATTAATTCCCCTTTCGATTTAATCTCACGATTTACCCTCTTCGTGTATAATCGAGGCGTCACCGTCTCCGCCCTTTTTCCGATGAAGCCGTAGGACGAACCGCTGCCCAAATTTCCCAGCGAGTCACCGAACGACGCATTAGGCTGCTCGAATTTACACTACGAGTCTTCAAGCTACGCCGTTAGGCTGGCCAATCTGGGACTCGTAAGAATCCCTAACCTTCTGTCAAATTCTTGTACTAGTTGAGATAGGAATCGATCAGTTCCTTGTTGAGACTTTGAGAGTTTAGAATAGTTATTGTTGGTTTGGAACCTGTAATCTTTTAGATGGACTCTAGTTGTTGAATTAAGTTATTTGGTATTATTGAATTAGTTGGTTAGTATTATGGGGTTCACTGTTTTGTATTACTGTTATAGCTGGTTAGTATCATTGAATTGGTTAGTTTGGTAGATGGGATTGTGTTACTAATGTTTTGATTATTAGTGTTATTGGAATAACTGTTTAGTATTGTAGGTTTAGGTGTTTAGTATTATTGGTTTTATTGATTAGTATTGTTGAATGGACTGTTTAGTAATATTGGAAATGTTTGAATTAGTATCCTTGGTTATCTGTTGAATTAGCTTGGTTCACCTAATCCCGGTTCGAATAAGAAAACCTTTTTCTCTTTAAAATCTTATTCTTGTTTCCTTGGGAGATTAGACTAATACCATTAGATTTTAAAAGTAATATTTTTGGTTATCAAAATTATCATATTAGACTTTTGGAAAAAGATAAAAAAAAAATAAAAAAAATAAAGATGTTTATATCCAATTTTAGTAACAAATGAAAAGGGTCAGTTTTTAGAAAAAGTTATACTATCCTTTGGTTTTGAAAGTGACACAAGTCAATTTGATTAGTAATACTAATGATAAGGAAAAAATATATATATATTATGTTATTTTTAGTATTTATTATATAAACTCCTTTAAGCAAAATATTTATTAATTAAAGGAGTTTTATTTATAAAATATATCTATATTCAAAGTTCTTTTAAAATTAGAAATGAGAATTTAGAATGTAAAATATTAAATTGAGATTTTGATTATATTAATATTATTTATATAACTTTCTTATTCTTTTAATTATTTTTTAGAAAAATATTATATTGATATATTTTTAAAATTATAAAAGCTTTTAGTTATAAAAGGACAAAGGAAATTAAAAAGATTGTTTTGTAGAGATCGAAATAGTCATACCACAAGGAACTTAGTAAATACACCCCCCTAATACACCAATCCTTTTAGAAGTGGTGTATTTATCAAAATAGGGTATGACCTTTAAGTAAGTCTATTCAACAAGTTTATTAGACAGCAACTTTCTCGTTTCGTAACACGTACTTCTAGGCCTTTTCAATAAGCCAAGAGCCAATTATTAATTAAATAATTTTCGTACTAGGACTCTGTGCTAAGTGGGATACTCACGAAGGGTCTGACAATCTGTTATTGTATCACTCTCGGGACGTCTCTACAACGCGAGTTATCTTCCAAAAGAATTTCAAGACAGTTGTAACTTACCTATAAAGTTAAGAGGTGGGTGATGATCTATTGATTGATCTGCTTATAATACGTTGTGCTGGTATACTTTGAACTCGACTAAATCAAACTAAAACAACTAATACAACATAAATGTAAACCTATTATATAAGTGTGTGAACTATATGATATTATTATATATATATACCTTATATGGATTGTTGTGTTTATCTAATTATATAAATCGATTATGGCTGCATGGTATAAGGGCATTTTGTGAGCATGAATCTATTTAAGTATGAATTATGTGTACAGTTCGAATTGACAGTTTTTGTAAGGAATAGGAAGTTGTGTGTGGCCATGTTTGATAATAAATCAGGTGCATGGTCACAGGGATTCATTTGTGGTAGTCGTGCGTGGCCATGTTTGATAATAAATCAGGTGCATGGTCACGAGGTTTGTTCGCGGTAGTCGTGTGTGGTCATGTTTGATAATAGATCAGGTGCATGGTCACGGGGGGAATTGTTTATATTATTTTGGAAGAGATTTACTATATGTGAAAGTGATTGTGGGCTTTGCCCCTTAACGTGAACCAACTTGTGATATTTCAATTATATGATGTGAGACCTATTGTGCCGAACTGATTATTATGTGAACTTGTTATTTATATAATATATGATGTTCGTATTATTATGTCAATTGATTAAATGAATTAAATACTTTATCAATGAGTATAATTTAACATATTTCGAATTTACCAATCCCATGACGTTGCAAATCACCCATACATGAGAATTCAAATCTCACGCCCCCTTTTACAACCCTTGCAGATCATGATTTCGTGGAGCAAGGACAGTAATAGAGACGACACAGAGTTCCCCACTTAAATAAAATGATATTATTGATATTAAGCTTTATATATGTGTGTGAGATATATTATAAATATTATTCTACTCATTCTTCCGCTGCATGAAACTCATCTCTCATTTTGTTATCCCTTATTATATCAAAAATTTTATAGTTCAGATTTTAGTTACAAGTGGCACCTCGAATCCGAGATATTTAATATGTTTCGGATTCGGGGCGTTACAGGTGGTATCAGAGCCTATGTTCAAACTTTCGGACCAAAAACCTAAATAATTGTTTTCATCAAACCAAAATTCTTTTCTTAAATTAAAATTTTCTTATCATGTAAGTATAGATCACTAATTAAATCACTTGAAGGGAAATGTGTCTCCTATTACCGTCTGAAGCTCCTCGAAGGTATGTTCTTGTTTTATTATCAAAAGTGTCTATAAGTTTATAAACTTGCGATAAGTTGACTTTCATAACAAAACTCCAATCAAAAGATCGAGAACTCAAAACAACACCCACGAGGTGTAGAAAAAAATCACGAAATATCGCATATGTTACTATTAAAATACAATATTTTGTGAATTGCATAGACTTATAAATTTCGTAAATGTTATCATGTGACTATTTGAACTTTTATGCTTTAAATGTTTAAATTATGTTTCTGCCTGACTAAAATTTTGACTAGAAATTTCCTTTTCATGTTAGAATCCACCTAAGATAAGTAGTAGCTTGGTACTTAGAAGACTTATTTTCATTTTCAGATATGACGTAAGTAGACTGACCTACATAGAAGTCGAGACTCTTATATAATATTATATGTGTTATGAAATTGCTACTTGGCAATGTGTGTTACTTGCTCTATATTAACTGTTATATTTTATCTGATTATCACTTAATGACACATCACTAGTTCCTATTATACTGTGCGAATGTGAGCACTGTACCATTGAGGGCCCCGATGCGAAGCGGTGAATTATGTACCACACGTATTTCAGTGCTAGCGTTGTGTTAATTCGGTTAATCCAATTTTATTTTTATAGCTTTCTCACACCTATACATATCATAACAATACTATTTTTTTCTTTAGATCCACCACTAGAATGACACCAGGACGTAGACATGGACGACCTCGTGGTAACCCTATCCCGGCCCCAAGAAATCCTATAAAATAGAACCTACCTCCTCAGGCTGAACCTGAACCACCCCAACAGGCTGCACCTGTGAATGATATTGCAAGAGAAATACTGATCTCCCTCCAGAACTACATACAACAACAAGCTCCGCCACCTCCTCCACCATTGTATGAGCCTATGCCTCAGATGGTACACAGGATGAATGACTTTGTCGAACAATTTCGACGACTGCAGCCACCTAGGCTGAACGGGAGAGAAATCCCTTTCGAGATCGAAGAATGGATAGCCGGATTGGAACGCATTTTTCGACATATGGCGCTAACTGATGTACAGAGAATCTCATGTGCACAATTCTCAATTGGTGGAAGACGCAGCCCAATGGTGGGAGTCCTATGAACGAAGAAACTAGACAGGTCCTTACTTGGGAGGATTTCAAGAAAGTTGTGCTAGACAGGTACTTTCCACAAGTACTAAGAGATCGGAAGGAACAAGAGTTTGTTAATCTCCGACAAGGAACTCTCTCGGTGATAGAGTATGAGAGAAAATTCAACCAACTGTCCCGTTATGCTCCACATCTGGTGGACAATGATGATAGAAAAGCTCGGAGGTTTGAACAGGGTCTGAGGCTCGAAATAGAAGGAATTGTGATTGGTCTTCAGATGCCAAGCTATGGAGAAGTTTTTCATCGAGCACTGCTAGTCTCGATCAGCCAGAATTTGGAGTACAAGCAGACTTCAATGACGGTCCCCGTCAATCGTAATTGGCAGCCCAACTTTAAGAGAAATTCAGTTCCACCACCTAAGGGGAACGACTATAATGCTTCTCAAAATGATCCAAATTGTTCAACATGTGGAAAGAGACATTGGTGACGATGCAGCCAGGGTAAGGTAACTTGTTTCCGTTGCAACCAACCAGGGCACAAAGTTAGAGAATGCATTCAACCATCAAATGTCAATCGCCAACCAGTTAACAACATCCAGTACTACCCGCAGCAAGTGGATAACTACCAGATTTACCAGCCACTTGCACACAACAACCGCCAGTTGGGTCCACCCGTCAGAGTTCCACCTCACCAAGATCAGAAGTGGTCAGGCCACGTGAATGCTATCCTACAAGGAGGAGAAAACAACAGAGGACAACTCCGATTGAAAGGACCTGAACATCCCGTGTAGACACTAAGCAGAAATGGGTTAAGACTAGTAGAAAAAATAATATATAGATACTACTTAAAGTAAGGGTATAAGGATTAGCCGAGTAATACCTAGAAGTTGAATTTCAGGGACAAAATTCTGTTAACGGGTGAGGATGTAATACCTCATCCCGTTTTATACCTTTTATTATGCTAGAAACCTTATTTTATATTATTATCTTTGTTTCTTTTAATTTTATTATTTTTGTGTGCTATTGTGTAATTTAAATATATACCCCTTTATAAATTCCTAAATTCGAAGAAAGGAATCAAATCTTTCAAATGGATAATGGACTACGAGAAATTAAATATTCAAGTTTAAATTAAGGATTTCGATTCGTATAATTTATTGATAAAAATATATAAGTATAATTCGAATGCAATAAAATATTAATTGAGTTTTAAAACTGTATTATTTATCAAATCGGAATTAAACGTGTGTGTCAAACGATCCCTAAACCGTATCTAGTGGGAACGAAAATATCAAGAAATAAGGGAATAATCTCTAACCACATAATTTACCTTTCCTTTCCTTTTTGAATTAAATTAAATTGAGAATTAATTCAAGCCATTTCTTTATTCCTTCCTTTTTAAATTAATCAATTAAGAAATTAATTTTCAATAAATATCCCCTCTCCAATCAGCCAAAACCGTGTACTGAGATTAATTTTCCAATATCCTCTCTCTCTCCTCAAATCACAGAAAATGAGTCTTTCACTCATCTCTCTCTCTCTCTCTTCTCCGCCAAAGCGGCGATGCAACTGCCTCCACCGTCTCGCCTCTCTCCGGCCGAGAGACCGCCGCCCTCCGCCTCTCACCAAACGCCGTCGCCCCAATAGCGCCGCCGTCGCCCCAATCGCGCCATTGTCGCCTCTCCTCCCCTTTCCGCCGATCGGAGCAACGCCACTCCCTCCTCTTCTTTCCGGCAAATAGCGCCGTCTCACGCGATTGGAGCCGCCTCTCCGCTGTCGCTCTTTCGCTCCAGCCCAAGGTCTCCAATGCCTCTTCCGCTCCGAGCACCACCGCTGCTGTCTCCGGTCGAAGCACCGTCGTCGCCCACTTGATGCAGCCGCATCACGACACCTCTTTGCCCAAACGCCGCGCCGCCGCCCAAGCGCCTCCTCCAGCCGATCGCTCTCTTCGTCGCTGCTATCATCGGCTTACTTTTTAAGTGAGTTCCCCTTTTATTTAATTTCCAAACTCTTCGATTTAACAGCTTGCTTCAATTAATTCCCCTTTCGATTTAATATCACGATTTACCCTCTTCGTGTATAATCGAGGCGTCGCCGTCTCCGTCCTTTTTTCGATGAAGCCATAGGACGAACCGCTGCCCAAATTTCCCAACGAGTCACCGAACGATGCATTAGGCTACTCGAATTTACACTATGAGTCTTCAAGCTACGCCGTTAGGCTGGACAATCTGGGACTCGTAAGAATCCCTAACCTTCTCTCAAATTCTTGTACTAGTTGAGATATGAATCGATCAGTTCCTTGTTGAGACTTTGAGAGTTTAGAATAGTTATTGTTGGTTTGGAACCTGTAATCTTTTAGATGGACTCTAGTTGTTGAATTAAGTTATTTGGAATTATTGAATTAGTTGGTTAGTATTATGGGGTTAACTGTTTTGTATTACTGTTATAGCTAGTTAGTATCATTGAATTGGTTAGTTTGGTAGATGGGATTGTGTTACTAATGTTTTGATTATTAGTGTTATTGGAATAACTGTTTAGTATTGTGGGTTTAGGTGTTTAGTATTATTGGTTTTATTGATTAGTATTGTTGAATGGACTGTTTAGTAATATTGGAAATGTTTGAATTAATATCCTTGGTTATTTGTTGAATTAGCTTGGTTCGCCTAATCCCGGTTCGAATAAGAAAACCTTTTTCTCTTTAAAATCTTATTCTTGTTTCCTTGGGAGATTAGACTAATACCATTTTATTTTTTAAAAGTAGTATTTTTGGTTATCAAAATTATCATATTAGACTTTGGAAAAAGATCAAAAAAAAAAAAGATAAAGATGTTTATATCCAATTTTAGTAACAAATGAAAAGGATCAAATTTTTAGAAAAAGTTATACTGTTCTTTGGTTTTGAAAGTGACACAAGTCAATTTGATTAGTAATACTAATGATAAGGAAAATATATATATATATATATATATATTATGTTATTTTTAGTATTTATTATATAAAATCCTTTAAGCAAAACATTTATTAATAAAAGGAGTTTTATTTATAAAATATAATCTATATTCAAAGTTCTTTTAAAATAAGAAATGAGAATTTAGAAAGTAAAATATTAAATTGAGATTTTGAATATATTAATATTATTTATATAACTTTCTTATTCTTTTAATTATTTTTGAGAAAAATATTATATAGATATATTTTTAAAATTATAAAAGCTTTTAGTTATAAAAGGACAAAGGAAATTAAAAAGATTGTTTTGTAGAGATCGAAATAGTCATACCATAAGGAACTTAGTAAATACACCCCCCATAATACACCAATCCTTTTAGAAGTGGTGTATTTATCAAAATAGGGTGTGACCTTTAAGTAAGTCTATTCAATAAATTTATTAGACAATAACTTTCTCGTTTCGTAACACGTATTTCTAGGCCTTTTCAATAAGCCAAGAGCCAATTATTAATTAAATAATTTTCGTACTAGGACTCTGTGCTAAGTGGGATACGCACGAAGGGTCTGACAATCTGTTATTGTATCACTCTCGGGACGTCTCTACAACGCGAGTTATCTTCCAAAAGAATTTCATGACAGTTGTAACTTACCTATAAAGTTAAGAGGTGGGTGATGATCTATTGATTGATCTGCTTATAATACGTTGTGCTGGTATACTCTGAACTCGACTAAATCAAACTAAAACAACTAATACAACATAAATGTAAACCTATTATATAAGTGTGTGAACTATATGATATTATTATATATATACCTTATATGGATTGTTGTGTTTATCTAATTATATAAATCGATTATGACTGCATGATATAAGGACATTTTGAGAGCATGAATCTATTTAAGTATGAATTATGTGTACAGTTCGAATTGACAGTTTTTGTAAGGAAGAGGAAGTTGTGCGTGACCATGTTTGATAATAAATCAGGTGCATGGTCACGAGGTTTGTTCGCAGTAGTCGTGTGTGTCCATGTTTGATAATAGATCAGGTGCATGGTCACAGGGGGAATTGTTTATATTATTTTGGAAGAGATTTACTATATGTGAAAGTGATTGTGGACTTTGCCCCATAACGTGAACCAACTTGTGATATTTCAATTATATGATGTGAGACTTGTTGTGCCCAACTGATTATTATGTGAACTTGTTATTTATATAATATATGATGTTCGTATTATTATGTCAATTGATTAATTGAATTAAATACTTTATCAATGAGTATAATTTAATATATTTCAGATTTACCAATCCCATGACGTTGCAAATCACCCATACGTGAGAATTCAAATCTCACGCCCCCTTTTACAACCCTTGCAGATCATGATTTCGTGGAGCAAGGACAGTAATAGAGACGACACAGAGTTCCCCACTTAAATAAAATGATACTATTGATAGTAAGCTTTATACATGTGTGTGAGATATATTATAAATATTATTCTACTCATTCTTCCGCTGCATGAAACTCATCTCTCTTTTTGTTATCCCTTTTTATATCAAAAATTTTATAGTTCAGATTTTAGTTACAAGTGGCACCTCGAATCCGAGATATTTAATATGTTTCGGATTCGGTGCGTTACAACAAGCATATGGGATCACTGTAGTATTGACAAGTATGGGGACCAAGTAATATCGTACCCAAGGGAAGGTATGTATGCGAATAGAGCCCTGGAGATCTACGCGTCGTAGTTAATATGAGTGTATGTTTGGTTTCAGAAATTATATTAATCTTCTCTATATTCTATTACTAATAATGCAAATAATGAAAGTAAACAAACAACTAAGGTTTAAGATTCAAATATGGATGATGATGTTCAGGATAAGAATCCCTACATATACTAACGGAGTTGGTACGATAACTAAAATAATCGTGATGTGCAAGTAGTAATCCTAAGTGTACTAAAACTAGGCAATCAACTTCCCTAATCTAGCACAAGATTGAAAGACTAAAAGCTCAAAAAATAACCCTAATACTTCGTCCTATCAACCTACTTCACGAACCCACTAAACAAGTTATATGGATTGTGCTTAATTAATGATACCCTAATTTAACTGAGGTGATGCGGTCGTCCTCCCTAGATAAACCGGTAGATGATAAACCCTTTCTCAAACCCTTTCATTAAGCCTAATCGTTGTTAAAGAGTGATAAAGTTGTCTTCTCTCTAACAATTTTCGTACTCAATTCCAAGATAATTCTAGGGTTTATTTTAAGAATTCAATTAATTAAGAGAACTAGCACTAAACATCACGAATTATCCTAATTATGCACCAACATCCTACTTCTACGAGTTCATCCTACCCTAAGCATGCAAGGGTTCTAACCCAACATGGTGATTACGATAACGAAAGCAATAACGATGATAAACATAAACATAATTGAACTAACAACTAAATTCAAGAACATAAATAACGAATGAATCAAAGTCTCAAAATCAATCTCTTATAATCTCAAAAGCTAGGGTTTATAATCTCCAAGAACAAAGAAAAGAAAGAAATAATCTAAATAGTTCGAGAGAAATAACTAAACTACGAATTCGTAAATCAAAACCTCGATTACAAAGTATGAAACTCTTCCAATCTCTCTCCTTGCTCTAAGTACGCCAAAATATGAATAATGATCAAAGGGTGTCTAAAAACGAGTTTGGGATCAGGTATTTATAAACAAAGGGCATAAAACGGGTGAAAAAGGACAAAATCACACGAGCTCGAGTGTTGGTCGAGCTCTAGGCGCTCGACCTAAACTGGTCGAATGAGACATTTGGTCGAGTGGTAGGCGCTCGACCTCATTTGGTCGAGTGGTGCAAGTGGTCGAATGGTGGCGCTCGACCACTGCCTAGTCGAGTGCCCTAGCCTTCCAGTGCAAAATAAGCGCTTGACCTCCCTTGCTCGAGCGCCTAGGCGCTCGAGCACCTCCTTCCTTGAGCCAAGTGATACTTTTCCTTGCATGAACTAACACTTTTCATATTTCTTCAATATCTTCTCATCCGGGCATCCGTTTGAGTCGATTCAAAGTCCTACGAACAACATTTTTTGCCCTCTATGAGCATCAAAGAGGAAAATTCATCAGTTTATGAAAATATTACTCAGTTGACTCTAAATACTCATCGAATTCACTCAAAACACGGGCAAAATGAGCTATAAATTATAACAATTTCACGCCTAATCGACCCCCCAAACTTACCATATTTCTTGTCCTCAAGCAATGAAATAATAAGTCAAGTGAAATTATTAAGAATGAATAATAGAACCAAATCATGCAAGTCATAGTGTTCAAGCTTCAAAGATCAATCACTCATATACAAACTCACCCCCTTCATCATACTCATGCATAAACAATAAGAAATACCAAGATCAAACATGGATGTGCTCTCGACGATGTGTTTCACTCCCTCACAAGTGTTTAGCAATATTAAGGGACTCACTCAATTAATCAATCACACATATCAGCGGCCATAGGCTTGTAAGCACTCTCAACTTCGACCATACTCTAGAATCCATGCCGAATCAAAAATGACTTTATCAAGGTTGTAACGTAGGCTCTTTGGACAGGTGGGGTAACTATATGGGATAAGTGGCTCAAGTGAATGGAGAATAGAAAATCAAATTTCAGTACTTCAAGACGAGGAACAGAATACTTCAATCATCTTCATGCAATACACTTCAATTCCAACTACTCTCAACACTTTCAATTTTTCTTCTAACTCTTTTAACTTTTTCAATCACTTCACTTTTTTTTTTCACACATATATGAGCCAATATTTTCTTTTGCTCATTCTCAAATTATTGTTCTTTTCCACAACTCAAAATCTCATTACACCTTCTTATAATTCTCCTTCTTCAGCTCAACTCGATCCCTTTTCTCATTCACAACTTTTCCTATTCTCCACTCAAATTGGAACAAAAAGAGTTTAAGAATTTGGTTAAGTTCAAATGTGCTAGCATATAAAATAGGCTAAGGCTCAAACGGGCTAACAAGAGATAACTGTCATTGGTAGGGAAAATTTGGCTAAGTGACTCAACAAATCAAGATGGCCTAAGATCACTTTCGACATTTCAAACTAGACACAATCAAGAAGTGAGAGCACACACAAGTTATAGTATCCTCTAAGGCGACGATCCACTCACAAACGAAGAGATCAACATAGTGAATTAAATCTCTTTAAAGCTTAAATCTCATGACTTTCACATCCATGCTAGTCCTAGTGAATTCTCACTTCTATCACACAAGTATTCAAAAGGAAAGTTCGTAAGTATACGAGCTCCCTCTCAAATTAACTCTAACTCCTACACTCACACAATATAATTCCTAACTCAACTTCACAACTCACCAACTCATAAAATCACACTCAGAGTCAGCAATCAATAAGCTGGGCAAGTCAATGAACATGAAATATATGAAATAGAACGTCAAAACATTCATCACAATCACAACTCAAAGAGTTAGTACTCAATATAGTCTCGAATCACAATAAAAGATAAAAGAGAAAGAAAAATAGTCTCAAACATCAATAAAGAGAAGAACGCAGGAGAGTCCCCAAGATCAAGCATTCGGAGGTGGCGGAGGACGGTAGTTCGGATGATCGGCTCCAATGTGGGAAACAAAGAGTGTCTCCATCTAGCGGTGTATATCTGAGAACTGGTTCTACATCCTCGCTGATCTTGCATCCATCCGGCCCTGAGCTTCACGGAGATACGTCACATCCGTACGGAGCGTCTGGATCTCGTGCTCCATTCCCGCCCACTGCAGGTGAGACGGGTACCATGGCTCGTGAACTGGCACTTCAGGTGACTCAACCTCCATCTCTTGCGGTTCTTATTCCGCTCCCTCTCATCCTTCTTCCTCTTCATCAGCCCCCCTTTCGTACGCTTCTTCCTCCTCTTCATTCGAATCTCTAGCCCTGCTCGAACTAGCACCATTGGTGCCCTCTCCTCTTGTCCTCTTCTTCAATTTCGTATCTCGCAGACCCTTATCATCCAATTCCTTAGTGAACTTCTTGATCAGCTTCAAGTGCTTGTCCCCGTTCATCCCAATGTTTTCCTTCTTCTTTCCCCTCAATGTCACAAGTCGCTCATTGGGGAGAGGGAACAAATCGTCCTCCTTGAACCTTATACAGTAAGAGTTCATCCACCGCTCGAACATCATCGTGATGTACATCTGCTCGAAGTCTATATCCTTTCCGATGAGCAGCGCTGCGACTGGCTCACATCCTATACTCCTCACAAAAACAGAAATGAGGCCCCCTCCTCTCACTTTCGACTTCTTCTCTCCTAATCGAAAAGGGGCCTCCAAGTGATGCTCTAAGAAGTTTCTCCCAAAATCGCGGTCCCTAGAGTTAAGAAGACACCGCATCCCATATAGTTGTTTAGTAGTTATTGTGCCTGTCTCAGATCGAGCGTAGATTGTGTTTCCCAGTATCCTCTCCAAATATTGCAACACCGGATTTCTAATTGCTGAGGCTCGTACACTCTGCCCCTTATAATCTCCCGCCATTCCTCCCGTTATCTCTTTCCAAAAGTCGTTGGCCACGAACGATTTGGATTGTCGGTTCGGCCTCTTCAAGGCTGGGAGCATGAGGGTGGTGTTGAGAGATCCTACAACATAATTATACCATTCATTCCTGATGTTGAATCTGAACGAGTTATCATCCCTCTGTTCCACCGAGACCAAGAACTGCTCTACCAAGTCTGCGTGTGTTTCCATCGTGAGGAGTAGCTTGTAAAATTCCTCCATCTTGTTCTTTGTAAAAATCCTCTTAATCTCCTCTTCAGTCCCAATGTCTTTCATGAACTCGACATTGGGGCGTCGCGTCTTCTCCACTCTCCCGACCATGAGGTTCCACCGGTATGCAAAACGGCACCAATCTTCTTTGTAATCTAAGTTGTCCCACCTCGAAGGCATTAAGCCCTTTCGAGTGAGCTCAGTGGCCAACTCCTCTAGCTTATCACCCTTGACCATACGATCCTCGAACTTCTTTGGGGGAGCCATTTAACCTATCTCACACAAACACTCAAACAATTAGAGACAATTTACTACTCAAGAACATCATAGACAATACAAATCAACTCATGTAGTCAATTAATCTCACATTCATTCCCTTTGTGCACAAGAGCTCACATAGAGGTATTATTCCTATCTCAAAGCACAATCATCTAACTCACATCATCCAAAGGGGCAACAATATTCTCAAAGAGGTAATATGTCTATCTCAAAACAAATTCAACCAACTCAACAATCCCAACATTCATCAATAAAGCCCATAACTAAGTCTATCATGAAGTAACATTACAAAAATATGAAATTTACATGCTCAAGACTTAATTCATATCCATCTATTCACTCAATTCATTCAAAATCACACAAATATTCACTCAGCAAGCAATACCCATATCAATTCCTAACATTCATACTTTCTCACTCTAGAAATTCACTAATTCTACTCATGAAATCTTCAAATTGAAACTCAAATTCGTGAACCCATAGCATATAGACATCATTTATCAACAAAGAAGCAAGAATCAATGAGTAATACGGAAATCCCCAATTTCTTCTCAAGAACAAGTAAGAACCCTAATTCCTATATCTTAATTCATGCCTATTCGAAGCTAAAACTAAGAAAAGATAGAAAAGAGTAAGAAAATACATACTTTAGAGGGAGAATTCGAGTCTCTTTAAGTGAATTTGTGTGAAAAATGGACAATATTAGTGAGAGGGAAAGAGAGTCGATTCTTTTACAGCCAAATTGCATCTTAGAGTGTGTGTAAAGTGTGGGGAAGGTGTATTTATAGATGGGGGCGCGAACTTGGGTATTCTGGAACCGAACCGCTTGAGCAGCGCTTGACCTCAAGGTGGTCGAGCGGCACTTTGTCATTGGAAGAATAGGCGCTCGACCGAGCAGTGGTTGAGCGTTAGCGCTCAACCTTGAACCGGTCGAGTGCTCCGAACTTACATAACACAAAAGGCGCTCGACCTAGGTGGTGCTCGACCAAGTAGTGCTCGAGCACTACTCATGAATGTCCAAAACACAAAATTTCCAAGTATAACCACCCTAAACTTCACTAAATCAATTCCAAAACATATAATAACCTGAAAACTCCTCGATTTAAGCCAGATCGCTCATTCGACCGAGGAGTTGGGGTCTCTTCCCAACATGCAATTCACCGAGCCAAATCACCACATAATGATATACTCACACTCAATTCAATTTAAACCCACTTCATGCATCAATATTTTCAAAATATTTGACCATTTTTCATACGAATTTCGTGCAAAACACGTGAAGTACAAATACACACCCCCTAAACTTTTTTTCTTGCTACGCAATAAAAAGTTTGAAAAGATGAGTACGAATGAGTACGTGTACTCAATTCACAATGAACCTCAATCACTACCAATGCACAAGATGTAAAGCATATAAAAACTCCACCCCCACAAACTTCGACTCTACGAATCGGTCTATGTTTGGGGTTCAGGGTTACCTCATACTCCAAATTCCGGTTGCTCCTTCACTAGGCATACTTCCCCTTCACGAGTTGCTTCACTTTAAGCTCTACTACGGAAACTCTAGCACCACAAGACAAGCCTACACAAAAGCACTCAACAACGAGGTTAAAACTTACGATTCACACAAAAATAAAAACGAAAAATAAAACACTCAAAAGCAAGTAAAAGTGGGTCGCCTCCCACACAGCGCTATATATAAGGTCCTAATGCCGGACCGAGCTCGAAGGAGCTCACTGGTCATGAGACTCTAAGTTACCTCCCTTATTCTCATAAGAGAAGTTGTAGAATTTCTTCACTCGATGCCCGTTCACCAAGAACACGTTCCCATCCCCTTTCTCAACTTCAAGAAATCCACTCTTGTAGACCTTTCTCACCACATAAGGACCACTCCACTTGGATTTGAGCTTCCCACCAAATAACTTCATCCTAGAGTTGAACACTAGGACTTGATCACCAACTTGGAACTCCTTCTTCCTTAAACGTGCATCATGCCATCTTTTAGTCTTCTCCTTGAAAATTCGGGCACTCTCATATGCACTATCTCAAAACTCCTCCAACTCATGTAATTGAAGTAGTCTCTTTTCACCCACCATAGCACTATCGAAATTCAGCTTCTTGATTGCCCAATACGCCTTATGCTCAAGTTCAACCGGCAAGTGACACACCTTCCCAAAAATGAGTTGGTACAGAGACATAGCAAGAGGGGTCTTAAAAGCTGTCCTATATGCCCAAAGCGCACCATCAAGCTTCAAAGCCCAATCCTTCCTACTAACACTCACCGTTTTCTCAAGAATCTCTTTAATTTGCCGATTAGACACCTCATCGAGACCATTCGATTGAGGGTGATAGGCTGTAGAGACCCGATGATTAACCTCATACTTTGACAACAACTTCTCCATCAACTTGTTCACAAAGTGACTCCCCCCATCACTAATCAAAGCTCTCAGGACTCCAAATCTAGAGAAAATATTCTTCCTCAAGAAGTCGATCACAACAAGGGAGTCGTTCACTCGAGTAGGGACAACTTCAATCTACTTCGAGACTTAATCAACACACACGAGGATGTACAAGAATCCATTACTCGGAGGAAACAGACCTATGAAATCAATCCCCTATACGTTAAATACCTCTACTTTCATAAAAACGTGCAGCGGCATCTCGTCCCTCTTAGTAATAGAGCTGAAACGTTGGCACTTGTTACATCTCTTCACCCATTCCATGCAATCCTTCAAAATAGTAGGCCAATAGAAACTGGCTTGAAGCACCTTCCTACCGGTTTTCTCTCCACCCAAATGTCCTCCACATGGTAAGGCGTGACAATGCCTTATGATATCACTCCACTCCTCCTCGGGCACGCACCTTCTAAACACAAGATTTATCCCTCTTTTAAACAAGTATAGGTCATCCCAAATAAATTCTCGGACTTTCTTCAAGAATGCCTTTCGGTGCAACGCATTCATATTCGCCATGTTGGTCCCGGTACAAGACTGAGAGATACGTGTATAGGGGGGAATACACGTATACAATTTTTTCTCACTTTCAAACTGACTGAGTCCCCTTTGCTCAGAGTTATAAAGAACTCAGGGTTGATAACACACCTACTGACTGCACTGAATGCTGGTCAGTTGGCAAACTATCAACTTAAGTTCAGTGCAGAAATGCGTGAGCCCTGAAAGTTTATAGTCTTGTTAATATTTTCTTTCTGAAAACTTGATTACTCTTTTCTGAAATAGTGATTAGTAGGGCAGTGTTCAAGTTAATGATCAGGCAGATTGATTCAAGCCTGAGATAATTGATGTAATGAATGACTTAATGAATAAGCAATAAGAACAATATCAAAGTAGTAAGAACACAAGGAGTTTAACGTGGTTCTGAGACTCAAGCTCCTACATCCACGATCCTGATTGAATAGGATAGTCCACTACTTGGGATTAACTAGTTTTAATGTGCCACGGTGCACCAAGATCAGCTAACCTCACTGACCTATACAAACTCCTTCCTAACTCACTAACTGACTTCAACCAACAAACCTGACTGGAGGGTTTTGGTTTTAGTTTGGTTTCCAACTAAGGTGTGATTATCCTTACAAGACTAAGCTATGCTAAGGATGGATAATCACTTTAAGCTTAAGGTATGGCATGAAAGCTCAGTGGAATACATAATAACTCTCACTAATCTAAGAAATACTTGGGAAATTTATCTGGTTTCGAGTGCTTCTTTTAGAACGATGAGTGCTTTGAGTGCTTGAGAGTTTGAGTAATTTCTGGCTTGAAAATTTCCCGTAACCTTGAATGGGTTCAAGGCCTTCTGTAATTATAGATGGATTTGAAAACTATCAGTTGGAAGAGATAGTCTTCTAGTCATTTTCATAGGGTTATTCAACGGACATATCTCCCATGCATCAGCCGTCCTTGCATGGATTAGGTAATTGCATTTAATGCTCCATTTAATGCTTGCCCGTTGAAAAGTGCAGTCTGAACTCAGTCTTCATGTCAGGTCTGTACATGCGTGTCCTTCCTGGATTGGTCCACGTCATCAGGTTGGTGAGAATGTCAGAACTCATTCCTGGGCTTCAGGCTTGTCTTATTAAGTTATTTTTGTCTCAAGCACAACGGTCTTGTCCTGACACTGACATTCCTTTTGCATTGCTTGACCCTACTCCAAGTCTTTTCCCATTACTCAGTATCATCATGTTCCCTTCAGGATTGAGTTAGTAATGACCTCAGGGTCATACTCTTCATCACTGACACTTACTCAGCCAGCTTAGAAGGACTGCCGTAAGTTCAGGATGGTGCTCTGCGTCTTCAGGCTTCAGTCTTGATAGTCTTCAATGAGTACTCCTCTCATTGAGTTCATGTGAATTGTAAAATAACTAAGTGTTATCCTAACCAAGACCAGCCTGACTAGCTAAGGCATAACATCTTTTCAGGGGCTTTGGGATCTAATCAAAACTGACATTGTCCTAACAATTTCCCCCTTTTTGATGATGCCAAAACACTAAAAAGATCCTCAAAACACTTAGAGGAAAAACAAAGTCCTATCTATAAGATAAGTTAGTGTTAGAGCAATTCTTGATAAAGAGGTGGCAAAGATAGCGTCGGGAGACAACCTAGCTGATCCATTTACAAAGGGTCTGCCTCAGAGTACATTCGAGAGACATGTGGATGGAATGGGAGTCAAGACTATTGCCAATCTGCTTTAAGTATAAGTGGGAGGAATTATTAGGTTAGTGTAGGTTGACATGAGATGTCACGTAGAACTACTACACAAGACATGCATGATGATGTATACTAAAAAGCAGACTTTAAGTATAAGTGGGAGATTGTTGGAGTTATACGTGAAAATACGCTTTTACTTTGTATAACTCATGTATTAAACACTTATTTATGAGAATAAATCTTTTATCGCATTTACTTTAGATATGATTGAATGTTGAATATTTATTGCAACCAGTTCATTATAAGTGGTACTTGTTACACTGTAGTTAATGTGGTGATACCCGATCACGGAAGATCACATTAACGGTTTTCTTGTAACTAAACGTACAAATTCACGATCTAGGTGGAATTGAACAATCCGCCGTGAAAGGTCGATGTGTATACCTCAAATTGGTTTGTCTTGACCAAGAGATTGCACTAGCACATTTAGTATGTGTTGAAGAGGACCTACAGCGATGATAAATTCTCCTGTTCTGAAATGTGAAGAATTAGACCTCAGTGGTTATTGATTTCTTAAACTCCGTCACTTAAATAGGACCGTGTGTGCTTAATGGTTACTGCTTTGATTTATGTTGGGTGAGAATCATCGTGACTTCGAACTTTGTGTTTTGGGCAGTAATATTAATCATACGACGGTTGCTAAGATTTAATACGGAGAAACGCGTGCGAGTACGACTCGTGTGATTAGTCCCCTTGGTGGGCTCAGAAGTTTTATCGTACCAAATCTTGCAAGTGAAGAATCAGTTTCTTCGGTATGGATAATAATGTTGAGCTGTCTTTACTCCAAGGTGAAATATATTAATTAATTTAGAGCTATTCACAAGCTTAATTAATTAATGGACTTGATAATCTTAAACGCGAGAAATAATAACCGGGAGCCCATATTATCGTAATATGGATTAAGATGGATAGTGCAATATTAATTTATTAGTGGTAATAATTAATATTAATGGTCTGAATTATATTGAGGCTCAATATTGAAATTCAGAAGTCCATTAGGAGGTCCAATCTTAATTCTCCTTAAGGCCCCTCAAGTAGCCCATTAAGTAGCCCAATAATGATAAGGTGATTAAAATAAAGGGTTAATTTCATATAAATTCACAATCTTTATGCTTAGTATCAATTTAATCACGAACTTTTAGATTTTTGTAAAAAAACCCAACCTTTGACATTGTTGCAATTTAATACACATTTTTTTCTTCCAGCCGGCAACCGATGATGTGGCTCGCCGGAACGTGTGTCATCTTGCCACGTAGGATTACACATGTTTACTTTATTTATATTTTAAATCCACATAACAAGTATCACTTACAATTTAAATAACACCTTTCTACTTAAAATTAAAATAACAACCAAATAAATTGAACAACAACCAACATAAATTATATGTAATAAATCTTTTTACGTTCTTAGTTTTTGAGATTTATTTGGTTGCTATTTTAATTTTAAGTAGAAATATATTATTTAAATGGTAAGTGTTACTTATGATATGGATTTAAAATATAAATAAAATAAACATATGTAATCCTACGTGGCAAGATGACACGCGCTCCTGCGAGCCCCGTCATAGATTGCCGGCCGGAAGAAAAAAAATGTGTATTAAATTGCAACAATGTCAAAGGTTGGGTTTTTTTTACAAAAATTTAAAAGTTCGTGATTAAATTGATACTAAGCTTAAAGGTCGTGAATTTATATGAAATTAACCCTAAAATAAAAAAAAATTATTGCTGATTTTTTCATAGTATTTTCGAAAAAGGCTTATTTAGGAGAGAAAAGATTTTGTTGATTTTCTTGGAAATATATTATGGAAGATAAGTATTTTTGGAATACAAGATTATCTCATATATTCAAGAAGATCCAAATCTTGGATTCTCTTCTTGAAATTTTTGAAAATTACAAGCTTATAAGGTGAGTGAGATTTTTGTGGAATATTTTATTATGGAGAAAAGAATATATGAGATATATTCAAGATTTCTTAGAGACTAAGAAAAAATTTCTCCAGGCCCATAAAAGACCTACAATTTTCGGCCACTTCATTATAAATAGGGGATGATTATTTCATCTCCAAGTACATAATTCCATGTGTTGGAAAAATCAAGAGCATATATATTTTTCTTTTTCCTTAGTTATTTAAATTGCTTGAAAGCACTTCCCACCGGTGATCAAGCAAGGCGAAAGAGAAATACTTGAGAAGGTCTTTGGGTTGGTAGCGTGTTCGTTATCACATAATCTCTTAGTTTTTCCGCCATAGATTTTATGTGAATTAATTCAACTTGAATGATGATAAATTTGTTAGAATTATTATTTGAATTAATTAGGATTAATTCATGCTAGTAATAATTGAATTTAAATTCGTATTTACTTATCATCCCGAATAGATTCCGGGCAACCCTATTTTCCCAACAACTGGTATCAGAGCCACGGTTTCGGGCTCTGATCTTTAAATTGGAATTTAAATTGTTCGACATTAAATTGAAATTGCATAGTAGAATTGCTAGATCTTTTTTGCAGGTATCCAACTGTCATGGTTTTAATGTTTATTTTTTTTCATGCGTGTGAATTAATTGTTTTTAATTCGATTCGTTCGAATTCGTTTTTCTCGTGAGAAAATCCACGAGTAGATTAGTTGTTTTTATTTTGATTTGATCATTGTAATAGACTAGTCTAGATCTAGTATTTATTTTTTGTAAATAAATTGTAACCAGATCAAGACGAAGACGGAAATAAAGAATTAAATGCGGCGTACTCGGATGACGCATGCATGCGTGGCGCATGCATGGACGTAAAATCATGCACGGGGTGAAAAACGAGAACGAAGGCGAAACCCGATACACGGCGTGCGCGAGGCGCATAGCGCCGTGCATGACGGGTGCCGATGCCACACGGGCGCGCGCGAGGGCAGCCCTCTTGTCTCTCGGCGCTCGGCATCTCGGCGGTCGTGGCTGAGAGGTGCGCGACCCACCTCCGTGGGCCGACGCGTGCTGTATCTCGGGCCGTGGAATTTTTTTCTCGTTCCCAATTTTTGTGTGATTTCAAACGTCGTCCCGAACCCCAAACGAAGCTGGTTTTGATGAAGTGTTGTTGTTCGAGTGGGTGCGAGTCAAGACGAACGATGGAAAGCAACAAGGACGATTTTTTGCATCAAGACGTGAAGAAATTAAACCATGACAATTGGATTTGAGTGCTCTAATGTGTTTAATTTTTATTTTGATGGATGTTTTATTTCGTGCACTTATTATTATTTGTTAATATGTGTTTGCATGATTTTAATTGTCCAAAAAAACCTTACTTTCGAAAATTACTAAGTATGTTTCTTTAATCACAATTTTATTCCGGACATTAAAATTGGATTAATTTGGCCTCCATAATTTATTTATTTGTGAAGTCTTTTTTGGAATACATTTCCCCCTCGAATCGGCCAAAAGGACGAATTTCACATGAATAAATTCCGAAAGGATGATTGTGGATTATAACTAGTGGCGGTATTGACCCTCACCAAGAGTGACTTGCTCAAAGCGAAATAATAATCCTGTATTTAATTATGGTTATTACTTAGACATAAGAAATTGATATTAACTTACTCCCCTCGGAGTCTCTGACAATCTTTATGTGGTCAAAGTGGGAGCCAACTATTAATTTTGTATTAAGGATTTGTAACTTTCAAGTTTGTGATCCGCTTGAATGTGTTTAAATGTATAGACCACCCACGTGGCGCATTTAAATTATTTCGAGATGTTGGCTGATGCATGATTATATTGTTTTAAGGTTTCAATATAATTGATGTGATTGAATTATGTGATAATTTCATATTTTTCTAGATATTAATATGAATGTTTGTTTTATTCTCATTTCATCATGTCGCAACCTTTTAATCCACTGTTTAAATATACTTTAAGTTAACAAACTTTCTGGAGACAATTATATCGATTGAAAATGTAATTTAAATTTTGTCCTTACTGCACAAAAATACAATTGGGTTATTCACGTTAATAAACCCGACAAGCCTAATGATAAGTCAAGCAATGGGAAAAGACAGTTTATGATTGGAAGCGTGACAATGAACACATGAAGTGCATCATCTTGACATCTCTGTCTGAGGATTTGAGGCGCGTTCATGAAGACATTGTATCCGCTGTTGAAATCATGGAAAGCCTTGAAGAGATGTTTTCACATCAGAAACCCATGACTAATCAGTTCACCAAACATGACTTGGTCAAGTTGTAAATGGTGGAAGGAACGCCCGTGAGGGAGCACATTCTCAAGATTATGGCATACCTTAACAAGTTGGAAGTACTTGTTGCAGATTTTGATGTCACTTCTCAGTTCGATTTCATACTCCATACTCTACCAAAAGGCTTTGAGCAGATTCATCTGATCTATCAGATGAATGAACGGACAAGTCGTTTGTCCGAGCTCTTGCAAGCTTTAGTTTCGGTGGAGGTGATAATGGAGCACCAGTCTAGTGCTATGGTGGCTAATGGTCCGTCTACCACTTTTGGTCCCAAGGGAGGGAAAAAGAGGAAGAGAACCAAAGGTCTGACCCAAGCAAATCCAATTGTTGCGAAAGGCAAAGCCAAGGCTAGCATCAAAGGGGAAGTGTTTTAAATGCGGTAAGAGAGGACATTGGAGGTCTGCCTGTTCCAAGCCTAAGAGGCTAGGAAAGTTAGGTAATTCACACGCCTTAGTCGTCGAAACTTGTGAAGTGGCGTATGTTGTCCATTTGTGGATAGTGATACAAGAGCCGCTGATCACATTTATTTCATTTAGCATGGGTTCAAGCTAACCCGACGACTTAGCGGAGGTGAGATCCCCATCACACCGGGCAATGCTACGAGAAGTGGCAGCTGAAGCAGTGGGAGAAGTGCACCTATCTTTTGAAGATAGAGTTATGGTCTTGAGAGACGTTCTTCATGTTCCTAGTTTAGAAAGAACTCAACCTTCAGTTTCTAAACTGTTTTGAATATATACTCAGTTTCTTTTAATAAGGATGTTATTATTTCTTGAAATGATGAGTTTATCTGTTCTGGAACATTGTTGGATGATCTTTATACCATTAATTGGGCACACCACTCATAAATTGAATCTAATAACACATCGACTATTTCAAGTTATAAAAGGAAGCGTTCTTTCTGATATGAACGAAACACTTCTATGGCATCTTAAATTAGGTCATATTAATCTAATGCGAATACAAAGATTGGTGAAAGACGGATCCTTGGAGTTTCTTCAAGTTGAGCCGTTTCCAACTTGCGAATTCTGTTTAGAGGGTAAGATGACCAAGTGGGCATTTGGAGCCAAGGGGATTAGAGCCACGGAAGTGTTGGAACTCATTCATAACGATATGTGTGGTTCAAAGACGATCATAGAAAGAAGGGGGTATGAGTATTTTGTCACTTTTGTTGACGATTACTTGGATATGGATACATCTACCTTATGTTGCATAGGGAAAGAAGTATCAAGTTTCTACGATCTGATAGTGGAGGCGAATACCTCAGCGATGAATTCTTGAACTACCTATCAGACGAAGGGATCGTATCCCAGTTAACCGCACCAAGAACCCCTCAATAGAATGGTGTGGCGGAACGAAGAAACCGAACTCTTTTAGAAATGGTCAGATCTATGATGAGTTATTCAGATTTACCCAAATCATTTTGGGATAACGCCTTGAAAACGGCGGCTTATATTCTAAACTTGGTGTCATCCAAATCGGTTCGTAAAACCCCAATAGAATCACTACTACAATTTTGGAATTAGACAGCTCAACTTGGAGAGCCCTTTTTAACAACCGCTGTCCAGGATAAGCTTTGGACAGCGGTTATACAATAATATTAAAAAATAAATAAAAAATGTATAGGATAGCGGTCTTTAACCGCTATCCAAAGTTTCCCTTGGAAAGCGGTTAACAACCGCTTTGTAAGTATACAGTTCTATAAAAATTACTCCCTCCGTCCCACAACACATTGCGGGGCTACTATTCCTCTCGTGTTTTTGCGAGTGAGCTTTTTATTAGTATTTGAAATGATAAAGTAATTTTAAAATTACTTTATAATAAAGAAGAGGTAGATCTATCATACTCTACCTTAAAAATTATTTTATCATTTCAAATACTAATAAACAACTCGCTCGCTAAAATACGAAGATAAAGTGAACTCCGCAATGTGTTCCGGGACGGAGGTAGTAATTTTTTAAAAAAAGAATAGGTATTAGATAGCGGTTGTCAACCGCATTGCAAGTATGGTTTGAATTGGGGTTTTGGAGTGCGAAGGCCTTCACATGTATATAATTATAATATCCCTTCAATATAATTCAGTAAGTCACAGCCCTCCTCTCCTTCTCCATCTGTCGCCCTAGTTAGCCTCACCCCCGAGAAGCCGCCGTCGCGTTTTGCGCCTCTGATGCCATCAACAAGCAAGGCTGGAAGCCACAAATCCGACGCCTTCTCTACGCCGTACAGATTGTGATCTACCTCAGTCTGAATCCCGCTGCGATTCCGCCGCCGCGTCCCTTCAGCCGGATGATGAAACCGATGCCGTCCAAATTGCCGACGCCAGCCAAATCTTTGACGGCGCTCAAAATACACACAAATCTCCGCCAAATCGCTACCTCACGAAACTGTCACAGCCCGGGCCTCTGACCGCGTCGCAATCTGCCCGAAATCACAACCGCCGCCTCGCCAGGCCAAGCCCTCTACGCGACCATTGCCGACAATAGAGACCGGAAGTCCAAACCACCGCGCCCCAGCCAGAAAATCTTGCACAACCTTTCAAATCCATGAACACTACGTGTTCGACAAAATGCCTCTAAGAAGGAACTTTGTTGCTAAACCAGTTTGAGGCGAGCCGTCCGTGCCCTTCGCCGGCTACGCGCGTTCGCAGGAGAAAGCTTCGGTAACTTTTGGCCCCACTGATCTGGTTTGCGTGTATATCTATCTATCTATATATATATATGTTATATCCAGAGATCCCTGATGATCTGCAATTAAGCTGAACATAGGACAACTTGTATCTTGTTGTTTTCAGTCTGTGCTTGCTTCGAAAGATTGAAGGCCCATTTCATTTGGGATGATACAAAAGGTAAATTTGATTTCGTTTTAAGACCCTTTTTTTATATTATAAGCATCAAATCTGGATTATATGAAATGGGAGTTCTCTTCTATGCGGTTCTTGGTTCTTAGAAAATTTCATTACTCAGTTAGATGTTGAACAAATTTCACTGGATTAATAGGTTAAGCATCATATGAATTAGATGATATAATATTGCTAGATTTCTTGGTTGCTTTTAAGTATAGACTTAAAAACTTTTCTTACTCCTTTCTTTATCCATCCATTGATTTGCATTTACGTGTTTGCATTGTGCATTATAGTTGCTGAATTCCTTTAAAAGCTCATTTGCAGCATCATATTCATTCCACACCTTCTAGTTGGTGTGGAGTCTGCTGGTTTTTTGCTAGATGTTTTTAGGTGTTCATTTCTGGATTGTTGAATTGTTTAGGCTGTTAGTTTTTCTTTCTTCATCCTGCTAAATACACTGATATATCATTATTTGCACCCTAAATTGGGTACAAAAATTGTGCTTTATGAGGGGCATTTAAAGTGAATATGTGTTGAGTTAGTACTTCAATGTAATTTGTGTAAAATTGTCATAGTGTGAGGGTGTTGTTTGGGGAGGTTTTATTATTTTGAGTAAGGGGTTTTGATTCTTATCGCCACCAGCGCACTTGATACATAATTTATGTTTCAAAAGAGGAAGATGATGAAATCTGATGATATTATCAGAAAACACTATTATTTCAAAAGAAAAACATTTGTCATATGTTGTTTTGCATTCAAAATTCATTCTCAAACAGTTATTTGTAATCAGCTTTCAAAAAAATTGCAGGCCACATTTACTAAGTTACCAAACGCAATGCGAGGAGGAATCTCTTATCTGCTTTCCCCAGGCCCAGGTGTGCATTTGTGTATGCTTGCTTGTAAAGTCTTTCTACACGAATAGTAATAATGTTTACATCCTAAATTATTGTTTATTAGTTTAAGGTCTACACTTGTCTTTTTTATATCCTAAATTATTGTATATTAGTTTGACGTTGTTGAGAGATTTCTTGAATTATGTTGGCTAGTGCTGTTATTCGAGTTGAGCGAGCTCGAGTACTTGATATACGAGCTCGGCTCTTTAACATTAACGAGTAATAATATGAGCTCGGGTCGACTCGTTAACAAGTCTAACACACGTATCGAGCTCAGTGGAATTATAAAAAATATCTTAGTTATCGAGCTTAACGAGTTAAGCTCAGCTTGATTCGTTAAGCAATCGAGTGTTTTTCGATGTTTCATTATATTCTTAGTTTTTTAAAAAAAAAGAACTGAAAAACCTTTTAGTATTTTCTAGAGATTTTCGGTAGAAATACTAGTATTTTCATGTTTAAAGAATGAATCGTTCTACTTTTCTTTTCATTTCTTTAATGATTTTTTTTTCTTGAAACAGGATGTTACTATTTTCCGACGATGTGTGGATCTTGATATGTTCGCACAACATAGATGATCTACAACTTCAACTTGGACAAATGAAAAATTGATTGGAACGGAATATTTTTACAATCGATTCTTGTATTCTATAACATTATTAACTTTTTGTTGCATGTAACTTATATATTAATTTGTAATGATATATATTTCATGTTTTTGGTGTATTTAATTGATGTGTATGTTCATTTATTTGATGTTTTGTTGTTGGACTTATAAATATTAGTATAGATTTTGGTAATTTTGTATAAACATGTTTATGAAAATATAAAAAAATAATAAAAAATATTATATATAAAAAATTATATTAAAAAAATTATATAAAAAGATCGGTTAAATAAAAAAAAAATATACATATATAATAGATAGCGGTTAATAACCGATGTCTAAGTGTTTACTTTGGACAGCGGTTTTAACCGCTGTCTAAGTGGTTACTTTAGACAGCGGTTTTTAACCGTTGTCTAAATGTTAACTTTAGACAGCGGTTTTGGAACCGCTGTCTAAGTGTTTCTGAGCTTAGATAGCTGTCACTTAGACAGCCTTTATAACCGCTGTCTAAGAGCGAAAATAACCGCTGTGTAAAGCTAAATTTGTACTAGTGAATTGTGGACTGGGCACAAGCCCAGTCTAAGACACTTGCAGATTTGGGGTTATCCGGCATACGTGCTAGACAAGAAAGCCGGTGAGTTGGATCCACGTTCAGAATTAAGGCTGTTTATAGGATACCCTGCAGGAACGAAAGGGTGTATGTTCTATAGTCGCAAGGATCAAAAGACCGTGATTAGTTCACACTTTAAATTCTTGGAGGAAGACTATATGAACAAAAAAAAGCCCAGAAGTGAGATTACCTTAGACGAATTAAGATTGCAAACTCCTATACCAAGTATACAAGATGATATACCACACGTCACAACCGGAACCCCGTCGTAGTGGGAGGATTGCTAGGCAAACCGAGAGATTCATGGGAATAGGAGAATCTTCAAATTTGATTCCCGGTGATGAATCAGATTCATGGACATACGACGAGGCAGTCAAAGAAAAAGACGTAGAGTCATGGCAAACGGCAATGGAAGCCGAGATGGGTTCGATGGATCATAATCAAGTGAGTGAGTTGGTCGAACCACCCAGTGGGGTAGAACCCATTGGATGCAAGTGGGTATACAAGAGGAAAAGAGGACTGGACGGAAGGGTTGAGACCTTCAAGGCAAGGCTAGTGGCTAAAGAGTATACTAAAAAAGAAGGGATCGATTATGAGGAGACCTTTTCGCCTGTAGCTATGCTTAAGTCCATCCGTATTCTCTTGTCGATCGCTGCACACCTAGATTACGAGATCTGACAAATGGATGTCAAGACAGCTTTCCTTAACGGAAGTCTTGACGGGTTAGATATCTATATGCGACAACCCGAAGGTTTTATTGCGAAAGACCAAGAGAATCTCGTATGCAAGCTCAAGAGATCCATTTATAGACTTAAGCACGCATCGCGTACTTGGAACCAGTGTTTTGATCAAGTTATTAAGTCTTATGGGTTATTGATCAAAACGAGTTCGAGAGTTGTGTGTCTAAAAAGTGTGACGGAACTGTGGAGGTCTTCTTAGTATTTATTATATGTAGATAATATTCTGCTCATTGGAAACAATGTAAAGGTATTGTCAGACATAAGGGTATGGCTGTCAAATCAGTTTGATATGAAGGACTTAGGGAAAGCTGGTCACATCCTTGGGATCAAGATCACTCGAGATCGCAAGAGAAGGATGTTGGGCTTATCGCAAGTTTCATACGAAGCCACTGTTTTGAAGCGTTTCAACATGCAAGATTCCAAGAAAGGTTTTCTACCTTTTAGGCACGGAATCCATCTATCAAAAGAAATAGGCCCTAAGACGCATATGGAGATAGATGACATGAAAGATGTTCCGTACGCTTCGGACGTAGGAAGCCTTGTGTATGCAATGTTGTGTACGAGACCGGATAACTGCTTTTGCCTCGGACATGATGGCAAGATATCAAAATAACCCTGGGAAAGCTTATTGGACTGCAATTAAATGCATTCTGTAGTTTCTAAAAAGAACTAGCGATGGAATGCTGATTTAACAGTCAGACAGTCTAATTCCCATGGGATGCACAGACTCAAATTTCCAATCAGATATAGAATCCAGAATATCTACCTCGGGTAGTGTGTTTTGCATGGGAGAAGGAGCCATGACATGGAGAAGCGATTAGCAGAAATGCAGCGCCGATTCGACCATGAAAGCCGAATAAGTAACTGCTTGTGAAGCAGCGAAAGAAACGGTTTGGCTCAAGTACTTCTTAGTGGACTTGGACGTTGTTCCGAATTTGCCCAGCACAATCACTGTCCATTGTGATAATACCGGAGCAGTTGCAAATTCAAGGGAACTGAGAACCCACAAGGCCAGCAAACACATTGAAAGAAAATACCATATTATACGAGAAATCGTTAAGAGAGGAGATAAAGAGGTAGCAAAGATAGCGTCGGGAGACAACCTAGTTGATCCATTCATAAAGGGTCTGCCTCAGAGTACATTCGAGAGACATGTGGATGGAATGGGAGTCAAGACTATTGTCAATCTACTTTAAGTATAAGTGGGAGGAATTATAAGGTTAGTGTAGGTTGACATGAGATGTCACGTAGAGCTACAACACTAGACATGCATGATGATGTATACTAAAAAGCAGACTTTAAGTATAAGTGGGAGATTGTTGGAGTTATACGTGAAAATACGCTTTTACTTTGTATAACTCATGTATTAAACACTTATTTATGAGTATAAATCTTTTATCGCATTTGCTTTAGATATGATTGAATTTTGAATATTTATTGCAACCGGTTCATTATAAGTGGTACTTGTTACATTGTAGTTAATGTGGTGATACCCGATCATGGAAGATCACATTAACGGTTTCCTTGTAACAAAAGGTACAAATTCACGATCTAGGTGGAATTGAACAATCCGCCGTGAAAGGTCAATGTGTATATCTCAGATTGGTTTGTCTTGACCAAGAGATTGCACTAGCACATTTAGTATGTGTTGAAGAGGACCTACAACGAGGATAAATTCTTCTGTTCTGAAATGTTAAGAATTAGACCTTAGTGGTTATTAATTTCTTAATCTCCGTCACTTAAATAGGACTGTGTGTGCTTAATGGTTACTGTTTTGATTCATGTTGGGTGAGAATCATCGTGACTTCGAACTTTGTGTTTTGGGCAGTAATATTAATCATACGACGGTTGCTAAGATTTAATACGGAGAAACGCGTGCGAGAACAGCTCGTGTGATTAGTCCCCTTGGTGGGCTCAGAAGTTTTATCGTACCAAATCTTGCAAGAAAAGAATCAGTTTCTTCGGTACGGATAATAATGTTGAGTTGTCTTTACTCCAAGGTGAAATATATTAATTAATTTAGAGCTATTCAGAAGCTTAATTAATTAATGGACTTGATAATCTTAAACGCGGAAAATAATAACCGGGAGCCCATATTATCGTAATATGGATTAAGATGGATAGTGCAATATTAATTTATTAGTGGTAATAATTAATATTTAAAGGCTGAATTATATTAGGGCTCAATGTTGAAATTCAGAAGTCCATTAGGAGGTCCAATCTTAATTCTCCTTAAGGCCCCTCAAGTAGCCCATTAAGTAGCCCAGTAATGATTAGCTGATTAAAATAAAAAGAAAATATTATTGCTGATTTTTTCATAGTATTTTCGAAAAAGGCTTATTTAGGAGAGAAAAGATTTTGTTGATTTTCTTGGAAAGATATTATGGAAGATAAGTATTTTTGGAATACAAGATTATCTCATATATTCAAGAAGATCCAAATCTTGGATTCTCTTCTTGAAATTTTCGAAAATTACAAGTTTATAAGGTGAGTGAGATTTTTGTGGAATATTTTATTATGGAGAAATAATATATGAGATATATTCAAGATTTCTTAGAGACTAAGAAAAAAATTTCTCCAGACCCATAAAAGACCTACAATTTTCGGCCACTTCATTATAAATAGGGGATGATTATTTCATCCCCAAGTACATAATTACATGTGTTGGAAAAATCAAGAGCATATATATTTTTCTTTTTCCTTAGTTATTTAAATTGCTTGAAAGCACTTCCCACCGGTGATCAAGCAAGACGAAAAGGAAATACTTGAGAAGGTCTTTGGGTTGGTAGCACGTTCGTAATTGTCCTGTTATAATAAAAAGTCATATCTACGAGAGGTACGTAATCACATAATCTCTTAGTTTTTCCGCCATGGATTTTATGTGAATTAATTCAACTTGCATGATGATGAATTTGTTGTTAGAATTATTATTTGAATTAATTAGGATTAATTCATGCTAGTAATAAATGAATTTAAATCCGTATTTAATTATCATCCCGAATAGATTCCGGGAAACCCTATTTTCCCAACAAACCAATCTCATTTTAGGCTCGAGTCCATAACCAGTATAGACTCTGACCTTCAGCTCATCTACTCTCTTTGGTTGGTTCACATATCTTTAGCTTTGGCTATCTTCAACACTTCAGTCATAATTGCCTTAGTATCATGCTTGCTTGTTCCAGGGACTAGAGGTGGTGGTCGAGCAATGAACTCAGGAGCCTTCACTTGGACATTGGCTGCTTCAGCTTCCTCCAATATCTTCTGAACGAGTTCAGCTCCATCATGTAGTCAGTAAAGTGGGCATTTGTGTCTTCAGTGTCGCCCCATTTCTTCACTACATACCAGAGTCTGACGAACTCATCCCTTGCATCAACCCAAAACTCTTTCAACGTCTCTGAGATGAACTCATCGACAAGAGCTTCCCTCTGAATCACCTCAGGCTTTCTAACATGAAGAATCATTGATTTCCTAGCTGTTGGCCTCTTCCTGTACTTCCTTGGCTCAGGCTTCGCCTTCTTCCTTCTTAGCAAACTGACTACCGCATCGTCAAGTTCTCTTTGTTGCAAGTCAGTGAGGTCAGTGAGCTTTTCCACCTTCTTCTCCAAAATGCGCACCTTCTCCTTGGCAGCAATGTCCGCCCTGCGCTGAGCCTCACTCTTCTTAGGATCAATGCCCCAAGCTTCCTCACACAACTCCGCGACTTTATCAGCGTCGTATGTGATAGGGTTCTTTCTAGTATTGACTGGTGAGCGCTCTGAGCTTTCTTGGATTGAAGGTAAGGCCGGAATAGAAGGGTCCTTAGCCTTTGCCGCAGCTTCCAGCCTAGCTGATTTTCGGGAGGGAGACCTCATAGTCACTTCATTCAGTGGTCCTTCGTAACCTCTGGGAGCAGATCTTTTCCTTGTATTTTCCCTCTTTTTGGCATCATCTCTAGGAGAAGGAAGAGCTTTAGGTGCAGCACTTCGAGTTGCATCTTCCTTGGAGTTGATGACAAAGATAGTGAGGGATTGAACTTCGAGCAAGTGCTCCTTCATCAGGTCCACTCCGGATGCTATTCCAGATCCCGCATACGTCACATTCGCAACACTTGAATCGATCTTAGCTTCAAATCTTTCCATGACAGAAGTCAAGCGTTGCTCAGTGTCAGTCAGCTTCCTCTCAGTGCTGGACAACTTCTCCTCAGTGATGGCCAGCTTCGTCTCCATCTTTCTTGACTTCTCAGTCATCCTCAATGACTCAGCCGCAATCCTGTCAGCCTCCTGAGCCATCTTAGCCACTGAGTCGTTCAGTGCTTGAGAGAACAACTCAGCCGCCTGACTCGCCAAATGAACAACGGCTTTGTCTATGCGTGTATCACGCTCCTCCCTGAGCTGAGTCAAAGAATTGGTCATCACCTTCTTCATCATCTTTCTCTCCTGCTTCACTGACTTTCTCAAACATCCCACCCATCAGCCTGGCATCCAGCTCCTCCTCCTCCGCCATGTCCAGAAACTTATCAGCTGAGTCTCCATTAGTAGTTGTTTTGGGGCAGTCTTTAGAGTTGGGGTAAGATGAGAAGTTTTCAGGGTTAGGCGTGGAAGTGTTTGGCTCTTGGTTCTGGTCAGACTCAGTGATGTTTGAAGTGCTGGGCACTGACTCAGTTTGTGGAGGGGTAGGGTCAGGGTTAGATGAAGGTAGGATGGTTTCAGTGGGGTGAATGATAGGTTCAGTGAGGGTTGGGGTAGGCTCAGGGATGGATGTGGTTTGGTCAGGGTGAGTTTGGGTAGGCTTAGATATGGGTGAGGTTGAGGGTTGGCGTTCAGTGGGATTGGATTCAGGTTGCAGCAGCTCTGTAGAGTTGATTGTTTCTCTAACCTGTTCCAAGTCAGAGGTTCTTGGAGATCTTGACTCCTCCTTGATCGTACTGATCTCCTTCAGCTTCTTAGCTGGAGATCTCTTGGGCCCTTTCCTCAGCCTCTTCAGCGTCCTGTCAACTAGCTCCTCTCCTCCTGATCTGACATCATCGTCAGTCTCCTCAGCCTCAGAACCGGCCCTCTTGGAGACCTTCTCAGTCCCTTTCCCAACTCCCTTGGTCGTGGCTTTGCTTTTTATCACCACCTTCAGCCTGGCCGTCTTCTCCTCCACAGTCTTCTCTACCCTCTCTTTCTCAGCTGCCTTCTCAGCTACAATCTCCTCCTCAGTCTCCTTCCCCTTCTCCAGGAGACTCTCCAACTTCTCCAGCAGGGTAGGCACCACCTTCTTGCCCTTAGATGTTGGCTTCTTCCTCTGGCCCTTAGGAGAGGCATTAGGGTCAGTCAGGCCCAGAACAACATATGTGTCACCAGCAGTAGTGAACATGATCTTCTTTGAGGACAGGTCATCCTCCAAATCAAAAGTACAATCCTAACAGGCATGGGCGATCAGGATTGACAATCTTGTCCCAAACGGAAGGATGGCTCCCACCGATATATTCTTTTTCTCCTTATCCTTCCTCAATTTGTCTGTGGAAGCCTGACTTATCTGGTCGAGGAAGAATTGTTCCCAGTTGGCTTCTACACCATCAACTAGGGCTCCCATAATCCTTAGCTTGGGCATACTGAGCTGCTCGTGAGAGCCAGTAGTTCCCATGATTATCTTGGAGATAACGTCTATCAGCGCACGGTACTCTGGCTTCAGGGTCTCCTTGTGCTGCCTCGCCCTGAATTCCGATGACCCAGTCTTGGTCCATTCCTTAAGAAGCTCGCCTTCTTTGTTCCCCTTGTAGGTCCTGGGATTAATGTCAGAGCACGGAAGTCCATATACCTCCTTTACGGCTTTCCTGAGGTTGATGTCATGAGTTTCTACATTGTAGAGTTCCTCCCCATCCTTGTCCTTCTCTCCAATCGGAACAAGCACGGTCACCCTGGTAAATAGTTCACCCTTGTGAATGAACAAGTTCAGATACGCCTCCACTACTGCCTTCGGAAGCACAGAGATGGGTTTCTGGGTGAAGTACTTCTCCAACTTAGCCTTGGAGATCCAGTAAAAAACTGGGAGAATCTTCTTTACCGTTTGACATGCTCCCTCCATGGAAATGATGTGTTCCATATTAACCAACTTGCTGTTGACAACATCTTCAAGGTTGTCTGTAGACCAGGTGGTGTCCATGAATGCCATTGAAGAATTTAAGTGTTTTGAAAAATTTGCAATTGAGTGTTTGAACGAGAGAAAGTTCAGTGTGCACGGTGCGTTTGTGTTTGGGTAAATTTCTCAAATGGCATTCTAGATTGATTTGAGTGAGTCAGTTACTCAGACGTGAGGTTGGGATTAATCCTAAATTTGAAACGTTTTGAAATGAAGGGCCAGAATTAATCTCCGTATCAATCATTTTCCCACGTCAGTCATATTCCATATAAAATGGACACGTATATGATAAAGTAACTGAACGCATTAAATGCTCCGCTGCGCGTGGGTTTAAATATCAAAAGGTGCACTTTAACTGAAAATGGAATGCATTTAATAAAGATTTTCAGGATGGAAGTCTCAGTGAGACGCTTCAAATTCACAAAGGTTAGGATTGAACTCATACCTGCCAGGGATACATTGTAGCACCCTGATACCTCGCTGAGTCGAGTCTGGACTGAGTTCCCCCTAGATCCTACACTGATTGCTCTCCCGGATCTAAGAGTCCTAACTCCACTGACAGTTCCATAAATATTGCCTCAGCTAAAGGCTTAGTCAAGATGTAAGTTCTCTGCCTGTCAGTGTGAATTTTCTCCATCATATTATCCTTCTTCTCCACTTGATCTCGAATGAAGTGGTGCCTAATATCCATATGCTTACACCTTGTGTGAAGCACTAGGTTTTGAGTGATTGCTATAGCACTATTGTTGTCACAATAGATTGAAACCTCATTAGCAAATACTTGGTAGTCTCTCAATTGTTGCCTCAACCATAGAATCTGAGTGCAATAACTACCTACAACCATATACTCAGCCTCAGTTGTGGATGTCGCCACTGAATTCTGCTTCTTACCAAACTATGAGATCAACTTACTCCCCAAAAACTGACATGTCCCTGAGGTGGATTTCCTATCAATCCTGCAACCTCCATAATCTGCATCTGAATAACCAGTCAGTTCTAAGTTGTCATCTGAAGGATACCATAGTCCCATATTAACTGTCCTTTTCAAATACTTGAGTATCCTCTTAGCAGCCTCCAAATGACTTCTCTTAGGGTCAGACTGATACCTAGCACATACACCAGCCGCAAAAGTAATGTCAGGCCTACTTGCAGTCAGGTACAATAATGATCCTATCAGTCCTCGGTACTCAGTTTGATTCACTGAAGTCCCTTCAGTGTCAGGATCCATTGGGATCCTAGCTGGATTGCTATTCTGAACTCCAAACTTTTGAATCAAGTCTCTTGTATACTTGGCCTGATTAATGAAAATATCTTTATCAGACTGCTTGACCTGCAATCCTAAAAAGAAGTTCATCTCTTCCATCATTGATATCTCAAATTTACCAGTCACATAAATCTGGACCAAGAGAATGGCATCACCTTCAGTGATCCTGAACAAAGTCCTATCCACGGTTCCCTTCTTGAACCCATGGTCAGTCAGGAATTGAGAGATGATATCATACCAAGCTCTAGGAGCTTGCTTAAGTCCATAGAGTGCTTTCTTCATATGGTATACTCTATCTCCAACCTCAAACCCGGGAGGTTGTTCAACATATACCTCTTCATTGAGTACACCATTCAGGAAGGCACTCTTGATGTCCATTTGATACACCTTAAACTTCTTGTATGTTGCATATGCAAGGAACAACCTGATAGCTTCCAACCTAGCCACTGGAGCAACGGTCTCATCTTAGTCTATCCCTTCAGACTGACAATACCCTTTTGCAACCAATCTTGCCTTGTTCCTTACTACAACACCATTCTCATTCTTCTTGTTCTTAAATACCCACTTGGTACCAATAACACCTTGATGCCTAGGTCTATCTACCAGTGCCCAAACCTGATTCCTGGTGAACTGATTCAACTCCTCTTGCATGGCTATAATCCAGTTCGAGTCAGTGAGAGCTTCTTCAATGTTCTGAGGCTCTTGCTCAGAGAGAAAGCAACAGAAAAATGCGCTCTCACCATGGAACCGTCTGGTCCTGACTCCCTCAGTTGGATCACCAATGACTTGATCAATGGGATGATCCTCTAGCCATGTTCTCTTGCCAGGAGTTGTTCCTGAAGTACCTGCAATGTTAGTGTCTACAGGCTCATAAAATTCAGAAAATTGAACAGAAGGAGATGATCCTGAGTCTATACCAAAGTGATTTACCAACTCAATGTCAGGGACATCGATTCCCCCTTAATGAGGTGACTCAGGAACCGTCTCAGCTGTGACCGCATCTTCATAGACGGTGCTTACCTTAGGTTGAGTATATTCCTTAGTCTGAGGCTCAACAATCACTGATGTGTTGGGCTTAGAAGTGGATCTTGGATCATCTTCCTGATCGTCGTCATCATCCCATCTTGGAATTGGCACACTTTTGACCTTGGAATCAGGTTGATTCTTTAAGCTCGGCCTTGTCACTCTCCTTGTGACCTCCTCAGTGTCAGAATCCAACACTCTTATCCTAGACTCAGTGGCAGATTCATCAAACACAACATGTGGTGATTCTTCCACAACAAGGGTCCTACAATTGTAAACCCTGAATGCTTTACTGACTTCAGAATATCCTAAGAATATTCCTTCATCAGATTTGCTATCAAAGGCTTTCAATTGGGTCTTCCCATTGTTGAGGATGAAGCACTTACACCCAAATATATGAAAGTAAGAGATACGAGGCTTCCTCTTATTCCAAGTCTCATATGGGGACTTTGCATGTTGCTTGTTCAGCATGGATCTGTTCTGAGTGTAGCATGCAGTGTTGATTGCCTCAGCCCAAAACTTCTTGGGCAATCCTGACTTAGCCAGCATGGTCCTGACAGCTTCCTTCAGTGTCCTGTTCCTGCTTTCAGCGATACCGTTTTGTTGTGGGGTTCTAGCTGCAGAAGTCTCATGAGCAATACCAAGTTCATTACAGAAATCATAAATATATGAATTTATAAATTCAGTCCCCTTGTCAGATCTGATCTTAGTAATAGACTGATTCTTCTCATTGCTGAGTCTTCTGAGCAACTCTGGAAGCTTCATCTGTGTTTCATTTTTATTCAACAAGAAAATAACCAAGTATATCTAGAGTAATCATCAATAACCATTCCTACCATTCATACTCACAAGTGTAACAGGGCCAAATAAATCCATGTGTAAAAGCTGAAGAACTCTGTCAGTGGAGAAGGAAGCTTTCTCCTTGAATGATGCTCTGACCTGCTTCCCTTCCTGACAAGCTTTACACACATGGTCCTTGCTAAAAACTTCATTAGGTAGACCTTCAACAAGTGACTGTCTAGAAATTTTGTTAAGAATCTTGAAGTTCAGATGGCTTAATCTTTTATGTCATAACCAACTGAGCTCTAAGGAGCTTTTAGCAACAAAATAAGTATTGGGAATAATGTTGCTCCAATCAGTGAGATAAACATTACCTTACCTAATACCTGATAGAAGCACTTGTGTTGATTTGTCCTTGACTGAACACATATTCGATGAGAACTCAACACTGAAACCTTTGTCACAGAACTGGCTTACTGACAACAGGTTATGCTTCAGTCCTTCCACAAAGGACACATTCTCCACTATGACTGTACCTATTGCTAAGACACCAAAACCTTTAGTAAAACCTTTTGAGTTATCACCAAAGGTTACCTGTGGACCATCCTTAGCTTGAAATTCTAGGAGAACACTCTTCATTCCAGACATATGTCTTAAGCAACCACTGTCTAGGTACCAAATAACCTTGGTTGAGTCTCCTTTCCTCTTGTTGTGATCCACAACAGCCTGCAAATAATTCAGGCTTTAGGTATCCATTGGGTGTTGGGTCCTATCGTGTCAGTTGTATCCTTTGGGATCCAGACTTGCTTCACTACCCTGATTGCCTCAGAGTGGTAAATCTATCTCCCTGAAACATCAACATACACTACTTTCTTCTTCTTAGCCTGAGAGGAAGATGGTGTTTGAGTGCTAGGCTTAGGCTTTACAGGAGCCTGAGTGGGTGCCTTTTGAGCTGACCACCTGTTCTTTCTAGGCCTGGGTGTAGCAGGTCTTTGGGCTTGTTCTTGATAAGGACCCTGTTTTATGTTCCCTCTAGGCAAGTGAGGGAAGGGAAAACAGTTAAAGGCCTTAGGATGCCAAAACCATATGGGAGTCATCATGCTTGGCCTTTCCTGCTGGTATTGCCACGCATGATGATACCCTCGTTGATCAGTCTGATGGCTCTTGGCCTGAGTCTTCCTCTGCTTTCGCTGAGGTTTTCTCTGGCCTGAGCTCTCAGTGGCCTCCTTTGGTTGCTTGGCCTTTCCCTAAGGTTTTGGCTTAGCAACCTTGTGGGCAACCCTGACTGTGTCAACAGTTTCTTTACCCTTATCAGTCTGGCTGGCCTGAAGTACAACCTTCTTTGTATTTTGGCCTGCCTGAACGAAAACCATCTCAGTGTTGCTCCCTGAAGCAACATGAGATTGACCCTGTGAGGATTTTTTATGAACATATCCAAGTCCCTTATTCTCATTCCCAAGCATCTGGCTGCTATTTATTTCCTCTCTAGCCACTGATGATTTATTCATTGTTACAACCTTTTGCTTAAGTGGGTCCTCACTCTTTTTCAATATTTCATGTCTGGCAAAGAGGTCATCAAACTTACTTTTGAGTACCTTCAGCTCCTCCTTCCTGACTAGCTCTTCATCAGCCAGTTCTTTCAGAATCTTCTCTCTTGGGAGACGCTCAGCATTGATCATATCAATTTCCTGAGTGAGTCTCACAATTTGAGCTGACTCTTTCAGATCTGACTGAGTGAGTTGATCATTCAGGTTTTGAACCTCAGTACTCAATTTCCGGTTCTCCTCTACCAAAAAGACATTAGTTTCCTGCAACCTGGAGAAATCAACCATCAATTGATCCAAACAGATCTGAAGGTTCATTTCTCTGGCTAACTCTGAGCTAGGCTCAAGATTTTGACCAGTGTATGAACCACAAACAGAGTTAGATGTTACCTCAGGCTCTTTCCTAGCCATTAGACACACATCATCGTACTCATCATCAAAAAAGAGTTCAAGCGACCTCTCCTCGGGACCATCTGAGTCTGTAGCTTCCCCAGTGAGCAATGCTCTCCGGTCAGCGTACCTCTGGTCTCTCTTGGCCCTCCTGTCTTCTCTTTCCCTTGCACTCAGCTCTGGGCAGTCATACTGATAGTGTCCATTCTTGTTACAGTTGTAACATGCAACTTGCTCATCACTTCTTTCCTTTCCCGGCTCAGGGTTCCTTCTTGAGTCAGGTTTCCTTGGTCTAGATGAGCTTTATGTCTTGCCTGAATGCCTATCATCATGAGTACGTCTCTGTTCATCTCTTCGATCGGGCTTTGGCTCTGAATATCTTCTTTCATTGCCACGATCTCTCCTCTGGTCAGTGTTCCTTCTTTCCTCGTATCTCCGTGAGCTTTGGTGGGTTCCTTCAGGTTTCCTGTCACGAGTTTCCTGATAATATTTCTTATAACGACCAAACATGGAATCAGCTTCTCAAAGCGTCTAGCCATCAGGCTGTACTCCTCAGCAAGCTCTTCCTTGCTCATCTCCATCAGTGACTTTGATGAAGACTCGACAGGTTCTGACTTGGCTTTGAACGCCATGCTTTTCTCAGGAGTTTTCTCTTTCTCCTCTTCTTCTTGCTGAACTTTCTTCTTTCTCTTGTTGAGATCATATTCCAGTGCTTTAAGCTCTGAAAAAAGTAAAGCAGAAGTTATGTTACTCATATCCTGAGTGTTCTTTAGCATGATTACATTGTTGTCCCATCTCTCAGGAAGGACATTCAGGATCTTAGAAGCAACATCTCGAATGCTTCGAACTTGATGAATCTTGACTCCAACTGATTTATCTTTTCTGACCCTTCGCACATCCTGGTCAGCTCATCCCAGACCTCCTTAGCCGTCTTTAAGTTCACCAGCCTCGCTAACTCCTCGAAAGGCACCGTATGCAAGATGATGTTTCTGGCCACATTGTCCAGTCCCACCATTTTGATTTCATCATTGGTCATATCCTTCCTCTCCTTAGGAACCTGTATGCCAATGTCAAGATGCTCATACTCCAGTCCTTTGACATTAGGAATGGTGATCTTGACAAGTCCTTCCTTGATAACGCGCGGCATCTGGTCATGGATGGCACCTAGATGTGCCTCAAGTCTGAACTTCCAGTAGACAAAGTTAGAGATAGAGAATTAAGGCAATGAAGCTTCAAGTCTCCTCGAAGTCATGATGATGCAAGTTTTATGAAAAGCAAACTCAGATCTGTTCAGTGACCACCAACAGTTTCACCTCTGAAACTATTAGTATCCAAAGTCAGTTGTCTTTTGAACCACTGCTCTGATACCACTTGTTGGTCCCGGTACAAGACTGAGAGATACGTGTATGGGGGGGAATACACGTATAAAAAATTTTCTCACTTTCAAACTGACTGAGTCCCCTTTGCTCAGAGTTATAAAGAATTCAGGGTTGATAACACACCTACTGACTGCACTGAATGCTGGTTAGTTGGCAAACTATCAACTTAAGTTTAGTGCGGAAATGCGTGAGCCCTGAAAGTTTATAGTCTTGTTAATGTTTGCTTTCTGAAAACTTGATTACTCTTTTCTGAAATAGTGATTAGTAGGGCAGTGTTCAAGTTAATGATCAGGCGGATTGATTCAAGCCTGAGAAAACTGATACAATGAATGACTTAATGAATAAGCAATAACAACAATATCAAAGCAGTAAGAACACAAGGAGTTTAACGTGGTTCAGAGACTCAAGCTCCTACGTCCACGATCCTGATTGAACAGGATAATCCACTACTTGGGATTAACTTGTTTTTAACGTGCCAAGGTGCACCAAGATCAGCTAACCTCACTGACCTATACAAACTCCTTCCTAACTCACCAACTGACTTCAACCAACAAACCTGACTAGAGGGTTTTGGTTTCAGTTTGGTTTCCAACTAAGGTGTGATTATCCTTACAAGACTAAGCTATGCTAAGGATGGATAATCATTCTAAGCTTAAGGTATGGCTTGAAAGCTCAGTGGAATACAGAATAACACTCATTAATCTAAGAAACACTTGAGAAATTTATCTGGTTTCGAGTGCTTCTTTTAGAACGCTGAGTGCTTTGAGTGCTTGAGAGTTTGAGTAATTTCTGGCTTGGAAATTTCCCGTAACCTTGAATGGGTTCAAGGCCTTCTGTATTTATAGATGGATTTGAAAACTATCCGCTGGAAGAGAGAGTCTTCTAGTCATCTGCATAGGGTTGTTCAACGGACATATCTCCCATGCAGCAGCTGTCCTTGCATGGATTAGGTAATTGCATTTAATGCTCTATTTAATGCTTCCCCTTTGAAAAGTGCAGTCTAAACTCAGTCTTCATATCAGGTCCGTACGTGCGTGTCCTTCCTAGATTGGTCCACGTCATCAGGTTGGTGAGAATGCCAAAACTCATTCATGGGCTTCAGGCTTGTCTTATTAAGTTCTTTTTATCTCAAGCACAATGGTTTTGTCCTGACGCTGACATTCCTTTTACATTACTTGGCCTACTCCAAGTCTTTTCCCACTTCTCAATAGCTATCACTTTTGCCTTGCCAACCTGGATAGCTTTTCGAGGACACATGATGTCCAAGAACAATACCCTCCTTCACCATAAAGTGGCATTTCTCCCAAGTAAGCACTAAGTCCGTCTCTGTTGAAGTTATACGTGAAAGTATGCTTTTACTTTGTATAACTCGTGTATCAAACACTCGTTTTATGAGAATAATTATTTTATCGCATTTGCTTTAGTTATGATTGAATGTTGAATTTCTATTGCAAACCGTTCAATATATGGTACTAGTTACATTGTAGTTAATGTGGTGATACCCGATCACGGAAGACTACATTAACAGTTTACTTGTAACTAAACGTACATTTTCACGACCTAGCTGGAATTGAACAATCCGTCGTGAAAGGTCGATGTGTAAGGCTCAGATTGGTCTGTCTTGACTAAGAGATTGCACTAGCACATTTAGTATGTGTTGAAGAGGTCCTACAGCGAGGAGAAATTCTTCTGTTCTGAAAGGTGAAGAATTAGACCTCAGTGGTTATTGATTTCTTAATCTCCGTCACTTAAATAGGACCGTGTGTGCTTAATAGTTACTGCTTTGATTCATGTTGGGTGAGAATCATTGCGACTTCGAACTTTGTGTCTGGGGCAGTAATATTAATCATACGACGGTTGTTAAGATTTAATACAGAGAAACGCGTGCGAGTACGGCTCGTGTGATTAGTCCCCTTGGTGGGCTCATAAGTTTTATTATACCAAATCTTGCAAGTGAAGAATTAGTTTCTTCGGTACGAATAATAATGTTGAGCTGTCTTTACTCCAAGGTGAAAGATGTTAATTAATTTAGAGCTATTCAGAAGCTTAATTAATTAATGGACTTGATAATCTTAAACGCGGGAAATAATAATCGGGAGCCCAAATTATCGTAATATGGATTAAGATGGATAGTGCAATATTAATTTATTAGTGGTAATAATTAATATTAATGGGCTGAATTATATTGGGGCTCAATATTGAAATTCAGAAGTCCATTAGGAGGTCCAATCTTAATTCTCCTTAAGGCCCCTCAAGTAGCCCATTAAGTAGCCCAATAATGATAAGGTGATTAAAATAAAAAGAAAATTATATTGCTGATTTTTCTTTAAAGTTTTCGAAAATTAGGATATTAAGAGAGATTAGATTTTGTTGATTTTCTTGGAAAGATATTATGGAGGATGAGTATTCTTGGAATACAAGATTATCTCATATATTCAAGAAGATCCAAATCTTGGATTCAATCTTATTATTTTCGAAAATTTCAAGTCTTATAGGTGAGTGAGATTTTTGTGGAATATTTTATTGTGGAGAAAAGAATATATGAGATATATTCAAGATTTCTTAGAGTCTAAGAAAAGATTTTCTCCAAGCCCAAATAATCCTACAATTTTCGTCCACTCTCATCTATAAATAGGGGATCAAGACGTGAATAAATTAAACCGTGACAATTGGATTTGAGTGCTCCAATGTGTTTAATTTTGTTTTGATGGATGTTTTATTTCGCGCACTTATTATTATTTGTTAATATGTGTTTGCATGAATTTAATTGTCCAAGAAAAACCTTACTTTCGAAAATTACTAAGTATGTTTTTATAATCGCAATTTTATTCCGGATATTAAAATTGGATTATTTTGACCTCCATAATTTATTTATTTGTGAAGTTCTTTTGGAATACATTTCCCCCTCGGATCGGCCAAAAGAACGGATTTCACATGAATAAATACCGAAAGGATGATTGTGGATTATTACTAGTGGCGGTATTGACCCTCACCCCGAGTGGCTTGCTCAAAGCGAAATAATAATCCTGTATTTAATTATGGTTATTACTTAGGCATAGGAAATTGATATTAACTTACTCCCCTCGGAGTCCCTGTCAGTTTCTATGTGGTCAAAGTGGGAGCCAACTATTAATTTTGAATTAAGGATTTGTAACTTTTAAGTTTGTAATCCGCTTGAATGTGTTTAAATGTATAGACCACCCCTCGTGGCGCATTTAAATTGTTTCGAGATGTTGGCTGATGCATGATTATATTGTTTTAAGGTTTCAATATAATTGATGTGATCGAATTATGTGATAATTTCATATTTTTCTAGATATTGATATGAATGTATGTTTTATTCTCATTTCATCATGTCGCAACCTTTTAATCCACTGTTTAATATACTTAAAGTTAATAAACTTTTTGGAGTGATTTATATCGATTGAAAATGTTTTTTTTTTTAAATTTGTCCTTACTGCACGAAAACACAATTGGGTTATTTATGTTAATATACCCGGCAAGCCTAATGATAAGTCAAGCAATGTGTAGAGGCAGTTTATGATTGGAAGCGTGACAATGAACACATGAAGTGCATCATCTTGACATCTCTGTCTGAGGATTTGAGGCGCGTTCATGGAGACATTGTGTCCGCTGTTGAAGTCATGGAACACCTTGAAGAGATGTCCTCACATCAAACCCATGACTAATCAGTTCACCAGACATGACTCGGTCAAGTTGGAAATGGTGGAGGGAACGCCTGTGAGGGAGCACGTTCTCAAGATAATGGCATACCTTAACAAGTTGGAAGTACTTGGTGCGGATTTTGATTGATTTCATATACCATTCTCTACCGAGAAGCTTTGAGCAGTTTTGTCTGAACTGTCAGATGAATGAACGGACAAATTGTTTGCCCGAGCTCTTGCAAGCTTTAGTTTCGGTGGAGGTGAAAATGGAGCACCAGTCTAGTACTATGGTGGCTAATGGTCCGTCTACCTCTTTTGGTCCCAAGGGAGGGAAAAAGAGGAAGAGAACCAAAGGCCGGATCCAAGCAAATCTAATTGTTGCGAAAGGCAAATGCAAAGGCTAGCATCGAAGGGGAAGTGTTTTAGTTGCGGTGAGAGAGGACAATGGAGGTCTGCATGTTCCAAGCCTAAGAGGCTAGGAAAGTTAGGTAATTCACACACCTTAGTCGTCGAAACTTGTGAAGTGGCGTATGCTGTCTATTCGTGGATAGTGGATACGAGAACTACTGATCACATTTGTTTCATGGGTTTAAGCTAACCTGACGACTTAACGGAAGTGAGATCCCCATCACATCGGGCAATGCTACGAGAGTGGCAGCTGAAGCAGTGGGAGAAGTCCGCCTATCTTGTGAAGATAGAGTTATGGTCTTGAGAGACGTTCCTCATGTTCCTAGTTTAGAAAGAACTCAACCTTCAGTTTCTAAACTGTTTGAATAGATACTCGGTTTCTTTTAATAAGGATGTTATTATTGCTTGAAACGATGAGTTTATCTGTTCCGGAACTTCAATGGATGATCTTTATACCATTATTTGGGCACACCACTTGCAAAATTGAATCTAATAACACATCGATTATTTCAAGTAATAAAAGAAAGCGTTCTTCGGAGATGAACGAAACACTTCTATGGCATCTTAGACTAGGTCATATTAATCTAAAGCGGATAGAGAGATTGGTGAAAGACGGATCCTTGGAATCATTGCAAGTCGAACCGTTTCCAACTTGTGAATCCTGTTTAGAGGGTAAAATGACCAAGAGGGCATTTGGAGCCAAGGGGAATAGAACCACGGAAGTGTTAGAACTCGTTCATACCGATATGTGTGGTTCAATGACGATCATAGCAAGAAGGGGTATGAGTAAAATGTCTTTTTCAATGATTACTCGAGATATGGATACATCTACCTTATGATGCATAGGGAAAGAAGTATCAAGTTTCTACGATATGATCGTAGAGGCGAATACCTTAGCGATGAATTCTTGAACTAGCTATCAGACGAAGGGATTGTATCCCTGTTGACCGCACCGGGAACCCCTCAATAGAACGGTGTAGCAGAACGAAGGAGCCAGACTCTTTTAGAAATAGTCAGATCCATGATGAGTTATTCGGATTTACCCAAGTCGTTTTGGGGTAACACCTTGGAAACAACGACTTACATTCTAAACTTGGTGCCATCCAAATCGGTTCCTAAAACCCCAATGGAATTGTGGACCGGGCGCAAGCCCAGTCTAAGACACTTGCGGATTTGGGGTTGTCCGGCATACGTGCTAGACAAGGAAGCCGGTAAATTGGATCCACGTTCGGAATTAAGGTTGTTTAAAGGATATCCCATGGGAACGAAAGGGTGTATATTCTATAGTCTCAAGGATTAAAAGACCGTGATTAGTTCGCACTTTAAATTTTTGGAGGAAGACTATATGAACAAAAGAAAGCCCAGAAGTGAGATTACCTTAGACGAGTTAAGAGAGCAAACTCCTATACCAAGTATACAAAATAATGTACCACACGTCACACCTTCACAACCGGAACCCCGTCGTAGTGGGAGGATTGCTAGGCAACCCGGGAGATTCATGGGGATAGGAGAATCTTTGGATTTGGTTCCCGGCGATGAATCGGACCCATGGACGTACGACGAGGCAATCCAAGACAAAGACGCGGAGTCGTGGCAAACGGCAATGGAAGCCGAGATGGGTTCGATGGATTATAATCAAGTGTGGGAGTTGGTTGATCCACCTAGTGGGGTAGAGCCCATTGGATGCAAGTGGGTGTACAAGAGAAAAAGAGGACCGGACGGAAGGGTAGAGACCTTCAAAGCAAAGCTTGTGGCCTGTGGCCTGTAGCTATGCTTAAGTCCATCCGTATTCTCTTGTCGATCGCTGCGCACTTAGATTACGAGATCTGGCAAATGGATGTCAAGACAGCTTTCCTTAACGGATGTCTTGATGGGATCTATATGCAACAGCCCAAAGGTTTCGTTGAAAAAGGCCAAGAGCACCTCGTATGCAAGCTTAAGAGATCCATTTATGAACTTAAGCAAGCATCACGTACTTGGAACCAGTGTTTTGATCAATTAATTAAGTCTTATGGGTTTGTGATCAAAACAAGTTCGAAAGTTGTGTGTATAAAAGATGTGACGGAACAGCGGTGGTATTCTTAGTATTATACGTAGAAGATATTCTGCTCATTGGAAACAATGTAAAGGTATTGTCAGACGTAAGGGTATGGCTGTCAAAACAGTTTGATATGAAGGACTTAGGGAAAGCCGGTCACATCCTTGGGATCAAGTTCACTCGAGATCGCAAGAGGAGGATGTTGGGTTTATCGCAAGTTTCATACAAAGCCACTGTTTTGAAGCATTTCAGCATGCAAGATTCCAAGAAAGGTTTTGTACCTTTTAGGCACGGAATCCATCTATCTAAAGAAATATGCCCTAAGACGCAAGTGAAGATAGATGACATGAAAGACGTTCCATACGTTTCAAACGTAGGAAGTCTTATGTATGCAATGTTGTGTACGAGACCGGATATCTGCTTTGTCGTGGGCATGATGGCAAGATATCAAAGTAACCCCGGGAAAGCACATTAGATTGCAATTAAATGCGTTCTTTAGTTTCTGAAAAGAGCTTGGTGTGGAATGATGATTTAACAATCAGACAATCTAATTCCCATGGGATACACGGACTCAAATTTCCAATCAGATATAGATTCCAAAATAACTACCTCGGGTAGTGTGTTTTGCATGGGAGAAGGAGCCATGACATGGAGAAGCGATTTGCAGAAATGCATCGCCGATTCGACCATGAAAGCCGAATAAGTAACTGCTTGTGAAGCAGCGAAAGAAGCGGTTTGGCTCAAGTACTTCTTAGTGGACTTGGACGTTGTTCCGAATTTGCCCATCACAATCATTGTGCCAGAGCAGTTGCAAATTCAAGGGAACCGAGAGCCCACAAGGCCAGCAAACACATAGAAAGAAAATACCATCTTATACGAGAAATCGTTAAGAGAGGAGATAAAGAGGTGGCAAAGATAAATGTCGGAGGACAACCTAGCGGATCCATTCACAAAGGGTCTGCCTCTGAATACATTCGAGAGACATGTGGATGGAATGGGAGTCAAGACTATTGCCAATCTGCTTTAAGTATAAGTGGGAGGAATTATTAGGTTAGTGTAGGTTGACATGAGATGTCACGGAGAGCTACTACACTAAGACATGCGTGATGTATACTAAAAGCAGACTTTAAGTATAAGTGGGAGATTGTTGGAGTTATACGTGAAAGTATGCTTTTACTTTGTATAACTCGTGTATCAAACACTCGTTTTATGAGAATAATTCTTTTATCGCATTTGCTTTAGTTATGATTGAATGTTGAATTTCTATTGCAAACTGTTCAACATATGGTACTAGTTACATTGTAGTTAATGTGGTGATACCCGATCACGGAAGACAACATTAACATTTTACTTGTAACTAAACGTACATTTTCACGACCTAGGTGGAATTGAACAATCCGCCGTGAAAGGTCGATGTGTAAGGCTCAGATTGGTCTGTCTTGACTAAGAGATTGCACTAGCACATTTAGTATGTGTTGAAGAGGTCCTACAGCGAGGAGAAATTCATCTGTTCTGAAAGGTGAAGAATTATCCCTCAGTGGTTGTTGATTTCTTAATCTCCGTCACTTAAATAGGACCGTGTGTGCTTAATAGTTACTGCTTTGATTCATGTTGGGTGAGAATCATTGCGACTTCGAACTTTGTGTCTTGGGCAGTAATATTAATCATACGACGGTTGCTAAGATTTAATACGGAGAAACGCATGCGAGTAAGGCTCGTGTGATTAGTCCCCTTGGTGGGCTCAGAAGTTTTATTGTACCAAATCTTGCAAGTGAAGAATTAGTTTCTTCGGTACGAATAATAATGTTGAGCTGTCTTTACTCCAAGGTGAAAGATGTTAATTAATTTAGAGCTATTCAGAAGCTTAATTAATTAATGGACTTGATAATCTTAAACGCGGGAAATAATAACCGGGAGCCCATATTATCGTAATATGGATTAAGATGGATAGTGCAATATTAATTTATTAGTGGTAATAATTAATATTAATGGGCTGAATTATATTGGGGCTCAATATTGAAATTCGGAAGTCCATTAGGAGGTCCAATCTTAATTCTCCTTAAGGCCCCTCAAGTAGCCCATTAAGTAGCCCAATAAAGATAAGGTGATTAAAATAAAAAGAAAATTATATTGCTGATTTTTCTTTAAAGTTTTCGAAAATTAGGATATTAAGAGAGATTAGATTTTGTTGATTTTCTTGGAAAGATATTATGGAGGATGAGTATTCTTGGAATACAAGATTATCTCATATATTCAAGAAGATCCAAATCTTGGATTCAATCTTATTATTTTCGAAAATTTCAAGTCTTATAGGTGAGTGAGATTTTTGTGGAATATTTTATTGTGGAGAAAAGAATATATGAGATATATTCAAGATTTCTTAGAGTCTAAGAAAAGATTTTCTCCAAGCCCAAATAATCCTACAATTTTCGTCCACTCTCATCTATAAATAGGGGATGATTATTTCACCCCCAAGTACGTAATTCCATGTGTTGGAAAAATCAAGAAGCATAGATATTTTTCTTTTTCCTTAGTTTATTAAATTACTTGAAAGCATCTCCCACCGGTGATCAAGTGAGGTGAAAAGGGAAATACTTGAGAAGGCTTTGGGTTGATAGAGCGAGATCGTAATTGTCCCGTATATCCGAAGGCCAATTCTACAAGAGGTACGTTAATCGCATATTTACTTGTTTATTCCGCCTAGTTAATATGTGAAATTAATTCAACATGCATGATGAAAATTAGTTGTTGGAATTATTATTTGAATTAATTAGGATTAATTCATGCTAGTAATAATTGTATTTAAATTCGTATTTAAATTTCATCCCGAATAGATTCCGGGCACCCCTATTATTTCCAACAACTGGTATCAGAGCCACGGTTTTGGGCTCTGATCTTTAAATTGGAATTTAAATTGTTAAACATTAAATTGAAATTGGATAGTAGAATTGCTAGATCTTTTTTGCAGGTATCCAATTGTCATGGTTTTAATGTTGTTAATTTCATGCGTGTGAATTAATTGTTTTAATTCGATTCGTTCGAATTCGTTTTTCTCGTGAAAAAATCCACGAGTAGATTAGTTGTTTTTATTTTGATTCGATCATTGTAATAGACTAGTCTAGATCTAGTATTTATTTTTTTGTAAAAATAAATTGTAACCGGATCGTGACGAAGAACGAAGAATTAAAAACGGCGTACCCGGACGATGCATACAAGCGTGGCGCGTGTATGGACGTAAAATCATGCAAGGGGTGAAGAAAATGGAGACGAACGATGAAAAACGGCGCACGGGGTGCACGGTGCACGACCCGGGCGCGACGGGAGGCCGGTGCCGTGCGCGCACGCCTCGGGCACGGCCTGGTGCGCCTCGGGGTGCCTCGTGCAGCGCCTCGGGTGCGCCTTGGGTGCGCCTCCGTGCAGCGCCTCGGGTGCACCTCGGGTGCGCTTCGGCGCACCTCCTGCAGCGCTTCGGCGCTTTTTGGGCCGGGAGGCGCGCGGGCCCACTTCGTGGGCCGACGCGCGCCGTATCTCGGGCCGTGGAATTTTTCGGTTCATATTTTTTTCCATGTGATTTTAAACGTCGTCCCGAACCCCAAACAATGCTATTTTGAAGAAGTGTTGCTGTTCGAGTGGGAGCACGTCGAGACGAACGTCGGAAAGCAACAAGGATGATTTTTCGCATCAAGACGTGAATAAATTAAACCGTGACAATTGGATTTGAGTGCTCCAATGTGTTTAATTTTGTTTTGATGGATGTTTTATTTTGCGCACTTATTATTATTTGTTAATATGTGTTTGCATGAATTTAATTGTCCAAGAAAAACCTTACTTTCGAAAATTACTAAGTATGTTTTTATAATCGCAATTTTATTCCGGATATTAAAATTGGATTATTTTGACCTCCATAATTTATTTATTTGTGAAGTTCTTTTGGAATACATTTCCCCCTCGGATCGGCCAAAAGAACGGATTTCACATGAATAAATACCGAAAGGATGATTGTGGATTATTACTAGTGGCGGTATTGACCCTCACCCCAAGTGGCTTGCTCAAAGCGAAATAATAATCCTGTATTTAATTATGGTTATTACTTAGGCATAGGAAATTGATATTAACTTACTCCCCTCGGAGTCCCTGTCAGTTTCTATGTGGTCAAAGTGGGAGCCAACTATTAATTTTGAATTAAGGATTTGTAACTTTTAAGTTTGTAATCCGCTTGAATGTGTTTAAATGTATAGACCACCCCTCGTGGCGCATTTAAATTGTTTCGAGATGTTGGCTGATGCATGATTATATTGTTTTAAGGTTTCAATATAATTGATGTGATCGAATTATGTGATAATTTCATATTTTTCTAGATATTGATATGAATGTATGTTTTATTCTCATTTCATCATGTCGCAACCTTTTAATCCACTGTTTAATATACTTAAAGTTAATAAACTTTTTGGAGTGATTTATATCGATTGGAAATGTTTTTTTTTTAAATTTGTCCTTACTGCACGAAAATACAATTGGGTTATTTATGTTAATATACCCGGCAAGCCTAATGATAAGTCAAGCAATGTGTAGAGGCAGTTTATGATTGGAAGCGTGACAATGAACACATGAAGTGCATCATCTTGACATCTCTGTCTGAGGATTTGAGGCGCGTTCATGGAGACATTGTGTCCGCTGTTGAAGTCATGGAACACCTTGAAGAGATGTCCTCACATCAAACCCATGACTAATCAGTTCACCAGACATGACTCGGTCAAGTTGGAAATGGTGGAGGGAACGCCTGTGAGGGAGCACATTCTCAAGATAATGGCATACCTTAACAAGTTGGAAGTACTTGGTGCGGATTTTGATTGATTTCATATACCATTCTCTACCGAGAAGCTTTGAGCAGTTTCGTCTGAACTGTCAGATGAATGAACGGACAAATTGTTTGCCCGAGCTCTTGCAAGCTTTAGTTTCGGTGGAGGTGAAAATGGAGCACCAGTCTAGTACTATGGTGGCTAATGGTCCGTCTACCTCTTTTGGTCCCAAGGGAGGGAAAAAGAGGAAGAGAACCAAAGGCCGGATCCAAGCAAATCTAATTGTTGCGAAAGGCAAATGCAAAGGCTAGCATCGAAGGGGAAGTGTTTTAGTTGCGGTGAGAGAGGACAATGGAGGTCTGCATGTTCCAAGCCTAAGAGGCTAGGAAAGTTAGGTAATTCACACACCTTAGTCGTCGAAACTTGTGAAGTGGCGTATGCTGTCTATTCGTGGATAGTGGATACGAGAACTACTGATCACATTTGTTTCATGGGTTTAAGCTAACCTGACGACTTAACGGAAGTGAGATCCCCATCACATCGGGCAATGCTACGAGAGTGGCAGCTGAAGCAGTGGGAGAAGTCCGCCTATCTTGTGAAGATAGAGTTATGGTCTTGAGAGACGTTCCTCATGTTCCTAGTTTAGAAAGAACTCAACCTTCAGTTTCTAAACTGTTTGAATAGATACTCGGTTTCTTTTAATAAGGATGTTATTATTGCTTGAAACGATGAGTTTATCTGTTCCGGAACTTCAATGGATGATCTTTATACCATTATTTGGGCACACCACTTGCAAAATTGAATCTAATAACACATCGATTATTTCAAGTAATAAAAGAAAGCGTTCTTCGGAGATGAACGAAACACTTCTATGGCATCTTAGACTAGGTCATATTAATCTAAAGCGGATAGAGAGATTGGTGAAAGACGGATCCTTGGAATCATTGCAAGTCGAACCGTTTCCAACTTGTGAATCCTGTTTAGAGGGTAAAATGACCAAGAGGGCATTTGGAGCCAAGGGGAATAGAACCACGGAAGTGTTAGAACTCGTTCATACCGATATGTGTGGTTCAATGACGATCATAGCAAGAAGGGGTATGAGTAAAATGTCTTTTTCAATGATTACTCGAGATATGGATACATCTACCTTATGATGCATAGGGAAAGAAGTATCAAGTTTCTACGATATGATCGTAGAGGTGAATACCTTAGCGATGAATTCTTGAACTAGCTATCAGACGAAGGGATTGTATCCCTGTTGACCGCACCGGGAACCCCTCAATAGAACGGTGTAGCAGAACGAAGGAGCCAGACTCTTTTAGAAATAGTCAGATCCATGATGAGTTATTCGGATTTACCCAAGTCATTTTGGGGTAACACCTTGGAAACAACGACTTACATTCTAAACTTGGTGCCATCCAAATCGGTTCCTAAAACCCCAATGGAATTGTGGACCGGGCGCAAGCCCAGTCTAAGACACTTGCGGTTTTGGGGTTGTCCGGCATACGTGCTAGACAAGGAAGCCGGTAAATTGGATCCACGTTCGGAATTAAGGTTGTTTAAAGGATATCCCATGGGAACGAAAGGGTGTATATTCTATAGTCTCAAGGATTAAAAGACCGTGATTAGTTCGCACTTTAAATTTTTGGAGGAAGACTATATGAACAAAAGAAAGCCCAGAAGTGAGATTACCTTAGACGAGTTAAGAGAGCAAACTCCTATACCAAGTATACAAAATGATGTACCACACGTCACACCTTCACAACCGGAACCCCGTCGTAGTGGGAGGATTGCTAGGCAACCCGGGAGATTCATGGGGATAGGAGAATCTTTGGATTTGGTTCCCGGCGATGAATCGGACCCATGGACGTACGACGAGGTAATCCAAGACAAAGACGCGGAGTCGTGGCAAACGGCAATGGAAGCCGAGATGGGTTCGATGGATTATAATCAAGTGTGGGAGTTGGTTGATCCACCTAGTGGGGTAGAGCCCATTGGATGCAAGTGGGTGTACAAGAGGAAAAGAGGACCGGACGGAAGGGTAGAGACCTTCAAAGCAAAGCTTGTGGCCTGTGGCCTGTAGCTATGCTTAAGTCCATCCGTATTCTCTTGTCGATCGCTGCGCACTTAGATTACGAGATCTGGCAAATGGATGTCAAGACAGCTTTCCTTAACGGAAGTCTTGATGGGATCTATATGCAACAGCCCAAAGGTTTCGTTGAAAAAGGCCAAGAGCACCTCGTATGCAAGCTTAAGAGATCCATTTATGAACTTAAGCAAGCATCGCGTACTTGGAACCAGTGTTTTGATCAATTAATTAAGTCTTATGGGTTTGTGATCAAAACAAGTTCGAAAGTTGTGTGTATAAAAGATGTGACGGAACAGCGGTGGTATTCTTAGTATTATACGTAGAAGATATTCTGCTCATTGGAAACAATGTAAAGGTATTGTCAGACGTAAGGGTATGGCTGTCAAAATAGTTTGATATGAAGGACTTAGGGAAAACCGGTCACATCCTTGGGATCAAGTTCACTCGAGATCGCAAGAGGAGGATGTTGGGTTTATCGCAAGTTTCATACAAAGCCACTGTTTTGAAGCATTTCAGCATGCAAGATTCCAAGAAAGGTTTTGTACCTTTTAGGCACGGAATCCATCTATCTAAAGAAATATGCCCTAAGACGCAAGTGAAGATAGATGACATGAAAGACGTTCCGTACGTTTCAAACGTAGGAAGTCTTATGTATGCAATGTTGTGTACGAGACCGGATATCTGCTTTGTCGTGTGCATGATGGCAAGATATCAAAGTAACCCCGGGAAAGCACATTATATTGCAATTAAATGCGTTCTTTAGTTTCTGAAAAGAGCTTGGTATGGAATGATGATTTAACAATCAGACAATCTAATTCCCATGGGATACACGGACTCAAATTTCCAATCAGATATAGATTCCAAAATAACTACCTCGGGTAGTGTGTTTTGCATGGGAGAAGGAGCCATGACATGGAGAAGCGATTTGCAGAAATGCATCGCCGATTCGACCATGAAAGCCGAATAAGTAACTGCTTGTGAAGCAGCGAAAGAAGCGGTTTGGCTCAAGTACTTCTTAGTGGACTTGGACGTTGTTCCGAATTTGGCCATCACAATCATTGTGCCGGAGCAGTTGCAAATTCAAGGGAACCGAGAGCCCACAAGGCCAGCAAACACATAGAAAGAAAATACCATCTTATACGAGAAATCGTTAAGAGAGGAGATAAAGAGGTGGCAAAGATAAATGTCGGAGGACAACCTAGCGGATCCATTCACAAAGGGTCTGCCTCTGAATACATTCGAGAGACATGTGGATGGAATGGGAGTCAAGACTATTGTCAATCTGCTATAAGTATAAGTGTGAGGAATTATTAAGTTAGTGTAGGTTGACATGAGATGTCACGGAGAGCTACTACACTAAGACATGCGTGATGTATACTAAAAGCAGACTTTAAGTATAAGTGGGAGATTGTTGGAGTTATACGTGAAAGTATGCTTTTACTTTGTATAACTCGTGTATCAAACACTCGTTTTATGAGAATAATTCTTTTATCGCATTTGCTTTAGTTATGATTAAATGTTGAATTTCTATTGCAAACCGTTCAATATATGGTACTAGTTACATTGTAGTTAATGTGGTGATACCCGATCACGGAAGACAACATTAACAGTTTACTTGTAACTAAACGTACATTTTCACGACCTAGGTGGAATTGAACAATCCGCCGTGAAAGGTCGATGTGTAAGGCTCAGATTGGTCTGTCTTGACTAAGAGATTGCACTAGCACATTTAGTATGTGTTGAAGAGGTCCTACAGCGAGGAGAAATTCATCTGTTCTGAAAGGTGAAGAATTATCCCTCAGTGGTTGTTGATTTCTTAATCTCCATCACTTAAATAGGACCGTGTGTGCTTAATAGTTACTGCTTTGATTCATGTTGGGTGAGAATCATTGCGACTTCGAACTTTGTGTCTTGGGCAGTAATATTAATCATACGACGGTTGCTAAGATTTAATACGGAGAAACGCATGCGAGTAAGGCTCGTGTGATTAGTCCCCTTGGTGGGCTCAGAAGTTTTATTGTACCAAATCTTGCAAGTGAAGAATTAGTTTCTTCGGTACGAATAATAATGTTGAGCTGTCTTTACTCCAAGGTGAAAGATGTTAATTAATTTAGAGCTATTCAGAAGCTTAATTAATTAATGGACTTGATAATCTTAAACGCGGGAAATAATAACCGGGAGCCCATATTATCGTAATATGGATTAAGATGGATAGTGCAATATTAATTTATTAGTGGTAATAATTAATATTAATGGGCTGAATTATATTGGGGCTCAATATTGAAATTCAGAAGTCCATTAGGAGGTCCAATCTTAATTCTCCTTAAGGCCCCTCAAGTAGCCCATTAAGTAGCCCAATAAAGATAAGGTGATTAAAATAAAAAGAAAATTATATTGCTGATTTTTCTTTAAAGTTTTCGAAAATTTGGATATTAAGAGAGATTAGATTTTGTTGATTTTCTTGGAAAGATATTATGGAGGATGAGTATTCTTGGAATACAAGATTATCTCATATATTCAAGAAGATCCAAATCTTGGATTCAATCTTATTATTTTCGAAAATTTCAAGTCTTATAGGTGAGTGAGATTTTTGTGGAATATTTTATTGTGGAGAAAAGAATATATGAGATATATTCAAGATTTCTTAGAGTCTAAGAAAAGATTTTCTCCAAGCCCAAATAATCCTACAATTTTCGTCCACTCTCATCTATAAATAGGGGATGATTATTTCATCCCCAAGTACGTAATTCCATGTGTTGGAAAAATCAAGAAGCATATATATTTTTCTTTTTCCTTAGTTTATTAAATTACTTGAAAGCATCTCCCACCGGTGATCAAGTGAGGTGAAAAGGAAAATACTTGAGAAGGCTTTGGGTTGATAGAGCGAGATCGTAATTGTCCCGTATATCCAAAGGCCATTTCTACAAGAGGTACGTTAATCGCATATTTACTTGTTTATTCCGCCTAGTTAATATGTGAAATTAATTCAACATGCATGATGAAAATTAGTTGTTGGAATTATTATTTGAATTAATTAGGATTAATTCATGCTAGTAATAATTGTATTTAAATTCGTATTTAAATTTCATCCCGAATAGATTCCGGGCACCCCTATTATTTCCAACAGTCTCTTCACACCTGCTCAACACAACTTCAAGATTGGTTAGACATTTATCAAACGACTCCCCGTAGACGGAGAATTTGTCCATGAAAACCTCAATAATCTTCTCAATCAACCCATTGAAAATAGCCATCATACACCTTTGGAAGGTGGCGGGTGCATTACACAACCCAAACGGCATTCTCCTAAAGGCAAAAGTACCGTAATAGCAGGTGAAGGTGACATTCTCCTCGGGTGCTATCATAATCTAATTATATCCCGAATACATGTCTAGGAAATACTAATACTCAAAACCATCTAATATATCAATCATTTGATCAAGGAACGACAAAGGAAAGTGATCCTTGCACGTTGGCTTGTTCAACTCTCTATAATTAAAACAAACACGCCATCCCGTCACTAATCTAGTGGCTACTAATTTATTAGATTCAGTTTTAATTACCGTGGTACCCCCCTTCTTAGTAACTACGTGTAATGGACTCATCCAAGGACTATTAGAAATAGCAAAAATCATATTACTATCTAACATCTTCAACACCTCCTTATGAATTACCTCTTGTATCACCGGATTCACTCTACACTGATTTTGTACTATGGCCTTTGTACCCTCCTCTAATTTAATCCTATGCATGCAAGAAGGACTAATACCCTTAATATCCGCAATTGACCAACCTATGGCAGATTTGTGCTTACGAAGCACCACTAGTAGTCTCTCTAATTGATCATCAGATAAAAGGGTAGATACAATTACCGGGTACTTCTCATTATCCTCTAAGTAAGCGTACTTGAGGTGATCCGGGAGTGGTTTCAACTCCTTCGCCTACAATGGTGGCGCCTTATCGAACATCTTCTCAAAAGTGGACTCTTCCACATCCAACTCTTCCTCATCCTCAACTTTCTTCACATCCATGAACTTTACATCCTCGTTCTCTTTTAGGCTATCAAAATAATCGAGGTCATAAAGATCATATGTTAGTTCATTGAGACTAGGATAATCATAATTATGAACATAGAAAGAGCAAGGGTCAAGAAGTGTGTCATCAACACAAGTGTCCAAGATATCAATGAAGTGACAACTTTCATCTCCCATTGGATATTTCATTGCCTTGTAGATCGCTATATTTACTTCTTGATCATCGACTTTCACCGTGATCTTTCCATTGACCACATCTAGCACCATCCCGGCCGTAGTTAAGAATGGTCTTTCCAAAATCAGGGGTACATGCTCATCTTCCTCCATATCGAGGACCACGAAGTCGGTGGGAAAAATGTGATTCGCCACCGTCACTAGGACATCCTCAACCACTCCTTGAGGTCTAGTGATAGACCTATCGGAAAGTTGGAGGGTCATCATCGTGGGTTGAAGTTCACCCCATCCAACTTCTTGAACAACGATAGAGGCATCAAATTAATGCTAGCCCCAAGATCGGGATCCTTCAACTTGGGAGGAAGCGCTTTGTGCACCATAGCACTCATATCGTGGTTTAAGTGTACTAGCTCGGGCCCATCTACTCTTCGCCTTTTAGCTATCAAGTCCTTCAGGAACTTGGCATAATTAGGCATCTGTTCCAAAGCATCATAAAAAGGAATGTTAATATGCAACTTTTTAAAGACATTAAGAAACTTAAAGAACTTTTCATCTAATTTCTTTTTCATAAATCGCTGCGGATATGGGACCGGTATCACAATTTTGGGTACCCCCCATTCGTCTCGCTCGGTCTCATTCACGTTCTTCCTTGCTTCTCTTGCCTTTTTCCACTTTGGAACTCTCTATATCTCCTCAATACCTTCTTCCTCAAGTTCTTTGCTCTTCTGAGTGTCTTCTACCTTAACCTCCTTCTCAACTTCCACCTCAACTTCCTCATCCCCATTTTTCTTATGTTCTTTACCCTCTATCTCAATCTTCTTATGTATCTCCTCCAAATCAGCAAGCATTAAAGGACCATCATATTTGGTCCCACTTCTCAACTCGATAGCCTTCAATTGCTCTTTCGGGTTTATCTCGGGCATAGATGGATATTTACCCGACTCTCTAGTTTGTGACTTTGCAATCTGGCTAATCTAACACTCTATAGAAGTGATCCGCCTATTGTTCTCTTGTTGAGCTCTATTGAGATCCATGTCTCTCCTTTGGAGTTCTTGATCTCTCTGATCACTCTTCTTGTTCAACTCTTTAACATCATACTCCAAAGAGGACAACTCTTACTACCTTCTTCTACTTTCTGAAGAATAGCACGTAACATCTCTTCGGTAGAGGCACCGCCTTCTCCACCTGGGGGTTTTGAACCTGGATCTACTCCAGGAGGTACAGTTATTTTGGCCTTAAGATTGACATAAGAAAAATTCTTGTTCTTCCTCCATTGATTCTGAGGAGTCTGCTGGCCTCCTTGATACCCTGGAGTATTCCTCCATTGATTCTGAGGAGGCTGTGGACCTGGTGGTACTAACAGTTGGCCATAAGTTGGTCGCCCTTGATAATTGCCACCTTGCGGGTATCCACCTTGGTTGTAATTAGGCCTCTCCATATAGTTGTGCTCCTCTTGCTGGCATGTTTGTTGGTCCACTTTCTCACTCATTGCAGTATTCCCTCCACTCAGATTTTGCCCAACTTCTAGATTGCTGATCTTCTCCATCATAGCCATCAGCAGCTTTCTAGTTCCCTCACTCTCTTCCATCTGATAAGCCCGCTGAAATTCTTGATTCTCATTCCATTGCCCCGCATTCTTGACAATGTTTTCAATTATCTCTCTGCACCGAGTTGCACTACAATTCAGGAACTCTCCACTAGCACATGCATCGAGGTGGTCTTGCGCTGCCTTGCTGGCTCCACAGTAGAAATAGGCCATTATGTCACCATCGTTATACCCGTGTTGCGGGAATTCAATTAGCATATTAGAGAACCTCTCCCAAGCCTGACGTAATTCCTCTCCTGACTTCTGCTTGTAAGATGAGAACTCTTGCCTTGCTTTGATCATTCTAGAAGGAGGATAGAATCGCTCGAGGAACAGACGCTCGAGCTCGGCCCATGTGGTTACACCTTCCCTTGGGAGCATGTTATCATACCACTCCTTGGCTATTCTCGTTAGAGAGAACTGGAACAAACTGAGCCTCTTGGCATCTTCAGACATGCCATTGTAATTGAACGTTGAAGCTATCATCAGAAAATTCCTCAAGTGAGTGTGAGGATTATCCTTTCCGACCTCCCCTTTAAATTGGTTCTCGACAAGCATCTTGAGGATCCCTGGGGAGATAGAAAAATTGTTGGCTTCCACTGGTGGCATATCTACACCATCATAATACCGTTGAGGCTGCGCCTCAAACCTTCCTCTGATTCCCATACCAGGATCAACGTTCTGAGGAACATGTTGGGGATATACTGGTGGTAGAGGTATTTGTGGAATAAGAGGTGGGTTATAGTTAGGTTGTGGAGGGTAGTATGGTGGATAAAGATATGTGGATACGGGTATTGGGTAATGTGGGTTGTTCTGTGGGTAGACAGGGTTGTTTAGAGGGTTTGGGTTTTGGTTTTGAGCGGAGTTGTCTCGATGTCGTGGGACCGGGTTTTGGCTCTGGCTTCCCCCTGAAGGGACTTATTTCTGACTGTCGTTTCCTTCAACTCCCTCAACCCGTTCCACTACTTAATTGTAATTAGTTGCATCTCCGTCCAACTCATTCCCTAAGTCCATGTTTGAATTTTCTCCCCCGGTAGTGTTCATCCCTCGATAGAAGGCTCTGTTTCTTCTGGCGATTATCTCAGGGTCCAACTTTATTCTATCTTCGCTCGATTCTCCTTGTGAGTGTGTTTTCATATACCTGAAACACCAAATAAAGGATCAAAACACAACTACCTAATGAATACGATTAAACAGACAAATAAAAGCACTCACTACTAACTATTAAACTATCTCCAAGTCCTACTCAATGGACATACATCGCCATCCCCGGCAACGACGCCATTGACTTGGACGCAATGTACTAGCTATACCAGTAGTTACCCCACAAACGTATGGGATCACTGTAGTATTTTCAAGTATGGGGACCAAGTAATATCGTACCCAAGGGAAGGTATGTATGCGAATAGAGCCCTAGAGATCTACGCGTCGTAGTTAATATGAGTGTATGTTTGGTTTCAAGAATTATAATCTTCTCTATATTCTATTACCAATAATGCAAATAATGAAAGTAAACGAACAACTAAGGTTTAAGATTCAAATATGGATGATGATGCTCAAGATAGGAATCCCTGTGTATACTAACAAAGTTGGTACGATAACTAAAATAATCGTGATGTGCAAGTAGTAATCCTAAGTGTACTAAAACTAGGCAATCAACTTCCCTAATCTAGCACAAGATTGAAAGATTAAAATCTCAAGAATTAACCCTAATACTTCGTCCTATCAACCTACTTCACGAACCCACTAAACAAGTTATATGGATTGTGCTTAATTAATGATACCCTAATTTAACTAAGGTGATGCGGTCGTCCTCCTTAGATAAACCGGTAGATGATAAACCCCTTCTCAAACCCTTTCGTTAAGTCTAATCGTTGTTAAAGAGCGATAAGGTCATCCTCTCTCTAACAATTTTCGTACTCAATTCCAAGATAATTCTAGGGTTTATTTTAAGAATTCAATTAATTAAGAGAACTAGCACTAAACATCACGCATTATCCTAATTATGTACCAACATCCTACTTCTATGAGTTCATCCTATCCTAAGCATGCAAGAGTTCTAGCCCAACATGGTGATTACGATAACGAAAGTAATAGCGATGATAAACATAAACATAATTAAACTAACAACTAAATTCAAGAACATAAATAACGAATGAATCAAAGTCTCAAAATCAATCTCTGATAATCTCAAAAGCTAGGGTTTATAATCTCCAAGAACAAAGAAAAGAAAGAAATAATCTAAATAGTTCGAGAGAAATAACTAAACTACGATTCGTAAATCAAAACCTCGATTACAAAGTATGAAACTCTTCTAATCTCTCTCCTTGCTCTAAGTACGTCAAAATATGAATAATGATCAAATAGTGTCAAAAAAATGAGCTTGTGATCGGGTATTTATAAACAATGGGCCTAAAACGGGTGAAAAAGGCCAAAATTGCACGAGCTCGAGTGTTGGTCGAGCGCTAGGCGCTCGACCTGATGGTGGTCGAGTGGTCCTCCTTACAGCGCCTTCAGGGCGCTCGAGTGCTTCTTGGTCGAATGATACATTTGGCCGAGTGGTAGGCGCTCGACCACTGTCTGGTCGAGTGGTGCAAGTGGTCGAATGGTGGCGCTCGACCACTGCCTGGTCGAGTGCCCTAGCCTTCCAGTGCAAAACAAGCCTCGACCTCTCTTGCTCGAGCGCCTAGGCGCTCGAGCACCTCCTTCCTTGAGCCAAGTGATACTTTTCCTTGCACGAACTAACACTTTTCGTATTTCTTCAATATCTTCTCATCCGGGCATCCGTTTGAGTCGATTCAAAGTCCTACGAACTCCATTTTTTGCCCTCTATCTATCTATGAGCATCAAAGAGGCAAATTCATCATTTTATGAAAATATTACTCAATTGACTCTAAATACTTATCGAATTCACTCAAAACACGGGCAAAATGAGCTATAAATCATAACAATTTCACGCCTAATCATTATCATAAGGACAATCATATGTTACTGTAAAAGTAAATGTGTGTTACTATTGGAGCAAATATGTGTTACTGGTGGAGGAAATGTGTGTTGATGTTAGAGTAAATATGTGTTACTTCAAATGTGTGTTAATGTTAGAGTAAATGTGTATTACTACAAATATGTGTTACTATTAGAGAAAATGTGTGTTAATGTTAGAGTAAAATATGTGTTACTGCCATGTGTCTTAATATTAGTATAAATGTGTGTTACTACAAATATGTGTTATTATTGGAGCAAATGTATGATAATGTTAGAGTAAATATGTGTTACTCCAAATGTGTGTTAATGTTAAGAGTAAATGTGTGTTACTATAAATATGTGTTACTATTGGAGCAAATGTGTGTTAATGTTAGAGGAAATACTATTGGAACAAAATGTGTTAATGTTAGAGCAAATATATGTATTGTTAGAGTATATGTGTGTTACTGCAAATGTATGTTAATATTGGAGCAAAAGTGTGTTAATGTTAGAACAAACGTATGTTACTATTGGAACAAATGTTTGGTAATGTATGAAACAATAAATCTTGATTTAAAGGGATGAAGAATAAATTAAAAATCGCATATTTATTCTTGTAAAATATATATTTGTTCTTATTATTATTTTAAAGTACAAAAATCTATTTTTAATGACTAGTAACACACATTATGTCCTTCAATAACATGCATCTACCCATATAGTAACACACTATTGGAACAAATGTGTGTTAATGTATGAAACAATAAATCAAGATTTAAAGGGATGAAGAATAAATTAAAAATCACATATTTGTTATTGTAGAAATACATATTTGATCTTATTGTTATTTTAAAGTACAAAAATCTATTTTTTAATGACTAGTAATACACATTACGCCCTTCAGTAACATGCATTTGTCCATATAGTAACACAAACTGGGAGCGAAAATCGTCAAACTTGACTTGCGCGAGATTTAGGAAAAAATCCACCAAACCCGACCTGACCCGGCCAAGATCCTCGAATTTTGGCATGGAGCGACCTGACCCATTTTTTTTTAATATTTGCCTATTTTAGATATATTTCACATATGAAATATTTTACAGTTTTGCAAAAAAAATCACGAACTTTGTAGTCTTTATCAATTACAACATGAACTTTTAAAGTTTGCAATTTGATGCACGAACTAATTTATTACTGCAATTCGATACATGGTGTAAATTTCTGGATATATGTACGCTCACGTGCCAGTCGGAGTTGACACCAAAAATGCGTCACACGCCACGTCAGATGTCAAATCTACAAAAAAAAAATTAATATTTCAAAAAGTTCTTTTATAAAAAAACATTGCTCAAACACGTTTAATAATTAATTATAAAATTTGGTGTTGTCTAGTTTATGTAGGAAAAAATGTCTCACATCATATAACTTTGTACAAATACTATAAACAATATTTTTTTTTACTATCTTCACTCTTATTAAACCGTGTTCGAACCATGCTTTATTAAAAAAAAATTGAATTTTTTTAAAAAATATTTTTTTCTTCGAGATTTGAAATTTGATGTAGCATGTGACGTGTTTTCGGTGGCGGCTTAGGCTACCACGTAGCGTTAGTCAGGGGCGGAGGCTTGTAGAGCCATGCAGGGGCTCCAGCCTCCCCCAAAACATTATGAAAAAATTCTACTAGTATTAATTAAACAATCATTTCATATTGCATATTTTTTATATTTTAGATAATGAAATCTAATTTTTAACGTCAACAAGCCAAACAAATTGGTATATCAATTAAGGAAAATAAATATTATGTGCACTCTTGTACCATCTACCATTAATAATAGTATTAGTTCTTACAATAGTAGTAATAAAATTAGTAATGTACGATATACAAGGTGCACGTAACACTTTGTCTAATTTCAGCTCATTCTTATTATTATTTAGTTCCATCTTTCTAATTCATATTTTCACCCCTGCACTACATAAAAGTTGAGAAAGAAATTTCCTCAATTTTCTTCACAGATTCCATTAATCTCTAATATTAAATTAATTAATGAATTCTCGCTTATAATTTTCAAGGATTTAGATTTTGGTTGTACAAATATTTTTTTTTTTTAAAATACATAACATCTCACTATTTAGTACTCCCTCCGTCCCAAAATTGTTTGCTAATTTACTGTTTACCGCCTTAAACTAAATTGAGTTTAATTAATAATTGTGAATTTGTATGTGCAAAATAATAACATAAGATGTAAGTATACTAGTGTACGGAAGATACTATTGTACAAAATAATATTGTTATATTGTCATTATAGAAATATCAATTGAATAATGGTAGCAGTAGTTTAGGCAAGTAGCAAATAAAATTGGGAAATATTTCGATTTTCTGGGAAATTTACGGGTTTTCGAATTGTCTCGGGAAATTACTGAAAGACTACGAACATGTTTAAATTTTTGCTCTTAGCCCCCGCAAACAAAGTATGCTAGCTCCGCCCCTAGCGTTAGTATTGCCGATAAATTTATATCATGTGTGGAGTATCCCAGAAAATTTACACCATGTATCGGATTGCAATAATAAATTAGTTCGTGTATCAAATTGCAAACTTTAAAAATTCATGTTGTAATTGATAAAGACTATAAAGTTCGTGATTTTTATTGCAATTAACCCTATAAATAAACCATTATAGCCTTGGTATGAACGGAAATATACTAGAGAATAAGGTTTAGGTTTGCAAATGATCAATTTTTTATAGTATATGTTTTAAATTGATAATTTTTTGTAGTACAAATTGCAATTCAATTTGATTAAAAAATCATACGTATTGTAAATTGATAAAAGTTAAACAGTACGAATTGCAATTTTATATTAAAAGTGATAATATGTTCTTAAATTATTAGTTCAGAAAGGTGGGCGCCCTTTCATTTTTAGTGATAGCTAACTTTGCGAGTATCACATATTGAATTTAATATTAAAATGGACAGTCTTATTTAATTAAGTTTCATTTGACATCACCCAAAAATATAGATTTTAATCAATAAGATTAAACAATATTGTATCATATCTAATTTTTATTAGTACTCCTCCGTCCCCGAGCTTTCTTCGCATTCTTTTTTTTTAATGATTTAAGAAAGTTTATTTATTTATTTATATATGGTGGACTACATGTTGACTTTTGAGATAAAATAATGAATATTGTTGAAAAGTGAATTGAATGAGTGACACTTTTGGTAATATTATGTGAATTTGAAGGTTAAAATTTATGTATAGTAAAGTGTTATTTTTGCAATTTATGGAATGAGAAATTTAGTGGATGACGGCTCGAAAAGAAAACTGCTATGTTTACTCAGGGACGGAGGAAGTAATATATATTAATTCCAATGTATTAATTCATTAAAAATAATTAATTATATTACAAATTTTTGGATTAAAAAATTAAATTTATGTGAAATTTATTATTATTATTATTATTATTATTGTAAAAAATGAATCTTATTCTTTAAATTATTTAAATACTATGTATAAATACCATCAAGTATTTAAAAGAATGGGGAGAGAAAGCTTTAAACAAATTAGATAAGAGGGAAAGGAGCATTCAAAAGAGAAAGGAGTATTAAAAAATAATTGAGAGGTAATTGCAGACTTGCCATTTATTGTAAAACGTAAAATGCACATGAAAGAGATACATTTATATATAGTCACATATGCCACTTTGACGAACCAACTATATAAGAGGGCATTTTCGTCCCCTTAACTTATGCACACAATTTCCATATCATTGGAGGCTTGGATTAGCACATGGGCCCCATCTCAAGACCTTCCAAAATAGTAATTACACTTTATAAAAATCCAAACAATTATTTATGGCCACAATTAAACCCTAGCACTCGGGTGTGAGCCTACGGTCACGTTTTGCATCACTGCAATAATCATAAAATTTGTAATACTTTTGGACCCACGCCAGCACCGCGTACTGCTGGCGGCTCAGCCCAGCGCCGCCGTACGGAGAACCGGAAGCGGGGCGGCAGGAGGCGCGGCGGTAGGCGTTGCAACCACCGATCTTGAAGTTGGTGTACTTTCCGACAAAGGGTTGGTATTTATAGTCAGCTTTGTATTTTCCATTTTCTGTGGCCCATGTGGAGGCATCCCATATTGATCCGTAGACCCACATGGGCCTTTGTGGAAAAGTGGCGTCGCTTTTCTTCGGGTACCTTCTAATTGGCACATCGTCTACGAAAAATCTGCAATTTTTCACATATTAATTCAAGACTCTATTATTATTGGAAATATTTTATGGGTTTTTTTGCCTCTTTATTCCTCTATTATTGTTGTATTTTGTCTCTTGTTATAGAGACGTTTTTGCATGTATTATATTTTTCACGTGACGTTCGATCATATATAGCCCATTGTCATATTCATATCACCTAAAGCTATCACTTTGAATAAAGTGGAATTGACTTAATTAAGAATGTTTACCATAGCTTTGGCATTTGCAAAAAAAGAACATTATATTTGGTATGTAAATTAAGGAATATTCTTTTTTTAATTTATGCAAATACAGATCATGTTGACCTGAATTTACAGGGATCAAAGTTTGAATATTTTCAGTCCCGAATTAAAATCACCTGCGCTTCAAAACCGATTTGAGCAAATTTGGACCAATTTGGCCTACATTTATATAAATTTAAAAAAAATTATAACATAACTAAGAGTAAGTTTCATGTGAAACTTGTTCATAGTATGATATTGATATCATTAGATGCATTCACTGTTACTATAACAATTTACAATAATTTCAATTTGCAAGTTTAGTGGTATACATCTAATTATATACTACGTAGGAGAATTTGTGCATAATTAATGTTGTTTTGCAACCCCAAATTGGTTATCTGCATATGCGAGAGAGAAATAAGTTTGGACTCACATGATCTCACTTGGATTCCAAAGAATTGCATAATTGTGAAAATCTTTGGTGGGATCGAACCAAAGATGAATTTTCATCTCACGGCCGATGATATTACCATCGCCACTCCCTCGGATATAAACATTAGTTTGAAGGACATAAGGTTTCCCAAATGTGGTCCCCAGAAATTCAATATCAATCTCGTCATGGTACCCTGGATGAGCTTCCGCGTTTGAAAGCTGCATCTCATTTTCAATTATTTTCATTAAAATATTAAAATTTCTAAAAATGAAAAACATATAATTTATTAATTTCTTACATAAAAGGATGTAATAACTCCAGCAGTATAGCCAGGTTGGAGCTTGATAGCAGCCCCAAAATAACCAGATGAATAGGGATTCAGCGATTTGAACCCGCTCCCTGCCAAAAAAAATAATACATAAAATATTTTTTTTATAAAAATAATCATATTTGGCATGTAGTTATAGCCCAAAGAATATAGTCTCTATCACTATTATTGAGTACTGATATCTCACCTAAAAGCTTATATTATGAGAAATTAGACAAATCTTGATATTCAAAAATATTCTTCACAATAAATATGTAAGTTTTTTTACAAAAGGTTCATATTCATAACTAAGGGGTAGTAATTATAGGACAAATACATTTTAGATCATTATATTTAATTCGACACATTTAGGCTCGTATATTTTAGTTTCTTACCTTTAGGGATATTTCAAGTTGACATATTAAGACCATTATATTTTAATATTCACACATTTAGGTCAAACACGCGAACAACTTGTGACATTTTAACCGCCAATTTGTCCTAAATTAATGTGCGAAAATTAAAATATAATGGCTTAAATATATCAACCCACATACATTATATTCTACAATTACTACCCTATGTTAAAAAAAAAAAAAATACCATCGTGATGTCATATATTCAAGGGTATTTTAATAAAAACAAGATATATACTTCCTCTATTTCTATTTAATTGTCCCGTTTTATCAAAAATGGCATTTCTCTTTTTTTATCACTGCATCAATCCCTGTGCAAATTTAATTACCTTAATATCAATTTACTATGGATGTATATAACATTCTTTTGATACTTAGATAATGAGAAAATTGTTACGTGTGATGGATAAAATGAAATAGATAAATAAAAGGGGAGAGGGGGGAATGATGGAAGATATGTAGGAAAAGTATTAATCAAAATTACCAGAGGATTTATCGAGCCAGATAGTGAGTGTGCCTTGGTCTAGTCGTTGATGCTGAGAACCCCAAAGATTTCTGTAGCCTTGGTTGAACCCTATGGACCCAACTCTAGTGCTGGGGTAGAACCCTGGTGCAGGTGGACCAGCATTATTTGTGAAAGGGAACATGAAAAGGAAGAGCAGGGAAAGAAGAAGAGCCATGTGCGAAACACTATGGATATATGAATGAATGTTTGCTACCTCTAATTATTAATTGTGTATGGAAATGTGAGCTACCATGGTTTAAATAGCCAAAGATTATGAGGGCCCACTTGCCAAAATATAGTGATAAGGAAGTCGATGCATGCACTAAAGAGAGGAGAGAGAAAGAGATCGGTTGGTAATTGCATGCAACAAGAAACGTATATTTGGGGTCCTATTCTTGGAAGTTTTTTTTTTTTTTTTCTTATTATGGTTTATCCTATTTTTCTTTTCATATTATTATGGTTTTTTAATGGGGTCATATATATTCTTGGCAGTTTTCTTTTTCTAATTATGGTTACGCTTTTTTTTTTTCATTTTTTTGGTTTTCTTATGAGATAGGTTAGCTTGTTAGTTAGGGTATCTCATTTTTTGGAAATAACATTACTTCTTTTTAGTTGAAATCTTCTGTTGAATTAACATGTGATATGATGCTTTATAATGTTGCATTTCATGAATTTCACATTTTATGTTAATTAGCAACGCGTTACACATACTAGCTCTGTTTCGTATTAATTGTCTTTTTAACAATTAAAAAAAAACCTTAAAATTTAGATTTACTTAATTATTTTCAATCATTTTGTCTCTCTATAATCTTCCCTCCTGTAATATGTGAAAAACATGAGAAATAAATAAAAAATAAAAACTTATAGAAGAAATGAGAAAAAAAAAAAGATAAAACGATGAATAATTACGAATAAAACTGAAAGGTGTACGGATGCCCAAGATTGGGTAAAATTAACTCTTTATTTTGAGCCATTACCGACGTTGACTTATTGAACAAGGCAAAAAAAAAAAAAAAAAAATTGATGGCCGTCCTCGATCCCCTTTTCTTTTATTTTTATCGGTAAATGTTAGTTGATAAAAGTTAGATTAGTTCACCAAGCTCTCAAATACTAAAAAAAAAAATTTTCAAGCCACCTTATAACTCCCATAATTAGTTCCCAGAGAGAATCGAACCCGGGTCACTCACTAGAGTGAGGAACCCGGTGGCCTTTATCTAGTGTATTTAATTTTAGATTTATATTTTCTTAAATTTCAAAATGTTTTCTACGTAATAAATCAAAGTACTTTCCAGTTTCCACGAAGATATCATTGAAGTATTAACAAGCATATATTTCAGATTTGATACTTAGTCAAAGGGATTTAAACTAAATTCGTCCTCTATCTTTTCACCTTTATCAAAATGGTCTCCTATTTATTTGCTTTATCAAATTAGTCCTGTATCTATTCAGTTTTTGTCAAAATGATCCTAATTGGCCTAAAAATGTACAAAACCTCACCATTTTGGTCCTATATTTATTTTCTTTACCAATTTAGTCTCGTGTTAATTCACATTTCTCCAATTAGGTCCTAATTGAACGCATAAAGCACAAAATTTCACATTTTTAGTCATGCGCACTAGTTTTTTTGGGGGAAGCCTATGATGTGTTTTTTCTTTCAATGTGGCACGCTAGGTGGCCATCTTTGCCAAATAAAAAAAAACTTAAAATAAAATACAAAAAATCAATTAGGACCATATTTCACCAAATTAGGACCAATTTGGCGAAACTTGAAAAAATATAGGACTAAATTGATAAAGCAAATAAATAGAGGATCATTTAGATAAAGGTGAAAATATAGAGGACGGAATTGGTTTAAATCCCCTTGGTCAAATGTTAGTATTTAATATGTCTCAAAAAAATGTTAGTATTTAATATAACTATAATTTTTATCCACACAATTTATTTAAAGTCCAAATTATTTTATGGGCGGGCTTCTTGTCTGTGTGCCAATATTGAACTTAGAAGATTTTTTATACACATACGTCTTTCTTCGTTTATTAAATAACACTTTGACTATCTTTGGACAAAAGAGATTTACGATGGGTTACGTTTGCTTTACAACGAGTGAATTTTGACGGTTCAATTGGTGGTTATTATTTGCACATGTCTAGTAATAAGTAATAACCAGATCCGATGAGGCAATAAAATTTTCTTTTGGAGTAAACTTGTGGCAGTTTGCCATTTCTGTTCTTCAATAAATTAAAATTACACGCAATCTTTTCTTTGAATTCAAGACATAAACTGCAAAGTCATAGAATACGTCGATGATCATCAAGTCGACTCATTGATATTTGTACACAAAAAGGTGGGGTTTAATACCGAAATTCGGTAGAGTATATATAGTGTAAAACTTGTTCATGCATAAACCATTTGCAATATATTTTAATTGAACAACTCATACTTTTTAGTGAAAATAACTAACACCTTTAAGTAAAACAACTCATATATACTCCTCGTACCCTTAAATTTATACACGATCAAATTAATTTGTACCCTCCATGACTAATATTTTTAATAGAACAACTCATATCCTTTAAAAAGATTTATATGAACTAGTGTCACCATACTTTGTCATTTCGGTAAACCGCATTTATCGACAAGGATGAGCATATTCATAATTATACGGTGTTTCAATTTATTCGAACCATCATTTGCTCTTTAAAAAAAAAAAAAAAAAAAAAAGCCTGAAAATATCAAAAAGTAGCGGTATTTTGATATATCAGTAAAAAAAATATGTTTACTGTTACAAAATGAACATCAATGTCCTATTTAAATTTTGATATAAAATGATATACCAAAATTTTGGTGTGGACCCATATTTATCGATACTATTTAAACATTCGGCATATCAAAACTTCAGTACAATATAAATGATATCAAATTACGTAATTAATTTTTCCATATACCAAATTTCAATATATTGAAAGTTTTGATATTGTAACCGTACAAAAAAATTCATAACAAATTTTTTGATACATTTGCGTACATTCGGTATATCATGCCTTAGGAAATTGATAATTTATATCGTTTTTGAGCTAGATTTTTTTATTTGGCTTGGCCTAGCCAATACTAATATATACCTATCAATAATTTATAGTTTTAACTTGTAAACGTTAATAATTTGTTGCAGTTACCACGCTTATGATGTTGATACGTTAATTTATAGTTTTATTTTTTAAATAATTGCACAAATATAACTCTATTTTTATTTAGGGAAAGAAAAAAAAAATTATTGCTACCAAAAATTTGGGTATAACCGTATAAGTTATACCCAACAGAACTACAAATGAGTAAACACAGAACAAATAAAGAAAACAAACACCAGGACAATAATGCAGAACAAATAAAGTAAATGATTGCACAATTTTAAGTACTTTATTATATTCTTTTCAGTTTGGTCTGTAATATAATAAAGAATCATTCTGCAGTTTCAGGACTCCAGCCATAGTTTAATTAGTGGTTTCTTGTTTGGGAGGGCGGAGAGAGAAGCTTCTATCGTATGAAGTGCAAAATTACTAATTTGGTCAATTTTGAGAAAGTAGTGCTAACGACTTGTAAAAAACCTTGTAAAGTACTGCAGTTAATTTAATTAATAACTTACAAATAGACTATCAGTTATGTATCCAAAAACTTCCTTGCGCCGTGACACCTTATAATGGGTGCAATTTTGATTTAATTTAGTGGGTCATAGGACCCAAAAAAAATAAAAAAAAAGGAAAACATGAAGAGTATTATTTCATGTAAAAATTATTAGTTCATTTAAATAAAAGTATTAGTTTGTATGTCGAATAATATTAGTACATTTCGTTACAAATTGCTTCTACAAAAAAGGAAAAATTATGTTTGCATGCATGGTTGAAAATTTATTAATCAAAGTTACATCAATTACACTATACAGTTGATGCGATGAAATAACTCTTTAATCCTTATCAATTTATAAAATTTAGAGTAGGTCTGGTATGAGACCGTCTCATGGCATGAGACAATGAGAATGAGTGTAACTAGGGCATTGACTCATTAACACTTTGGTAGGAGTAGGTGTTAATTTGTATGATCTCATGCCATGAGACGGTCTCATACAAGTTTTTGCCTAAAATTTATAAGTTGAGTACAAAACGACTACTAGTAGATGCTAGTATTAGTTGATCATATCGTTACTAAAAATATTAATTAATAAAGAAATGAGAACGAAACACTAAGATATATTCCAATAGTTTTCAAATGGTGTTGTATTCTCTTATTTTCAAAATAATCACATGCGGCAAAAAATTTCTATTCCACTTTAGTGTTTTAGAGATGTAATATTTTGGTGCACAAATTATTTCATTAATAGTAAGAGATATAAATACAATATCTTGAGTAGGCACCTAATAATTATAAATTAAATCAAATATTATATACAAGGAAAATAATAAACTACATAATTTGAAAAGCATTTTCGAGATCTTAACTAAGGTGGACGCATATCTTCTATAGTATTCTAGAGATCTTTATTATTTTTAGAGGACTGAGAAATAAGAGAGTTACCCAAGTAGATGATGAAAGCCAAGGTGGAGAATCGATCATATGGGTTGCCGCTTGCCAGCCCAATCAAAGTCAGAAAAAGTCGTGAGAGTAGGAGATGTAGGACTATAAAGTAGTAAACCATTAAAAATTGTATGCTTGAGATAACAAAGGACTCTTTTGACAGCTGTGAGATGAGTGGTAGTCGGATGATGCAGAATTGGGAGAGTTTACCTAAGGAAAATGAAGGCACCTACAATCTGACGATACTCATGAGCACCGGTTGGAGGTGAACCATCAATGAGGCATACATAGATATAGGAGCGGTCACATCTTTTGCATCTAGTAAGTCATAAATATATTTGTGTTTGTTTAGGAAAAAAGAGTTTAAAACACAAACAACTCAACACCTAAAAAATAGCTTAGGGAACCGAGGTTTATGATAGAGAATTGAGTTGACAAGATCATCGACATAAACGAAAAAAAATATAGAGTTATATTATTTTTGGTATAGGAGAATAGATAAGTGTCAGAATGGGAGTTTGTGAAATCAATTTGGACACTTATACAATTAAATGCATAAAGATGAATAAATAAAAATCTTTATATGTATTCTAAACCAATAGATTTACATAAAAAAAAAAAACAAAAAAAAAATGGTGAAAACATTTATATAAACAAATTAGAAACGCAAGGAACTTAATTAGATAAAAAAAAACTATAAAAATAATTGACTCAATTTGGATACATATACAATTAAATGCATAAAAATGAGCAAATGAAACACATGTTTGAGTGGAGCACGGCTCCTCCGGACGCCTGGAGGACGGCGGTTCGATTCCTCTTCTTTGCATATATGAGGTAATATTAATTTAATATCAGTTATTTTCATCGTTGTTGCGACGGATGTAAAAAAATCCATCGTTAAAATTAGTTATGCCTATTTTAGTGACGTGTCAAGTTCCATCTCAAGCCCGTCGCAAAACCTGTTTTGAGACTAGAAAAATCCATCTCAAATTTTGTCTTAAAACATGATTTTTTTTTATTTTTTTATTTTTGTAATGTTCATAGTTTTATTTTCCAACAATTCCAAACTCTTAAAGGCATACTTGATATGTCTGGATGGAATAACGACTGAATAAAATAAACTCATGAAGGAAGTGAATGTCTGAATGGAATGATATGAGAATATGATCATTCCTATGATTGGTATGGAGTAGGAATGAAATGTACATATATAATGTGTGTAGCAATTTAAAATTATTAATATTAAAAATTGTTGGAATAAGTATTTAATAACAATGTTAATATTGATTGTTAGAATTTTTATATATATTCGTAATAAAAAAATTATTGATGATTTTTTATTATTATATATTTTTAATAATATTTATAATTATAAAAAGAATAGTTGAATTTTATTAAATTATTATTTATTATTATTGGAATTATTATTTAATATAGCTTTTATTATTGATTTTTGTAATTATTACATATTTTTTTATTATTATTATTTATTTTATCATTATTTTAGAATATTTTTATAATCAAATATTACTATTTATACTATTAAATAATAATAATTATTATAATATTTTTATTATTTGTATTTTTATTTTTATTCATATATAAGTAATAACTATTAATTATTACTTATATTCTAGAAATATAATATTATTGTTGAACATATTATATTATTATTTTTATTATTAAATTTATTATATTAATATTATATTATTATTGTTATTGAAATCGGTTATTATTATATATTTTTATTACTACTTATAATTTTATTAAGTGTAATTATTTTATTGATATTTTTATTATTAAGTATTAATAATAATAATAATATTATTGTTGATTGTTGGGATTAGAAGATAATATTATTATCTATAAATATATAATACAACTATGTATTTCTTTTATAGTTTTGGACGGGAGAATGTCTTATCCGTTGATCTTTTTTCTGATTTTGATCTGTGTCGTTGATTCGTTGTTATGGTAGAAAAATTTTGTCATTAATCCCTTGATTTCGGTTACCAAGCCCTGTATTGCCTATATATTAGTGTTGTTTCTATTCGAATTCAGTCATTCTCTCTGCGTCTTCGCAATTTGTTTCATGAAATCATTTTTGAACGTGATTGATCAATGTTTTGTCGTTTGTTGCTTCTGTAATTGTTTTATGTTATTGTGTAGGTAGGATAGTCTGTGTTGTTGTGACCGTTTCTATACTAGGTCAGCTCCGGCCCCGCTAAAGGAAACCACGTCACTACTTCCGACCGGCAGGCGCCCATAAGGGGTGGCATAAAGCTAAAAATCCGACCGCCGGCCACCCTCGACCCGGGCTCGGAACGGCTAATTCCGGGCGTCTCCGCTCTCCCAAATACCGGCACCAATCGCCGCCCGGAAAGGCATTCTCACCGTGCACGACCTCCAGCTTTGCGCCCGGCCGCCAAGACCAGGGTACTCCCGGCCTCCGGCCGCACTAACCCGAAAAGTTCCCAAGAACACGTGACAAGATCAGGCAGAATCATCCTAGATTAGGTAAAGGGCCGTCTCCGTACGAGACAACAGAGAGGATCTTCCCTCCAAATAAGGAAACGTCTCAGAGAATCGTCCTTTTAAAACACGTGTCAACACGCTAGTGGCCGGCCTCCTGTCAATTGGGACGAACGGGCTCCTGCACTCCTCCAAGGACTCCAGTCATTAAATGCGGTTGTCCCCCACGGAGGTCGAAAAAGATGAGAATACCCCTGTAGAAGAAAACTATATATAGGACAATCCTTGTACCAAAATAACAAGTTCACTTTCAATAGAAAAAGCTATACAAGCATTCAAGTCCAAGGACTAAGAACCCCTGACAAATCTTTATGTTCTTGCATTTATTTCTCATCATCATCTCTCATAAATACTAGCATTATTGGAGCATCCAATCCATATTTCCTTTGATGTTTTTATCTAATCTTGCACATTGTCATTAATTTCCAGCACCTATTTTTAGATAAACAACATGTGTTATCGAGTTGTGTTGTTGCGTTTTGAGCTTTGTATTTCATTTGTATTTTTAGTATGGGATGTGATGTGAAATTTCAATGGAATTTCGATCTGTTTTGTTCCAGACAAGATTGCAATCGATTCTCCGTGATCTAATGAAATCTCAACTGATTGAGTTTTTCGTTCACCGTGATGTCGTCGGTTTATTATTATTTTATTTTTTTAAGAAACCCCCACCTTTGAATTTTTTTAGAGAATCCAATTGTATAGGTGGTTGTGTGTTTGAATTGGTCAGTTTGTATGGCTATCGATCGATGTATAGAATAGTTAGTGATAGGTGAAATGTTTAAACACGCATCATTGTATTTCGACTTTGTTGTCTTTTTTATTTATCTATTAATTAATAAATATGGTGTTTTGGAATATAATAATACGATGTATTTCCTTAATCCTTACTTGCGTTGTGATCCGTTTCATCAATGCGTGCACTATTTATAGTGGTTTTTGGGCCTGTTTCATTTTCTAGGTTATTATTTTCAATGTCGTTTTTTCCTCTAAAGAAATATTATAAATTTATTATCTCAGAATATGTACACTGCCAGTTTAGAAATATAAAGTCATGGCGGGATAGCTATAAAAATTAACAGACAAGTTATATTGGTATAATATCAATTTTACCGGTTTGTTAATTGTACAAATTGTGGAAGATGGAATTATTATGATATAATAGTATTAGTATACCATCATTATATGGTATACTTATTATTTTCAATGCAAAAGGATAAAGTTAAAAAAAGTTCGTGAATGAAATATATGGAAGAATATTGTATACATCTATTCTATAGTTTTATTTTCTTTCTCCAAACTGTATAAGTTGTTGGTAGTATTAAATTATTTCTAGAGAGTATTTTTTTGGTGAAATCACAAAAAATCGTGTTAATTGTTATTTGAATATATTGTGAATTTTACAGGTTATGAATCCTCGTGCTTACCCATTTTTTCTATTTGTATTAACCATGTAATTTTATTTTAGCACGAATTTTGCAGTTATTTTAGTGTTTCAGTTATTGATGATGTATCAATTGTAATACTCCGTCCCGTTTTATACCTTTTATTTTTCCTAAAAACCCTATATTATATTATTTTCTTAATTCTTTTAATTTTATTATTTTTGTGTGATAATGTGTAATTTAAATATATACCCTTTTATAAATTCCTAAATTCGAAGAAAGTAATCAAATCTTTCAAACGAATAAAGGACCACGAGAAATTAAATATTCAAGGGTTTAAAATTAGGATTTCGATCCGTATAATTTATTGAGAATAATTAAAATACTTTAAAATATTATTCGAATTTTAAAATTGTATTAATTCTCAAATTGAGATTAAAACCGTGAACCAAACGATCTCTAAACCGTTTCAAACGGGAACGAAAATAGCAGAATTAAAGGGGATTAATCCTAAACCACATAAATTACTTTCTTTTTGAATTAAATTAATTAAAGTATTAATCTCACCCACATATTTATTCCTTCCTTTAAAATTAATCAATTAAGAAATTAAATTTCAATAAATATCTCCTTTCTCTCTCTTATCCCCAAAACCGCGTGCGTATTCATCCCTTCCCAGAAATCAATTTCCCCAAAATTTCACTCATCTCTCTCTTCTTCAGCCAAGCCGCGCATCCGCCCTCCGCCTCTCGCCAAACACCGTCGCCCAATCCTCCGCCTCCTTCCTCCGTCGGGCCGCCGTACCCAGGCCATCGCAGCCTCCTCGCTCCTGCCTCGGCCGCTTCGCTCCCAGCGCCACCGCCCGCAACGCCCGTCGCCTCCAGCCGCGATGCCCTCCCACCGATCGAAGCCGCCATCAATTGCCGCCACTCCCTTCTTCGATCGACGCCAACAGCGCCGCCGCCGCAACTCAACCGTCGCGCCACCATCAACCGCCTCCAGCTTCTAGTCGCTGCAGCCCTTGGCCTCCCCCTTTTCTTTTTCCGGCGACAACGCCGCCTCAGCGCCCATCGCAGCGCCGCCCTTCGCCGTCGCTCGACCACCGAGCGCCGCTTCCTCCCAACGCTGCTTGTCATCCGTCCTTTACTCTTGGAGTGAGTCCCGTTATCGTCCTTTTCTGAATTCATTTAATTTAACAGCTTAATTCGATTAATTTCTCCCGAAATAAACACTCATGTTTTGCCCCTTTTTGTGTTGATCGAGACACCGGCATCATCTCCGCCTTCCCGTTAAAATGCCCAGAGGAAGAACCGCTGCCCGTTTGATTTTGGAAGAACCAAAACGACGCCGTTAGGCCGACGAAATTATCTGACGAGCCGCCAATCGAACGCCGTTAGGCTGCCCGATTTGGGACTCGTAAGATTTCTAGTTTTCCCCCTTTTTCTCTTGTAATTTCTGGTTTGGGAATAAGGTTGTTCAAGCAGTGTGATACGAATTTTGGTTGTTGATGGTTCAAAACAGTGGATATGGTTGTTTAGTGTTAGTTGTTTTAATTGTTTAGTATTGTTGTTTTAGTTGGAGGGTATTATTGAATGGATGAATTAGTTTGGTTTGGTTAGCTGATGATATGGTGATGAAATTAGTTGTTAGTAATATTAGTTGAGTTTTTGGAGACAAAGGGAAACTCGTCTTCCCCTTGTGCGACTGTTAGAGAATTGGGAACAAAAAGATAAGTCGTTTAATATTCCAAATTAATAACAAATGAAAAGGAGTATTTTTGGGAAAAATTAATATAATTCTTTTGTTTTAGAAGTATTACAAACCAACTTTAGAAGTATTATTAATATTATAAAAGAAGAATACCTTTTTATAAACTATATTAGTTTATAATATAAATTTCTTAGAAAAATCAAGTTATTAATAAGTTTTAATAAGAGGTTTTTATAAAATATAAATTCTTATACTTTTAATTTTATAAAAGGCTCTTGTTAAGGACATCACTGAAATTAGTAAATACACCCCCCAATACACCTCCTTTTGAAAAGGGGTGTACTTATCAATTAGAAATCAATCTTTAGGAGTTTTAGCTTTCGATAAGTTTTCTAAAGACAACGACCTCCTCGATTCTCGTACCTCAAACTCTCAAGTTTTCCTAAACGTTTTCAAAGGTCAACTTTTAATTAAATATTTTCCTACTAGGATTCGGTACTAGTTGGAACGCACACGAGGTTTCCGACCATCTATTTGTACATCATTCACGGGACCCGGAGCAAACAGGTGGGTGATGATCTGTTGATTGATCTGCTTATAATACGTTATGCTGGTATACTCTGAACTCGACTAAATCAATCTAAAACAACTAATCCAACATAAATGTACACCCTATTATATAAGTGTGTGAGCTATACGATATTATTATATATATACCTTATATGGATTGTTGTGTTTGTCTAATTATATAAATCGTTTATGACTGCATGGTAATAAGGACACTTGTGAGCATGAATCTTTTGAGTATGAATTATGTGTATTTCTCCCCATGTTTTGAAATGATAGTTTTTGTGAGAAAAGGAAGGCTGGTATTATTCCTGCGGAATGACGCGTATGGCCATGAGTGACAATAAGTCAGATTCATGGTCACTGGTACTTATTCTTGCGGAATGACGCGTATGGCCATGAGTGACAATAAGTCAGATTCATGGTCACTGGTAACTATTTTGTGGAATGACACGTACGGTCATGAGTGATAGTAGATCAGATTCATGGTCGCTGACATTATTTATGATAATTTGGAAGAGAATTACAATATGTGGAAAATGGTTTTGGCAGATTGAGCCGTTACTTGAAAATGACTTTGGGCTTTGCCCCTTAACGTGAACCAACTTGTGATATATCAATTATGTGAATGTGAAACCTGTCATGCCCAATTATTTATTACATGAACTTGTTACTTCTGTGATATATTTTCGTATTATTATGTCAATTGCTTAAATGAACTAAATACTTTATTAATGAGTATAATTTAATATATTTCGGATTACCAATCCCATGACGTTGTAAATCACCCATACGTGAGAATTCAAATCTCACGCCCCCTTTTTACAACCCTTGCAGATTATGAGTTCGTGGAGCAAGGACAATAATAGAGACGACACGGAGTTCCCCACTTAAATAAAATGATACTATTGATAATAAACTTTATGTATGTGTGTGAGATATATTATAAATATTATTCTACTCATTTCTTCCGCTGCATAAAACTCATATCTCTGATTTTATTATTCCTTTTTATATCAAAAATTTTATAGTTCGAATTTTAGTTACAAGTGGCACCTCGAATCTGAGATATTTTATGTGTTTCGGATTCGGGGCGTTACATCAATGGAATTAACCTATATATATATTAGGCGATGTTTCGCGAATTTTGGTGAATTAGGAACTTTTCTTTAAAAAGATTCCGTTTATTTTGGTTATATGTGGCGATATTTCTTTTTTCCTTTGACATCCATTGCAATGGAATGACAGAAACCCTAAATGAAGTGCATATCTATAATAGCTATCATTCATAAGATATTTCTTCGTGTAGTTTGGTGTAGTGGTTTTGACGTGTAGATTTTTCATTTTTACCCCACATTTTAGTTCTTCTATTATATGTGTTTGTTAATCATGGCATAATGGTTTTTATTTAATCAATTAGATTTGATCAAATTTGTCGGAGTAACTAATTCCCTTACAATAACATTTTACAAAATAAGAAGAATTCGTGGTCAATGTCAGTTTTAGACTTAAATGTATGTTTGGTTTATTCAGTTTTTATTTTTCAATTTTAAAATAGTATTTATACATGACTAATGGTTCAAATTTCTTTTAAATCTTTCATGATCGAAAAATATCCTAATTATAATATATGTTAATAATTTTCAAGTATACAGTGAGGTTCGGTTATACGTACGAATTTATTAGTTGACCAAGTAAATCAAAATTATACGTGCTTTTCGTTGACCGAATCAAAGTATAAAAAATTTATTGTTAGCCTTTAATTTTAGTATTAATTATATCATAATTATACATAGCACACAATTAAATGAATTTTGATAATATCTTTGTGGAGTATATTAATTTCTAAAACTTCTATGCTTAAAATATTATTTATGTATTTCCAAAGTTGACCACCTCTAAAATTATATTGCATATACTAAGTTATCTAATTTTTCATACTTAAGAATAAGAATTAATTATAAATATATATGTTCTATTTTTGCTGGTGTCGTGGTACCATTAATATTCTTTTGATTGTTTTGGTTCACTTACTACTTGGGTTTAGTGTTTAAACAAATTAGTGTTAACTATTATTAATATATACATTATTTAAAATAGTATATTCATAATCACAATCTTTATTTTAAATTTTTTAATAAACTATAGTCAAATAATACCAAAATTCAAGCTAATAATGTGAAATGTGTATTTTAGTGTTTGTGTCTATATCAATCATGACAATATAATGTCCTCAGATAAAAAGATTCTATTTATGAATATTTTTTTAATATATTGATTATAAAACATAAGTATTTATTTCTATGTGATAAATATTGGAGTAGAACGAAGGACTTATTCGAGACATAGTTGGAGATGGCTACAAGTTTTGAAGGTTAAACTTTTTCGTGGATAAAACACACAGGAATCAAGTCGCTCATTTGCTAGCATGTTATATTATTTTTATTTTGATCCTTTATTTTTTTCTACTATTGTAACAGGTCTATATATCAACATACAATTCCTAAATTCTTCAACAAAAACGAGAATATTGGCAGGCCTAATTCTAAAAAAAACAAAATTATATATAATTTTAGATAACTTGGTTAAGTGAATTTGCATTAAAAAAACTTCAACTATGTTGCTTTCTTGAAGATTGCACAAATTTTTGCTATTTAGATGGAAATAAAGAATCATTTTAGTAGTTTGATATAATTAAGATGCAAATGGAAAGATATCTTGAACGTGCCCATTATATTGATTTCTTATCTACTCTTGAAATTATTTATTTATAACTGAGATTTAGGGAGATGATTCAACCTCTTACTTGAGGTCGTAGATTATTTGTTATCTTTTCTCACGAATGGTAAGTTTTATAAATTAAATGAATATTTTAGATATTTTAAGTATTTCAAGTGGAAACAGTGTTTATGATCAATTATGATAGATATTCTATATAGAATATCTCCAAAACATAAGCAAATTTTTATGGAATGAAATGATTTAAATTAATATTTTCGAAATGATATGAGACAATTATGGAGTAATTGTGGTTCATAAAAAATATTTCAAGGTTTGATATATAATACTGATTTTCTTTATAATTGATGATCGTTGACATTTGTGTATTTGAGTTAGATTAAAAGATAAGGTAAAATGTGAGTGACATTTTTTGTGGAATTTAATATTATTGGTAAAAGGTATTTTAGAGAAAATAATGACGTGAAATATCAATAATGGTAATAGTCTTTAAAAATAATTAAAATTATTTCTTTTTAACATAGTCAACATTTCCGTCTGCATGATCGAAAACGACGCCGTTTCAAGCTTCCGACAAATTTTGGGACGAAAGTTGTACAAATAATACAACGCTAAACCAGTAAAAAAAATTGCAAAAGTAATCCTGAAAATTAATTTAGCATCGAACTTAAAATTATTACATTTAAATTACTTTATTGACTTCATAAAAAATAAATGATGAAATTCGTGTAGTGCGTGACCACCGTACATGGACATCATTCATCTTTAGGTTTCAACATATAGATTTGTTTTAATATTAGGGTTTCATAAAACCAAATTTAAAATAATTAATCTATAATAAATATTTAGTTTTTGTGTAACATACTAACTATCAGATTGTTAAAAAAAAAAATTTTAATTTTAAATCTCTACATGGCTATTATCATACTTTATATTAGATTTTTCTAGGTAATTAATGCATTTTTTTTTAAAAGATCATTGATTTGACTTTGATGCAAGACTTGGTGCATAAGTTGTTGGATGAAATCAAAGCACATCTATGGAGTTTGAATCGTGGAGAGAGAGTTGAGATGTTCGAATTTCATATTTGAAGATTGGTCAACCCAAAGAACCGTTCTATGATGTTAAAATATTATGATGGCTTTGTTGTTGTCTTGGTTTTTGATGTTCATAAATTTCATTTTGTGAGTCATAAATTATACTCTATTGTTAACATTTGTAATTTGGAAGGGTATGTCTTATACCCCAAATGCAATATTATTTTCTTTCTGACCAAATCTTCCATCTACTCTATATTTAATCCTTAGAAATAATGAGTAGTATAATATTTTTACTCCCAAATAATTATCACCCTCCAACCTCATTCCCATTATAGCCACCAACCATACTCACAACCCCACATTTCTACTCCAACTTGGAAATAAAACTGATTAACATCTTTCCACAATAGTATCTATTAAGCAAAGTGACTGAGAATTGTTAATATATATATATATATATATATATTTTGTTGATAGGCGAGCAGGATCATCATTTGGGCGACCAGGATTAGCGCAAATTACACAAAGTTTAAGTTGGAATTAACACATGATTCACCCAAGACATCCGGCGAGCAAAACCTACTTGCAATCAAGGCACACAGGCGAACAAAATCAGATCAAAAGCCACATGATGAGCTCAAACGGCATCCTGCCGATCAGATCCAACCACAACGCCAAAATAACAATTAAACAAGAGAAAAGACCATCAGAATCAGACTAAAGACTCCTCAAGGACAAGTTCAAAATGACGAACAGCTCTAGACAGCGAGCAAGTCCAATAGATAAGGATAGAATTTAGTTAAGATAAGGTCAAATTAGTCAAAGGACAGGTGTCGAGCATGCAGACTTGGTCGGCCAAAGGTCGTGCCACCTCCTGCTGGGCAAAAGTCTATAAATACTTAGATTTTTTTCAGCAAATAAAAAACAAGCACAAATTTTTACACACGTCCAAACTTCGATTACGAATCTAAAGCAGCTCGATTAACTTACAATCGAACTTAAACACGTAAGCTTTCATACGATTCTAATCCACTTAAACCCGAAAATCCGTATTCACTAATTACGTTAGTGATCAATCACACGTAATTGTTTGATGATCAATTAACCATCTAAAACAGCCATTAATCTTCAAGATTAGAACTGATCGTCAACAAATTGGCGCTAGAAGGAGGGTTCGAACCTCCGTTTCATTGAATACAAAGAGATTACCCCAGAATTGAAGAACGAGTTTGAGTTTTTGAAGAAAACAACTCAGGAACATCAAGAATAACACTTGATATTCACTGTGAAAATGCCTCAATCAAGGGAGACACAACGTTCTCAACATATAACCCGGGATTCGCACTCTCGAATGTCCCAAGCTGGTGGGCGAGCAAGGGCGAGCAGAAACAACCAAGAGAATCAAACTAATGTTGCTCACCAGTTAATACCACCAGAGTTGGACGCCATTGCCCGCAACCCCGACGAATTGGCGCGTACAATTGCCATGCTCCAGGCTTTACAGAGACAACAAGTCCAACCTGGCCCATCATATGTGCGAGCAAGGGGTAGCCCCACGAAGACTCGCGAACATATTAAGGCTAGGGGGGATCATTTGAATGAGGCTGACAGCGCCCAAGCTCGTAAGGCCAAAGGCAAAGAAAAATTGAACATTGAGGTCGCCAGTCAGGGAGGATCAACTCAGAACCCGGCCATGGCGGCAAGTCAGGGTACGCGCCAAAGTGCTCTGGAAAGATTGGGTCGACGTGGCCCGGGAATCCTGGAGATACATCCCCCTGCTGGAGCAGCTCGCCCAGCCGTAATACCTGCTCGCCAATCGGTCCTTGACCGACTGACTAGGTCAGCTTTTGGTCGCCTTGGTCCGAATGCAGAGCCCAATCCCAGGAGGCCAATCCAGGGGATTCCCATTCCCAATGTGGGAATGGAGCGAACAGAAGGCTGTACGCCTCAGCTCGTCGAACAGCCACAGGGTCAGGGGGGATCTTTAGAGGAGCTCGCCTCCATGAGAAAGGCCATCGAAAGCATGCAGGGCCAGCTGGATCAACAGAGAGGTTATGGGAACACGACTCTACCGGTCTCACCCTTGTCAGTAGTAATTCTGAAGGCTCCAATTCAACAAAAGATCCAGTTTCCAGCAAGTATCCAATATGAGGGCACGGCGGATCCCCGAGTGCATTTGATGAAATATTCCAATTATATGGTATCAATGGGGGCAAGTGATGCAACCCAATGTCGAAACTTTCCTTTAACTCTCGGGGATCGTGTCCATAAGTGGTTTTCGGCCTTGCCACCAGCTTCAATTCATTCGTTTGCCCAGCTGGGTAAAGAGTTCTTATCCCATTTCTCTACAGCCGGGTCTTATCTATCCCAAAGACATCGGTTATCCGACTTGAAACAAACTGACGACGAGTCGGACCGATCGTATTTAGAAAGATTCGATAAGGTCTTGTTGGAGGGAGAGTCCGTTAGTGAAGACACCAAGATTGTGGCTGTCTTGGCGGGACTCAAGAAGGGTACTGAACTCTGGAAAGATGTGCACCTAAGATGTCCAAAGACATACGCCGAGTTTCGGGATCGGGCCGGCGTTTTTGTCTCAATGCATGAAGCCCTACAAAAGGATATGGGGGACAAAGGAGAACAAAAAGAGGGTACAAAGAAACCTGGAACTGGTTATCGAGCCCCCAAAAATATGAAGGCATTTACCGAGGGCACTGAGCTAAAAGACAAACTGAACCACATTCTCACTGTATCAATTGATACAGTTTATAATAGTGTCCGGGACAAAGAGTTGCTAACACCTCCCCGTAAGATACGTCAGGAAACGAGCAAGTTGAACCAGAATAAATATTGTGCCTACCATCAAAGTGTAGGGCACTTTACAAGCGAATGTCGTGACTTGCTAAAGCAGTTGTGGCGCTTTTACGAAGAGGGAAAGCTATCGGAGTTCGTGAAAAGACAGCCCGGCAAAAGAACCAGAGACGAAGATTCTGATGAAGAAGACCAGGACCAGGCACCTCATCGGAATCGAGCTGGACGACCAGCTCAGGCGCCGGCCGGGGGGCCAATACCGGATATCCAGATGATGGAACCCGCAGGACCCATAGGTGGTTATTCTGATGGACGACCACCGATCTCTAACCGGAAAAGAAAGGCAGAATTACGAGCAATCGGACATATACAGGAAATGGGGATCATTCCACCTACCATGCAAACACCGGAATTAATTTTCACCGACAGAGATTTGGAAGGAGTTCTGACCCCCCACAACGATTCGCTTGTGATTTGTGCCAAGATTATGGAAGCAAGGGTGCATAGATTACTGGTGGATACTGGAGCCTACACTAATGTCCTTTTTAAGAAGACACTTGATCAAATGGGAGATTATGCAGGCTACATCAGAGACACAAATCACCGTATCCTGGGATTTGGGAATGCCGTGACAATCCCGTTGGGAATAGTAACTTTCGCTATGCAACTTGTGACAATCAAAGAGCCTGAGAAGAATATTGCAAGAATGGTGGATTTCCTAGTCGTCGATCAAGAATCGTCGTACAATGGATTCCTGGGTCGACCCTTCTTAAACGAATTCAGGGCCGCATGTTCAACTTACCATTATTGCATAAAATTCCCAACAGCAAGTGGAGTTGGCACGGTGAAAGGAGACCAAAGTAAAGCTCGAGAATGTCTTCTGCAAATTCAGTCAAGGCAGGGACAAGTATCTATGATGGAAGCATCAACTAGTCAACTCGAAAATGAACCTTCAATCTTGGAGGACATCCTTGGAGCCCAAAACAATAAGATGGACATTGACGACCAACCGACGCCCACAGGCGATCAAGCACAGCAGGACGACGGGCAGAACCAGCCGAGAGCAGTGTTACCTCCCGTGGCCGACCGTTCGTACCTAAATGATAACCAGGGAAGTCCAACTTCGGTGGCCGAGTCTCACCCAGGGCCCGCAGATGACTTTGACCCTCGATTGGGTGCCGAACCCATGAACATTGAGGATGAGCCAAGTCCGGAGGGGCCAATAGTTGACCCTCGGTGGAAAGGGCAGAAACGACGGGCAACTCCTGTTGAAGAGTTAGAGGCCATCAAGGTTAATCCTGAGCGTGACAGTCTTGAACTTTACATTGGATCTGAACTCCCAGAGCCTTACAGAACACGCATGACGAACTTTCTGAAGGCAAACTTGGACGTCTTTGCGTGGTCTCATGCTGATATGGTGGGAATCAGCCCGGAGAATGCTTGTCACAGGTTGAATATCAACCCAACCCGAAAACCTGTCCACCAGAAACGGCGAAAATATGGACCAGATAAGTATCAAGCTTTAAACGAAGAAGTCAAAAAGCTGCTGGACAACGATTTAATTAAACAAGCGTTATGTCCACAGTGGGTTGCAAATCCTGTCCTGGTACGGAAGCCGAACGGAACCTGGAGGTTATGCATAGATTTTACAGATCTTAATGCAGCATGCCCGAAGGATAACTTTCCGCTCCCACACATCGATCAACTGGTGGACAGTACTGCTGGTCACGAAATGTTCACATTCATGGATGCTTTCGCAGGGTACCACCAGATTCCAATGCACCCGGACGACCAAGAGAATACGGCTTTTTATACAAATAAAAATCTGTTGTGCTGGAAGAGGATGCCGTTTGGTCTAATTAATGCTGGAGCAACTTATCAGAGGTTGGTGAACAAAATGTTCGACCAACAAATCGGAGATACAGTAGAAGTCTACGTTGATGACATCGTAGTCAAAAGTCCCCATAAGGAGGATCACCTCCATCATCTTTCCCAAGTATTTGACATACTCCGAAAATACAATATGAAGTTAAATCCAAAGAAAAGTAGTTTTGGAGTACATTCTGGAAAGTTCTTGGGCCATCTGGTCAGCAAACGTGGAATCGAAGCTAATCCAACAAAAGTAAAGGCAATTGTCGATATGAAACCACCACGCTCTGTTAAGGAGGTACAAAGGTTGACCGGTTGCCTAGCAGCCTTAAACAGATTCATATCACGGTCAGGAGACAAGTGCCGTCCATTTTTCGAGGCCATCAGAAAGGGCCACTTTGCTTGGACAGAAAACTGCCAGAGAGCTTTTGATCAATTGAAAGAATATCTGGGAGATGTAAAAATTTTGTCAAAACCAATTCCCGGTGAGAAGTTATATTTATACCTGGCAGCATCTGACACAGCTATAAGTTCGGTACTAGTTCGGGCGGATGGCAAGTTTCACCTGCCAATCTACTATGTCAGCCAGGCCCTGCATGATGCTGAAGTAAAGTACACACCAACCGAAAAGCTGGCCTATGCTCTTGTCATGAGTGTCAGGAAATTAAGACCATACTTTTTCGATCACCAAGTCGAAGTCTTAACAACTTTCCCCCTCAAACAAATATTACATCGACCCGACACAGCTGGACGTCTATTGAAATGGTCCATAGAGATCGGCCAATTTGGCGTGACTTATGCACCTCGAACCGCGATTAAGGGACAAGCGTTAGCCGACTTTATAGTTGAACTAACCTTCCCTCAAAATCCAACGAGAGGGCTAGATCACCCATGGCATCTTTACATAGATGGTTCGTCAACAAATCTGGCCTCGGGGGCAGGAATAGTACTCATCAGTCCCGACCGGCAAGTATTCACTTCAGCGGTCAGATTTGAATTCATGGCCACTAACAACGAGGCAGAGTACGAGGCCCTCATTGCAGGTCTTCACTTATCACTAGCAGTTGGGGTTAGACAACTTCAAATTTTCGGGGATTCCCAGCTCATTGTAAGCCAGGTACGAGGTGAATATGAAGCCAGAGACGAGCAAATGATCGAATATCAACGAATAGTGGCTCACTTGATATCTCTTTTAGATCAAGTGTTTATTCAACAGATACCACGAACGAGTAACACACAAGCTGACGCCCTAGCAAGATTAGCAACAAGTGATGGGCCAGCAGACCTGACGGACATTGTCATTACCAAAAAAGTTCAACCATCAACAATGGACTACGAAGTAAATCAAGTAGTCGAGTTCAACAATGATGATGATTGGAGGCCTCCTATAGCCAAATATTTAAAAGACGGGGAGTTGCCAAATAACTCGTTTGAAGCTGGAAGAATTAAAAAACAGGCGACCAGATATACTCTGGTAGACGAACAGCTTTACAAAAGAGGCTTCTCACTCCCGCTACTCAAATGTTTGTCTAGGGGGCAAGGAAGGACAGTCCTGGAGGATATACATTCTGGAGTTTGTGGAAATCACACTGGGGGGCAAGCTTTGGCCTACAAAACTATAAGGCAAGGTTACTGTTGGCCAACCTTACGAAAAGATGCAATCCAATTAGCCAAGGCTTGCCATCAGTGTCAGGTTTTTGCTCCAAGCATCCATGCCCCAGCCCAGGAACTTGTATCGGTTTACAGCCCATGGCCATTTGCAAGATGGGGAATTGACATTATTGGTCCTTTCCCGGCAGGAGTGGGAAATGTTCGATTTGCCGTTATAGCAGTCGATTATTATACGAAGTGGGCAGAAGCAAAAGCCATGGTGAAAATTACACAGCAGAACATGATCAACTTCATATGGCAGAACATCATCTGTCGCTTTGGAATTCCACGAACAATTGTGACAGATAATGGCCCACAGTTTGATGGAAAGGAACTACGAGATTTCTGTACAAAATGGGGGATCAGGAAACACTTTTCAACTCCCTATCATCCCCAGTCAAACGGGCAGGTTGAAGCTGTAAATAAGATCATCAAGCATACATTGAAATACATCATGGAGCTCACCCCTTCTTCTAGCGCCAATTTGTTGACGATCAGTTCTAATCTTGAAGATTAATGGCTGTTTTAGATGGTTAATTGATCATCAAACAATTACGTGTGATTGATCACTAACGTAATTAGTGAATACGGATTTTCGGGTTTAAGTGGATTAGAATCGTATGAAAGCTTACGTGTTTAAGTTCGATTGTAAGTTAATCGAGCTGCTTTAGATTCGTAATCGAAGTTTGGACGTGTGTAAAAATTTGTGCTTGTTTTTTATTTGCTGAAAAAAATCTAAGTATTTATAGACTTTTGCCCAGCAGGAGGTGGCACGACCTTTGGCCGACCAAGTCTGCATGCTCGACACCTGTCCTTTGACTAATTTGACCTTATCTTAACTAAATTCTATCCTTATCTATTGGACTTGCTCGCTGTCTAGAGCTGTTCGTCATTTTGAACTTGTCCTTGAGGAGTCTTTAGTCTGATTCTGATGGTCTTTTCTCTTGTTTAATTGTTATTTTGGCGTTGTGGTTGGATCTGATCGGCAGGATGCCGTTTGAGCTCATCATGTGGCTTTTGATCTGATTTTGTTCGCCTGTGTGCCTTGATTGCAAGTAGGTTTTGCTCGCCGGATGTCTTGGGTGAATCATGTGTTAATTCCAACTTAAACTTTGTGTAATTTGCGCTAATCCTGGTCGCCCAAATGATGATCCTGCTCGCCTTTGTGGCACTTAAAAGTTGCCAACTCAAAAAGTGCTCATCCACCACCTTCACAATTTATTGATCGGCAAGGGGGCAATCGATGTGTGGGAGCGGAAAGTTATCCTTCGGGCATGCTGCATTAAGATCTGTAAAATCTATGCATAACCTCCAGGTTCCGTTCGGCTTCCGTACCAGGACAGGATTTGCAACCCACTGTGGACATAACGCTTGTTTAATTAAATCGTTGTCCAGCAGCTTTTTGACTTCTTCGTTTAAAGCTTGATACTTATCTGGTCCATATTTTCGCCGTTTCTGGTGGACAGGTTTTCGGGTTGGGTTGATATTCAACCTGTGACAAGCATTCTCCGGGCTGATTCCCACCATATCAGCATGAGACCACGCAAAGACGTCCAAGTTTGCCTTCAGAAAGTTCGTCATGCGTGTTCTGTAAGGCTCTGGGAGTTCAGATCCAATGTAAAGTTCAAGACTGTCACGCTCAGGATTAACCTTGATGGCCTCTAACTCTTCAACAGGAGTTGCCCGTCGTTTCTGCCCTTTCCACCGAGGGTCAACTATTGGCCCCTCCGGACTTGGCTCATCCTCAATGTTCATGGGTTCGGCACCCAATCGAGGGTCAAAGTCATCTGCGGGCCCTGGGTGAGACTCGGCCACCGAAGTTGGACTTCCCTGGTTATCATTTAGGTACGAACGGTCGGTCACGGGAGGTAACACTGCTCTCGGCTGGTTCTGCCCGTCGTCCTGCTGTGCTTGATCGCCTGTGGGCGTCGGTTGGTCGTCAATGTCCATCTTATTGTTTTGGGCTCCAAGGATGTCCTCCAAGATTGAAGGTTCATTTTCGAGTTGACTAGTTGATGCTTCCATCATAGATACTTGTCCCTGCCTTGACTGAATTTGCAGAAGACATTCTCGAGCTTTTCTTTGGTCTCCTTTCACCGTGCCAACTCCACTTGCTGTTGGGAATTTTATGCAATAATGGTAAGTTGAACATGCGGCCCTGAATTCGTTTAAGAAGGGTCGACCCAGGAATCCATTGTACGACGATTCTTGATCGACGACTAGGAAATCCACCATTCTTGCAATATTCTTCTCAGGCTCTTTGATTGTCACAAGTTGCATAGCGAAAGTTACTATTCCCAACGGGATTGTCACGGCATTCCCAAATCCCAGGATACGGTGATTTGTGTCTCTGATGTAGCCTGCATAATCTCCCATTTGATCAAGTGTCTTCTTAAAAAGGACATTAGTGTAGGCTCCAGTATCCACCAGTAATCTATGCACCCTTGCTTCCATAATCTTGGCACAAATCACAAGCGAATCGTTGTGGGGGGTCAGAACTCCTTCCAAATCTCTGTCGGTGAAAATTAATTCCGGTGTTTGCATGGTAGGTGGAATGATCCCCATTTCCTGTATATGTCCGATTGCTCGTAATTCTGCCTTTCTTTTCCGGTTAGAGATCGGTGGTCGTCCATCAGAATAACCACCTATGGGTCCTGCGGGTTCCATCATCTGGATATCCGGTATTGGCCCCCCGGCCGGCGCCTGAGCTGGTCGTCCAGCTCGATTCCGATGAGGTGCCTGGTCCTGGTCTTCTTCATCAGAATCTTCGTCTCTGGTTCTTTTGCCGGGCTGTCTTTTCACGAACTCCGATAGCTTTCCCTCTTCGTAAAAGCGCCACAACTGCTTTAGCAAGTCACGACATTCGCTTGTAAAGTGCCCTACACTTTGATGGTAGGCACAATATTTATTCACTGTGAAAATGCAAAGAGAATTGAAGAATCTTGATCGAACCTCCGTTTCATTGAATACAAAGAGATTACCCCAGAATTGAAGAACGAGTTTGAGTTTTTGAAGAAAACAACTCAGGAACATCAAGAATAACACTTGATATTCACTGTGAAAATGCCTCAATCAAGGGAGACACAACGTTCTCAACATATAACCCGGGATTCGCACTCTCGAATGTCCCAAGCTGGTGGGCGAGCAAGGGCGAGCAGAAACAACCAAGAGAATCAAACTAATGTTGCTCACCAGTTAATACCACCAGAGTTGGACGCCATTGCCCGCAACCCCGACGAATTGGCGCGTACAATTGCCATGCTCCAGGCTTTACAGAGACAACAAGTCCAACCTGGCCCATCATATGTGCGAGCAAGGGGTAGCCCCACGAAGACTCGCGAACATATTAAGGCTAGGGGGGATCATTTGAATGAGGCTGACAGCGCCCAAGCTCGTAAGGCCAAAGGCAAAGAAAAATTGAACATTGAGGTCGCCAGTCAGGGAGGATCAACTCAGAACCCGGCCATGGCGGCAAGTCAGGGTACGCGCCAAAGTGCTCTGGAAAGATTGGGTCGACGTGGCCCGGGAATCCTGGAGATACATCCCCCTGCTGGAGCAGCTCGCCCAGCCGTAATACCTGCTCGCCAATCGGTCCTTGACCGACTGACTAGGTCAGCTTTTGGTCGCCTTGGTCCGAATGCAGAGCCCAATCCCAGGAGGCCAATCCAGGGGATTCCCATTCCCAATGTGGGAATGGAGCGAACAGAAGGCTGTACGCCTCAGCTCGTCGAACAGCCACAGGGTCAGGGGGGATCTTTAGAGGAGCTCGCCTCCATGAGAAAGGCCATCGAAAGCATGCAGGGCCAGCTGGATCAACAGAGAGGTTATGGGAACACGACTCTACCGGTCTCACCCTTGTCAGTAGTAATTCTGAAGGCTCCAATTCAACAAAAGATCCAGTTTCCAGCAAGTATCCAATATGAGGGCACGGCGGATCCCCGAGTGCATTTGATGAAATATTCCAATTATATGGTATCAATGGGGGCAAGTGATGCAACCCAATGTCGAAACTTTCCTTTAACTCTCGGGGATCGTGTCCATAAGTGGTTTTCGGCCTTGCCACCAGCTTCAATTCATTCGTTTGCCCAGCTGGGTAAAGAGTTCTTATCCCATTTCTCTACAGCCGGGTCTTATCTATCCCAAAGACATCGGTTATCCGACTTGAAACAAACTGACGACGAGTCGGACCGATCGTATTTAGAAAGATTCGATAAGGTCTTGTTGGAGGGAGAGTCCGTTAGTGAAGACACCAAGATTGTGGCTGTCTTGGCGGGACTCAAGAAGGGTACTGAACTCTGGAAAGATGTGCACCTAAGATGTCCAAAGACATACGCCGAGTTTCGGGATCGGGCAGGCGTTTTTGTCTCAATGCATGAAGCCCTACAAAAGGATATGGGGGACAAAGGAGAACAAAAAGAGGGTACAAAGAAACCTGGAACTGGTTATCGAGCCCCCAAAAATATGAAGGCATTTACCGAGGGCACTGAGCTAAAAGACAAACTGAACCACATTCTCACTGTATCAATTGATACAGTTTATAATAGTGTCGATCAGTTCTAATCTTGAAGATTAATGGCTGTTTTAGATGGTTAATTGATCATCAAACAATTACGTGTGATTGATCACTAACGTAATTAGTGAATACGGATTTTCGGGTTTAAGTGGATTAGAATCGTATGAAAGCTTACGTGTTTAAGTTCGATTGTAAGTTAATCGAGCTGCTTTAGATTCGTAATCGAAGTTTGGACGTGTGTAAAAATTTGTGCTTGTTTTTTATTTGCTGAAAAAAATCTAAGTATTTATAGACTTTTGCCCAGCAGGAGGTGGCACGACCTTTGGCCGACCAAGTCTGCATGCTCGACACCTGTCCTTTGACTAATTTGACCTTATCTTAACTAAATTCTATCCTTATCTATTGGACTTGCTCGCTGTCTAGAGCTGTTCGTCATTTTGAACTTGTCCTTGAGGAGTCTTTAGTCTGATTCTGATGGTCTTTTCTCTTGTTTAATTGTTATTTTGGCGTTGTGGTTGGATCTGATCGGCAGGATGCCGTTTGAGCTCATCATGTGGCTTTTGATCTGATTTTGTTCGCCTGTGTGCCTTGATTGCAAGTAGGTTTTGCTCGCCGGATGTCTTGGGTGAATCATGTGTTAATTCCAACTTAAACTTTGTGTAATTTGCGCTAATCCTGGTCGCCCAAATGATGATCCTGCTCGCCTATCAACAATTGCCCCCTTGCCGATCAATAAATTGTGAAGGTGGTGGATGAGCACTTTTTGAGTTGGCAACTTTTAAGTGCCACAAAGGCGAGCAAGAATGTTCCTGGAGCGAGCAGCTTTTCATGGGCGGGCAACATTGGTCGAGCAGACTCGGGTCGGAGACGGTTGGGATCCCAAGGTCTGGGCACGGCTCGAGGTGTGACGTGGGCGAAATGATTGCTACCGCCCACGCGCACACATTCCCGAGGAGACGCGCCTTCCCGTTTTGTCGGACAGGTGCTGCACGCGCCCAGAATTTGCAATTTGGTCCTTCCATTTTCAACTTTGTTCGCCTGGTACCCCGTTTTTCCAGAAGTATAAAAGGAAAATTTTCTTCATTTTTTTTCATTTTCTCATTGTTTCTTAGGCGCGAATCCTTCTTTCTTTCTTCTTTGAAATTTCCGGCGACGTTTCCAGATTCCGGCGATCTTCGAGCAACGTCAAGGTAGTTTTTTTTTTCTGCTTATTTTCTTCTCTTTCTTCTTTTCTTGCTTAGTGTGCGTTCTTGATTCATCGAGAATCCTTACTCCGCTGGGGAAAATTCCGAGCCGCCGTGTTCTCCCTCTGCCGGAATCTGCAAAAAACCCTAATCTCCTCCCCCTAGTTCATTGGATGGCGTCGCACTCCGAGACCGGTTCTTTTCCTCCTCGGAATCCTGAAAAAAGGCCCGTCGAAGAGAATCCACCCATAGTCAATTTGGAATCTGATCCCGAGGCGGCCTCGGTTGCACGTTCGGTTAATTCTGGAGCTCACCCCTCCGGGGAGAGAGAGGAGCGAGCAAATCCTGCTCGCCATCTCTTAGAAGAGACGAGCTCGGATCTCCACGAAGACGAGGATGAAGAAGTCGAGGTACTTCAGCCGGTGAACCTTGACGAGCTGACTTGGGCCTTCCTCAAGGACATTAACTTTCCGGCGCCCAGACTGATCGAACATCAGGTTCCAGTCGCGGTTGCTCGCCGTGTCAACTGGAATGAGTACGAAAAGGAGCACTCCAATCGCTTTGTCATTCCTGCTCGCGGAGTACGGAAACTTAAAGCGACCGAGTTCGCAGCGAGCTGCATCGTATCCGCCATTACCGAGGAACAGTTAATTGAGATTCGGAGGGATTACAAGATTCCCTTTGACATCCCCATGTATGCTCCCTTGGCGGACGACAGAGCTGATCGCCCACCACGCGGACTGACGGCGATCAACCTTGCCACCCTAAACGCTGGAGTCTCTCTGCCGCTGCACCCTTTGGTCGGCCAATTTCTACATGATGTGAACTTGGCTATCACCCAACTTACTCCTGTTGGGTGGATAAATCTGATGGCCCTGATGGTAATGTTCGCCCTGGAGGGGTATCCAAACAGGCTGTCCGCCGAGGAGGTTGGCTACATAATGACGATGACCGGCTGTACTGGGGAAGAGGCGGGCTGGTACTATCTAAAGGCGCGACCAGGCCAAAAACTTGTCGAGGATATTCCTGGGAAAGTGCGGGATTGGAAGCATGACTGGTTCTGGATTGGAGGCGATTGGCGTGCTTCTGCTCGCTCTTCAGGGGGTTCTGAACGAATCGAGACCCCGGCGGAGTTTAGGGAATTAAAGCGTGAGTCTTACCTCTTCTATATCTTTGAAGTGGTTGGACTAATTTTAATTCTCTTTTCCCTTTGTTTCAGGTCCCAAGAACTTGGGGTGGCGAACTGTGAAGAATAGCATAAGCGACCTATTCCTGTTTGTTGCGTGCTTGATCGCCCTTCGTCGCCGAGAAGATCGAAGTATCGGCCATCTCTTCTCCGAGGACACACTGCGAGTTGCTCACCTCACGACCTACCCTCACCATCTCGAGGCTCTAGCTCGTATCCCAGAGGGTAATTCTTTAAGCTGGGCGAGCAGATCTGGTCGATTTTATACTTAATATTAATTTTGTTTCTCTTTCTTTTACAGATCAGCTCGCCTCCATTGCGCTTCACCCTTCCTTCCTTGAGCTTGATAACCGGGTTTGGGAGATGCCGACCAAAAAAGGACGCAAGAAGTCGGATCCCCTCTCAAAAATCATCGCCCTTGCGGCTAAGGGTGGAAAAGGAGACCCTCGACAAGCCGGCGGGTCCAGCTCGGCACAGCCTCCTGCCCCCGTGGCGAGTCCGCCCAAGACACTGGTTCCGAGGGCGAAGAGGCTTCTCCGTGGAGACGGTACCCCCGTCTCCGATACCGAGAAGGCAGCCAAACGAGCAAAGACGGCTCAAGAGAAGGTGACGGTGGCTGTCCGACCATCCGAAGGCGACAGCGAACAAACTCCTTCGGTGGAGCGTCCCGGCGAGCATGCTCTGGTTATCACCACTCGTGAAGGATCTGGTCCTTCATCTGATCCCACCTACCTTGGTTGGGATAAAGGTCGTCTTGACAGGTATAACCTTGCTCGCCCATTACACTTAGCATTTTTTTTTTTTTTTTTTTTTAACTGAAAAATTTCTTTTCAGCTACTCGCCCGAGCAGTATCCAGGGCGATCTAACCTGGTGCATCGATTCGCTTGCTCAAGGGTGCCGACCAACTTGCACGAAATCCCGGACTCTTTTGTCCGCCGCGCCTCCGAGGTCGTTGCTCGGAGCTGGACCAAGGAGCTTAATGAGACCGTCAAGGCACAAGCGCCTCGTGATAATGGCCGTTTGTGTCTTGTCGAGGCGGGCAACACCTTGGCGGCCGTGCAACGTTTGGTCGACCAAGTTGAGGACCTTGAGAAGGACTCACGACAACATGCGGCCACGGTCAGCCGTATTGCCAAGGAGCGTGATGAAGCTAAGGCTGAGGCGAAGAAGATTATTGCCGATCTCGAGAACAAAGCCAAAGCTCATCAGATTAGCGAGCAGCGTGCCTTGGATCTGCACGTCAAAGTCTCCGAGGAGCTGAAGGTCAAAATGGCCGAGGTTGAGCACATGCGAGCAGAACTTGCTCGTGCCCAGCAGCAGAAGGAGGTCGCCGAGAAATATGCAACTGAAGCGACGGCCAAAGTTGCGGACCTTGAGATTCAGCTCGCCAACTCCATTACCCAAGAGGAACTTATTCCTAAAATGGAGGTGAGCTCGATTCTTGGTTACGTAACGGGTTACGCGGAGAGCATCCGTATTGCCCATGAATTCAAGGCTGCCGCAGTTGTTGAGGAGATCGGCAAGGAGTTGTGCAATTTTGTTGAATCTAACCCTCCTGCTCCGGGCACAACTCTGCAAATTGGCGACCTGCCTGAATATGGGATCAAGCTCGACTTCATTGGCCCCGAGATTATTATCACAAGTCCTGCCGAGGAAGAAGAGGGCGATGCTGCGGAGGGCGAGCAAATCCTTCCTGCCAATCAAAGTGAAAGAGCTCTGAAGGAACGTGCTGATGCTGAGGGATTGATTGCTGAGCTAACTGAGGTAATCCCAGTTGACCCTGCCATTGAAGGCTCTCCACTTGAAGACCCCAAGGATGACAACATATCTCCTCCTGCCGGACAAGGATCTTAGCGGACAGGATTAGCTAGGAACTTGTACTTCTTTTTTGTTGTTCATCCTTTTGTAATTTTTGGGCGATTAAGCCTTATCATCAATGGATATATTTCGCTTACTTGCTCGTCTTTTATCTCGCATTAATTGTTCTTTGCATCTTTTTCTGTGCTTCAACAATCTTAATGTAGTTGGGCCTTGTTCTTTAAGAACCTTTTTTTTTTTTTTGGCCTTAGGATTTGATGGGCTTTTGGCCTTAGGCTATGTCCATTTAAAAACGAACAGCCTTAAATGGGCTTGGTTGTATAATCAACTTGCGCCTTGAGCTCACATTTCTATTTCAAACGAACAACTTAATATTGAACAAACATTTAAAAATTACAAGTATCAAACGCGACCAAGAACGTAACCTTGCACTAGCTATGTTGGACTTGCTCGACAGAAACAATGTTAAGCTCCCAACTTACTAAAGAACATAATTTACACCAAGAGTCAAAGTTGCTCGACTACTATACAATTTGTCAAGACATCCTTTAGACTCTTAAGAGGAAAAGAAAATACTACACTAACATCCCAGCACGCGACCAGACTTAAACCAATTCATTTTTGTTCGACCATTTATACTTGGTGAACAATTTCAAAAAATTAGGCAAGTTTTTTGGACCCATCTTGTATCAGGCCATTCCAGTTCGCCCAGTGGACTTAGTAGCTCGCCTATCTTAACTTCACTCTCTCATGAAGCAGAACTGGTCGCCTACTGAAAGTATTTCCTTAGATTAGCTGCATTCCAGGAATATTGGGCCGAGTTGCCATCTAAGTCCTCTATGTCATATGCTCCATTGGGTAACCTATCTGTTACCCTGTATGGGCCCTCCCAAGTCGGGCCAAAAATGCCTGGAGGTGGGGCAAGCTTTTTTCTCAGAACGAGGTCACCAACTTCGAATTTTCTTATCTTGACTTGGGAATTATAGTAACGCTCTGCTCTCTGCTTGTACGTGGCATTCTTTAGCTCAGCATGTATTCTTCGTTCTTCGAGCAAATCTGCTTCTGTGGCTAAGGCAGAATGATTTGCCTGTTCATCAAAGCTGGTTGTCCTGACTGTGTCAGTTCTTAATTCAATTGGTATTACCGCCTCTGTTCCGAAAGCCATTGCAAAAGGTGTCTCTCCGGTGCTTGACCTGGGAGAAACCCTATATGCCCACAAGACTTCCGGGAGTTTTTCTGACCAGCTGCTTTTGCTTTCTGCCAGACGTATTTTCAATGTATGCTTGATGATCTTATTTACAGCTTCAACCTGCCCGTTTGACTGGGGATGATAGGGAGTTGAAAAGTGTTTCCTGATCCCCCATTTTGTACAGAAATCTCGTAGTTCCTTTCCATCAAACTGTGGGCCATTATCTGTCACAATTGTTCGTGGAATTCCAAAGCGACAGATGATGTTCTGCCATATGAAGTTGATCATGTTCTGCTGTGTAATTTTCACCATGGCTTTTGCTTCTGCCCACTTCGTATAATAATCGACTGCTATAACGGCAAATCGAACATTTCCCACTCCTGCCGGGAAAGGACCAATAATGTCAATTCCCCATCTTGCAAATGGCCATGGGCTGTAAACCGATACAAGTTCCTGGGCTGGGGCATGGATGCTTGGAGCAAAAACCTGACACTGATGGCAAGCCTTGGCTAATTGGATTGCATCTTTTCGTAAGGTTGGCCAATAGTAACCTTGCCTTATAGTTTTGTAGGCCAAAGCTTGCCCCCCAGTGTGATTTCCACAAACTCCAGAATGTATATCCTCCAGGACTGTCCTTCCTTGCCCCCTAGACAAACATTTGAGTAGCGGGAGTGAGAAGCCTCTTTTGTAAAGCTGTTCGTCTACCAGAGTATATCTGGTCGCCTGTTTTTTAATTCTTCCAGCTTCAAACGAGTTATTTGGCAACTCCCCGTCTTTTAAATATTTGGCTATAGGAGGCCTCCAATCATCATCATTGTTGAACTCGACTACTTGATTTACTTCGTAGTCCATTGTTAATGGTTGAACTTTTTTGGTAATGACAATGTCCGTCAGGTCTGCTGGCCCATCACTTGTTGCTAATCTTGCTAGGGCGTCAGCTTGTGTGTTACTCGTTCGTGGTATCTGTTGAATAAACACTTGATCTAAAAGAGATATCAAGTGAGCCACTATTCGTTGATATTCGATCATTTGCTCGTCTCTGGCTTCATATTCACCTCGTACCTGGCTTACAATGAGCTGGGAATCCCCGAAAATTTGGAGTTGTCTAACCCCAACTGCTAGTGATAAGTGAAGACCTGCAATGAGGGCCTCGTACTCTGCCTCGTTGTTAGTGGCCATGAATTCAAATCTGACCGCTGAAGTGAATACTTGCCGGTCGGGACTGATGAGTACTATTCCTGCCCCCGAGGCCAGATTTGTTGACGAACCATCTATGTAAAGATGCCATGGGTGATCTAGCCCTCTCGTTGGATTTTGAGGGAAGGTTAGTTCAACTATAAAGTCGGCTAACGCTTGTCCCTTAATCGCGGTTCGAGGTGCATAAGTCACGCCAAATTGGCCGATCTCTATGGACCATTTCAATAGACGTCCAGCTGTGTCGGGTCGATGTAATATTTGTTTGAGGGGGAAAGTTGTTAAGACTTCGACTTGGTGATCGAAAAAGTATGGTCTTAATTTCCTGACACTCATGACAAGAGCATAGGCCAGCTTTTCGGTTGGTGTGTACTTTACTTCAGCATCATGCAGGGCCTGGCTGACATAGTAGATTGGCAGGTGAAACTTGCCATCCGCCCGAACTAGTACCGAACTTATAGCTGTGTCAGATGCTGCCAGGTATAAATATAACTTCTCACCGGGAATTGGTTTTGACAAAATTTTTACATCTCCCAGATATTCTTTCAATTGATCAAAAGCTCTCTGGCAGTTTTCTGTCCAAGCAAAGTGGCCCTTTCTGATGGCCTCGAAAAATGGACGGCACTTGTCTCCTGACCGTGATATGAATCTGTTTAAGGCTGCTAGGCAACCGGTCAACCTTTGTACCTCCTTAACAGAGCGTGGTGGTTTCATATCGACAATTGCCTTTACTTTTGTTGGATTAGCTTCGATTCCACGTTTGCTGACCAGATGGCCCAAGAACTTTCCAGAATGTACTCCAAAACTACTTTTCTTTGGATTTAACTTCATATTGTATTTTCGGAGTATGTCAAATACTTGGGAAAGATGATGGAGGTGATCCTCCTTATGGGGACTTTTGACTACGATGTCATCAACGTAGACTTCTACTGTATCTCCGATTTGTTGGTCGAACATTTTGTTCACCAACCTCTGATAAGTTGCTCCAGCATTAATTAGACCAAACGGCATCCTCTTCCAGCACAACAGATTTTTATTTGTATAAAAAGCCGTTTGAGCTCATCATGTGGCCTGAAAATGGAAGGACCAAATTGCAAATTCTGGGCGCGTGCAGCACCTGTCCGACAAAACGGGAAGGCGCGTCTCCTCGGGAATGTGTGCGCGTGGGCGGTAGCAATCATTTCGCCCACGTCACACCTCGAGCCGTGCCCAGACCTTGGGATCCCAACCGTCTCCGACCCGAGTCTGCTCGACCAATGTTGCCCGCCCATGAAAAGCTGCTCGCTCCAGGAACATTCTTGCTCGCCTTTGTGGCACTTAAAAGTTGCCAACTCAAAAAGTGCTCATCCACCACCTTCACAATTTATTGATCGGCAAGGGGGCAATTGTTGATAGGCGAGCAGGATCATCATTTGGGCGACCAGGATTAGCGCAAATTACACAAAGTTTAAGTTGGAATTAACACATGATTCACCCAAGACATCCGGCGAGCAAAACCTACTTGCAATCAAGGCACACAGGCGAACAAAATCAGATCAAAAGCCACATGATGAGCTCAAACGGCATCCTGCCGATCAGATCCAACCACAACGCCAAAATAACAATTAAACAAGAGAAAAGACCATCAGAATCAGACTAAAGACTCCTCAAGGACAAGTTCAAAATGACGAACAGCTCTAGACAGCGAGCAAGTCCAATAGATAAGGATAGAATTTAGTTAAGATAAGGTCAAATTAGTCAAAGGACAGGCTCGACCGACCAAGTCTGCATGCTCGACACCTGTCCTTTGACTAATTTGACCTTATCTTAACTAAATTCTATCCTTATCTATTGGACTTGCTCGCTGTCTAGAGCTGTTCGTCATTTTGAACTTGTCCTTGAGGAGTCTTTAGTCTGATTCTGATGGTCTTTTCTCTTGTTTAATTGTTATTTTGGCGTTGTGGTTGGATCTGATCGGCAGGATGCCGTTTGAGCTCATCATGTGGCTTTTGATCTGATTTTGTTCGCCTGTGTGCCTTGATTGCAAGTAGGTTTTGCTCGCCGGATGTCTTGGGTGAATCATGTGTTAATTCCAACTTAAACTTTGTGTAATTTGCGCTAATCCTGGTCGCCCAAATGATGATCCTGCTCGCCTATCAACAATTGCCCCCTTGCCGATCAATAAATTGTGAAGGTGGTGGATGAGCACTTTTTGAGTTGGCAACTTTTAAGTGCCACAAAGGCGAGCAAGAATGTTCCTGGAGCGAGCAGCTTTTCATGGGCGGGCAACATTGGTCGAGCAGACTCGGGTCGGAGACGGTTGGGATCCCAAGGTCTGGGCACGGCTCGAGGTGTGACGTGGGCGAAATGATTGCTACCGCCCACGCGCACACATTCCCGAGGAGACGCGCCTTCCCGTTTTGTCGGACAGGTGCTGCACGCGCCCAGAATTTGCAATTTGGTCCTTCCATTTTCAACTTTGTTCGCCTGGTACCCCGTTTTTCCAGAAGTATAAAAGGAAAATTTTCTTCATTTTTTTTCATTTTCTCATTGTTTCTTAGGCGCGAATCCTTCTTTCTTTCTTCTTTGAAATTTCCGGCGACGTTTCCAGATTCCGGCGATCTTCGAGCAACGTCAAGGTAGTTTTTTTTTTCTGCTTATTTTCTTCTCTTTCTTCTTTTCTTGCTTAGTGTGCGTTCTTGATTCATCGAGAATCCTTACTCCGCTGGGGAAAATTCCGAGCCGCCGTGTTCTCCCTCTGCCGGAATCTGCAAAAAACCCTAATCTCCTCCCCCTAGTTCATTGGATGGCGTCGCACTCCGAGACCGGTTCTTTTCCTCCTCGGAATCCTGAAAAAAGGCCCGTCGAAGAGAATCCACCCATAGTCAATTTGGAATCTGATCCCGAGGCGGCCTCGGTTGCACGTTCGGTTAATTTTTCAGGCCACATTTTGTACAGAAATCTCGTAGTTCCTTTCCATCAAACTGTGGGCCATTATCTGTCACAATTGTTCGTGGAATTCCAAAGCGACAGATGATGTTCTGCCATATGAAGTTGATCATGTTCTGCTGTGTAATTTTCACCATGGCTTTTGCTTCTGCCCACTTCGTATAATAATCGACTGCTATAACGGCAAATCGAACATTTCCCACTCCTGCCGGGAAAGGACCAATAATGTCAATTCCCCATCTTGCAAATGGCCATGGGCTGTAAACCGATACAAGTTCCTGGGCTGGGGCATGGATGCTTGGAGCAAAAACCTGACACTGATGGCAAGCCTTGGCTAATTGGATTGCATCTTTTCGTAAGGTTGGAGTTTGTGGAAATCACACTGGGGGGCAAGCTTTGGCCTACAAAACTATAAGGCAAGGTTACTATTGGCCAACCTTACGAAAAGATGCAATCCAATTAGCCAAGGCTTGCCATCAGTGTCAGGTTTTTGCTCCAAGCATCCATGCCCCAGCCCAGGAACTTGTATCGGTTTACAGCCCATGGCCATTTGCAAGATGGGGAATTGACATTATTGGTCCTTTCCCGGCAGGAGTGGGAAATGTTCGATTTGCCGTTATAGCAGTCGATTATTATACGAAGTGGGCAGAAGCAAAAGCCATGGTGAAAATTACACAGCAGAACATGATCAACTTCATATGGCAGAACATCATCTGTCGCTTTGGAATTCCACGAACAATTGTGACAGATAATGGCCCACAGTTTGATGGAAAGGAACTACGAGATTTCTGTACAAAATGGGGGATCAGGAAACACTTTTCAACTCCCTATCATCCCCAGTCAAACGGGCAGGTTGAAGCTGTAAATAAGATCATCAAGCATACATTGAAAATACGTCTGGCAGAAAGCAAAAGCAGCTGGTCAGAAAAACTCCCGGAAGTCTTGTGGGCATATAGGGTTTCTCCCAGGTCAAGCACCGGAGAGACACCTTTTGCAATGGCTTTCGGAACAGAGGCGGTAATACCAATTGAATTAAGAACTGACACAGTCAGGACAACCAGCTTTGATGAACAGGCAAATCATTCTGCCTTAGCCACAGAAGCAGATTTGCTCGAAGAACGAAGAATACATGCTGAGCTAAAGAATGCCACGTACAAGCAGAGAGCAGAGCGTTACTATAATTCCCAAGTCAAGATAAGAAAATTCGAAGTTGGTGACCTCGTTCTGAGAAAAAAGCTTGCCCCACCTCCAGGCATTTTTGGCCCGACTTGGGAGGGCCCATACAGGGTAACAGATAGGTTACCCAATGGAGCATATGACATAGAGGACTTAGATGGCAACTCGGCCCAATATTCCTGGAATGCAGCTAATCTAAGGAAATACTTTCAGTAGGCGACCAGTTCTGCTTCATGAGAGAGTGAAGTTAAGATAGGCGAGCTACTAAGTCCACTGGGCGAACTGGAATGGCCTGATACAAGATGGGTCCAAAAAACTTGCCTAATTTTTTGAAATTGTTCACCAAGTATAAATGGTCGAACAAAAATGAATTGGTTTAAGTCTGGTCGCGTGCTGGGATGTTAGTGTAGTATTTTCTTTTCCTCTTAAGAGTCTAAAGGATGTCTTGACAAATTGTATAGTAGTCGAGCAACTTTGACTCTTGGTGTAAATTATGTTCTTTAGTAAGTTGGGAGCTTAACATTGTTTCTGTCGAGCAAGTCCAACATAGCTAGTGCAAGGTTACGTTCTTGGTCGCGTTTGATACTTGTAATTTTTAAATGTTTGTTCAATATTAAGTTGTTCATTTGAAATAGAAATGTGAGCTCAAGGCGCAAGTTGATTATACAACCAAGCCCATTTAAGGCTGTTCGTTTTTAAATGGACATAGCCTAAGGCCAAAAGCCCATCAAATCCTAAGGCCAAAAAAAAAAAAAGGTTCTTAAAGAACAAGGCCCAACTACATTAAGATTGTTGAAGCACAGAAAAAGATGCAAAGAACAATTAATGCGAGATAAAAGACGAGCAAGTAAGCGAAATATATCCATTGATGATAAGGCTTAATCGCCCAAAAATTACAAAAGGATGAACAACAAAAAAGAAGTACAAGTTCCTAGCTAATCCTGTCCGCTAAGATCCTTGTCCGGCAGGAGGAGATATGTTGTCATCCTTGGGGTCTTCAAGTGGAGAGCCTTCAATGGCAGGGTCAACTGGGATTACCTCAGTTAGCTCAGCAATCAATCCCTCAGCATCAGCACGTTCCTTCAGAGCTCTTTCACTTTGATTGGCAGGAAGGATTTGCTCGCCCTCCGCAGCATCGCCCTCTTCTTCCTCGTCCTCGGCAGGACTTGTGATAATAATCTCGGGGCCAATGAAGTCGAGCTTGATCCCATATTCAGGCAGGTCGCCAATTTGCAGAGTTGTGCCCGGAGCAGGAGGGTTAGATTCAACAAAATTGCACAACTCCTTGCCGATCTCCTCAACAACTGCGGCAGCCTTGAATTCATGGGCAATACGGATGCTCTCCGCGTAACCCGTTACGTAACCAAGAATCGAGCTCACCTCCATTTTAGGAATAAGTTCCTCTTGGGTAATGGAGTTGGCGAGCTGAATCTCAAGGTCCGCAACTTTGGCCGTCGCTTCAGTTGCATATTTCTCGGCGACCTCCTTCTGCTGCTGGGCACGAGCAAGTTCTGCTCGCATGTGCTCAACCTCGGCCATTTTGACCTTCAGCTCCTCGGAGACTTTGACGTGCAGATCCAAGGCACGCTGCTCGCTAATCTGATGAGCTTTGGCTTTGTTCTCGAGATCGGCAATAATCTTCTTCGCCTCAGCCTTAGCTTCATCACGCTCCTTGGCAATACGGCTGACCGTGGCCGCATGTTGTCGTGAGTCCTTCTCAAGGTCCTCAACTTGGTCGACCAAACGTTGCACGGCCGCCAAGGTGTTGCCCGCCTCGACAAGACACAAACGGCCATTATCACGAGGCGCTTGTGCCTTGACGGTCTCATTAAGCTCCTTGGTCCAGCTCCGAGCAACGACCTCGGAGGCGCGGCGGACAAAAGAGTCCGGGATTTCGCGCAAGTTGGTCGGCACCCTTGAGCAAGCGAATCGATGCACCAGGTTAGATCGCCCTGGATACTGCTCGGGCGAGTAGCTGAAAAGAAATTTTTCAGTTAAAAAAAAAAAAAAAAAAATGCTAAGTGTAATGGGCGAGCAAGGTTATACCTGTCAAGACGACCTTTATCCCAACCAAGGTAGGTGGGATCAGATGAAGGACCAGATCCTTCACGAGTGGTGACAACCAGAGCATGCTCGCCGGGACGCTCCACCGAAGGAGTTTGTTCGCTGTCGCCTTCGGATGGTCGGACAGCCACCGTCACCTTCTCTTGAGCCGTCTTTGCTCGTTTGGCTGCCTTCTCGGTATCGGAGACGGGGGTACCGTCTCCACGGAGAAGCCTCTTCGCCCTCGGAACCAGTGTCTTGGGCGGACTCGCCACGGGGGCAGGAGGCTGTGCCGAGCTGGACCCGCCGGCTTGTCGAGGGTCTCCTTTTCCACCCTTAGCCGCAAGGGCGATGATTTTTGAGAGGGGATCCGACTTCTTGCGTCCTTTTTTGGTCGGCATCTCCCAAACCCGGTTATCAAGCTCAAGGAAGGAAGGGTGAAGCGCAATGGAGGCGAGCTGATCTGTAAAAGAAAGAGAAACAAAATTAATATTAAGTATAAAATCGACCAGATCTGCTCGCCCAGCTTAAAGAATTACCCTCTGGGATACGAGCTAGAGCCTCGAGATGGTGAGGGTAGGTCGTGAGGTGAGCAACTCGCAGTGTGTCCTCGGAGAAGAGATGGCCGATACTTCGATCTTCTCGGCGACGAAGGGCGATCAAGCACGCAACAAACAGGAATAGGTCGCTTATGCTATTCTTCACAGTTCGCCACCCCAAGTTCTTGGGACCTGAAACAAAGGGAAAAGAGAATTAAAATTAGTCCAACCACTTCAAAGATATAGAAGAGGTAAGACTCACGCTTTAATTCCCTAAACTCCGCCGGGGTCTCGATTCGTTCAGAACCCCCTGAAGAGCGAGCAGAAGCACGCCAATCACCTCCAATCCAGAACCAGTCATGCTTCCAATCCCGCACTTTCCCAGGAATATCCTCGACAAGTTTTTGGCCTGGTCGCGCCTTTAGATAGTACCAGCCCGCCTCTTCCCCAGTACAGCCGGTCATCGTCATTATGTAGCCAACCTCCTCGGCGGACAGCCTGTTTGGATACCCCTCCAGGGCGAACATTACCATCAGGGCCATCAGATTTATCCACCCAACAGGAGTAAGTTGGGTGATAGCCAAGTTCACATCATGTAGAAATTGGCCGACCAAAGGGTGCAGCGGCAGAGAGACTCCAGCGTTTAGGGTGGCAAGGTTGATCGCCGTCAGTCCGCGTGGTGGGCGATCAGCTCTGTCGTCCGCCAAGGGAGCATACATGGGGATGTCAAAGGGAATCTTGTAATCCCTCCGAATCTCAATTAACTGTTCCTCGGTAATGGCGGATACGATGCAGCTCGCTGCGAACTCGGTCGCTTTAAGTTTCCGTACTCCGCGAGCAGGAATGACAAAGCGATTGGAGTGCTCCTTTTCGTACTCATTCCAGTTGACACGGCGAGCAACCGCGACTGGAACCTGATGTTCGATCAGTCTGGGCGCCGGAAAGTTAATGTCCTTGAGGAAGGCCCAAGTCAGCTCGTCAAGTTTCACCGGCTGAAGTACCTCGACTTCTTCATCCTCGTCTTCGTGGAGATCCGAGCTCGTCTCTTCTAAGAGATGGCGAGCAGGATTTGCTCGCTCCTCTCTCTCCCCGGAGGGGTGAGCTCCAGAATTAACCGAACGTGCAACCGAGGCCGCCTCGGGATCAGATTCCAAATTGACTATGGGTGGATTCTCTTCGACGGGCCTTTTTTCAGGATTCCGAGGAGGAAAAGAACCGGTCTCGGAGTGCGACGCCATCCAATGAACTAGGGGGAGGAGATTAGGGTTTTTTGCAGATTCCGGCAGAGGGAGAACACGGCGGCTCGGAATTTTCCCCAGCGGAGTAAGGATTCTCGATGAATCAAGAACGCACACTAAGCAAGAAAAGAAGAAAGAGAAGAAAATAAGCAGAAAAAAAAAACTACCTTGACGTTGCTCGAAGATCGCCGGAATCTGGAAATGTCGCCGGAAATTTCAAAGAAGAAAGAAAGAAGGATTCGCGCCTAAGAAACAATGAGAAAATGAAAAAAAATGAAGAAAATTTTCCTTTTATACTTCTGGAAAAACGGGGTACCAGGCGAACAAAGTTGAAAATGGAAGGACCAAATTGCAAATTCTGGGCGCGTGCAGCACCTGTCCGACAAAACGGGAAGGCGCGTCTCCTCGGGAATGTGTGCGCGTGGGCGGTAGCAATCATTTCGCCCACGTCACACCTCGAGCCGTGCCCAGACCTTGGGATCCCAACCGTCTCCGACCCGAGTCTGCTCGACCAATGTTGCCCGCCCATGAAAAGCTGCTCGCTCCAGGAACATTCTTGCTCGCCTTTGTGGCACTTAAAAGTTGCCAACTCAAAAAGTGCTCATCCACCACCTTCACAATTTATTGATCGGCAAGGGGGCAATTGTTGATAGGCGAGCAGGATCATCATTTGGGCGACCAGGATTAGCGCAAATTACACAAAGTTTAAGTTGGAATTAACACATGATTCACCCAAGACATCCGGCGAGCAAAACCTACTTGCAATCAAGGCACACAGGCGAACAAAATCAGATCAAAAGCCACATGATGAGCTCAAACGGCATCCTGCCGATCAGATCCAACCACAACGCCAAAATAACAATTAAACAAGAGAAAAGACCATCAGAATCAGACTAAAGACTCCTCAAGGACAAGTTCAAAATGACGAACAGCTCTAGACAGCGAGCAAGTCCAATAGATAAGGATAGAATTTAGTTAAGATAAGGTCAAATTAGTCAAAGGACAGGTGTCGAGCATGCAGACATGGTCGGCCAAAGGTCGTGCCACCTCCTGCTGGGCAAAAGTCTATAAATACTTAGATTTTTTTCAGCAAATAAAAAACAAGCACAAATTTTTACACACGTCCAAACTTCGATTACGAATCTAAAGCAGCTCGATTAACTTACAATCGAACTTAAACACGTAAGCTTTCATACGATTCTAATCCACTTAAACCCGAAAATCCGTATTCACTAATTACGTTAGTGATCAATCACACGTAATTGTTTGATGATCAATTAACCATCTAAAACAGCCATTAATCTTCAAGATTAGAACTGATCGTCAACATATTTAAATGTTAATGTGATTGTTTATATATATATATATATATATATATATATTATTTTTTTACTTTATATTTGAACAATGATGAAAATGCTAATAAACCATGTATAGACAATTTAAATTTTCCTTAAAATATTTTGGCTGAAAGTTAGATTGATCATTTAGAAGATAATGTTGAAAGAAAATTAGAACCAATGAATTTGGTAATCATCGAGCTTTTAGAAAAACGTAATAACGTTGGCTTTAAACATTGTCGGGTGAGATTCATATTTTGTTTATGCACTTTTCTATTTTTTTATTATTTCTTAAAACTATAAATTTAATATGTTTTTGTCTTTTTTATTTTTTTAACATATATTAGTGCCGGGTATAAACCTTTTTGGAGAAGAATTGAGTTTTATTATATTAACGTGTGTTAGAATTGAAGAATTGTTCTTGATTTATTCAAAATCCAAATTTATTAGTGACATGAATTGTCACATGTTCTATGTCACTAAAACTTGGTATAAATTTGCTAGAAGTGTTGGATTGCACGTAAACTTTTTTTTTTAATGAAGTATAATGGTATTGATGTTGCAGTAAAAATAATTTTCATTGTTTGTGTTCTAAGGTCGAATACTTGATGTTTATATTTTATATTAAGTCACTTTGTTGATTCTGTTATTTGTATTGTTTAATTTCAACGCCAACATAATATTTTGTTATTGTATTGAAGATTTATTATTTTAAGTGGATGTTAAGATTTATAAAAAACTCACTCTATGATTACGAAGATTTGAGTTTGGTGGTTTTTATAATGATATAAAGTGTTTATTCTTTTTGTCTAAATGTTTTTTTTTTTTACCATTATTAATATGAAGTTGATATTTGAAAATTTTAAAAATGACATTGACTTTATTATTATGTAACTGTTTCTAAAATAAACAAATTTGTTTTCATTTTTTTATTATTAAAAATCTAATATTGAAATTATTTATAAATATATTTATTGCTTAGACGCAACAATCTACATCCATTTTGCTTTACTAATTTCACCCACCTCACTGTATATTTTTTGTAAATATATACCCACTATAAAATTAAAATTTTATCCCAAATATAATAATACCTACACCCACATTTATAAAAAAAACTTTTACACCAACCTTTTTCAATACCATCACCAAACATACCCACTTTATTAGTAATTATATTTTGATTTGTTCTATTAGTGTTCTAATCATTGATTATTAAAAAAATATTTTAATGCCTTCACTGGTTATCCAATATAATATAAATAATTTTAAATTCTATATGTTCAGGTTATTTTACAACTTATATCAGACACACCATTTGATTAAGATGAGTTGATAGGAAAAAAATATAAAATAATTCATAATTCTAAATAAATATATATTTTATAATAAAATAAATATTCTTTTCATGTTACACTTATATATAATCAAATATTATTTTCATGTTACACTTATATATAAATAGAAAAAGTTGTATAATGGATTTTGTGCTAAAATTTAGTGTGAAGAAATTGTGATATTTGTAAAATATAAAACAAAAAAATATAAATAATTCTATTGGCAAATTTAAATACATCTATGTTGAAATGTTAGTATGATAGGTCCAATTTATATCCTATCCCAATAGTAAATTTTATATAAAAATGGTTACTTATTAACTTATCATGAAACTGTTTTAAAGTGTTGGATATTATAAATAAAATATAAAAATATAATGAGAAGTATTGAGACCAAATTTTTTTTTTAAAAATTATATATTTTTTTATTTTATAATTAAAATGTGTTCATAATTATAGATTAAACAATATAACAAATTCCGGTCTTGCGAAGCACGAGATTTACGATCACTAGTAAAAATTGAAAATAAGTGGTGATATTTTTGGGGGGAAAAAATCATTCTTCCAGATCTATGTTTTAAAAAGCGGTTCGGACCGGCCGGTCCGACCGGTCCGACCGCTACTCGGACTGCCTGGCGTACGGTTTGATAGTGTTGGACCGGTCGTCAATCGAAGCGCTCATGAACCGCTCGAAAACGGGGAAATCGGTTTGGACCGGTCGCCGGTTGAACCGGGCGACTCAGCGAGCGGGCTCACTTGACTTATTGTGAACACCGGTGTCCGTCGGATTCGACACAGATTTGAAGTCGAATTGACGCCGCTTCGAATTTCCAACTAATGATTTTGCAGATTTTCAATTTAATTTTACTGATCTGCGATTAATGGTAAATATGGCGAAAAAGGAAGTCGGAGGAGATGAAACAGTGACGGTGAAAACTGAAAGAAGATGATGTTGAACGAGGAGCGAGAAAGACGATGTGAAAGAGAGATATTGACTTGGCTGCGCATCTGTACGGATTTTAGAATTAGGTCTCAATATTAATTATTTTACTTTTATTTCTCTTTTCCAGCTATTTAAGATATTCAAATTAATTTTTTAAATTTTTATTTTCCAATTCCCACCGTCATAAAACTAAGTGCCATGTCTAATTAGTTTCACTGTCGGGACTATAATATGAGAATATGTTTTCAATATATTATTATTAGTTTATTTTTTTAATTTTTATTTTTTATATATGTAAATGTATTTATTTTTAATATGAGCCAATAAATAATATTTATGTTATTTACTAAGATGTATGCTCAAACTTTTGAAATTATTTTACAAAACTATATTGATGACTTGTTCTAGTATTGTTAAAATTAAATTTTAAATGTATGTTTATCTAATTTTTTTGGTAATTTATTTGTAGCATATTGTATATAAGGGAAAATATATGTATGATATTTATAATTTATATATTTAATTATATATTATATAATTATGACGTCATACCGGTTCAAACGTTTTGCTAACGGTTAGACCACGATCCAACCGGTCCGACCAAAAGCGCTAATGGTGTCCGGTTCAACGTCCGCTTCCGCTTTTAAAACATAGTTCCAGATGTGGAATACATAAACTTATGTCTATGGAAGGAATCACTATTCCACACTTTTGGAAATCGTCATTCTCTGTGAAATTACTTTTCCATTTTTATAAACATATCATTCATTGTATTTGAAATAAATTATGAAATGTTCATTTCATTCTCTAGCTATCTTGTAAACCACCCCTCCCCCCCACCATTTAATATAACGTTACTAAAATAAAATTTTTATTACTTTTATAAATTAATATAATATAGATATCAATTCATAAAATGATTTTAAAGATGGAATCATCAAAATTATAAATACAGTTACAGCGGAGTATAAATATTACCTAAGCATTAATCAATTACTTGCATTAGGGTTAAACCCGTCATAGATTACAAAAATGTTCTTAGATTTTAGGGGGTGCTTTGCTTCATTAAAATCCACAGCTTTATTTCCCAACATTAAATATTCAATCTAAACCTGTTGTCCATTAATATAATAATATGCATTATTTTTGTTTGTTTATTAAATCATTAATAATTAATTGTATTTTATAATTCCTCTTATTGTATGTCTTAGTTTATTTTATGTAAGGAAATAATTCATCAATTTAAAAAAAATTTAATCAATACATAATACCTTATTATTCCTTTCTTAAACATTTTTTTTTCTTTTTAATTCTTGGTTATGTTTAATCTCTCTCTCTCTCTCTTTTTTTTTTGGTTGGCACGTTTTATCTTCATGTATATTAAAAAAATAAAGGTTATTCTTTTTCATTAATAAATAATTAATAATAAACACAATAATTTTATTTCAAGAACTAGCAAGTCTAATAATATAGACCATTAAAAATTATTAATTTGTGTTTAATTAGTCTATATAAACACACACACACACATATATATATATATATATATATATATTCTAGATGAGTGCCCGCGTATTACGCGGGACTTTTGTAAAAATAAATTATATATAAATTATATATATTAAAATACATTTGTTCGCCATAATATAATTATATTATATAATAAATATATTCAAATAATATGTATTTATAAAATTAAGGAAAAAATTTTTAATTCACGATTTTTAGACTCAATCTCAATTTAATTACGATTTTTAATACTCAAAATCACATAACCTTTTGTTTTAATTTAGTATACATTTTAAAATTATGACATAATTTTCTCAATTATTGCCTCCCTAGCTAAAATGATTTTTTCAATGTAGGGAGGTTTTCAATTCAAGCAATAATACACTCTCAAGCATCTATTATTTTCTTCTTCTAAAAGTGCAAGTCGAATATCAAATTAAACAACTAAAGTTATAGTGAATTTTCATAAAATTATTGAAAGTTATTATTAAATTGAGATCACAATTTATATTTAACCCTAAAGTTATTAATATTTTTTTGTTTTTTATTTAAAGTTTTCTTTTCAAATTCTGTTGAATCTAAAAGTTATTTAAATAATATATTATACAATATAAATATGCAGTTCATTGCATGTATAAAATATGTAATTAATATATATGTCATGTAAATTATATAATAAATAAATTCAAGCATTTTCAAAATAATTTTTTTTTATAAATCATTAGTAGGTTTTAATACAATTTTCGATTTAAAAAAATTATGTTAAATAAAATTGATATTCAAAATATAAAGATTTATATATGTGTGCAAGGTTTAAATTCATGTGATTGCATTTCAACACAAACATAGTGTCACATATTACACAATATTAAGTTAAAAAGAAAATGATATATCAAGTTTGATTTAAGATTAAAAAGGATCAATAAATATAATTATGGTTTATTGTGTTTTCTAGATAATAAGAGTTTATCAATTAATGTTATATTTAAGATAATTTGATTTTTTTAATAATTAATATTTAATCGAAATCAAAATTATTTAATATACTTAATTATATATTTTATTTTTTCACAGATTAAGATTTTCTAAAAATGAAATCCTCAAATATTGTGAAACAATAAAAATAACTCAATTAAACATTAAAGTTCACATAATTATAATTTTTTAAAGTTATTTAATTAATTCAGTAATAATATGTAGAATTTAATATATTTAAGATACCTAGTTGAATTAATTACTAATACATACGATTTTTTAAATATAGGATATCCTAAATATATTTAAATAAAATGCAAATTAGTATAACTATAATAAAATTTATAATATACTTTTGTAAACTCAAGTTATATACAATAATATTTAAAGTTTAACCATGTCCATTACATGGTTTAATTGGTAAATTTCATGAATATTGCTTATGAGGTTCACAGTGATTTATAAAATAGCCATGTATGGCTTCCACACACATAAGCATGAAAAACTTCATATTATTATAATAATAAATGACCTGTAAATTATTTTTCTCTAAAAAATTCACAAAATAACACATTAGCAAATTGAATGGGAGAATGACACATGGACAATTAGAACTCTCTTTTAGTAATATAAGGGATTCATATATTTAAATATTTAATGCAAATTATCATTTTCTTAAACTCGCTTAACACGCGGCAAAAAACTAGTTAAGTTATCATCTATAGTTCAAGACCTACCTCAAGTTAAAAATATTGAGATATTTAGTTTGTGAGTGATTCAATTTTTGTTGGTTTTTCTTATTAGTTTGAGGAATATCAAAGGATCAATAATCTTGAGAAAAATCCACACGCATATTACAATAGTATATTACTAAATTATGAGTTCGTCCGTGGTATAAATTGCATTAATAAAGTGTAAACTTGTCTGATACATAGTAAATCTTATATCAACCGGGATGACGTACATATCAAAGTTTAATGTGTCGTTTAGCTTAAATTATTATCTAACAATTAACAAATCCTCATCAATTTTAATTTCGATTCCTTAATTGAGGTTTCTTAACTCCTTAAAACCAGGAAGTAGTTCTTAAGTAATTAATTATGTTTTCGTTTGTTTCACAATCAGGTTACATATCGCAACCAATTCTCAGATTTTAATAGTAAAGAGTTGAAGTAAGATTTTATATTGACCAAAACTTGGTACTACATAAAGGGACATTTCTATAGTAACATAACGTTTAGTACCGAAGCTCCATCACGCTCATTAATTCCCAAGTTCGATATTAGAGTGAAAATGGTTTATAAATAAATTATTAAATGGTATTAATTATTTTCACTAAAAAATATTAGTTTTTTTCATTGAATGGTACTGAAGGGTGTGAGTTGTTTTTAATGAAGAGTATTAGTTGTTTTTACTGAAGGGTATTAGTTGTTTACTGAAAACAAACTAAGACTCTTTAGTTTAAATAACAATATTATTTAGTAAAAATAATTAATACTCTTTAGTGAAAAAAACTAATATAATTTAATTATTCATGTATAAACCGTTTTCTCTTTATACTTTGTATCGATAGTATTACTTGTTCGATTCTTGTTTTACTACTATCTCGTAAACATGAGGGTGAACAGAAATTTTGCTTAAAAGAATTTCACGAACATCTATTGCTTTTTCTTATTTAAATTTTTATTGTTTCCAGTATTGTAAGAGGTAACTTCAAAATTTCACAACTTTAATGTATAATTATAAAAAAAAAAAAAAAAGAGAACTAATACTATAGCTCTAGAAACTCTTATTATTATTTGTAAGACTTAACAAATGCTTTTAGCTAATGGTATGCGATGTTGCAAAGTGTACATATATAATACCTCCTAGGATACGAAAGAACATTGATTTTTTATAAATTTTAGTATCGAAATTTTGTAATCAAATTGATTAATTTGACCAGCTTCGTCAGAATATGTAAGATTTTATTTAGAAATAAGTCGAGATCCAACTGAACGTATTTGAGACGAAGAGGTAATACTTTTCATATAAAACTGTTCTTCATATCCCAAAAACATGTTTTTCATTAAAATAATTAGTAGTATTTGTTTGGATATTATATATTCTTTAATTCCAAAGTATATAACTTTCTTGCTCATTTTTTTTTTCCATCAAACGATTTCACATATATAGTACTTGATATAGTAGAAATCTCTTTTATTTCATAATGATAACTAATAAAATCATAACATCTTATTTTGAGATGGAACAATTAAATTATTAGGAGTATAAAAACAATTATAGCTTATTACAGTGGCATATATACTGCTTTAAACATTCATCATTATATTTCTCTTTCTGTTTAGGGACAGTGAAACTGTCTCTTAATTTAACAATACACAACAAACACACATGTAATTGTATGTATGAGATATATATACAAATATATCCCTCTAAAAGATAGAAATGTAACTACAAAAAAGATGGAGATTAGCGACGGGAATTTTGCGACGGCAAGAATATCCGTCGCAAATTTCTGAATTTGCGACGGATTTTTGTAAGCCGTCGCAAAAAATGACAATTTGCGACGGCTTAGGAAGTCCGTCGCAAAATATAGTAATTTGCGACGGATAAGTCGTCGCAAAATCTAGGGCCCACCGACTTCGTCTTGAACCGGCTACATTTGCGACGGAAAGGTCGTCGCAAATTTTAATTTTGAGTTTGCGACGGTCAATTCCGTCGCAAAACATACCCGTTTAAAGGTGACCGTTCGGGAAGCGACCCGTTTGACTGATTTGCGACGGAAGAGGCCGTCGCAATTTAAACTTTGTAATTGCGACGGACTAAAGCCGTCGCAAATGTGAGCGGTTGAAATTTGTCAGGCGGGTTGGTGGCCAATAATTGACCCGTGTCGTCGCAAAAGAGCTCTGCGACGGAATAGCCGTCGCAAATAATGCAATTTGTGACGGAAATTTAGGCCGTCGCAAATTTACGCAGTTTTATACCGGTCCCCTTCCTTTTCCTTCCCTTTCACTTTCACTCACGAAAAAAAATAAGAAATGATACGGTTTTAATATGTTCTTCACGTATAATTGGTGTATTTGTCATTGCCTTCAACCTCAGCGTACGTATTTGTCATTGCCTTCAACTTCACCGTACGTTTTCACATTTTTAACCGTTTAATTGTCATATTTTTATTGTTTCAATTTTTTAGTACACTATTAGGTAATGAGCATGATATATGTTTATTTGATGGGTTTTAGTATGATTGATGATATATGTTTATTTGATGGGTTTAGGTTAATTTTAGTTTGTGTGATATTTTATACCTATTTTTAGTCGAAACTCTGCTCAATTTTTCTGTACACTATTAGATAAATTGTGTGATGTTTGTTTATTTGATTGGTTTACTATGATTGATATATATGGTTGCGTTGGATTGATTTTTGTGAAGAAAAATTGTGTATATCCTTATTTTTAGGCAAACTCTGCCCAATTTTTTACAACTCATGTGATATTTACTTTTAATTTGTAACAGATGCAATTTCCAGATCGTGGTTGGATGTACTCAATACCTAGAATGATAGGAGGAGGCATTAACTCTGTCTTTTGCAATAAAATTAATGAGTTTATTGAGTTTGCACTACAACATCCATGCAATATGGATTGTATGGGTAATATTAGGTGTCCGTGTAAAGACAGAAGATGCAGAAATATGAGATTCTTGAGTGTTGATGAGGTTAGAACTCATCTTGTGATTTCCGGTTTTGTTCCCCGTTATTACAACTGGACCAGTCACGGTGAACAACGGTGGAATGTTGACATCGAAACCGTAGAATACTGGTATACTGGGTGGAGCAGTGGTGGAAGTTCTGATGTTGGTGGTTCAAGTTATGTTCCGTATACTCAATTTGAATCACAAATAGAGGATGAACCTGATAGATATCGGATGATGATTGCAGAATCTGTTTTGGGTGGTCAACCACAATTCAATGAAACACCTATGGAGGAGGAACCAAATCATCGGTCAAAGAAGTTTTTTGATATGCTTAAAACCGTTGATCAAAAGTTGTTTCCTGGTTGTGAGACTGAGACGCAATTGTCATTCAATGCTCAAATGTTGAACATCAAAACTGAAGGCAAGGTCAGTCAAAAAGTGTTCAATCAATTTGCTAAATTGTTCAAACGAGCTCTACCTGAAGACAACACGGCGCCTGATAATTTCTATCAGAGCAAGAGGCTCTTGAAACATATGGGTCTACCCTTTGAGAAGATTGATTGTTGTACAAACGGTTGCATGTTGTTTTGAGATGAGGATGAGGATGAGGATCATTGCAAGATGTGTGGTCACCCACGGTACAAACCATCTGGTCGTACAAAAAGTAAGAAGAAAGTGCAGTTGAAGGCTTATATGTTGGAGTTATACGTGAAAGTATGCTTTTACTTTGTATAACTCGTGTATCAAACACTCGTTTTATGAGAATAATTCTTTTATCGCATTTGCTTTAGTTATGATTGAATGTTGAATTTCTATTGCAAACCGTTCAATATATAGTACGTGTTACAAAGTAGTTAATGTGGTGATACCCGATCACGGAAGACGACATTAACAGTTTACTTGTAACTAAACGTACATTTTCACGACCCAGGTGGAATTGAACAATCCGCCGTGAAAGGTCGATGTGTAAGGCTCAGATTGGTCTGTCTTGACCAAGAGATTGCACTAGCACATTTAGTATGTGTTGAAGAGGTCCTACAGCGAGGAGAAATTCTTCTGTTCTGAAAGGTGAAGAATTAGACCTCAGTGGTTGTTGATTTCTTAATCTCCGTCACTTAAATAGGACCGTGTGTGCTTAGTAGTTACTGCTTTGATTCATGTTGGGTGAGAATCATTGTGACTTCGAACTTTGTGTCTTGGGCAGTAATATTAATCATACGACGGTTGCTAAGATTTAATACGGAGAAACGCGTGCGAGTACGGCTCGTGTGATTAGTCCCCTTGGTGGGCTCAGAAGTTTTATTGTACCAAATCTTGCAAGTGAAGAATTAGTTTCTTCGGTACGAATAATAATGTTGAGCTGTCTTTACTCCAAGGTGAAAGATGTTAATTAATTTAGAGCTATTCAGAAGCTTAATTAATTAATGGACTTGATAATCTTAAACGCGGGAAATAATAACCGGGAGCCCATATTATCGTAATATGGATTAAGATGGATAGTGCAATATTAATTTATTAGTGGTAATAATTAATATTAATGGGCTGAATTATATTGGGGCTCAATATTGAAATTCAGAAGTCCATTAGGAGGTCCAATCTTAATTCTCCTTAAGGCCCCTCAAGTAGCCCATTAAGTAGCCCAATAATGATAAGGTGATTAAAATAAAAAGAATATATTATGCTAATTTTTCTAAGTAAAAATCGAAAATTGCAAGATAAGAAGAAAAAAAGATTTTGTTGATTTTCTTGAAAAGATATTATGGAAGATATGTATTCTAGAAGTACAAGAATATCTCATATATTCAAGAAAATCCAAATCTTGGTTTTTCATCCTATTATTTTCGAAAATTACACCTAATTAGGAGGGTGGGATTTTTGTGGAATATTTTATTTTGGAGAAAAGAATATATGGGATATATTCAAGATTTCTTAGAAGCTAAGAAAAGATTTTTTCCAAAGCCCATATTTCATTGAAAAAATCGGCCACCCTAGTCCTATAAATAGGGGATGATTATTTCATCCCCAAGTACATAATTCCATGTGTTGGAAAAATCAAGAAGCATAGATATTTTTCTTTTTTCTTAGTTATTAAATTGCTTGAAAGCGTCTCCCACCGGCGATCAAGCGAGGTGAAAAGGGAAATACTTGAGAAGGCTTTGGGTTGATAGAACGTGATTACGAGTGTCCCGTATATCCAAAGGCCATTACTACGAGAGGTACGTTAATCGCATATTTACTTGTTTAATTCCGCCTAGTTAAATATGTGAAATTAATTTAACATGCATGATGATAATTAGTTGTTGGAATTATTATTTGAATTAATTAGGATTAATTCATGCTAGTAATAATTGTATTTAAATTCGTATTTAAAGTTCATCCCGAATAGATTCCGGGCACCCCTAATTTCCCAACAACTGGTATCAGAGCCACGGTTTCGGGCTCTGAATTTTAAATTGGAATTTAAATTGTTGAACATTAAATTGAAATTGGATAGTAGAATTGTTAGATCTTTTTTACAGGTATCCAATTGTCATGGTTTTTAATGTTGTTAATTTCATGTGTGTGAATTAATTTGGTTTTTAATTCGATTCGTTCGAATTCGTTTTTCTCGTGAGAAAATCCACGAGTAGATTAGTTGTTTTATTTTGATTCGATCATTGTAATAGACTAGTCTAGATCTAGTATTTATTTTTTTGTAAAAATAAATTGTAACCGGATCGTGACGAAGAATGAAGAATTAAAAACGGCGTACCCGGACGACGCATATAAGCGTGGCGCGTGTATGGAGGTAAAATCATGCAAGGGGTGAAGAAAACGAGGACGAACGGCGAAAAAAACGGCGCACGGGGGTGCACGGCACACGCCGTGCGCACGGCGCCGCGCGCACCGCGCGCGCGCGCCTCGGCGAGGGGCTGCAGCGCCTCGGGGCGCCTCGGGTGCGCCTCGGCGCGCTTCTGTGCAGCGCCTCGGGCGCGCCTCGGGTGCGCCTCGGGGCTGCGCTTCGGCGCGCCTCGGGCGCTTTTCCAGCGCTTCTAGGGCCAGGAAGCGCGCGGGCCCACTTCGTGGGCCGACGCGCGCTGTATCTCAGGCCGTGGAATTTTTTCGGTTCGTGTTTTTTTTTCCGTGTGATTTTAAACGTCGTTCCGAACCCCAAACGATGCTGGTTTTGAAGAAGTGTTGATGTTCGAGTGGGAGCACGTCGAGACGAACGTCGGAAAGCAACAAGGACAATTTTTTCGCATCAAGACGTGAAGAAATTAAACCGTGACAATTGGATTTGAGTGCTCCAAAGTGTTTAATTTTGTTTTGATGGATGTTTTATTTCGTGCACTTATTATTATTTGTTAATATGTGTTTGCATGAATTTAATTGTCCAAGAAAAACCTTACTTTCGAAAATTACTAAGTATGTTTTTATAATCGCAATTTTATTCCGGATATTAAAATTGGATTATTTTGGCCTCCATAATTTATTTATTTGTGAAGTTCTTTTGGAATACATTTCCCCCTCGGATCGGCCAAAAGAACGGATTTCACATGAATAAATTCCGAAAGGATGATTGTGGATTATTACTAGTGGCGGTATTGACCCTCACCACGAGTGGCTTGCTCAAAGCGAAATAATAATCCTGTATTTAATTATGGTTATCACTTAGGCATAGGAAATTGATATTAACTTACTCCCCTCGGAGTCCCTGTCAATTTCTATGTGGTCAAAGTGGGAGCCAACTATTAATTTTGAATTAAGGATTTGTAACTTTTAAGTTTGTGATCCGCTTGAATGTATTTAAATGTATAGACCACCCCTCGTGGCGCATTTAAATTGTTTCGAGATGTTGGCTGATGCATGATTATATTGTTTTAAGGTTTCAATATAATTGATGTGATCGAATTATGTGATAATTTCATATTTTTCTAGATATTGATATGAATGTATGTTTTATTCTCATTTCATCATGTCGCAACCTTTTAATCCACTGTTTAATATACTTAAAGTTAATAAACCTTTTGGAGTGAATTATATCGATTGGAAATATTTTTTTAAAATTTGTCCTTACTGCACGAAAACACAATTGGGTTATTTATGTTAATATACCCGGCAAGCCTAATGATAAGTCAAGCAATGGGAAGAGGCAGTTTATGATCGGAAGCGTGACAATGAATGAAGTGCATCATCTTGACATATCTGTCTGAGGATTTGAGGCGCGTTCATGAAGACATTGTATCCGCTGTTGAAATCATGGAACACCTTGAAGAGATGTTTTCACATCAAACCCATGACTAATCAGTTCACCAAACATGACTCGGTCAAGTTGGAAGTGGTGGAGGGAACGCCCGTGAGGGAGCACGTTCTCGAGATAATGGCATACCTTAACAAGTTGGAAGTACTTGGTGCGGATTTTGATTGATTTCATATACCATTCCCTACCGAGAAGCTTTGAGTAGTTTCATCTGAACTGTCAGATGAATGAACAGACAAGTCGTTTGCCCGAGCTCTTGCAAGCTTTAGTTTCGGTGGAGGTGATAATGGAGCACCAGTCTAGTGCTATGGTGGCTAATGGTTCGTCTACCTCTTTTGGTCCCAAGGGAGGGAAAAAGAGGAAGAGAACCAAAGGCCGGATCCAAGCAAATCCAATTGTTGCGAAAGGCAAATGCAAAGGCAAGCATCGAAGGGGAAGTGTTTTAGTTGTGGAGAGAGAGGACAATGGAGGTCTGCCTGTTCCAAGCCTAAGAGGCTAAGAAAGTTAGGTAATTCACACACCTTAGTCGTCGAAACTTGTGAAGTGGCGTATGCTGTCTATTCGTGGATAGTGGATACGAGAGCTACTAATCACATTTGTTTCATGGGTTTAAGCTAACCCGACGACTTAACGGAAGTGAGATCCCCATCACATTGGGCAATGCTACGAGAGTGGCAGCTGAAGCAGTGGGAGAAGTGCGCCTATCTTGTGAAGATAGAGTTATGGTCTTGAGAGACGTTCCTCATGTTCCTAGTTTAGAAAGAACTCAACCTTCAGTTTCTAAACTGTTTGAATAGATACTCAGTTTCTTTTAATAAGGATGTTATTATTGCTTGAAACGATGAGTTTATCTATTCCGGAACTTTAATGGATGATCTTTATACCATTATTTGGGCACACCACTCACAAAATTGAATCTAATAACACATCGATTATTTCGAGTAATAAAAGAAAGCGTTCTTCGGAGATGAACGAAACACTTCTATGGCATCTTAAACTAGGTCATATTAATCTAAAGTGGATAGAGAGATTGGTGAAAGACGGATCCTTGGAATCATTCCAAGTCGAACCGTTTCCAACTTGTGAATCCTGTTTAGAGGGTAAAATGACCAAGAGGGCATTTGGAGCCAAGGGGAATAGAACTACGGAAGTGTTAGAACTCGTTCATACCGATATGTGTGGTTCAATGACGATCATAGCAAGAAGAGGTATGAGTAATTTGATGATTACTCAAGATACGGATACATCTACCTTATGATGCATAGGGAAAGAAGTATCAAGTCTCTACGATTTGTTCGTGGAGGCGAATACCTTAGCAATGAATTCTTGAACTACCTATCGGAAGAAGGGATTGTATCCCTGTTGACCACATCGGGAACCCCTCAATAGAACGGTGTGGCGGAACGAAGGAGCCAGACTCTTTTAGAAATAGTCAGATCCATGATGAGTTATTCAGATTTACCCAAGTCGTTATGGGGTAACGCCTTGGAAACAATGACTTATATTCTGAACTTGGTGCCATCCAAATCGGTTCCTAAAACCCCAATGGAATTGTGGACCGGGGCGCAAGCCCAGTCTAAGACACTTGCAGATTTGGGGTTGTCCGGCATACGTGCTAGACAAGGAAGCCGGTAAATTGGATCCATGTTCGGAATTAAGGTTGTTTATAGGATATCCCATGGGAACGAAAGGGTGTATGTTCTATAGTCTCAAGGATTAAAAGACCGTGATTAGTTCGCACTTTAAATTCTTGGAGAAAGACTATATGAACAAAAGAAAGCCCAGAAGTGAGATTACCTTAGACGAGTTAAGAGGGCAAACTCATATACCAAGTATACAAGATGATATACCACATGTCATACCTTCACAACCGGAACCCCGTCGTAGTGGGAGGATTGCAAGGCAACCCGAGAGATTCATGGGAATTGGAGAATCTTCGGATTTGATTCCCAGCGATGAATCAGACCCATGAACGTACGACGAGGCAATCCAAGACAAAGACGCGGAAGTGTGGCAAACCGCAATGGAAACCGAGGTGGGTTCGATGGATTATAATCAAGTGTGGGAGTTGGTTGATCCACCTAATGGGGTAGAGCCCATTGGATGCAAGTGGGTGTACAAGAGGAAAAGAGGACCGGACGGAAGGGTAGAGACCTTCAAAGCAAGGCTTGTAGCCTGTGGCCTGTAGCTATGCTTAAGTCCATCCGTATTCTCTTGTCGATCGCTGCGCACTTAGATTACGAGATCTGGTAAATGGATGTCAAGACAGTTTTCCTTAACGGAAGTCTTGATGGGATCTATATGCAACAGCCCAAAGGTTTCGTTGAAAAAGGCCAAGAGCACCTCGTATGCGAGCTTAAGAGATCTATTTATGGACTTAAGCAAGCATCGCGTACTTGGAACTAGTGTTTGATCAATTAATTAAGTCTTATGGGTTTATGATCAAAACAAGTTCGAAAGTTGTGTGTACAAAAGATGTGACGGAACTGCGGTGGTATTCTTAGTATTATACGTAGACGATATTCTGCTCATTGGAAACAATGTAAAGGTATTGTCAGACGTAAGGGTATGGCTGTCAAATCAGTTTGATATGAAGGACTTAGGGAAAAGCCGGTCACATCCTTGGGATCAAGTTCACTCGAGATCGCAAGAGGAAGATGTTGGGCTTATCGCAAGTTTCATACAAAGCCACTGTTTTGAAGCATATCAGCGTGCAAGATTCCAAGAAAGGTTTTGTACCTTGTAGGCACGGAATCCATCTATCCAAAGAAATATGCCCTAAGACGCAAGTGGAGATAGATGACATGAAAGACGTTCCGTACGTTTCGGACGTAGGAAGTCTTATGTATGCAACGTTGTGTACGAGACCGGATATCTGCTTTGCCGTGGGCATGATGGCAAGATATCAAAGTAACCCCGGGAAAGCACATTAGATTGCAATTAAATGCGTTCTTTAGTTTCTGAAAAGAACTTGGTATGGAATGCTGATTTAACAATCAGACAATCTAATTCCCATGGGATACACGGACTCAAATTTCCAATCAGACATAGACTCCAAAATACCTACCTCGGGTAGTGTGTTTTGCATGGGAGAAGGAGCCATGACATGGAGAAGCGATTTGCAGAAATGCATCGCAGATTCGACCATGGAAGCCGAATAAGTAGTTGCTTGTGAAGTAGCGAAAGAAGCGGTTTGGCTCAAGTACTTCTTAGTGGACTTGGACGTTGTTCCGAATTTGCCCGACAAGATAACTGTCTTTTGTGACAATGCCGGAGCAGTTGCAAATTCAAGGGAACCGAGAGCCCACAAGGCCAGCAAACACATTGAAAGAAAACACCATCTTATGCGAGAAATCGTTAAGAGAGGAGATAAAGAGGTGGCAAAGATAAATGTCGGAGGACAACCTAGTACATCCATTCACAAAGGGTCTGCCTCTGAGTACATTCGAGAGACATGTGGATGGAATGGGAGTCAAGACTATTGCCAATCTGCTTTAAGTATAAGTGGGAGGAATTATTAGGTTAGTGTAGGTTGACATGAGATGTCACGTAGAGCTACTACACTAAGACATGCGTGATGTATACTAAAAGCAGACTTTAAGTATAAGTGGGAGATTGTTGGAGTTATACGTGAAAGTATGCTTTTACTTTGTATAACTCGTGTATCAAACACTCGTTTTATGAGAATAATTCTTTTATCGCATTTGCTTTAGTTATGATTGTATGTTGAATTTCTATTGCAAACCGTTCAATATATAGTACGTGTTACAAAGTAGTTAATGTGGTGATACCCGATCACGGAAGACGACATTAACAGTTTACTTGTAACTAAACGTACATTTTCACGACCCAGGTGGAATTGAACAATCCGCCGTGAAAGGTCGATGTGTAAGGCTCAGATTGGTCTGTCTTGACCAAGAGATTGCACTAGCACATTTAGTATGTGTTGAAGAGGTCCTACAGCGAGGAGAAATTCTTCTGTTCTGAAAGGTGAAGAATTAGACCTCAGTGGTTGTTGATTTCTTAATCTCCGTCACTTAAATAGGACCGTGTGTGCTTAGTAGTTACTGCTTTGATTCATGTTGGGTGAGAATCATTGTGACTTCGAACTTTGTGTCTTGGGCAGTAATATTAATCATACGACGGTTGCTAAGATTTAATACGGAGAAACGCGTGCGAGTACGGCTCGTGTGATTAGTCCCCTTGGTGGGCTCAGAAGTTTTATTGTACCAAATCTTGCAAGTGAAGAATTAGTTTCTTCGGTACGAATAATAATGTTGAGCTGTCTTTACTCCAAGGTGAAAGATGTTAATTAATTTAGAGCTATTCAGAAGCTTAATTAATTAATGGACTTGATAATCTTAAACGCGGGAAATAATAACCGGGAGCCCATATTATCGTAATATGGATTAAGATGGATAGTGCAATATTAATTTATTAGTGGTAATAATTAATATTAATGGGCTGAATTATATTGGGGCTCAATATTGAAATTCAGAAGTCCATTAGGAGGTCCAATCTTAATTCTCCTTAAGGCCCCTCAAGTAGCCCATTAAGTAGCCTAATAATGATAAGGTGATTAAAATAAAAAGAATATATTATGCTGATTTTTCTAAGTAAAAATCGAAAATTGCAAGATAAGAAGAAAAAAAGATTTTGTTGATTTTCTTGAAAAGATATTATGGAAGATATGTATTCTAGAAGTACAAGAATATCTCATATATTCAAGAAAATCCAAATCTTGGTTTTTCATCCTATTATTTTCGAAAATCACACCTAATTAGGAGGGTGGGATTTTTGTGGAATGTTTTATTTTGGAGAAAAGAATATATGAGATATATTCAAGATTTCTTAGAAGCTAAGAAAAGATTTTTTCCAAAGCCCATATTTCATTGAAAAAATCGGCCACCCTAGTCCTATAAATAGGGGATGATTATTTCATCCCCAAGTACATAATTCCATGTGTTGGAAAAATCAAGAAGCATAGATATTTTTCTTTTTTCTTAGTTATTAAATTGCTTGAAAGCGTCTCCCACCGGCGATCAAGCGAGGTGAAAAGGGAAATACTTGAGAAGGCTTTGGGTTGATAGAACGTGATTACGAGTGTCCCGTATATCCAAAGGCCATTACTACGAGAGGTACGTTAATCGCATATTTACTTGTTTAATTCCGCCTAGTTAAATATGTGAAATTAATTTAACATGCATGATGATAATTAGTTGTTGGAATTATTATTTGAATTAATTAGGATTAATTCATGCTAGTAATAATTGTATTTAAATTCGTATTTAAAGTTCATCCCGAATAGATTCCGGGCACCCCTAATTTCCCAACATTATAAGGCAATGTATTACCTTCCCATCACTCCTCGTCTAGAGAGGTTGTATCAGTCCAGTGCCACGGCTAAAGACATGACATGGCATGCTGAGGAGTGTTCTGGTGAGAATTCTGGAGAGATGCGGCATCCCGCAGACTCGGAGGCATGGAAACATCTTGATAGGGAGTTCCCAGATTTTGCAAGGGAGACGAGAAATGTGAGGTTAGGCTTGTGCACTGATGGTTTTACCCCATTTGGAATGCACGGAAAAAAGTATTCATTATGGCCTGTGCTGTTGACCCCGTACAATCTACCTCCTTGGTTGTGCATGAAGCCTCAACATATATTTCTTAGTATCTTGGTGCCTGGACCACACAACCCCAAGCATAAATTGGATGTATATCTCCAGCCATTGATTAAAGAGTTGAAATCTTTGTGGTCTACGGGGGTGGAGGCCTACGACGTTCATAGGAAGCAGAACTTCACGATGCGAGCTGCACTTTTGTGGACCATTAGTGACTTTCCATCATTTTCTATGTTGTCTGGGTGGTCAACAGCAGGAAAACTAGCATGCCCGTATTGCATGGACGGTTCTGATGCATTCTATCTTCAGTTGAGTAGAAAAATGTCATGGTTCGACAACCATTGCAAGTTTCTTCCTCCTGATCATCCCTTTCGGAGGAACAAAACAGACTTTCTAAAGGGTAAAAATGCAGTAGGCCGCCCAAGACCACGGATTCGATCAGGTATGTGTCTGGGTACTGAATCACTACTGATGTCTATGTATCTCATATATATAAGTTAACCATATATAAATTAATTATTTCAGGTGATTCGTTGTTGTATGAGGTTACAGTCACTGATTTGATGAAGACAACTGAGGCGGGTGCAATGGAGCACAATAAACGTATCCAGGGTGGTTGGAAGAAGAGAAGTATCTTTTGGGACTTACCTTATTGGAGCAAGTTGTTGATTCGACACAATTTGGATGTGATGCATATAGAGAAGAATGTTTTCGACAACTTGTTTCATACGGTCGTGGGTACTGAAGGGAAGACCAAAGACACTTCAAAATCCAGAGATGAGTTGAGGCTCTTCTGTTCTCGTGCTTCCCTACACAAGGATGAGCAGACAAGAACATATCCCCAGGCCTCTTACACAATTAGTAAAGCAGAAAGGAAGAATTTGTGTAAGTGGGTGAAAGAGTTGAGCTTCCCTGACAATTATGTGTCGAATTTGGGAGACAGAGTTGACACGGAAACCGGAAAGGTGTCTGGAATGAAGAGTCATGATTGTCACGTGTTCATGCAACGACTCTTACCTATTGCATTTCGGTACTCACTTCCCAAGAATGTATGGAGTTTCATCACGGAATTAAGTCTCTTTTTCAGACACTTAACGGCATCAACGATTACAGTTGAGGACATGAGGCGTTTGGATGAGGAGATCCCTGTTATTCTATGCAAACTTGAGCGGATTTTTCCACCCAGCTTCTTCGACTCGATGGAGCACTTACCCGTACACTTAGCGTATGAAGCCTCAATTGCTGGTCCCGTACAGTATCGATGGATGTACCCTTTTGAGAGGTAATTCTATACCATTTTTTAAATCGACTTTTAAGATCAATACTGAATAAATTTTCTAACACAAGAATGTTTTAGGTATTTGCACAATTTAAAGCTCAATATTGGAAATGCGGCCCACATCGAAGCATCAATTGTTAATGCATACCTTACTGAAGAGGTTGGAGCATTTTGTTCTTACTACTTCGGCGATCAAGTTCAAACCAGAATCAGAAATGTGCCTCGCAACTACGATGGTCGTGGAGTAGACCATCCCCTTCGTGATGTTGAAGGTATGTTATCTGTATTTTTGCATCCGGGTCGACCAATGGGTAAGGGCACCAAACGACCGTTCAGGGGCAGTATTAAAGAGGAAACAATACATTCATATGTTTTGATGAATTGTCCTGAAGTCCAACCGTATATAGAGTAAGTAATTTAATTTTATAGTTGAGTTTTTTACAATATGTATACTGTTGATATCTGAAAAGTAATTAATTTCTTTTTTCTGATATATAAGCATGTTATGTGAGTATAAGCGTCAAGTAGAACCAGACATCACAGATGCAACAGTTTTTCAATCCATCCGCAATGATTTTATGTTTTGGTTCCAACGTTACGTGAGTACCACATAATTATATGATTTTTACCTTATAACAAATATGTTATTATTTTTATACATGATAATTTAATATTTACAGGGACAAAATGGCCTACTTAATAACAACCCACATCTTGAAGCTCTGAGCAAAAGACCACTACGTAGTGTGGTATCATACCACGGATATTATGCAAATGGATACAAATTTCATACTGAAGCGTATGCTTCAACGAAATCGACTACAAACAGTGGTGTTTGCATTATCGGTGCAAACTACAACGAAGAACCCATCGATTACTATGGAGTGCTGCAAGAAGTAGTTGAAATAGAATATCCGGGTTGGCCGAGCAGGACGATAGTGTTGTTCTTGTGTGAATGGTATGATCCAGGGAACCAAGGAACAAGAGTCGACAAAAACTACAAGATTGTTGATATCAACACCGGAAAGAAGTTTCTGGCGGCATACGATCCTTATATTTTTGCAACGCAAGCATCTCAGGTATATTATTGCAAATACCCCGGATCAAGTAGGCCCAACTTGAGGACAGTTTGCAAAGTAAAGGCAAGATCATTGGTTGAAGTTTCTAATCCGTCAAACAAAGACGGTGTAGAACCAACAGATCCATTTCAAACAGAGATACAAGAGGCTCAAACAGAGGTTGATCAAGCAGGTGTGAATATTTTTGTCGATTTACTTGCTGCAAATCCAGAAATGATAATGATTGAAAGTGATCATGAGGGTGATGGACAAGAGCGCGGTGGGGAGGAAGAGGAAGAGGAAGAGGAAGAGGAAGAGGAAGAGGAAGAGGAAGAGGATGAAGATGAGGAAGAGGATGAAGATGATGATGAGGATGACGAGGAAGAAGACGACGATTAAAATTACTAAATTATTGTATATATAACAAGTGAAAAACGAAAATGAATTAATTTGGTGAATTATGAAAAAAAAAACGAGTCAATTTGGATACATACACAATTAATTGCGTACAAATGAACGAATTATAAATTTAAGCGGGAGTCGAAATAAATAAATTTACAGAAATAATAAAAATTAAATGGCCCCAATATTTATAAAAACAAGTTAGAAATGAAAATGAATTAATTTGGTGAATTGTAGAAAAAAAAATGAGTCAATTTAGATACATACACAATTAATTGCGTACAAATGAATGAATTATAAATTTAAGCGGGAGTCGAAATAAATAAATTTACCGAAATAATAAAAATTAAATGGCCCCAATATTTATAAAAACAAGTTAGAAACGAAAATGAATTAATTTGGTGAATTGTAGAAAAAAAAATGAGTCAATTTAGATACATACACAATTAATTGCGTACAAATGAACGAATTATAAATTTAAGCGGGAGTCGAAATAAATAAATTTACAGAAATAATAAAAATTAAATGGCCCCAATATTTATAAAAACAAGTTAGAAACGAAAATGAATTAATTTGGTGAATTGTAGAAAAAAAAATGAGTCAATTTAGATACATACACAATTAATTGCGTACAAATGAACGAATTATAAATTTAAGCGGGAGTCAAAATAAATAAATTTACCGAAATAATAAAAATTAAATGGCCCCAATATTTATAAAAACAAGTTAGAAACGAAAATGAATTAATTTGGTGAATTGTAGAAAAAAAAATGAGTCAATTTAGATACATACACAATTAATTGCGTACAAATGAACGAATTATAAATTTAAGCGGGAGTCGAAATAAATAGTTTTACAGAAATAATAAAAATTAAATGGCCCCAATATTTATAAAAACAAGTTAGAAACGAAAATGAATTAATTTGGTGAATTGTAGAAAAAAAATGAGTCAATTTGGATACATATACAATTAATTGCGTACAAATTAATGAATTATAAATTTAAGCGGGAGTCGAAATAAATAGTTTTACAGAAATAATAAAAATTAAATGGCCCCAATATTTATAAAAACAAGTTAGAAACGAAAATGAATTAATTTGGTGAATTGTAGGAAAAAAAAATGAGTCAATTTGGATACATATACAATTAATTGCGTACAAATGAACGAATTATAAATTTAAGCGGGAGTCGAAATAAATAGTTTTACAGAAATAATAAAAATTAAATGGCCCCAATATTTATAAAAACAAGTTAGAAACGAAAATGAATTAATTTGGTGAATTGTAAAAAAAAAATGAGTCAATTTGGATACATATACAATTAATTGCGTACAAATGAACGAATTATAAATTTAAGCGGGAGTCGAAATAAATAATTTTACAAAATAAAAAAATAGTTGGGCAAAATATTTTAATAAACAACTTAGATACGAAAAGAAATTAATTTGGTGAATTATAAAAAAAAAGACTTAATTTGAATACATATACAATTAATTGCAAAAAAATAAACGAAAGTAGCTTGTGCTCTAGTGGCGCGCGCCCTCTCCTCTTGCACAAAAGGTCCCGTGTTCGATTCCCCTTGGACGCAAAAAATGGATTAATTGTTCCAGGCCTAATAAGACTAATATAGAAGGTGGGCTGCATATAATAAGGAATGGGCCGGTTGGCCCAGTGGTCCGCGCCCGCCCCGGCCGCCTCGGGTGCCCGGGCTCGAACCACGCGAGCCACTTTTTTTTTTGTATAGGCTCGGTAATTTGCGACGGCCATATTCCGTCGCAAATATTGAATTTTGCGACGGAAAACAGCCCGTCGCAAATTATAACACAAAAAAGTATAAAAAAATATATAAAAACATTTGCGACGGAATTTAGCCGTCGCAAATGTTGTTGACCCGATCGGGTCTGACCCGAAAAGTTTGCGACGGACTACTGTCCGTCGCAAATTCTGTGTGACCCGGCCGGATCTGACCCGCCGATTTTGCGATGGATTTTTCCGTCGTTAATTTGCGACGGATGGCCGAATCCGTCGCAAAAATTTGCTACGGCTGTTTTAGGTACGGATACGTGTCCGTCGCAGATCCCGTCGCAAAACACTGTTTGCGACGGATTTTCAGTCGCTAATTCCGTCGCAAAACAGTGTTTTTTTTGTAGTTTGAGTCCAGCAAAACTTTAAAGTGTCATGAGTTTGATTAGTTTCTTGTTGAGCTCGAGCTTAATAAAATATCACTCTTAAATTAGACTATTCATCAATTAATTATAAAAATAAAATTATTTATTTTAAAAATCATATATAACTACTAAAATTCTATAAATTCATTTAACAAATTTAATTACTTATTTTTAAATTATACTCCATATATTAAGTGTAAAAATTATTAATTAAAAATGAAATTATTCATTATAATTTATACGAGTCAGTTCACGACCTTAATAATAAGTTTGTTCACGAGATAACGAACCGAATACGATTGTGGTTTAGATAGTTTGTTTGTGTTAACAAATTTTTATTAAACAAGCTCGAATGAATATTTTTTGGGCGGAGTTCTGAATAATTCGCGAGCAGCTTGATTGGATTACATCCCCATCTACAAAATTATCATTAAATCATTAAAACACAGGATTGATTCTCAATTTCTATCTTTGGAAATAATAATAATGTGATACACAAATTAAATATAGTGGATGCATATATTGTACGGGCATTATTGAGAATAATAGGATACAATAATTGAAATGATTAGTTTGGTGTGCGGTGACTTTCAAAACGACGATTTTCTTCTTTTCACAAGCAACGCACCTACTATGAAGTAGCAGAAATTGTGAGATTCGCGACAAAATGGTATTTTTTCAATTATGTTGGCTCATTGTGGCCTACGTACCTGACCTAATATATGGGACCTCTCTGCCGACACCATTGCCCTATACATTTGCAAATTGTCGGCATGCATATTTTAATTTCATCACTTTTCTCACTATGTGTATATATATTTCTATACATTAAAAAAAAAAACACTGTTAACTCTCTTTTTTGAAATGTTACTGTTTAACATAGGTAGTATTACTCCATCTGTCTCAATCTCAATTGTCATTTTGCTTTTGACATTGATTTTAATGTGACAATTGTTTATTAGTATTTGTAGCGATAAAAATGATTTTTAGCGATATTGTGGTCATTAAAAGGGAATAAATTTGTTTTAATGATATTTTGATAAATAAAAATTTACTATTAATAGAAAGGGACAATCGAGAATAAAACTGACCTTTAATACAAGGGGAAAATCGAATTTAAGACAGAGAGAGTATTATTTAGTGATTTAAGAAGAACAACACATAAAATCAAGCATGTTTCAAACAGTGATATTTTGTATGTTGAATACTGGCACTTCATATGCAGAAAATAATATTTGAAAAGGAGAGTTCATCTGAATCGGAATTCACAAAAAACCTACTCATTCATTTATTATAGAGTTAATTTTGACATATATAGTTCTCTCATCAATTTCAACATGTGTTGATATTTTATATTTTTAATATATTAACTACATTATTTTGGTTAAATATATGTATTGACGTTTCTATTGATTCTAATCCAAAAAGATTTTTACATTATGACAAACTAGTATATCACCCGTGCGTTGCACGATTTGTAAATTTAAAAGGATGATGGTTTTGATTTATGTTAATCACATTACATCATAGGTAATGAGGTTCTAATCACTTGGGTTATTTCACCTTGTCTCTTTATGTTAACTGTATTGTGTTCTTTGCCCATTAATATTCACGTTTTGTGTTTTTTTTTTTTTAGGAATTAGATGTATAAAGTGTGTCTTTTGGCATTGTGTGTGTTCATTTTTAATTAAATGAATTAGAATGACTTTTTTTTCATATCTATAATTTTTTTAATTAATATTTTACTTGTCCTCTCGCTTGGAAAATGTATTGCGCTAAAAATGCGGAAAACATATTTCTTATAGCAAAGTATTATATGAAAATAGTTTATGATAAGCTTATCATGAAACAATTTTAAAGTATCATTAATTTCATCAAAAGTATCATTAATCTCATCAGGGATATCATTAGTTTGAGTTCAAGAAAATAATTTTCTTGAATTCAGACTAATGATACCCCTGACAGATTTAATGATACTTCTGATGAGATTAATGATACTCTAAAACTATTTCATGTTAAACTTATTATGAAGCGTTTTCATATAAAACCTATTCATTTCTTATTAGCAAGTTTGATAGATATAAATTTTTCTTACACAAAAAAATACTCTTTTATCAACCACGTTGAATGTGTAATTCTTGTCTTATCCTTTGATTATTTTCGAATGAGATACTATGTATTTTTCAATTATAACCATTAATTTTAGGATTTTGATTACTTCCGCATGAGATAGTATGTATTTCCAACTGTAACCATTAATTTTAGGATTTGTAACAATAACTAATTCATGCTTTCATGATTATCAATATTATTCCACATGCAATATGATTCTTTATTTTTAAGATGTTGGATATTCAAAATTATGGTTTATGCTATTTTTTTTCTTCATGTATATATGGTGCAGTTTTTTAATTTCATAATATACCTTAAATATTAATTATCCCTACATAATTTTTACTGTGAATTGGTCTTGTGTGAGACCATCTCATGCCATGGAAGAGTGAGATGTGGTATAAATTGGGCATGACGCATTAACACTTTGACAATAATGAATGTTAATTTATGTTATCTCATACCATGAGACAGTCGTACATAATTTTTTGCCTTTTACTTCTTACACTTTATCTCCATTTTTTATCATTACAATTTCTTTGTTCTTATTTTTTTTATTTTCATTAATTAGGCCAAAAATAGAAAAAAAAAATTAATGCAAAATATAAATTAAGGGTGTATATGGTTGAGAATTTTGAAGGGTGAACTATAGGAATCAAAGTCTGTATGTTTGAAACTGTTGATTCCTTCAAAATACGGAAATCTCCATTCCCCACCCTATTAATATCTATAGGTATTATTCCTTACCTATTTCCATTCCTCCCCCTTTCCTTTAGTTTTTTGCGAAGCACCCTAAAAGTACTCAAAAGGCTCGTCATATCCAAATAAAATGGGCCATTCATAAATTCTCAAAGGCTGGAAAATTAAACAATTAACTTAAATAAAATCCCAACCCATTTACATCTCAAAAGCTTTTGAGAGATGATCCACAAACTTTTTGTTCAAGCACAACATAGTTCAACCAAAACACTTACCACGTTTTCTTCGACTTCTTTCTACCGTAATTTTTCTATGCAAATGTTATGCCCTAGAACTCGGGTAAATTGCAAGGATGGTCCCATGAGAATTTGTACTTGACATATTTAGTCCCATGTTCTTTTTTGGTCCCAATTTTAGCAGAAAAGGTCCCATCCGTTAATTTTTTTACAGTTTTCTATGGAATACTGGATGGATAAATCTTTTAAACTTGATTTTTGGAGGGAAATGGGCCAGCTTTTGCTATTAACAATCATTTCAATGTAAAATGCAAGTATGGAGGCGATTCTGCAACTTTAGTTCGTAGAGTTTTAAGAAGTTGAAAATTAATTATTTTTAAGTTGGGAATTATACGCGCGAGTTTTTGGCAGAAAACTAACGGGTGTGTGGGCTTCATGCTCGTTAATCCATTATTTTTTACGGAAAAATCGTATGGGACTATTTGCGCTAAAAAAAGGACCAAATTCATGAGGACCAATTCTTATGGGACCATTTCTACAATTTCCCCCCTAGAACTCAGTTACGTTGCTTTTTGATTCGTAATGGTTGATTTATAGAATCAAGCTGATCAATTTTATAAGTTTCAAAATTGATTTTTGATTCTTGCCTTTGCTGGTGACGAAAGTTTAGGGTTCTGGAGTCGTTGCCTAGAGCATCTCCGACTCGACTTCCAGGGGATTTCATGTGTAATTTTCTCACTAGTGGCACCCTAGTCACCCTTAAGGAGCATGAAGGAATACCCAATCTGAGCGCTTAGAAATCTACTCTCCTCTATTCTAATTTATACTCCTGCATATTTTGATTACAAAAATCCATTGAAAATTAATTTGTGATAGGTATTCCATGTATTGATATGATCTAAATTAGAAGATTAGTATTATGTTGTTGCTTAGTTTTTGGTGACGGAGTTATAAGACTTTTGAATCTGTAATGGAAGATCACAATTTGTACATTAGAATTGGATTTAGAATTTGGCAATAAAATCATTGTAACTACAATGCACATTGGTGTAAACTTAATAAGGGGTTTCGTAAGCTGATCACAGGTTATTGAACTTATGTGCATGATATTTTATAATGGAAGTTTCCTTGGGCCAATATATTTTTAAGGAAGTGGAATGTGTTCAGACTCTGCTATGGTCTTATCTTGCATATTTAATTGTCAATCATAAAGTGTGAATGTATTGGTGTTTCTTTTCCTGTCTTTTTGTTAATTTTATGTCCACTGGCAACACTTTCAGTTTAGTTGAAGACTTTGGGCCGTATGGGTTTATGGCACACCTAACCACTCAACATGTTTAGCTTAAAAATTACAGTAGCTACTAAATCTCCTTTCAACCTTTTTTACATCTGAGGAACCTGGTCATTTCAATGTAAAAAAGAATAATTTTTCATGTTCGATGTAAAATCATATTCAATTTGTCTTAATAAGGCCAATTTTGCAAATCCAAAGCACATTTATCTGCACACTAATTCTGGCATTGTTCTAAAAATAGACAGTACTCAAAATAGTACGATTTCTTACTTTTCCCTTACTTGGATCATATATTCTCTGTCTAAAGTTGTATGATCTAGTAATATTTCTTATATCTATTAGGCCTGAAGTTTTTTTTCCATTTATTATTTGGGTCTATATTTTATTAGATTAAAACCTTATATCTTTACAAATAAAAGTTACATGGATATATGTAAAAAAATAAGTATTCTTCATATTCTATTTAGAAAAAAAAAAATAACTTATGCAATATGCAAGATATATACATATTTCAATATTTTAGATTAATTTTGAAATACAATATAAAATTCTTTTTTCGAAAGTGAAACAATAAATAAATTTTTGTTTACAAAATAGATAGGCGACAATAGGGTGAAGATCAAATAATATGCATATGAATTATCCTTTTTTATACATACCTTTGACACTTTTCTTATTTTTTTACGATCTTCATCTTGCTTTTTTTGCCTTTAACTTGGTCTCCTAAAGAAAGTCCCAAAATTATAATATTATATTCATGTAAATTTAAGACTATTAAAGAAAGGCACAAAACACCGTTGTTAGTTTTATTTGAAATATACCTTGCATTATCATTTTTTAAATTTTTGCATGCAAATGTCCCTCCTCTATTAGGTATCTGAACTTACAACTGTAAATCGATCAGTTGCCGCAGTTGGCATTATTCAATTTTTGTGTTGAACATTTCTATTTCTGCGAGCAGACTTCACAGGAGCTATTTCTTAGGCTTCACACTTTGGATACTTATATACATTGATCTGATGAACAATATTGGCCACTGCAACTTTGAGATATTTCTTTAATCCACTTTCTCCATCTTCCCATCTCTCAAATGCTTGATGAACATGTTTGCAGGAGCAAATTATCAATGGCTTTGTTAAAGAAGCCATACTCGAGGCTGAAGAATAAGGTGCCAAGGTTGAAAGTCTAGGCAAGTTCTTGTTAACCTTACAATCCTGCTTTAGGAGTATGCACAAAAAAAAAAAAGGCATATGAAGAAAAAAAATTCCTTTGGTATATCCCTTAAATCTGCTTGCCAAGGGATAAAGGCACTTTTGATGCATGTGTGCGATGAATAGAATAATGGACTATTGTTTTATGTGGACATTAGTTATCATCTCCAATTAAATAGGTAGTGGGGAAGATGAATAGGTGATGATTTAATCCAGTACGCCATTAAATGGATTTTTTTTAATATTAATCATGGGCAATGAAAGTTTTTTTTTTATTACCAGGAATGAGCAATGAAGGGTTGAGAGTGTTTTTTTTATTATTATTATTATTTAATACTACAAATTTTGTAGACAAAATTTGGCTGGAAACATAAGTTGTTATAAATAGCATACATTTTTGTTATTAGTATATAATAATATAGGCAAGAATAAATAGACGGAGTTAAAGAGGGAGGTGAAGAGTTAACAGAATTAAATGTGGTATAGGGGAGTGGAGAGGTTGGGTTTTAGAGTTATTATTGTGTTTTTGTGATTATTTATAAACTTTACAGATTTAGAAAGTAGGTTATAAACTATAAAAATATTTCCAAAAAAGGAATAAGATTTTGTTATTATATAGTTATAGATGATATGTTTGAATAATTATATTGTCATTATCTGGAAGAGATTACTACTAATGTATTTCAAATCCGTATGAACTATTTTTTTTCTTTCAAGACAACACAAATTAATTCATATTTATATCAAAGTGTTAATGCATAATGTTCAATTTATACATCATCCCACCGACCATGGCATGAGATAGTCTCACATAACATCTATTTTATTTTTCATTTTTAAAAGAAAAATATCGTGATAAAATGCAATGGAAATCAACCAACTCTCATTGACAAATAAACTGCGGTGGCTCATGCACCAAAACTCAGACTCCATGTTACATTAGCATGTATGAAGCTAAGAAATGAGCAATATTAAGGGTTGAACATTCAATTTGTTATTAGGTAGGATTAATTTAAAAATACATAAATATTTGATATTAGCTGGAATTACATTTTAAAGATTACTGCATTAAAACTAAATACTGTTGTTGGAAATTATTGGTGTTTACCAATTAATATGTGAGTGAAAATTAAAAGGGAATTTAATTGAGATTGGGCTGAAGACATTGGACCTTGGTCCTTGGTTATTGGTCCTTGACAATTGATCTTTGTGTTGTATTTTGGCATTAGAAGAGTTTTCTAAGTTTGTTGAGCCCAAAGTTTGGACTTAGCCCGAAAATGTGGAGTGTCAAGATTCGTTGAAGATGACATGAAAGTGCATGATAAACATGCAAAACATGTGATGAAATTCAATTGTTGACAAACTCACTGATTTTCATTTAATTGGGAGTGACTTACGCTTCCCTTATTTTGGTTGAGACGAACCAGAATGCAGAAAGGTCCAGATTCGTAGTTTGACTAACAATCCTTCCATGCATGTGTGGGTCTTGGAGACATATAAATAGGTGTCCTCATGCATAGTTTCTTACGTCACACAAAAAATCTCTCACTCTCTCCCTAAGTATTCTAGCATATAGATTCTTTAAGAAATCAGTTCAGTTCATATGTTCTTCCTGTTCGCCGGAGCTTCAAGACCTGTGGTGCTGCACTTTTGAAGACGAAAGTGTCATTTTCCTTTGGGGATGTATTTCCAGAATCGAAGAGCACTACCAGGGAAATTTCATCTTGCGGGAAGAGGCCTTCCTCTATTCGACAGACTGCAGTCTTACAATTTTCGTATTCTGTGTAAATTTAAGTTTCGAATCGTAATTTTCTTTTATTATTTCTTTTGAAACCGAATTATTATTTCCACAGTCATCAAAATTCCAACAATCGCAAGACGAAAATATGACTGACGGAAATAATAATTCTGAGTCCAGGGAAACACTATTGTTCCTTCTAGTACTCCCATTCCCCTGGGCACCACTACCCCTGTCCCCTCTGTAACTGTCCAAGTTGGGCAGATTTTGAATCCCAATGTGGTGAACCTTTTCCCCTTTAATGATGCTAGACCTTTCATGGTTCATAGCGAGAGATCCGAGAAGTTCTCGGGTAAGAATTAAAAAAAATGGCAGAAAGAGAATGCTAATTTTTTACCACCTTGTGGTTGGCAAGGTTGTCACTGAGGATCTGTTTGCGTTCGTTGAGAGCGATACGCAAAATGAGGATGTCAGTGACAAATGGTGGCGATGGGAATAAAGTCCCGTGATTGATTAAAGCCGGTTGTTGATGAGAATTATGAACCGGGTCCCAATGAGGCTTTTTTCCGAATGAAGCAACAATTTGAAATAAGAATTCGTAGCTTTTCGGAAAAAGATTGAATCGAAATGCCTGTGGTGGCATTCGAGTCTATCGCAATTTGAGTATATCAGCGATTGGCGTTGTTGTTCCGAGAGAAAGGGGCATGAATGGTCATGTCTCTCTCGGCGGCCTGTAAAAGTTAAATGGGCATGGTTAAAGCCATGTGTTTTAATTTATTTGGGTTGAAAATCATACTTATATGATTGACACAAAATTATATTATTGAGGATATTGGCTAATTTAGCCTAGTGTGTAGGCCTGTTGTTGATCTCAATTGGCCAAATTGAAGAATTAAGACTGAAACTCAAATTTCAGTTGAATTGCTGACTTGAACGCAAAATCCTAGCTTGACTAGTAGTTACCCCACAAGAGTATGGGATCACAGTAGTATGGGCAAGTATAGGGACCAAGTAGTATCGAACCCAAGGGAAAGTGTGTATGCGAATAGATCCCTGGAGATGTGTGTCTCGTAGTTAATATGAGTGTATGTTTAGGGATTGAAAATGGTTAAATCTAAACTATTCTACTCTACGAATGCAAAAGAAAGAAATGAGTTAATTATCTAAGGGTTTTGTCTCAAATATAAAAGGGTGATGCTCAGGATAGGAATCCCTACGTATACTAACGGAGTCGGTACATAATCAAAATAATCGTGATGTGCAAGAAATAACCTAAGTAAAAGATTGTAAGATGAAAGCTCAAGAATTTAAACCCTAATACTTTATCCTAACAATCGACTTCACGAATCCACTAACAAGTTAATAGATAGTGCTTAATTAACGAGACCCTAATTTAACTAAGGTGGTGCGGTCGTCCTCCCTAGATAAACCGGTAGATTAATTAACCCTTTCTAAACCCTCTCGTTAAGCCTAATAGTTGTTAAAGAGTGATAAGGTCGTCCTCTCTCGAACACTTTTCGAACGAAATTCAAAGGTAAAGTTAAGATCGATTTTAAGAATTCATTAATTAAGAGAATTAAAACTAAACGTCACGAATTACCCTAATTACATACCCACATCCTACTTCTACGAGTTCATCCTACCCCAAGCATGCAAGGGTTTTAGCTAGACATGGTTTAAATGGTGCAGAAACAATTGAAGAAATATCGAACATAAACATGATTATACGAACTAAATTACTATCAAACATAAATTAGGGTTTTAATAAAATAAATGCTAAGAACTTAAATTTGATTAATAAAATGAAGTCTCAAGTATTCAATGTCAAAGAGCGAACAAAAATAAATAAATATCCAAACCGCATCAAGAATTCGTAAAGTAAAACCTCGATTACGTAAAAATAAAGTTTGCTCGACTCTAGTACTTCTCTATCTCTCAAAACGATCTCTCCAAGTGATGTGGTATGCCCAGTGATATGTGATAATCCCCCAAAAATGAGTTCGGAACAAGTATATATAAGCATCGGGCCGAATCGGGGACTCATGGGCCGAAAAAAGAAATCCGGAGGCAAAATATAGAAAGTGCTCGAGCAACATCCGCTCGAGCTCAATAGCTCGAATGCATCAGGGGTTCGAGCACTCGTGCTCGAGCTGGTCGAGTGGCCAAATCGTTCTGTAAGTTTCGGGCGCTCGAGCAACATGCTCGAGCCGTAGCGCTCGAGTTGCTCAAGTGGTCGAAGTTTTTTGTTGGTTTTGGACGCTCGAGCAACATGCTCGAGCGTTAGTGCTTGAGTGGCTCGAATAGCAAAAGTTCTCTGGAAAATTTTGGTGCTCGAGCGGTGGCGCTCGAGTGACTCCACTCGAGTGGCTCTCCTTCTTCTACAACTGATACTTTTCTTCACGCGCACGAATACCGTTCGTATTTCTTCGATATCTTCTCATCCGGGCATCCGTTTGAGTCGATTCAAAGTTCTACGAACTCCATTTTTTGCCCTCGATTCACCTATGAGCATCAAAGAGATAAATTCATAAATGTGTAGAAATAGTACTCAATTGACTCTAAATACTCAATAAAATTGACCAAAACTAGGGCATTTCTAGTTACAAATCATGACAATTTCACGCCTAATCAATTGCTGAGAGACACATGGGATAAAATTAATTGAATTTTGGACCGGGGTATTGTTATGGAATTTATTTAATAATACTTTCAGGTGTTATAAATATTATTTCATAAATTTAATTTCCTTGATATTAATTAAAAATTTTGATATGGGATCAAATATTTTTTGTGCTAGAGGCATAAATTATTTTTGGATTTAGTCCAGAAGTTTAAGTCATATAATTCGCTTGAGATTTGCTCGCGAATAAATGGTGGCATTAAGACCTCATTTGAAACTATGCTTTGAAAGCATGAGCGATGTGAATTTAATTCACAAGATTTGACTCGTAGCAATGACAGTTTATTTGAGAGTCAAAGGTTGCAATTACGGACATAATGAAAATTTGAATTTAATTTGGTATTTGACCAAGATTAAATTTTGGACTTGAAGTGTAACTTCAAATGTCGATTTTCTAATTTATTTTGAAATTGTGTCCAAATTAATATTTGATGAATATTAAATGAAACGGACGAGCAATCTCGAATATGGGGGATGAGTTCTAGCCATGGATAAATTCGAATGTGGGGGAGAAGAGATATCTTCATTGATATATTCGAATTTGATGTGTGGCGTGACTTTGAATTTAAATGGAAAGTCTAAAGCAGTTGGTGCCTTGCAAAATTGTTTCCACAAGTTAAATGGAAGTACTTTGTCAAGGAAGTCAGAACGAAAAAGTTCACCGTGGCAACATTTAGTGTTCCAATTTTATAACTTTTGAGACTTAGGTGTATAAATCTAAAGTTATAAAGTAGTTAATAAAATTTATTTATTAACATTCCTAATATCAATAACTTCAAAAGGTGTATGATATATGTGGAAGTGGAAATGACAATATTTGTCATTAGTTTGGAACACTTTACCTCTAATACTTAGATCACACAAACGCGTGTCATTTGAAGTTGGCGTAACTTAGAGGTGTATACCCTATAATGTGGGGGTGTGTAATGAAAATTTGATCTCTAGTAATAGTGGATCCACTCATGAAAAGAGTTAGCTGAGATCAAATAAAGTGCTAGAAAGAATGGGTCTAAAATCCACAAAATAAAAACTGAAGTAGTGGTAACCCAACCATGATGACTAGAGATTCCAAGAACTTGGTTCAATGGGAAAACTAAGCTGTGGATGTTTGTGGTTAAGAACACTTGGTAATTTGACAATTAATTAGAAGAGCACAACACCAAGTGTTGGGACCCATGAGTTGTTGTATAGGTTATGTCTTTGACTTTTAATGATTCTTAGAGTATAACGGGATACTCAAGATAGAAGATCACCTATATAAGTGTGAGGTGAGAGGCTGCCTCAAATATCACTGGATATTAAACACTTGTGAATCCAAAGGGTGTCCATGGCCGAAACGGACAAAAATGTGAGAACAAGAGTAGAGCGTAGAGATTTTATTGTGTCAATATTACTGTCTCAGTGTACACCAAGGTGGAATGGTACAAGACATAGTATCCACTAGGCCGCCGGTGTACTCGGTAATGTTTGACTATGGAAGGTTCAAAGCTCCAAACTGCCTATCCAGATGCAATAACATCTCGTTTGAACTGGAATGTGAGTCTGCATATTATAGGCTCTAATTTCCACTTATGTGGGGGATTGTTGGAAATTATTGGTGTTTACCAATATTAATATGTGAGTGAAAATTAAAAGGGAATTTAATTGAGATTGGGCTGAAGACATTGAACCTTATTTATTGGTCCATGACAATTAATCTTTGTGTTGTATTTGGGCATTAGAAGAGTTTTCTAAGTTTGTTGAGACCAAAGTTTGGACTTAGCCCGGAAATCTGGAGTGTCAAGATTCGTTCAAGATGACATGAAAGTGCATGATAAACATGCAAAACATGTGATGAAATTCAATTGTTGGCAAATTCCGTGATTTTGATTTAATTGGGAGTGACTTACGCCTCCCTTATTTTGGTTGAGACGAACCGCAATGCAGAAAAGTCCAGTTTCGTAGTTTGACTAACAATCCTTCCATGCATGTGTGGGTCTTGGAGACATATAAATAGGTGTCCTCATGCATAGTTTCTTACGCCACACAAAAAATCTCTCACTCTCTCCCTAAGTATTCTAGCATATAGATTCTTTAAGAAATCAGTTCAGTTCATATGTTCTTCCTGTTCGCCGGAGCTTCAAGACCTGTGGTGCTGCACTTTTGAAGACGAAAGTGTCATTTTCCTTTGGGGATGTATTTCCAGAATCGAAGAGCACTACCAGGGAAATTTCGTCTTGCGGGAAGAGGCCTACCTCAACTCGACACACTGCAGTCTTGCAATTTTTGTATTCTGTGTAAATTTAAGTTTCGGGTTGTAATTTTCTATTATTATTTTCTTTTGTAACCAAATTATTATTTCCATAGTCATCAAAATTCCAACAACTGTTAATATTGATATTTACATTATCACATATAGTTCGAAAAAGAAAAATGAGTATATATGTAATTTTTAATATATCTATATAATATGCATAAGTTCGCCAAATTAAATGGCTTAAATGTTAAGAGGTTTGCGTTAATATTGAAAATATTTGTATTAGATGACCTCATACGTGAGATAGATACATGTATAGTATACGATTTATAGGTTTATGATTCTACACGAATCATGTTTTAAAGAACGAGTGGTATAACACAAATTTTAGTATGTACTCAAATTTTGATTTTTTTTTTCAAAATATACACTAACACATCGAACTGCATAATTTATTTATTGTAATTGGAGTATTATTAATTATTTTTTTGGGTATTACTGATTTCTGCTTGAAATATTTTTTTCAAAATTTCAATGCATATTTATGCACTCAAGTGCACATTAGAACTATACACGATATAAGTACTAAGTGGAGCTACGTCTCACACAAGACTCCCTCTTTATTTATATTCTCTAGATATAAATAATATTTAGGAGTTGAGATGTAAATTAATTATTATAATCCCATTTTTAATATTATTAACCCATCCATAAATAACATTAAAATATCAAATATATAATAATAAACAGATTTACTAGTTCTACTTAGAACAAATAAAATCTTAAAAAAAAATTTGCAATTGAGTTTTTAAAATTCAAGTGCACAGTATGCACTTGGGTGCATATTAAAACTACTCATCTAGAGGATACATAGTAAATGTTATTTATTTACCGAAGTGAGTAGTTCTACTATGCACCAAGTGTGTACTATGCACTAGAATTTTAATCTCAATTTCAGATTAAATTTTGACTTTTTCAAAACTCATTAAAATTCAATTTTGACTTGAACTTATAATTGGGTTAAGAATCCAAATACATAGTATGCACCTGGTGCATACTAGAATTTGTTTATCGAAATATATTATATGAAATGTTTACATTAATTTTAGATTGCACGATTATTTTTATGCATGCTTTTATAAAAATCTATAAAATATTAAAATATATATGAAAGTCACATTGTGGGAAGGGTCGGGAGACTTAGTAGATAAAATTTTCGAATTAAAGACGGAGAGAGTTGGAGAGACTCCATTGGTAATTTTTGCATATTCTTGAATAAATCAGTTTTCAGTTATTGTCAGTTATATATTGATTGTTTCAAGACTCATCAATCGTAATGATATGAAGATTTTGGTGTGTAGCGGTATTGAACATTCGTCGAAAACAAAAAAAAAATGGGGTGAATTTTTGGTCCCAAGAGAACGTGTCCATTTCAAAATGGTCCTTCTTTCAGCACTTTTAGTCCCGTACTTTTCTTTAACACTTTTGGTCCCAAGGGAATAGGATATATTGCAATTTTGGTCCCAAGAGAATATATAACTTGCATTTTTGGTCCCAAGAGAATAGGGTTGTAAATGAATCAAACAATTTTGGTTCGATTTGATATTTGTATTCGAAATTCGGTATTCGTATTCGAAATTTTATAATTCGAATTCGAGTACAAATAATTTTTTTGATTCGATTAGTTATCAAATACAAATACAAATACTATGATATTCAATTCGATATTCATAAATATTCGATTAAATATTCGGTTAAATATATAATTACATAATTACACAGTAATAATAATAATAAATAATTATTTATAAATTTAAGTCCATTATAATTATTTTAAGGATATTAACCTTTATAACTTCATCCAACAAGTGGGCCTTTAGGCAATTCTTAATTAAATATTTTAATTAAAAATATTTAATGTAATTTAATTATTAAAAACTTAACAAATTAAAAAAGAATTGCAGATCAACACTCTTAAATTTGATTATTAAAGTGTTTTTCCATAAATTTGATAATTAATTTTTTTTTCATTTGATTATGTTATGCAAAGTTTTAAGTTTATAGCTTGTTTGTGAATTCAAATAATGACAAGTTTGAAATGAATATTTGAATATTGGCAAAGTAGTATGTGTATAATACTCATGGTAACTATTATCCTGAACAACAAATTACTAATATCTGATAAAGTGGTATAACTCAAGTGGTTAAAATCTCACTACCTATGATACAAAGGTCATGGGTTCGAGTCACAATTTTATCGATAAAAAATACTAATACTTTATGTTGAAACAACTAATACCTTTAGCGAAAATAATTAATACCACTTCAACTAATATCTTTAATAAAAACAACTAAATACCCTTTGGAGCTGATAACTTTAGTGCAATTCACTGATACTTTTAGTTTAATTTACTAATATCCTTCAAACAAATTTCATTGTGAAAATTGTTCACATAATACCTTATCTTGAATATTATTTGTTAGGAACATGTTTGAGAAAAAAAATCGATTCGAATATTCGATTCAAGTATTCGTATATTTTCTAATAATTCGATATGAGTTTCAAATCAAATATAAATCACATTTACTATTCGAAAATAATTCGATTCGAATTCGATATTCGAAATAATTTAACAAATACGAATTCAAATACAGTGGTATTCGACTCGATTCGATTCGTTTACATCCCTGCAAGAGAATATGACAAATTTACAGTTTTGATTCTGAAAATTTACGAATGGTATCGAAATTGCAAAAGAATGAATCATTTTCGCACGTAGGTACCAAAAGTATTTTACATTCATTCTCTTGGGACTAAAAGTGCAATTTTTTTTTTTTTTTTTGTTAAAAAAAGTGATATTTAAAGATCAGGTGTTTCAAAATCTGAGCCCTTTCAAATTTTATTTATTTTTTACATTATGTCTAATATGGATTTGTAACTATTAGGGGGAGAAAAATATTTTAATAAACATTTTCAAACGTAAACAAATAAATTTTAAATAACGTAATTATACAATCAATGGACATGCATGCACGAGTTTAATTACTTGTATGTTAATAAAAAAATATATAAGTGCATAATTAGATTAACATTCATTTATAGACATATATAACTCCAAAATTTACCCCATTTTTGCTGCAAAAAGTATAAAATGAGTGATAATTAAATATAAATATTATATTTTTGAATTTGATTATATGAACTAATGCAATTTATTATTTAATAAAATTAACTTTAACGATGAATCCCCTCCTATATTGTTTAGTCAAATTTATTATTGTTTACATACATTTTTAATATTGCATATATTAATAGAGTTCAAAATTTTATATTATCTTTATATTTATACAACAAAAATACATTAATTTAAGAAGCTTATTTTTTTTTAAATCGACTTAGGCCTTGTAACTTTTATGATCGATCCTGACTCTACATTTCATTGACAAAATATAAAATTAAAAGTCAAAAATGATAATTGAATATTTAAAATTGATCCAAAATAAAACTCCACACAAGGTATCAAGTGCAATGTTTTATTGCCTGTTTGAATAATGCTTAACATAAGCTCGAGCAATAGACCATAAAATCGGCCTTATTCAATGCAAAGTTGGCCAATTAATTAAGACATGTTACGTTAAGCTTTCATAAACCTGTTTGACTTATGAACCAACTGATAATGTTTAAAATTTTAATTCACTAATTATACGTTGTTTTTTTTATTCGTGTTTCATTTTACTATACTAGAATTTTGCCTGTACACTAAAGTTTTATTTTATTGTAATTTATTAAAGAATATGTGAAGATATTTTTTTTAGTTCCGTCTCCCACTTTCTGCGATTAAGAATTTATTGGCAATTTGATTATGGAATATTTAACTTACACTTTTTCTAGCATGCTTTTTTTTTATTGGTCAAATTGACTTGAATCATAACCTCGTAGTTAAAGGTAGTGGGCTCTAAAAACCCAAACTTATAAAGAGGCGTGAAATTAATTCCATTAATACTGTCTATTACTTATGGACCGAACTCAACTTTCCCACCTTGAGGAGATTCAATGAATGGACAATTTAATATGAGTTGCGCTCAGTATGAAAGAATTTTATCTCATCTAAAAGTTTGAACTTGTAGAGAGATGTGAAATTAACATATTTAATTATTTCCCATAATAAAAGCTCAATCACATATTATTTAAACCGATGACAAAATTCTGTAATCTATTGGTTTTGAGATCAAATTGTTGGCGATTGGTTCTAGTCGTGCGGATTAGTGGCTATTTTTAACCGGTTTTGGGATCACCAAACAAGAACGTGTGATTGATTACCACCGTAAATGGTAAATTCAATAGATCGGATCATAAAATCGTAAATACGAGTATTGAATTCGTATTTATCACGCGTGTGTGCGATTTTAGGTGTAAGACTGTGTGTATTGGAGTGTTTGTGAATTTGTTTTTATTGCAGGAGAACAACTTATTTATACTAACCACCAAGTAGGTGGTGTACATGACTCTTGGACTACCAAGTTTGCATGCTTGACATGTGTCCTTTTGACCATATTTGACCTTATCTATGCTGAAACTTAATTACAAAGTCTTGTATTTGACCTTATCTCGAATTCATAGTTGTTCGCCATTATTTGCTTGTTGGTCCAATACTTGTATGTCTTCTGTAGAAATTGTTCGCTCTTTGGCTGGGTGGTCCACAAGTTGTTCACTCGTGTATCCACTATTAGCATACGGTACCCCTGGATCTTTAATATTTGTTCGTCAAGAGTCTGGTCGATTTGATAGGCTGATATGTGTCATACACTCTAAAAACTGGTAAGCGCACCACCTTTTGGTATTGTTATTCGTCACCCATGACTCGACATAATGTTCATGTCCGGCTCTGGGTCTTGGACCTGTTCGCCAATAAGCTGTTCGTCAAGGATGTTGCTCGTCATATGATACACTTTCCAAATTGATTTATGCACTCCCTTTTGATAATCCTTGTTAGTCATCTTTTGTTTAAGTGTTTTGCTTCATAATCCTCATTTATGTCTTAATTATTGTTCGCCTAGCAATAATTAATGTTCGTCTATCAACAATTGCCCCTATCCCGGCAGATGTCGCCTTGGATGAGCAAGTTTGTAGCGAGCAACTGTGGTCAGTATATCATCTTGGTGATGGACTAGGTCGAACTGCCTCTTCTTTGGACGAACAACTTTGGGAGCTCTGTTTCACCTTCCGAGATATGGGGAGTTGTTCAAGGGTGACGTGGGCGGCATGATTAAGTGTCGCCCACACGCGGGCAAGATCGAGGCCACGCGCCCCCTAAAATTGCATGTAAACCCGTTAGCTTTTAAACTTGCCCGGAAATGACCCCGTCTCTTCGCGTTTTGACCCCAGGATTTTTAGGAAATAACGAGTTTTACCCCTTTTTTACTTGGATATAAAACGAGTGGGAAATGAAATTTTTTCCCACTCTTTACTCTTAGCTACAAAAATTCCGGCAAAAACTTCCATCTCCGACGACTCTTGTGCTTTTCCGGCATGGCTCTTCAGTTTTTTGAGGTATTTAAATTTGTTTCACACCTTCATTCTTATTATTTCTTTTGTTTTTTATATTTTTCCTTTGAAACTCCATTCTGCCACCACCTGTGAAACCACCGCCGTCACTCTGAGAAATCGCCGCCGTCACTCTGAGATTTTCCCATCGGAATTCATCAATTTTCCCCAGAATTTTCAAAATCAGCCCTTACTCTTCCAAAATCTATGTCCTGTCACACGAGTAACCACGATTCTGTGGATAATTTGGACCCACTTTTCCCGATCGTGGCATACGGAAATCAGCCACCCTTCGAAGTCTCGTCGGAGACGTATCCCAACGTTGATTCAGTTGTCCGATCAGTAGAGGAAATAGGTGTTCGTCAGTCTGGCGAAGAAATTATGGTGGCTGCGAGCAGAAATTTAGACATTGAGTCTTCTTCTAGCTCTGAATTCGAAGAGGAATTGGATCCCGAATTCGATGAGCTGACTCGAGAATTTTTGGAGGTGATTGAGTTCCCAAACCCTAGAATGCTTGAAAATGAGATCTGACTTGAATGAAAATACTAGCTTTTACTAGTAGCTTCCCCGCAAGAGTACGGGTTCACTGGAGTATTGGCAAGTATAGCGACCAAGTATTATCGAACCCAAGGCAAAGTGTGTATGCAAATAGATCCCTGAAGATCTACGCGTCGTAGTTAATATGAGTGAAATGTTTTTGGTTTTTGAAAAGGGAAAATAATCTAAACTAAATTACTCTACGAATGCAAAAGGAAAATTAAACTAAGTGTCTAAGTTTTGTATGCAAGTATGTGATGGTGATGCTCAGGATAGGAATCCCTACGTATACTAACGGAGCAGGTACATAATCAAAATAATTGTGACGCGCAAGAGATAACCTAAGTAAAAGAATGCAAGATGAAAGCTCAAGATTTTAACCCTAATACTTTATCCTAGCAATCGACTTCACTAATCCACTAACAAGTTAATGAATCGTGCTTAATTAAAGAGGCCCTAATTTAACTAATGGTGATGCGGCCGTCCTCCATAGCTAAATCGGCAAATTAATCAACCCCTTCTAAACCCTCTAGTTAAGTCTACTAGTTGTTAAAGAGCGATGCGGTCGTCCTCTCCCTAACACGTTCGTACGAAATTCAAAGGAAAAGTTAAGATTGATTTTAAGAATTCATTAATTAAGAGAATTAAAACCTAACGTCATGAATTACCCTAATTACGTACCCACAACCTACTTCTACGAGTTCATCCTACCTCAAGCATGCAAGGGTTTTAGCCGGACATGGTTATAACGATAACAAAAGCAATTGACGAAGTAACGAACATAAACATGATGAATTGAAGTGAAAAACTAAAAAGCATGAACTAGGGTTTTGAAAGAAAATAATTCTAAGAACTGAAATTAGATTAATAAAATGAAGTCTAAAGTTTTTAATAACAAAGATCTGAAGAAACAAAACTAAAAAATAAAACCGTGATGTGAATTCGTAAAGAAAACCTCGAAACGTAAAATTAAAGCTTGCTCCTCTCCTTCCTCTCCAAAAACGAACTCTAAAAGTCAAAATCTATCAAGTGGTGTGTGGTGGTCTGTAAAAACGAGCTCGGGACGAGTATATATAAGCTTTGGGCCGAATCGGGAACTCATGGGTTGGAAAAACGAACTTGGAAACTTAAGCCTTGAAGGCGCTCGAGCTGTCCCGCTCGAGCGGACGCGCTCGAGCTTGTTTGGTCGAATGGGGCAGGCGGTCGAGCGAAGGTGCTCGAGGTGTTGAGCTCGAGCGGAGGAAATGCTATGTAAGGCAGAGGCGCTGGAGCTGTTGAGCTTGAGCGGAGGCGCTCGAGGTGCACTGGTCGAGCGGAGGCGCTCGAGTGGTGTCGCTCGAGCGGCCCTTCTCTCCTTTCAACTAACACTTCTCTTCTCACACACTAATACCGTTCGTATTTCTTCAATATCTTCTCATCCGGGCATCCGTTTGAGCTGATTCAAAGTCCTACTAACTCCATTTTTTGCCCTTAATTCACCTATGAGCATCAAAGAGACAAATTCATCAATGTAAAGAAATAGTAGTCATTTGACTCTAAAAACTCAATAAAATCGACCAAAATTTGGGCATTTCTAGCTACGAATCATGATATTTTCACGCCTAATCAAGATCCCCTCTGGAGTTTCTTGCCCATTTGAATGACGAGCATATGCTGCTGAGTACGCGAATAAATTTCCTCCCTTTGAACGACAAGTGTTGGATTTGGAGAGAACCGAATACCAGGTGAGTAAGATAATGAGTGTTGTTCGCAAGGACAAACTCGCCTTAATCCGAGAGTGATTAGTCGTGAAATTGTTAAGTTTTAGTGCCCGGTTTGCCCATATTTTGAGTGTTTTTTACGAGTATTTAGAGTCATTTGAGTATCATTTTCATAAATTCATCAATTTGACTCTTTGGTGTTCATATATGGATAGAGGGCGAAAAGAGGAGTTCGTAGGACTTTGAATCGACCAAAATGGACTCCCGGTTGAGAAGATATGAAAGTTTTTCGAACAAGTGTACAATATCTGAAAACACTCGACCGAGTATAGGTCGAGCGCCTAGCGCTCGACCGCCTGCATCACTCGACCAAATGTAGGTCGAGCGCCTAGCGCTCGACCAGATGGTGCTCGAGCGCCCTGATGGCTGTGTAAGTCTGGACCACTCGACCGTGCATCGACCAACACTCATGCTCGCGTGATTTTGACCTTTTTGATTAGGCATGAAATTGTTATATTTTGTAGCCCGATTTGCCCATATTTTCTGTGTTTTTTTATGAGTATTTAGAGTTCTTTGAGAATCATTTTCATAAACTCATTAATTTGTCTCTTTAGTGTTCATATTTCGATAGAGGGTGAAAAGAGGAATTCGTAGGACTTTGAATCGGCCAAAACGGACTCTCGGTTGAGAAGATATGAAGGTTTTTCGAACAAGTGTACAATATCCGAACGCCTCCATTCGACCAGTGGAACCATTCGACCAGTTGAGGTCGAACACCCCCGCTCGACCTAGGTCTAGCGCCCTAAGAGCTCTGGAAAGACATCCATTTGACCTACATGAGGTCGAGCGCTAGTGCTCGACCAAACCCCAGTTTTGCAAGATTTTGGCCTTTTTCACCCGTCTTCGGCCCGTTGCTTATAAATACCTGATCCCAAGCTCGTTTTTGCAAACCCTTTGATCACTTTTCATATTCTGGCATACTTAGAGCTTGGTAGAGAGATTTTGGAGAGTTTCACACTTATAAACGAGGTTTTAATTTTACGAATTCATAGTTTAGATACTTCTTTTGCTTCTATTCATTTAATTCTTTCGTTCTTGAACCTTGGAGACTTCTAAACCCTACTTACCAGATTTATTGAAATTTTCAGATATTCTTTCATTTATGCTTTCCAAGTCTTTTGATTATTCAATAATGCAAATGTTCATCGTTTTTATTATTGTTTTCGTTTGTCAACTTGCCATGTTAGGCTAGAACTCTTGTATGTTTGGGGTAGAATGAACTCGTAGAAGTAGGATGTTGGTACATAATTAGGATAACTCGTGATGTTTAGTGCTAGTTCTCTTAATTAATTGAATTCTTAAAATAAACCCTAGAATTATCTTGGAATTGAGTACGAAAATTATTAGAGAGAGGACGATCTTATCACTCTTAAATAACGAACATGCTTAACGATAGGGTTTTAGAAGGGGTTTATAAGCTACCGGTTTATCTAGGGAGGATGACCGTATCACCTTGGGTAAATAAGGGTCTCATTAATTAAGCATAATCCATAAAACTCGTTTAGTGGGTTGTGAAGTAGGTTGATTTGACAATGTATTAGGGTTAATTTTTTAGCTTTTAGTCTTTCAATCTGGTGCAAGATTAGGGAAGTTGATTGCCTAGTTTTAGTACACTTAGGATTAATACTTGCACATCACGGTTATTTTAGTTATAGTACTAGCTCTGTTAGTATACATAGGGATTCCTATCCTGAGCATCACCATCTCATAATTGATTAAACCCTTAGTTATTTATTTGATTTCTTATTTGCATTATTAGTGATAGAATATAGAGTAGATTAAAATAATTCTTGAAACCGAACACACACTCATATTAACTACGACGCATAGATCTCCAGGGCTCTATTCGCATACATACCTTCCCTTGGGTACGATATACTTGGTCCCTATACTTGCCAATACTACTGTGATCCCATACTCTTGTGGGGTAACTACTAGTATAGCTAGTATTTTGCGTCCAAGTCAATGGCGCCGTTGCCGGGGATGGCGATGTATGTCCACTGAGTAGGACTTTGAGATAGTTTAGTAGTTAGTAGTGAGTGCTTTTATTTCCTATTTTATTACTTGTAATCTGGTGCGTTTGATCTTTCTTGTTGAGTACTCAGGTACATGAAAACACGCTCAAATGGAGAAATGAGCGAAGATCGAACAAAGATAGACCCTGTGACTATAGCTTGAATGAATCAAGCCTTCTAGAGAAGGATGAATACCGCAGGAGGTGATGACGAGAATTTGAATCAGAATTTCAGCGGAGATTTGGATCTCGCAGCTGAAGAGCATGAACGAAATGTGGAACGGGTTGAAGGTACTAAGGGAGTCGATAACCAAAAGTAAACACCTCATGGGGAGAGCACCAGCCAAAACCCAACTCCACAGACCCAGTGCAATCTCACTGAAAACCAGAATCAAGTCATCCACCAAAATCCACAAAACCCAAATAACCCCTTCAACAACCCTGTCTACCAACCCAACCCACCTTATCCTTACCAATACCCACCATACTACCCTCCACACCCTACTTATAACCAACCACCAATCCCACATATACCTCCACCACCAGTTTATCCTCAGCACATTTCTAAAAAAACTGATCCTAGTATGGCAATTCGAGGAAGGTTTGCGGCACAGCCGCAACGGTATTATGATGGTGTAGCATTGCCACCAGTGGAGGCAAACAACTTTTCTATCTCCCCAGGGATCCTGACGATGCTAGTCGATAACCAATTTAAGGGGGAGGTCAGAAAGGATAATCCTCATACTCACTTGAGGAATTTCTAATGATTGGCTCAACTTTCAACCATAATGGCATGTCTGAAGATGCCAAGAGGCTCAGGTTGTTCCAGTTCTCTTTAACTGGAATCGCGAAGGAGTGGTATGATAACACGCTCCCAAGTGGAGGTGTAACCACATGGGCCGAGCTCGAGCGTCTGTTCCTCGAGCGATTCTACCCTCCGTCTAGAACGATCAAAGCAAGGCTAGAGATCTCGTCTTTCAAACAGAAACCAGGAGAGGACTTACGTCAGGCTTGGAAGAAATACTATAATATGCTCATTGAGTGTCCACAGCATGGGTACAACGAAGGTGATATAATGGCTTATTTCTACTATGGAGCTAGCAAGGCAGGTCAAGACCACCTTAATGTATGTGCTAGTGGAGCGTTCTTGAATTGTGGTGCAGCTATGTGTAGAGAGATTGCTTATAACATTGTCAAGAATGTGGGGTAATGGAATGAGGCACAAGATCTTCAGCGAGCTTATCAGATAGAAGAAAGTGAGGGTACTAGAAAGCTGTTGATGGCGATGATGGAGAAGATCAGCAATCTAGAGGTTGGGCAAAATCTGAGTGGAGGGAATACTGCAGTGGGTGAGAAAGTGGATCAGCCAGGATGCCAGCAAGAGGTGGCCAACTATTTGGGAGGGCCTAATTATACTCAGAATGGCTATCAAGGTGGAAATTATCAGGGGCGACCAACTTATGGTCAACCGTTTGTACCACCGGGTCCACAGCCTCCTCAGAATCAATGGAGGAATACTCAGGGGTATCAAGGAGGCCAACAACCTCCTCAGAACCAAAGGAGGAAGAATAAAAAATTTTCTTATAGCAATCCGAGAGTGGGGATAACTGTACCTCCAAATATCGATCCTGGCTCAAAACTCCCCGGAGGAGAAGGGGGTGTTATACCACTGATGAGATGTTACGTGCCATTCTCCAGAAGGTGGAGGAAGGTAACAAGAGGTTATCCTCTTTGGAGTATGATGTGAAAGATATGAGTAAGAAGAATGATCAGCGTGATCAAGATCTCCAAAAGAGGGATATGGAGCTGAATAGAATTCATCAAGAGAACAATAGACGGTTCACTTCGATGGAGTATCAGATTAGCCAGATCATGAAATCATTGGATAGAGAGCCTGGGAAATATCCTTCTATGCCGGAGGGAAACCCGAAAGAGCAATGCAAGGCGATCCAGCTAAGAAGTGGAACCAAATATGATGGTCCTCCAATGCTTGCTGATTTGAAGGAGATACATAAGGAGATTGAGATGGAGGGTCAAGAACATAAGAGAGATGGGGATGAGACAGTTGAGGTGGAAGTTGAGAAGGAAGATGAGGTAGAAGATGCTCAGAAAGGTAAAGACAAGAAGGAAGAGATTGAGGAGGTTGAAAGAGTTCCAAAGTGGAAAAAGGCAAGAGAAGCTAGGAAGAACGTGAAGGAAACTGAGCGAGATGAATGGGGGTACCCAAATCTGTGATACCGGTCCCATATCCTCAGCGGTTCAAGAAGAAGAAATTAGTTGAAAATTTTGCCAAGTTTATTGATGTTTTTAAAAAGCTGCATATTAACATACCTTTTTATGATGCTTTGGAACGAATACCTAATTATGCTAAGTTCCTGAAGGACTTGATAGCTAAGAGGAGGAGAGTAGATGAGCCCAAATTGGCGTAGCTGAACCATGAGGTGAGTGCATTAGTGCATAAAGTGCTTCCACTGAAATCGAAGGATCCCTGGAGTTTCACGATCTTATGTGATATCGAGAATGGAGTCAAGAAGGGAGCATTGTGCGATCTTGGAGCGAGCATTAATCTGATCCCGTTGTCACTATTTAAGAAGTTGGAAGGTGGAGAACTTCAGCCGACAATGATGACGCTTCAACTCGCCGACCGGTCTATTACTCGACCTCAAGGTGTAGTTGAAGACGTCCTCGTGAAAGTTGGAGATCACATTTTTCCAGCCGATTTTGTGGTGCTAGACATGGAGGGAGATGAGTACGTGCCTTTGATCTTGGGAAGACCTTTCTTAGCCACGGCGGGAATGGTGTTAGATGTAGCGAATAAGAAGATCACGGTAAGGGTAGATGATCAAGAGGTGAAAATTTCCCTATATGAGGCCATGAAACACCCGAAGGAGGATGAGTGCTGTCATTCCATTGATGTCATTGACCCTTGTGTTGAAGACACATCTCTTAATCCTTACCCTTCTTATATTCATGATTTTGATAGTCCTTCACTTGATGATTTAACCTATGAGCGTTATGATCTTGATTGTTTTGATAGGGATAAAGGAAAAGAGGAGTTGAAGGATGGAGAATTGAAAAGTATGGAGTTAGCCAAGTTGGAGAGAAAAGGAGGAATTGATGTTAAGAAGAAAAAAAATCTAGAAGTTGGTACCTTCGTGGAGAGTGAAAAAGAAGAAGGTGAAACCACCGCCCGATGTGAAGAAGGAGGATGGGAATCGAGGGAAAAACTTAGACATCTTCTCTTATGAGAATAAGGGAGGTAAATTTGAGTATTATGTCCCATAAGCTCATTTGAGCTCAGTCCGGCATTAGGACCTTAAAAATAGCGCTGAGTGGGAGGCAACCCACTTTTATTTGCTTTTGAGTGTTTTAAGTCATTAGGCTGTTATTTTCAGTCGTAAGTTTTAACCTCGTTCTTGAGTGAGTTGCTTGTAGGCTTGTCTCGAGGAAGTAAAGGTATCATGGAGTTATGCAAAAGGGAGGAACTCAAGCAAGGGAGTGTGCTACATTGCCAACTGCAAAGGGGATTATGTGATTATGTGTATTAGGTAACTCACAACCCCAAACTTAGACCGCTTCACAAGGTCGAAGTTTGGGGGGATTGAGTATTTATATGTTTTATGGCATACATATGCACCGGCGCACTTGAGAGGTTTATTTGACATTGCACAGGCGCACACCCTCTCTTTGAGTTGAGTTAGGTTATATATTGTGCCTTGATATGCTCCTTGAGCTGATATTGCTTTGATGTGCTACTACATATTTCATGCCTATCAATTCTCTTATGCTTGTTGATTGCTATCTTTGAGCGTGAGTATGAGTTGGTGAGTTGTGAAGTTGAGTTTGAGTCTGAATTGTGTGAGTGTAGGAGTTAGAGTTGATCTGAGAGGGAACTCGTATACTTACAATTGAATACTTGTGTTGTGAAAGTGAGAATTTACTAGGACTGACATGGATGTGAAAGCTGTGAGATTTGAGCCTTTTAGAGATTGAAATTCATTATGTTGATCTCTTCGTTTGTGAGTGGATCGTCACCGCAGAGGATGCTAGAACTTGTGTGTGCTCTCACTTCTTGATTGTGTCTAGGTTGAAGTGCCGAAAGTGATATTAGGCCATCTTTGATTTGTTGAGTCACTTAGCCAAATTTTCTCTACCAATGATATTTATCCCTTGTTAGCCCGTTTGAGCCTGAGCCTATTTTATTTGCTAGCACATTTAAACTTAACCAAATTCTAAAACTCTTTTTGTCCAATTTGAGTGGAGAATAGGAAAAGTTGTGAATGAGAAAAGGGGTCGAGTTGAGTTGTGAAAGGAGAATTATTAATGCTTGAGTGTATCTGAGAAGAAGGTGTAATGAGATTTTGAGTTGTGGGAAAGAACAATGAATTTGAGAATGGGCAAAAGAAATATGAGCTCATGTATGTGTGAAAGAGAAAAAAAAAGAGTGAAGTGATTGAAAAAAAAGTGAAAAGAGTTAGAAGACAAAAAATTGAAAGTGTTGAGAGTAGTTGAATTGAAAGTTTATTGTTTGAAGATGATTGAAGTATTCTGTTCCTTGTCTCGAAATACCGGAGTTTGATTTTTCTATTCTCCATTCACTTGAGTCAGTTATTCTATATAGTTACCCCACCTGTCCAAAGAGCCTACATTACAACCTTGATAAAGTCCTTTTTGATTCGGCATGGATTCTAGAGTATGGTCGAAGTTGAGAGTGCTTACAAGCCTATGACTGCGGATATGTGTGATTGATTGATTGAGTGAGTCCCTGAATATTGATATAAACTTGTGAGGGAGTGAAATACAAAGTCGAGAGCACATCCATGTTTGATTTTGGTGGTTCTTATTGTTTATGCATGAGTATGATGAAGGGGGCGAGTTAGTGTGGGAGTGATCGATCTTTGATGCTTGAAGTTCTATTACTTGCATGATTTAGTTCTATGATTCATTCTTAACAATTTAATTTGACTTATTATTTCATTGCTTGAGGACAAGCAATATGGTAAGTTTGGGTGGGTTGATTAGGCGTGAAATTGTTATATTTTGTAGCCCGATTTGCCCATGTTTTGTGTATTTTTATGAGTGTTTAGAGTCCTTTGAGCATCATTTTCATAAACTCATTAATTTATCTCTTTAGTGTTCATAGTTTGATAGAGGGAGAAAAGAGGAATTCGTAGAACTTTGAATCGGCCAAAACGGACTCCCGGTTGAGAAGATATGAAGGTTTTTCGAACAAGTGTACAGCAGCCGAAAAGTGCTCGACCAAAAGTGGTCGAACGCCTCCATTCGACCAGTGGAACCATTCGACCAGTTGAGGTCGAACGCTCCCGCTCGACCCAGGTCGAGCGCCCTAAGAGCTCTGGAAAGGCATCCATTCGACCTACATGAGGTCGAGCGCTAGTGCTCGACCAAGTGCTCGACCAAACCCCAGTTTTGCGAGATTTTGGCATTTTTACCCGTCTTCGGCCCGTTGCTTATAAATACCCGATACCAAGCTCGTTTTTGCAAACCCTTTGATCACTTTTCATATTCTGGCATACTTAGAGCTTGGTAGAAATATTTTGGAGTGTTTCACACTTGTAAACGAGATTTTGATTTTACGAATTCATAGTTTAGATACTTCTTTTGATTCTTTTCGTTTAATTCTTTCGTTCTTAAACCTTGGAGACTTCTAAACCCTACTTACCAGATTTATTGAGATTTTCAGATATTATTTCGTTTATGCTTTCCAAGTCTTTTGATTATTCAATTATGCAAATGTTCAAAGTTCTTATCATTGTTTTTGTTTGTCAACTTACCATGTTAGGCTAGAACCCTTGTATGCTTGGGTAGGATGAACTCGTAGAAGTAGAATGTTCGTACATAATTAGGATAACTCGTGATGTTTAGTACTAGTTCTCTTAATTAATTGAATTCTTAAAATAAACCCTAGAATTATCTTGGAATTGAGTACGAATATTATTAGAGAGAGGACGATCTTATCACTCTTTAATAACGAATAGGCTTAACGATAGGGTTTTAGAAGGGGTTTATAATCTATCTATTTATTTAGGGAGGACGACCGTATCATCTTGGATAAATAAGGGTCTCATTAATTAAGCATAATCCATAAAACTCATTTAGTGGGTTGTGAAGTAGGTTGATTTGACGAAGTATTAGGGTTAATTCTTGAGCTTTTAGTCTTTCAATCTGGTGCTAGATTAGGGAAGTTGATTGCCAAGATCAGGGTTATTTTAGTTATCGTACTAGCTCCATTAGTATACGTAGGGATTTCTATCCTGAGCATCACCATCCCATAATTGATTAAACCCTTAGTTATTTATTTGATTTCATTATTTGCATTATTAGTGATAGAATATAGAGTAGATTAAAATAATTCTTGAAACCGAACACACACTCATATTAACTACAACGCGTAGATCTTCAGGGCTCTATTCGCATACATACCTTCCCTTGGGTTCGATATACTTGATCCATATACTTTCCAATACTATTGTGATCCAATACTCTTGTGGGGTAACTACTAGTAAATCTAGTATTTTGCATTCAAGTCACTTTTTCACATGTTTTAGGCCCGTTACTTATAAATACCCGATGATAAGCTCGTTTTTAGACACCCTTTGATCACTATTCATATTTTTTACATACTTGGAACAAGGAGAGAGATTGGAAGAGTTTCATACTTTGTAATCAAGGTTTTAATTTACGAATTCATAGTTTAGTTATTTATTTCGAACTTATTAGATTAATTCTTTCTTCTTTGAGACTAAAAACCCTAGCTTTTGAGATTATAAGAGATTAATTTTGAGACTTTGATTCATTTGTTATTTATGTTCTTTAATTTAGTTGTTAATTCAAATATGTTTATGTTTATCATCGTTATTGCTTTCGTTGTTTCAATCACCATGTTAGGCTAGAACCCTTGCATGCTTAGGATAGGATGAACTCGTAGAAGTAAGATGTTGGTACATAATTAGGATAATTCGTGATGTTTAGTGTTAGTTCTCTTAATTAATTGAATTCTTAAAATAAACCCTAGAATTATCTTTGAATTGAGTACGAAAATTGTTATAGAGAAGAGGATCGCATCACTCTTTAATAACTAATAAGCTTAAGGAAAGGGTTTTAGAAGGGTTTATCATGTACCAGTTTATCTAGGGAGGACGACCGCATCACCTTAGTTAAATTAGGGTCTCATTAATTAAGCACAATCCATATAACTTCGTTAGTGGATTCGTGAAGTAGGTTAATATGACGAAGTATTAGGGTTAGTTCTTGAGCTTTTAGTCTTTCAATCTTGTGCTAGATTAGGAAAGTTGATTACCTAGTTTTAGTACACTTAGGATTATTACTTGCACAACACGATTATTTTAGTTATTGTACCAATTCCGTTAGTATACATAGGGATTTCTATCCTGAGCATCACCATCTCATATATCTTATTTAAATCCATTTATTTGCTTAGTTTGATTTCATTACTTGCATTAAGAGTAGTATAATATAAAGTAGTTTAACATAATTCTTAAACCTGAGCATACACTCATATTAACTACGACGCGTAGATCTTCAAGGCTCTATTCGCATACATACCTTTCCTTGGGTACGATATACTTGGTTCTTATTCTTGCTAATACCACTGTGATCCTATACCCTTGTGGGGTAACTACTAGTACAACTAGTATTTTGCGTTCAAGTCAATGGCGTCGTTGGAGGGGAAGGCGATGTATGTCCATTGAGTAGGACTTGGAGATAGTCTAGTAGCTAGTAGTGAGTGTTTTTATTTTCTATTTTTTTTAGTTGTTAGTTAGTTTCGCTTGATCTTTCTTGTTGAGTACTCAGGTATATGAAAATACGCTCAAAGGGAGAAACACACGAAGATAGAACAAAGCTAGACCCTGAGACCAGTGCAAGGAGGAATCGCGCTTTTCTGAGAAGGATGAGTACTGCAGGAGACGAGAATTTGAATCAGAATTTCAGCGGAGATTTGGATCTCACAGCTGAAGAGCATGAACGGAATGTAGGACGGGTTGAAGGTGCTAAAGGAGTCGATAACTAAAAGCAAACACCTCATGGGGAGAGCACCAGCTAAAACCCAACTCCACAAACCCAGAGCAATCCCGCTGAAAACCAGAATCAAGTCATCCACCAAAATCCACAAAACCCAAATAACCCTTTTAACAACCCTGTCTACCAACAGAACAACCCGCCTTACCCATTTCCGTATCCACCATACTACCCTTCATAACCTAACTATAACCCACTTCATGCTCCACAAGTACCTCTACCACCAGTATATCCCCAGCATTTTCCTCAGAACATTGATCCTGGTATGGCAATCAGAGGAAGTTTTGAGGCGCAGCCTCAACGGTATTATGATGGTGTAGTTATGCCACCAGTGGAGGCCAATAACTTTTCTATCTCCCTAGGGATCCTGAAGATGCTAGTCGAGAACCAATTTAAGGGGGAGGTCCGAAAGGATAATCCTCACATGCACTTGAGGAATTTTCTGATGATAGCTTCAACTTTCAATCACAATGGAATATCTGAGGATGCCAAGAAGCTCAGGTTTTTCTCATTTTCTCTAAATAGCTAAGGAGTGTTATGATAACACGCTCCTAAGGGGAGGTGTAACTACATGGGCCGAGCTCGAGCGTTTGTTCCTCGAGCGATTCAATCCTCCATCTAGAATGTTTAAAGCAAGGAAAAAGATCTCATCTTTCAAGCAGAAGCCAGGAGAGGAATTAAGTCAGGCTTGGGAGAGGTTCTCTAATATGCTCATTGAGTGCCCACAGCACGGGTACAACGAGGGTGATATCATTGCCCACTTCTACAGTAGAGCCTACAAGGCAGCTCAAGACCACCTTGATGCTTGTGCTAGTGGAGCGTTCCTGAACCGTAGGGCAGTTCAGTGCAGGGAGATAGTAGAAAACATAGTGAAGAACGCGGGGCAGTGGAAAGAAGATGAGGAATTTCAGAGAGTCTGTCAGATGGAAGAAAGTGAGGGGACTAAAAAGCTGCTGATGGCGATGATGGAGAAGATCAGCACTCTAGAGGTTGTGCAGAATCTGAGTGGAGGAAATACTACAGTGAGTGAGAAAATGGATAAGCAAGGATGCCAGCAAGAGGTGGCCAACTATATGGGAGGGCCTAATTATAATCAGAATGACTATCAAGGTGGAAATTATCAGGGGCAACCAACTTATGGTCAACCGTTTGTACCACCGGGTCCACAGCCTCCTCAGAATCAATGGAGGAATAATCAGGGGTATCAAGGAGGCCAACAGCCCCCTCAGAATCAATGGAGGAAGAATGAGAACTTGTCCTACAGTAATCCAAGAGTGGGATAACTGTACTTCCAAATGTCGACCCTGGCTCAAAACTTCCCGAAGGAGAAGGAGGTGCTACCACTGATGAGATGTTACGTGCCATTCTCCAGAAGGTGGAGGAAGGTGGCAAGAGGCTATCCTATTTGGAGTATGATGTGAAAGAGATGAGTAAGAAGAATGATCAGCGTGATCAAGATCTCCTGGAGAGGGATATGGAGCTGAATAGAATTCAGCAAGAGAACAATAGGCGGTTCACTTCCATGGAGTATCAGATTAGCAAGATCGTGAAATCATTGGGTAGAGAGCCTGGGAAATATCCTTCTATGCTGGAGGGGAATCCAAAAGAGAAATGCAAGACGATCCAGCTAAGAAATGGAACCAAATATGATGGTCCTCCACTACCTGCTGATATGGAGGAAGCCCATGAAGAGAAGAAAGAAGGGAAGAAGTTGTGATGGAAGAAGCTCACCAAGAGAAAAGGAAGAAAGACGAAGAGCGAGTCCCAAAGTGGAAGAAAGCTAGAGAAGCAAGGCAGAAAGTGAAGGAAACTGAGCGAGATGAATAGGAAGTACCAAAATCTGTGATTCCAGTCCCGTATCCGCAGCGATTCATGAAGAAGAAATTAGATGAAAAAATTGCCAAGTTTCTTGATGTTTTTAAAAAGCTGCATATTAACATACCTTTTTATGATGCTTTGGAACAGATGCCTAATTATGTCAAGTTCCTGAAGGACTTGATAGCTAAGAGGAGGAGAGTTGATGAGCCCAAGTTGGTGCAACTAAACCATGAGGTGAGTGCATTAGTGCACAAAGCGCTTCCCCCGAAATTGAAGGATCTCGGTATCTTCACGATATTATGTGATATCAGGAATGGAGTCAATAAGGGAGCATTGTACGACCTTGGAGCGAGCATTAATCTAATGTCATTGTCGCTATTTAGGAAGTTGGAGGGTGGAGAACTTCAGCCGATAATGATGATGCATCAACTTACCGATCGGTCTATTACTCGACCGCAAGGTGTGGCTGAAGACATCCTTGTTAAAGTTGGAGATCATATATTTCCAGCTGATTTCGTAGTGCTCGATATGGAGGAAGATGAGCACTTTCCTTTGATCTTGGGAAGGGCGTTCTAGCTACGGTAGGATGGTGTTAGATGTGGCGAATGGGAAGATCACGTTGAAAGTTGATGATCAAGAAGTAAAGATTTTCCTATACGAGGCCATGAAGTATCCAATGGAGGAGAAGATTAAAGAGCTCAAGAGTGTAGAAGTGGCCAAAGTAGAAGGAAAGAGAGGAGTAGGTAAAAAGAAGCCAAAAGTCAAGAAGTGGGTACCTCTGTGGAGAGCAAAAAAGAAAGTGAAACCACCGCCCGAGGTGAAGAAGGAGGATGGGAATCGAACAAAAAACTTAGACAACTTCTCTTATAAGAATAAGGGAGGTAAATTTGAGTTTCATGTCCCATAAGCTACTTTGAGCTCGGTCCGGCATTAGGACCTAAAAAATAGAGCTGAGTGGGAGGTAACCCACTTTTATTTGCTTTTGACTGTTTTTAATTATTAGAGTTTTTGTTTTGAGTCGTAAGTTTTAACCTCGTTCTTGAGAGTTTTATGTAGGCTTGTCTCGAAGAAGTAAAGGTATCATGGAGTTATTCAAAGGGAGGAACTCAAGCAAGGGAATGTGCCAAGTTGATTAAGAGAAACGTGAATTATTTGGATGAGGTAACCACCACCCCTAAAATTTAGACCGCCTCACAAGGTCGAAGTTTGGGGGGTGGAGTTTTTATATGTTTTATGATTGACATTGCACAAGCGCACACCCTCTCTTTGAGTTGAGTTAGGTTATATATTGTGCCCTGATATACTCTTTGAGTTGTTTTTATATTGTGAACTAATTGGGTGCTACTACATATTGCATGCTTATCAATTCTCTTATGTTTGTTGATTGCTATCTTTGAGTGTGAGTATGAGTTAGTGATTTGTGGAATTGAATTAGAATCCAAGTTGTGTGGGTGTAGGAGTTAGAGTTGATTTGAGAGGGAACTCGTATACTTACGAATTTTCCTTTTGAATACTTGTGTTAGAAAAGTGAGAATTCACTAGGACTCGCATGGATGTGAAAGTCGTGAGATTTGAGCCTATTAAGAGATTAAATTCATTAAGTTGATCTCATTGTTTGTGAGTAGATCGTCACATTAGAGGGTCTTAGAACTTGTGGGTACTCTCTCTTCTTGATTGTGTCTAGAGTGAAATGCCGAAAATGATTTTAGGTCATCTTTGATTTGTTGAGTCACTTAGCCAAATTTTATCTACCAATAACATTTATCCCTTGTTAGCCCGTTTGAGCCTTAACCTATTTTATTTGCTAGCACATTTAAACTTAACCAAATTCTTAAACTCTTTTTGTGCTAATTTGAGTGGAGAATAGGAAAAGCTGTGAATGACAAAGGGATCGAGTTGAGTTGAGAAGAAGAATTATTAATGCTTGAGTGAATTTTAGGAAAGGTGTAATGAAGTTTTGAGTTGTGAGAAAGAACAATAATTTGAGAATGAGCAAAAGAAAAAATGAGCTCATACATTGTGTGAAAAGAAAGAAAAAAAGTGAAGTGGTTGAAAAGTGGAAAGAGTTAGAGAAAAAAATTGAAGTGTTGAGAGTAGTGGAATTGAAAAGTGTAATGCAGGAGGATGATTGAAGTATTATGTTCCTTGTCTCGAAGTACCAAAGTTTGATTTTCTATTCTCTATTCACTTGAGTCACTTATTCCATATAGTTACCCCACCTGTCCAAAGAGTCTTACATTACAACCTTGAGAAAGTCCTTTTTTATTCGGCATGGATCCTAGAGTATGGTCAAAGTTGAGAGTGCTTACAAGCCTATGGCTGCTGATATGTGTAATTGATTGATTGAGTGAGTCCCTTATAATTGCTAAACACTTGTGAGGGAGTGAAACACATCGTCGAGAGCACATATATATTTGATTTTGGTGTTTATTATTACTTATGCATGAGTATGATGAAGGGGGTGAGTTTGTGTGTGGGTGATCGATCTTTGAAGCTTGAATACTTTTCCTTGCATGATTTGGTTCTATAATTCAATTCTTAACAATTTCACTTGACTTATTATTTCATTGCTTGAGTGTTTTTTATGAGTATTTAGAGTCATTTGAGTATCATTTTCATAAACTCATCAATATGTGTCGTTAGTGTCCATAGATGAATATAGGGCGAAAAGAGGAGTTCGTAGGACTTTGAATCGACCAAAACGGACTCCCGATTGAGAAGATATGAAGGTTTTTCGAACAAGTGTACAGCAGCCGAAAGCACTCGACCGAGTATATGTCGAGCGCCTAGCGCTCGACCGGCTGTATCACTCGACCAAATGTAGGTCGAGCGCCTAGCGCTCGACCAGATGATGCTTGAGCGCCCTGATGGCTCTGTAAGTCTGGACAACTCGATAGCGCTCGACCAACACTCATGCTCGTGCGATTTTGGCCTTTTTCACCCGTTTAGACCCATTGCTTATAAATACCCGATCCCAAGCTCATTTTTAGACACCCTTTGATCACTATTCATATTTTTTTACATACTTTGAGCAAGGAGAGATATTGGAAGAGTTTCATACTTTGTAATCGAGGTTTTGATTTACGAATTCATAGTTTAGTTATTTATTTCGAACTTATTAGATTAATTCTTTCTTCTTTGAGACTAAAAACCCTAGCTTTTGAGATTATAAGAGATTGATTTTGAGACTTTGATTCATTTGTTATTTATGTTCTTTAATTTATCATCATTATTGCTTTCGTTGTTTCAATCACCATGTTAGGCTAGAACCCTTGCATGCTTAGGATAGGATGAACTCGTAGAAGTAGGATGTTGGTACATAATTAGGATAATTCGTGATGTTTAGTGTTAGTTCTCTTAATTAATTGAATTCTTAAAATAAACCCTAGAATTATCTTGGAATTGAGTATGAAAATTGTTAGAGAGAAGACGATCGCATCACTCTTTAAGAACTAATATGCTTAAGGAAATTGTTTTAGAAGGGATTTATCATGTACCGGTTTATCTAGGGAGGACGACCACATCACCTTAGTTAAATTAGAGTCTCATTAATTAAGCACAATCCATATAACTTGGTTAGTGGATTTGTGAAGTAGGTTGATATGACGAAGTATTAGGGTTAATTCTTGAGCTTTTAATCTTTCAATCTTGTGCTAGATTAGGTAAGCTGATTGCCTTTTAGTACACTTAGGATTATTACTTGCACATCACAATTATTTTAGTTATTGTACCAACTCTGTTAGTATACGTCTGGATTTCTATCCTGAGCATCACCATCTCATATATCTTATTTAAACACATTTATTTGCTTAGTTTGATTTCATTACTTGCATTAAGAGTAGTATAATATAAAGTAGTTTAACAAAATTCTTAAACATGAATATACACTCATATTAACTACGACGCGTAGATCTCCAGGGCTCTATTTGCATACATACCTTTTCTTGGGTACGATATACTTGGTCCTTATACTTGCTAATACTACTGTGATCCCATACTCTTGTGGGGTAACTACTAGTACAACTAGTATTTTGCGTTTAAGTCAGAGAGACGTATCAAATTCCATATGACATTTATATGTGGGCTCCAAAAAAGAAGGAAATAGATGATCGCCCACCACCCAGATGTACAACGATCAATATAGACACCTTGATCGCGGGCCTGAGGTTGCCACTACCCCCCGTTGTTGGTCGATTCTTGGAGGCGATCAACCTTGCCATCATCCAAATTACACCAATTGGGTGGATGAACTTGCTCGGCGTCATGGGGTTGTTCGCTCTGGAGGGGTACGTTAACCGCATCACAGCTGAAGAGGTCAACTACCTAATGACGATCATCAAGTGTCCTGTGGGCAAAGAAGGATATTATTATCTTAAGATCATCGAAGGAGTGTCGAACAATATTAGAAACTGGAAGGATCACTTCCTTTTTATAGGGGGTGACTGGCGAGCATCTTTCAATCCACACAGTGGTGTTGGGCGCATAAATTTCCCTGCATCATATAGAAAAATTAAACGTAAGCTTGTTTTCTTTCATCTTTGAATTAAATTGTTCTAATTTAACTCTTCATGTTTGCTCGCAGGTCCCCGATTGCTAAAGTGGAACACTGAAGAAGAGGAAATTGGCTCAGAGTTCCTCTTCACCTCTTGTTTGGTCGCCCTTCGAAACAAGGCAAATAGGACTATTCAATATGTGAACGAGGAAAGGTGCAAGAAAGTTGCATGCCTCTTCACCTATCCTCATCACCTTGAGGCTCAAATCGAAGAGCCCCAGGTATATAAAAAAATTCTAACTCCTAAAAGGCAAACTTGTTCGTCAATAATATCTTTTTTTATACTTGCTCGCTTAACATAAGTCGTCACTTCTTTTTTTTTTAGCCGAGCAAGTCACTGTAGCAGTTTCCCCCTGTTTCGGTCTCCTGGAACAGAGAGTTCACGAGATGCCACCTCCGAAGGGAAGGAAAATCAAAGGAGATCTGCCCTCCAAAGTTCTGGCGATGACAAACAAGCCTTTAGGGGCTCAAACTGCTCGGCAAGTTGCCCCCCCCCCCGGAGCGTCATTCCACCATCTCCCCCAGCTTCATCCCCACATGGAGCAAAACGATTAAAGAGAGGAGACGAGACCCATGTTTCACAAGCCGCCCCCATTGGTGATAAGGGGAAGGGCAAGGTGGGAGGAGGCTCCGCCAGCGCCCATCATGATAATGTTGTTCGCCATACCTCCATTGAACCAGTGGAGCGAGCGAACAAGGTGGGCAAGGATAGGAAGACTCCCCCAAGAGGGCCGGAAGATATCACCTATCTCGATTGGGATACCAATAAATTTGCCGAGTAAGTTTATCTTATAACTTGATATTCTAGCCTTTGAAAATTATCTCTCTAAAAAAGTTTCTAAGTATAATTTGCATTCTTGTTCGTAGATATCGAGCGGAAGATCATCTGGGGTGAGCAAACGCTGTTCACCAGTATGCCTGCTCTAAAATCCCGGTCAACATACGGAAAATTCCATGTGAACACATTTGTCGTGCCACCGAGTTGATCGTCTGTTCATGGTTAAGGCCCCTAGACAAAACCATTCTTCAACAAGGGGCGGCGGACAACTTCCATTTCTCTATGATGCAAGCATTGGTTGCCCAGAGAGGGATGGCCTAGTTGGCCGAGCTAGAAGATGTTGCTCGCCGCTATGCAACAACTGCTAGGCAACTTACTGAAGAAAAAAAAGGCCTGGTCAGGCAATATGAGGCCAAGGTTGCTCGCCCTAACAACCAGCTAAAGGTCATCGACGACATCGAGAAGAAACACGTTGAAGATTATCAAACGTTGTTGGCCGAGCTTAAGGAGAAGAAAGCCAAGCTCAATTCCTCCCAGGCTGAGTTGGAGGGAGAGTGGAAGAAAAGGGAGAAGGCAGAGACTGAACTTGCTCGCCTTAAGGAGAAAATGGTGGGGATGTATACCCAAGAAGAGTTCGAAAGAGAGCTGCAAGTTCGGGCCATTCCTAGCTCGAACTTGGGCTATATTTGTGCTTATGCTGATTGCATTCGTGCGTTCAGCTTGTACAATGTTCCCGAGATCGTCGAGAACATCGGGTAAGACTTGAAGGAGTTTGTAGAAACATTACCCCCCACCAAATGGCATAGAGCTTCAACTTGGGGATATGATAGACTATAGGATCAAGTTTAGGAACCTTGATCCCAGCATAACTGTTGTTCGCCCCCCGGTTGTAGCTGAGGAAGATGAGCAAGTTGAAGGCGGCGAGCAAGATACTGTCGAGCAGGAGCAGAAAGCGGCAGAGGACTAGCGACATGATCATCGATCCTCCCGTCGATCAAACTCAAATCCTGTCTCACGATGAGCAAAGGCAGAATATGACTAGAAATTTCTTCATCTTTGTAATAGTTGCTCATCGATCTTTTGTAGTAGTTGTTCATCTTTTCCTTGATCTTTTTGTACTATTTTTTAGGCTTAAAGCCTTAGTATTAATAGAAATGTCTTTTATTTTTGCTCGCTTTCTTTCATATATTAATTGCTTTTACATTTCTTTCAATGCTTCTACAATTATAACATATAGTATTGGGCTTTGTTCAATTTGAACTTTGCCTTTAAAAATAGAGTAAGGGTTTAGCCTTAGGTTATGCTCGTCTTAAAAAACAAATGACCTTTTAATGGCTTGGATCCTTGAAGCAGGATATATACCTCGAGCTTAGACTTCTTTTTTTAACGAACAACTATATTTACATCAAGAAAATTTACAAGTGTCACAAAGTTGTTCATCATTAACATATATACTCTGACGAACAAATCTGAATATCTTTAATTAATGCAAAATAGTTGCTCGTTCATAATACTTTTGCCGAGCAACTTTACATGAAATCAAAAATTAAAAGTACCAGCTATACAATGTGCCGAACAACTTTTTATCCTATACTTAGCAAAATTTTCAGGCAAGTTTTTTATTCACTTGCCCACATAGATTCTTGCTCGCCCATTGGTTGAACTTGTTTGCCTTATTGATAGTACTTCTTCAGATGTATGGCATTCCAGGAGTATTAGGTCGGATTGCCTTACATGTCCTCAATGTCGTATACACCATTAAGGAACTTGTTCGTTATACGATATGGACCCTTCCAAGTCGGTCCCAATACACCTGAAGGTTGGGCAAGCAACTTCCTCAGAACCAAATCTCCAACTCTGAATTCCCTAACTTTAACGTGGGAATTGTAATAATGTTCTGGTCATTGTTTATATGTAGCATTTTTTAACTCGGTCTTTAATCATTTTTCTTCGAGCAGAACCATATCAGTAGCTAAGGCAGAGTTGTTCGCTTGTTCATCAAAGTTGGTCGTCCTGATTGTATTGGCCTTTAGCTCAATTGGGATAACAGCCTCTGTTTCGAAAGCCATTACAAATGGTGTTTCTCTGATGCTAGACCTGGGAGAAACTCTGTATGACCATAAGACTTCCGGAAGCTCTTCAGACTAATTTCCTTTGCTCTCCGTCAATCGTATTTTTAATGTATGCTTGATAATCTTGTTGATGGCTTCGACTTGTCCATTGGATTGGGGATGATAGGGAGTAGAATAATGTTTCCTAATCCCCCACTTTGTGCAGAAGTCTCTCAACTCTTTCCTATCGAAGTGCAGACCATTTTCTGTCATAATTGTTCGTGAAACTCCAAAACGATAGACAATGTTCTTCCATATGAAGTTGATCATCTTTTGTTGTGTGATCTTCACCATAGCTTCTGCTTCTGCCCATTTTGTATAATAATCGACCGTCACAACGGGGAATCGAACATTTCCAATTCCTGTTGGGAAATGACCAATAATGTCCATCCCCCATCTTGCAAATGGCCAAGGGCTGTAAATCAAAACGAGCTCCTGAGCTGGGGTGTGAATGTTTGGGGCAAAAATCTGGCATCGATGATAATTTTTCGCCATCTTGATTGCGTCTTGACGTAAAGTCAGCCAATAATAACCTTGTCTGATAGTCATGTATGCCAAAGCTTGCCCCCCAATGTGATTTCCACATACTCTGGCATGTATCTCTTCGAGTATTGCTCGTCCTTGCCCCCTAGGCAAACATTTGAGGAGTAGGATTGATATTCCTCTTTTGTAAAGATGTTAGCCTACCAGAGTGTATCTGGCGGCTCGCTTAACTAGCTTGGCAGCTTCAAAAGAGTTGTTTGGTTTTTCCCCACTCTTCAAGTATTTGACTATTTCAGCTCTCCAATCTTCATCTCCAGTTTGTTCGTCTAGCTGATTAACATTATAGCTTGTTGTCGATGAGTTGTTCATTTTTGTTATAACAATGTCCGCTAACTCTACTGGACCTTCACTTGTTGCTAGTCGAGCTAAAGCATCTGCTTGAGTGTTGCTTGTCCTTGGAATTTGCTCAATGAAAACTTGATCTAACAAGGACATCAGGTGAGCAACTATTCATTGGTATTCGACCATATGGTCATCCTTTGCCTCGTATTCACCTCGAACTTGGTTCACGATTAACTACGAGTTGCCAAATATTTGTAAGCATCTAACACCTACTGCAAGAGATAAGTGGAGACCTGCGATGTGAGCTTCATATTCGGCTTCGTTGTTGGTGGCATGAAATTAAATCTAATGGCCGAGGTAAAAACTTGTCTGTTGGGGCTAATGAGAACTACACCTACCCCCGAGGCCATGTTAGTGGATGATCCGTCAACATAGAGATACCATGGATGACCAAGTCCTCTCGTCGGATCTTGGGGAAAGGTTAGCTCGACAATAAAATCGGCTAATGCTTGTCCCTTAATCATTGTTCGAGGAGCATTGGTCACTCCAAATTGGCTGATCTCCAGTGACCGCCTTAATAGACGACCAGATGTGTCTGGGTGATGAAGAATTTGCCTAAGTGGGAAAGTTGTTAGTACTTCGACTTGATGATCGAAAAAGTACGGTCTTAACTTCCTTACACTTATGACAAGAGCGTACGCCAGCTTTTCAGTTGGTGAATACTTGATTTCTGCTTCGTGCAAAGCTTGGTTGACATAATAGATTGGTTAATGGAATTTGCCATCTGCTCGCACCAATACAGAGCTGATCGCTACTTCAGACGCTGCCAGATATAAATAGAGCTTTTCTCCTTAGACAGACTTTGATAGAATCTATGTCTCCCAGGTAGTCTTTAAGTTGTTCGAATGCTCTTTGGCAGTTGTTCGTCCATGCGAACTTTTCTTTTTTGATAGCTTCGAAGAATGGACAACATTTATCTCCCGATCGGAATATGAATCTGTTCAGAGCTGCTAGGCAACCTGTCAGTCTTTGAACTTCTTTCACTGAACGATGAGATTGCATATCCATGATAGCCTTTACTTTTATTGGGTTGGCTTCAATTCCCCGCTGGCTAACAAGATGGCCCAGGAACTTCCCCGAATATACTCCAAAGCTGTTTTTCTTTGGATTTAGCTTCATGTTGTGATGTCGAAGGATATCAAACACCTAGGCTAAGTGTTGAAGGTGGTCTTCTTTCCTGGGGCTTTTAACCACAATGTCATCAACGTAGACCTCCACTGTATCTCCAATTTGTTCATCGAACATCTTGTTCACCAGTCTTTGATAAGTTGCTCCCGCATTAATGAGGCCAAATGGCATCCTTTTCCAGCATAACAAGTTTTTATTTGTATAAAAAGCTGTATTTTCTTAGTCGTCGGGATGCATCGAAATCTGATGGTAACCAGCAAAGGCGTCCATGAATGTTAGCATCTCGTGGCCTGCAGTGATGTCCACTAATTGGTCGATGTGCGGGAGAGGAAAAATTATCCTTCGAGCATGCTGCATTTAGATCAGTAAAGTCTATGCATAGCCTCCAGGTTCCATTTGGTTACCGCACAAGAACTGGGTTTGCCACCCATTGAGGGCAAAGTGATTTCCGGATTAAATCATTGTCTAACAACTTTTTCACCTCTTCATTAAGAGCTTGATACTTGTCTGGGTCGTATTTTTGTCTCTTTTGGTGGACCGGTTTTCTTGTCTGATTAATGTTGAGTTGGTGGCAAGCATGTTTTGGATCTATTCCCACCATGTCTGCATGAGACCATGCAAAGACATCTAGATTTTCCTTGAGGAATTCTCTCATTCGGGATCTGTAAGGCTCAAGGAGTTCAGATCCTATGTATAGTTCCAAATCCTCATTTTTTAGATTAACTTTAAAGACTTCCAGTTCTTTGACTGGAGTTGCTCGTCTTTTTTTTTCTCCTTCCAACGAGGATCAATCATAGGTCCCTCAAGGTTGATATCATTTTCGATGTCCATTGGGTCTGCTTCCAGGCGGGGTTCAAGATCATCTGCTTGCCTTTGCTCATCGTTGCTTGCTGGGTTACGGCCCTCCAAGTCATTGACAGCAAGCTGTTTATCACCACTTGGATGTTGTTCGTCGGGTGAAGGTTTTTCACTGGTGGTAATGAGCTGCTCGCCCAAATGTTGTTCATCAGTGGGGAGGAGTTGTTCCTCCAAATCCATACGGTCTTTCTCAGTCTACATTACGTCCTTCAATACTGATGGTTCATCAATGGGGTAACTGGTGGTGGCTTCCATCATGGAGACTCGTCCTTCATTTGATTGCATTTGTAGGAGACATTCATGAGCTTTTCTTTGGTCTCCCTTTACTGAACCAGTTCCACTTGTTGTTGGAAATTTTATGAAATAATAGTAGGTTGAACACGCAGCTTTGAATTCATTCAAAAAGGGGCGACCAAGGAACCCATTATAAGTTGACTCTTGATCTACAACCAAGAAATCCACCATTCTTGTTATATTTTTCTCGAGTTCCCCGGTCAATTCAAGTTGTACTGACAACCTAATTATTCCCAAAGGGACTGTTACAGCATTGCCGAAGCCTAGAATTCGATGATTCGAATCTTCGATGTAGCTCGAATAATCTCCCAATTGGTCGAGCATCTTTTTGAAAAGGATGTTGGTATAGGCTCCGGTGTCTACCAACAATCGATGTACCCTGGTCCCCATAATCTTGGTGCAAATTACGAGAGAATCATTACAGGGGGTCGGTATTCCATCTAAGTTCTTTTCTGTAAAGGTCAAATTCGATGTTTGTAGGACGGATGGATTAACTCCCATTTCCTGTATGTGTGCTATTGCTCGTAATTCTGCTTTTCTCTTACGATTTGACATTGGGGGTCGGCCATCAGAACATCCTCCCGCAAGTCCGGATTGCCCCATCATGTATACATCTTCTACTGCGCGAGCAGCAACGGTAGGGGCTGGTCGCCCGGGCTTGTTATTTCTTGGCGGTTAATCGTCTATCTCGTCTTCTGAGTTATTCTCCCGGCCTCTTTTTCCAGGTTGTCTCTTGACGAAGTCGGAGAGTTTGCCTTCTTCATAAAACCGCCAAAGTTATTTTAGCAAGTCTCGACACTCACTAGTAAAGTGCCCCACACTTTGATGGTAGGCACAATACTTGTTTGGGTTGAGTTTGTCAGTCTCTTAACGGATCTCCCGGGAGGGGTGAGCAACTCATTATCTCTCACATTGTTGTACACAGTGTCAATTAACACTGTTAGCACCTGGTTTAATTTCTCCTTCAGTTTCGTCCCTTCATTGAATGCCTTCATATTTTTTAGGACTCGATAGCCGGTTCCGCTGGATTTCTTGTTGTTCTCCTTCTGATCAATGCTGGTGGTTTTTTGTCCCCTAAATTTACTTGCAAAGCTTCGTGTATGGAGACAAAGATGCCGGCGTAATTCCGGAATTCGGCGTAACTCTTCGGGCACTTCAGACGTACCTCTTTCCACAAGTCTGAACCTTTCTTCAACCTGGCCATGATGGCTACAATCTTTGTATCCTCACTGACTGGTTCCCCTTCCAGCAATAATTTATCGAATCTCTCCATGAAAGCCGGTCCGATTCATCGTCATGTTGTTTTAAATCTGATAACCGGTGTTTCTGTGAAAGATACGATCCTGCAACAGAAAAATAAGAGAGGAACTCCCAGCTAAGCTGAGCAAATGAGTGAATGGATGCTGGTGGCATTGCAGAAAACCACTTATGCACCCTGTCCCCCAAAGTTAGGAGAAATTTATGGCATTGAGTAGTATCGCTAGTCCCCACGGAGATCATATAGTCTGAATACTTTGTTAGATGAACACGGGGATCAGCGATGCCTTCATATTGTATGCTTGTCGGGAATTGTATTTTCTTCTGGATTGGGGCCTTCAGAATGATTGAAGATAGTGGTGAAGATGGCATGCTGGTTGTTCCAATTTCTCTTTGTAGATCAAGTTGGCCTTGCATGCTTTCCACGGCTTTTCTCAAGCTTGACAACTCATCAAGAGATGCCCCCTGGCTTGGAGGTTATTCGGCGAGCAAGGATGTATGTCCTTCTGCCCGTCGCAGTCCCTCACTTAGAGGGGGAATCTCTTGAGGCTGCCTCCTTGGGTTGCTCGCCGCATTTGGCCCTAGGCGCCAAAAGGCATACCTAGTCAATCTTTCATGTACCGATGGACGTATTTGCTTGCAAGCTGCTCGCCCATCCCCTGCCCCTGGGCGAGCAACTTCCGGTTGAAGCTGGGATCGGCCCAGTCTGTCCTATGCACTAGGACGAGATGTCCCATGGCTAGAAATAGTTGTTCGCCCGTGGGCAGATTCAGCTTGGCCCTCCATTTGATCCACCATCTTAGCGTTGCCCTTGTCTCTTCGATTTTGGGCACTGTTGACCTCATGTTGCTTGTCCCGAGCAGATTTAGCTCTCACTACTTCAAGTGGTCGAGACCTTGACCTTGCTTGTGAAGGTCTAGGCTGTTCTTGTTGTCTCTGAATAGCTTGGAGAGCAGCAATAGTTTTGGTTAGTTCATTGGGGTTGCTAGCCAATGCCTCTAATTCTGGAGATATTATGTGGGTTGGTGCCGAAGGCCGAGCCCTGTTTGCATGTCGTGGCTCATGGTCTCGATGACCAGCAGATGAGGCTCGAGTTGGGGAAACCCTCATCAAGGAATGTGAAACTTGAGTTTCTTTGGATTGAGGCATCCTGATTTGAATTATCTTCTCAATCTTTGAATCTTCAAATTTGAATTTGAAGAACACCAAGAACACTTTTGTTTGAATCTTCAACGGTTTCTCAAGGATTTCTTCAAATCCTCAAGTTTTAAACCTGAAGTTCTTGATAATCACACTTAATCGAAGGTCCGAACCCTCCTTCTAGCGCCAAATTATTGGCGATCGGTTCCAATCGCGTGGATAAGTGGTTGTTTTTAACCGGTTTTGGGATCACCAAATAAGAACATGTGATTTATTACCACCGTAAATGGTAAATTCGATAGATCGGGTCGTAAAATCATAAATGCGAGTATTGAATTCGTATTTATCACGTGTGTGTGTGTGTTTTTTGGTGTAAGAGTGTGTGTATTGGAGTGTTTGTGAATTTGAACTTGTTTTTATTGCAGGAGAACAACTTATTTATACTAACCACCAAGCAGGTGGTGTACATGACTCTTGGACTACCAAGCTTGCATGCTTGACATGTGTTCTTTTGACCATATTTGACCTTATCTATGCTAAAACTTAATTACAAAGTCTTGTATTTGACCTTATCTCGAATTCATAGTTGTTCGCCATAATTTGCTTGTTGGTCCAATACTTGTATGTCTTCTGTAGAAATTGTTCGCTCTTTGGCTGGGTGGTCCACAAGTTGTTCGCTCGTGTATCCACTATTGGCATACCTCTGGATCTTTAATATTTGTTCGTCAAGAGTCTGGTCGATTTGATAGGCTGAAAGGTGTCATACACTCCATAAACTGGTAAGCGCACCACCTTTTGGTATTGTTATTCGGTACCCATGACTCGGCATAGTGTTCATGTCCGGCCCTGGGTCTTGGACCTGTTCGCCAATAAGCTGCTCGTCAAGGATGTTGCTCATCATATGATACACTTCCCAAATTGATCTATGCACTCCCTTTTGATTATCCTTGTCAGTCATCTATGGTTTAAGTATTTTGCTTCATAATCCTCATTTATGTCTTAGTTCTTGTCCGCCTAGCAATAATTGATGTTCGCCTATTAACAAAAATGTCCATAATTGTATTTCTTTTCTTTATATATATATATATAGTAAATGATATTTCTGGTATTTTAAGACAAAAAGGAAATAAAAAAATGTATATATGTGTATACAACTCACTTTTATTTTATTGTCATTCCCTCATAACCCACTATCAAGCACCCCCTAAATTTACAATATTAACATTGATCAATTAGGTAGTTTGGACCAAAATTAGTAGACTGCAAATATTAATAATAGGGGAAGATTAGAAATGCTTTTCTTAATTTATTCGAATGTCTTGTTTAAAATAAATAAATATCCTTTCTTCATTATAATCTTAATTCATTCTCATTTTCATGAACAAGTTGTTGCAAGAAAGCTTAATTTCTAAAACTTCGATTCGGTTATTAATCCTTTATCTAACTGATGCATAATGATTATGTATACTTCATGAGAGTCTCTCATTTGTCTATTTGTTCGAAGTTATCCTTAAGTCTTTCTTGTCTTTTTTTTTTTTTTTTTTTGATGAATTTTGATCGATCATAAAGTTAAAAATATTTATAATGGTTGATTAGCTAGTCTTTTGACTTATATTCTATCATTGAATTTTGCTTGATCAAATAATTAATTAACATGAATGAAATTATTAAAATATGAACCTTTTGAATTCTTCCCCTTCTTGAATATTTTGTTTATGAATTAATTAATTTGAAACTAAAAGGTCAAGTGTTAAATAATTTTTTTTTATTTAAAAACACATTGCTTAAAATTGGTATAAAATCACATTTCCTAAAACTATACATATAATTTGGACATTTGAAAGAGCGTAACTCTAATTAAATAAGTAACAACTTAAATATTCTTATTTATAGTGCTATATGTGATAATTTATCTATCATTATGTCAACAGCTACCTCCGTCCCACAACACTTTGCACAGTTACTATTCCTATCGTGTTTTTGCGAGCGGGTTTTTTATTAGTATTTAAAATGATAAAAGTAATTTTAAAATTACTTTATAATAGAGAAGAGGTAGATCTATCATACCCTACCTTTAAAATTATTTTATCATTTTATATTATAATAAATAATTCGCTCCTTAAAACACGAAGATACAGTAACTGTGGAAAGTGTTTGAGGACGGAGGGAGTACTTCGTATTTCTTCAAGAGTCCTAATTAGTCAGCCTACATTACAACTACATGATTTAACCATTTTTTTTCACTTTGAAACTAAGGGGCTGAACACAAAATTTTACCAAAGATACATTCATTTAATTAACAACTTTGCTATATATATAAGGATAGCTCAATATAATATAATTTAGAACAATAAACATTTAAATTTTAAACCATCACTTTAACTCATCTTAAAATTTTCATTTTCTCTTCTTTTTTGACATTAGCAAAATTGATTGTGATTCCTAATCCTAGACTCGCACTTTCCTCTTTCCTCACCATCGTAGTTTGAGTGTTCAACATGCATATAAGTCGGAACAAAAGATGCTTTCCTAATGAATTTGAGCAATAGTAGATAAAATTCACTCCAGAACATTCATTGCAACAGTCTCTAATATCCATATTTAGAAGTTTTATAGCATAAAATAAAGTAATGATATATATATATATATATATATATATATATTCCTTTTTTTTGTTCGAATCTTATTTTTTTCTTCTAATTTTGATCCATCAAATGTATTTGTATGAAATTCCTTTTTAAATTTTTATGTGAAAAGAAACAGAGTACCTCTAATTAACTAATTTCTCCTAACTAGCTCTACAATCGACTAAGAGATATATAAAGAAATTAGAAAGAGGATATATGAAAGAAGGTTAAGTTACCTCCATGATTCCTATTTCTCCGATCAAAATACCTTTAATAAGCTTCTCGATCAATTTGTTGCTGAATAATGCATGAGAAACAATGGTTTGGCAAAAAATAAGGTATTTAAAACGGTATTACTATATGAACACAACTGTTTGAATATAAAGAGAAATCGAGACATGTGTGTTATTATATGAACATATTGTTACTCTATCTATATATTTCTTCTCTCTCTCTCTCGGTTTGGACTATATTTCAAGAATTCTTAATCGGTGAAATATTTTTTATATAAGTGTTTGTTTTATTTTCAACTTATCACTATTCTCATTGAGAAACAAAGCGATTACGTGATTTATGCTTGTTATAAGTGTTGATGATCCTTTATTAATGATGTGGTTAGTGGTTGTTTAATCCTAAGAGGATCACCAAACAAAGCATGTGATTGTAATTTAAAACACTAACTTGATGGAGGATAAGTAGGATTTAATATAGATAATGATGTGGTATCAATTTGACAGCATAAGGGTATTATTTATAATTTTTTTAGGGATGAGCATTCGGCTAATCAGTCATCAAATCAACCAAATAGTGAAAATCAAAATAATCGAAAAACCTCTAGCTGGTAACTAAAGCCGAACTGAATAATACTAAAATCGAATTCTAACCGAGTCGAAATATTTTGGTTCATTTATTAACCAAAATAACCAAGATGTATTATGTGTAATTTTTTTTGGAATTTTTTAGCCGAAAATTAAAAAAAAAACTGCTAAAAGTCCATAAAACAACAACTACTATTCCTAAATCATTTACAAAAGTATATTAACACCCTAAAAAACTAAAATAACAGGTCAATAATATTCCATAATAGTCATAATAACAGTTCAGTGTTCATACTAGTCCAAAATAGATTAATAGTTCATACTACATACATAATAACAATCTATAATAGTATGCACAATTATGAACCAAAATAATGAGTATGTATAGAGTGAAAATGGTTCATACATGAACCATTAAAGAGTATTAGTTGTTTTCACTGAAGAGTATTAGTTGTTTTCAATAAATAGTTTTAGTTGTTTTCACTAAAGACTATTAGTTGTTTTCAATAAAGAGTTTTAGTTTGTTTTTAGTAAATAACTAATATTCATCATTGAGAACAACTAAAACTCATTAGTCAAAACAACTAATACTCTTTAGTGAAAATAACCAATATCTTTTAATGGTTTATGTATGAACTATTTTCACTCTATACTTTGGCCAAAATAATATATTATTAATTATTTAATTTATTAAATATATTATTATAAAAATTATTTATTAAATTCAATTTTTAGTCATTCCATTTTTTTTCTTACAATAATCGAAGTCGAACCAAAATACCGAATAAGGGAACCGAATTGTACACCCTAATAATTTTGTGTCCCTATGCAATTACAAGCAAGGATGAGGTGGCAACATTTTAATCACCTTGTTTGCATGCTTGACTAGTGTTAAGACATTTGTTAATCACTATATTTATACATTTGACAAGTGTTTAAGACTCTTGTCATTACCTAATACAATGATTATCTATAAAGTGATCTAAGTATAATACGAGGTGACTAGCTGCTCGTTCCAGAGCTATTTTGGTGAGAAGTTTCATCTCTACTTTTCCTTCATGTTGCTTGAATTGTTTATGAGTCATCATTAACCTACTCATCTGGCCTCTGAGTGTTCGAAAGTAAGTAGAGTTGCCTGCATCAGTTGTTCACCCAAATAGTCATTTAAAAAGAGTTAACTACTAATCCCACATTAGGATGTAAAAGTTGCTTGCCTACGTCATAGGGCTGCTCACTTATCAACATTAATTAAATACGAGTTGCAATGAAATTAAGGGGGCGCTTGTTTAGCAATTCTTCAATGGTAATGGGAATGAAAATTTATTTCCATCTACGCCCTCATAAGAAAAATGATATGTTAGGGGAAGAAGTGTTCCAAAGGTGACATCATTGCTAGTGTCATGCCCCAATTTTGGAATAGAAGTTGACAACAAATGGTTGTTGGTGGAGGAATGGGAGAGTGATTGAGGAGGATGATTGTAGGAAGAGAATAGGGTAATCAAAATGGAGTATTGATTACCTTATTTAGGAGGAGAGTTAGTCATTTTGTTCTCATGAATCATGCTAATGACACTAATTTTCAATTTCATTCTCATTATCATTGAAGAGTTATTAACCAAGCGCCCCCTAAAAGTGATGATCAGATCCAGATCACGATGTATGAAGTCACGGACTGGGCTCCATAGGTCTATTCAACTAATTAGTTGTTACTTTCAAAATAAGTACTGTTGTAAAGATTACGTATCAAATTAAGAATTATAAAATTTTGACATGTATACCCCATATATGAATCTCTATTATATTTTGATAATCTCTGACATGTATATTATTTTTTAATATAATCCCTAAAAGATTTCTTATATTTTGAATTCAAATTCATAGTAAATTAGGACAAAACGAGAAAAAATAGCTAACACGATACTTATTTTGAACCAAAATTTAACGTCTAAAATGACACTTGTTTTGAAATGGAAAGAGTATGAGTTAGTCAAGGAATTTCATTATAAAATTATTATCCAAAAAAATCAAATATTTTGCTTAAATTTAATATTTAAAGACTTGACAGGTCCAAACGAATTAATCAAAATAAGTTGTTTAGGGGTATAAAATGAATTTAAGTTTTGTGGGGAGATACAAGTTCAACCTAATAATTTTGGGTAGGTACAAAATGCAAAAATAAAATACTTAAGTATAGCAACACAAAACATAAGTGCAACAACATAAACATAAGTTCAACAAGAAGTGTTGCTCGTTTATACCTCATCAAAAATTATTGTTGCACTTTCTATCTATCCAAAAAACTTGTTAATGTTTTGTACCTATGGTTATAAATGAGTAGAGCCGAGTCGAACGTGTTCAAACTTGTTTGAAATGTTATTAAGTCTTGATATTTATATTTGAGCTTGTTTGATAACCAATCGAATCGAGCTCAAACTTGTTTTAGTCGAGCTAAACACGAGTCAAACTCAAGTAATTTGATATTCTTACACTTGCTTTATATTTTTTAGTTATCAAGCTCAAGTTGGAGCTAAACTTTCAACTATTTCAAAAATAAATGTATATTCAATTTTGTTTGATATTTATTTTGATTTAAGCTTAAATAGGCTTTTATGGAACGATCTCGAATTGAGTAACTTGGTTTAATTTTCAGTCATATTTGTACGTGAAAACTAATATCCCATTAAACAATCAAGCTTTTAGGTTTGGTGCTACGATTCAGGTCTTTCCAAATATTACACAAAATAGTATACGAATTTTTTTATGAGCGAAATATGAATTTTTTGCATATTAATTCTTACAAGACTTTTGAAATTTCAATCTTTTACGTATTAAAAGATTTTTGTAAAAATCATAAGTGGTCTCGTGCAAGAATTTTGGGACAAAAGTATTAATAATTTTGAAAAAGTAATTAAGTGTAAGGTGTAAATGAGTTGTTCTTGTGTATATCAGTTTTACTGAATTAATAAATAGTACTCCCTCCGTCCCACTCTAAGTGTCCCACTTTCCTTTTTTGGTTGTCCCACACTAAGTGTCACATTCCATAAATGGAAAAAGCAACACTCTACTACATATAAACTTTAACCTTCAAATTCACACAATATTACCAAAAATGTCACTCATTCAATCCACTTTTCAACACTATTCATTACTTTATTAAACACTATTCATTACTTTTCAACACTATTCATTACTTTTCCACCATATATTAATAAACAAATACATTTTCTTAAACCATTCAACCAAAAGAAATGGGACGCTTAGACCGGGACGGAGGGAGTATAAGTTATTTTTTTTTTAAATAGTATTATTATTAAACTTATATATTTTAATAAAATAACTAATATCATTAAAAATCCATACAAAATCCAGTTGAAATTAATTCTTCTTATAATTTGCCGATGTTAGTTGGGACTTGAATTAATCCCGGACGTGGATTCGGGTCATATAAATTTTCACGTTGTTTCCATTTGAAAGATTCTTATTTTTGTCGGTTTTAGAATGGACGAATACGTACCATTCTTGACATTAAAATCCCAACAGCTCATTTTAATTAATATTTGATTAAATAGCTTATTCGATTGGTCCATATGATATAAAAAAGATTATAATTATTGGAAAACCAATAATTAGACAAATATAAAAATAAGTCATATTTATTTATGAGACACTCTCTTATAAAATATTTCACATGTAGAATATATTTAAAATAAGCAAATATTAAAAAAATTACGGGTCATGGACACTTCAGTTCAAAATTCACAGATTCTAAGCTGGTCAAGGTGATTTAAAAAAAAAAAAAAGCACAAAGCTTATTTCAGTATTTTCGCTCTCAAATTGTGTTACTATATGAGCAAATGTGTATTACTGTAAGACAAAATATATGTTACTAGTTCTTAAATAATAGATTTTTGTACTTTAAAGTAACTATAGAGACAAATATGTGTTTTTTAATTCATTCTTCATCCCTTTAATCCTAGATTTATTGTGTCATACATTAACACACATTTGCTCCAATATTAACATACATTTGTTCTAACATTAATGCACTTTGCTTCCATAGTAACACACATTTATTTGCTCAATAATAACACATATTTGTACTAACACACATTTACTCTAACATCAATACACATTTGTTCTAACATTAACACACATTTGCAGTAACACATATTTACTCTAATATTAACACATATTTGCTCCACCAGCAAGCAACACACATTTTATCCAACAATAACACACATTTGTTTTTACAATAACATAAATTGTCCTTGTGGTAACACAACCTGAGAGGGTGCTTTTACATATTTGTGTAAATACATTTTTATCTATTGACTAAGAAATTTGTGTTATTGGAGTAATACATTTTTCACTACCTTACATGTGTTACTGTATAGAAAAATAATTATTTTTGTAAAAAATAAATAAATATATATGAAAATAAATATTTGAATAAATAGTAACACATATTTTGCCCCTATATTGTATTTAAAAATATTTATTTTAGTAGAATACATACAAAAATTGGTAAAAGAACAACATTCAGTCTGATAGTAACACACATTTTGCCCTTAAGTAACATGCATTTGCCCATACAGTAACATAAATTGGGAAAAAAAAATTTAAAATTTGACTTGTGCGAGATTTTGGGGAAAATTCGCAAAATCCGACCTGACCCAACTAGGATCCGCGAATTTTTTTAATATGGGTTATTCTACTGATCTTATATCTGTAGAATATTTTATATAACAATCTGCGATTTCGATTTGATTCGCGTTGATTTTACGAATTGAAAATACACTAATAACTTTTAAGTTTTTAATATTTTTGTTTGAAACCAGTTGTATGAGGTGAAATATATGATTGACGCATATGTGACAGTGTTGATTTGTCCATTTGACTGTGCCTGACTAGTCAATTCGTATATTTCACCTCTATAATTGATCACCAAATCAAAATATCGAAAAAAAATACTGAAATTCTTAATTCGGGAATTGGAATTCATATTAAAATAGAACAACATATATGAAAAAATCATTTTTCACTTTTGTTGACAATGAAAATAGAGAAGAAAATTAATTTCCGAATCTCAATTTTTCTAACTTAAATTAATTAGCTTTACTTGAGATATGACTGTTATAAATCAAGAAGATTTAATATACCAAATCCGGAAGATTTGATGTGGACATTACTTATGGGCCTAGTAACCTAAACAGACTTTAAGGTTACGATTAGGGTTTCGATATTATAAATATATCTCTGTACTCCGTATTGTAAACACACAGAAACATAGTGAGAAATTCTGGCTTGGTACGCCCCCAAATATAGTCATTATTGACGAACTGGGTAAACAAATAGGTGTTTCTTGTTTACGCTCTTTATTTTACAACACGTTATCAGCACGAGTCTCTACTCGCAATTAATCGGTACAAATTTTGATTTATTTTATGTTAAGTATGGCAATTAAGGTATTTTTAATTGGTAAAAGTTATGATTCTCTGATATATTTTATTTATGCCGATTTGTTTTCAACGGAATCATCTATATTTTGCATACCATATATATTAACTCATAGACTGAATTCACGATGGATATATATATTAAGGAAAGATAGTGCAATTATTCGTGATTAACAATTCCGGACTCTAAGGGATTTTTAATTAAAAGAATCATCACCATTATCTTGTAATTCCCGATTCTAAGGGATTATTTAGTTTGAATTTTCCATATTTGTTATCTAGTATAGGTGTATATATTGTTTGTATCTCTATTCAATTAAATAATTAATACAGAAGACTATTCTTCTATATGGTATCAGTATAGGTTCGATCCAAAACAGAGCCTAATTTTTCTTTTGCACAGCCTATTCTCTTCCGCTCCGTTTTCCATCATGTCGATGGATTCCACTTCCAATACCACAGTAAATACCACCGTGAATACCACTGTACCTCCTCCACCACCGTCGGTCGTTCATCTGACCGCTCACCACCATTTACCCATAAAACTCAACCACTTAAATTATCCTTCATGGCGTGCGCACTTGGTCGCCCTCCTTCACGGACACGGCCTCCTGGGCTTTATTGACGGCACTGCTGTCTGCCCACCACTCGATCCTAGTGGCGCAAATACTGCAATCTTGGCCAACTAGATCCGCCAAGATCAACTCCTCCTAGCGGCGATCTTTGGCTCCCTTGCATCTGATGTTCTCCCCTTTGTCTCTACTGCTGTTACATCGGCCGAGGCATGGGCGATTTTGACTCGGTTAATTGCGAGTCGCTCCCGTTCACGGGTGAATCAATTGAAGAGCGAATTGTTCCGACTCTCCATTGGAGCATGTTCAATTACAGAGTATCTCCACCACGTCAAATCCAAAGCCGATGAATTGGCGTTAATTGATCAACTGGTAAGTGATGATGATCTCACACTTTTCATTATTAACGGCTTGGGCCCAGATTATGGCAATATTGTAGGTCCCATTCGAACGCGTGAGACGCCGCTCCGCTTTGAAGAACTTCATGACCTTTTAATTGAGCATGAACTTGCGCTAAAAAATCATGAATCAACCTCCCGCCAGCTTGTGGCGACGGCAAACTCTAGCCCAACAATCTCGCAATTATTCCAACAGAAAACAAAATAATCAATATCGCCAAATCTCTCAAGGTCGTGGCTCTAGTTCAGGCTTCTCTCCAGGTCGTGGTCACTCGGGATCCAATCGAGGTGGCTCCCAGCAATGTGGCGGTAGTTCCAATTCTAATCGATAACCAATTGTCTGTCAGCTATGCGATATCCCTGGTCATTCGGCCCTTACTTGTCGCCGACCACATCTGACAGAAAACATGGCAGCTTCACCAATCTCAAACTCATCTCCGAATCAGTGGCTTGTCGATTCGGGTGCTTCCCACAATCTCACCGCCGATCTCAGCAACTTATCCATTCATTCTGAGTACGATGGCACATATGAGGTTCACGTAGCATATGGTTTGGGTTTGCCTATATCTCACACTGGTACTTCTATTTTACACTCCCCTGGCCGTAATTTTGTCTTGAATGATGTGCTTTGTGTACCTACTGCTCGCCGTAATTTACTTTTTGTTAGTAAATTCGCTAAGGCTAATGATGTTTCTATGGAATTCTTTCCCTCTTATTTTGTGGTGAAGGATCGACTCACGGGTGCACCCCTCGTTAGAGGTCAGTGCAGTGATGGGATTTATCGTTTACCTTCGGGATCTAGAAGATTGGTGTCTGGCTCAAAGTCCGTATTTACTGGGATTCGTGCTTCCTCTACAGATTAGCATGCACGACTTGACCATCCATCATCAGTGACTACAAACTTTATTATTAATAAATTCAAGTTACCTGTTTTGGACAAGTCCCTACTTTTGGGCAACAATTGTGTTTTTTGCCATCTGAGCAAATCTAGCAGACTTCCATTTTCTGCAAATTCATTTACTGCTTTGCACCCATTACATTACTTATATGCAGATGTTTGGGGTCCAACCTCTGTTGTGTCATTGGATGGGTCTAAATATTTTTTGCTCATTGTTGACTTGTTTACACGATATGCATTGCAAACTGCTGTTTATCTCATAAATAGAATGCCTACACATGTTCTTGGTAAATGCAGTCCGTTTGAATTATTATTTGGATCGCAACCTAATTATTCGAAACTATGTATATTTGATTGTCTTTGTTTTCCGTGATTGCAACCGTATGTTTTAGGGAAGTTGGATCCTCCTTCAAAGCCATGCTTATTTGTTGGATACTCTACAAATCAAAGTGCTTATCGATGCTACGATATTGAGACGGGGAAAATTTTCTTGTCTCGTCATGTTCGCTTCATGGAAAATAATTTTCCAGGCCTTCCAAGTGATATGTCTTCCCCGTCTGAAGAGACAACTATTTTTATTACTCTTCCGTTGTCTGGCCCTTTGCCTTCAGCTATTGGGCCAACTCTCTTATTATCCGGTCCATCTGCCACTAGTCTGCCTACTTTGGCTCCTTCGTTTGACAACACAGCCCCCAACCCATCAACCACGGCTCAGGCTTGTCTACCTATGCAACCTGTTATTGAGACATCCTCTCAAACCTTGGTTGTTCCAGAAGCACAAGCTGCTTCTGCAGAATCTCCGCGTTGAGTTCATCACATGAGGACTCGCAACCAGAACAACATTTATAAGCCCAAGAAGCTTTATGCAGCTACTAAGCATCCGCTTCCAGATCATGAGGAACCCACTTCTATCAAGCAAGTTATGACCATTCCTCATTGGCGCTCTGCTATGGCAGATGAGTTCACTGCCCTACAACGTCATGGAACTTGGGAATTGGTACCTCCACTTGCTAGAGGTAATATTATTGGCGGCAAATGGGTTTTCCGCACAAAGAGAAAGCCGGATGGAACGGTCGACAAATTCAAAGCTCATCTAGTCGCAAAGGGGTTCCACCAACGTCCGGGAGTAGACTTTAAAGAGACTTTCAGTCCAGTTATTAAACCTGCTACCATCCGTACGGTCCTCACTTTGGCTTCGAAATCGAATTAGCCGCTACGCCAACTTGATGTTAGCATTGCCTTCTTGCACGGCAACTTGGATGTTTCTGTTTATATGTCACAACCTCCGGGCTTTAAGGATCCATCCTATCCATCCCATGTGTGTCTTCTTCGGTGCTCGTTATATGGGCTTCGACAAGCACCTCGTGCTTGGTATGAGTCTCTTTGCTCGGCTCTTCTTTCTTTTGGACTCCAACGGTCCAAAGCCGATTCTTCTCTTTTCCCTTTGCATCGAGGAAATGTTAAGTTTTGCGTATGTTGATGACCTTATCCTTACAGGATCAAGCCCTACTCTTATTCATGAACTCACGTTGCATCTCCAGCCACATTTTGCTATTAAAGACTTGGGTCCTTTATCCTATTTTCTTGGCGTTGAGGTTGCCACTTGCAAAGAAGGATTATTCTTATCTCAACACAAATATATCGTTGACCTCTTTCTCCGTCACAAAATGGATGGAACCAAGCCTCTATACACACCCATTTTGTCCAAAGATCCACTTGTCTCAGGTTTCGTTGATGCAACAGAGTATCGAAGTGCTATTGGTGGTTTACAATATCTTACCATCACTCGTCCCGATATTGCCTTCATAGTTAATAAACTTGCTCAACACATGTCTTCTCCATCTCTGAAGCATTGGTGCTTAGTGAAGCGTTTATTCCGTTATATAAAGGGCGTCTTGTATCATGGTCTTTTACTTCAGCACTCTTCAAACTTATCTCTTTAAGCCTTTTCAGATTCTGACTTTGGTGGTGACCTTTCGGATGGAAAATCCACCTCTGCCTACATTATCTTTCTTGGCTCTTCGTCTATCTCATGGTGATCTCATAAACAACGTGGAGTGGCTCGATCATCGACAGAGGCCGAGTATCGCGCCCTTGCAACAGCTGCCTCTGAAATATGTTGGGTATACCAATTATTTCGAGATCTTGGAATTCCATGCACTCGTCCACCAACCATTTTATGTGACAACATGGGTGCCACACGCCTCACTCTAAATCCCGTTCAACACTTGAGGATGAAGCACATTGCTATCGACCTTTATTTTGTTCGTGACTTAGCTTCGAAGGGTCTCCTCATAGTCTCGTATGTAAATACTCAGGATCAACTGGCTAATCTTCTTACCAAACCTTTATCTCGTGCTCGTTTTGAGTTTTTACGTTCCAAAATCTCCATTGCTGACGGCACGTCGATTTTGCGGGGGCGTATTAAGGAAAGATAGTGCAATTATTCGTGATTAACAATTTCGGACTCTCAGGGATTTTTAATTAAAAGAATCATCTCCATTATCTTGTAATTCCCGATTCTAAGGGATTATTTAGTTTGATTTTTCCATATTTGTTATCTAGTATAGGTGTATATATTGTTTGTATCTCTATTCAATTAAATAATTAATACAGAAGACTATTCTTCTATAATATACATCAATTGTCTATGGTGGTGATGATACTAACTCCAAATTGCTCTATATACAAACTCCGAATTGCTCTTATATACATCAATTCTTCATCATCTTTGATTGATAATTGGGCCATACCAAGCGCCTGGGTTAGGATAGTGGCTTTTTTAGCCCGCCTGTTCCATTTGAAGGTGAGAGCCTCATGGTCCTTGTAGTGGATAGTCGTAGTGGTACCACCCTTGTCGTCGCTCGCCAGGCCCGCAGCTGCCGAGTATTGCACGACTTGAGAACCACAGGCGCCACCGGTGTCGATGCCTGAAATGGCAGCAGCGATGCCAGACCACTGTTGATTCGGGCACTGTGAGATGAATTTTTATGGCCGTCGTTCATGGTACTGGCGGCGCTGCAATATTGCCGAGCGACAGCCACAACGCGGCGGCGGTGGTGCACCTGACAGCGCGATAGCCACATCCTCTCTTGCCGGAGGTAGTAAATTGCTTCTCCTCGGTCGGCGTTAATGGAGGGAGGTCTCTCGCCAGTATCTATTAACATGGGCCCCTTTTTTTCTTTTCTTTGATCGTTAACCTTTTTTTCTTAATAAATTAAATAAGATATAAATTTTATGTGCTAAATAATTATTAACGTTTTATTTATGTAATTTTAATAAAAAATGAGAACTTGTATAATTATTAATGCGCATCAAATTTAAATCGTCACTTGGAATTTACTAACACATTTCGTGTTGAGCTTTCTTTTGGACTCAATACCTGCATGGTTGCTCCACCCACTTGAGACGTGTCTAAGGCTGCCAGATGCTAGCCGAATCCATCAACAGATGTTTAGGAACCCTTATCGTAGGGTTCCGCTCTGGTAAAAGACTTAATTCTTTCTTTTATATCTTCAACAATTAGCACTGTTTGCGCTCTTTATTTTGCCGCAACATATGCTTGTGAATTATTTGCTGTAGAATTTAGGATATATGTGAAAATCCTTGTGTGCCTATCATTACCTTTGCTTATAATTTAATTCACTCAAACAAATGCCCTAAATTTTTGTATACAAGTTTGCCTGAAGCAAACATGAGCTTTGACTAAAATTTGAACTCGATTAGTTGCTCCTACTTGTATACCTATTTACGTGAATTAAATTTACATTATTAATTATAGTCCACATATATTGTCTGGGTAGGCGGCACCCAGTATTTGTCGGACCGTAAATCATGTTTGGGTAGACGACACCTAATATTTGTTCCCTTTGTGATTGAGCATGTAAATTAAATCCTCTTTCTCCCTTGTTAAAAAAAAATTCAAATCGTATGTCTTACCATGCTCATTCAAAACGTAGTGATAATGCTTGGTATTACTGAGAGAGAATTTACTGAGCTTGCTCTCGACGGTAATAACTACGTGACATGGGTCATAGATGTTGAGATTCATCTAGCCTCATCCTAATTAAGAGGGATCATTGTCCATGGTCCAAAATCCACTGATGCCCATAAGGCAAAAACGTTGATTTATCCCAGGTACCACCTTAACCAGAACTTGAAATATGAGTACCTTACTGAGATGGACCCTAGCACTTTATGAACATCCCGGAAGGATTGTTTCTATCAACAAAATGATGTAATCCCTCGGGCACAATACGATTAGTTGAATCTTCATTTTTCAAGATTTAAATCTATAACGGAGTGCAATTCTACCTTGCATCATATTGTATCTCAGTTAAAATTATGCCAGAAGCAAACTATTGAGGCCGAGTTGATATAGAAAATCTTATCAACATTCCATTCTAGTAACCTTTTACTCCAGCAGCAGTACACCTCTCACTCAGAGCTAATTTCTACACATTTAGTGGCAGAAAAACACAACCAACTCCTGATGAGAAATCACAATACTAGACCGGTTGACCCACAAGCAGTGCCTGAAGCACATCTTATAGCTCAAGGGATCCTGAGTGGGCGTAAGCGTGGAAGGGAATAAATCCGCAAATCCAAGCATTTGATTAAGGCTTATCGAACGATACAAAATGACAATAAGGGCATGACCCCTCAGGGTGAACCTCACCATATCAATCTGCTTGAAGGAAATTTTGACATAGACAACAATGATCTTTTTTAGCTTAAAGCTCGAAGATTTTGGAGACAAAGAGTGATTTACATAAATATACATTATTAGTATCCTGGCTTAGACTTTGAGATTTGTCTTGCTTCATTTGGGACAAATGTAATGAAATTTTGACCCCATCTTTGCCCAGAAGGCAGATGCACTGATTAAATTATCCGATACCATCTCAATAAGATATCAATTGTTTATGAAAAATCCCTGAAGGATTATATTCATCGTCATTTATAAAAATCCCTGAAGGATTATATTCATCGTTATTTATAAAAATCCATGAAGGATTGTATTCATCGACAAAATTTCAATAAAATCGATAGCATAAAATAACGATGGATGAAAATCATGGCCGATGCCAAATAATTATTAAGATGGTCGAGATCGAGTATTCCCCAAGAGAATCTCAGCATACCAGTTTGCCTGAAGCAAACATGAACATTGTCAGTGACACGACACTAAAGATTATGAGTTGTCAAGATACATAGTGTCATTTTTTGTGATTTTTATGCATGTTATGGCTATATGCTTTGTCATGATTAATATTTGCGAAAAAATTACAACTCAATTACCGGATATCTTTAACAACTCCAGCAGAGTTATTGAATCTCATATTTATATAGAAAATCCCCAGTTGAATTTTATGTTCCTGAAGGACAAAATATCACATGTCAATGAATCTAAAGCACGCCTGAAGCATGAAAGACCTTACAAAATCCATCCTGCTGAAGAGTTGTAGATCTAGTCTTAAAATCCAATTTAGATTCATACATATTATAGCATGAGTGGTTAGTCCATCTAAAATAATAATGTGATATGCCGGATTTTGTCTAATTTCATTGGCTATAACACGTCAAACCCTATTGTAAATAAATCTATATGACATGTACAAAGGGTGAACTTAGAGTACGGCTGAATTGTACTAAAGTTGGAATTATATCTCCCATTTTTAGAATAGTTTCATTGAGATATTTGTGGACTGATTATCCTAGTATGTAGACCATGTAGATAGTTAATGGTCATAATTAATATTTTCACACGGTGGACTTAAGTATGCTCATTATCCACCTGCAATCACGCTTTTACCAAGCCTATTACAAAACTATTGAGCTTAGTTTTCATTTCCCAAATTATCAAATTAAATCCATTCGAATGGATAATGACAGTGAGCTCACATTGACTACATTCAATGTTTATTATATGGCATTGAGAAATTAAAGTGAAGCATTAAGTCCCTTAGGTCCACACCATAATGGTCTAGATGAGTCTCTAATTTGATGCATTAAACTAATCACTAGACCGTTACTACAAAAATTCCAACTTAGCTACATGTTAGGGGCATGAAATTTACATGTAGCTACTCGAATTTAAATCCGACCCACTGCATATCATTAATACTCCCCCCTACAACTAGAGCGCAGAAAATGATACATCATTTCCCACCTGCAAACATTCTATCGTGCAGTACGCGCACCACCACAAAACGTTAACAGCCCTGTTGGCTGACTGCATAATTGATGAAGAGTCTATTCTCGGTATTATGGGGAGATTAGAATCCAAAAATTAAATGAATGCCGAGAAGTTTTCTTGAAGGAAACAGATCGAGATATTTTTCTTGAAGTAAAAAGACCAAGAAATTTCCCTAAAGGAAAAAAGGTCCTCGATATTTAGACTCATGCACTAGTTAGACTGAACTTGAAGTTCAAAAGATAAGTAACTTGTAATGTATAGCAAGTAATCTGTCAGATACGTTTACTGACCACAAAGGTGTAGAGGTCCAAATGAAAATGAGTATACATGCCCCAAACGCCAGAAGTGTAAAGGACCTATAAAAGAAACATACACATCAAGAATGAAAGCTAAGAAAACTAGCCAGTCAAACTTGAAATTTCCAGAAGAGATAAGTCCAGAAGACTTGAAATCTCCAGAAGAGATCCGTCCTGAAGACGAAGAATCCTAGTAACAAAGCACGTGCACAAAACGATCTAATACTAGGATCACAGAACGACCTGATCAAATACATAAGGGAAATGATGTGATCTGGTTAATATAAGATCAATAAATAAATACCGGAAAAACAATATAAATTCGTTGTCGACAACTTATCTGTGTCCACAATTGCTCTTTCTAAAATCTGGATCCAGTACCTAAGTTGAGTGCCCGAAGCACTTTGATTTGGGTGCAATAAGGAATAAGCAAAAGTGTGGTAGAGCTAAACTCTCTAAAAACAAGGTTTGGTTATATCATACGTACACTCTAAGAGTTATCCCTGTTGGATAATGAGTGTTTACACGAAAACCAAATAAGGTGGTGAGCGAGATTAATAGCTTTAGGGTTTTTAACATAAACTCATGGTTTTCACAGAGACCCATGATTGTTTGTGATCAAACATATTCTCCTGGTATGAACAAACAAAGTTCCGCTAATCACTGACAGCTAAAATAAAATACAATTAATGGACCTTGTAAACCGCATATTTTATATGGCTACTATATGCCAGTTTATATCCCTGATGAATTTAAGATTCCCCAGAAGAGGAATTATGAAAACCGCAGAATGTATAGTACAAAACTGTGAAGGTCATTATATAATCTAAAAATAGTCGGATCAAATATAGTACGATCGACTTAGTGAATTCCTCCGGTAGAAGGAATATACAAACAATAAAGCTTTCTCTTGCGCATTTATAAAGAAATCGCAAAGTGGTTCTTACATCATCTCCGTCTATGTTGATGACCTAAATATAATCGGAACAGACAAAGAGATTGAAGAAGTCAGTTCAATCTTGAAAGCTGAATTCAAAATGAAAATCTTGGATAAAACCAAGTATAGTCTTGACCTGCTGATTCGAGAATTTCCCTAAAGGAAAAATAAAAGCATTTCCCTGAAGGAAATTAAATTTAAGTATTTCCCGGAAGAAAAATTAATTCGAGCATTTCCCTGAAGGAAAAACGAATGAATTTTATACACCAGTCAACCCTACTTGAAAAAGTTATTTGAGAGATCCTACATGGATAAATCTCATCCACTTAGTACACCTATGGTAGTTCGATCCCTTGAAGTGGATAAGAACCCATTTAGGCCCAAAGAAGATACAGTGGATATCTTAGGTCCGAAAGTTCCTTATCTAAGCGCTATTTGTGCATACTTTATCTCGCAAATTGCACCAGTCCGGACAACGTATTTGCGGTAAATTTGCTTGCGAGATATAGCGCTTCTCCCAGAAGGAGACATTGGAATGATGTTACACACATTCTATGATAACTCAGAATGGTTATATTTTTCTTTGTGATGATATTGTGATCTCATGGAGATCCATTAAACAATACATTCCCCACTATAATCGATGAAGACAACGCAATTTGTGTTGCACAAAATGAACAACGGGTGCGTTAAGAGGAACTTAACGAAATATATTTCCCAAAAATTCTTTTTCCCATACGAACTCCAGAAGAGTGACGAAATTACCATACAACATGTGCGATCTAGTGAAAATCAAGCAGATCTGTTCATTAGGTCCCTACCTACCTCTACTTTTGAAAAGTATGTTTATGGTATTTGGATGTGAAAGCTTAGAAAGTTGTTGTCTTCAGGGGGAGTTACAACATCGAAACAATCCTAAAGATTGGATCCGGAAGGTCAATAGTTGTACCCTTTCCCCAGTCGAATATTTTATTCTGGCAACCTAGTCTATGGAGTTTTTGACGTGACATGGACGTTACGTCGTAATGTCCAAGTTGAAGTGTTATAAATCTAGAAGGTTTAATATACCAAATTCGGAAGATTTGATATGGACATTACTTATGGGCCTAGTAACCTAAACAAGCTTTAGGGTTACGATTAGGGTTTCGATTAGGGTTTCTATATTATAAATATATCCTTGTACTTAGGGCCGGTCCTAGGAATTATGGAGCCTGAGTCGATTTTAAAACTGGGCCCCTCAATTTTACTACTTTATATACAATATAAAATATTAAATGGCATGAAATAAAATATTGTATAATACTAAAAAAAAATAGTAATGCTTAAATTAATATGACGAATATTTTCAAACTAGCTACTTAAATACAATCCGCCTAACAGTTTTAGAGGAAAAAACATTACTCCCTCCATTTCAAAATAAATGTCTTTTTAGGTTTTTTTCACACATATTAAGACATCTGATATTTATCATAATTACCCCTATAAAAAATTACTTTTTTAAAAAAATATTTGATTTTATTGGTTTAAAACAATCTATAGACTACTTTATATGTATTGGAATGTGTTTCAAAGGCTAAAATGACATTTATTTTGAAAATAAATGTAAAGTGCTAAAAAGCCATTTATTTTGAAATGGAGGGAGTAATTACATCTGTATAATCAATTTGTTCAGTCAAGTCTTTCTCAATTGATAACATAGTTAATCCATTCAATCTATCTTGAGGCATTGTATCAAATTTAAATTACAAAATCGTTATTACTTATTAATCACTAAGCATTTTAATATAATTTTTTTATCATACAAGTATACTAGTAGGGTTTTGAAATTTGGGGTTTTAATTTTTTTAGATTCCGTCTGGTTTGTGCCTCCCAATTAATAAATTTATGAGGAATAAAATTCGTATTGTGAATTGTGATTAGGAGGAATTAATGAGTGTACATATACTAATAGATTAATGACGCATTGGAATTAATGGGCTGAAAGAATTAACATTAATTAAGGGGTCCATCAGGAGTAAATTAAATTTAACAAAAATATGAGTACCCATCAAGTATCGAACTCAGAACTTCTAGATAGACAAACAAAAACTTTAGTTGTCAGGACAAATGCTCAATATGTATAAATCTTATGAAATTATATAAATATATATATAGTATATATATAAAAATAATTTTGGGCCCCTAAAAATTATAAAATTGTCGGGCCCCAAGTCAACCGACTCGTTGGCCTCCAAATAGGAGCGGCTGTATATAAACAGAAACATAGTGAAAACTCCTTGCTTGGTACGCCCCCAAACGTAGTCATTATTGACGAATTAGATAAACAAATCGGTGTTTTTTGTTTACGCTCTTTATTTTACAACAATGATCATTTGACACAAGTTGCGTCAAATAATTGGATTTGACTAATATAAGCATGAGATATTCCAATACAAACTTGTAAATTTAATCCTTAATTAATCTTCTTGTACTGATTTTAGTTTAATTATTGCGATGCAGAAGTTTGTTAAATTTAAAATGATGTACGATAGTTGTTGAGCATAAGTAGCTTATTTTACGACCACAAGTTGAGAACAAAATTAATAGGAATACCCTACCGACAGTTGAAAGAGTGCCCATGAATTAATATAGGATAAATTCCAATCTTAGCTACAAGTCCAAAATGATATATTTCCATTTTAGTATATCTACTAATTAATGTGCATTATTCAATAACTAAGATCTTCTGAAGTCATCATATACCCATAAATGTTTCTTATCTGCCCTTAATTATAAGAATTCAAGAATATAATACAAATATTTATTTATTTTGTTCATTTTTTTTAATAATTGTTAGTGAAGGACAAGATTTTGATCATGTCAATTGTGGAGAAAAATATATTTTCTTGAATTGGCTCGTGAGATTGTGTTTTAAGGATTATAATTATTTGAATGCAGGATGTTATAGTTTAAAATATATAACGGTAGAATGATCAAGTCCGAATTAGTCCAATTCGAGAACTAGCGTGCAACTCACACACAAATAATGTAGAACACTATGTTTTACATTAATTACATATTTATAAATTTATAAAAGTAGTACACTATATTTTTAAAATTTGTAAATACAGGATAATAGTGCAATTTATATGCGAGTTGCATGTTCAACCCAATTTAAACTTGTTTAGGCTCGATTATCATACATTTACGGATTTTAAAATTACAAGTGTTTTACATTTCACACGACTCGCGTTACATGCAAAAATGACGTTAGTTCTGTGAAAATTACAATAGTGAATATTTGGATTTTATTCACTAGCCCAAGACCGGAACAAGAACAGAAGGTTCAAAGCTCCAAGGAAAAACTGAAATGAGTATATGTAATTTAGATGCTCTGTAAACAAGGCTAATATGGAGAACTTGCTTTTTTATTATTGTTCTGCTACTTTGGAAAGATACATATGACTATTTATAGTGCCATTGGAACTATCTAGACAAAGAGAATTCTAGACTACATAGGAACTAACAAAAGACTTTTAAGTACAATTAATGCACTTATTAAAGAAGATATTTCTACATTAATATGGAATTTTCAAGAAATCAGCTTTAACTTTCAACACTCCCCCTTAAAGCGATTTTTTGAAGGTCATGCCGAGCATAGTCCGCAATTTCTCAAAAGGTCCTTTAGAAAGTGATTTGGTAAATATATCTGCGATATTTTCACTGCTCCGTACTTCAAGTGTAGAAATTACTCCATCGAGAACTTTCTCACGAATAAAATGATGCTCTAGTTCAATGTGTTTCGTTCTTGCATGACAAACTGGATTTGATGCAAGCTTGATAGCACTCTGATTGTCACCATATAGTGCAATGGGTTTGAGAATCTCTGTGTGAATATCGTTGAAGAGTCGTCGCAACCAAATACACTCTTGAGCTGCTAGAGAAGATGCCTTATATTCAGCTTCCGTAGTTGAAAGTGAAACTGAATCTTGCTTTTTACTACACCAGGAGATACTTGTTGGGCCACAAAAGAAAACATAACCTGATGTAGATCTTCGATCATCCAAATCTCCTCCTAAATCAGCATCTGCAAAACCGTGCAAAGACATATTTGCACCTTTTTTGTAAAATAGCCCGAGATCTGCAGTAGAATTAACATACTGCAGAATTCTCTTGGCTGCTTGAAGATGTGGTTTCCTTGGTGCTTGCATAAATCTGCTCACAAGACCCACAGCGAAAGCAATGTCTGGCCTTGTAATGGTTAAATATATAAGGCTTCCAACTAAAGCACGATATGGACGAGGGTCTGCTAAGAGTGAGCCTTCTCCTTTTCTTAACTTCACATTTACATCAAGTGGAGTTGAGCATTTCTTGTTGCAATTTTGAAGAAATCTGCTTGTCAACTTTCTTGAATAATTTTCTTGGCTCACAAATATTCCATTATTCAAGTTATCCACCTCCAAACCAAGAAAATGATTCATTTCTCCCAAATTTTTCATGTCAAAGCGTACCTTCAATTGCTCTCGCAATTTCGCAACTTCATGTTCATCATTCCCTGTGATAATCATATCGTCCACATACAAAAGCGCAATAATATGCAAGCTCCCATTTTTCTTAACAAACAGACTTTGATCAGAATTTGAGGCAAGATACCCACAAAATTGTAAATATTCAGCAATTTTTCCGTACCAAGCTCGTGGAGCTTGTTTTAAACCATAGAGTGCTTTATGAAGCTTACAAACAAAATTAGGATGTGAGGAAGAAACGTACCCAGGTGGTTGCTCCATGTAGATGTTCTTATCAAGTTCCCCGTACAAAAAAGCATTCTTAACATCGAGTTGCCATAGTTTCCATCCAGAACTTGCTGCCAGTGCTATGACGGTTCTGACGGATGTCATTTTAGCAACAGGGCTGAATGTTTCCTCATAATCTTCGCCATATTTTTGTGAAAATCCTCGAGCAACCAACCTCGCCTTAAATCTGTCTATGGAGCCGTCTGCTTTTCTTTTGATTTTATACACCCATTTACAAGAAATGGGTTGCACTCCTTCGGGTTTAGGAACGAGGCTCCATGTTTCATTTTTCTTTAACGCCTCCATCTCCTCATCCATTGCTATCTCCCATTCTTTGACGTCTTTTGCTTCATTAAAGCAGGAAGGCTCTGCATCATCAAAAGGTCCTGCAAAATAACAAGAATATGTACTCACAAAATTTTCATCCCGATAGCGAGCCGGTATGATAATGTTTCTGCGCAGTCTTCGATTGCGCGATTCCTCTTGTGAGTTTTCTTCTTCTTCATTATCTTCATTAGAATTTGAGCTCCCCCTTTCACTTTGCTCCCTGGAAAAACTTGGAGTGGTTTCAATTGATGTGGAAATATCAGGTACCAAAGGTAAATGCTCCAAGTTTATTGAATTTTGTTGCTCTGTTTCACCTTTATTATGCACATAAAAGGTTGTCATTTCATCAAAAATAACATCTCTGGAGACAATAAATTTATTGGAGTTGGGATCCATACATTTCCAGCCCTTTTTTCTTTCATCGTATCCCACAAAAATGCATTTTCTAGCTTTTGCATCCAACTTAGTTCTTTGAGACTCCGGCACATGAACGTAGCATATTGATCCAAAGACCTTGAGATCCTTCACATTGGGTTTTTCGCCGAATAATAATTCATAAGGAGACTCCATTTTTGTTGGACTAAGCGGCACCCGATTAATGACATGTGCAGCACACTTCATTGCTTCAGCCCACATGGCTCTAGGCAAATTTTTGGCATACAACCAGCTTTTACAAGTCTCTACTAGGTGCCGAATCTTTCGCTCCGCGACTCCATTTTGTTGTGGCGTTTCGGCACACGAAAGTTCTCTTTTAATGCCATGTTTACGGCAAAAAGAGAAGAACTCATTAGATGTAAATTCTCCCCCGTTATCTGATCGCAACCGCTTAATTTTGCTACCAAACTCCCCCTCAACAGTTTCTTTAAATTCAAGAAACCTAGAGAACACTTCGGATTTATTCTTAACAAAGTAGACCCACGTGAATCTTGAAAAATCATCAATAAAGAGTAACATGTAAACAAATCCAGAAAATGAAGGAGTTTGAGTTGGGCCCATTAAATCTGTATGAATAAGTTCTAAGGGAGTTTTACATCTAGAGACAGACCTATCAAATGGAAGGCGGTGAGCTTTTCCATATTGGCAACCTTCACAAAAACTTATATCACCAAATTCACTCATGTTTGGCAATCCATGAACCAAATTCTTTTGCACCATCACTTTCAACTTATTAAAATTTAGATGCCCAAGTCTAGCATGCCAAAGATGTGCATTCTCATTACTGCTCATTTTATTTATATAAGAAGAAGCGGCAGATAAAACAAATAAGTCATTAATTCTCTTACCGGTATGGATAACATCCGCCTTGAGATCCTTAATATTGCGAAGAAACTTCACGTCTTGTGGTCCAAATAAGACGTAGTTTCCAGAATCCACCAAATTTGCAACGGATAAGAGATTCTTCTTCACTCCAGGGACTTGAAACACACTATTTAGTGTAATGGAATTGTTGTCTTCTCCATTGACGACAATAACACCTTCCTTTTTTACAGGATGCACTGTGTTATCAGCTGTAATAATGGCATCATTTCCATTATATTTATGAAACTTGGTAAATTTAGTTTCATCTCCTGTCACATGATGACCGCAAGCCGAATCTACAATCCAGTCATCCGAAAAATTTATTGACGCCAATGCATTGAAAGACTTCTTCTCAGCTACAAAGCACCTTGTCCAATCTTCTTCGTTATTCTCTTGATAATTTTTTTTTTCAGGTTCAGCCAAGTTGCTTTCATTTAACTTGGTACGACAGAATTTCTTCGTGTGCCCTAGTTTGCCGCATCTATAACACTTGAAGATTCTTTTGTTACTTGTGGAGGATTCTCCTTCTTTGGCTTGAGAGTGATGATGCTCATTTCTCTTCTCTTTTCCATGCAATTTCTTCTTGTGAGTAAACAGAACTGCTCCTTCTCCTTCTTTTATAGTGATACCAGCCATTTGTTTCGCCAAGGTCTCCTGCGAGGACAAAAGATTTTCGAATTCCTCCAAAGACGGTTGTTGACTCCATCCTTGTATTGATGTTATATATGGTATATATTCTGGACGTAGTCCTCGAATTATGTACCGTCGTTGCCTTGCTTCAGATATGGCTTCTTCTGGGTTAAGAAGTGATATTTCGGAGCACAACTTCTTGATTTTCAGAAAATATTCAGAAATCGAAAGATTACCTTGCGTGGTGTTTGCGAGCTCATTCTCCAATATTTGTAATCGAGCCTCATCCTTCTTGTTGAACAATCTGTTGAGAGTCTCCCATATTTCTCTTGCCGATTTACAACCCATTATATGATCAAACAAGGCAGGAGAAATTGTTCTTTTCAAAATAAATTCAGCCTTGGCGTTAACCTGCCTCCATTTCTTTGTTGCATCGGCATTTTCAGGAGTATTATCTGGAGCCTCTGTGTTGTTCCCGTTGACAACATCCCACAGGTCTTCTCCGATGAGATACGACTCCATACACGTTCTCCACACCTTGTAGTTGGATTGATTCAACAACTCCATACCGAGTCCTCCGATGCGACCACTCATTTCCATTCTTGAAGCACCACGAGACACCTTCACCAACTGATCTTGAAAACACTAATATGCAGAGCTCTTATGGCTCTGATACCATGTGAAAATTACAATAGTGAATATTTGGATTTTATTCACTAGCCCAAGACCGGAACAAGAACAGAAGGTTCAAAGCTCCAAGGAAAAACTGAAATGAGTATATGTAATTTAGATGCTCTGTAAACAAGGCTAATATGGAGAACTTGCTTTTTTATTATTGTTCTGCTACTTTGGAAAGATACATATGACTATTTATAGTGCCATTGGAACTATCTAGACAAAGAGAATTCTAGACTACATAGGAACTAACAAAAGACTTTTAAGTACAATTAATGCACTTATTAAAGAAGATATTTCTACATTAATATGGAATTTTCAAGAAATCAGCTTTAACTTTCAACAAGTTCCGTCAGTTGTGGCATATATATATATTAATATATATATATATATATATATTTTTTTTTTTTTTTTTTAAATATGATATTCTTCATGATGCAATAATCCAACTCCACAAGTACACTACGTACATTGCTAAGAAAATGTGAGTGGGTGGAGTGATGCGTGATATTGGTAAATAAATATAACGAAAAAGATTTATATTTCAAATAAAGAGAAAATTAGTTTGGCCTTATTATAATTAATTTAAAGATGAGTCACTTTGTTTACCAAAAAAAAAAAAAAACCGTAAGATATCATATTAAGTTTAATCAAATATGCAGGCCCGATGCATTAAGTTCAAGAGATATTGCACATATTGATGTAGCTAATTAATAACAATTTCAACATATCAGGTTACAACTTAGATTACAAATGATATATATCTCAATTCGATACGATCAATATTTTTAGTTTAGACCTTTAAAAAATATATATAAATTAATATTACATCTATTGACAAGTTCATACTTTTTTAAAAAAGTACTCCCTCCGTCCACGAAATACGGTCCTGTTACTTTTTGCACGGTTATTAAGAAAGTTGATATAATATGTAAAAAGTAAGAATATTGTGTCAAATCAAGTACAAAATAAATTATTTTAAAAATGTTATGTGTGTATGTTGAAAAAGTAGATAAAGTTTATTCTTTCCATTTTAGGCAACATGACTATTTTTCGTGGACGGCCCAATAAGACAACCAGGCCTATATTTTGTGGACGGAGGGAGTAGTTTTTATGACATCAGAGTTTTTCGTTCCCGCCATGCCCAGATCCTATAGGGATAATTGTCGTAATAAATAATTTCATCCATATTAAATTATTAACGCTACAATAAATTATTATATTCATATTAAATTGTGTATTCATTAAATCTCTTTTCCGTAAAAAAGAGTTGAAAATTCGAATACAAATAAAGGAGACTGTTAAGGGAAATATAATGAATTAATTTCACCACTAACAACTCTATTTATATTAAATTGTTCACTTGATGTGACTCTTTCCAAAAAGGAAATCCCAAACATGAGTGAGAGTATTAAAAAGATATATAAATTAATTTATTACATAACTTTTTATAATTTCACATCTTTTAAATTCGTTTAAAATTAGCATGTTATCGGCAATGAACTTGAATCTTCGTAATTGAGATTGTACTCATGTGCAAATTAACCCCGACACTCTCTAACACGGCACTTGATGTAATCGAAAGTTCGAAACAAATATTTTATTTCATGTATTTCATTATAAAAAAATATTTATTTTTATGTTATTATTATTACAATATTTCTCTTATGAATAAGTTTCATAGTATGAAATTAATATTATTAGATGTATTCACTGATATAATTATATACATTTATTGATATCATTAGACTTGTAAACTGAAATTATAATGTAAAATGTTATGGTATCACTGAACATATTTAATAGTATCAGTAAAAGCTTCTAGTATCAATTTCATACTTATGAATAAATTTCACAAGTGTTCTACTCCTATTATTATATACACGTAACGAAATGTAAACAGATGAAATGAAATATGAAGTATAGATTGTATGGAAGAAAAACATAGAATCAATAGTAGAGTGATTATTGGGTAATTTGTGTACTTCAATTAATTATTTTATACGGAAATGATCACATGCTCACCGGTTGACACAATATTATATACCCACCGCGAATGTGTTAATGACACATAAGTAGGGGGTCCAAAATTATTTTAATTAATTGTTTATATCTGCTTATGTGTCATTAACACATTCACGGTGGATATATAATATTGTGCCTACCGGTTGCCATGTGATCAATTATGTTATTTTAAAACAATTATTCTTTATCTTGACCACAAGTGCACTTTTATGCTAGTTTTGTTTCGTTGTTTTGATAGTGTACTTTTTTACGAATTTCAGGGTTATTTCGTAACATGGATAATGAAGAAGTGATTTAAACAAAAAATGAAAGAGGCCCAATTTCAACCCATAAGCCCATTAAAATATGCAATAATCAATTCATTTTCTAAAGGCCAAGTTTACCTACGATTCTTTTGTTAATATACTCCATCTAAAAAGTATTTGGACAAAACATTCGAAAAACTTAAAAAAAATTCGGAAACAATTTCCAAAAATGTGCATATTTTGTCTTTTTTTTTTTTCCGAAAAAAAATTCGTAAGTTGTCAAATTTTTCGAAAAAAAATTCCGAATATTTTTTTGGTGGAGTGTATTAACAAAAGAAGGGATTCTATTTAACTTAGATCTTTTCTAAAATTATGGCCCATTCCAAACAAAAGTAGCAGTCACGACAAAAACTTGTATGAAACCGTCTCATGACATGAGACAACACAAATTAACATTCACCCTTACCTTAAATGAGACAATGCCCTAATTATTAATATTTCCATTGTCTCGTGTCATTGAACGAACTCATACAAAACCTACTCATAAATTATTTCTTGAAGGCCAATTGATGCGATTTTTATGGCCCAAATAGAAGAGATATTAGCAATCTCGATAATTAGCAATCCATACTGAGATATGCGGATCAGAAGAATGAGAAGAATATCTATATATTATATTATTATATTGATTATGCATGTATTTAGTAAATGTGCTAAATTGATATTTGTGATCCCTTAATTGGTGGATCTTGGGTCGTATAAATTGAGGTTATCACATTCTTCTTTTGATATAAAAAAATATTATTGATTTACTCAGCAATAATTTTTCTTGTTGCATTTATTTTAACATGGCAGATGTGATATCCTCAATGGAGGTTCTAGAAATTTTAAATTGGGTATGCACAAATATAAGTATACTAATTTCTTATAAAAATATATATAATTCAAAATGTAAAACAAGTACTTAAAAAGAAAGAGTAATATAAACAAAATATAGACAATTTATAACTTCATAACATATAATATTATAAATTTCAATTTACCAACAAAAAAGTTACTCCTTCCGTCCACCTATAAATTTCCCATAAAAAATTTCACGGAGGTTAAAGAAAATTAATATAAAATAGAGTAGTACAAATGATGCTATTGAATAGAGAAAATAAAGTGAAGTGATGTGATTGAATAGAGAGAATAAAGTGAAGTGATGTGATTGAATAGAGAGGATAAAGTGAAGTGTACATATAGATAAAAGAAAAGGTGGGGGTGAATTTCTTCCAAATATGTTATAAAAAACTTATTGAAGGACACCCAAAAAGGAAAGAAGAGGAGCTTATTGAAGGATAAATGAAATTTTTATTTAAATCGAAATACATTTTTTATACTTCCTCCATACCGCAATTACTTTCGTGTTTTTCATTTTTGTTTGTTCCAATATAACTTTCACAATCTTAAAATTGAAAATCCTGCATAAACTTCATCATCACAATATCTTCAATACTAGATAAGACCTCGCGAATTTCGCGAGTTGAATAAAAATGTATGTATAAAAAATGATGATTTAAATATACTTTTGTATTTTTTTTTTAAATATTTTACGAAAAATATATATAATACATGATAAAACTAAAATCTTACTTGATACTCCCTCCGTTACAAATTAGATTATTCCAAACTATGAAAAAATAGTTTCACTCTCTTAATTTTCCAAACATCTCTTATTTATCCCTCACTGCACTAACTTTTTCAATATATCATTCAACAATTTTTGAACTAAACTCCCTACAATAAAGTAAAACTAACTAATATAGGGTGAGTTGCTGAGTGGTACAATTTTTTTACAAAATATTGTTAGCGGAAACAAAGTTCAAATTTTTAATTATTCTCGGGTACAAAGTGCAAAAATAACATACATAAGTTTAACTTTAATATAACTTAAGTTCAAAAAATTATGTACCTCAGGATAAGTTGGGAAAATTTGACTACCTTGGAATAAATTTTTCAAAATTGTGTACCCCAAGACAATTTTCCTCATAAATATCGTGTGAATTGACATAAAATAAGCTAATTTGAATTAAGTAAATGACCCACTTTTTAGGCTTGCAAAACCCTACAAATTTACAATGTCAAGAAAATCATAATAATCTAAATCTAATCTAATCTAATCTAAATCTAAATCTAAATCTAAATCTAAATCTAAATAATAGCACTAACCTTTCCTAAATTATTTTTTATCCTCCTATATATATTGTCTGGTATTTCGTCCCCTCTCATCTCTCCGCTTCGTGGTAATTGGTGTTAGCTTTTGGTTAGGTGTGGGCTTTCGGTTTGCGGCTTCTGCTCTGCATTTTTTTTTCTGAAGCGTTATCGATCTACTTCGTTTGATCGTACGTCGTGGTTTTGTGATCTGGTTGGATGGTGGGTCTTATTATCCGTCGAGTGGAGTCGGGTGGATTAGCGTCGGGATTTTTTCCCGTTGATTTTTCTTTTGTGTTTTCGTTTCTTCTCGGTGTCATTTGTTTTTAGTTTAGTCTTTTGAGTAGGTATGTTTGTGTTGATATTGTATTGTGTATTTATTGTTGGAGTTTGAATAAGAATACGACGTTATTGTTCTCCATTATTGTTCAGAAGTTCCATGTTATTTTCCATGCACATTTTTTTCGAATCTTTTCAGTTTTGAATGGCCGTGATTTGTGCGATTTTCTTTCCAGTTGTGAATGGTTGTGGTTTATGCGATTTTCATATATTATATATGCAATATGTGATCCCGTTGATAGAAAAAAAATATGTGCGCACATTCTTATTTTTTATTTATTATTATTTGAATTAGTATTTTCAACATGTTTAGTCTTCCAAATTTTGAACAATTCATTGTAGACTAGATTTATTAAAATGCACGTTTGAATAATTATCTCCCTACTAACATGCATTGAATTTTGTTATTCTAAAATAGTTACATGATTATACCTAATATTATTACTGTAGTCACTTTATTTTTTAATCTGATACAGTAATCACATCATAATTTCTAAGTACACTTATTTCACCTTATATTGTTCATCCTCCAAAATCTTCATTTTAATTGAAAATTTATCTTACTATTTTTGCATTGCTTTCACTTACTTAATGTAATCGTATTTTATTATTTAATAAGTTAACATCAAGAGTCCACATCATATTTATAATTTATTAACAATAAATTATTGAAAAGTATTAGTTATCAATTCTATCATAGAAGATATGAAATTTTATCTTAATTGTCATAGATTTGTTAATTGATTTTTCATATGATAAATATGAGTACTATTAATTTACACAAATTCTAGCATGCACTTGAATTTTAAGGTTAATTTGAACTTTAATTTTATTTTTTTCAAAACACACACAAACACACTTAATTGTATATATATATATATATATATATATATATATATATATATATATATATATATATATTATTTTTTTGCAGTTGGGATATTACTGACTACTTCTTAGGGTACCACTAGTTACTTATTGGGGTATTATTGATTTATGCATGTATATTTTTTTCAAAATCCAAGTGCATACCATGCACTCAAGTGCACACTAGAACTACTCATTAATTTAATATTAAGAATGTAATATAATTAATTTATGTTAACTAATGATACATAAATAGTAGAAAATAATCATGCAACTGGATGTGTATAGACTAAGTGCTTATCTTATTATTATTTGATTCGTTTGTTACATATTGTAAATTTCTTATGTGAATTTAGATTATACTCAATATATATAAATCCAAAGTATATATTAAGCAAACAATTATATTTTTTATTTAGATTTTTACTTTCTAATTTGCATAAGTTTTATGGGTACTAAGATACATGTTTTTTTTTTAGGAAAATCTATGAATCTATAATTTATTAATGTATAGTATGACTTTTATTTTAGTTTTCTCACTCGAGTAGTTGATTATCTTTATCTGATCAATCTCATCCACCCATTTCAGTTAAAGAATATTTGACCAATTTAATAAGATTGTTGGTTTTGTTCCACTACTTGTGCAAATGTTTCATTTGCTATATTGTATCCTTAATTGTGGCATTCATCCATACTCCTGATTTTTTACCATTAAATTTTCTCAAGTTTATTATGAATACAGGTGTATTGGTGATACAAATCATCATATGCTTCGTCCCACTGAAGTTTGGTTTAAATTTGTTATAAAAATTGGATTTTGTTAAAATGATTAAATTTTTTTTCAAGAAGTATATAAAGATTGAGTACTTGATAGGAAATATTTTTTTCAGGATCGTATTACAAGTTATGGCAAAATAAAGAGTTTAAATTTTGAGGCGTATAATTTAAGAACAATATTTTTTAAAAGTTGCAAATTGAGATCAACTCAGCCTGAATCAAACTAAATTGGGTTAATTAGCCTGATTTGGCTTGAACTTTGAGCTTATTTGCATAATTTGGCCTAAATTTAGGATGAATTTGGACCATATTTTGGGTTGATTTAGCCTGACATGACCTAGATTCACTATTTTAAAAAAATTATTGTTCTTAAATTGCCAGCTAAAAGAATTATGATCTTCGTTTTGCTAATATGAAAAAGTATAATCCTTATTTTATCACCACAAGATACGGTCTTAAATACTATTCCCGCACTCGATAGTGGTTCCTTTATTTTGAAATGCTCAATTTTAGCGACGATATAATATATTTTTTATTATAATAAAATTTATTAATTTATGTGGTTATTATTATTATTTTGATCAGGCAAATTTATTATTTTATGTGGTTAATATTTAGAACAGTTCACTAACGGGTTATGGAGATTTATGTTTGGTAGCTTTTATCAAGATATGAGGAAATATATATATATATATATATATATATATATATATATATGTGTGTGTGTGTGTGTGTGTGTGTGTGTGTGTGTGTGTGTGTGTGTGTGTGTGTGTGTGTTATGTAACTTTTTTAAAAATAAACAGGTATTTTTAAATCAAATATTTAAATTACTATATATTGTCTAATCAAATATGATATTGTTTTTTGATAAATATATTAGAGGGTGCAATTTCGGTCCCCTAGATTTGTCGATTCTTGAGTTGTATATCGATTCATCGAAAAATCATATGGTGTGGCCATCTATACCCACTATTTTACTAAGTTCACCCACCCCATTTATAATTCTTACTCCCTCTGTACCTTATTAATTTTCTTATGTGGGGTGACACACGTTTTAAGAAAAAATTATTTTATTGACTTTTTGGGCTAATGAATGAAGAATATTTTGAAATAAAATATGTTTTATGAAAGTGTTTTATTTCCATATTTGAGATGTGAAAATTTTGTTGGACGTCTCAAAACGGAAAGTGTGGAGACGAAAGGAGTACTTAATATATTCACTTTTAAATTATATTTTTATTCATCAGATAATAGTTACAACAATCTCATTCAATTTTATTACAACCACCAAACATACCTACTTCTCCTCATCTCTAATCCAGCAGTAAAAAATATGATTAACATCTTTGTTAAAAAAAGTCTATTAGGCAAATGAATTTAAAATTGGGTGTATAGAAACCAACAAGATAATTTGTTTATTTAAAAAAAAAACTTATACTCCCTCCGTCCCATCATTATTTGCACACTAACTTTATTTTCGTGTTTAGCGAGCAAGTTGTTTATTAGTATTTGAAATGATAAAGTAATTTTTAAGGTAGGGTTTGATAGATCTATCACTCCTCTATTATAAAATGACTTAAAAATTACTTTATCATTTTAAATACTAATAAAAAACTCGTTCGCTAAAACACGAGAAAATAGTAAAAGTGTGAATAATGGTGGGACGGAGGGAGTAGCATTTTTCTTTCTTTGTATTATATTATAAATTTTTATCACTTTATGTTTGAACAATAATGAAAAAATATTATTGGACCATGCAAAGACAATTTAAATTTTCTTCCAAACGTGTTTCAACTAAAAGTCAAATTGATCATTTTGAAGATTATGTTGAAGTAGAATTATAACTACTGAATATTGGTGGAATCATTAATCTTTATGTGAAATGCAACAATGTTGAATTTAAAAATTATTAGGTGTGATTTATATTTCTTTAATGCACATCTTATTTTTTAGTAACTTATAAAAATTGTAAATATAATATATTTTTTAACATATAATATGGTGAAGTTTTTTTTTATAGAAAATTTGGATTTTATTAAATTGATGTATATATGTCATAACTACTATGAAATTAAGTTTATTTGTGATACAAATCGTCGCATGATTGATCTCATTAACTTGATATAAATTTGTTAGAAATGTTGAATTTGTGTAAAAATGTTAAAATTGATTTTAGAAGGGATAATTGTATTGATATCGGAGCAAGAATGATTTTTATTATTTCTTTGATTCTTTTATTTGTATTGCTAAAAGTTTGTATATGTATTTTTATAAATGAGTTTTTTTCTTTTTAATTCAAAATCAAATATGAAATTATCTATAGATGGATTCATTATAGTATGCAATTATCTATACCCACTATTTTATTAAGTTCAACTACTTCTAAATTCACTCACTATAATATTATAATTTTATTTAATATATAATACTTACACCACATTCTTAAAAATACTCACCCACCAATTTCATTTAATTTTATACAACGACAACATATATCCACTCGCACACCTCTCTAATACATTAGTATAAAATATGAGTGCATTTTTTTATATGTTAATATGATAATCCTTTATATTGAAGAATTTTCAAAACTTAAGAATTTTCTCCCTTTCTTTATGAATGTTTATTAATTAGTGACAAGGATAATCAAACTCATCTTTGTTGTCGTAGATATTTTCATATCTTACCACCATTTTTATTTCTCTATTTCTCATCATCGTTACCACCATCTTCATTGGAACTCTCATTGCCTTCATGACTTCCATTGATCATCGGAAACACCGTCTCTATCGAAACCTAAAGTGCCACATTCGGAACCCTAAAGATTGAAACTCTTAATTTAGAATGAAAACCCCTCTCATTCTCCGTCTCTCACTCTAAATGTCACATGCTGACCACCATGACCACAATTCGTTCTTATCCCCTAAGATACTTATTTTTATTATATTTATCTTTAAAAAACAAATTATTTTATCTGTGTGTTTTTACCAATATTAATATAAAATTAATTTTTTAAAGTTAAAAAATAATATTGACGGTATTATAATAATATACATGTTTTAAAAATAAACAAGATTAATTTTATTTTATCTTTTTATTAAAAATCAACGAGAATGATATAATGTCCACTGGTGGGCACAATATTTGTGTCCACCGCCTACGTGGCCGTCAACATGGCAATGCCACATAATAAAAATTTATTTTTTCCTTTATGATAACCAAATATTATTTTTAGACATTTTAGATTTGATTATATTTTAAGATTTTATACTACATTTCTAATGTATATATATTTTCCAAATTAATAAAGATCTTCGTCTCTTATCCAATAATATGTAATTCTCACTTTTCTTTATTTTTGTACTTTCTTCGTTCACCATTGTTCTTCGCCTCAATCTTCAGAAGAAATTCTTCATCGCTCTAAAAATTAATTATTTTGTCGCAAAAGTTCTCTTGCTTTCAGCCGATGTTGATGGATGCTTGAATTACTTGATTATTATGTATTATTTTTAGTTGTTTAAATGGATTGAGCTTTTGGTTGCTTACTTTATTTTTTCTGGCTTATTATCCAGTCGGAGATATCACTGCACGCATGCATGACCATTTTTTTTATTATATATTATGATTATTTGTCAACAAACTTTGCTAAAGATTTATTTAAGTCTGAATGGTTAAAGAAAATGAAAAATATTGTTGGAAAGTTTATCAGCCCTTTGATTACGGAGGTTTCACCAGAATGATAAAAGTATGTTTAAAGGAATTAGAAGACTGGACGAGACATTGTCTTGTGGGATGACCAAACATTAAATTAAATATGTTTTAACTATCATTTACTCATTAGTTTCATTAGCAGAGAATGTTAGGAATTTTGATGATGAAATTAGTTCAAGGAAATTGTGAATCATTTGCACTTTTTTAGCCAAGATTTAAATTATGTATATGAAATGTTTTTGACAACAATGGTGAACGAAGAAAAATAAAAATCCAAAGGAAATTACTGATTATTCTATAATATAAGACCTCTATTAATTTGAAAAACATATATTAGAATTGTAGTAAATATTAATCAAATCTAAAATATCTAAAAATAATATTTGGTGATCATAAAGGAAAAATTAAGTTTGTATTATATGGCATTGCCAGGTAGACGGCCACGTGGATGGTGGGCACAAATATTGTGCCCTCCGGTGAGCACTATATCATTCCCGTAAAAATCAAATATTAAAATTATTAATTTTTAATCAAATTGGATAAGATATTTTTTTATAAAACACAACTATCTACACCCAATATTCTACCAAGTTCACCCACTGCTTGATTCATCTATTTTATTTGATAATTTTTACTATATATGTTTACTATAAAATTATAATTTTATCCAACATATAGTACTTACACACATATCTCTAAAATTGCTCACACACCAAATATCATTTATTTCAATACAACCACCACACATGCCCACTCCTCTGCATCTCTAATACAATTGTGAAAATAATTAATATTGTCATTGCACAAGAATGTTTATTAGACAGAAGGACTGAGAAATGAGTGTAAAATAAACCAACAAAGCAAGGTAATTAATTTATATGTATCAAGTTTTTTTAAATCTTAATTTGATAGTATTTTTTTTAATTTGTACTCTCTCCTTCAAATCAATAAGTGTACTTCTTTTTGCACGATTTTTAAAAATAATTATATTGTGGGTAGGTTGATAATGTAATTTATTATCTTCTTTTAGGAAAATGACTTGCTTATATTGGACTGCTAAAAAGAAAAGTAAAACTACTTATTATGGAGGAAGTATTATATTATATTTTTATTACTTTCTGCCAAGAATAGTGATGAAAAATGATATTATACCATATATAGATAATTTAAGTTTTTTCTCCAAATATTTCGACAAAAAATCAAAATGATTATTTGAAGTTGGTGTTGAATTTTATTTTTAGAACCAATGGATGTTGGTGAAATATTTGAACTTTTGTGAAATACAATAATACTAAATTTAAATGTCGTTTGATGAGATTTATAATTCTTTAGATGCATTTCAACTTTTTTTTTTAAGTTTTCCTACTGAAACTGTAAATTTAATATATTTTTCATTTTTTTTTTGTTTATTTTAGTTCATGCCAATGTTGGGTGTAATTTTTATTGGGTGTCTGCATCTTCTTTGAAGTCTCTCTTTGTCACTCTGGATCTTTTTATTTCTTAATTTATGCATGTTTACTTATTGATATTTTTTTCTTTCAAATTTTTTGAATTGAGGATGACGGGCGATGAGATTAAAAGTTGTTGCCTTTTGGAGATCGAAAATATATTGTATTCTCTTGGTAATAGTTTTAATGATTTTGATGGAATACCGGTAGTTGTTGTTGATAATAAATTAACATCATCTAATAGGATATTTTTGAGTGAGTTGTTGTATAATAGAGTTGAATTGCAGAATGAATTTGAAGTTTTGGTAAGCAAATTGAAAGATGAGCAGCATATTATTTTTGAAAGAATAATTGAATCAATGTCTTCAGTTATTGCAAAGGTATTTCTTGTGTGTGGTTATGGGGGTACTAGGAATACCTTTTGTGTGAAAAACTTTGTCTACAAAATTGTATTTTGAAGGTAAGATTGTGTTGAATGTAGCATCAAGTGGAATAACGTCGTATTTTCTTCCCAGTGGGCATACAACTCATTCTCAATTTTGCATTCCAATCAATTGTTTGGAGGATTCTGTATGTAACATTAAACAAGGTAGTCATCTTTTAGATTTTTTTATTAAATGCAAACTTATTGTATGGGATGAAGCCCCAATGGTTCACAAACATTGTATTGAAGCATTAAATACAACATTGAGAGATATTATGCAGTTATTTAATTCATTGTGTTCTGCAATACCATTTGGTGGGAAGACAATTATTTTTTAAAGTTATTGTCCTTAAATTGCAAGCTCGGGAGTGTTACGATCTGTTGGAGTGTGGAGGCTGAATGGACTGTACACTTGGGCCCAATACCGGCGATCCAACTTTTTTGGTCCATTTTTGGCCCACTTTCTTCAGCCATAAATTTAGGGTTAGGGTTCGTTTGTTATATATACATATTTTCTCCTTGTATTCGGTATCAGAAAAATAGTGAAAAACCCTGGCTTGGCATCGCCCCCAGACGTAGTCGTGAGACGAACTGGGTAAACAAATCTCGTGTTCTATTTCGTGATTGCGTGCGTGAGTTTATTCCTAACAACTGGTATCTAGAGCCTCGGGTTCGAAGGGAGCAGTCACGATGAGCGACAAAAAGTTTCCGGTCAAGCAGTTTGATGGAACAAATTTCGGGTTTTGGAAGATGCAGATCGAGGATTATCTCTACGGTAAAGATTTGTATGTGCCCCTAGAGGAGGAGGCAAAACCTAAAAAGATGGAATAGAAGGAGTGGAATCTGTTGAATAGAAAGGCGATGAGTGCGATACATTTATCGTTGTCGATGAACGTAGCCTACCACACGATTAAAGCCAAGTCCGCAAAGGAGATGTTGCAGATCTTGGAGCAGATGTATCAAAAGCCCACAACCGCAAACAAGGTTCATCTGATCAGACGGCTGTTCAACTTCAGGATGTCGGAGAGCACACCTGAACGAGTTCAACATGATCATTGGGCAATTGAACTCAGTTGAGATCGACTTCAGTGATGAGGTACTTGCTTTAGTTATGTTATCTTCTCTGCCAGATAGTTTGGCTGCTACTGTGACAACAGTTAGCACTTCATCCGCGAAGTCCAAATTGATGCTTGATGAAGTGAGGGGTCTAATGATTAGCGAGGAAGTTCGCAGAGAAGATTCCGGATCCACCTCAGGGTCGGCATTGAACACGGAGGAAAGAGGCAGATCGAAGAATAGGCAGAATCGTGGTAGATCAAAGTCCAGAGGGAAGAGTCAATCCAACTCGATCCAGTGCTGGAATTGTGAGGAGTTTGGTCACTACAAGAACCAGTGTACAGCACCCAAGAAAAATAAGAAGGGGCAGAACGAGAAGAAGACAGTAGACGCAACCACGAATGAGATTGGAGATGCGTTGGTCTTGAGTGTTAGTAGTCCGCTGGAATCATGGGTGTTGGATTCTGGAGCATCATTCCATTCATGTAGTGATGCTGAAATCATGGAGAACTATGTGTCTGGCGAATTCGGGCAAGTGTACCTTGCTGATGATGAGCCCCTGAAGATTGTGGGAAAAGGAGATGTCCGGGTATCTACACCAAATGGATCGATATTGAAGTTAAATGGTGTGAGGCACATTCCAGGATTGAAGAGAAACTTGTTTTCAATCGGGCAGCTTGATATAGAGGGATATTCAGTTACTTTCGGCAGCAACAGGTTGGAAGATCAGCAAAGGAGCCATGATTGTAGCTCGGGGAAAAAAGGAAGGTACATTGTATATGACAACTAATTCCAAAGATTGCATTGATCTTGCAGGAGCTACAACCGATGTTGATTTGTGGCACTGTCGTTTGGGTCACATGAGTGAGAAGGGGATGAAGGTAATGTGTTCGAAAGGGAGACTTCCAGGGCTGAAATCTGTTGAAGTTGGCCTATGTGAGGACTGTGTTTTCGGGAAACAAAGAAGGGTGAGTTTCTTGAGAGGTGACAGAACTTTGAAGGCGGAAAAGCTGGAGCTGGTGCATAGAGATCTATGGGGACCAGCGCCCGTGAGGTCCCTTAGTGGTTCGGAGTATTACATGACCTTCATCGATGATTCCACTCGGAAGGTACGGGTTTATTTTTTGAAAAATAAAGCTGATGCGTTTGATACCTTCAGGAAGTGGAAAGCCCTTGTAGAGAACGAAATAAGCCTGAAAGTGAAGTGTCTCCGTTCTGACAATGGAGGTGAATATGAACTTCGTGAGTTCAAGAAGTATTGTGCTAAGAATAGGATTCGCATGGAGAAGACTGTGAGAGGAACTCCCCAGCAGAATGGAGTGGCAGAGAGAATGAATAGAACGTTGAATGAGCGAGCCAGATGCATGAGGTTGAAGAGTGGACTACCTAAGACGTTTTGGGCAGATGCAGTAAGCACATCAGCATACCTGATTAATAGAGGTCCTTCAGTTCCGCTGGAGAACAAAATACCTGAGGAAGAATGGACAGGAAAAGAGGTAAAACTGTCCCACTTGCGTGTCTTTGGTTGTATTGCTTATGCTCATGTTAGTTCTGTTGATAGAAGTAAGTTAGACGCTAAATCTGTTAAGTGTACGTTCATTGGTTATGGTGGTGATGAGTTCGGTTATAGATTATGGGATGAGAATAACCGAACGATTATTCGCAGTAGAGATGTGGTTTTCAATGAACATGTTATGTACAAGGACAGATTGGAGGCATCATATTCTGGCAAGATTGATACCCGAGAGGTCGAGTTAGACATCTAAAACTCGAGTGGGAGTAAGGAGAGCCAGAATGAAGAAGATGTTCTTATTGAAGAACCAAGGACCCCACCACTGGAGAATCCGCTGCAGAGACCGGCTAGAGAGCGACGTGCACCTGATAGGTATTCGCCCTCTAACTACTACTTGTTACTTACTGATGGTGGTGAACCTGAATGTTATGCAGAGGCAGAGCAGGTTGTAGATAAACGGAAATGGAGAGTTGCTATGGATGATGAGTTAGCATCTCTTCTGGTGAACGACACTTGGGAGCTTGTTGAGCTCCCAAAAGGCAAGAAGGCTTTGCACTGCAAGTGGGTCTATCGAATCAAGAATGAAGCTGACTGGAGAAAACGTTACAAAGCCCGGCTGGTTGTCAAAGGGTTTGAGCAGCGATATGGTGTTGATTATACTGATGTTTTTACTCCTGTTGTGAAATTGACCACTATTCGAATGGTGTTGAGCATGGTAGCTGCAGAGAACTTTTTGTTACAACAGATGGATGTGAAGACGGCATTCCTTCACGGTGACTTGGTGCATGAGTTGTACATGACACAGCCTGAGGGGTTCGTAGTGAAGGGAAAGGAGAAACTTGTGTGCAAGTTGAAGAAGAGCTTGTATGGCCTGAAGCAAGCTCCCTATCAGTAGTACAAAAAGTTTGACAGTTTCATGATGGAGATTGGTTACCTGAGATGCCACGCTGATCATTGTTGTTACTACAAGAGGTTTGACAATGACTTTCTTATTCTCTTGCTATATGTTGATGATATGTTGATTGTAGGAGCTGATGCAAGTGAAGTGAATAAGTTGAAGGAGCAATTGTCAGAACAGTTTTCTATGAAGGATCTTGGAGAGGCAAAGCAGATTTTGGGCATGAGAATTGAGCGTGATAAGGTGACGGGAAATCTGTATCTTTCACAGTCGAATTATATTCAAAAGATCTTGGAAAGATTTAACATGACGGAGTCGAAGCCCGTGAGTGTCCCCTTGGGCAGTCACTTCAAGCTTTCGAGGAAGGAGTCGCCAAAGAGTAAGGAGGAACGTGTCCAAATGATGAAAGTACCATATGCTTCAGCAATTGGCAGCATCATGTATGACATGGTGTGTACAAGACCAGATATTGCTCATGCAATGGGAGTAGTGAGCCGATTCATGGGTGATCCGGGCGAGCAACATTGGAAAGCGGTAAAGTGGGTCCTACGTTACTTGAGAGGTACCACATACAAGGCCTTGTGTTTCAATGGCAAGAGTATGGAGCTGGTGGGTTATGTGGATGCAGACTTAGCATCAAATGATCTTGATGGAAGAAGAAGTACAACCGGGTATATTTTTACTTATGGTGGTACTGCTATATCTTGGACTTCTAAGTTGCAGAAGATTGTTGCATTGTCCACTACAGAAGCAGAGTATGTAGCTGTGACAGAGGCAAGTAAGGAGATGGTGTGGTTGCAGAATTTCTTGGGTGAACTTGGGAAGAAGCATGGGAATAGCACTCTTTTCTGTGATAGTCAAAGTGCTATATTTCTGGCGAAGAATTCGGCGTTTCACTTAAGGACAAAGCATATTGAGTTGAAGTATCACTACATTCGTCACCTTTTGGAGAAGAAGGTCTTGCAGCTTATGAAGATCCTAGGAAGTGAGAATCCAGCAGATATGTTTACTAAGGTGGTGACCTTAGAGAAATTGAAGCTGTGCAAAGCTTCAATTGGCCTTGGAACTTGAAGATAAGGTTTGGTGATGCCAGGTGGATGAGGGAGGAGAGACAAGTAGATATGGTTACATGGAGAATTCAGTCTCCAAGTGGGAGATTGTTGGAGTGTGGAGGCTGAATGGATTGTACACTTGGGCCCAATACCGGCGATCCAACTTTTTTGGCCCATTTTTTTGCCCACTTTCTTCGGCCCTAAATTTAGTGTTAGGGTTCGTTTGTTATATATACACGTTTTCTCCTTGTATTCGGTATCAGAAAAATAGTGAAAAACCCTGGCTTGGCATCGCCCCCAGACGTAGTCGTGAGACGAACTGGGTAAACAAATCTCATGTTCTATTTCGTGATTGCGTGCGTGAGTTTATTCCTAACACGATCCTCATTTTTCTAACCCGAAGAGTTACAATCCTCATTTTTCCTCTCCCTCCCCCCCCCAAGTAAATAGAATATCAGCCTGAATAGTTAATGTCTATCACTCAATCCTTCTGGTGAGAGTTAATATTTTAAAAATATTTTTTAAGGACCGTAAAGAGTTATAAATTTAGGCACAATTAGCCCTAATGAACCCAAATTGGGCTCGAATTCAGCCCCCAGTCAGGCCAAATCGGGTCAAATAGCCCAAAATTCAGATCGAATTCAGCCCAATCGAGTCATGTTGCATAGTCCAATTTTAGTTTACTTGGGATGGTTTGGTCTCAACTTGCGACTTTTAAAAATTATTGTCCTTAATTGCAATCTCAAAAGTTATGTTCCCCATTTTGTCATCCACTAAGTTACAGTCCTTAAAGAATATATTTTCTCATGAGTCATGACCTGGGATACTTATTTTTGTTATATTTGTCTTAATTATTTTTTTTAAAATTTTATCTCTGTCTTTTTATGGTTATACCGTAAAATTGATTTTTGCTTATAAATAATATTAAATTTATTATTATAGATTTTAAAAATAAATAACATTGTTTTAGTTTTATATATCACAAAACAAATATGAAAATTATTAATTTTTAATCAAATTAAATACAATAATTTTTATAGATAATTTTTTTTATAGAATGTAGATATTTTTTCATACTATTTTAATAAGTCCACCCACTTCTTAACTCAATCTCCACTTTTTTGAAGTAAATATACGACTTTAGTATTATAATTTTATCCAACATATAATATTTGCATTCACTCACATCTCTAAATATATCCACTCACCAATCTTTTTTAATTTCAATACAACAACCAAACATACTTACTCCTTCAACTCTCTACTCTAGCAGGAAAAAGAAAATGATTAGCGTCTTTGCCCAAGACTGTCTATTGTTATTAGGTAAAGGAATTGAGAATTTGGTATGAAAGATACCAACAAACAAGGTAATTTGTTGATATGTATTATGTGTTTCTAATGTTAAAGTAATAAACTTTTGTTCTTTGTATACTCCCATTGTCTCAGTTTTGTGTTCCCATTTCACTATTCATCATCCTTTAAATACTTCTAAATTACATCTCATCCACTAATAATTACCAATAAAAATATCTTCATTTTGTTTCATGCACTTAAATTGAATAATATGTTATCATCTAAAAAATATATTATCCATTTAAATACTACAAATCAAGTCTCACATTAAAAGTCAAATGTGAAAATTTTAATTGAGTATATTTTATTATTTTTTGTTTAAACAGCGAGGAAAAATTCAATTGAATTATCTATAGGCAATTTAAATTTTTCTCTAAACTTTTTTTATGAAATCAATCTCATTCAATTACAATATAATTAAACATATCGACTCACCCAACTTTTAAAATCAAATGGAAAACATGATTAACATCATTGTACAAGAGTGTTTATAAGTCGAACAAACATATAATTAGGTGTGAAAGAAATCAACAAAAAAAAAAGTAATTTGTTCAGACGTATTTATTTTAAGTTAATGTAATTGTCTATTATGGTTTTTTTTTTTTTTTTTTTACATCTGTTAGAACAGTGAAGAATGTTATTGAACCATTTAAAGGTAATGTAAGTTTTCCTCAAATTGTTTCCGTCGAAAGTCAAATTGATCATTTTAAAAATTGTTTTGAAGGAAAATAAAACCAAAAGTTAAGTGGTGTATTGGTTAATGTGTTATAACTTATAACTAAATTTATGTGTTATAAAATTTGACTTTAAAAGGGTGTATTGGTTAATGTTTTATAACTGAATTTAAACAGGAATTATTGCTAAAAAAATTAAGTTAGAAAGTGTAAAATTTGGATGTACGAATTTTGTTTATATTATGCATAGTAATTTGTCCATAGAATTATGATATATTGTCAGAATTTTTATTGAAAAATATACAAAAAAATTAAAACAAATACATATATAGTTCTGTTAGTACAGTATAACATATGGCTAAAATTTATATAATACACCGATAAAACTAGCTTCCGTACAATGTACGGGTGGTCGAGTCACTAGTTATAATAATAGTGTGAAACAAATTTACAATGTCAATATCATTAGGAGTTCCAATTAATTTTCTGCATTATTGTCACATTATTAATTCAGTAGTTGAAAACAAAATGCTAAATTTAAGTGATGAGAAGTCAAAACCTTTTATATAAGTTAATAAATTTGAATGTCATTAGTAAATTAAATATCAAATTAATATTAACTAATGTATAACCTATTTGTTAATGAATCAACACATAATCAGGCAAATTAAAATACACTCATTGAGTGTATAGCCTATGTGACATGTCGTTTATTAGTTCATTTAAGAAGGTATCAAATATTTGAATTATAGATTAAATTTATATACAATATGATCTCATGTAATTAGCAGTTAATTAGATTGGTACTTCAATAGTTTCATTTGGCTTTAACTATATTAAAAAATATATTAAAGTTCAATGCTCTCAATCAACCCTACTCCATTCATATTATGAAAATAATCAAATTACACCTGAGTAATTTTTTACCGGAATAATTATTGTCATACCTCAAGCCACAATAATTAAAGTAGTATGTGTTGGGCATACACTTTTATTATATCTTCGATTATTTCGTTTAATAATTAATAATTATCACCCTAACAAAAAATATTGTATTTGTTACAAAAAAAAAAAAAAGATCTAACACATTTTTTTTAAATAGAATTCATATAATTAGAGAAATTAATAAAAAAATCCTAACAAATTTAAATTATGCCATATACCATTTATATATATAGTTAATAATTTCCACATATAATTTATATAGTTAATGCATTTGATAAGAGTCTGATCCTATGGCATATAATTCGCAACCAACTCAGGAAATTCTATTTTCTAGTCTGAATACTTTTATAATTTTTTGATACATTGATGGCACAAATTTGTGGCATACATACTAAATAGGTAGCGATATATTCAACACACATGCAAATAAATTAGGCAAATTTGAAGCTTTAATTATCCAATTATTAATTTTTTTTTTTATCAATAATGACCACGACTCACGATTCATTAAAACTTCATAACATTTATACTTTCCAAAAATTAATTAAAAAATCATTAAAAAAGTTTAGTCAACCATACATTTTATAGTATAATAAATTTTGAAAATAACAAAACATAGGATGAATGTGGGTAGCGAAAAATACCACATAATCATGTGTGTACTACCCAACGTGAGATACAGAAGTATACTATACCATATATATTAAAAGAAAATATTGATATGGATTGTGCATTAAAAGAAATCTTTTATGGATCGTGCATTAAAAAGATGATCTTTTAAGGCATAAATGGCGCAACCAATTTATGGATAAATTCACAACTAAAATTATGTAAAATTACATTATTCTATAAAAAAAAATCTGCCAATTAATTTCGAATTCCTAACTAAAAATACATTTTGTTGCATAAACTAAGGAGATTAATTAGTAACAGAATATATATGAATATCTTTATAATTAGTAATATAATACACTGAAATACCTTCATAATAATTACATTTACAATTAAGGTTAAAACCATTGAAAAAAATACACTGCAGAAAAATGGCTATGCGATTACAATTTCATATATGGACTATGCTATCTTTCAACTATTGATAGTATTGCCAGAGTAAACGTGAAGGATCAAATGGAGAAATGATAAAATGAGATCGCCATGGCAATCAAGAGTGAAGACCCTGAAATTCACAAAGCCTGATAATCAACATAAAGACATTCACGGTCCGAAGGCCGTGAGATTCACAAATCTTGATAATATGTGTGAACACATAATATCATCAAAAAAATGTATGAGATTAACAAAATAATATAACCTGCACTAAATGTTACACAATCAGAAGCCAGAGGGAGTCGCACATCTAGTTAATCTGCATAAAAAAAAAATTAACAAAAAGAGAATATTACAATCAAATGATTGACAGACAAAGAGAGGAAGGTGGTGGAAATATCTTGGAGGGTTATGCAATTTATAGGGAAAATACAGAAGAAATTGATGAATTTGGATGATTGAAAAAGTCTTAAGAGGTTGTGAATTTATAGGACAATTGTAAGGAAATGGATGATAGAGATTAATTCAAAGGAATGAATGGATGAGATGAAAACAAAAACATTGAATTATTGAGAAAAAAGAGATGTAGAAATAGCCTAAAAGTAGGCATGCCAAATTGACTTGGTCGGAGTTTTTCGAAAAATATTTTCCTACTTCCCTGCAAGAGTACGGGATCGTCGTAGTAGTGAAAGTAGACTTGGACCAAGTAGTTATCGAACCCAAAGGATTTAGGAATGCAGTGGAGCCCCAAAGTTGTACGTCGGCATGGTACTATAGTGACGAGCAAGTTGGCATTCGAAAATTAAACTAAGCGAAAATTAAATCTAGAAAACAAGTAAACAATTAAACTAACTTTCAATTAAGAAAGCGCAAGAGAGAGAAATGCTTCGAGTGTCTTCACAATATAATCCACTAGTGTGTGTGACAAATTCACAACCTATCATTGTCTTTTTCTAGATGTTTGCTAAGAGCGATCACGAAAGTGTGTAGACCAATCCCTTTTGAGGCCTACGTGAACAACGTGGACTAACTAGCAACTTCTAATTATGCCCCATAAGCTCCTAAGATCGTGAATATCTAAAAACACGCGATGCATCTCTAGAATTCTCTCTTCACTAAGTACTCGAATATTCAAATTAAGATACCTAATGTCTAATGATGGGGGATCTAGCAACTTACCCCCTCTCGGGTAAACCGATTACTATTTAACTCAAATTAATTAATCAAAGCTTTCACCTAAATACCAATCATGCATACCCAACTCTCGTTGCAATACACAAAATTAAATACATAAGCTAATAAAATCAACTAATTAATTGAGACATACAAAATAGCTGCAGAGTATACTGCTATTGTGGAACGGGCAGAGGGTGCTAATGGAAACAGCAGTAATCAGCAGATATTTTGTCTAACTCCTTAAGTTCATCAGAAATCTTGTCTTTGTTTCCCGCGGCAGTAGTCATTCTTCTCAAGAAGGCTCGGTTCCTTCTGGCTATTGTCTCAGGGTCTGACTGAATTCTCTCTTCGCTCGTATTGCCTTGTGAGCGTGTTTTCATATACCTGAAACACTAGCAGAAGGATCAAAACGCAACTGCCGAATAAATAAAAATAAAAATAAAACAGAAAAGGAAGCACTCACTACTAACTACTGAGCTATCTACAAGTCCTATTCAAAAAGCATATAACGCCATCCCCGGCTAGAAACATTCACATCAAGAAATAAGCATGATCAAAGCTATAAATCCATCAACACACTAATTTCATACATTGATTCAATACTCAAAGTAAAGAAAATTAGTCCATGGTTCTAGAAGAGACACCCATGGCTAATAAGCTAAAATAACACATAAAAATGAAATTACTCATTAAAGCTTGAAATAAAAGAAAGATATCACCTCTTGTGATGAAATGGAAATACAAATCTTCAATAGCTTCGATCTTTGCTTGAAATATAAAAACAACTAATAAAATACTAATCTAATCTATTCTAAAAATGAAAGGAAAATGCAAAGAAAAAAATAAAATAAAACTATCTAGGGGACTAGAGTTCTTTGTGGTTGTGTTGCATACCTAAAATCTGAGAAATGAGGATCTATATATAGTGTGAGATGAGGACTTGAGAGAAGTGAGTCGAAAATGGGTTGAAAATACGAAAATAGGGCAAGATTTTGACCTTGCACGACCCGGATGGTCGTGCACATCTGTGCACGGTCGTGTTCCCTTCACACTTTTGCGTAGCTAAGCAATTCATGCCCTGCTCGAGTTGTGTTTTGGTCGAGCAATCATGCACGAGCAAGCTTTAAGTGGAAACACGTTTTTGTTAATTAAGAGAAAGTGCTGAACTTTTTTCAGCAATTATACATGTGGGCCCCGCAGAACTTTTCTCTCTCTAAGCTCAGCAAGTGGCACGTGCCCCAGGAGGTGGACCCCGCGCGCAACACTCAATTTCCGGCAATGGCTTCATCTCAGGCGTGAACGAGCTCCAATTCGTCCAACACATGGTGGCTTGAGCTTCGATTCCGGCGTTCTTGGTGATTCGACGATGGCTCGAAATTTTTCGGCGTCGAACAGGTTGATGATGGCGTGAAGCTTCTGGGTTCTCAGATTCCGGTGGATTGAGCTCCATTTTCCGGCGAGTTTTCAAATTCCAGCGACGAGCTTCTGCAATTCTGGTGGCGTCAAGTTTTCCGTTCGAATTCCGGTGATGCGAGGAGCAGCTTATCCGGCGTGAGGATCTCTCCATGGATTACAGCGTGAGGAGCTCTCGAATTCCGGTGATGGCTCTTCTTCGAATTTACGGCATCAATGGCGCAAAAAGCTTTCTCCCTGACGTCTTCTCTCTCTTCGAAATGGGATGGGAAGATGGGTTTCCAATTTTTGAATACGCAGCTTGACCTTTTCCTTCTTTAGAACTGTGGGCCCCGCGACTTCTTCCTTTCTTTCCATCTTATTCCCGTGAGTTCCTGCTGGGAATAGAGGTAGATGGGCTGCTCAAATGGGCCTTAATTAATTAATATGGCCGAAAATAATAAAACTATGGGCCTCTACTTTGAGATGCAAATGGGCCTCTTGTATTCTCTCCAACTAATTATCAAATGGGCCGAAATTAATCTTTAAAATTCAATTCTCTCAATTCTTCTAGACCTCAATTAATTCAAGGCTTGTCTTTGCTCTTAAAAATACTCAATTTCCTGCAAAAAATAATAAAAACACATTTTTCGACTATTAAGCGCAAACAATCAATTTAATTCAAATAATCACACGAAATCCGATAAAATTATGTGAATTAAGTACACGAATTTAAAGCAATTTACACACTAATCACACATAGGATGGAAATGCTTCCTCTATATTAAAATATTGATTATACAAAATGTCATTATTTTTTAACTCATCAAGTAATTTATTTACATTATACATAAAAGCCTACGGGATTACTCCTCAAATCCATAATCATTACTTTACTATATATTTTGTGTGTTCATAAACATAAAACATATGAAAAAAATTAGGGAATGGAGAGTTGTTTTTCTATAGCCCTAAAATAAAATGGAAAAACTAAATGTTACATAGAGGGTATGCACTATGGTGCATCCGCCAATGGATGTCCCCCTTTTATATTGGCTCATATGATAATCAGAATAGTGTTTTTGTTATTGAACTTCTTAGCAATACTAACTATGAAGATTGATTAGAAGAGATGAGCAATTGTCTGTTTGTAAAAAAATAGTTTGGATTCGATGGGGGGTGATCGTTAAGAGTTTCTATTATGAAAATGTTGCAATGGTATATATGGTCAATAGATGGTTAGTGGTAAAGAAATTTGAAGCAGTGTAACACACACAGAATATGGAGTGCTCTCGAATTGTACTTTCAAATTCAATGTATAAAAAAATTATCGAGAACAATGAGAAGGAACGAATCTATGAGTTCCTCATGGGTGTAGATGATGTGTTCCATAATGTTAAGACCCATATCTTAAGCATGAATTGAATGCCAAGTGTTGGAGTGGAATATCACTTAGTTGCAGAGGACAAACGATAACCTTCAATATCGGCCTTGAGTAGGCTGTAAGTTTATGGCACTATGTTCCAAGTGCAACGATAGGAACATCGACATGAGAGTAACAAAGGTCCACCGTGATATGTTAATTGTGGAAAAACTTTGGCGTGCCATTGAAAATTGTTATGAAATCATTGGGTATCCAGAATCAAAGAAGGTTAATAAAACAGGAAAGAAAGAAAGAATTATCGTAATTGAGAGACCTTCACAATGGCAACCCCTTCAATAAACATGTCCGGTAAGATCAATTTCAATACGATATCTGCTGGAGCTACATAACATATTACACACAATGAGAGCATCATTAAATATCTATCAAATACAAATTTTGAATTACTTGATAAAGTACCTAATGGAGATAGAGTGTATGTTAGATGTATTGGCAAAGTTGAGTTACATAATGGTTTGAATATTGAGTAAGTATTACATGTGCCAGATTTACAAAGGATCTCAATTGTGTTTTGACATTCTTTCTGAATTTATGTACAATGCAAAAACTTAGCTTTGAGGAACCTGGTTAAAATGTGTAGACAATATGATGGTCTATATCTTCTAGAGTCTACTGCTGATGATAAATCTAGAAGTATGACATAGAAGATTTGGACACGCTTCTAGAATGAAGCTCCAGAGTATTTTATTCTTTTAATAAAACTATCAACTTTTTTTGTGAGCCTTGCATGAGAGTAAAATAAAGGATAACTCTTTTTCCTTCGAGTACAATTCAGTCTAATGCATGTTTTGAATTAATATATTGTGATATTTTAGGTGGATATAAAACTACTTCATTTAGCAGGGCTTAATATTTCCCCAGTATTAATGTTGATGATTTTAGTCGAGGAGTTTGAGTTTATTTGATGAAATTTAAGTCTGAAACATGCAAATATCTCCCATTGTTTTGTAATATGGTGAAAACCCAATTTGAAATGGAGGAATAAAACATTAGAAACGATAATGAAGTAAATTTTAGTCACAAAAAATGATGAACTATTATATGGAATCTGACATTCTTTTTTAAATTTCTTGTGTCTATACACTATAACAAAATGGAGCAGTTGTATGCAAACATAGACCTATGTTAGGGAAATACTGAAAAATATACTTTTAGTATTACATTGTATATAAACTAGTGCTTGCACTTTTATTAATGAAAAGAAATTATTTATCATTGTTTGCTTTAAATATAATGAATGTTATTTATTTCTTGCATAAATGTTCAAATAATTTACATTGAAGACAATGTGGTGTGTAGTACATCACATTGTCAATTCCTTGTATTATGTATAGTGATCCAAAACTTAGATGGAATTGAACTATCCATTAGTAGAAGTTGATGCGTAAGACTCTGATTGATATGTAATTAATCAATGTTGCTTTGATTTATTATAAGTAAAAAGTTATTGAAACTCATTACTCTGTATTTTAGGCGATATAATTACATGACAAATTGCTAAATTAATACTGAAAATTGTGTCTTGATAATTCAAGTTGATTATGTCCCCTTGGCGGGCTCAGAATATTTATCGTATCAAATTTGGTCAATGGATTAATTTATGGTATGATAATAATGGGGCAAATTGCACAAATGGTCCCTTGAGAATGTGGTCTCATGAAAATCGGTCCTTTTTTTTTTTTTTTAACACAAATGGCCCCATACGATTTTTTGTCCAAAATTTAACGGATTAAAGAGCGTGAATATCACGTGCCTTTTAGTTTTTTTTTTTTTTTAAATAAACCCATTAACTGTGCTAGTTGTTTTATTTTTATTTTATAATTCATTGATAATTCTCAAATATCACGGACTTGAATATCACACACATTTCATTGATAATAATTTTTTTAAAAATTGCATTTATTATTAAACAACCTACAACTTAATAAATATTAATTATAATTTTTTTATTAGGTTGGACAGACAATAGGTTGCAGGATAGCTAATTTTTCTTTAAAATATATTTTAAGACATTTTATAGATTTTAAAATATATTTAACTCTCTTTATTTTTGTAGGGCGTGTTTTTTTTTTTTTTAAATCTTTAATGAATTTGCTAAATAATTTTTTTTTCTTTGATATTATTAAATACTCACCCAATCCACGAAAAGTATGTTCGTTTGTTTTTTTATAGGTTTTAAGAAAATATGAATAAAGTAAGTGTATTTTGGGATCCATATATAAGTTAAGTGGTTATTTGTGAGTGTAAATTCAATGACATGTGAAATAATTAAGTAATGTTTGAATGACAAAGAAAACAAATTTATTATAATTAATAAAAATTAATATTATTTTTTTGTATGTATTTTTAATATTCATGCAATTATAAAATTAATTATTTTACAATAAATTTCAAAAACTATCGGAAACCGTTAGAAACTTAATGGTTGAGATCATTTCTGCCAAATATTGGACTAAAAAATAACGTGACACTGAGTCTGTCAAGTACAAATTCTAATGGGACCAATATTGCAATTTACCCGATAATAATGTTGAGTTGTCCTCTCTCAATGAATAAAAATGTTAATCAATTAAAGTATTCAGTGACTTAAATTAATCAATGGAAATTAAAATCTTAAACATGAAAAATAAAAACGGGAGTCATATTTTGTAATATGGGTTAGGAATGATAGTGCAATATTAATTCTATAGTGGAGTCAATTAATATTAATGGGCTAGAATAATATTGTAACCCATATATTGGTTTCTAGGCCTATGAGAAGGTCCAATCATATTCCTCTTAAAGGCCCCTTGAGCCCATAAAAAATTCATTAACTAAGGTGATTAAAAGATAAGAGTTATTTTGTTACTACCTTTAAGGAGAGAAAAATAATATATGAAAATTATATATATGATGAATTCTTCTTTTAGAGGGGACAAAATCTTTCCATATGTTGGAAAATTTTCTTGTCCTACAAGCCTAAAATTCCGGTCACTATGTTGTGTATAAATAGGGTTGATTTTTTCAGCCCCAAGCATGCATATATTAGTGCTAGATTTCGAAAATTAGAGAAACAAAATACAGAAATAATTCTTCCTTGGGAATAAAAAAAAGTTCGTTTAATTCCCCACCAAATTAAAGAGCTTGGACATAGGAAATATTCAAGAAGGTGTTTGGGTTGAAGGAATTATTTTTCTCAACGGTGTCTCTCCTATCAAGAGATAATTACAATCATCACTTAGTTCTGCATGCTTAAGGGCTTTATATGATTTACCATTATTTAATATATGAATTGCATGATTTAATTGTTTTAGTTCATCACTGCTAGAAATACCTCCATGTAGTGAAGCTATTTTAATGACCCTTTTAGGTAAGGGTCATAAGATTATATATATATTTTTTTTACGGTTCCCTTATTCAAAGGGATTTGCTGATTCCTGAAAATCTCGTTCATTCATAATTTTATTTTATTAAATTAATTAAAGATAATGTGACGCTGCAAATATATTTCAGGCGCACCTTATTTTGCCCAAAATCTTTCCCTTAAAAATTTTGTCGCGCCAATCAATTGATAGTGAACTCTAGAATTATTAATCATACAGTTTCGTTTCACTGCTGAATTCATCTATCATGGGTGCCTGGAATTCTTCAACGTGGGATCAATTTCTACTTTCTCCAAAGCAAGCAATGGGTAATTTATCGATATCCAATTCTAATTGCTTGATGATTTTATGAATTAATTTTTGTTAAAGTATAGTTTCCTCTTGTTCTTATTAATTTCATCTCTGATTCGTATTGACGATGAGATTTTATCCATTTTCTGGTTTTCTTATTTACAAATCGTTGAGATGAAAAAAGATGAATTCCCTTTTTAGTCGATTGGGATCAGTTTCTCATGAATTCCGCAGGTAATCTATCACCGATTACGAAAAAATTATCAGTGTATGTTACCAAAAACATCATCAGAAACTGGTTTAATTCCGCCAGCAATTGTGATTCTCTTTTCTTTATTCTAATTGTATATCCATGTTCTTGTTTATTGTTTTTGGATCTTTTATATTGTTCTTTGGGTGGAATACTTTTTACATGAATATTAAAAGTACATATGTGATAAGAAGGTCAGTGGTTTATGAGTGTGTGGGTAGTTCATATTATGAAGTTCTTATCTTGACTTGGAAAATTCATGATCCTTTTGAATTGGAGTGGGAGTATTGGTTGTGGGTTTTCATGATTTTATTTTGTTATGTATTGTGGAAGGATTATGCTACTAAGTTATAAACAATGGAACCATTATATTTGATTTTTGTGTATTAATATCTAGTTAGGATAGTTGCTTTGTTCTTGAAAATTACAATTCTGGACTTTGTTTCAGATTAATCTCAAGGGATTGCTATGCCTATAGGTAATGAGGAAGAGAAACATGGTGATAGGGACTAAGTGAAATAGTTATATCTAGTTAAACAAAAGAAGATAATGGAAATTTGTTTGGGTTCCAATTTTTTCCTACTAAAACTCCCTTAATTATCTCCTACCATGCGTTTTTTTCTCGTTAATTTGTGAAAGTGTGTTTGGTGTTTTTCATAGTAGTGTTAACTGAAATATTGACAACATGTAAGGCAACTGTAACGCCCCGAATCCGGAGCGTAGCCTTCCTTGGCCATACGCATCAGATCGAGCCGTCACTTAGTAATATAAGAAAAACTAAGCTATTTTTTTAAAACAAATACTTTAACTCAGGTTTATGAAATAACTAATTACGCGATCCAATCGATTGATAAATTTCGCAGCGGAATTAAATTTCTAAGCATGCAAGCCTAAAATAGTCATTTGATAATTTAGCATGCCAAGTCTAAGTAGTAGCACAAATACGATATGTTTTAGTCAAAAGCATCGAACGTGAAAAGAGTGATCGCCCGACTTAAAGTACATTCATCCCGAATAAAACTTAGATATTAAAACAGTTATGAGTTTTAGACAGTGGTGGGGAGGTCTGCACTACAGCTGCTCCCAATCCTCCGCATCAGTACCTGAAAATGTTTGTAAAAGTAGGGGGTGAGATTTTGAATTCTCAGTGTGGGTGATCTATACGCGATTATGCAAAACATGTACATTTCGGGCATCTATTACACTATCCTTCAGAACATAAAACAATTGGCACGACTATTTCATCAATGCCTATGGGCAGTCTTAATTTCAACATACCCTATGAGCAGTCTTAATTTCAACATACTCTACAGATATGTCTTAATTTCAACATATCATGTGGGTATATCTTAATTTCAATATACCCTGCGATGCATAGCACCGAGAAAATCATAAGTATAATTTCAGCAAGAAAGCACACCAATTTACACAAAATTTCCAGGCAATACAGATATGAACCACCCACCTTTCAAGGAGCTTTTCGTAAAAGTTGGGGACAGCGAGACTTTCGAACTCACAAACGAACCGCACTCAACCTAGCACGAATTATTATCCATGTTTTAGTTCATTATCTATTTATACAAGTTTTCTTGCATTCTTATACGTAACACGTTGGTCCTAAAGGACTTTTGACATAATTAATACTTTAGTTTCTTTTAGTGCAAGAGTATTACTTTTAGTCTTAACGAAGCTTTCACTAAAATACACAATAACACATTTCCAAGAATTAAAACATTAGTCTTACATTTGTTACCAAACTCCTATCCACATGATACTAATGTGTTCTAAGTCCTTATTCTATCATGCAAGACATGTATGAGCATTTAAACAAAAGTTAACACTTCAAGTCACTAAGTTGAAAATGATGCAGTTTGTTCTTCTAGGTCTTCTACTTATAACTTTGGGTATTTTTCAAAAATACTTAGACACATTCAAAAATCATAAAATTTATACAGTAACTTCAACTTGAAATGAAGAACACACATAAAAATAGTGCTTGTGCATTTGGTGTGTTTAAAATAGGGTTTTTGGTCCGTTTTCAAAACTAGTGCAGAAACTTTTCATGTGTCACAGTAGGTTTACAGCAGTACACTATTAACAAGAATATTTTGGTAAAATTAGTTAGACAACTCCTAAAATCATGAAAAAAATTCATAGACGTACCTAACAACCCATAGTATTTTAGTATGATTTAAAAAAAACATTCTCTTGCCGATTAGTACCGGATTCTTTCTAAACACGAAGGTAGTTGCAGATTGACACATTTTCTTTAAAAAATCATAGATTATTGAATAAATTCCAAATCACATGAGACCAGTGGCAAATGAAAGCTACTTTGACCTACTTTCCAAATATGTAAACAACATTCGTAAATAACAAGTTTCACGAACGTCATTTTGTTCCAGAAAGCACCGTCAGTGTCAACTTCCCCATCTAGACATGCTCACACACATATATCTTCCACCTCCACACTTATCATGCCATAAATCTTTCCATAATATATATCTAGCAAATAACACATTACTTAACACATATTTGAGCATCCAAGAGGAAATTTAAACCTAGGTATCATGCCTTCCTAAGAAAAACACTAAACATGCTCAAATGACAAGATATTAGATTTTCGGGCTGTTGGTTGATAAACCTTTGTAGTTTCTTTCTTGTTAAGCTAGGGGGCCTTATAGCTCTTCAAGTTCTCTTCCTTTGAATGTTAGAAAGTGGCTCCTTGAATGGAAATCTTTGTCTTGGAGCTTTAAGATGAAAAAATACAATGCAAGTTAGAATATTGGTTTAGAAATGAAACTTGTGAGAAAGTATAGAGAAAGTGGAGGTTTTTCTCTTCATGAAAACCTCAAAACCTTTAAGATTTGGCCATGGATGAATGTTGGAAGGTGGGAGAGGGCCTTCTTCTTCAAGAGAATGGGGAGAAGAATTTCTTTCTCCCCAAGTAGGGAGGTGGCCGAATGGAGAGGAGAGGGGGGAAAGAGTGAGCTGATTTTTTTTGTTCTTGGCTTGTGTTTGGTGCAAGACAAGGTCTTAAGTAGGGGGAGTGTGGTCTTTGAGGGAGAGGAATGTTGCACCAACATGGGTAGAAACAAGGAATTAGAAAAGGGGAAAGAGGGTTTTGACCTTTCCTAACTTGGAGTGAGAGTGATGGGTCATGGCTTGGGGTTGTGGGGAGAAGGTCTCCCCCCCCCCCCACATGTGATCGCCCTTTTGCAGAAATTTGGGTTTTGGGGGCTGCCATTTGGTGGCCCCCAGTGTTACGGGGCGCGGTTTGGTCGAAACTGTATTTTTCGGTGTTGATTTTGCGGCCCGAAAATTAGGATTTTCGTTTGATAATTATACCCAATTTTTGGACGTGTATATTATTCATTTGGATTGCATTTTACTTATTTTTGAACTTATTCCCATTTATTTGATTCGTATTTTTAGTGCTAGGAGTGCCTCCGGTTCGGTTTGTTCGCCCGTCGTTTGAAAATTTTAAACTAGAGCACGAAGCCTTTATTTCGAAAGATAACCAAAAATCGTAAAGTCAAATAAACATAACAATGAACACATTTATCCTACTACTTTGGGCCGGGGTATTACATCCTACTCTCCTTAAAAGAAATTTCGCCCCCGAAATTTAACTTACTTGGTCATCCCAGGTATTGCGGATATTTTGCTACCATTTCATCCTCTCTCTCCCACGTTGCTTCTTCCTTTCCGTGTCTACTCCACTGTACTAAAACTAAAGGGATTTCTCTATTTCTCAACTTATGCATTTTCCTTCCTAGAACTTCCACAGGTACTTCCTCATAAGTTAGGTCTCGACCTATCGCCAAATCTCTAAAATCAACAACGTGCACGGGGTCACCCATGTACTTCCTGATCGTGGAAACATGGAACACATTGTGTACTTGTGATAAGTCCGGCGGCAAGGCTAGGCGATAAGCGACGTCTCCAACTTTCTCTAATATATCAAAGGGTCCGATGTAGCGAGGTCTCAGTTTGCCTCTCTTCCCGAAACGAATTAATCCCCTCATTGGTGCCACCTTCAGAAATACCTTCTCTCTAACTTCGAAGTGTAGGTCCTTTCGGCGGGTGTCGGCATATGACTTATGACGATCTTGTGCAGCCTTAATTCTTTCTTTAATTTGAGAAACAATTTCCACTGATTGCTCCACTAACTCTGGTCCTAAAATTTTGCGGACTCACACTTCATCCCAACAAATAGGTGATCGGCATCTCTTTCCATAAAGGGCCTTGAACGGTGCCATTTGTATTGTGGCCTGGTAACTGTTGTTGTAAGCAAACTCTACTAAGGGAAGGTGAGCTTCCCAACTCCCTTCGAAGTCCAAAGCACAGGCTCTGAGCATGTCCTCCAGGGTCTGGATGGTCCTCTCTGATTGTCCATCGGATTGAGGGTGGTAAGCAGTGCTGAAATTGAGTTGCGTCCCCAAAGCTTGTTGTAAACTTTTCCAGAATTTCGAAGTGAAACGAGGGTCCCTATCAGAAACTATCGAAACTGGTACGCCGTGCAATCTAACTACTTCTCCTATGTACAATTGTGCTAGCTTATCTAAGGAGTAAGTCATTCGAATAGGTATACAGTGGGCCGACTTGGTAAGTCTGTCGATGACGACCCAGATGGCGTCGTGGTTCTTCACAGTCTTGGGGAAACCGGTTACAAAGTCCATGGTGATGTTTTCCCATTTCCATTCAGGTATCTCCAGCGGGTCCAGTAATCCTGATGGTCGTTGGTGGTCGGCTTTGACTTGCTGGCAGGTCAAACATTTCTTCACAAAGTGAGCTATCGTCCTTTTCATACCCCTCCACCAGAAATTTTCCTTCAGTCCCCTATACATCTTTGTCTCTCCGGGGTGCACTGCGTAGGGTGAACCGTGTGCTTCCTTTAGAATCTCTTCCCTTATTTCTCCATCCTTTGGCACATATATCCGTCGTCCAAACATTAAACTCCCATCGGTATCCACCGCAAATCCCTCGATGGTCCCCTTTTCGGCTCGAATCCTTATGCCATCAAGGAATTTATCGGTCTTCTGAGCGTCCCTAATCCTTTCCCTTAAGGTTGGCTGTAGGTTGAGCGCACAGATCACGGCATCCACACAACATTGACTTGTGTATTCCAGGCTCATTCGGGCGAAGTCTTTGATCAACGTTGCTTGTTCTGTTGGCATGGAGCTGAGTATCGCCTTCCCTTTCCTACTCAAGGCATCGGCCACTACGTTCGCCTTTCCAGGGTGATAATGAATCGAACAGTCGTAGTCCTTCACCAATTCCAACCATCTCCTCTGTCGCATGTTAAGTTCCTTTTGTGTGAAGAAGTACTTTAAGCTCTTGTGGTCAGTGTAGATTTCACATTTGCCTCCATAAAGATAGTGTCTCCAGATTTTTAGTGCGTGAACTACCGTTGCTAACTCCAGGTCATGTGTTGGGTAGTTCTGCTCGTGAATCTTCAGTTGTCGGGACGCGTATGCAACGACCTTTCCATGTTGCATAAGGACACATCCTGACCCAGACAAGGATGCGTCGGTGTATATCACAAATCCCTCTGATCCTTCGGGGATAGTTAACACCGGCGAAGAAGTCAATCTCTTCTTGAGCTCTTGGAAACTTTCTTCGCAGGCGGGCGTCCAAATGAACTTCTGAGTCTTCTTTGTCAGCTGAGTTAGAGGTCTTGCGATTCATGAGAAATCCTGAATGAATCTCCTATAGTACCCTGCTAACCCAAGAAAACTTCGTATTTCATTGGCATTTATCGGGGTCCTCCAGTCCATTATGGCCTCCAACTTTGCGGGATCCATCTCGATCCCCTTTGACGAGATTATGTGTCCCAAGAACATAACTCGATCAATCCAGAACTCGCACTTGCTGAATTTGGCATAGAGTTTCTCGCGTCTCATTGTCTCTAATACAATCCTGAGGTGCTCCATGTGTTGCTCCTCGTCCTTGGAGTACACTAGTATGTCGTCGATGAATACGATGACAAATTGGTCTAAGTACTGATGAAACACTCGATTCATCAGATCCATGAAAATTGCTGGTGCATTTGTCACTCCAAAAGGCATCACCGTAAACTCGAAATGTCCATAACGGGTCCTGAAGGCTGTCTTTGGAATGTCACTCTCCTTGACCTTCAGTTGGTGATAGCCAGACCTCAAATCAATCTTCGAAAACACGCTATCATTCTTCAATTGATCGAACAGATCCTCAATTCTTGGTAAAGGGTACTTGTTCTTAATGGTCAGCTGATTCAGGGCTCGGTAGTCAATGCACATTCTGTAAGTCCCATCTTTCTTTTTCACAAAGAGGACAGGTGCTCCCCATGGTGATACACTAGGCCTGATGAATTTCTTATCCAAGAGTTCTTGAAGCTGCTCCTTTAATTCTTATAATTCCTTGGGTGCCATTCTGTATGGTGCTTTTGAAACAGACGTAGTTTCGGGTATCAGCTCGATGGAGAACTCCACTTGTCGGTCAGGAGGCGTTCCTGATAATTCTTCTGGAAATACATCTGGGTACTCCCTCACAATGGGCAGGTCTGTTGGTGTCCCTTCTTTCTTCTTCTTTGTTGAGATATTGACCAGATATCCTTGATACCCCTCCTTCTGCAATAGCTTACTGGCTTTTATTGCAGATATCACTTATATCCCAGTCCTGGTTCGGCTTCCGCGGAAAGTGTAGTATTGTCCGCTCTCATCTTCGAAGTCTATCTCTCGTTCCGCACACCGAATGGTTGCTTTGTATTTGGGTAGCCAATCTATTCCCAAGATTAGGTCAAAACCTTTCATCTTAAGGACGTGAAGGTTGGATTCTATATGGTGTCCGTCTAATTCTATCTTCACTCCTTTCACCTGAGTCTTAATTTCCACTACGTTCCCTGGCGGAACGCCCACCCTTAAGTTCTCTCCTACTACACACTCTAACTTTAGCTTTTTCCTAAAGTTTTCCGATACGAAGGAGTGAGATGCTCCCGTATCAAACAACACATAAGCAGGTCTTCCAAAAACTCATAAATTACCTGCCATAGTCTCGTGCTGCTCCGGGTTCTCCTCTTCCCCTTCATCAAGGATGGCGTTGACCTGTGCCCTTCCTCCTTGGCCTGGTGCTGGTCCATTTCTCCTTGGTGGTCCAGGTAGGTTAGGGTTTCCCCTGGGCGGTCCGGGCAGACGGTTGTTTGCTGGTGCTCCTGGCGGGCGGTTGTTCATTGGTGGCCCCGGCGGCCGGTAATTCCCCGCTGGAGGTGGCCTAATTTAGTTGTTGGCCACCGAGAAGTTCCCGTTCCGCATCTTCGGGCAGTTCACACGTCTGTGCCCCGGCTGGTGGCAGAAGTAGCAGGTTCCACTCCCAATCAAATAGGTGTCTGTGTGTCTCCTGTTGCACCTTGAGCAGAAAGGCAGTGGTCTTGACCCAGATGGTACAGAGTTACTTCCACGATTGACCAGATTCTGATTTCCCTTAAAACCTGGCTGCCCTCCTCTATTGACAGCCAATGCAGACGGAGTAGTCTTAAACTCCAACCCCAGACCGATCGAGATTATGAGTGCTCGATCGAAGACCTCATTGTACGTCTGTAGACGCAGCCCAGCAACTATTCCTCCAATTTCTGGCCTCAAGCCCCTCTCAAACCTCCTTGATTTCCTCTCATCGATACCCACCAGATGTGGGGCATACCTCGACAGACGGTTGAACTGTCTCTCGTATTCAGTCACCGAGAGATTTCCCTGGCGGTGGTTCACAAACTCAACCTCCTTCTGATCTCGGAGGGCCTCCGGAAAATACCGGTTCATTATGGCCTCCTTGAAGTCCTCCCAGTTCAGAGCCTGCCTCCCTTCGGCATTCATGGTGCGTTCAAAAGATTCCCACCATTTGGCGGCATCCTCCGCCAGCTGAAATTGTACACAGGAGACCTTCGGTGCATCCGAAAGGTTCATGTGCTTGAAAATCCTCTCCAGCTCGGAGAGCCATTCTTCTGTAGCCATGGGTCCCTCATTTCCATTGAGGCGGGGCGGATTCATGCGTCGAAAGGTCTCGACTATCCCGGTAGTCCTTTGTTCCTGCTGAGGAAACGGTACTGGTGGCTGCTGTTGCTGCATGTAGTTCTGCAGCGAGTTAAAGAACTCCCGAGCCATATCGGCCCCCGAAGCGGCATTTGCGGGCTGTGGTTCGGCTGGTGGTGGTGGAGGTTATTGTCCTACAGATTCAGCTGACTGTCCCTCGTCCCTAGGACGGTTGCGAGGTCTACCGCGGGGTCTTCCTGGTGCCATCTAGGCAGGGTGCTGAAAAGGAAAAGAATAGATATTATTTCATATATAGGTATGATCAAATTCAAATCCAACCCAATCAAGTCAACAATAGTTTACTAGCACCAATTATACATTTGGAGTCTTCGAGACCGGAACGTACTGTCTAGCTCAGCAGCACGGTCACGAACTCTATCTTTTGTAAGTTAGGGAACTAGTAACGCACATCATAAAGCAGTAATTGGGCAAAAATAAATGGGTAGAATAAAGTAGCTCGCAACAAACGAGGTACATCAAATACATAGATATTAGGTAAAAATTGGGAACTAAGTCCCTATATCCAAAGTACATATATCGAAAATAGAATACGAGTTCTAGCCTTCCTAGGCTTCTAGTACTAAGTCAGAATAAATACATACAACCCAAAAGTCTGACAACCAACAGTAGAAAAGATAGTCTAGTCTAGTCTAGGCGGGGGGCCTTACTAGGTCCGGGCTGGTCAGGGTCTCGGACAGTGTCTGTGGAGCCAGTCTCAGACTCCTCATCTGGGTTTGCTAAGGCGGGGTCCTCGTTCGGATCAGATTCAGTTCCCAAGTCTATGAAGCATGTCTCTTCCCACAGATTTTCAGCCTCAATTTTTGCCCACCGGGCATCCTTTCGACGATCCTCTTTCTTACTCCCCTTCCTCTCGATTTTTCTCTTCAATCTCTTCACTTCCTTTCGGCGTACCTCGTGCTCGTTGTGGGCCGTGGAGAGTGCCTCCTGGGCCTATGTGAGCTGACGGTAGCTCTCCTCGAACTCACTCTGAGCACATGCAAGCTCCTGCTTCAGCTGCTGAATGGCCCCGCCATACAGTTCAGCACACTCCTCCAAAATGATACTGCGACGGATCGCACTCTGGCGCTGGTCATGAGCGTCCATCGCAGCTTGGACCTCACGGTGAAGCTCATCGACAAAGTATGGGAAATGGATACGGATCCCATGGACGGAGCTACTACTAGTCGCACGGTCGAGTGCGATAATGGCGTGGGGCCGAAATCGAGGGTGCACAGCCCTGTGCAAGTGGTGGATGGTGGCCCACCTAGAGTCTATGTAGCCCTCAGAGGCGGCACGGGCTCGTAAGACGTCAAAACGATGCGTGAAATCGGTAATGGGCTCGTCGGATTCCTGGGCTACTGCTAGGTATCGGTGCGTGTAAGTCATGATCCTAGGTTCCTCGTAAGTAGGCAACGGTTCTAAGTCAGTTCTAATAAAGAAAACGAGAAACTATATATCTTAAAATTTTATAGTAACAGATGTAATAATCAAAATACATTCTACACATGCTCAAAATAAACTTTTGTCTCCTGAAAGTTCTCATGCGATGCAATAGCCTCATTAACATAAAATTTCTATCTCTTTTACTACATCATATATATTCGTACGCAAAGCAAGAATCATCATTCATGAAATACTTCAAAAATCACATAAATTCGAAATTTCGTAAAACAGTAATCATACCTGGAGGTTTGGTCGCGACTGTAGACATACCTTCCCACACCGTTACTAACGAATGTTAAATTTTAAAAGTATTTCCTAAGACACAAAGATTCAGACCAAAATTCCTCTATAAAGTAATTCATTTGGCCCGACGGTTTGAACCTAGGCTCTGATACCACCTGTAACGCACCGAATCCGGAGCGTAGCCTTCCTTGGCCATACGCTTCAGATCGAGCCGTCACTTAGTAATATAAGAAAAACTAAGCTATTTTTTTAAAACAAATACTTTAACTCAGGTTTATGAAATAACTAATTACGCGATCCAATCGATTGATAAATTTCGCAGCGGAATTAAATTTCTAAGCATGCAAGCCTAAAATAGTCATTTGATAATTTAGCATGCCAAGTCTAAGTAGTAGCAAAAATACGATATGTTTTAGCCAAAAGCATCGAACGTGAAAAGAGTGATCGCCCGACTTAAAGTACATTCATCCCGAATAAAACTTAGATATTAAAACAGTTATGAGTTTTAGACAGTGGTGGGGAGGTCTGCACTACAGCTGCTCCCAATCCTCCGCATCAGTACCTGAAAATGTTTGTAAAAGTAGGGGGTGAGATTTTGAATTCTCAGTGTGCGTGATCTGTACGCGATTATGCAAAACAGGTACATTTCGGGCATCTATTACACTATCCTTCAGAACATAAAACAATTGGCACGACTATTTCATCAATGCCTATGGGCAGTCTTAATTTCAACATACCCTATGAGCAGTCTTAATTTCAACATACTCTACAGATATGTCTTAATTTCAACATATCCTGTGGGTATATCTTAATTTCAATATACCCTGCGATGCATAGCACCGAGAAAATCACAAGTATAATTTCAGCAAGAAAGCACACCAATTTACACAAAATTTCCAGGCAATACAGATATGAACCACCCACCTTTCAAGGAGCTTTTCGTAAAAGTTGGGGACAACGAGACTTCCGAACTCACAAACGAACCGCACTCAACCTAGCACGAATTATTATCCATGTTTTAGTTCATTATCTATTTATACAAGTTTTCTTGCATTCTTATACGTAACACGTTGGTCCTAAAGGACTTTTGACATAATTAATACTTTAGTTTCTTTTAGTGCAAGAGTATTACTTTTCGTCTTAACGAAGCTTTCACTAAAACACACAATAACACATTTCCAAGAATTAAAACATTAGTCTTACATTTGTTACCAAACTCCTATCCACATGATACTAATGTGTTCTAAGTCCTTATTCTATCATGCAAGACATGTATGAGCATTTAAACAAAAGTTAACACTTCAAGTCACTAAGTTGAAAATGATGCAGTTTGTTCTTCTAGGTCTTCTACTTATAACTTTGGGTATTTTTCAAAAATACTTAGACATATTCAAAAATCATAAAATTTATACAGTAACTTCAACTTGAAATGAAGAACACACATAAAAATAGTGCTTGTGCATTTGGTGTTTTTAAAATAGGGTTTTTGGTCTGTTTTCAAAACTAGTGCAGAAACTTTTCATGTGTCACAGTAGGTTTACAGCAGTACACCATTAACAAGAATATTTTGGTAAAATTAGTTAGACAACTCCTAAAATCATGAAAAAAATTCATAGACGTAGCTAACAACCCATATTATTTTAGTATGATTTAAAAAAAAAACATTCTCTTGCCGATTAGTACTAGATTCTTTCTAAACACGAAGGTAGTTGCAGATTGACACATTTTCTTTAAAAATTCATAGATTATTGAATAAAATTCCAAATCACATGAGACCAGTGGCAAATGAAAGCTACTTTGACCTACTTTCCAAATATGTAAACAACATTCGTAAATAACAAGTTTCACAAACGTCATTTTGTTCCAGAAAGCACCGTCAGTGTCAACTTCCCCATCTAGACATGCTCACACACATATATCTTCCACCTCCACACTTATCATGCCATAAATCTTTCCCTAACATATATCTAGCAAATAACACATTAATTAACACATATTTGAGCATCCAAGAGGAAATTTAAACCTAGGTATCATGCCTTTCTAAGAAAAACACTAAACATGCTCAAAAGACAAGATATTAGATTTTCGGGTTGTTGGTTGATAAACCTTTGTAGTTTCTTTCTTGTTAAGCTAGGGGGCCTTATAGCTCTTCAAGTTCTCTTCCTTTGAATGTTAGAAAGTGGCTCCTTGAATGGAAATCTTTGTCTTGGAGCTTTAAGATGAAAAAATACAATGCAAGTTAGAATATTGGTTTAGAAATGAAACTTGTGAGAAAGTATAGAGAAAGTTGAGGTTTTTCTCTTCATGAAAACCTCAAAACCTTTAAGATTTGGCCATGGATGAATGTTGGAAGGTGGGAGAGGGCCTTCTTCTTCAAGAGAATGGGGAGAAGAATTTCTTTCTCCCCAAGTAGGGAGGTGGCCGAATGGAGAGGAGAGGGGGAAAGAGTGAGCTGATTTTTTTTGTTCTTGGCTTGTGTTTGGTGCAAGACAAGGTCTTAAGTAGGGGGAGTGTGGTCTTTGAGGGAGAGGAATGTTGCACCAACATGGGTAGAAACAAGGAATTAGAAAAAGGGAAAGAGGGCTTTGACCTTTCCTAACTTGGAGTGAGAGTGATGGGTCATGGCTTGGGGTTGTGGGGAGGTCTCTCCCCCCCCCCCCCCCCCCCCCCCACATGTGATCGCCCCTTTGTAGAATTTTGGGTTTTGGGGGCTGCCATTTGGTGGCCCCCAGTGTTACGGGGCGCGGTTTGGTCGAAACTATATTTTTCGGTGTTGATTTTGCGGCCCGAAAATTAGGATTTTCGTTTGATAATTATACCCAATTTTTGGACGTGTATATTATTCATTTGGATTGCATTTTACTTATTTTTGAACTTATTCCCATTTATTTGATTCGTATTTTTAGTGTTAGGAGTGCCTCCGGTTCGGTTTGTTCGCCTGTCGTTTGAAAATTTTAAACTAGAGCACGAAGCCTTTATTTCGAAAGATAACCGAAAATCGTAAAGTCAAATAAACATAACAATGAACACATTTATCCTACTACTTTGGGCCGGGGTATTACAGCAACACAGACAATTATGAACAATTATGAAAAACAAAAGACTTAAAACACCTTGTAAATGGAATTCAAAACTTTTTCATAGACTAATTAACTCTATGATGCCTCATGGCAAAATCTGCAGTATAACTGTAGTGATACAAACAAAAATCTAATGTTTACAACACAAGATCTCAATTGGGAAAATGTGTAAAATCACACCGCCTAAAATGATTTAACAATGAACTAGAAAATTAATCTCACATATCCTAATTTAGCCTATCCTTAAACCTAATTTTTTATATGAGTGTTGCAGCACTCGACCAACATTAAACATAGATAATAATTACGCTTCTACACTAGATGTACTAGAACACTCGATAGTGTAGCTCTCGTTTATTTCTCCTCGACTTGTCCCAAGTAATTCTAACAGGCTTCTAGTATTTATAGAGTAAGTATCATCCGTCAGTTAAGTCCACTAAGTTAGTTTGGAATGACCTAGAAAATTTTCCCTCCATTAACTCCACGTTAAAAAATAACCACCCATGATATGCTCAACTCCTCACTTGTAAACTACAACCGCATGACCCGAAATCTTCTAGGTCTTCATCCTAAATATACAACATTGAATATAACATAGAGCAAAAGAGTTAGTGTTAGGAGAAAGAACAAATTAAGTAATGATATCCAAAATGTTGCCTTAACATTTATAAAACATTAACATAACATTAACAATTTGTTACTGGGTTTCAAGTATAATTGATTGATATACCAGCAATACCAAATCTCCTACATTCCCCCGCGGGTTGTTGAAAAAAGATGATGTTTAAATATCAATTGTATTCCGATGTGGAACAAATAGTCATAACTTTTTACTCCGAACTCAGAATTTTTTCCCGTAGTACCATTTCGGAATCGAAACAACGAGATGGTCAAGACTCACAACATTGTGACATATGGGGTCCTAAGGCCAAATTCAAACGTTTAAACAGTATTTTTTACAATTTTATGATTTATCAGAAAGTTTTAAATATTTTTTAATCTTTTTCAATGACTTTTCAATTGTTCATACACCTAGGATGATTTTTAGTTGTAAATACATATATATTTACTTGTATAAATATTCACATTTCATTTAGTATTTATCATTCACTTACACTCTAGTAGATTTTAAGTTTCAATTCATAACTGATGTTCATGACGTTAGTTCCATTTCAGTCTTGGAGCATCAGATTTGAGCAACATTGAAGGTTTACATTGCAAAATTTAATTTTGGATTGTTGTCTCCAGTATAAGTTTTTCTTTCCATATACACTTTGACATCATCAAGATCTATATACATTTAGGTTTTCAAAAAAATCATAAGTTGGTACTAGGATGTATGGCCTAAGATCAATTTTAATTCTTTTCCATTTTGGTGGCTCACTTAAAGTTAATATTTATGTGTCTAATATGTCCTAATTATATCATTTGCCACTCTGTTACTATGCTCATTTCCACGGTATGCACAGTAGAAAAATAGTTGCATGAGATAGAAATTTTGTGTTTTCTTAAGATTAGCTTAAGTTCCAGATCATATAAGATTATTTTTTTGTTATGCAGTTTAGCTTAAGTTCTTTTGACTCATTTATACAGTTAAAATTACAAGATTCGATTATTTTATTATGTTAATTTGTAATCTATCATAATTTAGTTTTGAATTTGATTTATTGCAGTGATTTGATTGGTCAGATGCTATGATATTTTCTTTATTTTAGGACTTAATTTGTAATCTATCTTTAGCTTTTTGTTCCATGCAAAATGCTTGTTGTTCTAGCCTTATAATGTTTAATCTCCTTCATGTTAAACTTTGTTAACAAGCATGACCAGCTTCCATTTCCAAACCACTATCTAATAGTCTGTTATATATGAAAATCAGTTGACTGTTGAATTTTTATAGAATTCTTATATTGATGGCCTTTCCATTTTTCAACATTAAGCTTACATATTTTTTTTTTCTGGATTTATCTATAATTCTTAATAAAATGAATTGAACATATAAAATTATGAATAAGGATAGGAGTTGGATAGACTTTCCAAGGTTAATGGATGCCTATAAGGATGGACTATATATTCTATTTAAATTTTGCACTTTCTAATTCTAATGATGAATTGATCTTGTATTCTTGTAAAGTGTGCAAAAATGGTATATGTAGAGAACGAAAAATTGTTGAAGCACATTTGATAACTCAAGGTTTTGTGAAAGGATACACTAAACGGGTGTTCCATGGTGAGTCATTTTCAAGTAATGTGCCCGTAGTTTATTCTTTTGTTGGCGGTGTGGGTACTTTAAATAACATGATGGAGTTACTTCATGATCATTTTCCAATGTGTGATGATGATGATAACCATATGAGATATACATCACATATTGAGGATGAAACACCAAATGATGAAGGTGGGAAGTTTTATAGGCTTCTTAAAGATGTTGAACAAGAACTATACCCTAGGTGCAATAAGTTCTTAAAATTGTCATTCATTGTACGAGTGCTTCAAATCAAGTGTCTAGGGAACTAGAGTGATAAGTCATTTGACACGATGCTAGATTTATTAGGGGAATCTTTTCCAAAGGGTGTCCAACTTCCAAAGAATTATTATGAAACAAAGAAAATACTAAGGCTCCGTTTGGTTAGGGATGATGGTGGATGGTATGGGGATGGAGATGGAAAAGGATGGATGAGGTTAATCCTGTGAATAGTAAATCTGTGTTTGGTTAAGGATGGAGAAGTAGGGTTTGATGGAACTTTATATCAAATCAATAGTGACGTATTATTTTATTATTATTAATTAGTATGGTAATGATTGTGATGGCTATATTATTTTATTATTAATAGTTATTGGAGTTATGATTAGATGATGTTTTTTTTAATATTAAGCAATATATATACATTTAATATTATATGTGTACATTCACGCAATACACCATGCATATATATTTAGGTATTAATATATATATTTAAACGTGTATACATTAATGATGTATGTATGTATGTATGTATGTATGTATGTATTTTAAATAATAAATATAAATAAAAAGATCATTTATAGTATGAGACCAACCTAATTAAAAAAACATAAAATCTTATAATATTTTTAAAGAAAAGTGCTAACTCACTTTTAACAAAAATGTTATCACTTATTAAAACTTTATCACTATTTAAAATTGACAACTTTTTTATTAATAAGTGACACATTTAAAAAAAATTGAATCGATGCAAACAAAAATCACAATTTAAAATTTGTTAGCAATTCTAACTAAGAGATTCATTTTATTGCATGAAATATATTAATTGACTAGTGGTTCAAATTCGGGCATTACACAGAAGTCATACAAATGTCAAATAACACAAAAAATAAATATTTTAGATTGTCTACTAACGTTCAATGCACTTCCATATTTTGCCACATAGCATCCGCGACTGCATCCCTATGCTTGTTTTGATCATCAATAGATTGCCTAGTTGCATATCTTGCATTAGAATGCAATGTGGGGTCTACATTAGTAGTATTCTGAGGCCCATCAAAAATAGGATCTACCATACCAATTTTCTTAATGAAGTTGTGAAGAACACAACAATCAATTACTATCTTAACTTGAGTATGCATGGTATAACAAGGCAATCCATGTCTTAAAACTGGGAACCGACTTTTCAACATCCGAAAACACATCTCCACAATATTCCTTAATTTAGATTGTCGTAGATTAAATAACTAATGTGGTGTCGTGGGATACACCCTAGTATTTCGAAACTCTTGAAGGTGCATCAATTTGATCTATACAGAGCTAAGAAACAATCATAATTGCAAAAGCCAGCATCAACCAAATACATTTTCCCTATTAAAATCACAAATTATGATAAGCAGAGTTGCATTTCGTGCATCGTTTCCAAATTTAACAAAGTTCTTAAAAAGTAGAGTACCTTCAGGAGGCCAAGGAAAATGCACGTCATTTGTAATAGCACTTGATAACACCCCCGCTCAAACGCGCTCCCTTCCCATCCAGCATAGATATATGTGAATAGACAATTGAAGTCAAATATCGCAAGCACATTTTGCGATAAATTCCCTTTACATGATCGATAACGTTGTTGATCTTCTGCGACCCATGTTAGGATCAAAGATCAATCCATGGCACCAATTACATCCTATAGGTCTAAAATTTTGTTCATTGATTAATTATATGTATTGTTTACTGATAACAAAAATACCTTGAAGTACAGGTAAAAAGTTTGGTCATTAAGCAATTTTGGCGGAGCGTTTGTGTAGTCTGGTGGATTGACAACCAGAGATGCTAAACCCATCAAAGCTTTCAAAACCTGATGCATCACACGATTCACAATTTCGGTTGAGTGCTGAAAGTATTCTCCTAATATGCGATGCCTCGACTAATGCACAACAATATGCAAGAATATTGTCACGTTCTCTTTTATCTAAAGTTTTGATTGAGAACTACTAGTCAAGAGTCCGTGTGTGGTCAATTCATCCACGAGTGCCATAAAACACGGCTTGTTCATATGTAAAGTATTATAAAATACGGTATCAACACCATTTAGAAGTTTTGACATCCAGTCATTTCTACTTAAACGAGAGGTTAATTGTCGAATGCATTGTTTGAGCCGATTTTATATATATATGAGCCACACACATTGAACATAAAAAGTCCTAACATTTCATCTTCAGAACTATCATCACCATTTCCTACTATTCTGCAAATAAGTATAGTTGAACATCACAAAATAATAAAAACTACAATATTTTAAACAAAAATATCTATCATAACAAAATAACTAATGTTGCAAGGATGACCAACAAAACATGTTAAATAAAAAAGGTCATCTACACATTAATTATAACATAATAAATATACTAACATAACATGTTAACTCCAACCCTACAAGTTAAACACCCATGCATTAAGATCATCTCCCGTACGTGAAAACACCATACGACACTCAGGATTCATAAATTGATTAGATGTTTTGATCTTCTGGCTAAAAGGGATATCTTCCATATTTTGAAATACATCCATGCAATAGGTCTATAGATGCCCCAGATTGATCTAGTATCAACATCTTCTTAGCCATGTACTGGTGAAAGTTATTCATCCCTTTCTTAAACCTTTCAGCATCATCATCAGTACCCAACAATGATCATTTACATGAAAATTGTCGACTGCCAGTAGCACTCTCCTCATTTGGATTGTGAAAGGGGTGAGGAATGTTGTGATCATGATCTGGTGGGGGGTTATGAACTGGTGCAGGGTTAGCCCCCTCATCTTTTTCACCGTTAATGACATCATCAAAAAAAGATCGGGCACTAGTCTCAGTGGTTGTACTATTCTTGAAGAGCTCAGTGCACAATTCAAAGTGTTGAAGTCCGCCTTTGATGATACATTTCTGTTCTCTATATTTCTATTAAATTTAAATTAAATGATAAGTATACACCAAAAAAAAGATTTAAAATAAATTTTTAATAAATATCTTTACCGCGTATAATCCTTCCAAAACCTCCGGAGTTCCCGTCACTATCCCCTACTCCTCATCCCATGCAAGACCAGATCCCAAATTTGTCTTGTACCCATTCAAGACCTCTCAAATTGCTTTCAAGTTTTTCCATTTATTTCTTAAATTGGACTCACTGAAATAGTTATGTCTTTTTGCTATAGAATTCAAGTTCACTGCCATTTCTTGAAGGACGTCAGGGATAAACACATGAGGTTAAAAGTAGCTTGCTTAGTTGAGCTTGATGACAAAGTAAAATAAAATGGAACTTCAAATCTTTTGTCCAACACGCTTTGTCTTTACTCATCTATAATAAGTAAAAATTATGTTAGTAAACTTCACTAAATTAGATTTTTAAGCTGGGAACCTCTGTCATTTGTTTTGGAATTTTTTTGTCCAATACTTAATATAGATACACGACGGAGTTATAGATTTTTGTCCAATACTCACAAATACAGTTTATAATTTTAGTCAACAGGAATAAATAAACCTACTTATACTAAAAATTTAGATAATTTTTATAATGTACAAAAATAAACTAGGGAATTACGAACGCCTCTACAAATCAATATATATATATATATATGCACACATCCAAAAACTAAATTTCTAATATATACCCAAAAAACATACCATATGATACATAAAATGGAGAAAAATGAAGACTGGGCTAACCTTATATCTAGTTTTTTCCAGACAAACCTCGTTGTTTGGACCCACGGACTCCGACTCAACCAAAATTGAACCTCGATCGCACTTCCGTGTGCAAGTGGCGGTATAAGGCATACCACAAAAAAGAAAGAATACCACTGACACTGTGCAAATATATACAAGTCCTTCCCAACCAACCCTACACATAGCTAATGTACATCTCAATGCAAACAATTAAAATCAAAGTTGTGAGAAAGGGTACAAAAAGTTTGACTGTAGAGATGACATATCACAAGTTAGAAGAATATTGCCACTTTCACAGATTACCACCAAGGAATATAGGAGTGTGAATGAGTTTACATTAAGAGAGATGGGAAGTATGATGAGGGTTACGAGGAGAAGTGTGAATGGAGTTTTCATTTAAATAGATCATGATGTGTGCATTTAATAAAAAAATTGGTGGTTATATTTAATGAATAAGAGTTAATTTTGGTGGTTTAAAATATTTTGTGCATATTTAATATAGGAGGGAATGACTCAATTTACGGTGGAAATAACTTTGGATGACAACTATATTGGAGAGAAAATGTTTAATATGGAAGGTGGTGGGTTATGAATTATGGAGTGAGTAGTTTAAATAAAATGATATATTATATGTGCATACACACATATAGGTAGGGACAGTTTTGTATAATTTCGAAAAATTAAGAAATCATAAATTTTTTAAAATATATACACATGCTTTCATGAAAAAAAATATATATACCTACGTTTTAATTTGTAATAATATCATATGTGTGGATATATATATATATATATGTATGTATGTGTGATAATTATATATATGTGCATGAAAAAGATATAATTATATACATACGTTTTGATATATATATATATATGAATATAATGTTATATATTCATTTAGTTTGATAACTAAAATTTTTATATAAAAGAATGAGAGAGAATAAGTGGGCGAAAGAAAAGTAGAAGAGATAATTAGTGGATGGATGAAAAAGTGATTGAAAGAGAAGTAGGAAAGAGAATGAGCATATAGATAAAAAAAAAGTAATGATGTGGATGCATGAGATTTTGTTAAAAATAGATGTGTAGGTATATAATAGGGATGGATGAGTATTTAGGTGGAGAATGAGATGTGCCAATCCAAAATCGAATGGGATAGGGGATGGTCCATCCCTATCCAAACACAACCTAAGAGATTTAGGTCTTCATTACCAAAAGTTAGATTCATGCATAAATGATTGTATGATATATTAGGGAATGAATAAAAATAAGTCAAATTGTGTAACTTGTGGTGAATATCGGTGGAAAGTACCGAATGATAATGATATTACAGGCGTTGATAATTTTTAGGATAAAAACAAGAAAATAAAATGGTAACCAAATTCTTTTGGTATTTTCGTCTAAAGCCAAGGCTACAAAGATTGTTCATGACAGACACATTCGCGTCTCACATGACATGACATGCTAAAGAGCATATAGACAATGGTGTCATACAGCAGATTCTCTAGCTTGGCAAACATTTGACTACAATCATCCGGATTTTGCCTAAGGAGCCTCGAAATGTAAGTCCGTGTTTGTCAGCTAATGGATTTAGTCCCTTCAGAAGCATGATGATTAACCACAGTACTTGGCCAGTAGTATTAATGCCTTATAACTTACCACCCGAAGAGTGTATGAAGAAGTCATATTTTATGTTGTCTACACTTATTCTGGGTCCTAATGAACCTTGGAACAATATTTATGTGTACTTAGAACCTTTAATTGTGGAGTTAAAGGAACTATGGGATGTAGGTGTAAACACGTATGATGCTTCACAAAAAAAATCAGAATGCGTGCAACATTATCGTGGACTACTAGTGACCTTCGTGGTCTAGCAAACTTGTCTGGCTGGAGTACTAAAGGAAAATATGCATGTCTTGTTTGTCTAAAATATACGAACTCGGAGTATTTGAAAAACTCTCATAAACAATGTTACATGTGTCATCGCATATTCTTGCCAAACAACCATTCTTACCGAAATGATACACATTCATTTGTTGGAAATGAGGAGTCTAGTGAGGCCCCTTATTATCCGAGAAGTTCAGATGTGTTTGATGAAGTAAAACACTTTGAGAATAAGTTTAGAAGATTAGTTGGTGATCAAGGATTGCCCTATAATTGGAAGAAATAGAGTATTTTTTTTAGTTGTCATATCGGAAAAGTAATTTATATGCCACAAAATAGATTTTATGCACATTGAGAAGAATGCGTGTGGTAAGATTTTATACACACTGTTGGGTTCTGATAAATCTAAGGACAATAAAAATTCACTTATGAACTTGAAAGATATAGGCATAAGATCAGGGCTTCATCCTTTTGTAGATGAAAAAGGTAAGGAATGGTTACCTTCATCTTGTTTCACATGTGATAAATGCGAGAAACATCAGTTTGGCAAAGCGTTGAAAAGTGTAAAGGTACACGATGGCTATGCATCTAACATGTCAAGAAATATGCAGTTAAACCCTTCATAGATTTTTATAGTAAGACCTATGATAGCCACATTCTAATGCAACAATTACTACCGCTAGCACTGGCCAACTTCTGCCAAGTTATGTCTGTTTCACCTATTATTCATTTGTGCAAGTACTTCAGATAATTGTGTTCTAAAACACTTCATCATAGTGATTTGGTTTGATTGGAAAATGATATAGCAATTATACTTAGCCATCTTAATAAAATATTTCCTCCTTCATTTTTTTATTTTACTGTACACTTGGTTACCAAGGGCAAATTAGGAGGTCATGTCTGCTGTCGTTAGATGTATCCTCCTGAAAGGTAATTTGAATTTTATTTTATTTTTTACATTTTTATTAGATAAAAATACAAAACTTATAAATGTGTGTTTTTTTATTATCTTAGGTACTTGTGCACGATGAAATCATATTTTTGCAACAAAGGCAGACCTGAAGGCTCAATTGTAGAAGGTCATCTAGTAGAAAAGTGTTTATCGTTTTGTTCGCTATACCTTAATGAGAATGTAGAAACAAGGCATAATCGAGTTGGTCAAAATGAGGACGGAGATTGCACAATTGATGAAGGTGTACAAGTATTCTCAATGGCCGGTCGCCCATTGTGGACAGGAGAACCATTTGTTCTAGATAATAAAATGTTAGAAAAAACACACAAATACGTGCTTTTCAATTGTGATAAGATCAAGTCTAAAATAGAGTAAGCACATAATTCTTATGTTATTATACATGATTCTTATATTTATGATAAAGTAGTGAACACGGGTCAATAATTAGACGTAAAAATGTCGCTCTTCAGAACATAAGATTAGACGAATGCATAGTGAAAGTTTTGCTTCGTGGTTCTTTAGCCAAGTAAGTTAATTAACTAATGGTCATTGTTTAATATGTTATTGATTTTCATTAAATAACATGTGTTTTTATTAGGTGCTTGGAGATAATAATAAATACCCCAAGGATACGAGCCAAAGTGATATTATGTGTCTTGCAAAAGGACTTTATCATGCTGGAAAAAGATATAAGGGATTTGTCATCAATGATTTTAGATTCCACACTAGGGAAGTCGAATGAAAAAGAAAGACTCAATAAAAGGTGCTGTGGTTAGTGCATCAACGACTAGTTTTGCAATTAAAAAAGATAACAGGTCAATCTCTAGCAACATAACATACTATGAGATTGTGAAAGATATAATTGAGTTATGTTATCCTCAAGAAAAAATAATTGTATTTGTTTGAGTGTGACTGGGTGACTAAAGGTAGAGGACTCAAGGAAAATAGTGATGGATTCACCTTAATGAACTTTGTAAATGTAAAGCTTTAGAATAAGCCCTTTGTTCTTGCATCTCAAGTAGAAAAAGTTTTCTATGTGCAGGATCCTTCTGACAAAAATTAGCATGTTGTCATAAAAACTAAAGCAAGAGAGAAATTTGAGGATTGAAACAACTTGATAACATGTGATGTTGACACTACATTGCAAAGTACACCATGTAATGAATCGTTAATCGATGAGATTGAGGACATCTCTTGGGTTCGTGAAGGGATGCCTTCCACTCCATCAGAATAGATGAAATACGGCATCACCCGATTGTTAAATGAACCACTAATTCTTGCTTTTACATTTTAATAAGTTTGATATATTTTCAAAATTAATTCTACTTATATCTATATTTTAGCGTGTTATTATTATTTTTAATTCAATTGTGATTGCAGAAAAATGATAAAAGGGAAAGCTATTAATGTAAAAGATCTTCAAGCAATAGCTAGAGAACTAAGGAGTGCTCATGTGAATAGTGGCCAAAGGATGGTGCCATTGCCTATAAATAAGGTTGTCAATGAGGAACAAGACCATCGCCGATGTATTGTAAATCACTTTTTATACTTATTTGCCATTAGACTTCTATGTTTCACCATGAAGCTTAGTATTAACATATAATGATTTGCTGGAATGGGGTCAACTACATTTTTTATTATATTTCTGGAATGAATCTTTATTAACATTATTATGTGGTCTAACTTCTGTATGAATCTATATGCATGGTATTATTTAATTTCATGGTGCGTTGTGAGTTGCATAAATAAGTTTCATTCTTTATCCAAAAGTTTGTTAGTTTTTGTCTTTTAGCTTGTAGGTGTCAATCATCTTGTTTATTGTATATAAATTGAAAATAAATTTTATACACTTAATTAAGTATATAAGATTAATAAATTCTTTCTCAAATTTTTTTTAATGTTAAAGACAATATTGTATCAATGACGCGTGGGCAATAATTACTGTGGATCCTTATTCCCAAAGAAATATTGACAAGGCTATTAATGAGGAACATGTCGATCCTCCAGATATAGTAGTATACTTCGCATTTTCATTCTTTTGCTATTACTTACTATTGTAAATCTAGAAGATTTGATGTGGACATTACTTATGAACCAAGTAACCTGATATGCTTTAGGGTTTTGATATTATATATATATATATATATGTGTATATATATCCCCGTACTTAGTATTGTAACACACATGTACATACACACAAAAATATAGTGGAAAACTCCTGGCTTGGTACGCCCCCAAATGTAGTCATTCACGATGAACTGTGTATACAAATCGGTGTTCTTGCTTCGCGTTCTTTATTTCATAATACATTATTAGCACGAGTCTTTTTCTGCAATTTATCGCACGAGTGCTCCTAAATCTTCGATTTTCACAAGGAACAATACCTATTCTATTTTATTTCATTAAAGAAATTTCGTTGATTAACTCAACTTCATATCTTATTTTATGTACTATAAATATTATATCCCAAATTGAGAGTTTGATTTGTTTTACTTGCTGAGTACAATTTTTAATTCCTTGTTATGAGAGTTGATTTGCAAAGTATACGATTTAATTAACGCAATAAAACGTAGGATCCAATTTTAAGATTATTCAGATATACCTTCGGCGTCGATCTCCATGGCACGGTGGAATTCGCCGGTTGTAAAATTCTAAGCGACCTGCAGTCGTCGAAGCCGCTAGCAGCGGTGCGGCCGAGCGACAGCAGATAACACGGTAAAGGCAGTGTGTCTGGCGGCACAATCGCCACACCTTACCATGTCGACAATCTTCGTTTCGGAGTAGGGCCTTCCGGTGGGCGTTAATGGAGGAGGGCCTTCTGGCGGCGCTGTCTGATCCTGTTCGGACCCACAGTCCAATCTGAGCACTATTAGACGGCGGCCGATGCCGACCGCTATTGATAGGCGAACTGTAGACGATCTGGCCGGGTGCTGGTGTGTGCGACGGCGACCTTTAACAGCCGGCGTTCATGGTGTTCTTCATTTACTAAGCCCTAAAATTTCATTACTTCCTAAGCCCTACCGTTCTTTTTTTCTTTTTTGGGCTGTCAATTAATTCCCTAGGCCGCTTTTCATGAGAAAGGAAAAGAATTTTTTTGGTGTTCAATTAAATTAATCTGGGCCAGCTTTGTTAATGAAATAAAATAGGAACTTTGGGCCCTTTAATTAACTCAAATTTTAATAAAGTATGAGAACTTATATAATTATTCATGAGCATCAAATATAAATCGTCTATTGGAATTTATTAACACATTTCGTGTTGAGCTTTCTTTTGGACTCGATACCTGTATGGTTGCTCCACCCACTTGAGACGTGTCCAAGCCTGCCCAATGCTAGCCAAATCCATCAACAAATATTTAGGAACCCTTATCGTAGGGTTCCACTCTGGTAAAAGGCTTAATTCTTTCTTTTATATCTTCAGCAATTAGCACTGTTTGCACTCTTTACTTTGCCACAACATATGCTCATGAATTATTTGCTGTAGAAATTAGGATTTATATGAAAATCCTTGTGTGCCTATTTTATCTTTGCTGCTAATTTAATTCACTCAAACAATGCTCAAAATTTTTATATACAAGTTTTCCTGAAGTAAACATGAGCATTGACTAAAATTTGAACTTGAATAGTTGCTCCTACTTGTATAGTTGTTTATGTGAATTAAATTTATTTTATTGGTTATAGTCCGCATATATTGTCTGGGTAGGCGGCACCCAGTATTTGTCGGACCGTAAATTATGTTTGGGTAGATGGCACCCAATATTTGCTCCCTATGTGATTGAGCATGTAAATTAAATCCTCTTTCTCATTTGTTAATAAAAATTCAAATCGTATGTCTTATCATGTCCATTTAAAACGTAGTGAAAATGCTTGGTATTACTAAGAGAGAAATTACTGAGCTTGCTCTCGATGGTAATAACTACGTGACATGGGTTATAGATGTTGAGATTCATCTAGCCTCATCCCAATTAAGCGAAATCATTGCCCATGGTCCCATATCCACTGATGCCCAGAAGGCAAAATCGTTGATTTATCTCAGGTACCACCTAAATCGGGACTTGAAATATGAGTGCCTTACTGAGATGGACACTAGCATTTTATGGACATCCCGGAAGGATTGTTTCTATCAACAAAATGATATAATCCCTCGGGAATAATACGATTGGTTGAATCCCTGTTTTCAAGATTTAAATCTATAAATGGAGTGCAGTTCTACCTTGTATCGTATTGTATCTTAGTTAAAATTATGCCAGCAGCAAATTACTGAGACCGAGTTGATACAGAAAATCTTATCAACTTTTCATGCTAGTAACCTTGTACTCCAGCAGCAGTACAGCTCTCACTCATAGCTAATTTCTGCACTTTTAGTAGCAGAAAAATACAACCAACTCCTGATGAGAAATCACAATGCTAGACTGGTTGGCTCACAAGCATTGCCAGAAGCACATGTTGTAGCTCAAGGAAGCCTGGGTGGGCGTACGCGGAGAAGGAAAGAAATCCGTAAATCCAAGCACTTGATTGAGGCTTATCAAAATAAACAAAAGGACAACAAGAGCCCCTTCAGGGTGAATCTCACCATGTCAGTCTGCCTGAAGTAGATTTTGACATAAACAACGATGATCTTTTGAGCTTAGAGCTTGAAGATTTTGGAGACAAAGAGTGATTTACATAATTGGATATTATTAGTATCTTGACTTGAGCTTTGAGATTCGCCTTGCTTCATTTGGGAAAAATGTAATGAAATTTTGACCCCATCTTTGCCCAGAAGGCAGATGCACTAATTCAATTCTCTGATACCATCTCAATAAGATATCAATTGTTTATGGAAAATCCCTGAAGGATTATATTCATCGTCATTTATAAAAATCCCTGAAGGATTATATTCATCGTCATTTATAAAATCTCTGAAGGATTATATTCATCGTTGTTTATAAAAATTCCTGAAGGATTACATTCATCGTCATTTATAAAAATCCCTAAAGGATTATATTCATCGATAAAATTTGAATAAAATTGATAGTAGAAAATATCGATAGATGAACATTATGGCTGATGCCAAATAATTGTTGAGATGGTCGAGATCGAGTATTACCTAAGCAAAACTCAGCATACCAGTTTGCCTGAAGCAAACATGAACATTGTCAGTGATATGACATTAAAGACTATGTGTGGTCATGATACATAGTGTCATTATTTTGTGATTTTTATGCATGTTATGACTATATGCTTTGTCATAATTAATATTTGCAAAAAATTACAACTCAATTACCAGATGTCTTTAACAACTCTAATAGATTTACTGAATCACATATTTATATAGAATATTTCTGGTTAAAATTGATGTCCCTGAAGAACAAAATATTACGTACTAATGAATCTAAAGCACGTCTGAAGCGTTGAAGACATCACTAACAAAATCCAACCTCCTGAAAAGTTGTAGATCTGGTCTTAAAATCCAATTTAGATTCATACATCTTATAGCATGAGCAGTTAGTCCATCTAAAATAATAATGTGATATTTTGGATTTTGTCTAAGTTCATTGGCTATAACACGTCAAACCCTTTCGTAAATATATTTATAAGGCATGTACAAAGGGTGAACTTAGAGTATGACTGAATTGTACTAAAGTTGGAATTAAATCTCTCATTTTTAGAATGATTTCATTGAGATTTTTGTGGACTAATTATCCTAGTATGGGGGACCATTTTGGTAGTTAATGGCCATAATTAATGCTTTCACACGGTGGACTTATGTATGATCGTTATCCACCTACAATCACGCTTTTGTCAAGCCTATTACAAAACTATTGAGCTTAGTTCTCATTTCTCAAATTATCAAATTAAATCCATTCGAATGGATAATGCCAGTGAGCTCACATTGACTGCATTCAATGTTTATTATATGGCATTGGAAAATTAAAGTGAAGTATTAAGTCCCTTATGTCCACACCATAATGGTCTAGTTGAGTCTCTAATTTTATGCATCAAACTAATCGCTAGACCGTTATTGCAAAAATTTCAACTTAGCTACATGTTAGAGGCATGAAATTTACATTTAACTACTTGAATTCAAATCCGACCCACTGCATATCATTCGTACCCCCCTCTACAACTAGTGCACAAAAAATGATACATCATTTTCCATCTGCGAACATTCTATTGTGCAGTACGCGTACCACCATAACACGTTAACAGCCCTGTTGGCTGACTGCATAATTGATGAAGAGTATATTCTCTATATTAGAAGGAGATTAGAATTAAAAAATTAAATGTTTCCTTGAATGAAACAAATCGAGATATTTTCCTTGAAGGAAAAGGACCAAGAAATTTCCCTGAAGGAAAAAGGTCCTCGATATTTAGACGCATGCACTAGTTAGACTGAACTTGAAGTTTAAAATGATAAGTAACTTGCAATGTATAGCAAGTAATCTGCCAGATGTGTTTACTGACCACAAAGGTGAAGAGGTCCCAATAAAAATGAGTATACATGCCCCACATGCCAGAAGCGTGAAGGACCTATAAAAGAAACATACACACCTCAAACAAAACCTAGCAAAACTGGTCAGTCAAACTTGAAATTTCCAGAAGAGATACGTCCAGAAGACTTAAGATCTCCAGAAGAGATTCGTCCTGAAGACGAAAAATCCTAGTAACAAAGCACGTGCACAAAATGATCTAATACTAGGATTGCGGAACGACCAGATCAAATACATAAGGGAAATAATGTGGATCTGGTTAACATGAGATCAATAAATAAATACCGGAGAAATAATATAAATTTATTATCGACAACGTATCTGTGTCCACAATTGCTCTTTCTAAAATTTGGATCCAGTACTTAAATTGAGTGCCCGAAGCACTTTGATTTTGGTGCAATAAGGAAGAAGCAAAAATGTGGCAGAGCTAAACTCGCTAAAAATAAGGTTTGGTTCTATTGTACGTACACTCGAAGAGTTATCCCTGTAGGATAATGAGTGTTTACATGAAAACCAAAATAAGGTGGTGAGTGAGATTAATAGCTTTAGGATTTTCGCATAAACCCATGGTTTTCACAGAGACCCATGATTGTTCTCTTGGTATGAACAAACAAAGTTCTGCTAATCACTGTAAGCTAAAATAAAATGCACTTAATGGACCTTGTAAACCGCATATTTTATATGGTTATTACATGCTAATATTTATATCCCTGATGGATTTAAGATTTCCCAGAAGAGGAATAATGAAAACCGCAGTATGTATAGTACAAAACAGCGAAGGTCATTACATGATCTAAAAATAGTCGGATCAAATATGGTATGATCGACTTAGTGAATTCCTCCCGCAGAAGGAATATACAAACAATGAAGTTTTTCCTTGCGTATTTATAAAGAAATTGCAAAGTGGTTCTTGCATCATCCCCGTCTATGTTGATGGCCTAAACATAATCGGAAAATGCGAAGAGATTGAAGAAGCTAGTTCAATCTTGAAAGTTGAATTCAAAATGAAAATCTTGGATAAAACCAAGTATAGTCTCGACTTGCTGATTCGAGAATTTCCCTGAAGGAAAAATGAATTCAAGTATTTCACTGAAGGAAAATTAATTCGAGCATTTCCCTGAAGGAAAATTAAATTTAAGTATTTTCTAAAAGGAAAATTATTCAAACAATTCCCTGAAGGAAAAATGAATATGATATCTCCCTGAAGGACGAATGAATTTTATACACTACTCAACCTACTTGAAAAGGTTATTTGAGAGATCCTACATGGATAAATCTTATCCACTTTGTATACCTATGGTAGTTTGATCCCTTGAAGTGGATAAGAACCCATTTAGGCCCAATGAAGGTACAGTGGATGTTCTAGGATTGAAAGTTCCTTATCTAAGCGCTATTTGGTGCATACTTTATCTCGCAAACTACACCAGTCCAGACATCGTATTTGCGGTAAATTTTCTTGCTAGATATAACGCTTCTCCCAGAAGGAGACATTGGAATGTTGTTAAACACATTCTATGACTGTTTATATTTTTCTTTGTGATGATATTGTGATCTCATGGAGATCCATTAAACAATACATTCACCACTGTAATCGATGAAGACAACACAATTTGTGTTGCACAAATGAACAACGGGTACGTTAAGAGGAACTTAACGAAACATATTTTCCAAAAAAATTCTTCGCATTTGAACTCCAGAAGAGTGACGAAATCACCATACAATAGGTGTGATCTAGTGACAATCCAACATATCTGTTCACTAAGTCCCTACCTACCTCTACTTTTGAATAATATGATTATGGTATTTGGATGTGAAGACTTGGAAAGTTGTTGTCTTCAGGGAAAGTAACAACATCGAATAATCCTGAATCGAACTGAATAGTAAAAATCAAATTAACCGAAAAGTCCTTAGCCAGTAACCAAAACCGAATCGAATAGCACTAAAACCAAATTTCAAACGGTTATTAACCGAATTATAATATGTGCTACTTTTTGGATTTTTTTAGACATTTTAGGCCCAAATAATAAAAAAAAATCTGATAAAAGTCCATAAAACAACAGTAACTATTCATAAATCATTTACAAAAGTATATTAACATCCTAATAAACTAAAAGTTCATAAAAAATTAAAAATAACATCAAAAAATTAATCAAATACTAAAATAACATAATAGTCCAATGTCCATAAACCAAAATAGATTAATATATAATTGATAGATTGACTTCATAATATTTATTTTAATTATTAAATATATTATTATAATAATTATTAATTAAATTCGATTTTTGGTTATTTTCATATAAAAACTGAAACCGAACCGAATTTTAAATTTCGGTTCGGTTCGGTCTTAATTTAGTTTTAATCGATTAGTGCTCACCCCTAATTGTAGCAATGACTAAAGGTTATGAAAATACAAATCATGTCCGAAGAAAGGGACAAGCCACTTTATGCACTGACCAACATAGGGGTCAAAATGTTGATGATGAAGTTTGTGAGCCACATGTTGGTGATACTCAAGGTATGATAGAGTCTATAAATGAATTGAGATGATATTAACTTTATGAGTTAGATCAACATTAGATATAAATCTATTTAGTTTATCCATATTAATGTTTGTTAATATCGCATCCTAAAGAAATTTGTAAGAATTACGAAGGCAAAAAGAAGTAAAAGGATTGCGAATCATAATCAAAGAATAGAGCAATCAATTTTTTATGCTGACCAATGGGTGGGTGGAAATACTAACGAGTCAACTACTGAACAACATGGTGAACCCCAAGGTACGCGAAAAAATTTAGTTATACGTTATTACTAATTAAAAATTTACGTTTATGTTCATGATAAGGACTTTATATTGAATACCTAACTTTTTTTTAGATGAAGTTTTTGAAAAACCTAAAGCTAGAGGTTATACTTATGTGCCTTACCTTTGGGGTATAACTTCTCAGCACTCAAACATTAAAACTCTAACAATAGAACTCAACAAGTATGAAAAGCCTATAGGTCCTAACAAAAGCAATTATGTTGAATTCTTGGGGTTCATAGTTAGAAATGGAAACTTAGCTCCACTAAAGTTTCAAGATTGGAATAAGGTACCTCCAAGTTTAAAAAATGATATGTTGGACAAGGTGAAGTTAATAATTTTTAATATCAAATATTATTTTTATTGTTAGTTGTTGCACCATCCTACATTGTTTAATGCATTTTTGTAGGGGACCTTCGTTGTTCCTATTGGATATGAGAAATCTATTTTACAAACTTTGGGTAAAAGTTGGAGGGCTTTCAAATGCAGAATCAAAACAAAGTTATTTGATACAAATTTAACTATGGAACAAAACTTGTGGAAGAGGTCTGATACAAATGATGAGAGAGTGAAAGAAGATCAATAGAAATCCCTCGTAGAATATTGCTGCAGTAAAGAGTCAAAGGTAATCTAGTATTTCATATTTTATTACACATTATATTAATGGTTTATTCTCACTCTTTGGTTTTATTATACTTTATAGAAAATGAGCAAAAAATAAAGAAAACAGAGCATTGAAGAAAATGCAACATATTACTGGAAAAAGAAGCTTTACTCAAGCCTATGAAATGGCTAAGGTAATACTGTTGGTCCCGGTACAAGACTGAGGAATACGTGTATGGGGGGGGGAATACACGTATACCAATTTTTCAGACTTAAGAATTGACTGAGTCCCCTTTACTCAGAGTGGTAAAGAACTAGGAGCTGATAACACACCAACTGACTACACTTGGTGCGGGTCAGTTGGCTAACTATCAGTTCAAGTTCAGTGCGGAAATGTTTGAGCCCTGATAGTTTAAAGTCTTGTTTAGTTTGCTTTCTGAAAACTTGTTTTACTCAATTCTGAATGGTGTTTAGTAAGGGCAGTGCTCTTTTTAGAGGATCAGGCTGATTGATTCAAGCCTGATAAACTGAATGCAATGAATGAATATGTAATATAGCAAGTATGCACAATATCAAAGCAGTAAGAACACAGGGAGTTTAACGTGGTTCAGAGACTCAAGCTCCTTGATTAGGCGTGAAATTGTCATGATTCGTCGCTCGAAATGCCCTTGTTTTGATGGATTCATATAAGTATTTAGAGTTATTTGAGCATTATTTTCACAAACTAACAAATTTGTTTCTTTGATGCTTATAGATGGATAGAGGGCAAAAAGAGGAGTTCGTAGGACTTTGAATCGACTCAAACGGATACCCGGATGAGAAGATATGGAAGAAATACGAGAAGTATTAGTTCGAGCGAGCAAAAGTGTCATTGAAGTACTCAAGATGAAGGTGCTCGAGTAAACACTACCCAGGCACTCGAGTAGTGCACTCGAGCCAGCTTCGGTCGAGTAGACATTACTCGGGCACTCGAGTAGTGCACTCGAGCAGAAGCCGGTCGAGTAGCCAGTACTTGGGCACTCGAGTAGACTACTCGAGCAGAAGTCGGTCGAGTAGAACTACTCGAGCTAAGGAGCTCGAGTACTTTTGACGTTCTGTATAATTGTAACACTCGAGCTTGCATTGCTCGAGTACTTGTTACTCGAGCTCTACTCGAGCTCGATGGAATTTTGGTCCATGAGATCCTGTTTCGACCCGTTGCCTATATATACCTCTTTCAAACACGTTTTGAAGGATCCCGAACTCACCACATCACATTTATACATAATTTTTAGAGAGAGAAGGAAGAGAAGAGACGAGCAAGTTTTAGTTTTACGTTTTTGAGGTTTTTCTTACGAATTCACATTACGATTTCACGATTTAGTTTCGTTTCTTAATATCTTTTGTTCTTGAATACGTTGAGACCTCGTTTTGCTAATTAATTTTAGTATTCTTTTATATCTTAAAACCCTAGTTTATGTACGATCTTTTCTTGATTTAATTACCATGCTCATGTTCGTCACTTGTCTAATTGTTATTGTTTACGTTAAATCTATGTCTAGCAAAAACCCTTGCATGCTTAGGGTAGGATGAACTCGTAGAAGTAGGATGTGGGTACGCAATTAGGATAACTTGTGACGTTAGGTTTTAATTCTCTTGGTTAATGAATTCTTAAAATTAATCTAGACTTCGCTCTTGAATTTCGTTCGAAAGGTGTTAGAGAGAGGACGACCGCATCACTATTTAACAACGAGTAGACTTAACGAGAGGGTTTAGGAAAGGTTAATTCATCTACCGGTTTAGCGAAGGAGGACGACCGCATCACCTTAGTTAAATTAGGGTCTCATTAATTAAGCACAATCTATTAACTTGTTAGTAGATTCGTGAAGTCGAGTGTTAGGGTAAAGTATTAGGGTTTAGAATCTTGAGCTTTCACCTTACATTCTTAGACTTAGGTTAATTCTTGTGTGTCACCGTTGTTTTGATTAAGTACCTGCTCCGTTAGTATACGTAGGAATTCCTATCTTAAGCATCACCATCTCATATTTGAAAACACACCTCTTGATATTTCGTTTAATTTTCCTTTTGCATTTGTAGAATAATTTTATTTTAGTTTAATTACTCTTTCCAAGAAAATTCCAAAAACAATACACTCATATTAACTACGACGCATAGATCTTCAGGGATCTATTCGCATATACACTGTCCCTTGGGTTCGATATACTTGGTCGTTATACTTGCTAATACTACAGTGAACCCGTTTGCTTGCGGGTGAGCGACTAGTAGAAGTTAGTAAAATCACTTCAAGTCAATGGCGCCGTTGCCGGGGATGGCGTTATATGCTCTTTGAATAGGACTTGTCGATAGCTTAGTAGTTAGTAGTGAGTGCTTATTTTCTGTTTTTATTTTTTATTGTTATTTTTATTTATTCGGCAGTTGCGTTTTGACCCTTCTGCTAGTGTGTCAGGTTTATGAAAACACGCTCACAAGGCAATACGAGCGAAGAGAGAATACCGTTGGACCCTGAGATAATAGCTAGAAGGAACCGAGCTTTCTTGAGAAGGATGAACACTGGCGACTTAGGGAAGGAACCAATGGATATGAATAATGAGTTGGACGATGCTGCCAACGATTTTAATCAGGCAGTAGACCGGGTTGATGGCTCTGGAGGGAGTGGTGGTCAGAATCAAGACCAGTTTGTGGATAGTCCGAGCCAGAACCCGGGTGCACAAAATGTAAACAATCCAGCTCAGAATCTTGTCCAAAATCCTCTCAACAACCCTGCTTACCCACAAAACCCAAATAACCCTTTCAACAACCCAGTATACCAACATTACCCATACCCACCATACCCTTATCCACCATACCCATATCATCCACCACCTATGTACCAACCACCTCCAGTTCATCAAGTACCAGCACCACCTATTGCTCCTCAGCCTGTGCCCCAGAACGCAAATCACAATATGGCTATTCGGGGCAGGTTCGCGGCACAACCGCAGAGGTATTACGATGGAGTGGCTTTACCACCAGTTGAGGCGAACAACTTCTCGATATCCCCGGGAATTTTAAAGTTGCTTACCGAGAATCAGTTCAAGGGGGTGATCGGGAAGGAGAATCCTCATACACACTTGAGGAGCTTTCTAATGATAGCCTCCACATTCAATTATAATGGCATGTCTGAAGATGCCAAGAGGCTTAGGCTGTTCTCATTCTCATTGACGGGAATAGCCAAGGAGTGGTATGATAATACGCTCCTGCAGGGAGGTATTACCACTTGGGCCGAGCTCGAGCGTCTGTTCCTCAAGCGATTCTACCCTCCATCTAGGACGATCAAGGCTAGAATTGAGATCTCGTCCTTTCGCCAGAAGTCTGGAGAGGATTTACGCCAAGCGTGGGAGAGATACTCAAACATGCTGATAGAGTGCCCGCAGCACGGGTACAATGAGGGGGATATTATGGCATTCTTCTACAGTGGTGCCAACAAGGCGGGACAAGACCATTTAGACGCCTGTGCGGGCGGAGCATTCCTGAATCAAGGCATAGAGAGGTGTAGAGAGATCGTGGACAACATTGTCACGAATGCCGGGGCTTGGAATGGAGATCCAGATTTTCAGAGAGTTCATCAGGTTGAAGAGGGTGAAGGAACGAGAAGGCTATTGATGGCCATGATGGAGAAGATCAACAACCTCGAGTTGGGGAAGAGTTTGGTTGGAGAGCATGTAGTAGAGAATGAGAGAGTAGACCAACCAAGTGGACAACAAGAGGTAGCCAATTACATGGGAGGTCCATATTACAATCAGAATGGCTACCAAGGTGGAAATCAGTATGGAAGGCCTTCTTATGGTCAGCCATTTGCACCTCCAGGGCCACAGCCGCCTCAAAATCAATGGAAGAACACACAAGGAGTTCAAGGAGGCCATCAGCCTCCTCAAAACACATGGAGGAAAAATGAGAACTTTTCTTATGCTAACCCAAAAGCTGGTATTACTGTTCCTGCAGGTGTTGATCCAGGTTCAAAGCCTCCCGGTGGAGAAGGCGGTGCATCAACCGAGGAGATGTTGAGAGCTATTCTTCAGAAGGTGGAGGAAGGAAGTAAGAGGTTGTCATCCTTGGAGTACGATGTGAAGGAGTTGCATAAAAAGGGTGATCAACGTGATCAAGACCTCCAGAAGATGAACGTTGAGTGGACTAGAACTCAACAAGAGAACAATCGAAGGTTCACTTCTATAGAGTTCCAGATGAGCCAGATTGCAAAGATGGTGAATAGAGAGTCGGGAAAATATCCTTCCATGCCGGAGGGGAACCCGAAAGAGCATTGTAAGGCGATCCAGCTTAGAAGTGGAACCAACTATGAAGGGCCTCAGATGCCTGCTGATTCTGAGACGCCTCAAGCTGAGTTGGGAGAAAGAGAACACAAGAAAGATAGAGGTGTCACTGTTGAGAAGGGGGTTGAAAGTGAAGGGATTGAGAAGCATAAAGATATGGATGAGTCCCAGAAGGGGAAAGACTTTGAGGAGATAGAGAGGGTTCCAAAGTGGAAAAAGGCAAAGGAAGCAAGGGATAAAGTGAAAGAAACAGAAAGAGATGAATGGGGGTACCCAAATCTGTGATACCAGTCCCGTATCCACAGCGCTTCATGAAAAAAAAGCTTGATGAAAAATTTGCAAAATTTCTTGATGTTTTTAAACAACTTCACATTAACATTCCTTTTTATGATGCTTTGGAACAGATGCCGCATTATGCAAAGTTTCTGAAGGACTTGATCGCGAAAAGACGGCGAGTGGATGAGCCGAAGTTGGTGCAGCTGAACCACGAGGTTAGTGCATTAGTGCACAAGGCGCTCCCTCCAAAGCTGAAGGATCCCGGGAGCTTCACCATTCTTTGTGATATCGGGAACGGGATCAAGAAAGGAGCGCTATGTGATTTAGGGGCGAGCATCAATCTCATGCCCTTGTCGCTTTTCAAGAAGTTGGAAGGTGGAGAACTTCAACCCACAATGATGACGCTTCAACTTGCCGATCGGTCTATTACTAGACCTCAAGGTGTGGTTGAAGACGTCCTAGTGAGAGTTGGAGATCACATTTTTCCAGCCGACTTTGTAGTGCTAGAGATGGAGGAAGATGAGCACGTGCCCCTGATATTAGGAAGACCGTTCTTAGTTACGGCGGGGATGGTGCTAGACGTGGCAAATGGAAAGATTATGTTGAAGGTTGATGATCAAGAAGTGAAGATCTCCCTATATGAAGCCATGAAGCACCCGAAGGAGGATGAGAGCTTGTATTGCATGGATGCAATTGATCCTCGTGTTGAAGACACACCTCCTATCCCTAATCCTTCTGATATTCATGATTTTGTTAGTCATTCACTTGATTATTTAACCCATGAGCATTATGATCTTGATTATTTTGATAGGGATAAAGTGAAGAAGTTGAAGGATGAAGAGGTGAAGAAAGTGGACGTGGTCCAGTTAGAGGGAAAAGGAGGAGTTAAGAAGAAAAAGTTCAAACTCAAGAAATTGTTTAGTAAGACTCCTCCAGATAAAGGTGAGAAGGAGTTGAGACCTATACCACTTGAGGTGGGGAAGGAAGCAAAAGGGCTCATGATGGTGGGGCATCAAGGAAATGAGTTCAAATACCACTCTTATGAGAGTGAGGGAGGGAAATTTGAGTATGATGTCCCATAAGCTCCTTTGAGCTTGGTCCGGCATGAGGACCTTAAAAATAGCGCTGAATGAGAGGCAACCCATTTTTTTTTTTATTATTTATTTGCTTTGAGTTTTTTTAGTTATTAGGGAGTTATTTTGAGTCGTATGTTTAACCTCGTATTTGGGTGAGTTGCTTGTAGGCTTGTTTCTAAAGGAGTAAAGGTATCATGGAGTTATTTAGATTGAAGGGACCAACTCAAGCAAGGGAGTGTGCAAAGCTAGTGAGAGAAACGGAATTATTTGGTTGAGGTAACCCACAACCCCAAACTTAGACCTCTAGCAAGGTCGAAGTTTGGGGGGTGGAGTTTTTTTTATATGTTTCTTGTTACATTGCACATGCATGCACGCCCTTATCTTTGAGTTGAGTTTGATTGATTATTGGTTTGTTGAGATACTCCTTGGGGTGATTTTGATTTGACTCGCTATTGCATATTTCATGCCTATCAATCATCTTATGCTTGTTGATTGCTATCTTTGAGTATGATTTGATGAGTAGAGTGAGTTGTAAGGGTGAGTTAGAAATTCTTTTGTGTGAGTGTTTTAGTTTGAGCTGATTTGAGAAAGAACTTGTATGCTTGTGAATTTTTCTTTTGAGTACTTGTGTGATGAGAGTGAGAATGTACTAGGACTAGCATGGATGTGAAAGCCGTGAGCTTTTGAGCCTTATGAGATTTTGATGCATTAATTAATCTCTTCGTTTGTGAGTGGATCGTCACCTTAGAGGATGCTAGAACTTGTGTGTGCTCTTGCTTCTTGATTGTGTCTAGTTTGATATGCCGAATAGGATCTTAGGCCATCTTTGATTTTATTGAGTCACTTAGCCAAAATTTTCCTTACCAATGACATTGAATCCCTTGTTAACCCCTTTGAGCCTAAAGCCTATTTTATTTGCTAGCACATATGAACACTATTCCAATTCCTAAGCCTTTTTGTCCCAATTTGAGTGGAGAATAGGAAAAGTGTGAATGTGAAGGGAGTAAATTGAGTTGAAAAAGAGAAAGGTTGTTTGTTGAGTGAATATGAGAAGAAGGAGTGATGAAGTTATGAGATGTGGGAAAAGAAAAAAAATTGAGAATGAGCAAAAGAAAAAAAAAATGAGCTCATGTGTTTGTGCGAAAAAAGAAAAAAAAATGAAGTGATTGAAAAAAAAAAAATTGAAAAGAGTGAGAAAGAAATTTTTTTGAAGTATTGAGAGTATGGAATTGAAAGGGTGTTGATTGAACATGTTTGAAGTATTCTGTTCCTAATCTCGAAGTGCCAAAGTTTGATTTTCTATTCTCCATTCACGTTAGTCACTTTACCCATATTGTTATCCCACCTGTCCAAAGAGCCTACATTACAACCTTGAGAAAAGTCCTTTTTGATTCGGCATTGATTTCTAGAGTACGGTCGAAGTTAAGAGCACTTACAAGCCTATGGCTGCCAATTTGTGTGATTGATTGAGTGAGTTCCTTGATCATTGTTATACACTTGAGAGGGAGTGAAACACATCGTTGAGTGCACATCCATGTTTGATTTTGGTGTTTCTTGCTGTTGTTGCATGAATATGATGAAGGAAGGTGAGTGAGTATACTTGTGATTCATCTTTGAAGCTCGAATTTATGTACTTGCATGATTGGATTCCTTGACTCATTCCTAACAATTTCACTTGACTTATTATTTTGTTGCTTGAGGACAAGCAACATGGTAAGTTTGGGGGGGTTGATTAGGCGTGAAACTGTCATGATTCGTCGCTCGAAATGCCCTTGTTTTGATGGATTCATATAAGTATTTAGAGTCATTTGAGCATTATTTTCACAAACTAACAAATTTGTTTCTTTGATGCTTATAGATGGATAGAGGGCAAAAAGAGGAGTTCGTAGGACTTCGAATCGACTCAAACGGATACCCGGATGAGAAGATATGGAAGAAATACGAGAAGTATTAGTTCGAGCGAGCAAAAGTGTCATTGAAGTACTCAAGATGAAGGTGCTCGAGTAAACACTACTCAAGTACTCGAGTAGCGCACTAGAGCAGGGTTAGGTCGAGTAGACATTACTCGGGCACTCGAGTAGTGCACTCGAGCAGAAGCCGGTCAAGTAGAACTACTCGAGCTAAGGAGCTCGAGCATTTTTGACGTTCTGTATAATTGTAACACTCGAGCTTGCATTGCTCGAGTACTTGTTACTCGAGCTCTACTCGAGCTCGACGGAATTTTGGCCCATGAGATCCCGTTTCGACCCGTTGCCTATATATACCTCTTCCAAACACGTTTTGAAGGATCCCCGAACGCACCACATCACTTTTATATAGAATTTTTAGAAAGAGAAGGAAGAGAAGAGACGAGCAAGTTTTAGTTTTACTTTTTTGAGGTTTTTCTTACGAATTCACGTTACGATTTCACGTTTTAGTTTTGTTTCTTATTATCTTTTGTTCTTGAATACGTTGAAACCTCGTTTTGCTAATTAATTTCAGTTTATTCTTTTAAATCTTAAAACCCTAGTTTATGTACGATCTTTTCTTTGATTTAATTACCATGTCCATGTTCGTCACTTGTCTAATTATTATTGTTTACGTTAAATCTATGTCTAGCTAAAACCCTTGCATGCTTAGGGTAGGATGAACTCGTAGAAGTAGGTTGTGGGTACGTAATTAGGGTAACTCGTGACGTTAGGTTTTAATTCTCTTGGTTAATGAATTCTTAAAATTAATCTAGACTTCGCTCTTGAATTTCATTAGAAAGGTGTTAGAGAGAGGACGACCGTATCACTCTTTAACAACGAGTAGACTTAACGAGAGGGTTTAGGAAAGGTTAATTCATCTACCGGTTTAGCGAAGGAGGACGACTGCATCACCTTAGTTAAATTAGGGTCTCATTAATTAAGCACAATCTATTAACTTGTTAGTAGATTCGTGAAGTCGAGTGTTAGGGTAAAGTATTAGGGTTTAGAATCTTGAGCTTTCACCTTGCATTCTTAGACTTAGGTTAATTCTTGTGTGTTACAGTTATTTTGATTATGTACCTGCTCCGTTAGTATACGTAGGGATTCCTATCTTGAGCATCACCATCTCATATTTGAAAACACACCTTTTGATATTTCGTTTAATTTTCCTTTTGCATGCGTAGAATAATTTTATTTTAGTTTAATTACTCTTTCCAAAAAATTCCAAAAACAGTACACTCATATTAACTACGACGCGTAGATCTTCAGGGATCTATTCGCATATACACTGTCCCTTGGGTTCGATATACTTGGTCGTTATACTTGCTAATACTACAGTGAACCCGTTCGCTTGCGGGTGAGCGACTAGTAGAAGTTAGTATATTCGCTTCAAGTCACTCCTACGTCCACGGCCTGATTTAACAGGAAATCCACTCAAGGGATTCTTGTTTTTAACGTGCCAAGGTGCACCAAGACCAGCTAACCTCACTGATCTATACAAACTTCCTTACTAACACACTAACTGACTTACTCCCAACAAGCCTAACTTAGGGTTTTGGTTTCAGTTTGGATTCCAACTAGATTGAGATTATCCTTACAAGGCAGGGCAATGCTAAGGATTGGATAATCTCTCTAAGCTTAAGATAATGCTAGTTCGCTCTTGGAATACAGAATAACTCTCAGTAACTAAGAAACACTTGGGAAATTTAGATGGTTTCGAGTGCTTCTTCTAAGCTGAATGCTTTGAGTGCTTGAGAGCTTGAGTAATTTCTGGCTTGGAAATTTCCCTTCACCTTGAATGGGTTCAAGGTCTTCTGTATTTATAGATGATTTGAAAAACTATCCGTTGGAGAGATAACCTTTCTTGTCAACTATGTAGAGTGGCTTCAAATGGACATATTTTCATGCAGCAGCCGTCCTTGCATGGATTTGGTAGTTGCATTAAATGCACATTAAATGCTTGCCCGTTGAACATGCAGTCTGAATTCAGTCTTCTTGTCAGGTTCCGTACGTGCGTGTCCTTCTCGGATTGGTCCATGTCATCAGGTTGGTGAGAATATCAGAACTTATTCCTGAGCTTCAGGCTTGTTTTATTAAGTTCATTTTATCTTGAGCTCACCAGTCTTGTCCTGACGCTGACATTCCTTTTGCATTGCTTGGCTCTACTCCAAGTCTTCCCCAATAACTCAGTATCATCCTGTTCCCTTCAGGACTGAGTAGTACTGACCTCAGGGTCATACTCTTCATCACTGAGACTTACTCAGCCAGCTTAGGAGACTGCCATAAGTTCAGGATGGTAAAAAGTCTTCAGGCTCTGAGTCTTGATTGTCATCATTAAGTGCTCCTCTTACTGAGTACCTGTGAAGTGTAAAATGACTAAGTACAAGACCTAATCAAGACTAACCTGACAAAACAAATGCAAACATCTTTTCAGGGGCTTTGAGATCTTAATCAAAACTGACAATGTCCCAACAATTTCCCCCTTTTTGATGATGCCAAAACACTGAAAAGATCCTCAAAACACTTAGAGGAAATATACAGACCTATCTATAAGATAAGACAGTGTTAGAGCAATTCTTGATAAAGTACAGAATTTAAATAACAGCCAAAAAGACAATGAGTTTTTGTCTATGGGCAAAAGTAATAGATTCCATTTATTGATATGAAAGTGGTTACAATGAATCTAATCTATTACAAAGAGGTAATGAACTTCCTAGACTAGTCTCATTTCAGGTTCAAGTCCATAGCCAGCATAGACTCTTGCCTTTAACTCGTCTACTCTGCTAGGTTGGTTCACATACCCTTCAGCTTTGGCAATCTTCAAGACTTCCATCATAATGGCCTTCGTGTTGTGCTTCTGAGTTCTAGGAACTAAGGGAGGAGCTCGAATGGTGAACTCAGGAGCCTTCACTTGTACTTGAGCTGCATCAGCCTCCTCCAAGATCTTTTGGAACAACTCAGGATGATTGTCCATCATGTAGTCAGTGAAGTGGGCATTGATATCGTCAGTGTCGCCCCATTTCTTCACAACATACCACAATTTTACAAACTCATCCTTTGCATCAGTCCAAAACTCCTTCAGTGCCTTTGAGACGAACTCATTGACATAAGCTTCCCCTACTCCTGATTCTGGCCTACTGACTTGAAGAATTGAAGACTTCCTAACTGTTGGCCTCTTTCTGTAATTCCTAGGCTCAGGCTTCGCCTTCTTCCTCCTTAGCAAACTGATCACTGCATCATCCAGTTCTTGTTGTTGAAGCTCAGTGATGTCAGTCAGCTTTTCAACCTTCTTTTCCAAGATGCGCATCTTCTCCTTTTGAGCAATCTCAGCTCTGCGCATAGCCTCAGATTTGTCAGAAGGATCTCCCCATGCTTGAGCACATAACTCCGCCACCAACTCCCCGGAGTAAGTGATGGGATTCTTCTTTGAGCTCATGGGAGAAGACCTCTGAACTGGCTCAGGTTGTTGCTTGGAAGGTTCATCAGCCTTTGCCTTTGCTGCCTCCGCCCTCAGCTTGGCAACAATCTCCTCTCCTTCTTTCTCCACTGCCGCCAACCTTGCTGACTTCCTCACCCTTAGCACATTTCCTTCAGGATTGGCTTCAGGATCGGCTTGAACGGTTTCGCCTTGGTTGACTGCCTCCGATGCCTCAGGGCGGGATCTTTTCTTCTTCTTTTCCCCCTTTTTGGCATCATCATTGGCCTCGGATGGGAATGCGTCAGATCCGCTGTTGATTATGAAGGAGGCTAGGGAATGGACATCATTAATTCCCTCCTTCAATAACTCAACTCCCATCGAAATACCAGTTCCTGCAAAAGAGACAGAACTGATTGCAGCTTTTACCTTCTTCTCAAAGACCTCCATGGAGAGTTGGAGTCTTTGTTCAGCCTTCTCAATCTTCTCCTCCACCAGAGCAGATCGCACATCTGCTTGAGTTAGCCTCTCAGCAATATCCTTTGAAGTCTGAGCAAAGCGTTCTGACTCCAGCTCCAACTTTGAGGCTGAGCCAGAAATGGCCTGAGTGAATAGTGCTCCAGCCTGAGCCGCAAGCTTCTCCACAGCCTGATTGAGATCTTCCTTCCTCTGCTCATCCTTCTCAGCTAACTGCTTCAAGGTCTGTCTTAGCATTTTCTTTGTCCTCTTCCGCTCATTCCTCACTGACTTGGCCGTGTCAGTCATCGTTTTCTTTAGCAAAATCAGCTCCCTGTTGGCAAGAGAGTTGTACGCTGACTTTGTCCACTTGATGTGTTTCGCCAGGGCCCTGGAGTCTTCTTCTTTTTCCGCACGTAGCCTCATTACTTCCTCCTGAAGTTCAGCTAGATTTTCAGAGGTTTTCTCCTGCTTGACCTCCACAATGCTCGTAAACTCAGCACGGCCGATCCCGGTGATCATCACATCTTCATCATCATCAACGGCCTCATCAGTAAGTGGCTGCTTTCCCTTGTCAGCCCCTGCATCCTCAGTCCCCTCTTCAGGGTGCACTGAAGGCAGTTGTTGAGTGGTCAAGGCTGCCAGCTCAGGCTCAGCCATGCCATCTCGAACCTTAGGAGCTTGCCCCTCGGAACTGGGAGTCTCCTTAGACGCCTCAACATCTATCTCCCTTGTCTCAGAGCAGGGAATCCCTTCATTGACAGATGTTTCATCGGCGGCTGAGATGTTCAAAACATCCTCAGCCACTGGTCCACCCTTGGCACCAGTGTCTTGATCACCTTCTCCCTGAGCCTGAGGCTCAGAGTCCATACCGTCCACTTCTCTGGCTGTCTCCTCCACAGCCTTCTCCATAGCTCCATCCTGAGCATCTTCTTCGTCCTCCTTGTCCTCCTCATCCTCAGATAGGATGTCAGCCTTGCTCTGGGACATCAGGCGGTTGACTAGCTCCTTTAGATTATCGAAGTTGAGCAATTGAAGCCAGCTAGTCAGACCAAAATAGGAGCACAGCCTGGCCTCCTCTGTCTCCCAGTGCTCCCAGCCACGAGCATCCACCAACAAATGTTGCTCCTGCATGTTTGATTGTTTGAATTTCAACCAAACTTTGAGCTCAACTACATTTGCCAGTAGCTCCTTGTACCATTCAGTGGCATTCCCCCTCAGGGTATTCTCCAGTACTCCTCCCACCATGTGTTCATCCAACTCCTCCTCCTGAATGGCAAGAAAATCGTCCTCCTCAGTTGGGAAGGATTTGGGGCAATCCTTGGGGTTGGGGTAAGATGGGAAATCTGTGGGCTCGGGAAGGTGTGGCTCAGATGACTGGTCAGGCTCATTTGTGGGTGAGTTTGATGGCACTGACTCAGTTTGGATGTTTGGCTCTTGGGGTGTTTGGGTGGTTTGAGGGGTAGGTTCAGGGTTGGAAGGTGTTTGGGTGTCAGGGTGTGTAGGTGATGTGTGGGGTACTGTCTCAGGCTGCAACAACTCAGCCGTCTCGACAGATTTTCTCACCTCCTCTAAGTCAGAGGCTCTAGGAGAGCTTGACTTCTCCCTCTCACTCACGACAGTCAACTTCTTAGCAGGGGACCTTCGAACCCCCTTCCTAAGTCTCTTCAGAGGCCTCTGACCCTGAACATCCTCCTTCCTGACTTCATCGTCAGTCCCCTCAGCCTCAGCATCGGCTCTCTTGGGAACAGACTCAGTCCCAGAACTAGTGATCTTCCCTGGCAGCACTATCCTCACCTTCTTCTTCTTCCTCTCAGCCTCCTCTACCGCAGGCTGATCCACCTCCTTCTCAGCTGCCACATCCTCTTCCACCTCCTTACTCCTCTTAAGGAGGTCATCTACCCTTTCAATGAGGCTGGTAACCACCTTCTTGGCTTTACCAGCTGGCTTTTTGACCTGACCCTTTGCCTGAGCATTGGGATCAGTCAGCCCTAGCACTGAGTAGGTATCACTCTGTGAGGCAAACATCACCTTCTTCGATGAGAGTCTATCCTCATAGTTGAAGGTGTACCCATGGCAGGCATCAGCAATCAGGACTGAGAGCCTGGTCCCGAACGACAGAATAGCACCAACGGAGATATGCTTCTTCTCCTCATCCCTCTTGAGCTTGTCCAGACCAGCCTGATAAAGTTGGTCCAGAAAGACTTGCTCCCAATTGGCCTCAACTCCATCAACAATGGCTCCCATCAGCCTCAACTGCTCATAAGATCCCGTAGATCCCATCACCATCTTGGACACGAGGTCCACAAGCGCTCTGTATTCAGGCTTCAGCGTGTTCTTATTCTGACGCGCCCTGAATACTGATGACCCCTCCTTGGTCCATTTACCCAGAAGTTCTCCTTCAGAGTTCTCCTTGTAGACCCTTGGATTGATGCCAGGAGATGGCAGTCCAAAAACCTCCCTAACCGCCCTTCGTATGTCGATGGTGACCACCTCTGAGTTGTAAAGAGGCTCATCGTTGCGGTCTTTCTCCCCCGTTGGCTTTAGCGCAGTCACCTTTGTGAACAGTTCATCCCTTCTCAAGAACATGTTAAGATATGCTTCCACAACCGTTCTCGGAAGCACGGAGATAGGGCGAGTAGTGAAATATGTCTCCAACCCAGCATCGGAAATCCACTTGAAAACGGGTTTGATTTCCTCTACTGTAAGACAGGTGCCATCCATGGAGATGACTTGCTCCATGTGCACGAGTTTATTGTTGACAACATCCTCGATTTTGTTGGTTGTCCAGTTGGAATCAAGAAGTGCCATTTGATTTTGAAGTGAGATTTTTGAGAAAATACTGAGATTGCTTGAGCAAGAGAAAACTCAGTGTGCAGAAGTGCTTTGTGTTTGCGTAAAAACCTCGAATGACATTCTTGATAGATATGATTAAGTCAGTTACTCAGACGTGGGGTTGAGATTAATCCCTGAATTCGAAACGTTTTGAAATGAAGGGCCAGGATTGATCTCAGTTTCAATCAATTACCCACGTTAGTCATATTCCGTATAAAACGGACACGTATATGAAAAAGTAACTGAGGCATTAAATGCTCCATTGCGCATGGTTTTAAATATGAAAAGGTGCGCTTTTAATGAAAACGGAATGCATTTAATAAAGATTTTCAGGACGAAGGACTCAGGGAGACGCTTGGAATTCACAAGAGTCAGGATAAAACTCATACCTGTCAGGGAGACATCGTAGCACCCTGATACCTCGCTGAGTCGAGTCTGGCCTGAGTTCCCCCTAGAAGCCTACACTGACTGCTCTCCCGGATCTAAGAGTCCTAACTCCACTGACAGTTCCATAAACTTTGCTTCAGCCAGAGGCTTAGTCAAGATGTCAGCTCTTTGCCTGTCAGTGTGAATCTTCTGCATCCTAATATCTTTCTTCTCCACATGGTCTCGAATGAAGTGATGCATAATGTCCACATGCTTGCACCTTGTGTGAAGCACTGGGTTCTGAGTAATTGCTATTGCACTATTGTTATCACAATAGATTGGAACCTCATTAGCAAAAACTTGGTAGTCCCTCAACTGTTGCCTCAACCATAAGATCTGAGCACAACAACTACCAGCAGCCATATACTCAGCCTCAGTTGTGGATGTAGCCACTGAATTCTGCTTCTTACTAAACCACGAGATCAACTTACTTCCCAAAAACTGACATGTCCCTGAGGTTGATTTCCTATCAATCCTACAACCTCCATAATCTGCATCTGAATAACCTGTTAGTTCTAAGTTGTCATCTGAAGGATACCATAGTCCCATATTGACTGTCCTTTTCAAATACTTAAGTATCCTCTTAGCAGCCTCCAAATGACTTTTCTTGGGATCAGACTGATACCTAGCACACACACCAACTGCAAACGTAATGTCAGGCCTACTTGCAGTCAGGTACAATAAAGAACCTATCAGCACTCGATACTCAGTCTGATTTACTGAAGACCCTTCAGTGTCAGGATCCATCTTCCAATTTGTGTTCATAGGGATCCTGGCTGGATTGCTGTTCTGAACACCAAACTTTTGAATCAGGTCTCTTGTATACTTGGCTTGATTTATGAAGATACCTTGATCAGTCTGCTTGACCTGCAATCCTAAGAAGAAGTTCATCTCTCCCATCATTGACATCTCAAATTTACCAGTCATCAACTTAGAGAATTTCTCACATAGCTGATGATTTGGTGATCCAAATATTATGTCATCCACATAAATCTGGACCAAGAGAATGTCATCACCTTCAGTGATCCTGAACAATGTCTTATCCACAGTTCCCTTCTTGAACCCATGGTCTGTCAGGAATTGAGAGGGGGTATCATACCAAGCTCTTGGTGCTTGCTTAAGTCCATAGAGTGCTTTCTTCAAATGGTATACTCTATCTCCAACCTCAAACTCGGGAGGTTGTTCAACATATACCTCTTCATTGAGTACACCATTCAGGAAGGCACTCTTGACATCCATTTGATACACCTTGAACTTCTTATATGTTGCATATGCAAGGAACAACCTGATAGCTTCCAACCTAGCCACTGGAGCAAAAGTCTCATCATAGTCTATTCCCTCGGATTGACAATACCCTTTTGCAACCAGTCTAGCCTTGTTCCTTACCACAACACCATTTTCATCCTTCTTGTTCTTGAAGACCCACTTGGTACCAATTACACCTTGATGCCTAGGTCTATCTACCAGTTCCCAAACCTGATTCCTTGTGAACTGATTCAACTCCTCTTGCATGGAAATGATCCAGTTCGAGTCAGTGAGAGCTTCTTCAATGTTCTGAGGCTCTTGCTCAGAGAGAAAACAACAGAACAATGCACTCTCACCATGGAACCGTCTGGTCCTGACTCCCTCAGTTGGATCACCAATGATTTGATCAATGGGATGATCCTCTAACCATGTTCTTTTGCCAGGAGTTGTTCCTGAAGTACCTGCAATGTTAGTGTCTACAGGCTCATGAAATTCAGGAAATTGAACAGAAGGGGATGATCCTGAGTCTATACCAAAGGGATTAACAAGCTCAATGTCAGGAACATTGATTCCCCCTTGATGAGGTGACTCAGGAACCGTCTCAGCTGCGACAGCATCTTCATAGACGGTACTTACCTCAGGTTGAGCCTGTTCATCAGTCTGAGGCTCAACAATCCCTGAAGTGCTGGGTTTAGGAGTGGCACTTGATTCATCATCCTGATCGTCATCATCATCCCATCTTGGAATTGGCACAGTTTTTACCTTGGGATCAGGTTGATTCTTCAAGCTCAGCCTTGTCACACTCCTTGTGACCTCCTCAGTGTCAGGATTCAACACTTTTACCCTAGACTCATTAGCAGATTCATAAAAAACAACATGAGGTGATTCTTCCACAACAAGGGTCCTGCAATTGTAAACCCTGAAGGCTTTACTGACTTCAGAATATCCTAAGAATATTCCTTCATCAGATTTGCTATCAAAGGCTTTCAATTGGGTCTTCCCATTGTTGAGAATGAAGCACTTACAAACAAATACATGAAGATAAGAAATACGAGGTTTCCTTTTGTTCCATGTCTCATATGGGGTCTGTGCATCTTGTTTGTTCAACATGGATCTGTTCTGAGTGTAGCATGCAGTGTTGATTGCCTCAGCCCAGAATTTCTTGGGCAATCCTGACTCAGCCAGCATGGTCCTTGCAGCTTCCTTCAGTGTCCTGTTCCTTCTTTCAGCGACACCATTCTGTTGTGGGGTTCTAGCTGCAGAAGTCTCATGAGCTATACCAAGTTCATTACAAAAGTCAGAAATATATGAATTTATAAATTCAGTGCCCTTGTCAGATCTGATCTTGGTAATGGACTGATTCTTCTCATTGCTGAGTCTCCTGAGCAACTCTGGAAGCTTCACCTGTGTTTCCTTCTTATTCAACAAGAAAATAACCCAAGTATATCTAGAGTAATCATCAATAACCACAAGGGTATATTTTCTACCATTCATACTCACAGGTGTTATGGGACCAAATAAATCCATGTGCAAGAGCTGAAGTATCATGTCAGTGGAATGAGAAGCCTTCTCTTTGAATGTGGCTCTGATCTGCTTCCCTTCCTGACACGCTTTGCACACATGATCTTTGCTAAAAACTTCATTACGTAGACCTTCAACAAGTGACTGTCTAGAAATTTTGTTAAGAATCTTGAAGTTCAGGTGGCTTAATCTTTTATGCCATAACCAACTGAGCTCTAGAGAGCTTTTAGCAACAAAACAAGTATTAGGAATAGTGCTACTCCAGTCAGCGAGATAAACGTTACCTTTCCTGATACCTGATAGAAGCACTTGTGTTGATTTGTCCTTGACTGAACATATATTCGATGAGAACTCAACACTGAACCCTTTATCACAGAATTGGCTTACTGACAACAGGTTATGCTTTAGTCCTTCCACAAAGGACACATTTTCCACTCTGACTGTACCTTTTATTAAAACACCAAAACCTTTAGTAACACCTTTTGAGTTATCACCAAAGGTTACCTGTGGACCATCTTTGGCTTGATATTCTTGGAGAAGACTCTTCATTCCAGTCATGTGCCTTGAGCAACCACTGTCTAGGTACCAAACAGCTTTGATTGAGTCTCCTCTCCTCTTGTTGTGATCCACAGCCGCCTGCAATCAAATCAGGCTTTAGGTACCCATTGGGTGTTGGGTCCTATCGTGTCAGTTGTACCCTTCGGGATCCAGACTTGCTTAACAACCCTGATTGCCTCAGAGTGGTAAATCTGTCTCCCTGAAACATCAACATACACAACTTTCTTCTTCTTTGCCTGAGAGGAAGATGGTGTATGAGTGCTAGACTTAGGCTTTACAGGAGCCTGAGTGGGTGCCTTTTGGGCTGGCCTCCTGTTCTTCCTAGGTCTGGGTGCAGCAGGTCTTGGGCCTTGTTCTTGATAAGGGCCCTGTGTTCTATTCCCCCTAGGCAAGTGAGGGAATGGAAAACAGTTAAAGGCCTCAGGATGCCAAAACCATGGGGGTGTCATCATGTTTGGCCTTCCCTGTTGATATTGCCACGCATGATGGTACCCTCGCTGACCAGTCTGAGAACTCTTGGCCTGAGTCTTCCTCTGCTTTCGCTGAGGTTTTCCCTGACCTGAGCTCTCAGGTGCCTCCCTAGGTTGCTTTGCTTTTCCCTTGGGTTTTGGCTTAGCTACCTTAGGAGCAACCCTGACTGTGTCAACAGTTTCCTTACCCTTATCAGTTTGACGGGCCTGGAGTACAACCTTGGGTGCACTCTGGCCTGCCTGAACAAATACCCTCTCAGTGTTGCTCCCTGAAGCAACATGAGACTGACCTTGTGAGGATTTCTTAGGAACATATACAAGTCCCTTTTTCTCATTCCCAAGCATCTGGCTGCTATTTATTTCCTCTCTAGCCACTGAGGATTTATTCATTGCTGCAACCTTTTTCTTGAGAGAGTCCTCACTCTTTTTCAGGATTTTATGTCTGGTAAAGAGGTCATCAAACTTACTCTTAAGTACTTTCAGTTCTTCCTTCCTGGCCAGCTCTTCCTCAGCCAATTCCTTCAGAATCTTCTCACTTGGGAGACGCTCAGCATTGATTAAATCAATCTCATGAGTTAGTCTCACAATTTGAGCTAATTCTTAAAGATCAGACTGAGTGAGTTGTTCATTCAGGTTTTGAACCTCAGTACTCAATTTCTTGTTCTCCTCTACCAAGAAGACATTAGTTTCCTGCAGTCTGGAGAAATCAACCATCAATTGATCCAGATAGATCTGAAGGTTCATTTCTCTAACTGACTCTGAGCTTAGCTCAGGATTTTGACCAGTGTATGAACCACATACAGAGTTAGATGTTACCTCAGGTTCCTCCCTTGCCATAAGGCAGACATCATCGTACTCATCATCAGAAAAGAGTTCAGGCGACCTCTCCTCAGGACCATCAGAATCAGTTGCATCCTCAGCGAGCATGGCTCTCCGGTCAGCAAGTCTCTGGTCTCTCTTGGCCCTCCTGTCTTCTCTTTCCCTAGCACTCAACTTCGGACAATCATACTGATAGTTCCCGCTCTGGTTACAGTTGTAACAGGTTGGTTGCTCATCTCCTCTTTCTCTCCTTGGTTCAGGGTTCCTCCTTGAGTCAGGTTCCCTCTGTCTTGATGAGCTTTCCGTCTTCCCTGAGTGCTTGTCATCATGAGTACGTCTCTGTTCATCTCTACGATCGGGCTTTGGATCTGAATATCTTCTTTCATTGCCACGATCTCTCCTCTGGTCAGTATTTCTCCTTTCCTCATATCTCCTTGAGCTTTGGTGGGTTCCTTCAAGTTTCCTGTCACGTGAGTCCTGATAAAATTTCTTATAACGACCAAACCTGGAATTAAGCTTATCAAAGTGTCTGGCCATCAGGCTGTACTCCTCAGCGAGCTCTTCCTTGCTCATCTCCATCAGTGACTTTGATGAAGACTCAGCCGGTTCAGACCTGGCCTTGAACGCCACGTTTTTCTCAGGAGTTTTCTCCTTTTCTTCCTCTTCTGGCTGAACTTTCTTCTTTCTTTTGTTAAGGTCAAATTCCAGTGCCTTTAGCTCTGAAAAAAGTAAAGCAGAAGTTATGTTACTCATATCCTGAGTGTTCTTAAGCATAATTACACTGTTGTCCCATCTCTCAGGAAGGGCATTCAGGATCTTTGAAGCAACATCTCTCTTTGGGACATCCTTGTCCAGCATCACCAACTCGTTCATCAACTTGATGAATCTTGACTCCATCTGATCGATTGTCTCATCAGGCAGCATCTTGAACGCTTCGAACTTCTGAATGGCAATGTTTCTCTTGTTTTCCTTTATCTTCTCTGACCCCTCGCACATCCTGGTCAGCTCATCCCAAACCTCATTTGCCGTCTTTAAATTCATCAGCCTCGCTGACTCCTCGAAGGGCACTGTATGAAAAATGATGTTTCTGGCAACGTTGTCCAGTCCCACCATCTTGATCTCATCGTTGGTCATGTCTTTCCTTTCTTTAGGAACCTGCACGCCAATCTCAAGATGCTCGTATCCCAGTCCTCTGACATTTGGGATAGTGATCTTGATCGGTCCCTCTCTGAGAACACGCGACATCTGGTCATGGATGGCATCTAGATGTGCTTCTAGTCTGAACTTCCAATAGACAAAGTTAGATACAGAGAATTCAGGTAACGAAGCTTCAAGTCTCCTTGAAGTCATGATGATGCAAGTTTTATGAAAATCAAACTCAGATCTGTTCAGTGACCACCAACAGTTTCTCCTCTGAAACTATTAGTATTCAAAGCCAGTGGTCTTTTGAACCACTGCTCTGATACCACTTGTTGGTCCCGGTACAAGACTGAGGAATACGTGTATGGGGGGAGAATACACGTATACCAATTTTTCAGACTTAAGAATTGACTGAGTCCCCTTTACTCAGAGTGGTAAAGAACTAGGAGCTGATAACACACCTACTGACTACACTTGGTGCGGGTCAGTTGGCTAACTATCAGTTCAAGTTCAGTGTGGAAATGTTTGAGCCCTGATAGTTTAAAGTCTTGTTTAGTTTGCTTTCTGAAAACTTATTTTACTCAATTCTGAATGGTGTTTAGTAAGGGCAGTGCTCTTTTTAGAGGATCGGGCTGATTGATTCAAGCCTGATAAACTGAATGCAATGAATGAATATGTAATATAGCAAGTATGCACAATATCAAAGCAGTAAGAACACAGGGAGTTTAACGTGGTTCAGAGACTCAAGCTCCTACGTCCACGGCCTGAAGGGATTCTTGTTTTTAACGTGCCAAGGTGCACCAAGACCAGCTAACCTCACTGATCTATACAAACTTCCTTACTAACACACTAACTGACTTACTCCCAACAAGCCTAACTTAGGGTTTTGGTTTCAGTTTGGATTCCAACTAGATTGAGATTATCCTTACAAGGCAGGGCAATGTTAAGGATTGGATAATCTCTCTAAGCTTAAGATAATGCTAGTTCGTTCTTGGAATACAGAATAACTCTCAGTAACTAAGAAACACTTGGGAAATTTAGATGGTTTCGAGTGCTTCTTCTAAGCTGAATGCTTTGAGTGCTTGAGAGCTTGAGTAATTTCTGGCTTGGAAATTTCCCGTCACCTTGAATGGGTTCAAGGTCTTCTGTATTTATAGATGATTTGAAAAACTATCCGTTGGAGAGATAGCCTTTCTTGTCAACTATGTAGAGTGGCTTCAAACGGACATATCTTCATGCAGCAGCCGTCCTTGCATGGATTTGGTAGTTGCATTAAATGCACATTAAATGCTTGCCCATTGAACATGCAGTCTGAATTCAGTCTTCTTGTCAGGTTCCGTACGTGCGTGTCCTTCTCGGATTGGTCCACGTCATCAGGTTGGTGAGAATGTCAGAACTTATTCCTGAGCTTCAGGCTTGTTTTATTAAGTTCATTTTGTCTTGAGCTCACCAGTCTTGTCCTGACGCTGACATTCCTTTTGCATTGCTTGGCTCTACTCCAAGTCTTCCCCAATAACTCAGTATCATCCTGTTCCCTTCAGGACTGAGTAGTACTGACCTCAGGGTCATACTCTTCATCACTGAGACTTACTCAGCCAGCTTAGGAGACTGTCATAAGTTCAAGATGGTAAAAAGTCTTCAGGCTCTGAGTCTTGATTGTCATCAGTAAGTGCTCCTCTTACTGAGTACCTGTGAAGTGTAAAATGACTAAGTACAAGACCTAACCAAGACTAACCTGACAAAACAAATGCAAACATCTTTTCAGGGGCTTTGGGATCTTAATCAAAACTGACAATGTCCCAACAAATACTTTTCATTTGCAAACTTGATGATATTATATAGAGTAATTATTGATATAACAATTTATTTTATTTATTTTGTAGGAAGAAGTTTTACGTAATGTTGGTATAGAAGAAAATGATATGGATGGAGCCGGGAATAAGTGATTTGACTAGAGCTAAAAAAATTCAAAGTTTTATAAACGAGACAACAATACATCGAATCTCGAAATTGCAAATGCATTGGTGATATTTCCCTTTGAACTTAAATTTTTTCTTATTGTAATATTAAATCTATTTATTCTCTTGTGATTATTCCATTGTATAAAACTTGTGTACAAGAAAAAATACAACAATTAAAAAGTCAACTTCCACCAGTGCACAAGACAAAGGGCCAAAAAATATATATTCTCAAGTCCTTGACAAAGATAAAGGGGGACGTGTAAGCATGTATGGATCTGGGATAATGGCAAAAGAGGTATATGGAGGTTATTCACTTAGCCATGATGATATCCATCGTCTGACTATGGAAAAGAAAAATTGAAAAAAGAACTCAAAGAGAAAAAAAATTAATTGAAAGGTTGTTGAGAAACGAGGAGTTGAGGGGACAATCAGACATCAAAGCCCCATCATCCTCATGCAATTCTGCACTTTCCCAATCCACTGGACCTTTAAGTGTCAACCCTCGCCCCTTGAAGGTACATATCCTTTGTCAATTTCAATAATTATTTGGAATTTGATTGGGGAATTGTACGTCTTTTATGCCAGAGTGTGCTGCTTATTTTTCTGAGTTGAAATCTTATTAGTGTGCTACTTAGTTTTCTAAGTTGAAATCAAATTAGTGTGTTGTTTGGTCAGCCCCTTTAGGGCAATCTTCATTTTTGTTGTAGATGTTTTCTATTGAATTAGCCCATAGAACTAGGTAACAACCTAATCATAATGATATTATGAATAACTCCTATGACTTTGTTGGGGTAAAAGTGATGAAAATTGAGATTTTACTGATTTTTCTTATGCAGTATTCAAGGAGCATATTTGTCTTGTTTATTGTATTGGTGATAACCTGTGAAAGATAGTGTGTCAATTTTTTCTAATTCCAATGGTTACATTCCATCATTTAGTGTTACTGTTCACATTACTTTTTGTATTAGTTATATTCATATCTCATTTACAATTTGTGAACATAGTAGTGAATCATATACTAGTTATTTCATGTCATATTTTAGGTTAATTCCACCAAGTGATTTGTATTTCACTTGATTAAAGTAACTCACACTTGCATAGTTAAAATAACTTAAACTTGTTTAAGCCTCATATGAAAATATTGGTAAAGCAGTTTGTTGATTGTTTTAAATATAATAATACTATTTTAAGTTTTTAACAGGTTGGAGCAAAAGTTCTCTTAAAAGGCATCCGTAATCCAGACAATGTAGCAAAAGACACCATTGGAATTTTAAATCCCACTAAAATTTTAGGAAATGGAGAATTATTAGGACTTGAATGGTGCAAAGTGAAAATTACTGTGGTAATTGAATACGAGGAACCACTAATTCAAAAAGTTGGAGGTATCAATGTTGTTGAGCATGCTATAGGACATATCATTGCTTGGCCAAAGCATCTAGTAAGTTTCTCTTGATAATCGTTATGTTGGTCAAGTTTAGTTTTTTGTTAATTTCAAAGTATCAATTATATTCCCTTTTATTCATTATTATAAGTTCAAGTGGAAGACACAAGATACGATAAGTGGAGCAAAATGTACTTATAATGTATAATTTAGGTGCAAGTTATCTTTGAACTAATTTGGTATTTCTATGTTTAGATTGGACTTGATACTTTTTTTAAATTATTATTTTGGTGATGTTACTTCTTAGATGTCAAAACTGAATGACAATATTATTTGTTGGGATATATTTGGTTTTGTGTTTAGAATGCCAATATTTTATTATTGTATATGTTGTCTATATATCGATACAAATGCTTGGAAGTATTAAATTATTATATATGGTTGACCAGGTTAGGATACGCATATTGGTATAATTTTACCTGTATGCACATGGCTATAAATTTAAATGTATGTATATTGTTATTTTACATTAGTTGCTAGTATTAGGTGATATAAAATTGTGTCACAAAAATATATATTGTGAAACAAGGTTGTGTCATTAGACAGTAATTTTATCACATGTATAAGCATCACTAAATGAGGTAGTTACATTAGTTATATATAGTTTAGTGAAAGTAAAAAGTGACGCGTACGTCGTTTATCGTGATGCATGATATGTTACAAGATAATCATTTTGTGATGCTTACAAACGTCACAAAATGGGGTAGGTGAGTTAGTTATGAACTTTTACGTGATGCTAGAAAGTGTCAATATAACACACTGTTGTGACGCCAAATAATGTCACAACATAGTGTTACTAATGAATGTTAATATGACGCATAAAAACGCCATAATAAAAATGGGTGATGATGCATTCAAGCATCACAAAAATAAGCGATTGAAACGCCAAATCAGGTGATGCTTGTCTAAAGCGTCACTAAAGCAAAAACATCACTAAACACCGATGTTACTAACGTTTTGGTGCATCACTAAATTCAATTTTTATAGTAGTGCATGCATGTTAGGTTTATGATAATTCGTATCTAAATTACGTCCCAAATAGATCTATGACAATATTCTAGTTCCCTAACAACATATTCTTGAAATCATCAAGATCTTTATATTTTGAAGCTGAATTACCCATTATTTTTAGGGAGAATGTATTTTGACCGTTGCTTATATTATAAATAGACTTCCTTAAAAAACGATATTGTTTAATAAATGAACACTTAAGATTGTGTATGGTTAGGGATGGTGGTGGATTAGATGGAGATGGAGATGGAAAAATAAGGATGAAGGTAATTCAATGAATAGTAAATTTGTGTTTGGTTAGGGATAGAGAAATAGAATTCGATGAAGTTTTATGTCAAATCAAATTGATGTTGTATTATTTTATTATTGTTAGTTAGTAATCCCTCCATTTTAATATAAATGTCCCTGTAACACCCCAAATCCAAAACACATTAAATATCTCAGATTTGAGGTGCCACTTATGACTAAAATTCGAACTATAAATTTTTTGATATAAAAAGATATAATAAAATAAGAGACGAGTTTCATGCAGCGGAAGAAATGAGTAGAATAATTTTTATAACATATCTCACACATATATATAAAGCTTAACATCAATAGTAACATTTTATTTAAGCGGGGAACTCCGTGTCGTCTCTATTACTGTCCTTGCTCCACAAAATCATAATCTGCAAGGATTGTAAAAAGGGGGCGTGAGATTTGAATTCTCACGTATGGGTGACTTGCAACGTCATGGGATTGGTAAATCCGAAATATATTAAATTGTACTCATTGATAAAGTATATAATTTATTTAAGAGGTTGACGTATAAATATGAATAACATATATCACAGAAGTAACAAGTTCACAATAAGAATTAGTTGGGCATAACAGGTTTCCCATCATATAATTGATATATCACAAGTTGGTTCACGTTAAGGGGCAAATCCCACAATTATTTTCACATATAGTAAATTTCTTCCAAAATAATATAAACAATTCCCCGTGACCATGCACCTGATCTATTATCAAACATGGCCACACACGACTACCGCAAACAAACCTCGTGACCATGCACCTGATTTGTTATCAAACATGGCCACGCACGACTACCACAAACGAATCCCTGTGACCATGCACCTGATTTATTATCATACATGGCCACGCACAACTTCCTCTTCCTTACAAAAACTGTCAATTCGAATAATACACATAATTCATACTTAGATAGATTCATGCTCACAAAATGCCCTTATATCATGCAATAGTGATAGATTTGAATAAAAACAATAGACATTTTGCATCATATATAATTATATCACATAATTCAAACATTTATATAATAGGGATACATTTATGTTGGATTAGTTGTTTTAGATTTATTTGGTCGAGTTCAGAGTATACCAGCACAACGTATTATAAGCAGATCAATCAACAGATCATCACCCACCTCTTAACTTTATAGCTAAGTTACAACTGTCTTGAAATTCCCTTGGAGGATAACTCGCATTGTAGAGACGTCCTGAGATTGAATCAACAGACTGTCGGATCCCTCGTGCGTATTCTGATTAGCACAGAATCCTAGTACGAAACCATTTGATTAAAAGTTTGACCTTTAAATTATTAGGAAAACTTGAGAGTTTGTATTACGAGAATCGAGGAGGTCGTCGTCTTATAAACCTATTGGATAGACATAATTAAAGGTTGCACCCTATATTAGTAAATACACCGCTTCTTATAGGTTAGTGTATTAGGGGAGTGTACTCACTAAGTTCCTTGTTGTGCGACTATTTTGATTTTCATAAAACGGTCTTTTGATAATTTTAGACTTTTAAAACTAAAAGTTTTTAATAACTTTAAAAGTATAACCATATAATATTTTTCTTCAGAAATAGTTAAAGAATAAAAAATGTATTTAAATAATGTTAATATAACAAAAGTCTCAATTTAATATTTTACTTTCTAAAACTTCCATTTCTTATTTTAAAAGAATTTTGAATATAATTTATATTTTATAAATAAAACTCCTTTTATTAATAAATATTTTGCTTAAAGAATTTTATATAATAAATACTAAAAATAATATATATATATATATATATATATATTTGTTTTATTATTAGTATTACTAATCAAATTGACTTGCGTCACTTTTAAAACAAAAGAATAATATTATTTTCCAAAAATGCTCTTTTCCATTTGTTTCTAATTTTGGATATAAACATATATCCCCTTTTGTTATACTTTTCGATTCAATTTCAACTAATACGACAAAATAATGTTTTTAAAACCAACAGTATTATTCTAAAAAACTGTAACATACCAACTAGATTAATTCCATCATCTAAGTCAATACCGTCAGTAGGGAAAAATAACAATATAAGTCCATTAACAGTCCCGATCCATATATACAATCCCAGTCCCTAGGTGGACTTCAAACAAAGAAAACAATACACTCATCTTTCCTTTTTCTTTTTACAGAATATCAACAGTGGAAGAACAAGACTCTTATCCCCAAGGTACAAAGAAAAAGGGAGAAGGGGATAGCAAATCTTACGAGTCCCAAATTGGGCAGCCTAACGGCATCGATCGGTGATTCATGAATTAAGTCGAGTGGCCTAACGGCGTAGTTTATAGGTTTGATTGCCCGTCGGATAATTTCGGCAGCATAACGGCGTAGTTTGGGATTCCAAAATTCCGGCAACAGGTATCATCTTCATCGGAATTAAAACGAAAAGGGATTACGTGAAATTTAATTGAACACAAAGAATAGGAATTGAAAGGGGTTTTTCTTTTAATTACCTTACTGGAAAAGGAAAAAGAGGCGGCGCTGGGTTTAAGGAGCGGCAGAGCGGAAGATAGGCGATGGCTGAGACGCAGCGGCGGTGCGCTGGTGGCGAGACGGCGGCATCTAGAGGGAGGAGGCATCGCTGCGAAGGGCGGCGTCTGGGAATAGAGGCGACGGGCGGTGCTCGGCTTCTGCTTGCGAGAGGCGTCGCGGCGGTTGCTGGGCGAAGGGGACGGCGGTGTTGCCCTGCGTGCTGGAGCATGGTGGCACAACGACGGTCGCGACAGGGGGTGGTGAGGCGCAGCCGACGGAGGAAGGGGAGGCGGTGGCGATCGGCGGTGAAAGACGAAGTAGGGAGCGACGCGTTTGTTTAGGAGAGAAGGGAGAGGGCGTGAATTTGGGGAAACTGATATTTGGGATTAGAAAGAGACGGGGAATCCTTTCTTTTATAGAGAGAGATTATATTTTAATTAATTATTTAATTTTAAAGGAAGGGAATAATATGTGGGTAGGATTAAAAGTAGAATTTTAGGATATTTTTCTTCTCACCTCGTACACTTTAGGAATTGTTTAGTTCACCAATTCAATTCTGAAATCAAAATTAATATGGTTTAAAACTTAATTAATATTTTATTGTATTTCGATTATTCTCAATAAATTATACGGATCGAAATCTAATTTTTAAACTTTAATATTTAATTTCTCGTAGTCCCTTATCCATTTGAAATATTCGATTTCTTTCTTCGAACTTGGGAATTTAAAATAGAGTATATATTTAAATTACACAGTAGCACACAAAAATAATAATATTAAAAGAAACAAAGATAATAGGATTAATTAATTATAGATACAATCTAGGAGATCAAATTATCCCTTGATACTATGTGATTTTTTTCATCATTAATTGGTTCAATTTTTATTGTGTTGTTCCTTTATTGCCCTTACGTAATTATTTTTTCCTTATTTGTTAAAAAATGGGTTTTTCCTATTTCAGACTTTTGTTTTGTAACGGCTTTGCCCATGTTTTATTATTTTCATTCCTTAGTTAATGCTCATTAGTCATTAAAGCTATTATGATGTTAGTGACGTGATTGTTGGATGGTAATTCCATCTTCTTGTTGTTCGTTAAAACGGCTTTTGTAGTTCATTTTTTTTTTTACGAATTCTTTACGATCGCTGGAAAAATTTGTATAATTCATCTTTCAATTTTGCGTTCCATCCATCAAGTCTACTATATTTTTTTTTTATTTTAGTGTCATTACTGTTTCAATTTTGACTTTTGAAGATGTTGGGCTTGATGTTACTTTTTGGTTTTTGAGAATATGCTTGGATTAAGTCATTTTATGTTACTATCATGGAATGAGGTGTTTTCTTTTTTTTATTACGTCACATTAATTTTGTGTTTATTTTCGGAATGTAAATGTGTTCTTAACAAATAAGAGATGCATGCAATTCAACAACGTCTTACTTTGTGTTTATGTAGTGTTATGTTTGTAATGTACTAATTGAATGTGAAATGTATTTACTACATGTGCAAAGTTTTTATTGTTAAAGTATGATGTGTTAAACATGTGTAACGTAACAACTAAATGTGTAATCTTTGTCATTCAATGTACAATCTCTTATGTGTATGTGCAATGTTCAACTCAAATGAGAGAGAGATTTCTTGTCACGTGTTGAGAATATTTTTTTCCCCAATATATGTGTAATGTTTCTAACCCATGTGCAAACTATTCTGTTAATATGCAATATGCGTAACATGTGCAACCTAAGTCACAAATGTGAATTTCGTTTCACATAGTTTTACAATTTATCATGTGTATATGCAACACCCAAATGTTAATGTGGTGAGCATATTAGTGTTCAGTTCCTTTTTTTTTTTTTGCCATGTGCAATGTGTAGTGTGATTTACGTTGCACATGTGTAACCCAAGTTAACATAGTTTTCAAACATCCACTTTCACGCTTATGGGGTTCAAGAACCATTTTACCATTTTGGCTCTATATTCACTATGTGAAGTGGTTAAAAATTTTCCGTTCTCTCTTGATTTTTTAGTGATGGTGTATCCAATGAATTTCTTAATTGAGAGATTCTTCAATTTATGACATAATCAGACGATGAGTCAATGTGAAGCTTGAAATAGAGAGTACAAAATATATGGAATATTATCGTGATTTTAACGGAGATTGAGGGATAATCCAAATGAAAATCTGACCTTGAGGTAGTAGAAATGATCGAATGAGGATCCCGAATTTTTCTTTGATGATTATTGTGGCAGATCATGAAGTGGACGGTTGGGGGGAGAATTGCCATCGGATTTTTTCTTCTAGGATTTGGGGATGAAGTCATTCTTATTATCTCTGCAACATTAGCGTCAATTAGTGGGTGATGCTAGATTTAGTCAATGCTAGTTATTATTATTATAGTAATTATGGTAGATTTGTTTTGCTAGTTTTTATTTTTGGATAGCTTTTCATATTTTGTTTCATTATAATTATGTATATGGGCATTAGTGTAATATTAGATCTAATTTTGCTTTTAATAGTAATAGTTTAGATGAATGGTAGTGAACATTAAAGTGTAATTCCACATTGTACCTTAAAGTGAGCCCCCCAAGATAATAATATAAAATTATATAATTAAGGTTTCTAGGAAAATAAAAGGTACAAAACGGGACGGGGTATTACAGTCCCAATATTATCGAAAACTTTATTTTATTTTATATGTCACTACACCAAAACCAATGTACTTTTACCTTAATTTTTTCAACAATACCCATAATAAGTACACTTCTTGTCTTGTAATTATTGTAAATCTATATAAATTTAATAAGGGTATAAAAGTTTTTTCTTACCCTAATAAATGAAAAAATAGGTTTGTGTGAATAGATAAAATAAGTCAGTTGTTTTGAAACGGAGGTAATAAGATACTGTCGAGTGAGAGAAAAATTGGAGAGAGAATAAACGTATAAAAAAAGTAGGAAAGATAATAGGGGGAAGTAAGAGAGAAGATGATTAAGTGAGAGAAAAGTAATTGATTGTATACAATATGGTGAAAATGTTTAGATGTATAATAGGGGTGGATTGTTATTTGGATGAGGAATTAGATGTGTCCATTCAATGGAGAATGACTCATCCCCATTCTAATGATCCCACCTTAGCCAGACATAAACGCTGCTTACTATGTAAAAGTATTTAGCTATCTTATTTATGCTAAGGATACAAAGAAGGGGACAAGTTTGATGAGAGGGGGAGGTCAGGTATTTTTTTTTTTTGGATATCTACATGGGCAAAAGGGTTACGAGGTATACAATATTAAATGCAATAATATTTACACCTTGTGATGTTAATTTCATTAAAAAATAGGTTTTCCTTATGTATCTCATGTTGATGAGATTTGAAATAGGAGAAATAAGTCATGGGACCCTCAAGTTGAGCATGAGGAGCCCCAAACTGAGACTTTCAGTGAAGAAAGTACCACGGGTAAGGTGTTGAGTATGGAAAATAAATGTACACTTGTTCATCAAATTGAAGAGTATGGTCAAGATGGAAATCACAATCCATGATAAGACAATAAGGTTAGACAATAATTATCTCAACTAGAGTATGAGGTTGATTTGCCAAGATGTATAGACCATACGTAACCCACGTCCAACTCAGGATCCTCGATAGTACATCCTCCTGGTAATTTTTTCTCTTATAATAAATTTTCTAATGATCATAAATGTTTCCTAACGGCCATCAATAAACATGATAAGCCAAAATATTTCTCACAAGCATCCAAGATGTCCTAATGGTTAGATGCAATGAAAGAGAAATCAAGGCAAATAAAACATGAAGATTGAAGCATTTATTTCCAGGCAAATGTGCAATTTATTCAAAGTGGGTTTATAAGTGCAAAATGTAAATCCACTGGAGAATTCAGTGCGACAAGGCTAGACTCATAGCCAAAGGTTTTTACACAAATTGAGGGCATCGACTTCCATGAGGCTTTCACCTTGGTTTACTGTCCGGAGCTTTAATTAAAGATGTCTACATGAAGATTCCACAAGGTTTTGTCCAGAGTAGAGAAACTCGAGTTTGAAAGCTGCGTAAGTCCCTATATGACTTGACCAGGCATCAAGAAATTTGTATCACAAGTGTACCCGAGCCATCATTGATGCCAATTTAAGACAATCTCATGTGGATCATTCACCCTTCGTCTTCAAATGAGGCTACATCAATATTAATGCACTAATATTGTGGATGATGTTATATTTGTATAGTATGAAGGTTGCAAAATTCAAGATATCAAAACATAATCTTAACCACAAGTTCAGTATAAAAGATTTAGGCCTTTCGAAATATTTTTTATGCTGAGTCAGCACAAGTATAAACTTGAATATTAAAGGACTTTGGCATGGATGGTCGTAGTCCCAACATGTCCCCTACGGAACATAACACTCGTTATGACTTTGACGAGAATGGTACCACTATTGACACATTGCAGTATCGATATTTAAATGGTCGACTTTTATACCTCATAATGACTAGACTGGATATTCAATATACCATAATGTCTTGAGTCATTCACATCCTCGTCGCGTCAATTGCACATGGATGCGATATTACTGGTCATATGTTACATTAAAAGGGACATCTGGGCAAGGCTCTCTATTACCTACAACTAAAGATTTGTTCCTTGAGGCATATTGTGACTCAAATTAGGGCGAGTGCCCAATGACGAGAAATTTTAGAAACAATTACTTTGTCTCACTCATCATATTACTTTTCTCTTACTCACTCATCTTATCTCCAATTTTTCTACCACTGACTTATTATTTCTCCTATTTTTTCTTACACATTCATTCTCTCCATATTTTTTCTTCTCACTCAATCATTATTTGACTAACTAATAATAATAAAATATTACAATATCAATTTTGGTTTGACATAAAGCTTTACCCAACTCTATTTCTCAATTCTTAACCAAATACAGATTTACTATTAATTAGATTACGTTCATTCTCATATTTCCATCTCCATCTCCGTCCCATCTACCACCGTCCCTAGCTAAATAAAGTCTAAATGTTTAGTCTTGTATGCACCAGGTGCACCGTGCAACTCAAGTTCATTTTTAAAAGTTGCATTTGTTATTACTGAAAAATCACCCCTGCTATTACTCTAAAATGCACTTTTAAAAATTACATTTTTCCCTAATAACAAATGTGACTTTTGAATAATAACAAGTGTAATTTTTTTATAATACATTTGAATATCAAGATGCACCAACTAGTTAGAGCTGTCAAAACGGGTTAGCGGGTCGGGGCAAGCTAAAACCCGCAAAAGCCCATCTTTTGGCGGGGCGGACCATAAATTTGGCGGGCTGCAAAATCCCAACCCAACCCACTTATTGGCGGGCCGCGGGTTTTAGCGGGCCGGCCCACTTTTAATTTTAATAGATTTTTTATTTTTTAAAAATTTAAAGTATATAATTTAAAAGCTCTAATATATAAAATTCATCAGAATTAAATATAATCAAACAATTTATCTTTATAACTATCACTATAAAAATATTAAAATAAAATTTATTATCTTTAATTAGAAAAATAATTTTCTACAAATTGAAATTCACAATATTTTAACTATAATAATTCACAAAAATAGACTCCTACAATTCAAATTCATCATCTATGAACAAAAATTTTACAAAATAGCCCTAAAAATGATACTATAATAGTTGACAATGTACAAAAAAAGTAAAAAAAATATTTTTTTAAGGCGGGCCGGCTCGCCCAACCCGCCACCAACCTGCAAAAGCCTGCCAGCCTATTTAGACCCGCTTCCAAACGGGCTAAGAAATCCCTAACCCAACCCTTATTTTAAGTATGGCGGGGCGGGCTGGCCCAACAGGCCCAACCCACTTTGAGCTCTACAACTAGTGCACAAGAGAACTCCTACCAAAATTCTTGGGCATAGTCTTGTATATACTAAGTGCACCGTGCAACTCAAGTGTATTTTTAAAGAGTAACTTTGTGCACTTGGTGTATGGTGCACTCATTCAACAGTTGCGATTGTTTACACTAAAAAGTTTGATTTGATTACACTGGAAAATATGGTAGATTACATTGAAAAGTTTACACTTAAAACCGATTTTCAATGTAAACTTTTCAGTGTAGTCTAACCAAACTTTTCTGTGTAATCAATCTACTTTTTCAGTGTAAACAACCTCAACAGTTAATTGAGTACACCGTGTACCAGGTGCATATGAGAGTGTGTCATTTTTGAAAAGTTGTTCTTATTACTATTGAAAAATTATCGTTGTTGTTACTGAAATATATATTTAATAAAGAATAATTTTTTTTAATAACAAAAATTATTTTTTAAAAATACACTTAAATTACATGATACACCCACTAAGAAACTTCCCCAAATTCTTGAGGTCATGTGGGAAGGAATCAGAAAAATTCATCTCTTTCAAAAGAGGAAAATTCCACAATTGTAACTGATAGAAACGGAAACTTCCTTTAGACCCCCAAACTTTACGCGCCTTCCTTCCAAGTCCTCATATAGTCAAAATCCAGGTTCAAAAACCTTTCTATCTACACTACTTTTCATCTGATCATTTTTAATGTTCTTTTATCCAATTAGAGACTATTATTTTCCCGTAAAAGCGTTCGGAATTCGAAATATAGGTATCAAATCGGCATACGTTGCAGAGATCTAACGCAACGACTGTGAATTTTTTGTGCCTGCTTCGAAGAAATTCTTTATCGATATCAATTTCCTGAAAAGATGGAAAAAATGAAGAATATTTTGAAGCCGAAACCTAATCCACAGCAATTACTGAAAGATTGGCAGCGTCGCCTCCGCCAAGAGTGCCGGAATATCGAACGCCAAATCCGAGGTCGTTATTCATATTTGTAATTTTATTGTGTTTCTTTTCTCTGGGATTTTTCAGTTAAATTTTTCGTATTGACGAAAATTTTGATTTATAACTGTTGATGGCTTTGATTAGATATACAGAGAGAGGAGAAGAATGTGCAGAAAGCGATCAAAGAGGCTGCAAAAAGAAATGACATGGGATCTGCCAAGGCACAGTAACTACAATCCAGTTTAATCTGATTCTTTTATTGCTTATTCACTTCTGATATTCTAAAATCATTAGTAAGCGATAGGGATTATTGATTATGACTTGGTTTTGGGTGATCCATTGAAGTTCTTTGTTCGACTTGTTCATTTTTATTTCTTTTGGTTGTATGTGTATTGAGATTCAAAAGCTTGGGACTCCTGTTCACTTCTTTCTCCTGGGGTAGTAAAAATCTTGAATGGAAATGTACTTGTTAAGTGATGTTTGAACTTACAACTTAGGAGGGCTTTTAACCTCAGAATTCATAATTAGAGAGAAACTGTTAGTTGCATCTAATGTACGTTTTTGAGCTCATAGTTAAGAGGTGCATGATTGTATCACTTATTTAAATTTTAAAGGTATCTGGTTATGTCTCTCTTAAAGGCAACATGCTATTAGTCTATTACAGATTTTGTGTACAATGCATTTCTTTCTCCGTCAAAAATGTCAATCAATTATGAAGATTGTCTTTAAAACTGGCCTCAGGAGTTTAGACATTTGAAGTGGATCACTTATTTTGGGGGCAACAAGTTGTTAAAACTTATAATTGTTAAGTCCTTTTCATCAAAAGAGTCATGCTAAGTATGATACTGCTGCTTCAAGATCCTTGACATATTCAAAATATTGATAAAACCCTGTCCCCAAGACTGCATCTGCTTTCGTTAAATGCTTCCTAATTGACTCTTCTTGAAAAACATGCGACTTAAAGATTCTCTGCATAAAGTTGATATAGAATTTACTGGAGGCTAAATTACAAATATCCACCGATATTTTGATGTCACTTGTATGCAAGTCATTGAGTGTGGTGTTATATTCAGGCGGTGGATGGGTTAACATGGTAGTTTCTCATTAGGAAGCTAAATTTTTTGCAAAAAATTAGAATTAACTCAATAATAATCACTTCCGACGTTAGAAAGTTTATTACAACACTATGTGTCAATGGAAAAGCAAGGTTAGCATCATATACAGGTGATTATGCCATCTGTGCTGTTTCAAATTATTTCAGACGATCCTTGATAAACTGGGTAATATTGTTTAAATTATTTAGAAGAGCAAATGTTTTAAATGTGTGAAGCCTACAGGCTGAACAAAGTATATATACACGGCTAGAATAGTAGAAATGGATTTGAATAATAACATATATGTGTCAACTCAAGTGAGTAAAACAGTTCTGAACAATTCAATTAAGTTTATTAAGGAATTTAATAGAATTGATAGTAAAAAGGACTTGAACTGTTATTCCTTTGTTGTACAATGATAATTATTTTCTTTTACATTTTCCATCTCTTCAGAAACAGCGTAATCTGTGTGCTATCTTTCTTACTTGCTAGGTCTTATTTCTAATTTCTAATTGCTTTGTAAGCAATATGCTAGTTCAACTGTATCTGGCCTTGATGGTTTTGACGCCTGGTCTTGGTTTTGGCCATTCTGAATGTGGATTATTACCCAAACAATGAAAGTAATGTTTTGTTATTATGATATCGCATATATTTAGTTTATAAGTAGTGACTGTTCTGCTTGACACCTACAGAAATTCTTCTGTTTCAATCCCCATGGAGTCCCTGAAGATTTGATTGGGCTTTTATGTCTTGTAGCCACATTTCTTATATCAATTTTTGCTTACATTTCCAGTTGGTAGAATCATTGCATGTGTTCTCATAATCAAAAATCTTGAAATAAAAAATAATTATATGTCTGATATGCTGCTTTGGTCATTTGTCCCAACAGTCACTGGCAAAAGAAATTGTGAGATCGAGGAAAACAGTGAACCGCCTCTATGAAAACAAGGCACAGTTGAATTCAATATCTATGCATCTCGGAGAAAGTGTTGGTACGATCTGGTTTATTTCACTTTTCTTTTTTCACTCTTGCATGTAAATTATTTATGTGGATTTTATTCCCTGTCAGTTTATTCCTACTGATCTTGTAGCCTTCTTGAATTGTTTGGGTTAACTTTGGGAATTCTGAATAACTGCAAATTATTGAAGTTACTGCTCTAGCCTTGGGAAATTTAGATATGAATTTACTTTCATCAGAAATTAAAGGCAGGCTTTTAACTACCGTTCCATTTTAATCTGTGAGCATGCAACTTCCAAAATATTTTCTTCTATTGAGAGTTTTGAGTTGGAAGAGTTGTTGAAATTTACTTTATTGCTTATCTTGTTCGAGAGTTATTATTATTTTTAAATAATTGATAAGTTTACTACTCTGATTTTGCAGCTGTTGCTCGGACTGTGGGACATTTACAAAAAAGTGCCGAAGTCATGAAGCTTGTTAATAATCTTATGAAGGCTCCAGAAGTAGCTGTCACCATGCAAGAATTCAATAAGGAAATGACAAAGGTGAGTTTGCTTTACTTTTTCTAGCAAAATAGAAAAGACTTTCTCCCATTTGCTGTCCTCATTTTCTACTACTATTATTACTTCTTATCTTTTGGGAGCCTTATTTAACATTGATTATTAAGTCATGAAGGATCTATTTGAAGAAGCACTAAGAGGGTGTTTACTTGAACTTATGAACATTTTCTAAAACAACTGACAACATGCTTGGAAACTTATAAGTTCTCAAAAATTGTTTAGTTTTAACAACTTATTAAATCCTAAAATAATCTCTCGACAGTATAGACTCCCAAAAAAAAAAAAAACACCGACATCTCAACTTATTTATTTTCAAAATCTATTAGCTATACTTAAACGATAATTTAAAAAACAACAAAAATAGAAAGGACTTATTCCCTTGTGTGGCAGGCGGGTGTGGTTGAAGAGATGATGAGTGATGCGTTGGACAGTGCACTGGACTCAGAAGATATAGAAGAGGAGACTGAAGAAGAGATCGAAAAGGTGTTATCAGCGATTGCAGGGGAGACTGCTGCTCAACTACCCGAGGCAAGGAGAGAGAAACTGAAGCAACCTGAAACTAGCCAAGATGCAGAGGTATCTATCTTTTCCCGTTCGAATCCAAAATTTATTGCATCTTCTATTTCACTATGCTGAGTGTGTTTGTGGAATTGCAGGAGAATGTTGACGATGAGGAAGAGCTAGAAGAAATAAGGGCTCGCCTCGCAAGAGTTCGATCATAACTTGTTTCTTCACAACAGGCAACACAAGAATGGTGAATTGTAATTTATAAACCACTCTTACTCTACAGGCTTATTGTTGTATTATATTAGCCATGCATTCTCTCTTGAATCTTGAATCTTGAATCTACCGTGGAGACTAAAACAATATCTATTGAATTTGACATCCACTAACTAATACAAATCCCGCCCCACATCTTTTCATTTGGGCATTTCGGTTGAAGCTTCTCTTTCCCTGAGATCTTCAAACCACGTCAACTTTTTTTTTTTTTTGTCTCTATCCAATTACACAAGTTTTACTAATCTAATTTTATGCTCTTTTCTACCCTAAAAAATTTGTAAATTTGCTTTATTTGGACGTCACATACTAATTTGCACACTACAAGAAAAAAAATATTAATTTGTTTACACACTCACAAAAATATACATATATTTATTGATATGTCACTATTTTACTGAAAAAATGTCTTTAATTTATGTGCACAATTAGATGTGTAAATTTCTCCGGATGAGGGAGTATTAGTATTCTTTGAACTCCGTGAAGCCAAAGTATGAGTATATATTATTATTATGGCAGAAGCTGGTATGCATTTAGTTCACAAATTGAAGATCCATGAATTCGTCATGCCCAAGTTGGTCAAAAGAATTATGCTAAAAACATGGAAGATGCAGAGATATTATTGTTTGTTTGCGTGTATATTTTGAAGATTAGGGTAGGTTTTTTTTTTTTTTTTTTTTTTTTTTTTTTTTTTTTTTTAATGAGCAAACCAATCCAAGTTCAGGATTGTACACCTTTAACAATTTCTTGTGTTTTTTTGCATTCAAATTAAGTTTTGGCAAGAGGATATGTATGTCTGTGATTGATTTAGCTTATGAAGGAGTATGTGTCCTTTGACATATGTTGTAGTATTTTTTATATAATTAGATTGTAATAGTTCTTTAGAACTACTTAGATAAGCTTGTATAGACATGTTTTCACAGTATAAGTTCAAATATATATATGGGATTATCAAGAAAATTATTGATCAAAAGCGTATTTCCACCATTTCCATCTTGATCATCTTCCTATATGCACTTTAGAAATGACAAAACGGTCTAACCCCGTCCTACTTGAGTCAGATTAGCCCTGTGCCATCCTAAAAAATGGCCCAGGGAGCATGCATATTTCTCAGATACACTCCACCCCACAATATATATTAGAAATCAGTAATAATATATTATCTTAAATTTGTTGGTTTGGTTTACTATCATTAATTTGTGGATTTGATGATTAGGTTTGAGTCTCTTACATATAGATTCTAAATATAACACTTTATTACCTTTTAACTAAATGGTATAACATAAATGCAAAACGATTGAAAAAAATGGGTCCTTCCTAACTCTTTTGCACCAGCACCAATTTAAACTATTACGAGTGATTATTGGATATGTGAAAGAGTTAGGTTCACCCAAAGATTTGAACAAGAGAGAGAAAGAGGACATGTGTTTTGGGTGGGGTCCATGACACTTTTCGAAAATTTAATTATAGTTTCAAATATTATTTTTATTTTTAAAAATGATAGTTGTCATTAACATATTGTAATGAGTTGATAGTGTACCCCATACCCAAAATGTATGGATGGATGAACCAATGTGGATGCTCATGTACTCAACCTTTTTTTTAAGTGCTTCTACCTTTCTAATTGAGTTTGCAAATGAACCCTAGAGATTGTACTTGTATTTTTGTTGTGCAATCGATCTTTTGAACTTTTTTATTTTACTTAAGAAGGATAGTATATTGAAAACTGTTGGATTCAGTCAACGCCGAGTGAACATCAGAAACACCAGAGCAGGGTCCCAAAAAGTTGCATCATAAAATGTGAGCTCATGAGTAACAAAATTAAGCACAAACTTAACCAACAAATGTATAATGGATTTGAAAGAATCAAACAATTGAGAATTACAGAGGATTGGTCTAGCTACAAGAGGACACAACCCAAAATCTTGGGTTGTACGTATCACATTCGACGCACGACCACAAATGGAGATAAATTGATGTTCCCTGTCCGTCCCACACGATCAAATACAGTTGGGTCGATGCTACCTTCGAAACACATGAGAAGGAATATGTCGGATATTAGAAAATTAGACAAATAAATTAATTTCACCCTGTTACAAGTTTAGAATCAAATTTTTTCATGGTACCAGATATTAGACTCCCACACATTCTTTGGTTAAACCTCACTGACATCAATTTCAACCATTTTAAATTATATACTTGTTGAGCCTCCTCAATCTTCCACGTGTTGGAATTAACAAGCCCATATGACAATTCAAATAAGGGAAAACATTAGGCTGCAAAATAAACCTACAAATTTGAATATTTAAATGAGATGGAATTCTATGATCGGACGTTGGGTATAGAGGCAGATCCCTGCACAATGTGACCAACATGAAATCAAGAAAAATCCTCTGAAGAAATAATAAACAACTATGGGCTTAGAGGACAATCTTGACAGACCCCTTTGATATGTATTTGACATTGCAGAATTCAGTAAATTAATTTGTTCATTAAAAGTTGATAACTTGATAAATTAACTATTTAATTATTTTTATTTTAAGATAATTTGCCAACTCAAATGCTGCATTATAAAAATTAAAAAAAGAGGCAACTCGTATTAATTTATAAAAATACCATCCAAAATCATGGATTTTTTTTTTTTTAAGAAAACCATCAAATAACATTGCACATAGTCCAAATATTTTAGATTTATACACTCACCACATTGTACCTATATATAGCTTGTTCCTTTCTTTTTGACATTTTTATACATTTTTCAATTATATTAGTTTGTTAACCTACATATTTCCATTATATTAGTTTGGACGATTCAGCCTTATGTCCAATCGCATGGTTTTCCATATATGCAACCAATATTTTCCAGAGATTTCACAACATTTACCAGCATTTTCCACAATTTTACAAAAATTAACTTCACACACAAATACTTGAAATAAAAGCTATGCGTCAAATTCTCTGCACGCGCGCACACAAAAAAAGAAAAATAGTTATAGATTTACCCAAATCCATTGTGAAAAGCACCCATCCAAAAATAAATGACTCAAATCCATCAAATCTAAATCCAAAGTTGGGGTAGAAAGTCATCACAGTCTTTCAATGTTGTATGAACAATTAGCATAATTGCAAATGCTTGTTCTATATCTACACCTTTAAGATGCTCAACAGAGCATTAATGCAGAACCCACTATATATAATCAAATCGAGAGCCCAAACAAACCTCTTCACAGAAACAAACCATGAAAACAAAAATGAAACCACCATTCTCTCATGTCTTTCTCTCTCTACTTCTTGTTTTGCATTTCCAGTTCTTTCAACTGCAGAAAATCCCAAAGCAAAAGTAGAGAAAATGATCAGAGAACTTAACTTATTTCCTGAGCTAGATGCTAACATTGTTGGAGATGAACCTGCAATTATTGAACCATAACTCGTTGAGAAGCGTATTCGACTCCCCATTCTTAGTGCAACGGGAGCCACTGTTGAGAATTTGGGGATCCATTCTGCGTTTTTTTAACTTCCACACAGCATAAATGCAAGGTATACGCTATATTATATCAGATCAATATTCCTCTGTTTGATATCAACAGTCTTCTTTCTTGTCTTTCTTTAAAAGGCAACAAAGTATGGTGATTTTGATAGAGTTTTACAGAATTAAGTAAAACTAAACTAAGATATGCAGGATGTTCTACTTTTTCTTTGAATCAAGGAGCAACAAGAGTAGTGACCCTGTTGTCGTGTGGTTAAGTGGGGGACCTGGATGCAGTAGCACATTAGCTTTGTTCTACGAAAACGGCCCTTTCCACTTAGCAAATTCCTCCTCACTTATACGGAATGATTTTGGCTGGGATAAGGTACTTGTTTCTGGGTTTCTTAAATGACATTATCCATGCCAATTTTAATTTTGATGATTGAGCAACCCTTCTATACAACAAGTCTAAATGAGAATTTTATGTCTGAAATACTGTTAAAACTCCATACATGTGTAATGTCGGGACCAGAAAATAATATTACTATATGGAGGTTATTCCTAAATAGAGTTTCACATAGAAAAGTATTTTTTTTTCTTAGAAAGATATTACATAGAACAATAGGTTATTACGTATATGGAAGTTGAAGAATGTAGTGACAAACCATGTAATTAAGATGTTACAATCAACCATATATACATATTTTAGGTCATCTTAAATTTATTACAATGATAGTATCTTATTATAAATAATGTCATTTATTCCTATATGCAGGTACAAATCCTTAAAACGGGACTGTAAAAAAGTATGATTTATTACAATGTTGATTTTATTCCTAAATATAACTTGTCCCGAGTCGGGACCGTGATTTTTGCTACTCCCTTCGTCCAAACTTAATAAGTATGACTTCTTTTAGGACAGTCCAAACTTAATACGTATTTCCTAAATTGGAATAAAACACATTATCTTCACCCTCCAACTGTCTCTTTAATTACTCAACTTATCATTCGACTTTATTCGTAAATGGATCCAACAATACCCCATTAATATCCTCTAACTTATCTACTACACGTACAAACAATCAACATTCTTTAAACCCATGCAAAAAGAATCATACTTATTAAAAATGGACGGGGAGAGTCCTACATAGAGTTTATTCCAATATACAGTATTCCTTTAGGGGATTTTACTGTTTAAAGAAAGCAGTAATCATGTAGTAAAAATGGGTTACAAAGCACAGAGATCAGGTAATGCCAATCTAGTGAACAGTGAAATCACACCAAATGTCTAAACAATTAATGAAAAAGAAAAACAAATGAATTCACAAGAAAGCATCAAATTGTAGGTTTCAAACCTCATATATGTGGATCAGCCAATTGGAACTCGATTCAGCTATCTCTTCAACAAAATTAGACACTCCCAACAGCAGTAAGGCAGCAAGCGGTGACTTTCATGACTTCCTACAGGCCTGTTTCCATATACACAACTTATTGCATGAAAATCACACTTAAAATATTTCTAAACTCAAAAACCATGCGACTGTAGGCATTTTTCAAAAGGCATAGTAAATATGCAAAGAATGAATTTTACATCACAGGACAATCATATGCTGAACACTTTATTCCAGCCTTTGCTAAACGGATTCACCAGGCAAACAAAAACAAGACATCAATTTACAATCATACTATCTGTCACTTTAACATATTAGTTGTTCGACTAACATGCTTTAGTTTTCTTAAGCAGGGGTTAGCTATCCTGATTACGCTCTAAACATGAAATTGATCAACCAATCTTATTACATCCATATAACCAAAATACCGCCACCCTGTTTAATGCAAATAAAAATTTGTGGTAATTCATTAACGCTTGTGTTTGGATTGATGCGTATGGACAGATGGTTTCAAATCCTTTTGAAAATATTGAGTTTGTTTAGATAATTTATAAATGATAATGGATCTTAAATGAGTTAATAGTATTTTTTGTCCTCAATGCTTAACATTTTCCAGTGCTGGTCCAACTCTTTCGCCCATTATCAAATTTGGTCTTGAAAGTACATTTACTCCTGCATTTGGTACCACAGTTAGTTGACTGTTTGTTAACTGACGGAATCAACTATTTGAGGGGTGTTAAATGTAATTATTTAAAAAAAATTGTACTTAAATGTACTTATCAAAAAAATAAAAACTCAAAAAAAAATTTAGTGTTACATTTAGCACCCCTAATTAGTTATTTTCGTCAGCCAACGGAAGGTCAACTAACAGTGGGATCAAATGTAAGAGTAGAAGTGTACTTTAAGAACCAATTTTGACAGTGAGTGAAAGAGGAAGACCAAAACACAAAAAAAGTAAATTTTAGTGACTAAAAATGATATTTATCCCATTTTAAATCCATAAACTTCAATTCAGCTATTTTTGAAGTGTCTATAGCAGGTTAATATGAAATCAATTTGAAATCTTTCCCCAAGTCCTGCTCTCAAATCCATATTCTTCAAATCAAAAGCAACCAAAAGCTCATGCTCATCCACTTTATTTATTCAAAATCAGGCATAAAAACTCATCTTTCCTCTCTAAGAAAAGTTCTTTGACAGGCAGCACCGGTTCATTGTCTTGTCTCTTAGCAACACCGTTTCCTTGTTTATGATTCACCTTTGTTTTCTTTTGAGTTATTTTTTGTCAAAAATGGTTTTTTATTTCAAATTTTTTACACAAACACGTTTTGGGGTGAACAAGAACTGGAAAGTCACTAAGGCACTCCGAGGCGCACCTTACAAGTCGCACTGAGGTGCGCGCCCTTGAAACTGCGCCCGATTTTACATTAAAGAGGCGCTTAACCTATAGCCTCGAGCGCCTGGCGCCTTAGGCGCGCCTTCAAAACTATGCAATCAGCTAACTCAACTCCATTTGAAGTAGATGGTGTGAAGGCAGGATTAAAGAAAAGCTATGGTCCTCTTACTTTCCTTAAAGTTCATGACACGGTGACATGGTTCCAATGGACTAGCCAAAAGTGTCACTAGAGATGCTAAGGAGGTGGATGCAAGGCAAGTTATGAAGAAATAATACTAGCTCACGTATTCAATGTGTAATGATGATTCAAATTGATCATGTGAAGTCAACAATATATAATATGAGCAGTTAGTAGAGAGAGAGAAGGGTGGAAAAGTTGTTGGAGAAAGTCCACAATCTTTTGCTCTAAGACAGATTCTTTAAAAATTAGCATAAGTCTTATAAGACAGAAACATCTGAGTTGTTCCTAGCTCAGGTGTTATCTGTTATGCCCAACACTAATTTTAAGTTCCTGAATCTTTTCTGTTAAAAATACATTGCATACAGTATCAATCCACACTCTACAAATTCGTACTACACATAATCCAACAGATTTTTTCATTTTTTATCAGCAATTAGACACCATTTGATGCATTCACAAATACTATATGTTAACGAGGTAAATCTTATGGCAATGCCTGAAAGTGTCTAGGAAATGTAAAGTATTACAAAGAGAATGCATTAGAAAATAGATATAGTTGTGCTGAGAATACAGACAAAAATTTCTCAGAATTTTAAATTATTCAACTGTATTCATACTTCTTTGCACATTGCCACGACCTTTTATTAAAACAGCAGCCGAATAAGATTCATGATTTGCATTTTCAAGTATGATAACAAACTATTAAGACAAAAATTAACCAATAGAAGAGTATTAGGTGACGTATTTGCTTCTAAGATGTTTTACGCAGAATTGCAGACAGTGAGTAGGTAATTTAGCACGATAGAATCTATTATGAAATCTGTCTTACTTGGCACAATTCCCTCAAGGTCTCGATAGCAGGCTGAAAACCAGTGCGCATCGGCAGAACTGATACCACTCGCAGATGCTGAGCATTACCATTCTTTGGCTTCGATAATGTCACGGTTAACATCTCTCCCATCAATGCCCTGCCAGCCGTCTCAGCTGCAAAACAAATAAATATAATAAAACGCTGACAAATACTTCTATGCACTGTGCAACTCAAGTGCATTTATAAGTGGTATTAGTAGTTTTACTAAAAGGTATTAGTTGGTAAGTATTAAGTGTACTCGTTTACTCTTTAACACTTGTATAATGATGTACTAATAGCTTCAGGATAAAGTGGTAAAATGTATAAACAGGGAACGAAAAGAGAAATACCGGCAAAAGGATTTGTCTTTGCAAACTCAAAGAACTCATCTGCTGAGCAACCAAACAAAACTCTTGCAGCTCTATCAAACATTATCACCACAAAAACCTTTGTGTCTGTAGCTATAGACATCTGCAATTACAACAAATAAGGATAGAGCACACATATTTATATGTTAAATAATTCTCCTATTTCGAGTGAAATTCTTTTTACAATATCAAAATCAATATGTGCATATAAACACAAATACCATCCTACATTATATCAAATGCCCTGTTCACATTAATACTCACTTTCATCTATAACCAAAATCTCATTTGTTAAACATATACACCAAAATAGACATATTAGGGGAAATACTAGGCAAACATTTTCACTAGATTTTTACATAATTAAAAATACTTACAAGAAGACGAAAGAGGCGCTTGGAACCAGAAGAATTGGCGTTGAAACTGTTGCTGAAATTGCAGTATTTGCAACCACTAGCGGGATTTTCCGGGAGAGTTTTCTCACAGACGGAACAAACTCTGTAAAAGAGACTGGTGTGATCAATGGCAACCACAGTGCACAATGTCGCCGTTGGCTTATCTATTTCCATAAACGGCCTTTTTCTGGTTTGCTGGTGAACTGGTTCGCCGCTTTGATTCGCCATATTAATCCAGAATTCTCAGTATTTTTAACGAAAATTTCCTATAAACAGCCAAGGGCTTTGAGGAGAAGAAACAAGGGATTCTGTGGATATTTGGGCCGGGGAATTCTGTGGGCCCATTACTTCATCATTTAGTTTTGTGCACTTTTAAACAAAGCCTGGTCTTGACTCTTGTTGAGAAGTCAAATGTACTTTTAAATCGGTATCCCTATTTTTCCACCAAGAGTCGCCCATATTTTCACCGAATAATTAAGGTTTAGATTGTAATGGACTAACTTTTCAATGAAAAAAAATAAAAAAAATTGAGCGTGTATAAAAAATCCGCTCTTAAACAGATATTCAACTTGAGTAATAAGAATTTAGAGAATCTCATTGCGTGAGACGGGTTTCATTTCACCCATTACAATTTATCCACCAATCCATTACAATATATTAGAATTTGGAAAGGTTTTATTCATAATATGAACTATTATCCGATTTTGATACTTTTAGTCATATACTTAATATTTTGAGGGGACGCTTATTTAAGAATTTTCAAATCAGGCATTACCTTAATAAATAAAAAATTTATGACTTGATATTTTACTCCTTAATGTTATAGTATTGTCGTTTTTATATTAAATATGAATAATTTAAATAGTAAAAATAACTTATTGTTGATATTTTTAAACAAAAATATGACACCTATAACCCAATTTTCAATATTTCTAGTTTATGGTAACTATTATAGTGAACCATGTTCACGTAATACTTTGTATTTGAAGAGTATATCTCTTGTGAAATTTATTACACAAGAGATACCATTACATACATTAACTAACACCATAACATTTTATACTGTGGTTTCGGTTTAAAAGTCGAATGGTATCAAAGAATGCATGTAATGATATCAGTAAATACATATAATGATACAAATTTCATACTATAAAACTTGTTGAGTTTTTTGCACTTTTGGTCCCACATCTACTAATTTTAAAATGGTCTTTATATTATCACAATTTTCCCACATAATTTTTCACTTGCAAAATTAACCCCAAGAGTTAATAGAAGTTAACAGGAAGATTCATTGCACTTTAAGAGGGGTATATTCAATTGGGATTCTATTGGATTTTTTTGGACTTTAAAAAGTCTGTGGATTTAGAAAATCTATAGACTCCATGCAGAGTTTGACTGACTTTTTTTATTGATTTACTTGGATTTTCATAGACTTTATAGGATTGTGGAATACATTTTTTTTATTGATTTACATGGATTTCCATACTCCGGCGCTGGAACCATTGATGCAAATATATATGGGACACATTTGTATATAAAAAAATGTTATCCAAATTATTTTTAAAAAAAATGCATTAGTTAAAAAAATACATTATTATTTCATCTCCATCACCGTTATACCTCGCCCTCATTAGAAGTCTCATGTTGTTAGAAGAGATTTTGGAGAGTAAAATTTATTTATATTTTTTGAAGAGTAGACTTGACAACGGGACGGGTAATCCTCAAAGCAAACAGGGACGGAATTTTTTTTTGCTCCATAGGCGAAGACCGGGATAGTACTCTCAACCTAGGGGATCCCCGTCTCGTTCCCCGCGGGGAGCCGCATTATTTTTTTATATAATTAATATATTTATATATAATTTTAATGTTAAAGTAAATTACAAATAAATATTTCATAGTTTCCTACTCAATTAACTATTTATTAAAAATTATTATTTTTATTTAATATTATATTATTAGTTCCAAATTATATTATTTTCACTTTAGTATATATGTTAATTAAAAATATTAGAATTAAAGGTTCTTCAAATTGTTTAAATTCGTTTTTTTTAGCACCAACTTAAAGTAATTGTTGTGTATGATTAAATTTTTTAATTTAAATATTTTTTTATATTTTAAAAATGAGATAAAAAAATAATTAGGTGGGGAACGGGGAATCCCTGCGAGACGGGGATGGGGGAAAAATTTCTCCATTTATTTTGCAGGGACGGAGATGGGGAATGACCCCCCGTCCCCACCCCGCCCCGTTGACATCCCAATGGAAGAGAATCAAAGAAAGTCCATAGACTGTTGGATACCTAAAGATTTTATAAGAGTTTTTAAAATCCGTAGAAATCTCTGGTTATTAGAAGAGATTTTGAAGAGTGAAATCTATTCATATTTTGGAAGGAAAATCTAAGAAAATTCGTAGAGTATTAAAATCCATAGAATGTTGAATACCTAAAGATTTTTTAAGACTTTTTAAAATCCGTATTGAATACCTCGGGATTTTTAAAGACTTTTAAAAATCTAGATTGAATACCCACAAACTTTAAAAGTCTAAAAAAATCCTACAGACTCTATAACCAATACACCCCTCTAAGTTTGCATATTTGATTCCAATACATTGGAAGATTTTTTTTTTTATATTAAAATATAGAATTTATATAAATCATTAAAAAATAAAGTAAAAAATATAACAATATCACTATATTAAAATTGATTTTTATTTTTATAAAAAAATCTTATATTAATAAAACAATTTATCCAGTTTCAATATGTTGAATTCTTATATACCGCACTTATTGAATTCGTCATACAATATCTCTTTATGATTAATAATTTTTGTATTTTTTTAATATCATAATAAAGGAAAAAATATGATTTTTTGGTATTTCAATATGTGTTGAGCTAAAATATGTTTAGATGCTTTGAAGATGTTAAAAAAAAACTTGTTATAGCACCACGCTGAGCCTGTTAGTCAGTTGTTATCTGATGATATTGTAGGTCTAGAATAGATGTTCATAGGGGGGGGACCCTTAGTTAGATTTGATCAAAAGACTTGAAGACCAGTTGAAGGTCAAAACACCCAGAAGACCAGTTTGAGATCAGAATACCTAGAAGACTAGCTGAATAACAGACTAAGTCAGAGAAATTGGGATTGAAGATCAGTTGACCCTGAAGTTTGCTGAAAATTTAGAAGTGCATCCTGAGACAACGCAGTTGAGTTTTAAGCATCAATTGACTTGTGCTTAGTTGACCCCAGATGAAGTAAAGTTTAGCTAAGGATGAAGGAAGATTGTCAAGTGCAGGATTAGTTCACCCCCTGGCTGAAGTTGACACCAACAAACCCAGATGTTGACTTCTACACTTGACACCTTGGTGATTGAAGATGCAAAGCTCGATAAGGATTGAAGGGGAGATTGAGAATCAAAATCAAGGATTCATGTTGGCAAATCAAGGATCCGGTCAATCACTAATCAATTATTCTAATTGATAATCTTTCAATTAATAGTCTAATTTTCTCTAACGGCTAATAAATCGATCACACTATAAATACAAGTGAAGAAGATTGGTTTGCGCACGAAAGAGAATGCATACAATGCATACACCAAAAAGCACGAACATCTTCACTTAGAGCTTCCACGATTACATTTTGCTTAGAAGAGAATTCCATACTTTGTCTTCGAGCTTTAAAAGCATAGAGAATTCTCAAGTTGGATTGTAACACACCTATCATTTTCTCAGACGAGAATCGGTTGTGGTTTTTAGTCAAAGGGCTTGAAAGATAGTCAGAGACTGTACAAGAACTACAAGTTGTAAAACCCAGAATTTCGAGAGTTGGCTAGTGCAGACCCCTTGGTGATAAGGGAGAGTGAACATATCATTATATTTGAATCGTTATAAACTGTTGTGTTCATTTACTGTTTTATGTATAGTTTTTACTGCATATATATTGTTTGCATAAAAAGATTTTCACTAAAACTCTGTTTAAAAACGTTACCACAAAATTTGTTGAGTTTGTCAAAATCAACTGACCTTTACTCTGAGTTTTATCAACTAACACCAAGTCACCTGACCTTGTGTACTTAACTGTCTTCAAAGAAGAATTGGATGTGGTTCTCTTTCTAGTTTTCCAACCCTTTTCACTAAGTACCTTTGGGACCAATAAGACCATTTTCTTCGAGAAACTTCTGGTGGTCACCACGACAGATCCTTGAAAACCTTTTGGAAAAATTCATTTGCATATTATCTGAACTAACAAGTTTTTGCATATACAATGACATATAAACGTAACACCAAGAGCTGGAATTTTCCAGAGTTCACAATAGAGGATTTTGATTACTAGAAATTTAGAATGGAAAACCACCTAAGTGTTATCCATGATGGAATCTTGGATGTTCTTGAAGATAACCCAATTAACTTCAGCTGGACACCAATAGATGATGGAAAGTCCAGTGCTGAGGGCCAGACAGCTCATCAGAGGGTTTTAAGAACCAAGAGTGACCTGTCAGCTGATGAAAGAAAGCTCTTTAATCTAGATCAAGTGGCCAGAACATAGTTCATAGAGACATTGAGCAAGGATTTCATAGAGAAGATCAACACTTGAAGAACAACCAAAGAGATAACTTCCAAAAATCAGCTTATACTGCTACGTATATTCACCACCGCCCCCTCCCCTAAATATTTAACCCTTATTAAACTCATCTGGGACTTACATTTGCTTCATATGTGCAACTATCAAAGAGATTATGTGTAGTAAGAAGGAGGAGGGGTAGGTTCTTTGGTGGGACTGAAGCAGACAATTCATTTGTGCCTAAATTAAATGGTGGAGATTATTAATAAATAGAATAATTAAATATGAATATAAAATGGTTGTAGTGGCAAAGCTATCAATGAGGGATAAATACAATAAGCAATTTTTAAAAAAATAAAAACGATAAATTTGATGATGTTATTAAGCTATGGAGAAGAGAAGATTACAATCAGGAAAAAAAATAACAGAGCAAGAGGATGAAAATTTTTAAACGGATCACTTTTGAGATTATGATTTAAATACAAGACATGTGTCTTTTTAGCAGTTTTGTTAAGATCGTGTGTTATACTTGTTAGTGTTGTACTTAGTGTTGAAAACATCATCATAATTTGTCTTTTCTTCTAACATAAATCCGAATGTTTCAATGTTATTTTTTTCATGACTTTGAATGCATGTTGAAGACCTAGCTAGAAGGATTTTTTCCATGTGGTTGCAACTGAAAGAGGTTAAGAGAAGTTTTATCCATGATGTGGTTTCTATAAATCATGGGGAGTTAGAGAGAAATTTGACAAAGACTTTTCAAGCAAGGTCTAAACAACTTGTTTAAAATTGATATTTTAGACAACTCTGAGTAGTTTGCAACAAGAATCATGAAGATATGGGGACGATTTTGAAAAGGGTGTGTACAGAATGTGGATTTTGCAAATCCCTTGAAAGTATTATGTTGAAATGAAGAAGATGAACAGTTTGGAAATGTTTGCAAGAATGGTGACGATTTCTTTATACAGCAAGGTTATTTTAGAAACAATGTTGTAGATTTACGAGTAATTTTGTAATCAACAACACTGATTGAAAAAAAAATGGCAGTTGGTCTGACTCAACCAATCACATCACCAAATTTTTTGGCCAATATTATGCATTTCATTATGAAGGTGATTACTGTATAATGTGCTTAAAATTGTTTTCCAAACACGTTTTTAGTGTACATGATATTTTGAACATAAAAACTTACTATGTAAATGTAAATAAATGATATATGGCAGCCATAAATGCAGAAATCGGGCTAGGCGGTCACTAACCGACCCGATTCCAACATAATTGGCAATTATAGGCGTTTTCGAGATTAGATGTTTCCTAAGCGGCCGAGTTAGCTAGACGGATTAATTTTTTACATTTTCGTTGTTCAGTTTATTAAAAATATTTAAAACTTACACACTAAAATAAAAAATCCTATTTCCTAAACTTTATTCGGTATATTTGAATATGCTTGTGGAATCTTGGACAAAAGTTACTGGTTGTGCGTACATTAAATACATTTGATTGAAAAAGTTATATATATAAATCTTGTGCATATGTGAATCTTGGACAAAAGTTGAACACACACACACACACACACATATATGATGGGAAAAATCATTGATGGTCATTTATTATGAAATTTTCTAAAAAAAAAATCTAAGCGGTGCCTATAGGCGCTCAGAATTCATCTAATTAGCGATTTCCGATTTCTACGTTCTTAATGTCAGTTGAACATTATAGTTAGTAATACCACATAATGAAGACGCGTATGGACAAATTTGACCGAGGCACTTATGGTATGTTTTCTTTGGGATTCACCCAGATAGACATTGGACTTTGCGATCCACGCTCCATACGAGTTTGAGATTTAAAACCAGGTTTTTAAATCTCAAACTCAATCCATACCTATAAACCTATTACTACTTTTCACATAATTAAATACAATCACATTATCACTTTTTTTTTTATCATCCACTCGATCCCTCTCCTACGTTTCTCTTACACAATATAATAAAATAATACAACATTTATCACTATTAAATATTGATTTGATATAAAGTCAAATTTCACCCTACAAAATTTCCAAAATAAACACATACTTATATTATTCATCAAGGTTTCACATCCTATGATTTCAAAGTCATGACTTCCCCCCACACCTAAATCCTAAAACAAACATACCCTTAGAGATCAACTGAATAAGGTGGGGTTCCTCCTTAACCCAAGTTGGCTGATAGTGAATCTAAGCTCGTCATTGGAGTGAGGTCGAGGTTCCCCCTTAACCCAGATTGGTTGATAGTAAATCTATGTAGCTATATCACCTAGATTTAATAGTCCAAGCTCATGTGATAGTTCTTGAAACCTAACTTTGGCTAAGAGCTAGTTTGACCAATATATCATATATATATTTATTAACGTGTAGTTTCATCATTACAACGTCCTTAATAATAAATTTCTAGATCTGTCCATATACCTAGATACATGTACAAGTTGTTCTAACATAGATATTTGGATGCCTCAAACAACCAATTTAAATACTCCCTCCAACCCAGAGGAATTTGTACACTCTCGTTATTTGGACGTCTCACATTAATTTGTATACTACCTAAAAATGAAACATTAATTTTCGGGGTTAATTGTTCTCAAGAGAATGTATTCATTTTAAAATTGTTCTTTTTTCAACACTTATAACCCCGTAGTTTTTTTTTTTACGTTGTTGGTCCCAAGAGAATTAGATAAATTGTAGTTTTCATCCCAAAAGAATGAATGAATTGCAATTTTGGTCACTAGAGAATATGATAAACACTACAAGAAAAAAGGTCTAATAATACATTAGTTTTAATACACTTCTAAAATGATGTAGTCAAAGCTTCTTGAAGGTGTGTCGTGTGTGTTAAGTGTAGATGTTGTAACGAATGCTAAAACAATCACTACAACAATCTGAAAAATAAAGTATAAGCTTGTACTGCGGAAGACTAAAACACACGATTGCAAGATGGAACAAAAACTATATAAAATAGCTTGTGTTAGCTTTACGGCGAAACGTTCACTATAACAAAGGTAGTGATACAAAAGTTGTGTGAAGAGTAAAATCGTTCACAACGGAAACAAGACTCGATATCACATATCAAATCTAAATTGGCTAAGTGTATAAACTATACACCGTCAAAGTTGATCTCTCACTATATCGATGATCTCTCTATCTAAAAATATATGATTGATCGCAAGTTATGCGAGATGTACTAAACTTCTAGGCATAACACAAAATTTGAAATAATGACCCTATCACCTTTGAAAACTCAGGACAATCATTAGAGTATGTGTACTAGATAATTCCACACTCTGGTATTGAAGATTTCGGCGGCCTCTATTTATAGATTGAAATCTTCATCCTCAAACTACTCATGTAACTTCCTCCATGATATTTTATTCAACCGTCCATGATCTCTATCTTTATTCTGATTATTTTGACTGCAACCGTCTGATCTAGATCTTTCTAAGAGTTCTGGAATAGCCTGGATCATGTAGGTCCTTGTAGGCTTTTGTAGAACCTTCTGGAACCCGTAACGGCTTATGTTGCAACCAATGTTGCAACCTTCACTATAACATTGAGTCTTCCAGATTCTTGTAAATCCTTCTAGATCTTCAACCTGCATGTCAAAACATCTAAAACAACATTTGATCATAAAGTGTTAGTTAATGTGAAGAAAGGGAAAATTCATGTTGTTTCAAAGTGTTAATGTTGTTGGTAGTGAAGCATTCACTATTTACTTTGAAACAACATGAATTTGCCCTTTCTTCTCATTAACTAACACTTTTTATGATCAAATATTGCTTTAGATGTTTTAACATGCAGGTTGAAGATCTTGAAGGATCTACAAGACTCTGGAATACTCAATGTTGAAGTAAATATTGCAGGCATTGGTTGCAACATGGAGCGGTTATGGGTTCCAGAAGGTTCTACAAGGATCTACAAGGACCTACATGATCCAGGTTATTCCAGGTCGATTTAGAACAATCTAGATCAGGCGGTTGCAGTCATAAACATCAGAAATAAAGATAAGATCGTGGGAGATAAATAAAAGATCATGGAGCGGTTACATGAGGAAGTTATTTACGGATGAAGACCTCCATCTATAAATAGAAGCCGAAGTCTTCAGTACCAAGTGCGGAATAAACGAGTACACCTACTCTAGTGTTGATCTTGAGTTCAAAGGTGATAGGGCAGTTATTCCAATATTTATTTTATGCCTAGAAGTTTAGTACATCTCGCATAACTTGTGATCAATCCTATATCCATAGATAGAGAGATCATAGATATAGAGTGAGATCAACTTTAACGGTGTATAGTGTTACACACTTAGCCAATTTAGATTTGATAGGTGATATCGAGTCTTGTTTCCGTTGTGAACGATTTTACTCTTCACACAACTTTTGTATCACTAATCCTATTATAGTGAACGATTCACCGTAAGGCTAGCACAAACTATTTTATATAGTTTGTGTTAAAAAGTATTCTATCTTGTAATAGTGTGTTTTTAGTCTTCCGTTGTGTACACAATTTATCTCTGTTTTCCAGATTGTTGTAGTGATTGTTCTAACATTCGTTACAACTTCTATACTTAACAACACACGCACACATTCAATTGGTATCAGAGCAATCTGATATCATACCCTTTGGGATCTAACAATTGGCACCAGAGCCATAATCCTGATATACTAAGTTTAGATCCTGTGTCTTTTTGCAATGGAATATCCACTTACTCTAACTAGTAGGCCTCCCGTTCTTGATGGAACGAATTATGCCTCTTGGAAACTAAAGATGCGGATGTACATCAAGTCTATTGATGTGCGTGCATGGAGGTGTATATTGGATGGATGGACACCCCAACGATTCAAGCAGATGAAGGAGAGGTGAAAGTCAAACGTGAATTAGATTGGACATTAGAAGAAATCACAATTGCAAGTTATAATTTCAAAGCATTAAATGCAATATTTACATCAGTTGATGTGAACATGTTTAAAATTATATCTAACTGTGTATCTGCAAAAGATGCTTGGGATAGACTTGAAAAGCATTGTGTAGGATCTGAGAATTTTCAAAGAGTCAAGATTCGAATGCTTGACACAAAGTTAAAAAAGCTGAAGATGGAGGAAGATGAAACCATTTCATCATATAATCAGAGAATCGGTGAGATTGCAAATGAATCTAATTTACTTGGTGAGCCAATTTCCAATCTCAGGTTAGTACACAAAATTTTGCATTCAGTTTCTAGACGTTTTTATGATAAGATACATGCTTTAAAAGAGAATACAAATTTATATCTTATAAGTCAGAATGAACTCGTGAGTATTTTGAAAACATATGAGATGAACATTGCTCAAAAGGCTGATGTTTCTGATCTCATTGAAATTTCTAAATTTTATGTAAATTCTGATCAGACTAAAAGTGTTGCATCAAATGTTGTAACATATGATACAACATATCCAAAAAATCAGAATTTATTGGGAGTACTCACATACCAGATAGAATTTCATCTTCCAGAATCTTGAAAAGTCATCCCTTAAATAAAATTATAGGTGAAATTACATCTGGAGTTCAAACTAGAAACAAAATTAGAGTAGACCTGAAAAATGTTCCATGACTATGAACTTGAGAGTGATTTTCTTACTATTTTTTTTGTGATAATATAGGTGCTATTAATATCTCAAAAATCATGTACAACACTCTCTTACTAAGTATATAAGTATTAAACTTCATTTCATGAGAGACTTTGTAGAGAAAAATATTTTGAAGTTAGAGTATCTGTCCACTAAAAAACAACTTGCGGATATTTTATGGCCCTTGATAATGAGAGGCGTACATTTGTGAGGAAATCTCTTGATATTTGTATTGTATGAGTGAAAAATTGCAGATATTGCTACTAATGTGGTATCATTTGTAACAACATAGGCCTTTTCTCATAAAATTTGTAAATTTCTTCTTTTTCTTTGTTAGTTTAATTCCTTCTTGAAAACAATTTTGAACTAAGATTATGTAACACTGGACACACTTCTTGAATGCATGAAAAATACACTTTTTAGATGTTCTAGTCACTGAGTAACTATGGGGCACGGAGTTCGCTACTACGATGCACTCTTTTCAAAAGGTGACTGGAAATACATCAATTTATTCAGAAATCCACTGAGTAACTATGGGACACGGAGCTGACAACTACGATGTACTCTTTTGAAAAGGTGGATCAATGTGAAGATGCGTGTAAGAAAGCTAATTTGTATCATAAAATATGTTGAAGTGTGTGTGCCAACATTAATAACAACATCTACTTGCTTCAGTTTTGATTTTCTCTAAGTCGAATTTTTCTAGCTGAGAAAAGGTTTTTATTTATGTTTTTTATTTTTTGAAACCTATGTTTTAGTTATTTAATTTCAGCAATATATAGTGTTTACTTTTAAATTTAATGGGCGGTTATTTAATTTCTGCAAAACCCACGATCATGGATTGATAGTGGATGTGGTGGTTTTCATCCCATATTCACGATCACATCACATATGTTATGCCTAGAAGTTTAGTACATCTCGCATAACTTGCGATCAATCCTATATCCATAGATAGAGAGATCATAGATATAGAGTGAGATCAACTTTAACGGTGTATAGTGTTATACACTTAACCAATTTAGATTTGATAGGTGATATCGAGTCTTGTTTCCGTTGTGAACGATTTTACTCCTCACACAACTTTTGTATCACTAATCCTATTATAGTGAACCATTCGCCGTAAGGCTAGCACAAACTATTTTATATAGCTTGTGTTAAAAAAGTATTCCATGTTGCAATAGTGTGTTTTTAGTCTTCCACTGTGTACACGATTTATCTCTGTTTTCCAGATTGTTGTAGTGATTGTTCTAACATTCGTTACAACATCTATACTTAATAACACACGCACACCTTCACAAAGTAAATAGTGATTAATTCACTACCAACAACATTAACACTTCTCCATTGATACACTATATTTTTTAATTCTTTAAGTACACTAATGTGGAACCTATTAATACATTATTAACTAAATGCCATAATACCATACAATTACAAATTTTAACTAGTATTCTATCATACATTTATCTACTAACATGGAACTTATTAATACACTATTAAATTAGTATTATAATACAACATGCCATATTTTGACTAGTGTCATATCATTCTTTTTTCATCCCCATTATAATTAAATTTGAGTCTAGACAAAAAAAATTATAATAGGAAATTCCACCCATTCTTAAATAAATTTAAGAGTATGTATATAGTGAAATTGGTTCATACATGAATTATTGATGGGTATTACTTGTTTTCACTAAAGAGTATTAGTTATTTCCATTGAAGAGTATTAGTTATTTTCACTAAAACGTCTTATTTTATTTTTAGTTAACAACTAAGACTCTTCAGTGAAAAATGAAATACTCTTTAGTGAAAATAACTAATACTCTTCATTGGTTTATATATGAACCATTTTCACTCTATGCTTTGTCCAAATTTAATAATATAAAATAAAAATAAAAGAGAAAAAACGGCATGGTAAAAGCATAACTCACCAAATCCAATATCACCGCCAAACATCATTAAAATTAATTAAAAATAATAATAGTTGAGTATTTTGAATATTTGATAATTTTATATTTTATAACACCTAATTATATCCAACATTAGGTTCAATCAGAGAAAAAGAAAAAAATATATTTGGTTATCTCCCTCGTGCGCAGAATTAATCAACATATTCTCCTCTTCGCGCACTAATTATGCTTTACCACCACTGAAAATTCTGCATCGTTGGCTACATAATCCAAAATCATCTAATTCTTATTTGGATATTTCATTGGATTACCGCTAAATCTAAGAAGGTAAAGTAATTGAATAAATCAATTATTGCTTTCTGCAATTCTATTCATTGCCGAATAATGGTGTCTCAGTCGCCTAACTACTGCCTCCACAAGCGGTTACCCATGCCATAGGCTGTCTCTGATTCTGCCGCCTTACAGCCACCGAGCTTCTGAGCCACACTCTCTCTCAATAACTTCGTCGGTCTTCACCCGTCAACCTATCTTTTTCCACATCATCGGCCTCCACCTTTCAGGTACTAGTTTTTGTTTCTTGGACCGATTGTCTCTCCAATAAAGTGTTCTTTGATTCAATTAAAGGAACTTGGATTTTACAACTTGAACTTTTACGTATTTTGCAAAAATAATTCTACAATATACATCAAAGCGGGCAAGAATCATTGTTATCCCTACTTCTTCATATAATTGACTTTCCTTATCCTATTATGGTTCTTGTTTGAGAAGACTTGGAATATTAAGCAATGCATTCTAACATCCACATATTAAATCAATTTGGGGCTAAATATTTTGTGTCCAATGATTACTATTTTGTATCTAATCATTGTCAATTATTGTATGTGTCTAAAGTAAAAAATTATTGTAGTAGAATCATTAACGAACAATGACAAAATTGAAGTGAAAAATTCTAGGACAATTTCTATTTATTGGAACTCTTTCTCATTTTGTTGAGGTTATTGCTTTAATTAGTGTTAGGGTGCTGGTGTTGGTGACTTTAAAGTTCTCACTTTTGATTAAAATAAAATCACTATCATCATGTTCACGCCAGATATTCATGAAACTTGTTTTAGTGCATATCATTTGTTGGTGTGTTGTTTATATATAAGTGTTGTTGACAATATTTACACAAACACGTATATAAATAAAGAGTAGGTCTTGAGTGATATTATCCCACGCAATGAGACAATGGGATGAGGTATAAATTGAGCATGACACATTAATACTTTCATATGAGTGAGTGTTAATTTGTGCTTTCTCATGACATGAGACGATCTTACGCAAGATTTTGGCATCAATTAATGTGATTGTACAACATACATAGTTGAGAGTGAATAAATTAATTTGATTGTGCGACAATATAATTACTAGATGGGGGGGGGGGGAGGGGAGGTGCTTGCCAACAGTAGTAGTATAAGAGTAAATTTAACTTCTTTTTAAAGATAAGAAGTAAATAGACTTCCCAAAACTGAAGCTTAATTAATTTAATCTCCGAGTACTAACTAGTGATGATGGTCGGCTGGATAACAACGGTGCAATTAAAGATTATATTTGTGCAGAAGAATTAATCTTTACAGATTCTTCCTCGTTTGTTATATATATAAATGTTATTTTGGATAACTAAAGTTTCTTAATAATATATTAATTTTGCTTGAACAAATTGAATAAATCTTGGGATATTAGATTATATGTTTTCTTGACTGAGGTTCTTCCTATTTTGTTTCCTCAGACCACATTCTCATAATAACATGGATAGAAGTTGGATGACCAAGTCAAGAGCCAGTAAGGAGTACCAAGATGGACTTAAATATTTTCTAGACTTTGCTTTTTTTAATGCATCCGTGAATGGAATGATATTATGTATGTGCAAGCATTGCAAGATTAATGTGTTTGCAAATAGAAAAGATGCATTTGAACACTTGATAGTTGATGGGTTTATTCCTAGATACACTGAATGGATAGCTCATGGAGAGCTTTGTAGGAGTCCTTCATCTTCATTTGAACCTCAGTGTGATCTTCCAAGGACTTCAACAAATGTTGATGATATCGAGAGTTTAGTAAATGATGTTTTTGGAGATCCGAAAGAGCATGGTGATATGCAAGGGATAAATGATTTTATGGAGGATGTAGAAATTCCTCGAGGACAGGCTGGAAAATTTTATGATTTAATGGATGCTTCTAAACATAAATTGTATGAAGGATGTGAAAAGTTCTCAAAACTTTAATTCATAATTCGTTTGTTGCACCTAAAATGCCTTGGAGGATTATCTAATACAGTTTTTTATATGCTTTTGAAGTTATTAGTAGAAGTATTCCTAGAATTCATGAAAAGATTGATGTTAGTCCAAATGATTGCACTCTATATTGGCGGATGAACGAGAGAAGAACTTCTTGTGAGACATACAATGAGCTCAGGTGGAAAACTTCTGAAAAGGATCATACGGATAAGAAAATGAAGATAAAACGAAAGGTATTATGGTATTTTCCGCTCAAACCTAGACTCCAAAGATTACTTATGTTAAAAAACAACTTGCTATATGAGATGGCATTCTGAAAGTCGTACGAAGGACGGACATATGAGACACCCTGCTGATTCCCCGACATGGCAAACTTTTGACAATTTATATTCCTAGTATGCTAAGGATCCACGGAATGTTCGGTTGGGGTTAGCTTCAGATAGATTTAATCCATTTAAAAATATGAGTGTGTCTCATAGCACATAGCCCGTGATACTAATTTCATATAACCTCCCACGGTGGATAGGCATGAAACAACCATACTTTATGTTGTCATTATTAATTCCCGGTCCATTTTGGGAATAATATTGACATTTACTTGCAACCTCTTATTTCTAATTTGAAGGATCTATGGGAAGTAGGAGTTGAAACATATGATGCATCAACTAAGAAAAAAATTCAGCTACATGCATCATTGTTATGGACTATAAATGATTTGCAAATTTGTCAAGATGAAGCACTAAAGGAGAATTTACTTGCCCAGTTTGTCATAATCATACACATTCAAAGTGGTTGTGTAATGGTGGAAAGTATTGCTACATGTGTCAACAGAGGCTTTTAAATAAGGAACATAGAGAAGACCCGTCCCCATTATCTAGTGATATGGTGATTGATGAACTTAAAAATATCTCAATTAGATTTGGAAAATATGTTGAGAATAACCTAAAGTTGCCTTTCAATTGGAATAAGAAGAGTATTTTCTTTGAATTGTCATACCGGAAAGACAATGTTGTCCATCATAATCTTGACATCATGCATATAGAGAATAATGTATGTTAGAGCATTTGTGGTACCTTTTTGGGTATAGATGGAAAATCAAAAGATAGTCTTAAATCAAGCCTTGATTTGAAAGAAATGTGGATTAGACCAAAGCTTCATCTTACTGCAAAGGAGACTGAAAATGTATACTTACCTCCAGCCCCTTTTACGATGAGCAAGAGAGAGATAATATTATTTTGTGAGGTTCTGAATCGAGTTAAAGTTCCAGATGGTTATGCCTCCAAGGGGTGTTCACATGAAACCACCTAAACTTTTGGGCCTTAAGTCATGACTATCACATTGTGATGCAACAGTTGTTACCTATAACATTACGAATAACTCTTTCAAAACATGTGCGGTCTCCTTTACTGAGATTGAGTAAGTACTTTAGGGTATGTTTGGTATGCCTGAATGGAATAACAGCTGAATGGAATGAACTCATGAATGGAATGGAGGTCTGAATGAAATGACGTGAGATTGATCATTCCTATAATTGGTGTGGATTACGAATGAAATGTAATTATTTTGTGTAACTATATAAAATTATTATTGTTATTGGTTGTGAAATAATTAATATTCAATAATAATATTAAGAAATGATTGTAATAATTTTTACATATATTCATAATACCAATATTAGTTATAAAAAAAAATATTTTTATTAAAATATACTCCATCTGTCCTTTAAAAGTATGCATCATTTTCTGCACGTGGATTAACGCAATATGTCGGAGGGTATTTAGGGGTCCTATAAGGTCCGTTTATGAATAAAATGATTGTTTATGGTAAGTATGCATAGAAACGTTACTATAAACAATCATTTTATTCATAAACGAACCTCACAAGACCCCTAAATATCCTCCGACATATTGCATTAAATGACGTGCAGAGAATGGTGCATACTTTTAAAGGACGAAGGGAGTATATTTAATAATTCTTAAAATTATAAAAAAATAACATTATACTACCATTATTTAATAATAAAATTAATAAAAATATTATTTTTGGAATTATTAGTTAATATTATTTTTATTATATTTTTGAAAATATGACATATTTTTTAATTGTATTATTATTTATTTTTATTTAAGATAATTTTTATAATCAAATATTATTATTTATATTTTTATTAATATATAAGTAGTAATTATGTAATTATTATATAAACTGTAGAAATATAATACTATCGTTGAAAATATTATATTATTATTATTATTGAAATTGGTTATTATTATTTTTATTACTACTTATAATTTTACTAAATAGAATTATTTTATTGATATTTTAATTATTGAGTATTAATAATAATATTATTAGTATTGATATGTTGGGATTAGAAGATAATGTTATATAAATGAAAATAAATGATGTTATTTTTTGGAAAATAATCATTCCTCAATATATAGAATAGATAAACTCATGTGTTATGGAAGGAATTACTATTCCACATGATTGAGAATCACCATTCTTTGTGAAATCACTATTCCATTTTTAAAAACATATCAATCATGGTATTTGGAATAGATTAAGGAATGATCATTTCATTCCCTATCTATTCCATCATACCAAGCATGCCATAATTATGCTCTAAAGTAATTGATCCTACAGATGCGATTCGTTTGGAAAAGGATATTGCTCTGATACTTTGTTAGTTAGAAAAGATATTCCCACCATCATTTTTTGATGTTATGGTGTATCTGACTATACATTTAGCTACAAAAGTTAAGCTAACTAGGCCAGTTTACTACCGTTGGATATATCCAGTAGAGAGGTAATTATTAAAAAAGATTATTCACAAATAATATAAAAATGCTTATGTTTTGATAACAACTTATATGTTTTGTCTACCTTTTTTTTTTTTTTTTTGAAAAATCAGGTATTTGGGCACATTGAATACGTGCAAAATAGAAGTAAACCCGAAGGTTAATCGCGGAAGGTTATTTAGCATAAGAATGTTTGTCTTTTTGCTCTTTATACCTCGTAGCTTATGTGGAATCAAGGTTCAATCAAACAACAAGAAGTGAAGACATAGAAATAGAAGGGAGTATCACATCTGAGCTAGATGTATTTAAGATGGTAGATCGTCCTCTTGGAAAAGGAACTGCCACAAAATTTGATGATGAAACATTGAGGAAAGCACATCAGTATGTGTTATTTAATTGTGAGGATCTTACACCGTACATTAAGTAAGTTATTTTATTATGGTTCATCGAATTACAAAAAAATTTCTAAATTTGAAAAGCTAATGATCTTAATTTTTTAGTGAGCATCCTACCATTGTTGAACATTCACATACCTGTGTTGCACGCCATCAAATTGAACGTATTCATAGTGAAAACTTTGTTGATTGGTTTGCCAAATATGTAAGTTATGTTTATAATGACAACAACTTCAAATATTTAAAATCTCTACTAACCTTGTTCACTACTTTGAAGTTTTTTTTTACATAGATTAAAGGGTTGCAAATGCTGGAGAAAAGTCCAAAAATAAAAGATTTAACATTGCTTTCTCGTGGCCCAAATTTCATTGGATTGAAACATGAGAAGTTTGTGGCGAATGGCTTCAGATTTCACACCAGAGATGTGGAGAGTAGACGGAGGACTCAAAATAGTGAGGTAAGGGCCCATTTGGTGTACACGATTAACCAACGATTGTGATGCAATCGACCTTGGCAGCCGTTTGGTACCTTCTTTGTAGGTCCAAGATATCAGGTGAGGCCCGTCAGTAAATACTATATTTCCTCGATTGTTTATCAGTTCAATTTAGAGGGATATTCCACCTCATCTCAACAGTAATCTTTATTGCCTGTATCAAAATTTTAGAAATACTCTCCTACTTTCTGCTACTTGCTTCACTCATCTCTGCAAGAGGAATTAAGTAAACTTTACCAGGACAATATGGTCATTTGGTTCTTATTTTCTTAACTTTTTCAATTTAAGGAAAATATACAGATGCACGTATTGTGGGTGCAAACCAAACCACAATTATAGTTATCTTACACTAATTATCTGGGCCGATTATTAGCAAATCGTGTCATGCCAGATAATTAAGTGGGTACACCAGATGGGCCCTAACTATCAATGCTACAACATCAAGTTTTTCAAGTACAAGGGACCAAAATCCTATCTTGAGCGAAGTAGATTATTATGAAGTCTTAAATAATATTATTGAGCTAGATTATGATGGTGGCGTAGAGTGGTATTGTTTGATTGTGACTGGGTGTCGAAAGGAATACAGTTGAAACAAGATTATGAAGGGTTTACATTGAATAACTTCTCAAATGTAAGACGTCAATATGAACCATTCATTTTAGCATCCCAAGCTAAACAAGTATTCTATGTACAAGATCCAATTGATAGGAAATGGAATGTTGTTGTGTCTATTGTTGCACGAGCTGAGTACAATATGGAACCATGTGTTGATACTTAAACGTACTTGCAAAGTGATATTTGCAATCCTCTAGTGAGCAGTGATAATGATGAATTCAACTGGGTCCATGACGATATTGAAAGAGTTGAAGTTGATATTAATTTGTGAATGGAGATGAAATGGGTGAGAAAAGTTGGTTGTTAATACTCTTTTATCTACCTCTCTACAAGGAAGGTAGTGTTACTATTGAACTTTATATTTTGCATTGTTTGTTTCCTCTGCAAATTTGACCATATAATTAATGTCCTCAATTCTTTGATAAAGATAACAATAATTCATGATGATACCTACTATTGTTCTTGAATTCCATGTATTCAATGGAACATGACAAATGATTTTTAGTTGCATAAGGTTTTGAGTCAATGATGTTGCACCATTTGTGTCTTGTTTGTGAATTGAATAGTTAAATAGAAAGTGATTTATTTTCATTAGATATATCATTATAGCAACAGAAAAAAAAAACTTACAGGTGCACTATAAATTGTGTTTATTGATGTTGTAGTGTTTAGTTGGAGGTGCAAGGTAATTTAACGCTTTGTTGTGGAACTGATCTTTTCTGGAAATTTTAGCTTCAAGTATGTACCAACTTGAGTTATTTAATTATAGTTATGATGTTTAACTTGGTTATTATAACATGGTTTATAGTAGATAACGAGACTTGCCTTTTTTTTCTTCTAATTGCAACTACAATTAATTTTTCTTCTTCTTCTTCTAGAAACATCAAGGTATAATAGAAAATAACCCGCACATTTATTTCTTCTACTAACATCAGCATTAAGGAGTTTGTTATCAGTTTTCTCCTCAAATTGTAAATTTTAGTAGTGGAATTAGGCTTTAACTTTTTCTATAGAATTCATAGCGCGTCAAAAACCAAGTTAAATTTTTTTTTCCTCATTAATGAAAGATTCTTAAACCTTTTATTTTCACTGATTATTGAACCTTTATATTTTGGTTGTGAAATTTCAAGACTTACTTGATCTAATTGATACTTGCTTTAAGCATTCTCCATCTAACTGGAATACTATCAACAGTGACGGAGCCAGGATTTACCATCAGGGGGGCCCAATTATCAACACTAAATTTTTTTTTTAAATAAAATTATAACATTCTTCTTCGACTCTTCATACTTTGAAAGCGTTGGTAACTAAACAATCATTCAACAATTCATCTCCTTTGATATAATAATAAAATAACAAATAATACAAATTTAATCCATTAAAAAAATAACAATTATACAATTAATAAAAATATCTGACAAATATTCATAACTTTAATGAATTTTTTTTAATAAACCCTAATATAGGCAAAACAATTAATTAGAAATTATAAATGAAAACCACTAAGAAAGCATATTGCATACAAATTTTAAAATCTGGAAATCCGGAACTATCCTGTTCAATTCAATCAACGCAAGAATGACCTAATATTTTATTAATTTGAGACTTGGTTGTTGTCTTTCTTTATTTTTTTCTTCTTCTTTTTTCTGTTTTTTTCAAATTCCAAGTAAAAAAAAAATAGGTATTATGATTTATGCAGGCCCCTAAGCCTTATATACTTGATACCTGGCTGCTATTATATCTTATATATATATATATATATATATATATATATATATATATATATATATATATATATCAAATATATAGCCATATCTTATATATGTGTGTGTGTGTGTGTGTGTGTGTGCGTGTTGGGACAATGTCAGTTTTGAGTTGATCCCAAAGACCCTGAAAAGATGAATTTGCCTAAGTGTTTGTTAGTCAGGCTAGTCTTGATAGGATTAGATCAGGTTAGAATATATTATTTTCACAGGTACTCAGTGAGAGGAGAACTCACTGAAGTCACTCAAGACTGAAGCCTGAAGAACACAAGAGCACCATCATTGAACTTAAGTTAGTCTTTCTAAGTTGGCTAACTGAGTGTCAGGATGAAGAGCATGATCCTGAGATCATTGCTAACTCATCAGCCCTGAAGGAGTCAGGCTGCACTGAGTATTTGGGAAAGACTTGGAGTAGGATCCAAATAAGCAAAAGGAATATCAGCGCTGGACCATGTACTTCGTAGATGAGGACAAACTTGAACTCAGATAAGACAAGACTGAATTGAAGAATGAGTTTTGACATTCTCACATACATGATGACTTGGACCAATCAGAGGATGACAAGTCATGTACGGACCCTGACTTAAGCCTGACATCCCTCATAGTTCAACGGGCATGCATTTAATGCACTTACCTAATCCATGCAAGTAGGCGGCTGCATGCAGACATATGTCCGCTTGAAATATCCTACAAGAAAGATGATTAGAAGGTTATCTCTCCAATGGATAGTTATTCAAATCTCCCATAAATACAGAAGACCTTGGCACAAACAAGGTTACGTGAAATTTTGAAGCAAAGAAATTACTCAAGACTCACACGCATTCAAGCATTCAAAGAAGCACTCGGAACCCTCATAAATTTCCCAAGTGTTTCTTATAGTCTAGAGTCACTGTATTCCAAAGAGCTTAACTTTCATATCCTAAGCTTAGAGTGATAATCCAATCTTTAGCATAGCTTTGCCTTGTAAGGATTATCACACCTTAGTTGGAATCCAAACCAAAATCAAAACCCTAAGCAGAGTCAGTGTTAAGTTTGTTGGTTGAGGTAGTCGGTGGTGAAGAGAAGGAGGACTAGAACTCACAAATTCTAGGGATCGGAGTTGTTGATCATTGTGCACTTTAGCACGTTAAAAACAAGCTAATCCATAAAGGGATTCTCCTGTTCAATCAGGACCGTGGACGTAGGAGATTGAGTGTCTGAACCATGTTAAACTGCTTTGAGTTCTTTATTGTTGTGATATTGTGCTTAACTATTTATCATTCATTCATTGCATAATTTGTCAGCGTTGAATCAATCAGCTTGACCTTGAAACTCAGTGCACTGTCCTTTTAACCATAGCTTCATAAAAAAGAAAAACTCAGTTTTCAGAAATAACTAAACAAGTCTAATTCTTTAAGGGCTCACACATTCCACACTCAGGATAAATAGATAGTTAGCCAACTGACTTGCTTCAGAGCTGTCAGTAGGTGTATTATCTATTCAGTGCCTAGCACTTAAACTCTGAGTAGAGGGACTCAATTTGAATAAAAAATTTGTATATGTGTATTCCCCACCCCCCATACACGTATCTTAGACTTGCCCGGGACCAACAATATATATCTAAGCAAATATATCAGACTCAACTGCCTTAATAGGCCACTCACGAGTCACCTCCCTATATATACACAGCCGAGTTATGCACAATATATAAATAATTTTTTTATATATATAATTGTGAAATTACGAAAATACCCTTGGATTTTTGCAAAATTACAGGGGGGGCCCAGTGCCCCCCTGGCCCCATAGTCCCTCCATCATTGACTATAAACCAAGTTTAAAAAACTTATTAGATATCGAAAGATATAAACACTTGATATGATTTGCAGCTTGTTCATGTTTCGTATTATCACTCACAAAAAATTAAGCGTTCACCATCCAATCTATATATATATAAAAATAGAAGTGAGGAGAGAGAAAAAGTTATTATTATTGGAGCAAGTAAAGTCCACTTGGTTTGTGGTGCAATAGTGAGGCTCACTCTCCATCAAAGAGAGTGGATTAATTTTACCATTTTATTTAATTTTACTTTACATCTATAATCTTAAAATTCTTTTAAGTTTTTTATTTTAAATCTATTTTCAATACTCTATATATCAAATCAATTGTCTTTTGAACACTTTTAATTTAACATATATATTGCACATATAAAAAGAAAAATCATGTTTAAAATATTTGTTTATTATTTTTTAAGTGTTTTTATTGACTTTAATTATATGATTAATCGAATTTAAATAATTTTTATTTAGACTATATAAGTTCGATAAATATTAAAATTATTTTTATGAATTTTAGTATTTGTTGTAAATTAGTACATAATTAAAAATTGTGTGATTAATTAAATAATTGTAATACTCACATATATAAAATATAATTTTAACATATTAATTGGTTTGTGGATAAAATAAATTTAATACAAATATTTTTTTATAATTAGTTCATTATACAATCTCGCGTTTAATAATTATAATATTCAATCCGTGCATCGCATGGGAGAAACACTAGTTTGATATAAGACAAACAACAAACTAATTTTTTAAAAGTAAAATATGAATATACATCATCCAAAAGGTAAAGTATTAAATGAAACCGTTCATGATAAGCTTATCATGAAACAATTTGAAAGTATCAAATATTTGATCAGGTGTATCAAAAATCTCATCAGGAGTATCATTAATCTGGGTTAGTGGTACTATATTGTAATTGTTGTAAATTTTCTTGAAACCAGATAAATGATACTCCTAATGAACAGTTTCATGATAAGCTATCATGAACCATTTTCATATAAAACCTACTCCATTAAAAAAGAATGAGAAATCTATAGAAGGCTGCAAACAAAAGGCAAAAAAATAAAAAAATATTTTGTCTAAATAGATTAATAAGTTGTTACATACTACAAATTTTTTGTCTAAATAGATCGATATTAGTTATTTTATTAAGGTGTTAGTTGATCAGTATGAGATATTTTCAATGAACATTATTAGTTAGTGTTAGTTGATTATCATGAGGTATTTTCATTAATAGTGTTAGTTGTTTTCATTAGGAAATATTAGTTGTTCACCAATTGCACTATGCACCTAAGTCTTACCCTAGTTAAAATTAATTATGTCTTACTATTATTAAATCATAAACTCTTATGAAATTTTATCATTATATTCATTTAGTAACACTATAATTTTAATTTGTCGATACCATTATAATTGTATAATTATCCACATAGTGTAAAATGCTATGGATATTAGTTTATAAGAGAAATTGTATCACTAAATTGAGTTACAATAATATCAATTTCGTATAATTAAGGGTACGAAGAGTATTAGTTTTTTTTTTTTAACTAAATGACATCAGTTGGTTACATTAAAGTGTACTGCATTTATTCCAAACTTAATTGTTACTTGCCGAAACTACCTCTTCCCTTGCTCAAACGATATTTTCATAAATGACAATATAATAATATTGTTATATTTTGCAATTATATCTTACTTACACTAGTATACTTACATCTCATGTTATTACTTTACACATATTTATTCACATTTATTAATTAAACTCAATTTAATTTAGGGTGATAAACATTGAAATAGAAATTATTTTTGGGACGAATGGAGTATTATTTAGTTACACTAAAAATTATTGCAAAGTGGTTCATATATAAAAAAAAATTCTCCGATACATATAATGTTTGAATAATACATTTCACTATAAATATTCGAATTATCTGCATATATTTTGAATAAACCAACATAATCTATATATATATATTGAATTTATAAATTACTTAATTTTTTAAGTGGTACCACCACCCTCAAAAGAAATAGTAACTTATAAACATTTAAATAAATAAAAAAAGCAGTGGGAAGAAACCCGCCAATAATGAAAACAAAATGGGCCACTAATCACGATCAAAACCTCTAATTTCCAATTCTCTAGGGCCTCCTCCAATATTCATCTCTCATGAGCAGATCAAAACCTCCTTAATCCTCTCTCGCTAAAAACCTCTAATTTCTCAATCATTATCCTCTCTCGCTCTCCATACAAAATGAGTCTCGATTGATAACCCTTCCATCAATTACTTAATGTTCCTAATTTTTTAGATTAAATAGTTCAATTTTGAGGGATGATAGTTTTGCAAATCAATTTATTAAATTAATTGGTATCTCATTTTGTTTTTTGACAGGGGCAAGTTTTGGATTTATGCAGAATGATGAGGTATTTCAATTGACAAGATGGTAGTGCCTAATTAAGGCGGTTCTTTTACTAACTTTTCAACTGGGTTTTATAATAAAGAATAAACAATAATTTCTATAGCAATCCTAGACATTATATGATGTTTGCAATTTAACTATTGAACTCCTATTTATTGAACTTTTCTTTGGATATATATCTTTTGTTTAATTTATATACTTATGTTAGTGATTACTAGATTTCATATTAAATGTATATATGTGGTATTTATTGGTTTCAACAGGACATGTTGGTTCCATTCATTTAAGAATATATTATACATGTAACTTTGTGTACAAAATGTTTTATTTGCAAAATAATTCTGTAGGAAATTGATTAGTCTGGAACTGGTTTGTTACATTTGATTCTCAATAATCACTTCTTATCAAACTACAAATTATTTTTTAATCACTCCTACATTACACATTAATGTTTTTAGTTAACATGTTTTTGGGTGCACGTTCTTCCTGTACCAGTATATATAGAGCAATGGAAAATGAAGAGAGCAAGTGGCTGAAATCTGATTTGTGTTGTATTTGTATGGTAATTACATTAAGTATTTTATCTTCCATTATTAAATTCCAGAGTAAAACATCTGTAGAACTCCAAAGAACAAATAAACAAGATGAAAACATGTATAACATATATACCTTGTCAACAACACCGGATAGTATTTTTGAAAAACAACAGCATGCATAGCTAAAAGGTTCCACCACCTTCAAGGCATACTTTTTTGTTGTTCTAAAATTGTGATAAATAAAATTCTAATAGGCATTCATCTATTTTTAGCAGGTCGTTGATGACATAAATTATGGCAGCTTTGCACTTATTTCTTTGTGTATTTTCTTATCTCTTAATAATCATTAAAGTTTGGATTGTAGATTTTGCTTTAGCTAGTATATTCTCCTTGTTTTGTTTGTATATATTGACATTGTCTGTTGGTCCACCAATTTTATATTGTAAAAATAATTTTTATTACATTTCGCAGGACTAATAAAAGTAAAAAAAAAATATAACGAAATTTTTTATGCTTCGAGATGAACCAATCTTACAACCACTTAGGATCATGACAACAATAAATCATCGTCAAAGTCCTTATTGGGATACAAGTATGAACAAACTTTACTCTATTCATTTTTATTATATCATATAATAAATTTGCAGTTATATTTCTTTTGTAATTCAGTCACATAGTTTTGTTCTTATTGTTATATTTTAATTTACAGCGATGGCAACTAGAACTCAACAACGTGAAAGACTTAATCCGGGATGCATGGATAAAGATAAAACTCCAGTTGTGGTATCACATAGAATAAAAGAGTTTATAATGAATGCACAAGTTTTCAACAAGACCCAAATATGGTATCGCATAACCCGCTTATGAATATGCCACTAGTTGAGCAGACTAGTATGAACAACCATCACTACGATATACTTGGGAAGGAAGACAGAATCGAGAAAGAGCTAATGAACGGAAGTTATGTGTTTAACAACCAGATTACGACTAGATTCTAGGAGGAATCAAGAAGCAGAGACAATGAGCTTACGAATGAAAACTACGAGGTTAACAACTACCCTAACAATAGATTTAGGGAAGAATTAAGAGTTGAGATGAACAAGAATGTGACCCAGGTAATGATATATCATACTTTATTTGAAAGTCTTAAAACTAATATTCAGTTTTGTGCTAATATGTGATGAAATTGCTGATAAATTTATTAAAAAAAATCTTGAGGTCCCACATATATGGAAAGAGTTTGGGGTCGTCCTACCCACCTAGAATAACATCCAGTTGAATATAATGAGTATGGTTAGCCGATAGGTGGAAAGTGTAGCATGTTATGCCATTTTTTAGGTTTAATTGCAAGAAATGGTAAATATTGTCCAATTGGTGTGAAGGATTAGCGTACAATGTCAAGGGAAAACAAAACCGCTATGCTAGATCCTGTAAAGGTAAATATCATTTTCTTAATGTGTCTATTCAATGATATTGTAGTCTACAACAAATTTGTCTAACTCTGGGTACTCATTTTCTTGGTTTTCTAGAGTCGGTTGAAATAACTTTAGCTTTGTTTAAATGATAGACTGTTGTTTCTTATTTTCTATTTATGTACAAGCTATATTCCCAATTTCCTCAGTCATAATGTATTTTTCTGATTTTGCTGCATTTTTTCCGCTGATCTATATATGTATATAAATGTGATGCAGCGACGATTCCATGTCTCTAAAATTGCAGATAAGTGGATTTTGTTATCTATTGGGGATAAATGGAAAAACCGGAAGCATTTTTTGAAAATAAATTATTGGAAAGATGGTGTTCCTTTGATTAATTTGATAGAACAATAGAGTGGTAATAAAAGGATACAACTTGATCATTGGGTTAAACTTGTTACATATTGTCGCTCAGATGAAGCAAATTTCTTTGTGATTGTCTAATATAAAAAAAATTAGCGTCTACTAATTTTTTTTCTTCAATTTAATTTCAGGAAGTAAGCAAGAGAAACGAGAAAGCTAGAGCAAAAAAAAAAAAAAAAACCATGAAGCAAATAACTGGGCAAAGGTCATTTGCTCAAGTTTGAAATAAATTGGTAATGAAATTGTTGTTGCTTTTATTTCCGCATATCTTAATATCTATTTAATTTATCAATTTTATATTTCAGAAAAAGAAATTAAGATGGCCCCCAATTTGCTATGAACTATTCAGTGCGTGTTTTGTTAAACCGAATGAGGAATCAATGATGATGTTTCAAGAAAATATGTAAGTCTACATGACAAAAATTATTTATTGTTTCATTAATGCAAAATATGACAACTCTTGATTGTTTGAATTCATAGTTGGAAATACAAGAACACAACAATCAAGGTTCTGAAGATCCAATTCGTCCGAATGATGTATTTGTAAAAACCATAGGACCAAATCCACCTGGCCATGTAAGGATGATGGGTAAAGGGATCTGCCCATCAAATGTTTAGGGTGAATTTCTTAGGAGTACATCCAACCGCATCTTGGTAAAGCAACAATCACGAATAACAGAATTAGAAACACTTATAGCACAACAAAGGTGTGGCAATTCACAAGTGCCCTCTATGCAATATGGATTATCGATGAAGTCTTTTTTATTTTTTATTATCTATTATCAATTGAAGCATGTCAATATCATTTCTTAGTGGTCATATGAGTATATTCTTTTTATATATTTTTCCTTAAAAGGTTGGTGCTCATGTTTTCTCTCAAAAACTTATTTAATCCCAAAAGAATTGTGGCTAAAAGGTGCATTCATAGTATCGGTCTATATTCTGAAGTTGGGGGCCAATTGTTGTGACCAAAATGGCGTGGAGTAAATGTGAAAGTGGTGCTTGAACCAACTAAAGACTTGATTAGGCCTTATGGTAATCTTCAAAAGATTGCACATGCATTTGGTATGATATTGATTGGAATATATAATTTAAATTATCTTTTGTGCACTTTGCTTTTTAGACTTTTTAAAACATGACAATAAGTTATTGTGCACTTTGTTTCATCCTTTTAAATTAACATAATAATGTGTTGCCATTATTTGATTATGATATATCTCAACTAGGCTTTAAGAGTTAATGTACTGTGTGGGTTATTGTCGTTTAATTTTTCATATACTTTCCCAAATTTTAAATTATTACATGACTTCTCTTGGTAACATATCATAAACTCCACAATAGTCTATAATATGTGACTTGATGTTTAGATCATTAACATTTTATCTTCACTTGCTTGTGTCTGTTTCTGTCATGTTGTTTAATAAGTGCATGGAGTTTCATAAATTACCTACATACTTATTCCTATTAAACACAGTGAAAACTAATCATGATGTGTAATAATTGTAGGTTGGAAGCCTCATGAAATCTACTACTGAGAAGGAGAACATAACAAATTTTTGGAGCCCCGAGATTTTGAGGATGATGATGTTGGGAAAATAGGGGCGCCCAGAATCTATTCGGGATGAAATTTAAATACGAATTTAAATTCAGTTATTGCTAGCATGAATTAATCCTAATTAATTCAAATAATAATTCCAACAACTAATTTATCATCATGCATGTTGAATTAATTCACATAAAATCTAGGCGGAATAAACAAGAATTTATGTGACTTACGTACCTCTTGTAGAATTGACCTTTGAATAAACGGGACAATCACGATCATGCTTTATCAACCCAAAAACCTTCTCAAGTATTTCCCTTTCGCCTTACTTTATCACCGGTGGGAGATGCTTTCAAGTAATTTAAATAAATAAGGAAAAAGAAAAATATATATGCTCTTGATTTTTCCAACACATGGAATTATGTACTTGGGGATGAAATAATCACCCCCTATTTATAAAGTAGAGTGGCCGAAATTTTCATGTGGATTTGGGCTTGGAAAAAATCTCTTCTTAGTCTCTAAGAAATCTTGAATATATCTCATATATTCTTTTCTCCATAATAAAATATTCCACAAAAATCTCACTCACTTTATTAGACTTGTGATTTTCGAAAATAATGAATAAGAATCCAAGATTTGGATCTTCTTGAATATATGAGATAATCTTGTATTCCAAGAATACTTATCTTCCATAACATCTTTTCAAGAAAATCAACAAGATCTTTTCTTACTCCACATAAGCAATTTTTGAAAATTACACTTGAAAATCAGCATTATATTATCTTTTTATTTTAATCACCTTATCATTATTGGACTACTTAATGGGCTACTTGAGGGGCCTTTAAGGAGAATTAAGATTGGACCTCCTAATGGACTTCTGAATTTCAATATTGAGCCCCAATATAATTCAATCCATTAATATTAATTATTACCACTAATAAATTAATATTGCACTATCCATCTTAATCCATATTACGATAATATGGGCTCCCGGTTATTATTTCCCGCATTTAAGATTCTCAAGTCCATTAATTAATTAAGTTTCTGAATAGCTCTAAACTAATTAATATATTTCACCTTGGAGTAAAGACAACTCAACATTATTATCCGTACCGAATAAACTAAATTTTCACTTGCAAGATTTGGTACGATAAAACTTCTGAGCCCACCAAGGGGACTAATCACACGAGCCGTACTCGCACGCGTTTCTCCGTATTTAATCTTAGCAACCGTCGTATGATTAATATTACTGCCCAAAGCACAAGGTTGGAAGTCACAATGATTCTCACCCAACATGAATCAAAACAGTAACCATTAAGAACACACGGTCCTATTTAAGTGACGGAGATTAAGAAATCAACAACCACTGAGGTCTAATTCTTCACATTTCAGAACAGAAGAATTTATCCTCGCTGTAGGTCCTCTTCAACACATACTAAATGTGCTAGTGCAATCTCTTAGTCAAGACAGACCAATCTGAGACTTACACATCGACCTTTCACGGCGGATTGTTCAATTCCACCTAGGTCGTGAAAATGTACGTTTAGTTACAAGGAGACTGTTAATGTTATCTTCCATGATCGGGTATCACCACATTAACTACAATGTAACTAGTACTATTATGAACTGTTTGCAATAAATATTCAACATTCAATCATATCTAAAGCATATGCGATAAAAGAATTATTCTCATAAACAAGTGTTTGATACACGAGTTATACAAAGTAAACGCATACTTTCACGTATAACTCCAACAATCTCCCACTTATACTTAAAGTCTGCTTTTTAGTATACATCATGCATGTCTTAGTGTAGTAGCGCTACATGACATCTCATGTCAACCTACACTAACCTAATAATTCCTCTCACTTATACTTAAAGCAGATTGGCAATCGTCTTGACTCTCATTCCATCCACATGTCTCTCGAATGTACTCTGAGACAGACCCTTTGTGAATGGATATACTAGGTTGTCACCCGACGCTATCTTTGCCACCTCTATATCTCCTCTCTTAACGATTTCTCGTATAAGATGGTATTTTCTTTCTATGTGTTTGTTGGCCTTGTGGGCTCTCGGTTCCCTTGAATTTGCAACTGCTCTGACATTATCATAATGGACAGTGATTATGATGGGCAAATTCAGAACAACGTCCAAGTCCACTAAGAAGTACTTGAGCCAAACCGCTTCTTTCGCTGCTTCATAAGCAGTTACTTATTCGGTATTCATGGTCAAATCGGCGATGCATTTTTGCTAATCACTTCTCCATATCATGGCTCCTTCTCCCATGCAAAACACACTACCCGAGGTAGTTATTCTGGAGTCTATGTCTGATTGGAAATTTGAGTCCGTGTATCCCATGGGAATTAGATTGTCTGATTGTTAAATCAACATTCCATACCAAGTTCTTTTTAGAAACTAAAGAACGCATTTAATTGCAATCTAATGTGCTTTCCCGGGGTTACTTTGATATCTTGTCACCATACCCACGACAAAACAGATATTCGGTCTCGTACACAACGTTGCATACATAAGACTTCCTACGTCCGAAACGTACGGAACATCTTTCATGTCATCTATCTCCACTTGCGTCTTAGGGCATATTTCTTTGGATAGATGGATTCCGTGCCTAAAAGGTACAAAACCTTTCTTGGAATCTTGCACGCTGAAATGCTTCAAAACAGTGGCTTCGTATGAAACTTGCGATAAGCCCAACATCCTCCTCTTGCGATCTCGAGTGATCTTGATCCCAAGGATGTGACTGGCTTTCCCTAAGTTCTCCATATCAAACTGATTTGACAGCCATACCCTTACGTCTGACAATACCTTTACATTGTTTCCAATGAGCAGAATATCGTCTACGTATAATACTAAGAATACCATCGCAGTTCCGTCACACCTTTTATACACACAACTCTCGAACTCGTTTTGATCAAACCCATAAGACTTAATCACTTGATCAAAACACTGGTTCCAAGTACGCGATGCTTGCTTAAGTCCATAAATGGATCTCTTAATCTTGCATACGAGGTGCTCTTGGCCTTTTTCAATGAAACCTTTGGGTTGTTGCATATAGATATCTATCCCGTCAAGACTTCAGTGAAGGAAAGTTGTCTTAACATTCATTTGCCAGATCTCGTAATCTAGGTGCACAGCGATCGACAAGAGAATACGGATGAACTTAAGCATAGCTACAGGCAAAAAAGTTTCCTCATAATCGATCCCTTCTTTCTGAGTATACCCTTTGGCCACAAGCCTTACTTTGAAGGTCTCTACCCTTCCGTCCGGTCCTCTTTTCCTCTTGTACACCCACTTGCATCCAATGGGCTCTACACCACTGGGTGGTTCGACCAACTCCCACACTTGATTATGATCCATCGAACCCATCTTGGTTTCCATTACTGTTTGCCACGACTCCGCGTCTTTGTCTTGGATTGCCTCGTCGTATGTTCATGGGTCTGATTCATCACCGGAAATTAAATCTGAAGATTCTCCTATTCCCATGAATCTCTCGGGTTGCCTAGCAATCCTTCCACTGCGACGGGGTTCCGGTTGTGAAGGTGTGACGTGTGGTATATCATCTTGTATACTTGGTATAGGAGTTTGCCCTCTTAACTCGTCTAAGGTAATCTCACTTCTAGGCTTTTTTCTGTTCATATAGTCTTCCTCCAAGAATTTAAAGTGTGAACTAATCACGGTCTTTTGATCCTTGGGACTATAGAACATACACCCTTTCGTTCCCGCAGGGTATCCTATAAACAGTCTTAATTCCGAATGTGGATCCAACTTACCGGCTTCCTTGTCTAGCACGTATGCCGAACAACCCCAAATCCGCAAGTGTCTTAGACTGGGCTTGCGCCTGATCCACAATTTCATTGGGGTTTTAGGAACCGATTTGGATGGCACCAAGTTTAGAATGTAAGCCGCTGCTTCCAAGGCGTTACCCCAAAATGATTTGGGTAAATCTAAATAACTCATCATGGATCTGACTATTTTTAAAAGAGTTTGGTTCCTTCGTTCCGCCACATCGTTCTATTGAGGGGTTCCCGGTGCGGTTAACAGGGATACAATCCCTTCGTCTGATAGGTAGTTCAAGAATTCATCGCTAAAGTATTCGCCTCCACGATCAAATCGTAGAAACTTGATACTTCTTTCCCTATGCATCATAAGGTAGATGTATCCATATCTCGAGTAATCATCAAAATGACAAATTACTCATACCCCTTCTTGCTATGATCGTCATTGAACCACACATATCGGTATGAACGAATTCTAACACTTTAGTGGCTCTATTCCCCTTGGCTCCAAATGCCCTCTAGGTCATTTTACCCTCTAAACAGGATTCACAAGTTGGAAATGACTCAACTTGAAGTGACTCCAAGGATTCATTTTTCACCAACCTTTGTATCCGCATTAGATTAATATGACCTAATCTAAGATGCCATAAAAGTGTTTCGTTCATGTCCGAAGAATGCTTTCTTTTATTACTCGAAATAATCGATGTGTTATTAGATTTAATTTTTGTGAGTGGTGTGCCCAAATAATGGTATAAATATCATCCATTGAAGTTTCGGAACAGATAAACTCATCATTTCAAGAAATAATAACATCCTTATTAAAAGAAACTGAGTATCTATTCAAAACAGTTTAGAAACTGAAGGTTGAGTTCTTTCTAAACTAGGAACATGAAGAACGTCTCTCAAGACCATAACTCTATCTTCAAAAGATAAGCACACTTCTCCCACTGCTTCAGCTGCCACTCTCGTAGCATTGCCCGATGTGATGGGGATCTCACTTCCGTTAAGTCGTCGGGTTAGCCTGAACCCATGAAACAAATGTGATCAGTAGCTCTCGTATCCACTATCCACAAATAGACAGCATACGCCACTTTACAAGTTTCGACGACTAGGGTGTGTGAATTACCTAACTCTCCTAGCCTCTTAGGCTTGGAACAGGCAGACCTCCATTGTCCTCTCTCACCGCAACTAAAACACTTCCCCTTCGATGCTAGCCCTTGGATTTGCCTTTCGTAACAATTGAATTTACTTGGATCCGGTCTTTGGTTCTCTTCCTCTTTTTCCCTCCCTTGGGACCAAAAGAGGTAGACGGACCATTAACCACCATAGCACTAGACTGGTGCTCCATTATCACCTCCACCGAAACTAGAGCTTGCAAGAGCTCGGGCAAACGACTTGTCCGTTCATTCATCTGACAGTTCAGATGAAACTACTCAAAGCTTCTCAGTAGAGAATGGTATATGAAATCAACCTGAGAAGGGACATCAAAATCCGCACCAAGTACTTCCAACTTGTTAAGGTATGCCATTATCTCGAGAACGTGCTCCCTCACGGGCGTTCCTTCCACCATTTCCAACTTGACCGAGTCATATTTGGTGAACTGATTAGTCATGGGATTCTGATGTGAAAACATCTCTTCAAGGCTTTCCATGATTTCAATAGTGGATACAATATCTTCATGAACGCGCCTCACATCCTCAGACAGAGATGTCAAGATGATGCACTTCATGTGTTCATTGTCACGCTGTCAATCATAAACTGCCTTTTCTCATTGCTTGACTTATAATTAGGCTTGCCGGGTTTATTAACGTGAATAACCCAATTGTGTTTTCGTGCAGTAAGGACAAATTTAAAATTACATTTCCAATCGATATAATTCTCTCCAAAATTTTTATTAACTTTAAGTATATTAAACAGTGGATTAAAAGGTTGCGACATGATGAAATGAGAATAAAACATACATTCATATCAATATCTAAAAAATATGAAATTATCACATAATTCGATCACATAAATTATATTGAAACCTTAAAACAATATAATCATGCATTAGCCAACATCTCGAAACAATTTAAATGCGCCATGAGGGGTGGTCTATACATTTAAACACATTCAAGCGGATTACAAACTTAAAAGTTACAAATCCTTAATTTAAAATTAATAGTTGGCTCCCACTTTGACCACATAAAAATTGACAGGGACTCCGAGGGGAATAAGTTAATATCAATTTCTTATGTCTAAGTAATAACCATAATTAAATACAGGATTATTATTTCGCTTTGAGCAAGCCACTCGTGGTGAGGGTCAATACCGCCACTAGTAATAATCCACAATCATCCTTTCGGAATTTATTCATGTGAAATCCGTCCTTTTGGCCGATCCGAGGGGGAAATGTATTCCAAAAGAACTTCATAAATAAATAAATTATGGAGGCCAAATTAATCCAATTTTAATATTCGGAATAAAATTGCGATTAAATAAACATACTTAGTAATTTTCGAAAGTAAGGTTTTTTCTTGGACAATAAAATTCATGCAAACACATATTAACAAATAATAATAAGTGCACGAAATAAAACATCCATCAAAATAAAATTAAACACATTGGAGCACTCAAATCCAATTGTCATGGTTTAATTTCTTCACGTCTTGATACGAAATATCGTCCTTGTTGCTTTCCATCGTTCGTCTCGACACGCTTCCACTCGAACAGCAACACTTCATCAAAAACAACTTCGTTTGGGGTTCGGGACGACGTTTAAAATCACACAAAAAAATCGAGAACTGAAATTAAATTTTAAAAAATTCCACGGCCAGAGATACGACGCGCGTCGGCCCACGGAGTGGGCCCGTGCATCTCTCGGCACGGCACCGAGCAGCAGCCGCCGAGCCCCGCCTACGTGTGCGCGCTTGCGCGCTGCCGCGCCCGTCGTACGCGGGTCGTGCGCCTCGCGCAACCCGTGCATCAGGTTTCACTGTTCGTTCTCATTTTTCACCCCATGCATGATTTTACACCCATGCATGCGCCACACATGCATACGTCGTCCGGGTACACCGTCTTTAATTCTTCGTTCTTCGTCTCGATCCAGTTACAATTTATTTTCCAAAAAAAAATACTAGATCTAGACTAGTCTATTACAATGATCAAATCAAAATAAAAACAACTAATCTACTCGTGGATTTTTTCACGAGAAAAACGAATTCGAACGAATCGAATTAAAAAACAATTAATTCACACGCATGAAAAAAAATAATAAACATTAAAACCATGACAATTGGATACCTGCAAAAAAGATCTAGCAATTCTACTATCCAATTTCAATTTAATGTTAAACAATTTAAATTCCAATTTAAAGATCAGAGCCCGAAACCGTGGCTCTGATACCAGTTGTTGGGAAAATAGGGGTGCCCGAAATCTATTCGTGATGAAATTTAAATACGAATTTAAATTCAATTATTACTAGCATGAAATTAATCCTAATTAATTCAAATAATAATTCCAACAACTAATTTATCATCATGCATGTTGAATTAATTCACATAAAATCTAGGCGGAATAAACAATAATTTATGTGACTTACGTACCTCTTGTAGAATTGGCCTTTGAATAAACGGGACAATCACGATCATGCTTTATCAATCCAAAAACCTTCTCAAGTATTTCCCTTTCACCTTACTTGATCACCGGTGGGAGTTGCTTTCAAGTAATTTAAATAACTAAGGAAAAAGAAAAATATATATGCTCTTGATTTTTCCAATACATGGAATTATGTACTTGGGGATGAAATAATCACCCCCTATTTATAAAGTAGAGTGGCCGAAATTTTCATGTGAATTTGGGCTTGGAAAAAATCTTTTCTTAGTCTCTAAGAAATCTTGAATATATCTCATATATTCTTTTCTCCATAATAAAATATTCCACAAAAATCTCACTCACTTTATTAGACTTGTGATTTTCGAAAATAATGAATAAGAATCCAAGATTTGGATCTTCTTGAATATATGAGATAATCTTGTATTCCAAGAATACTTATCTTCCATAATATCTTTTCAAGAAAATCAACAAGATCTTTTCTTACTCCACATAAGCAATTTTCGAAAATTACACTTGAAAAATCAGCATTATACTATCTTTTTATTTTAATCACCTTATCATTATTGGGCTACTTAATGGGCTACTTGAGGGGCCTTTAAGGAGAATTAAGATTGGACCTCCTAATGGACTTCTGAATTTCAATATTGAGCCCCAATATAATTCAATCCATTAATATTAATTATTATCACTAATAAATTAATATTGCACTATCCATCTTAATCCATATTACGATAATATGGGCTCCCGGTTATTATTTCCCGCATTTAAGATTCTCAAGTTCATTAATTAATTAAGCTTCTGAATAGCTCTAAATTAATTAATATATTTCACCTTGGAGTAAAGACAACTCAACATTATTATCCGTACCGAAGAAACTAATTCTTCACTTGCAAGATTTGGTACGATAAAACTTCCGAGCCCACCAAGGGGACTAATCACACGAGCCGTACTCGCACACGTTTCTCCGTATTTAATCTTAGCAACCGTCGTATGATTAATATTACTGCCCAAAGCACAAGATTCGAAGTCACAATGATTCTCACCCAACATGAATCAAAGCAGTAACCATTAAGCACACACGGTCCTATTTAAGTGACGGAGATTAAGAAATCAACAACCACTGAGGTCTAATTCTTCACATTTCAGAACAGAAGAATTTATCCTCGCTGTAGGTCCTCTTCAACACATACTAAATGTGCTAGTGCAATCTCTTAGTCAAGACAGCCCAATCTGAGACTTACACATCGACCTTTCACGGCGGATTGTTCAATTCCACCTAGGTCGTGAAAATGTACGTTTAGTTACAAGGAGACTGTTAATGTTATCTTCCGTGATCGGGTATCACCACATTAACTACAATGTAACTAGTACTATTATGAACTGTTTGCAATAAATATTCAACATTCAATCATATCTAAAGCATATGCGATAAAAGAATTATTCTCATAAACAAGTGTTTGATACACGAGTTATACAAAGTAAAAACATACTTTCACGTATAACTCCAACAGATGATGCTCATTCTATTGAAATTTCTCACTGTTTAGTTTTGATACCACTATATTATTCTTGTGCAAGCAATCTTTAAGATTTCATGTAGGCATTTATTTGAATTTAAGAATGATGACTTATTAATGTTTTTAGATGAAGTTTAATGTTATTTGAGATTGAGAATTCTCTTATAGTGATTTATTGGTCAATTTAAGATGTTGATTAAATATTAATTTGTATTACAATTTTTAGTTATTTCATTCCTCATTCAAAAAGGAAATATAAATATTTAATAATATATTAATATTATTTTTAGAATTATTATGCTTTCCAGTCTCTTAAGACAATAACTAGTGTCACAATATGTATTGTGCGTGATTATCATGACATGGATATGACAAAATTATTATATATATTATAAAATTATGTAATTATAATATATATTACACTTACAAATGTCATATTAACTGTGTATATAAACGATGTATGTGTACTTATAGTACACTTTTTGATGCATGCACTAATGTAGTTATAACATATATGTAAAAAATGTGGGTGAAATTATAACATATTTTTTACCACATTTATAAATGTAGTCATCTTACCTATTGTTACATTATTCTAAACGACACTAACTATAAGTGTACAGATAGGTGAATGTAATGACAGGTAATTTATCACTACATTTTAAAGTGTCCTTTCAAATCATTTTTACTTGTTTTGAAATTTTTAGGTTTGGTCCTTAAAATTAATGAATGAGACTAAAATTGAAAAAAAAAAAAAAAGGTACTCCCTCCGTCCCAAACTTAAGTTCCCGTTTGCCAAAAAGGTCCGTCTCATACTCGTTTGCTACATCTACTTTTGGCAAAAAAGTAATAATATTTTTTAATATTATATTCTCCATACACTAATAACCAAAACATCTACTTTATCACTTTATCACTTTAAATACTGATAAACAATTCTTTTCTTAATAACCGTGCAAACAGTGAACGAGAACTTAAGTTTGGGACGGAGGGAGTACTATTTTTGCACATATGCACTAAAGTGTTTTGCACTAATTCTCTTGGGACCAAAAATACAATTTTCTCTTAATTTGTGTGTACAATCACACAAATATACACATATTTATCAATATAACACTATTGTATCCTTTTTTTTAATCAACGCACAATTTTAAGGTGCAAATTCCACTGGGATGAAGGTAGTATAATTTAATATATTAAGAGACGGGTGCTATACTGCGAGGTCAAATTAAAGATCTCAATTAGAGGGGTGTATTGGTTACATAGTCTATAGGATTTTTTTAGAATTTTAAAGTTTGGGGGTATTCAATCTAGATTCTCAAAAGTCTTTAAAAATCCTGAGGTATTCAATATGGATTTTAAAAAGTCTTAAAAAATTCTTAGGTATTCAACAGTCTATGGATTTTAATACTCCATGGATTTTCTTTGATTCTCTTCCAAAATATAAATAGATTTCACTCTCCAAAATCTCTTATAATAACCAGAGATTTCTACGAATTTTAAAAAGTCTTAAAAAAATCTTTAGATATTCAACAGTCTATGAACTTTCTTTGATTCTCTTCCATTGGGATGTCAATGGGGCGGGGACGGGGGGTCATTCACCATCCTCATCCCCATCCCCGCGAAATAAATGGGGAAAATCCCCCTCCCCTCCCTGCCTCGCTGAGGATCCCGTCTCACGGGGATTCCCAGTTCCCCGCCTAATTATTTTTTTATCTCATTTTTAAATATAAAATAATATAAAATAATATTTAAATTAAAAAATTTAATCATACACAACAATTACTTTAAGTTGGTGTTAAAAAAACTAATTTAAACAATTTGAAAAACCTCTAATTCTAATATTTTTAATTAACATATATATTAAAGTGAAAATTATATAATTTGAAACTAATAACATAATATTAAATAAAATATAGATGTAATTTTTAATAAATAGTTAATTGAGTAGGAAAGTATGAAATATTTATTTGTAATTTACTTTAAAATTAAAATTATATATATATTATATTAATTACATAAAAAATAATGCGGCTCCCCGCGGGGAACGAGACGGGGATCCCCCGGGGCTGGGAATACTATCCTGGTCCCCGACTATGGGGCAAAAAAATTCTCCGTCCCGAAGATTGAGATTCCCCGCTTCGCTGTCAAGTCCACTCTTTAAAAAATATAAATAAATTTTACTCTCCATATATATATATATATATATATATATATATTTTCTAATAATAATGTACTCATTTTTGTTTTTTTTTCTAAATAATTTGGATAACTTTTTTTTTTTTTTATATACAAGTGTGTTCCACATATATTTGTATCAGTGGCTCCAGCGCCGGAATCTATGAAAATCCATGTAAATTAATAAAAATAATGTATTTCACAATCTCGTAAAGTCTATGAAAATCCAAGTAAATCAACAAAAAAAGTGAGTAAAACTCTGTATGGAGTCTATAGATTTTCTAAATTCACAGACTTTTTAAAGTAAAAAAAAAATCCAATAGAATCCCAATTGAATACACCTCTCTTGGTTTGCTAAAGAAAATAAAAATGTATTTTGAATAAAAGAAATTCAACCTTAGTTTGCCAACCATTGATTTAAGTTGGATTAAGTAAAACATAAGTCCTAATCCTAGCTGTCCCAAGGTCGATGGAGACCACGACACTTGTCTCCTTTCCCAAAATAGTTTATTTCCTCATACGATCTCCACCTCATTAATTAGTTTAATAATCTTACGTACCCTTTTGATTTTAAGTGTTTTTTAAACAAAAGATTCGATGTCTCACTAGAGAAGACAAAGATTAATGATTTAACTACAAAACTCATATTTTTAAAAAATAATTTGTAGTAAAAAGTCGTATTTGAAGAAGCACTAATCCTTTCCCTGATTTTCTCTTGATTTTTGGTCTTCTTTACATATTCATGATAGCGTACGTGTTCACATAACGTAGTATTTTATGTCATCTTGATACTAATACGAGGCCATGCATGTCAATTCAAAAAAAAAAAAAAAAAAAAATGCAGGTGTGATATTAGCACGAATAATAATATTAGGGGTACAAAATATAAAGTTACATAATTCAAGACAATTATTGAACAATAATGTTACTTATTAATTATAAACAAAAAGTCAACTGCAACTCAATTTAATTTTGAGAAACTTACAACTATGTCGACATGCATAGTCTTATTACATTCATTTCCATCCCATTCAACATTAATTATTTGATTAAAAAACTAATCAAAGTTTTATCAATATCAAAGTGTGGGTATGGAAAATGTATTTTAAGAAATGCGAGTTCATATCTCAAGTTTTTTCAAAAAATGCGAGTAAACACGCTGCATGAATTTTTTTTTTTATGAAAAATAATTAAATTAATTAATTTCACATCTTAAATAGATTAATTTTGCATTTTTCTACAAGTTTGGACTTGTTTTAATTGAGCGCGTAAATTAAATAGACAACGTTTGTTTACCCAGTTCGTCCGGAAGGACTACGTCTGGGGGCGATCCAAGCCAGGAGTTCCACTAGTATTGTTGTGTATCAGAGTACATAATTCATGAATACAATGGGGTATATATAATAGTAAAACCCTAGTCTAATGGATAAAGCCCAATATAATTCTTGGTCCTCAAGTAATGTCCACACCAAATCTCCTAGATTTGGAATATCAAATCTTCCAGATTTACAACACTCCCCCTTGGACATTACGACATAAATGTCTTGTCATAAAAACTCCACGTGCTAAGGAACGACCATAATAATGAGTGGGAGGAATGTCATCGATCTTCTAGATCTAAATCTTCCAGATTCATTTCGAGGTTACCGCTCCCCCTGAAGACAACAACACTTTAAGTCTTTGCATCCCTATACCACGAACATACTTTTCAAAAGTAGACGTAGGTAAGGACTTAGTAAACAGATCTGCAAGATTGTTACTAGATTGCACCTTTTGAATGGTAATCACGCCACTCTTCTGGAGTTCGTATGGGTAGAAAAACTTAGGTGAAATATGTTTTGTCAGGTTTTCCTTGACGTACCCATTACTCATTTGTGCGATGCAAGCAGCGTTGTCTTCAAATATAACGGTGGGAGGTGTATCGCCCTTGGCGATACCACACGAATCACCAATGTGTTTTACCAAGGACCTTAACCAAACACATTCTCGTGCGGCTTCAAATAAAGCTATGATCTCTGAGTGGTTTGAAGACGTGGTAACCATGGATTGTTTAACCGATCTCCACGAGATTGCGGTTCCACCACAGAGAAAAATATAACCAGTCTGGGATACGGCGTTGTGGGGATCAAACAAATAGCCGGCATCCGTATAACCTACCAAGGTTTTGTCTTGGTTCTTACGATAAAACAGTCCAAGATCTTGGGATCCTTGGAGGTATCGTAGAACATGCTTAACACCATTCCAATGTCTCCTCGTGGGAGAAGCGCTATATCTCGCAAGCAAGTTAACTGCAAATGCAATGTCCGGCCGGGTGCAATTTGCAAGATAGAGCAAAGCTCCAACAGCGCTAAGATAAGGAACTTCTGGTCCCAGAATTTCTTCTGAATCTTCTCTTGGTCTAAATGGGTCCTTATCCACTTCAAGGGATCGGACTACCATCGGGGTGCTAAGTGGATGAGACTTATCCATGTGAAATCTCTCCAATACCTTTTTCACGTAGGTCGACTGATGAACAAGGACTCCTTCTGGGAGGTGCTCGATCTGCAAGCCGAGGCAGTACTTGGTTTTACCCAAGGACTTCATTTCGAATTCAGCTCTCAAGATTGAACTGGCTTCTTCAATCTCTTTGCATGTTCCGATTATGTTTAGGTCATCAACATATACGGATATGATGCAAAAACCGTCTTGCGATTTCTTCGTGAATACGCATGGGAAAGCTTTATCGAACGTGTATCCCTTCATCTGAAGGAATTCACTAAGTCGGTTGTACCACATAAGGCCCAATTGCTTCAGGCCATACAACGACTTACGCAGTTGTATGCTATACATACTGCGATTTTCACCATCCCTTAACTGAGGAATGTCAAATCCATCTGGAATTTTCATATAAATGTCGGCATCTAGTGATCCGTATAAGTACGCAGTTACTACGTCCATTAATCTCATTTGGAGATTCAACTTAACTGCCAAAGATATCAAATAGCGGAACGTTATTGAGTCCATGACGTTGAGTTCATGACGGGAGAATAGGTTTGATCAAAATCAATCCTGGGTCTCTGCGAAAACCCTTGTGCTACCAGCCTCGCTTTAACCTCTCCACAGTATTATTTTCTCAATTTCATTTTCGTACAAAAACCCATTCATATCCTACAGGGATAGCGCGCGCGGGTGTACGAACGAAAGAGTCAAATACTTATCTTTTGTTAAGCGAGGCGAGCTCCGCATCAATTGCCTCTTTCCATTTAACCCAATCGTGGCGCTTCCGACACTCTGCGATTGTTTTGGGTTCAGGATCTAGATCATTAATAATGGAAAGAGCTATTGACGCTGCAAATGTGTCGTCGACGACAGTAATGTTTATATTACATGTTTCTCCCGTATCTGTGAAATTCACAGAGACTTTGACGTTTACGTCAACCAGACCTTCCTCATTTCCCATTGTATCTGGGTCTGGTCGTTCCACGGTCCTAGTGCATGGAATATTTTGTGCACGTGCTTCATTACTAGGACTCTTGTCTCCTTGAGACTTGGAGTTATCTAGACGGATCTCTTCCAGAGATTTTCCATTCGACTGACCAGATTTGCTAGCCTTTCGTTTAGGTGTGTTACTATCTCTTGAGGTTCCCTTACGCTTTTGGCGTGTGGGGGCATGAGTACTCATTTTGCTTGGGACCTCAACCCTTTGGGGAGCATTTACTGCTGGTATATGCGATCTAGTCACACCTCTATGGTCAGTGAACGCGTCTGGCAGGTTATTTGCTAAGTTCTGCAGGTTAATGATCTTCTGAACTTCTAGTTCAGATTGATTAGTGTGCGGATCTAGATACTGAAGATTACTTACGTTCCACGTAAGTTCCCGGCATTCATTCAATTTTGAATTCAGATCTCCCCCTAATGCCGGGAAGTAATCTTCATCGAACGTGCAATCAGCGAACCGGGCCGTTAATTGATCCCCGGACAAAGGCTCGAGGTATTTCACGATGGATGGAGAGTTAAATCCTACGTAAATACCGAGTTTCCTTTGTGGGCCCATAGAGGTTCGCTTGGGTATCGTAATCGGTACGTATACCGCACATCCGAAAATACGCAGATGGGAAATGCTAGGTTCTTTCCCACGCACTAACTGTAGGGGGGATGATCATTATATGCAGTAGGACGGATTTGAATCAAGTGTGATGCATGAAGGACTGCATGCCCCCAACATGAGGTGGGTAGTTTAGAATTCATTAGCAATGGTCTTGCGATAAATTTGATACGTTTTATTAGCGCCTCAGCAAGACCATTTTGGGTATGGACGTAGGGGACCGAATGCTCCACTTTAATTCCCAGGTCCATACAGTAATCTGTAAAGGCCTTCGAGTTGAACTCAGCTGTGTTATCCATACAAATCTTCTTGATTGGATAATCCGGGAATTGAGCTTCAAGCTCGATAGTTTTCGCAATGAGCTCTGCAAGAGCTTGATCGCGGGTAGACAGCTACAAGCATATGCCCACCTAGTGGAGGCATCAATAAGGACCATAACTGAGCGGTCCTGATGCTGGGTGAATCGGTCCGCAAATGTCTCCTTGAATTCGCTCTAGGAAAACCGGAGACACTAGTCCAACCTTGGTGCGCGACGGACGCACTATCAACTTTCCCATATAACATACATCACAAAATATTCATCAACAGGAAGGATTCTTTTATTCAAAATATAATTAGATAGAATCCTACGTATCATGTATTGTCCTGGATGACCTAACCGCGGATGCCATAATTTAAAGGAGTTCGGGTCGTGAAATCTCATACTCATGGCTAGATTTTGACGGCGGATGTATAAATAGTACAATCCGGGGGAGAAGAAAGTTATTCTATAAGATCGTATGAGTGGTGGCGCTATCTACCAATCATAAATCACTACCTCAACCCCATTATGCCAGAGGAAATTAACCCCAAACAAATAGCTGATATGTTTACTAGCCATAAATAAAAACAACAATATCCGAATAAACACATGGATAGCTATTAAGGTAAACACATCAAAGCTAATAAATTCATTCATTAAATATCCAAAAGAAAGGATCCAAAACATAATAAGCAATTGTTTTATTCGGAAAACAAAAACTAGGAATAACTAAATACGTAAATCTACTCGTCATCACCAAAATGTCTAAGCTCAATGCCCTTATGATCTACGTTGTCTAGGTCAGAGTCTGCTTCGGGCAGACTGGCATGGTGAGATTCAACTCTAGGGGCCTTCCTCTTATCGTCCTTCTGCTACTTTTGATAAGCCTCGACCAAATGTTTGGGAGTACGACACGTGCGAGACCAATGGCCCTTGCATCCGCATCTGTAGCAGGATTGTTCACCCTTATCTTGATTGTCAGATTTTCGGGGAGCGGAGTTCGTGTTAGGTGCAACCTTCTCACGAACCTGAGCTTGATTGTCATTCAAGGCACCTGAACCACCGGATTTGTTACGACCTCGGCCTTGGCTACGAGTTCGTTTACTTCCTCTCCCCCTTCCACGCTTGCGACCTCTTGTACCACTTTGAGCTACAGCGTGTGCTTCGGGCACAGCTTTTGAGCCAACCGGCCTCGCATTATGATTCTGCATAAGGAGCTGATTGTGCTTTTCCGCTACTAGGAGTGCAGAAATTAGCTCAGAGTGTACAGTGTAGTTCTTGGCCCTATACTGCTGCTGGAGTACAAGGTTGCTTGCGTGGAAAGTCGACAAAGTCTTCTGGATTAAGTCGTCCTCAGTTACAGTCTTCTGGCATAACTTCAACTGAGACACAATACGATGTAGGGCTGAGTTATACTCCGTTACAGACTTAAAGTCTTGGAAACGGAGGTTCAACCAATCGTATTGGGCTTGGGGGAGGAGTATATCATTTTGTTGTTGGAAACGGTCCTTCAGGGACTTCCACAAGGTTCCAGGATCTCTTTCAGTGAGATACTCATTTTTCAGGTCTTGATTGAGATGATGCCTAAGAAAGATCAAAGCTTTCGCCTTCTGGGCGTCAGTTGATTTTGGATCATCGACAATCGTGCCGCTAAGGTTGTTCGAGGCTAGATGTATTTCAACATCTAGCGCCCATGTCAGGTAGTTATTACCATCAAGAGTAAGCTCAGCAAATTCTCTTTTGGTAATATCAGACATTATGCACTACAATTAAAGTGACATGGGTAAGAGGATTGACCGAAAAAGATAGACAACGGGGAGACAAGGATTTATTTAGTTATTCTAAGGCACACAGATGCACGTACTGGGCGCCGTCTACCCAAGGCATAAATTTACGGTCCAACAAATACCGGGCGCCGCCTACCCGGGCATAAAGAGCGGACTATAAACTATGTGCGCAGTGTTAAAGCACGTAGGATAGTAAAATCACTCAAACATGCAATAACTATAAATAACGATAATCACATGAAAATGATTTGCAGAAAATATACGGTTTAATGGACAGAGAAAATAATCATTAGAATAATTATTTCATGTACATTAACGCAATTTAACGAAATATTTTCAGGATTCATTAATAAAACTAAAACACGGATTTTATGTTATCAAGAACACAAACGAATCGGGTTAAGGTAATCATTAAAATCCATGAAATAACGTCGCGTTGGTTGCGCACAGCGGACGGGGTCGACGCACGTAGGTCGATCGTGTGCGTGCGGCAACGGGCACCGGCGTGCGAGTTTGCACGTGGCTTCGGTCTCGACGGGCGCGGGCGCGCGGCATCGGGCGCGACGGGCGCGGATGCACGCAGCGCCGGGCACGACGAGCGCGGGCGCGACGGGCGCAGATGCGCGCGGCGCCGGGCGCGAAGGGCGCGGGCGCGCGTAGCACGAGCGCGACGGGCGCGGGCGCGGGCGGCGCCGGGCGCGCGCGGCACGAGCGCGTCGGGCGCGAGTGCGGGCGGCGCTGGCCGATGATGGCGACGGGAGGCGCGAGCGCGCACGGCACCGGGCGCGACGCTGCGAGCGTGCGTGCCGTGCGGGCGGCGGTCGGCGCTGGCTGATGCGGGCGACGAGGGGGGCGCGACGCTGCGCGGCACCGGGCGCGACGCTGCGGGTGGGCGCGCCGTGCGGGCGGCGGTCGGCGCTGGCCGATGCGGGCGACGGAAGGCGCGAGGCCGCGCGGCACCGGGCGCGACGCTGCGGGCGTGCGCGCCGTGCGGGCGGCGCTCGGCGCTGCGTGCGACGGGAGGCGCGACGCTGCGCGGCACCTGGTCGGCGGCGGTGGCAGCGGCGGCGGGCGGCGGGCGGCGCGAGGACGGCCGTTCGACTACGGGCGACGGTCGTTGATTATTGATTTAAATCACAAAAATAATTTTCACGTAATATAATTATGCACAGGAAAATTCAGGAACGAAATCAATTGGTAAAGTACATGAACGATCAAGTGATTCATATAAAATAAATTAAAAACGTACCGTATAATCTCGGTTAGAGACTCGTGCTGATAACGTGTTGTAATTGAGCGCGTAAATTAAATAGACAACGTTTGTTTACCCAGTTCGTCCGGAAGGACTACGTCTGGGGGCGATCCAAGCCAGGAGTTCCACTAGTATTGTTGTGTATCAGAGTACATAATTCATGAATACAATGGGGTATATATAATAGTAAAACCCTAGTCTAATGGATAAAGCCCAATATAATTCTTGGTACTCAAGTAATGTCCACACCAAATCTCCTAGATTTGGAATATCAAATCTTCCAGATTTACAACAGGACTAATAGAGGTGATTAAATTCTTTCAATTTTGTTCTAAAAATTGTTTACTTCTAAATATATTATTCTATGATTAATTATGTAAAATCAATTAGTATATTATATTTTATGCTGGAAATTGATTTCATAGCCTTTTACTTTTTGTGTCTACATTTGAGGATGAAAACCTAAAGTTCAAAGGTCATAAATGAGTTTGCACACATAAAAAAACCAAGTTTGACTAAGAATTAGTCCACTACACATGGACAATGTTAAACTTTTTAACACTAGATGCTATCTGAGGATTTAAATCAAACAAAATTCACACTTTCATATATTATTTATTTTAATTGACTTCACCGAATTGACCTCACCGGAAAGCGAGAGAGTAATATTTGTCAAAATTAATTAATATATACCAGATACTGTACAAATTTAGTTTACATGAACTACATCTCTCTTCTTTTTTTTTTTTTTTTTTTACAAATATAAAATCTATCAAAAACTTGTATATATGATTTATTTAGGATTCGTTAGGTATAATCCATGGACCAGGTTCATATAAAGATAAAAATTTGTATGAAACTTATTCATATATATGATTGAGCATAATAGAGTGAAATTAGTTTATATATGAATCATTAAAGGGTATTAATTGTTTTTATTGAAGAGTATTAATTATTTTCATTGAAAAATATTAGTTGTTTTTCACTTAAAAGTCTTAGTTTGTTTTCAATAAACAACTTATACTTTTCAGTGAAAATAACTAATATTCTTTAATAAAAACAACAAATAATCTTTAAATAAAAACAACTAATACTCTTTAAATTTTCACTGTATACTTTGTCTATTTGATTTCGTGAACTCTAAGGGCATAGTCTCCATCGATCATATCCAACAAACCTTAAACGGATTATATGTGCAAGATTTTATTAGACACATTATGTAAATGAGTAAAAATAAAATGAAGTTTCATAAAAGTGTTACTCACATATAATTTATAAGTCAAGTGTTTTAAATTACATAAATTAATGATAACATCGGGTCTGATCGGTTTAAGCTTTTCCACCCTGTGAATGAGGCCGGCGGCCATGTTCTGCGGTTTTGTCCTATTACTATATATGCCATTTTCAGGTATTTCTATTATCATCTGTTAGAGTGCTAGCTTGTTGGATTTAGTATATTCTACTCTGCAACATATTGTTCATTTGTGTTTTACGGCCCTATGTCCATGTTGCATAGGTGTAGGACGTGGGTGTGAGAGTGTTACGATGCCGTTATGGGATGGGAATATGAATTTAATGTCCATTAATTTATATTTTATTATATATATAACAACTAAAAACATTATATAAATTTAAAATTTTGTAAATCAAATATATGTATTCACATTTTTATGGGAATGATTTTCTTTAAGGCCAACATTTTAGGGGGTAGCAAAAGAAAGACCGCATGTCTTTGACCTGGACATATAAGAATCGCAAGTTTAAAAAGTTGCAAATTAAGACCAAAATTGACCCGAATTAGCTCCAATTGGGCCAAAATTACACGTGCTCTGCACATGACCCCTGATTTAAACCGTTTTGTACATGTGGAGCCCGTCTGATACCAATTAAAGATATAACTTTTTTTTTCCTAAATATTAAAAATAATAATTTCCTTCCCAACCCCATACCTCACGTCTCAATCACCATTTCCAATCAATCCTACTCAGCCACAATCATCTTCCTCAAATAGTTCTGTCATTTTTCACCTCAAGTTCCAACCGTCGCCCCCTCTCCACGTCATCCCTTGCCTCGGCTGTCCCACCCCAAGTTCTTGGTCGTCGTCTCTCCCCACCCCACTTCTCTGTAAACCCTGCAAAATCTGGTGTAAATCAGAGAGATAAGTTGGGTTGGGGCGACAGTCGAAACTTGGGGTGGGACGGTCGAGGTTGGGAGGGGGCGACGGTCGAAACATTTGGTGGAAAATGATCGAATTAATTGGGAAAGATGATTGGGGTTTGGTAGAATTAGTTGGGGAAGATGATTGAACATGAGGGGAGGAGAGGGGGATTTTTTTTTTTTTTTTGTAGTTTTATGTTATTTATATATTTTTATTTATAAAAAATAGTTATGTCTTAAATTGGTATCGGACGGGCTCCACATGCACATAAACAACTTGAAATTAGGGGTCATATGTCGAGCAGATGCAATTTGGGCTCAATTAGAGCTAATTCAGACAATTTTTGCATTAATTTGAAACTTTTAAAACCTGCGGTCCTTAACTTGTCAGTTCGAAGACTTACGATCCTTAAATTGACAGTCCGAAGAACTATATATAGTCCTTCTTTTGCTACCCCCTAAGTTGTTGCCCTTAAATAAAATTATCCCTATTTCCCCATTTTCTAACAAAATAAAAATTCAAATTTCATCAGCTTAATGCATAAGTTATAGTAGGGATCAATTGTAAAATGAGTATCACGTTATCAATTTACATTACAGTACATAATAAAGTTCAATTCAAATAACATAGTTAATACTTAATAGTATGATCATGTATAATCACCAAGGTCAATCTGCGCACCGAATTAGCGATTCCGTTAGTTGAATTCGTCAAGTGACAAATAGATTTGCGGATTCACGAATCACACCATTGACATGAAATCAACACTGTATCATGGCATTTTAAGAAGAATCCATGCTCCATAGGTTTGAACATATTGTAGTGTGCCAGTGCAATTGTGTATTAATTTATTGTATAATATATTAAAGCACAACTAAACAGTATCATACAATATAGGGAAGGAAAATTCGTTTGTACCAATATATGACAAAATGTATTGTGAATCAATTTTACTGTGCAACTTATTTAGAATAATAATTATTTTATTAAAAGGTATTAATTAAATAATAATATTATTTAATCAAAATAATTAATATTGGTTAAAAATATGCATGAGGTACTTATTTACCTTCTTTTTTTTTTTTTGGTAGGTTTGTTTTCCTATTTTTATGTGTACAGCAGTCAAACGGGCCCAGCTCATGGTGTCGAAAATGTGGGTTGGTTTAAACTAATTATATTAGTGATGGTCCTTATATAATATTAATCCGTTATTTTTTAAGTACTCCCTCCGATTCAAAATGTTTGATGTTTTAGGATATGTTGTGAGAATTAAGAAGTGGTATATAATAACTATTATACCCTTATAATATATTGATTGAAAAAGAGATTTATGGAAGGTCAAATAGTTTATTTATGGTGTAACATTATTAAAAGGTAAAGAAAAATTATGAGTGATATTTTAGTAGGATTTAAATAGGGGCATAATAGGAAAATAAGGTGCAAAATACCCTAAAACATCAAATATTTTGAAAAAAAAAAAAAAACACCCTAAAACATCAAACATTTTTAATTGGATGGAGTATAATATTTGATTATGTATGTACAAATTAGGTTGTAAACACAAGAATCGAAATGAATAATAATGTTTTGTATTCGTACTTAATATTATTTCGAATATTAATTTTAATATTTTTTAAATAATAAATGTAATTATATCTAATTATTTAAAACTAATTAAATACTTGAACTGAATAATCAAATCAATTTTTTTTCAAGCATGTTATACACAAATACTATATGAGTATTTAGTTTGAAATTGATTCTATTGTTTCAATTCACCATATAAGTCATGCATAATAACATAATCAAATACATAAACTTGTGGTAGTGAGCCACAGGCGACGGATACATGAATAGCGGATGAAAATCAATTCTGTAGCATTTTTTTTTTAATTTCAAGATAGAGTTTTCAATTTTTAATAATTAAAGTATATTAAAATAACTTTTCAAACGAAAGTATTAAAATATGAGTTGTCAAAACGCTCGATCACTTGTTGGATAAGGCAACAAAAAGGTTAAAATAATTATAATGGACTGAAATTTATTAAAAAATATTTATTATTACTATAATTACTTTATAATATAATATGATATAATATATATTTAACCGAATACTTAATCGAACATTTACGATTATTGAATCCAATATCATAAATTTTGTATTGGTATTTGTATTTGTATTTGAATACTAAATGAATAAAAGAACTGTACCGAATTCGAATTATAAAATTTCAAATAAGAATACCAAATTTCGAATATTAATATTGAATTGAACCAAAAGTATTTGATTAGTTTACGACCCATATCCAATTCACTCCATTTATTTAGGTAAGATATTTAAATCTATGAATTTCAAATTTCTAGTTTTGGTTTTAGTTCAAATTGAAAAAAATTGAAATACTTAACAAAATTATATTTTTAAAATTTATAATTTCTTAAATTTATTTATATTTAAATTTTTTTGCATTTCAAATGAATCCATGCAAATACAAATCTAATACTAGTGCGTGGTTAGCCTGTGTCAGGTTTTGTTGTCATTGTTACATTTGTTTCTCTTCGATATTTCACACATCGTGTCAAGATTCCCAAGCAGAACTAAATCCTTCCTCTCATTTTATTTTAATTGCATTTTACTCTTTTTGTTGTATGGCGGATCACGTAATTAGAAAGGGGGAATTTTTGTGTTACAATTCAAGAAATAGACAAGCATTGTTAAGTCAATTCATTGTACGAAAATAAAAAAATTGCCAATAAAATTTTTTAACAATTTTTTTTTTATGGTGGGAATGTTTACAACTTTCCTATAAAATTTTCTATCTTATTATACTATATTTACAAACCTCTCCAAAATGATGTGTCAACACTACATTTCTCTTAAGATGATGTGGCACTCCTCAAATCATTTTATTTCAAAATCATGCATTCTCCTTAAAAGTTATTTTAGGCATGTTTTAAATCAAATTAAAACTTAATCTACACCATATATTTTATACTTTTAATCTCAACCATACATTTCATTTTATATTTTTTATAAATGTCAAATCTCACTTTAGTTTTCATTTTAATTCACAACCCTAATCATCTTCTCTCTTCATTATCATATTCGTTGTCTATCGTATCGGACCACCGCTCCTTAATTTTTTTTTATAGTTATAATACTGATGTTTTTTTCTCCACTTTTTTTTTCTCACGTCATTGTCCCTCTTCTTTCAGGTTATTCACGAACCACCGCCTCCTCATGGATCTCCTCGCTCGAACCGCATCGGAACACTGCATGCCGCCACATAGGGTAAGAGATTAATTTTTTTTAAATCTAATTGAATCATTTTTTTTTTGAATAGATATGGATAAATCCTCGATATGACGATCCCAATCCGAAGCACCATCGTAACGGAATCGGTCTCAATACCCCAATTTATCGGGATAATTCGGAAATAGATAGATGAGGATTTTTTCTTTAATTTTATAAAAATTATATATTTGTAAAATATAAAGTTGTTATTACTAAGTTGTTGTTGAATGATTTTATTTTAGAATTTTTTTTTTATTTTTGCAACATATTGATATATTTAATATATATAGGAAAGAATTTGGAATATTTTGGAAAAGATGTTTTCATCGAAATAGTGTATAATACCAAAAAAATCTTGCAACCAAATAAAATATTTTGCCTTCAATAATAGATTGTAATATAAGAGTTTATTTTTTGATAAATTATGCGGCCAAACTAAACTATTAAATTGCAAAATGCAATATATTATTTTCTAGACTAGGATTTCAATTTTTCTTTTATATTTTTTAACATACAAATATTAAAAGAATATTGTAATTCATAAATAAGTTAAATTGTTGTTATATCTTATATAATTAATGTAAATATTCTTCCTTAAAATATGTGGAATAATTTTTTATGAGTTATAAATTATAGTGTTTGCCAAAAAAGAAAAAAAAAAGGACATTATGTTACTATAACTTTAAAAAGTATCTTACTCTAAAATACAATAAATCTAAATATATTTTAATCAATAGAAACAAAATATTTACATATAATATGAAATATTATTTTAAACATTATATTATTGCAAGCAAATCCTTTTTCACGGTTGAACAATTTCTCTTCTTAAATATTTTGGAAGTTATTTTTGAAAATTATTGATAGATATGAAATTTTTGTAGGAAAGAATTGAAATATTTCAGAGAAGATATTGTCACCGAAATAGTGTATGATACCAAAAAAATATTCAGACCAAATATAATTGTTGCCTTCAATAAATAAAATATTTACGTAAAATATAGAATATTATTTTAAACATAATAATAATGCAAGCATATCAACGATTTCTCTTCGTAGTTATTTTCGGAAGTTATTTTTGCAATAAATTGATAGATGTGAAATTTGTAGGATGGAATTAAAATATTTCAGAAAATATATTGTCACTGAAATATTGTATGATACCAAAAAAAATCTTGCATTCAATAATAGGTTGTAATACAAAAGTTTATTTTTGGATAAAATTACGTCACCAAAATAAACTATTAACTGTAAAGTACACATAATTTTTTCTTAACTAGGATTTCAAATTTCCTTTTATATTGTTTTAACATACAAATATTAAAATAATATTGTAAATGATAATTAAGTAAAATGTTGTTATATGTTATATAATTAATGTGTATATATATATATATTTTTAAATATATGGAATAAATTTTTCATGGTTTAAAATTTATGGTGTTGGCCAAAAAGAAAAATGAAAAGAAAATGAAATTAAGTTTCTTTACTAGCAATTTAAGTATTATAACTTTAAAAAACTATCTTACTCTAAAATACAATAAATCTGAATATATTTTAATCAATGAAAACAAAATATTCACATATAAGATGAATTATTATTTTACACATTAAATTAATGCAAATAAATCTTTTTCATGGTTGAACAATTTCTTTTCTTAGATATTTTTTAAATTTATTTTTACAAAATATTGATAGGTGTGAAATTTATCGGGCAAAATTGAAATATTTCGAAAAGGATATTGTCACTGAGATAGGATTCCCAAAAAATATTGTCATCAAATATAATATCTTACCATAGAATTTGAAACTGTAAATATAGATATTGTTTTATAGAGTAGGATTTCGATTTTTTTAACTTTTTTTTTTTTTTTTTTGCAAAATATCTGTACATATGAAATGTCTAGGAGGAAAATTGATTTAAAAAAAAAAAAAAATTGGTGCTTAAACGTCAATTCTTATTGTTGAATTGTGTATTATAAATTCAACACATTAATCAATTATTCCCAATAAACATCTACACAAAATTTCATTTTAATTATGTCTTTTTTTTTTGTCAAATATTATTTTTAGATGTGAAATGTGTGATTTTACCTTTACAATTAAACATTTGAGTTCGATTGTTATTGTATCTTCATGCCATGGGGGAAAACTGGGCATGCAACTATACAGTAAATGTAAGTTTAAGTAATACTGTATTATATTAATTTGAGATTGAATGTGTGAATTAGTTAATATTTTGCAAATTTTCTATTTATTTTTAATATTTTCTATTGTTCGATGAATTATAATTACAATTTAATATTTTATCAATATTACAAGATATTTAAAAATATTATTATTTATAATTTAAAATAATAATAACAATTTTTTTTCAATCCGCGAAACTCGCGGGGGTACGGACTAGTATAATTATATACCTTAATTCTTCAACCTATAAACAATTTGTCTACAAAATAAAATTTCTAAACATTAATTATCTACAAGTAATTTGCCTACAAAAATTTACCCATAAATAATTTGGTTACAAAAATTTCGTAGACAAATTTCTTTATAAGTAAAGAATGAAAATGCCTATATAATTAAAAAAAATTGTGGGCAACTTCAAAAAATTATTTTGACAATTTAAATATTTCAAATCAAGGTTCACATTAAAAGTCAAGAAAAGACAAATGAAAAATAAAATTGGGATGGAGGAAGTATGATTAATTAAAATATCTTAGTAAAACAACTTATAATATCATATGAAAGTGCATTTGAATGACAACTGGTGTTATTTTTCTTTTAGTTTGGTTTTCCATAGTGTATGTCATTAACTTTTAATATATGATCAGTGTCATTAACGATGATTGTAATGTCATGTATCACATTTATTATATTTCAAAAATAATAGAAAATGAAATAAAATAGGAAATCCATGTTTTCTTAAAAAAGAAAAAATCAGTATCATCGATACTTGTGTAATCAACCTACTTATAAACACTACAAAAGTAGGACGTTCCTTCAATTATTATCATTTTAATTACCATTTTCTGATATACTATCAGTCAATTTTCTTCTTTTTCTCTAATCATATATACTTACCTTAGATCATCTCCTATCATACCAAACACCCAAAGGATTGGGTATGGAATTCCCCTCAACCAACTTCAACCATATTCCTAATGAATACCTAAAAATTGAGGGGTGTTCGGGATACTCCATATATGGGTTTTGGAAATCGATTATCGAACGTTGGTGCTTATTTCATTCAGAAGACATATATATTTTCTTTTTATTATTTAACCTAAGTGTTAATATTAATTTATATAATATTTAATTATATTAGATAAACCATGTTAAATTACAAACACTACAAAAATTGCATTGTTTTGTGACGGGAGTTATGACAATCCGTCGCAAAAACACGTTTTGCGACGGATTTTACGACGGCCACGTGGCCGTATTCAAAACCGCAGTAGCAATTATTTACTACGGTTTTAGGCCACCCGTTGGAAAATTACGATAACCTTTCTCATCGTAAAACCGACCCGTTCATGACCCGAGGCGCCAAAATTTACGACGGGCACATTACCGTCGTAAAAATGAACGAATTTTTGGTTTTTAATTTCTTCGAAAATGTATTTACTAATTATATATTTTTTTGTCAATTTATTTAATATTATAATCCATTCATTTATACGTAATTAATTTTATATGTATCCAAATTGACTCATTTTTTTTATAATTCATCAAATTAATTCCTTTTTGTTTCTAATTTTTTTAATAAATGTTTTTACTAATTATATATTTTTTGTTGTGTAAATTTATTTAATTCAAAAAATTAGTAATTAATATTATAATATGTTCATTTGTACGTAATTAATTTTATACGTATCCAAATTGAGTCATTTTTTTTATAATTCATCAAATTAATTCATTTTCGCTTCTAACTTGTTATATATATATATATATATATATATATATATATATATATATATATATATATATATATATATATATATATAGTAGTTCAATTGAGGTTTCATACGCTAAGTATACGGGTAAGTGTTCCATCGAGCCGAAAAAGCTAGGTAGAAAAATTCGCTCAAGCTTGCATAGAATAACAGAGATCTCCTCATCCAAACGCCTCATGTCCTCAACTGTAATCGTTGAGGCCGTAAACTGTCTGAAAAATAGAGTTAATTTTGTGATGGAATTCCATACATTCTTCACAAGTGAGTACCGAAATGCAATCGGTAACAAGCGCTGCATGAACACGTACAATCATGACTCTTCATCCCAGACACCTTCCCAGTTTCTGTGTCAACCCTGTCCCCCAAATTCAAAACATAATTGTCAGGGAACCTCAATTCTTTCACCCACTTACACTACTCCTTCCTCCCTGCTTTACTAATTGTGTGGGAGGCCTGTGGATACATCATTGTTCGCTCATCCTTGTGCAATTGCTTACGAGAATAGAAGAGGCGCAACTCATCTCTGGACTTTGAAGTGTCTTTGGTCTTTCCTGTAGTATCCAAGACCGTATGAAATAAGTTGTCGAAAATATTTTTTTTTATATGCATCACATCCAAATTGTGTCGAATCAACAACTTGCTCCAACTGGGCAAATCCCAAAAGATACTTCTCTTCTTCCAACAACTTTTTATCTTTTTATTGTGCTACATTGCACCAAACTCAGTTGTCTTCATTAACCCCGTGACCGTAATCTCAAACAACAATCGTTCACCTAAAATAATTTGTTTAATATTTTTAGAAACTGCTAGAAACATAACGATGATTCAATAATTTTGAAAAACATGGAATGGAAACTATACATACCGTCACGAATGTTCGGTCTTTGTGCACGTATTGCATCTTTACCCTTAAAAAAGTCCGTTATGTTCCTCCAAAAGGGGTGATCAGAAGGAAGAAAATTTTGATGGTTGTCGAACCATGACACATTTTTACTCAATGGGAGATAGAATGCATCAGATCTTTCCATGAAGTACGGACATGCTTGCTTTCCTACTGTCGACATCCCGGATAACATAGAAAATACTGGAAAATCATCGTGAAGTTTTGCTTCCTATGAACGTTGTAGGTCTCCACTCCCGTATGCCACAAAGATATCAATTCTTTAATCAGTGGCTAAAGATATGCATCAAGTTTATGTTTGGAGTTGTGTGGAGTAGGCACCAAGATAGTAAGAAATATATGTTGAGGCTTTATGCACAACCAATGAGGTAGATTGTACGGAGTCAATAGCACAGACCACAATGAATACTTTTTTCTGTGCATTCCGAATGGAGCAAATCCATCTGTGCATAAACACAGCCTAACATTTCTCGTCTCCTGTGCAAAATCTGGAAACACCCTATCAAGATGTTTCCATATCTCTAAGTCTGTAGGTGACTTGAAAGCGATTTTACTAACTTCTACTAATCGCTCACCCGCAAGCGGACGAGTTCACTGTAGTATTAGCAAGTATAACGACCAAGTATATCGAACCCAAGGGACAGTGTATATGCGAATAGATCCCTGAAGATCTACGCGTCGTAGTTAATATGAGTGTATTGTTTTTGGATTTTTGGAAAGATTAATTAAACTAAACTAAAATTATCCTACGAATGCAAAAGGAAAAGTAAACGAAATATCAAAAGGTGTGTTTTATAAAATATGAGATGGTGATGCTCAGGATATGAATCCCTACGTATACTAACGGAGCAGGTACATAATCAAAATAACTGTAACACACAAGAATTAACCTAAGTCTAAGAATGCAAGGTGAAAGCTCAAGATTCTAAACCCTAATACTTTACCCTAACACTCGACTTCACGAATCTACTAACAAGTTAATAGATTGTGCTTAATTAATGAGACCCTAATTTAACTAAGGTGATGCGGTCGTCCTCCTTCGCTAAACCGGTAGATGAATTAACCTTTCCTAAACCTTCTCGTTAAGACTACTAATTGTTATTGAGTGATGCGGTCGTCCTCTCTCTAACACTTTCGTACTAAATTCAAAGGTAAAGTTCAGATTAATTATAAGAATTCATTAATCAAGAGAATTAAAACTAACGTCACGAATTACCCTAATTACGTACCCACATCATACTTCTACGAGTTCATCCTACCCTAAGCATACAAGGGTTTTAGCCGGGCATGGCTTTAACAAACATAAAAGCAATAGAAGAAACAACGAACATAAACATAATGAATTGAACGAAGAAAATAAGAAACATGAACTAGGGTTTTAAAAGAAAATAAATACTCAGAACTGAAATTTAATTAACTAAAACGAAGTTTCAAAGCGTTCAAAGAAATCAAACTAACGAAAAGAAACTAATACACGAAAAGAAACTAAGAATTCGTATGCAAAACCTCAACAAAACGTAAATAAAGTTTGCTCCTCTCCTTCCTCTCCAAAAACTAAGTCTAAAGTGATTTCTAAAGTTCGGGGATCCCTCAAAACGTGTTTGGAAGAGGTGTATATAGGCAACGGGCAGATTCGTGAACTCGTGGGCCGAAAAACGAAATTTGGAAATTATGCCTTGGAAGTGCTCGAGCTGTCCCGGTCGAGCGGGGTGCTTGAGCTGTTGTGGTAGAACGGATCAGGAGCTCGAGCGGGGCGCTCGAGCTATCTTGGTCGAGCAGTTCTGGTGCTCGAGCGGGGCGCTCGAGCTATACCCCTCGAGCGGCCCAAACGTTCTGTAAGTTTTATGCTGCTCGAGTGATGATGCTCGAATGGGTCTTCCTTCCTTTGCAACTAACACTTTTCTTCACACGTACTAATACCAATCGTATTTCTTCGATATCTTCTCATCCGGGCATCCGTTTGAGTCGATTCAAAGTCCTACGAACTCCGTTTTTCGTCCTCGATTCACCTATGAGTATCAAAGAGACAAATTCATCAATGTATAGAAATAGTACTCATTTGGCTCTAAAAACTCAATAAATTCGACCAAAACTAGGGCGTTTCTAGCTACGAATCATGACAATTTCACGCCTAATCAACCCCCCCAAACTTACCATATTGCTTGTCCTCAAGCAATGAAATAATAAGTCAAGTGAAATTGTTAGGGATGAGTCAAAGAATCAATCATGCAAGCTAATGAACTCGAGCTTCAAAAATCAATCACCCGTATACTCACTCACTTTCCTTTATCATACTTATGCAACAATAACAAGAAACACCAAGATCAAGCATGGATGTGCACTCAACGATGTGTTTTGCTCCCTCACAAGTGTATATCAATGATTAAGGGACTCACTCAAACAATCAATCACTCAAATTGGCAGCCATAAGCTTGTAAGTGCTCTTAACTCCGACCATACTCTAGAAATCAATGCCGAATCAAAAAGGACTTTTCTCAAGGTTGTAATGTAGGCTCTTTGGACATGTGGAAATCAATATGGTAAAGTGACTCAAGTGAATGGAGAATAGAAAATCAAACTTTGGCACTTCGAGATTAGGAACAGACTACTTCAAACATATTCAATCAACACTCTTTCAATTCCATACCCTCAACACTTCAATTTTTTTTTAACTCTTTTCACTTTTTTTTTTCAATCACTTCACTTTTTTTCTTTTTCACACAAACACATGAGCTCATGCTTTTCTTTTGCTCATTCTCAATTTTTTTCTCTTTTTCCCACATCTCATAACTTCATCACTTCTTTTTCTCATATTCACTCAACAAACAACCTTTTCCTTTTTCAACTCAATTCAATCCCTTCACATTCACACTTTCCTATTCTCCACTCAAATTGGGACAAAAAGGCTTAGGAATTGGAATAGTGTTCATATGTGCTAGCAAACAAAATAGGCTTTCGGCTCAAAAGGGGCTAACAAGGGACGAATGTCAATGGTAAGGAAAATTTTTGGCTAAATGACTCATTCAAATCAAAGATGGCCTAAAATCACATTCGGCATATCAAACTAGATACAATCAAGAAGCAAGAGCACATGCAAGTTCTAGCATCCTCTAAGGTGACGATCCACTCACAAATGAAGAGATTAATTCATGCATCAAAATCTCATAAGGCTCAAGTCTCTCGGCTTTCACATCCATGCTAGTCTAGTGCATTCTCACAATCATCACACAAGCACTCAAAAGGAAAATTTGTAAGCATACGGGTTCTCTCTCAAATCAACTCTAACTCAAACACTCACACAATAAAACTCCTAACTCAACCTCACAACTCAACTCTACTCATCAAATCGTACTCAAAGAGAGCAATCAACAAGCATAAGATGATTGATAGGCATGAAATGTGTAATAGCGAGTCAAATCAAAATCACCCCAAGGAGTATCTCAACAAACCAATAATCAATCAAACTCAACTCAAAGATAAGGGCGTGCATGCATGTGCAATGTAACAAGGAACATATAAAAAAAACTCCACCCCCCCAAACTTCGACCTTGCTAGAGGTCGAAGTTTGGGGTTGTGGGTTACCTCAACCAAACAACTCAGTTTCTCTCAATAGCTTTGCACACTCCCTTGTCTCAAGTTGGTTCCTTCAATCTGAATTACTCCATGATATCTTTACCCCTTTAGAGACAAGCCTACAAAATAAAACTCTCAAGTACGAGGTTAAACTTACGACTCAAAATAACTCCCTAATAACTAAAAATAACTCAAAGCAAATAAAAAAAACATAATGGGTTGCCTCCCATTCAGCGCTATTTTTAAGGTCCTCATGCCGGACCGAGCTCAAAGGAGCTTATGGGACATCATACTCAAAAATACCTCCCTTACTCTCATAAGAGTGGTGCTTGCATGTCTTTCCTTGGTGCCCCACCTTCATGAGCCCTTTTGCTTCCTTCCCCACCTCAAGTGGTATAGGTCTCAACTCCTTCTCACCTTTATCTGGAGGAGTCTTACTAAATAACTTCTTGAGTTTGGACTTTTTCTTTTTAACTCCTCATTTCCCTTCTAACTGGACCACGTCCACTCTTTTCACCTCTTCATCCTTCAACTTTTTCACTTTATCCCTATCAACATAATCAAGAACATAATGCTCATGGGTTAAATTATCAAGTGAAGGATTATAAAATTCATGAATATGAGAAGGATTAGGAATAGGAGGTGTGTCTTCAACACGAGAATCAATTGCATCCATGCAATACAAGCTCTCATCCTCCCTCGGGTGCTTCATGGCTTCATATAGGGAGATCTTCACTTCTTGATCATCAACCTTCAATGTAATCTTCCCATTTGCCACGTCTAGCACCATCCCCGCCGTAGCTAAGAACGGTCTTTCCAAGATCAATGGAACGTGCTCATCTTCCTCCATCTCTAGGACTACAAAATCGGCTGGAAAAATGTGATCTCCAACTCTCACTAGGACGTCTTCAACAACACCTTGAGGTCTAGTAATAGACCGATCGTCAAGTTGAAGCGTCATCATTGTGGGTTGAAGTTCACCACCTTCCATCTTCTTGAAAAGCGACAAGGGCATGAGATTGATGCTCGCCCCGAGGTCGCACAACGCTTCTTTCTTGATCCCGTTCCCAATGTCACAAAGAATGGTGAAGCTCCCGGGATCCTTCAGCTTCAGTGGAAGCGCCTTGTGCACTAGTGCACTCACTTCGTGGTTCAACTGCACCAACTTCGGCTCATCAACTCTTCGTCTCTTCGCTATCAAGTCCTTCAGGAACTTGGCATAATTTGGCATCTGTTCCAAAGCATCATAAAAAGAAATATTAATATGCAATTGTTTAAAAAACATCAAGGAACTTAGAGAATTTCTCATCAAGCGTTTTCTTCATAAAGCGTTGTGGATACGGGACGGGTATCACAGATTTGGGTACCCCCCATTCATCTCGCTCGGTCACTTTCACTTTCTCCCTTGCTTCCTTTGCCTTCTTCCACTTTGGAACCCTCTCTATCTCCTCAAAGTCTTTCCCCTTCTGGGACTCATTGTTCTCTTTACTCTTATCATCAATTTTCATCTTAACTCCTTCCTTCTCAACCTCAACTCCATCACCTTGAGACTCTATCCCTTCTGTCTCAACTTCTTCTTTGAGCGTCTCAGAATCAGCAGGCATCTGAGGACCTTCATAGTTGGTTCCACTTCTAAGCTGGATCGCCTTGCAATGCTCTTTCGGGTTCCCTTCCGGCATGGAAGGATATTTTCCCGGCTCTCTATTCACCATCTTTGCAATCTGGCTCATCTGGAACTCTATAGAAGTGAACCTTCGATTGTTCTCTTGTTGAGTTCTAGTCCACTCAACGTTCATCTTCTGGAGCTCTTGATCACGTTGATCACCCTTCTTATGCAACTCCTTCACATCGTACTCCAAGGATGACAACCTCTTGCTACCTTCCTCCACCTTCTGAAGGATCGCTCTCAACATCTCCTCGGTTGATGCACCGCCTTCTCCACCAGGAGGTTTAGACCCCGGATCAACACCTGCAGGAACAGTAATACCAGCTTTTGGGTTAGCATAAGAAAAGTTCTCATTCTTCCTCCATGTGTTTTGAGGAGGCTGCTGGCCTCCTTGAACTCCTTGTGTGTTCCTCCATTGATTTTGAGGCGGCTGTGGGCCTGGAGGTATAAATGGCTGACCATAAGAAGGTCTTCCAAACTGATTTCCACCTTGGTAGCCATTCTGATTGTAATACGGACCTCCCATGTAATTGGCTACCTCTTGCTGCCCACTTGGTTGGTCTACTCTCTCATTCTCTACTGCATGCTCTCCAACCAAATTCTTCCCCAACTCGAGGTTGTTGATTTTCTCCATCATGGCCATCAATAGCCTTCTCGTTCCTTCTCCCTCCTCAACCTGATGCACTCTTTGGAAATCTGCATCCACGTTCCAAGCACCGGCATTCGTGACAATGTTGTCAACGATCTCCCTACACCTCTCTATGCCTTGATTCAGGAATGATCCACCCGCACAGGCGTCTAAATGGTCTTGCCCCGCCTTGTTGGCACCACTGTAGAAGAATGCCATAATATCCCCCTCAGTGTACCCGTGCTGCGGGCACTCTATCAGCATGTTTGAGTATCTCTCCCACGCTTGACGTAGATCCTCTCCTTGCTTCTGGCGGAAGGAAGAGATCTAAATCCTAGCCTTGATCATCCTAGATGGAGGGTAGAATCGCTCGAGGAACAGACGCTCGAGCTCGGCCCAAGTGGTAATACCTCCCTGTGGGAGCGTGTTGTCATACCACTCTTTAGCTATTCCCGTAAGTGAGAATGGGAACAGCCTAAGCCTCTTGGCATCTTCAGACATGCCATTGTAATTAAATGTGGAGGCTATCATGAGAAAGCTCCTCAAGTGTGTATGAGAATTCTCCTTCCCGATCACCCCCTTGAACTGATTCTCGGTCAGCAGCTTTAAAATTCTTGGGGAAATAGAGAAGTTATTTGCCTCAACAGGTGGTAAAGCCACTCCATCGTAGTACCTCTGCGGTTGTGCCGCGAACCTGCCTCGAATTGCCATATTCTAATCTGCGTTCTGGGGCACAGGCTGAGGAGCAACAGGTGGTGCTGGTATGTGTTGAACTGGAGGTTGTTGGTACACAGGTGGTTGGTTGTAGACAGGAGGTGGAGGGTACGGGTATGGTGGATAAGGGTATGGTGGGTATGGGTGATGTTGGTATACTGGGTTGTTGAAAGGGTTATTTGGGTTTTGTGGGTAAGCAGGGTTGTTCAGAGAATTTTGGACAAGATTCTGAGCTGGATTGTTTACATTTTGTGCACCCGGGTTCTGGCTCTGACTATCCACGAACTGGTCTTGATTCTGACCACCACTCCCTCCAGAGCCATCAACCCGGTCTACTGCCTGATTAGAATCGTTGGCAGCATCGTCCAACTCATTATTGATATCCATTGGTTCCTTCCCTAAGTTGGCAGCGTTCATCCTTCTCAAGAAAGCTCGGTTCCTTCTAGCTATTGTCTCAGGGTCCAACGGTATTCTCTATTCGCTCGTATTGCCTTGTGAGCGTGTTTTCATAAACCTGACACACTAGCAGAAGGGTCAAAACGCAACTGCCGAATAAATAAAAATAACAATAAGAAATAAAAACAGAAAATAAGCTATCGACAAGTCCTATTCAAAAAGCATATAACACCATCCCCGGCAACGGCACCATTGACTTGAAAGCGATTTTACTAACTTCTACTAATCGCTCACCCGCAAGCGGACGGGTTCACTGTAGTATTAGCAAGTATAACGACCAAGTATATCGAACCCAAGGGACAATGTATATGCGAATAGATCCCTGAAGATCTACGCGTCGTAGTTAATATGAGTGTATTGTTTTTGGATTTTTGGAAAGATTAATTAAACTAAACTAAAATTATCCTACGAATACAAAAGGAAAAGTAAACGAAATATCAAAAGGTGTGTTTTCAAATATGAGATGGTGATGCTCAGGATAGGAATCCCTACGTATACTAACGGAGCAGGTACATAATCAAAATAACTGTAACACACAAGAATTAACCTAAGTCTAAGAATGCAAGGTGAAAGCTCAAGATTCTAAACCCTAATACTTTACTCTAACACTCGACTTCACGAATCTACTAACAAGTTAATAGATTGTGCTTAATTAATGAGACCCTAATTTAACTAAGGTGATGCGGTCGTCCTCCTTCGCTAAACCGGTAGATGAATTAACCTTTCCTAAACCTTCTCGTTAAGACTACTAATTGTTATTGAGTGATGCGGTCGTCCTCTCTCTAACACTTTCGTACTAAATTCAAAGGTAAAGTTCATATTAATTATAAGAATTCATTAATCAAGAGAATTAAAAATAACGTCACGAATTACCCTAATTACGTACCCACATCCTACTTCTACGAGTTCATCCTACCCTAAGCATACAAGGGTTTTAGCCGGACATGGCTTTAACAAACATAAAAACAATAGAAGAAACAACGAACATAAACATAATGAATTGAACGAAGAAAATAAGAAACATGAACTAGGGTTTTAAAAGAAATAAATACTCAGAACTGAAATTTAATTAACTAAAACGAAGTTTCAAAGCGTTCAAAGAAATCAACCTAACGAAAAGAAACTAATACACGAAAAGAAACTAAGAATTCGTATGCAAAACCTCAACAAAACGTAAATAAAGCTTGCTCCTCTCCTTCCTCTCCAAAAACTAAGTCTAAAGTGATTTCTAAAGTTCGGGGATCCCTCAAAACGTGTTTGGAAGAGGTATATATAGGCAACGGGCCGATTCGTGAACTCGTGGGCCGAAAAATGAAATTTGGAAATTATGCCTTGGAAGTGCTCGAGCTGTCCCGGTCGAGCGGGGCGCTCGAGCTGTTGTGGTCGAACGGATCAGGAGCTCGAGCGGGGCGCTCGAGCTATCTTGGTCGAGCAGTTCTGGTGCTCGAGCGGGGCGCTCGAGCTATACCCCTCGAGCGGCCCAAACGTTCTGTAAGTTTTATGCTGCTCGATCTACGTCACTCGAGCGGGGTGCTCGAGTGATGATGCTCGAATGGGCCTTCCTTCCTTTGCAACTAACACTTTTCTTCACACGTACTAATACCAATCGTATTTCTTCGATATCTTCTCATCCGGGCATCCGTTTGAGTCGATTCAAAGTCCTACGAACTCCATTTTCGTCCTCGATTCACCTATGAGTATCAAAGAGACAAATTCATCAATGTATAGAAATAGTACTCATTTGGCTCTAAAAACTCAATAAATTCGACCAAAACTAGGGCGTTTCTAGCTACGAATCATGACAATTTCACGCCTAATCAGTAGGATGCCGCATCTCCCTAGAATTCTCACTAGAATACTCCTTAGCATGCCATGTCATGTCATGTCTTTAGCAGTAGCACTATACTGATATAAATTATAGGCGTCGTGTCCTTCAAGAGCCTCTTGCTCTGATAGAAATTATTAGGGGTCGTGTTGTCTTTAGGTAGAGTAGAACAATTTAACAAATTGATTGAACATTTTTTGACTGACCTTGCCTTCAGGTTTGATGTTCAACATTTGAGCATTGAAGACAACTGCGTCTCAGTATCACAACCAGGAAAGAGCTTTTGATCAATAGTTTTAAGCATATCAAAAAACTTCTTTGACCGATAATTTGGTTCCTCCTCCATAGACATTTCATTGAATTGATCTCGACCACGGACCGCCCAAAACTAATTCTGCAATCATCCGTTATCTATCAGGTTCATCCTCCATATGTGGTTCGAGTTGATTATACGGAACATGACTTGAACCACCAGCATCATAACTTCCACCACCGCTCCAACCAGTATAATAGGATTCTATGGTTTCTTTGTAAATATTCCACCATTCTTCACTGTGATTGGTCCAATTGTAATAAAAGGGGGACAAAACCGGACATCAAAAGATGAGTTTTAACCTTATTCACACTTAGAAATCTGATATTCCTGCATCTTCTTTCTTTACATGGACAACTAATATTACCTGCATGATCCATACAGTACGGATGTTGTTGTGAAAACTTAATAAACTCATCAATTTTATTACAAAAAATAGGATTAATGCCCTTCTCTTATTATACTAGGGGTTGAGTACATCCAACCACGATTTGAAAATTGCATCTATTACAAATTAAAAGTAAATATCACATAAATTGTAAAAAATTGGGCAGAGTTTCGACTAAAATTAGGGATATACAAATTTTTCCTTCACATAAATTAATTCATATATATCAAATAAACATATATATCACACTCATTATCTAATAAGCATATATATCACACTCATTATCTAATAAACATATATATCACACTTATTATTTAAATATTGTACCCAGAAATTGAAACTATAATACAAGACATTTAAACGGTTAAAAGTGCAAAAATGTACGGTGAAGTTGAAGGCAATGAGTAACAGAGTTGTTCAGTAGCTACAACCACTTCAACGCGACATTCAACATCAATTATACGCCAAGAATGGATGAAAAATGTGTACAGCGTAGTATTTTTTCTAGAGAGTGAAAGAAGAAAGAAGAGAAGAAAGTTTCTGCCATAAAACAGCAAAATTTGCGACGGACACCAAAAGCCGTCGCAAATTTTGACAATTTGCGACGGGATGTCCGTCGCTAACAATAAAGTGACAACCCGGATCAATTATTGCTCACCAACTCGCCTGCAAAAAGAAAAGCGCGAGATTTACGATGGCCAAGCTGACCGTCGTAAATTTGAATTTGAATTTTACGACGGTCATCCGTCGTAATTATGTAGAAAACGGTGGCGGTTTTTTCGCCCGTCGTAAAATTCCGCCTCAGATTTGCGACAGTCATCCAAATCCATCGTACACTTGGCCAAAATTTGACCATCTGGCCTATCCCGTCGCAAATTACATTTTTTTAGACGGCTTTACGTGTCCGTCGCAAATCTTTATCGCAAAACAGTGCAATTTTTGTAGTGAAAAATATATACATGTGAATTATATAAATATATATTTTATAATTAATTTAGTGTTAAAATGGATTCAAGATACATTTATAAATTTATTATAAATTTAGGGATACTGTAGATGATTTTCTACACTTCATAATTAGGGGAATACATATAATTGATTGAGTTGGAGATCATTTTCCAAAAACTGTACGTTTAAAATACCAATAGGTTGGAGATGGCCTTAATCATGATTCATGGGAGCATTAGGGGGGTTGCACCGATCTTTGCGGAGCTAGGGTTTCTCTTCTGTGAGGATTTCGTTAGGGTTTAGGGCCCGTGCTTGTTAACTGGAGCCTCCTGCGCCGGTTTTTCTTCTCTTTTCCTCGTCTTTTCTCATTTTTCTGGCGGTTGGGATTCGTGTTCTCTTATCTGTTTTTCTATTTATGGTAGTTTTAATCACGTAATTTCTTTGGTTGTTTTTCTGTGATTGGCAGGACTCGACTGTGTCTTACTGTTTCGTGATTGATCATGAGTCACACTCAGGTTTTTGGTAATCCACAAATAGGGGAGGACAATGACGCATTGGATGTGGGTGGTCTTATTGACCATCGGGGAGTGAAAGAGGGTCCGGCGTGTTTGATCGGACGGTTGTGCACAAATAAGTCCTACAATGGCTTTGTAATGGCTGAGGTGATGGTAAAAGCTTTTAAACCAAAAGGGAAACTCACTACCAGGGACTGGGGGAGAGGGATGTGGATATTTTCTTTTGAGAAAATGGAGGATAGGGATTGGGTCTTATATAATCAACCATGGCACTTCGATAATCACCTTTTCGCTATTAAACCAATCTCGGGAATGGAGCAGCCCTAGGCGGTTGATATTGATAAGGTCTCGTTGTGGATGCGGGCATATGACCTGCCGCTAGCGTGTCATACAGCCGAGGTTTTAAAGGCCATTGCGGGGAAATCGGACGGTTGCTTTCTTACGATAAGTCATCGGATGCAGCACCGGATATTTTCTTGTGTTTTAAGTTGGAGTTGGATCTTGCAAAATCGTTGTTGCCGGGTATTCATATCCTCGTGCAGGAACAAACTGGGCCGATCCAGCCCGTTGGAAGGAAACGAGAGCTTGGAGAGATTCATGAGGAGGATATGATACAGGAGGTGTCTGTGGAGAAGAAATGAAAGTGTACGATTGTGGAACTTGATGATCGAACGGCGGAGGCTGCTTTAGAGCAGTCCCGCCGGGATCAATGAGTTGCCTAATATGGAACTGTCGGGGGCTTGGGAACCCCCGAAAAGTTCCGATATTGAAGAAAGACATTCTTTCTAAAGCTCCCAATTTCGTGTTTTTATGCGAAACGAAATTGTTGACACGTGAACTTGAAGGTGTGGCACGAAAGTTGGGTTTTGTTGGGTGTTTTGCTGTTGATTGTGTGCGTACGGAACGAGGGCGTCGGGGAGGTTTGGGGATGTTGTGGACAGACGAGTTTCCATTGGATATTTTGTCTTTTTCACAAAATCATATTGATGTTTCGGTGAATACGGGTAGTAGATGGCGAGTGACAGGAGTGTATGGGTTTTCAGAGGATAAGGAAAAATGGAAGACCTGGAAGATGTTGGAGTATTTGTCGGGTATGAGTTCGTTGCCATGGATGGTTATGGGAGATTTCAATGAAATTCTCTATAACTATGAGAAAACAGGGGGTAATTTCAGGAGGGACGCTCGTATGGAGAAGTTTAGGGAGTGTCTTTTTAAGTGTGGTCTTGTTGACTTGGGGTTTGTGGGGACTCCGTTTACGTGGTCAAATAAGCAGGCATGAGAGGGGTGTATACAGGAACGTTTGGATAGGGGAGTGGCCTCAGCTGATTGGATTACTATGTTTCATACTGCCACAGTTACTCATCTGGCCCAAATTCTCTCGGACCATTGCCCGTTGTGGATTAAATGGGAGGTTAGTCGGCCTCGGGGAAAGAGATTTCGAGGGAGGAGGTTCAAATTTGAAACAATGTGGTTACAGGAACCGGAGTGTGGGAAACTGATAGGTAATTCTTGGAGATCGGAGAGGGGGGATAGTTTGGCTAGATTGGATGAAAACATAAGGGGTTGTGGTGAGCGGTTATTTTTCTGGGATAGTAGGGTCTTTGGTAAGTTACCTGAGGAGATTGCGAAGCAGAAGAAGATACTTCAGAGGGTGCAGAGTAGGATACAAACTGTAGAAGTAGTTCAGGAGACTAGGGCGTTGGAGAATAAAATAGCTGCTCTGACTCGTCAGGAGGAACTATTTTGGCTCCAACGTTCTAGAGTTAGCTGGATGAGGGAGGGGGATCAGAATACGACTTTCTTTCATAAAACGGCAAGTGGTCGGAAGCGGAGAAATACTATTCGAGCAGTGATGGATAAGGAGGGGATTCTACGGAAGGAGGAGGAGGAGATTGAGGGAGTTGTGTGGATTACTTTAAAAACCTGTTTTCGGCTGATGATGACTTACAAATGGAAGATGCACTAGAGGCTGTGGATTGCAGAATTACTCCTGAGATGAATGTTGTGTTATCTCTCCCATTCACGGAAGAGGAGGTGACATGAGCGATATCTCAAATGCATCCACCAGGCCCTGATGGTATGTCTGCTATCTTTTATCATAAATACTGGCACATTGTTGGACATTCTGTTATTGATGCGGTCTTAGACGTCCTCAATAATGGTGCTGACCCACGTATTTTTAACAATACTCATATTGTCTTGATTCCAAAAATTAAAAAGCCAAATTCCCTAATGGATTTTAGACCCATTAGTCTTTGCAATGTGTCTTTCAAGATAATCACCAAAACTATTGTCAATCGCTTGAAACCTCTTTTATCTGATATTATTGATCCTTGCCAATCAGCTTTTGTCCCGGGTAGATTGATTACAAACAATGCTCTTCTTGCTTTTGAAGTGTTACATTATATGAAACATAATAAAGCTGACTTGAGACCCTAAAGGTAGCTGACTTGATGGTTAGAAATTCCACGACGTGGGATTTTCCGAAGTTGCATGAGGTTTTCCCGGTTGAGATGGTTGATAGAATTGCAACAATACCTGTGGGAGTGGGTCAGGATAAGGATGTCCTTGCTTGGAGGTTCACGAAGAATGGCGTATATTCGGTAAAATCTGGGTATGTCGACGTGATTCGTGCGACGGAGCCGGTTCTACAGTTGGGGCGTGATAAGTTGATTTGGAAGTGGATTTGGACTTTAGAGGTTGTGCCAAAGATCAGATATTTTGCTTGGAGAGTGGCTCATGGAATTCTTCCTACGAATATCAATCTTATATCCAGGTTCATAGATGTGGATTCTTTGTGCAAGGGATGCGGTGTGGAGATTGAGACAGGGGAGCATGCATTACGGGATTGTGCTCGGATTGCGGAGGTGTGGAAGGATAACAGGCTAGGCTGGAAAGTGATGGAAGGAGCGGATCTGTCGCTGGAAGAGTGGTTTGAGTATTCCTTGTGGGGGTTATCTTCGGAGTTGCGTAGTGTCTTTGTTACGCTACTTTGGAGGATGTGGATTGACCGAAATAACATGGTCTTCCGATGCTCAAATATGTTGCCACATGAAATAGTTAGTCGGGCACTAAAGCTTGTTGAAGAATTTCGTGGTGCTGTTACTTGCAGGCCTCCGAAACCGTCTTCCGTGAAACGGCTTCAATGGCGGCCGCCTGAAGTTGGTATGTCTAAGTTAAGCACAGATGCATCCGTTCGACCGGGAATAGGGACGGCAGTGGCTGGGATAATTCGGAATTATGTTGGTGATGTTCAGTTGTGGTTTGGGTTAAAGTGTGAAGGAGTGTTTTCGGTGGAGGTAGCTGAAGCTCTTGCGATACAGCTCAGTATGGAACTTGCGTCACAGCGGGGGGTGCAGAATTTGGATGTGGAGTCTGATTCGCAAGTAGTTATCAATGGTATTTTGAGGCCTATGCCAGATCTTACTTATAGAGGAAAGATCATATCGGAGGTGTTGTGTATGAGGAGTCTCTTCCGTGAAGTTTCATTCAATTGGATTAGAAGACAAGGCAACATAGTTGCTCATAAGCTTGTTTTGTTTGCTTTTTCTTGTTCTTCGTTAGTTGTTTCAACCCAAGTTCCGGGTTCTATTGTTCGCGACGTTGAGGCTGATTTTCTAGCCGTTTAACTTAATGAAGTTTTCTTTTCCGTCAAAAAAAAAAAATCATGATTCATGTATATATGATATGTATATGGTAAAGTATATTATTAACTAATTTCACAGTAAGATTATTTGTATTTTGTGAATTTTTTTTAATAGTATTCATTGTTTTATGAAATGTATTAATTTGATAATAATAATAATAGTAATACTATATATATAATAAAAACAATTAAATGTCATTTAAAATTATACTGTGAGACTTACTCCTATGCATATACCGGCAATGGTTACTAATAACTTGGATAATACAATATGGGTAAATTCTAGCTCATCTTTAACTTCATTATTTTTTTACCTTATCGATTCTCATAATTGCATATTTATATTATGCATATTAAAAATCATCTTCAGAATACTTATATATTTGGCTCGACTTCTATATATAGAAATCACTTGTAATATATACAAATGATTTATACTAAATTAAACAAAATTCCAAAAGAACACCACAAAAATGAGTGGATTTAAAGAGGGTTTTGGAGAGGGTTTTAAAGAGGGAATCGAAGATAGAGAGGGTATTAAAGAGGGATTTATTCCCTCTCCAAAATGCTCGTCGCCAACCTGTACACGAGGGAAAAAGAATCCCTCGAAAAATGGAGAGGGTTTTGAAGAGGGATTTCGTGTGGGATGAGACGAGGGAAATATTCCCTCGACAAAAAACCCTCGTCTAAGCCCTCGTAAAAGGCGAGGGAATTTTCCCTCGGGAACGGAGAACGAGGGAAAAATCCCTCTTCATATCCCTCGGGAAATGCATGCGAGGGAAAACTTCCCTCTTTAAACCTGACGTGACAACCTGCATTTGGCGAGGGAATTTTCCCTCGTCTGACGTGGCGAGGGAAATTCCCTCGTCTATTCCCTCGTGTAAGTCCTTTCCGAAAAAAAATGTAATTCGCGGGTTTCGAACCCACGACCTCGAGCCCGATCCCTCCCCGCGAATCCACTAGGCTAGCACCCTCCCACCTCACTCCAAGCTTAATTTGGGCGAAATTCGCCCCCCTCAAGTTTCGAACACGCGACCTCCATGTATGCGGAGGCCTTACGTGTTTCGCCGTGCCGCTTGGACAAGGCTATTTAGTTGTTATGTTTTAGGATGTAATATATATGTTTAATATATTTTCTGTTATATATTTTAAATATAATATTACTTAATATTAATTGTTTTTTATGTTTTATATGAAAATTATTATTACATATAAAATTAAACTATCACTTGTATATATTATTAAAAATCAATATAACTTTAAAATAAATATCTTTTTATTATTTTTCACTATTACACATATTGATTGTTTTTGTTTTTAAAAATAAATATTTTTTTAATTTATTTTTACTATTTACTAATGTGTGTACACATATATACATATATTGATCGTTATTTTATTTAAAAATCAATAAAATAAAATAAAGTACTTTTTAAATTCATTTTCACTATTTACTATTATGTGTACACTAATACACTAAATATTGTCATTTATTTTCACTATTTACTAATATATATGTGTACACATATACACATATAAAGTCTATTTTTTTATTAAATCAATAAAATTTTAAAATAAATATTTTTGAATTTTTTTTTCACTAAAATCAATAATAATAATAATAATAACAAACCAACATATATAGTTCCAATTATATCCAGACATAACAATTAAAATATCCACACATGCTCAAATATCCAGACAATTAAATCTAAATAAACAGTAAAATCTTAAACCAACATATATAGTTCAAAAACACGATCAAATATTCATGACATCTATCTCACATCATCATCATCATCATCACCACCTCTTTCATTTCCAGAATAATTACCCCTCGGAGGGTAACCAGAATATGCACCTCTTTCAAGTAGGTCTATAAATCCAGTTGGAGATATGGAATTACGACGAGATGGGGAAGGACCAGAAGATGGAGGACGAGCAGGAGAGACCTGAGGATAAGGGGCGGCGGGAAAACCACTAGGAGGAACGGGAGGAACACCACTAGAAGGACCGGTGGGAGGACAAGGGGCGTAACCAGGGGCGGGAGGATAAGAAGGATAAGCTGGGTAAGGAGGATATGAAGTAGCTGGTTGGGAAAACCCACTAGGTAGGTTTCCCTGATGTCCTTGCATCCACGCCATCATCTGGTTGTGCACTTCCTGACGCAAATTTTCGTTATACTGTCTCTGTTGCTCCGCCAGCATTCTTTCATATCTCGCGCGCTCTTCAGCCAACAAGCGATCAACATCTCTTTGGTCATAGCCGCCAACGTGTGTGCCAGATGATGTCCCGCCTGGGCCAGATTGTATGCGCATCGTCTTCATTTGACCGAGACCCCTAACTTTTCCGTGTTCTGGCCTCACTGTCTCAGCATACGCTTGACTTAATCGGTTCAAGCGCTCATCTTCGTCCGCTGGAGGCGGTAATTGCGAGACTCGTTCCTCCACGGAGCCCTAGACATATAAAATTATGTAAATAAAAAAGTATATAAACATGTTATTTATATTATTAATGTTAATGTAAAACACTTACAATTATTTGAGCAATTCCCCCATACGTGTACTCCTCTTCCCCACAGTTGTGGAAATGTTGCACAATTTCCCATTCAGTTGGGAGCCGGTTATATTTCTTCTCCTGTATTCCAAAAAATTCGGGTTATGTATAATAAAGTAATTAAAATCTCCCTATATATGTTGTAGTGCAGGATTAATTACTTACGTATTCCTCAGTCCATTGTGCAGCTCCTTTTGCCCCCCCTTTGAGTTTTGATGGGCCTCTTCCTCCGACCGAAGATAAGCGGTTTGTCCTACACTGGTTGCTTTTGGCAATGACTTCGGGCAATTGCCAATACTCGAGTAGTGCAGTCCAGAATGTCGGCTCCCACGGTGGGTTTTTTCCTTCACGTCGATGGATCCTTTTCCAAAGACTGAGGAGATCCGAGAATCGTTCTCTACACCTCTGGATGAACAACTTTTTAATTACCACCGTATTTTCTGTCGTCGGATCCCAGTAGGTCTCCCTCTGAAGAAAATATATACAATCACGTTTATTTTAATTAAGTAAAAATGTAAACATACATATAATACTACATACTTAACAAAATTAACAATTACCTGGAATGTCTCCCACCACTCTTTCCTCCTTCCTTCTGACACCAGCTTATAAGTGAAACCGCCCATCTCCATTCGACGGGACATGATGTTCCGAATCAACCTCGAAACAGCATTCGAGGGCATCAATCTGTAGAAACTTTGTTTCACACATTGATATATATATTTTAATAAAATTAAATAAAAAAGACAAAGTTATATTTAACATACACATTGTGATATGTATAGATGCGTAGCCGGTTCGGACGAGGCGCATGATTGGTGAGCTCTTCTGCAGTTTCCGGAACGACAGGGTCATCCTCAACCATATCTGGTTCTTCATTCTGATTCTGCAAATCAGGAACCGGTACTCTTCCGGTTTGGGAGGAGGATCCCCAAAAGCTGCGTCGACCTGTATTTGTTTCCGATGTTTCCATCTGTATTTAACAATTACGTACAGTTATAACATGTGTACAATATATTTTGGTTGGGACATTGTCTTAAGAGTTGTACCGGTTCTCTCTCTTGGTCCGACTCTGGTGTACGAGAGGACGATCGCCGGCCACCGAACAAGTTACAGATACTTCTACCTCCAGCCATCTATATACATAGCAATTAATACATTAAGTAACAATATAATGTAAAATTAAAATATGTATGTACATAACAATTAAAACAAGCAAACACATCAATACATCAAACAAACACAACAAATACAGAATCCATTAATTAATTAAAACAAGCAAACACATCAATACATCAAACAAACAAAACAAATACAGAATTCATCAATCTTCTTCATCTTCTTCTTCATCATCATCTTCTTCATCTTCTTCATCATTTTCATCATCTTCTTCATCATTTTCAACATCTTCTTCACCTTCTTCCTCTTCTTCATTCTCTACCTCAATTAGTGCAGCGTCAAAATCAGCCAAAATGACAGGATCATCATCTATTTGCACATTCATCTGAGATATTATATCGTCCTCTTGAAATGGGGGAAGCTCTGGTTCACGATTTCTATCGACTTCCACTAAGGATCGCGCCTTGGTGGTGCAAACTGCCCACCACTCTCGACCCGGTTGGACAGATGCACCGGGATACTTACAATAGTAAACCTGAGTAGCTTGACTTGCAAGCACGAATGGATCATAACGACCGTACCGTCCTCTTGGATTAATGTCCACGAGTTTATACTGAGGATGTATTCTTGTTCCCCTCGGTACAGTAGGATCAAACCACTGACATTTGAACATAACAACTTTTTTTTCAGTAAGTCCAGGGTATTCCAAAACCACTACTTCCTCAAGTATCCCATAGAAATCATTTTCATTGGAATCATAGTTTGTTCCTTTAATGCAAACTCCACTGTTCATGGTTGCTTTAGAGGCACCATAATCTCGTATGTGAAATTTGAAACCATTCACGTAATACCCAGGGTACGTGGTGACAGTACTGCTAGGACCGCCCGCGAGAGCACGTATAAACTGATCCTGAATACGATTTCTCTCCACCTATATTTTAAAATTTTACGATATATTTCATTATATATAAAAATTAATAATAACAAGTTACTTATACATATATATCACTTACAAGTTGTTCAAACCACGATGCAAATTCCATTTGAAGCACATCGTCTTTTTCAGCACCTGATAGATTCGGTTGAACAAGCAGTAGTTGCTCGAAAAATACACTACATATGATTGAGGCACAAATTAGAAGGTTAATTAAAAACAACTTAAGTTTCCACTAAGAGGTAGGTTAACTTACGCAATATACGGTTGCACCTCATTGCAATTTAGTAACACGTACGTGTGGGCAACTTGCTTCTCTAAGTCTACAATCCATCTTTTACCCTTTTTTCCAAGATGTGTACCAGAAGGCACAAATATCGAAAGATTACCTTCAACTGCTTCGGGTACTTCACGACCGCTGAAATTGCGAGGTACATTGTGTCGCCTCGTCAGCACATGGTCCTCAAAATAATGGGAACAAAACATTGATGCTTCTTTTGTTAAATAAACATTTGCAATTGAAGCTTCCACATGCGCCTTGTTACCCACACTTAACTTTAAATTGTGAAGATACCTAATTCAAGGTCCACGGATGAGCTACTGTAATTCCCGAACGAGATTATATTAAAAATAAATAGGTAAATTAATAGATTACCTCTCAAATGGGTACATCCATCTGTATTGTACTGGACCAGCGATCTTTGCCTCATATGCAAGATGGACTGGTAGATGCTCCATTGAATTAAAGAAGCTGGGTGGAAATATTCGTTCCAACTTGCACAAGATGTCTGGGATATCATGGTCCAACCTAGTCATGTTTTCCACTGTAATGGTCCTAGATGTTAACTCCTTGAAAAACAAACTAATTTCAGTGATAGCTTTCCAAATGTTGGCCGGCAGTAATTCACGAAAAGCAATTGGAAGCAGTCTCTGCATAAACACGTGACAATCATGACTCTTCATCCCAAACATCTTCAATTTGCTCCAGTCTACGCAACGAGACAGGTTGGACACATAATCATCAGGGAATTTCAATTCATCTACCCACTTGCAAACAATATCTCTCTGTCTCTTATCAAGTGAATAAGCAGCTTTGGGGTACTTTCCTGTATCTGGACATCTCTGCAACGAGGGTCGACGACAGTATTCATTGAGCTCATCCCTAGATTTATTTGTGTCCTTCGTTTTCCCTTCCACATTCATCACCGTGTAGAAGAGATTATCAAACACATTTTTTTCGATGTGCATCACATCCAAATTGTGTCGGATCAACAGCATACTCCAGTACGGCAAATCCCAGAAAATGCTCTTCTTCTTCCAACCCCCATCTAGAACTTTGTTGTGAGCATCAGCACCCTCTTCCGTAACTTTCATAAATCCAATCCAATTAATTTCCTCAAGGATCGAAACACCTGTACGGATGGGCGGTGGATCATCATCAACTGTTTTGTTCTTTCTGAATGCAGTCTTGTTCCTTCGATACGGATGATATCTGGGTAAGAACTTACGATGGTTGTCAAACCACGACTGCTTTCGACTGAGCCTCAAAGTGAAAGCATCCGTGTATTCTGCACAATATGGACAAGCAAGCCTTCCAGATGTGCTCCATCCAGACAACATCGAGTAGGCTGGAAAGTCACTTATGGTCCAGATTAGTGCAGCCCGCATCAAAAAATTCTGCTTTGTAGCAATATCGTACGTTACCACTCCATATTCCCATAAAATTATCAAATCACGGATCAATGGTTGTAAAAATACATCCAATTTATCCTTTGGATTTTTTGGACCAGGCACCAGAACCGTAAGAAACATGAATTGATCCTTCATGCACATCCATGGCGGTAGATTGTACGGCGTCAGTATCACGGGCCATGAGGAGTATTGTTTCCCCGACTGCCCAAACGGCTGAAAACCGTCGGTGCTCAAGCCCAACCTCACGTTCCGAATTTCTGATGCAAATTCAGGATACGACTGGTCCAAGTGTTTCCAAGCCTGCGAGTCTGCAGGGTGACGCATAACACCAGACTGATCATTATTAGAGCAACTTGCATGCCATGTCATATCCTTCGCAGTTGCATTGGACTGATACAATCTTTGCAGTCTAGGGATGATTGGAAAGTAGAACATCTCCTTGAAAGGGCTCTTCTTTTTCAGTCGACCATTCACATCGCGTCTAGCGGGTTTGAACCGTGGCCGACCGCAAAACTTACAATATTCAAGATCGCTGTCCGCACCCCAATATAACATACAATTCCCTGCACAACAGTCGATCCTCTCCACAGGAAGCCCCATCTCACCCATCAACTGTTTGCTATCGGAAAACTTTCTGGGCACCAAATTATCCGAAGGATAAATCTCACGAACCAGGTCAACGATTTGATTATAACTCCTTTCAGATAGCCTGTTTTCAGTTTTAATGTTCAGCATACGGGCATTGAATGACAGTTGCGAGTGTGAATCGCATCCAGGATACAAATCCCGATCCGCTGCACGAAGCATATCATAAAACTGTGCAGCATACTGATTAGGGGGTTCCTCAACAGGCGGCTCATCATCCACATTTCCAAAGTGGGGCCCGGAAGTTAAGTCCGTGACCATATCGTGGTACGAGCTAGATCCTGCTGTCTCATCAACCGTCCCGTGAGAAGCCGACGCCTGATCAATGTATTGATGTGGAATTTGACCCCAATTTTCCTCACCGTGAAAAACCCAATTGTAATAATTTGGCATAAAACCATTTCTATACAAATGAGCTTTCACGTCATCGGGGTACTGAAACGTCTTGTTCCTGCATCTAAATTTGTTGCAGGGACACCTAATCTTTCCTCGATTCATCCAATTCGGGTTACTAGTGGCGAAGTCTACGAATGAATCGAGTCCACTAATAAATTCAGGAGCTATCATGCCATTAATCGATCTTGGACCATACATCCAACGTAAACGACTTGAATAATCCATATCAATCTGTTTCATATTAGTGAATTAATTAATAATTCCTACGTGCATCCATTTCCGACTTAATTAATTATAATTAATCAAGTTCGGAACGCACACTACTATACAACATATATACCCCTCCACTCCAACATATATATATATAATTTCATCAAAATAAACGACTCATATTTATGTCATGCAACAAGTACTTATAATAAAATTAATTAATTAAATAATTTTCAGTAGTTAATAAGTAGTACTTAATTAATTATAATTAACAAAATAATTAATATACATGATGCTTGTGTGGACATATTTATCAAGTGTACAATTATAAGCTAATTTCATAAGTATATTAATATATTAATTAATTTATACTAATTAGTTAGTAATTTACACTACTTAGCTAGTTAATCTTACACAATGTAACAACAAATACACTAATTAGGTAGTTAATCTTACATAATGTAACAACAAATACACTATACACATGCAATTTAACAATAATATATGAAATTATAATTATTGCATGCAAATAAATAATTTTAACCGATTAAAACAAATTTTTTTACCTTAGAAATGTTCACCAAAATGTGTAGAGCACGTTCAACTAGTGGAGGACTATTTCCGGCGTAGTAGTGGTGGACTATTTCCGGCAGCCGCTTGCACTCTCTCTTCTCCTTCTTCTCTTTGCTTCTCCCCCTCCGAGCGTATACAAAAATGAAGAAGAGAATGGGTTGGTGGTGTGAATTAATATGCTGAAGGGAGAGGGATTTAAAGAGGAAAAATGCCCTCACCATGCTTTGGTTGGCACGCGGTTCTGCAAAAGCCTGCTGCATGCAGACGAGGGTTTGACCCCCTCGTGAAATACACGATTCAAATTGGCTAGGGTTTTATTCCCTCGTGTAAGTGTGTCAGAAAGCTAGCCGAGGGATTTTCCCTCGTGACCTTGTCGAGGGGACAACTTCCCTCGTGAGCCTGCAGACGTCAGTTCGAAGACGAGGGTTTTTCCCTCGTGAACTTGTCGAGGGGACAGCTTCCCTCGTGAGTCTGCAACTGTCAGCTCGAAGTCGAGGGAATTTCCCTCGTGAAGATTGGCAGGGTGATTTCCGTCGTGAAAACGCTCGACAATTTTTCCAGGGTCCCACATTTGCTCGTTAAATCCCTCAATATGGACGAGGGAACTTTAACCCTCTTCAAATTGCTCGATAAAATTTTTTACTCGTAAATTCCCTCTTCAATTTCGAGGGTTTTATTCCCCTCTTTAAAAACCCTCTTTAAATGAGGTCTTTTTTGTAGTGGAAACTCATCATTGCGTGTGTTACATATCAAAATCGATCTCTTTTGTTTTTACAGTTGAAACCATCTTTAACTTACTATACTAATTTTAAATGATTATGCACAACGTATAAATAATTAACCAATTAAAGAGGGAAATGCTCGAGTTGAGTGATTCACATGAAATTTCTAAATTTCAATGCACACTAATATAATATTAATAAAACACGAGACTAAAATCCATATATGAAACCCATCTCACTACTTCCAGATGACTTTTTGGTAGCTGGATGTGCTATTAATAATCATTGTACGGATAAACTATTATTTATTATAAGGTCCCATAAAAGTAATTAGCGTGTTCTGACTAAGCTAATCTTGGTGTGTATATACATTAATTAATTAATTACAAGCTATTGGAATCTTGAAATACAAGGAAGAGACTGGCCCTGAAATTGATCTAGAGATATTAATAATTATTTCAATGCAACTAATTTGGGGAAAATGTTGTTTAACTCCGATATTTTGGAGGTTGTATTTCATAGACAATAATTTTACGGTCTATGTTTGAATGATGCTTTATTTATTTTAAAGAGTATGTATAGAGTGAAATTGATTTATACATGAATCATTGAAAAATAGTACTCCCTCCGTCCCAGAGGAATTTGCACCCCTGGGATGACACACATATTAAGAAAAGTGATAAAGTAGTGACATATGGGTAAATATGTGTATATTTATGTGAGTGTGCACACAAATCGATGTTTCCTTTTTAGGTAGTGTGCAAATTGGTTTGGGACATCCAAAAAAGGAAAGTGTGCAAATTCGTCTGGGACGGAGGGAGTAGTTGTTTTCAAGGTAGGATATTATATTTTTTACTAAAAAAATATTAATTGTTTTCTCTAAAGAGTCTTTGTTTTCAATAAATAACGTATATTTTTCAGTATAAACAACTAATGCATTTCATTTAAAATAACTAATGCTCTTTAGTGAAAATAACTGATATTTTTTTATGATTCATGTATGAACAATTTTCACTCTATACTTTGTATATTTTAAAATATGTAAATGTTGGACAATCACGCAGAATTAGTTTAAATCAGGTTCAATCGTGCGTCAGTTGCGTGAATTTTTTTAATTACATATTTACAGGTTTTTTAATGTAAAAAAAGTACTGGCTATATTTTAAAAATATATAAATATAGAATAATCGTGCAATTCACGTGATATTTTAATCCCAAATGGGTTTATCCGTGCTCGATTGTAAATGATTTTAAAAATATAATATATATCATGTAAATTTATTGTCCAATGCAACCCAAAATTAGGGTCTAAAAAAAGCATTATTGAGATGAAAATTTAGGGAGTTGAAAGTAATGAAATAAGGGTATGACTACCCCTTTGACTTTGAAGTTGTCAAAAAATAGAGGAAATGATGTATATTACTGTTCCCTGATGAGTTCCCATCAATAAAAGGGGTAAAGCCACACCACAAGAGCAAGTCAAATTATTAGAGAGATAAATTTAGGAGAGAAGCTTCTCAACACACAGAGATATATATATATATATAAGGAGGAGGTAGAGAGGAGAGAGAAAATGGGAAGAGCTCCTTGCTGTGATAAGGCGAATGTGAAGAAAGGGCCATGGTCACCTGAAGAAGATGCAAAACTGAAGGACTTTATGGACAAATTTGGCACTGCTGGAAATTGGATTGCTCTTCCTCAAAAAGCTGGTAACAAGTTAATCATAGTTATATATATATATATTTATGTGTCTGATTAATATATACATGTGAATTAGGGCTGAGAAGATGTGGAAAGAGCTGCAGATTGAGGTGGCTTAATTATCTGAGGCCCAACATTAAGCATGGAGAATTTTCTGATGAAGAAGATAAAGTCATTTGTACCCTCTATGCAACCATTGGAAGCAGGTAATTAACTCGGATTAATTAATTCCTCTATTGCAATTTTTTTGTATTGGAAAAATCACGAGATCGATTTCCTCCAATTTTTTGTGCAAATATACACAAAAATAGACTTGTTTTTGTTTTCATCTGTTCTACAAAGATAGAACAACACTTACTATATTTAAAATATCATTAAATTTTTCCTATTTAGTGTATTTTTCAAATCAAATATCCAAATACTAGCTAGTAATTGTGTACAGAATATATTGTTCTTATAAATTTTATTTCTTAACATGATTAATAACTTATTTTTGTGGGAGGAGAGATAATGTGATTTTACTTAATTAATTTATCTCGACTTATATATCTTTGTAGGGTTTTGTTATAATAATGGAAAAAAAAAATACCTACATGATTTTATGAATGCATGTGATACTATGTATAATAAGTATTGGGAAATATAGTTGGAAATAGAGTATCTCTGTGACACAATTTCACAAAAAAAATGCAGGTGGTCAATCATAGCGGCCCAATTGCCAGGAAGAACCGATAATGACATCAAGAACTACTGGAACACAAAGCTGAAGAAGAAACTCATGGGAATTATTCCATCAAATATTGGCAAATATTCCCAACAATTCTCAAACACCTTTCAAGTTCAACAAACACAATACCACTCTCTCTCAATCTACAACTACGCCCCTCAAAATTATAGCCTTTTCTCCAATAATGACAACTTTCCAATAATACCCTCAACCCAAAGTCAATATCACCACCAAGAGGGTTTGATGGATTTGCAATATTATTATAATGGGAAAGATAACAACATGCTAATGTTTGGAGGAAATGAAGGCGCGAGCTGTTCTTCATCTGATGGGAGCTGCGGGAAAGATACGGTGAAACGCGAGTACGGTTTTGTCCATGGGTTTGAAGAGAGTCAGAAATTGATGGTAAATGATGATTATGGAAAGAGTATGATGATGAATGGGGTTATGGAGAATGATCAATTGATAAGTGGTGGCACCAATTTTAATGACAACAGTTTGTTGTTCAATGATGAAAGCAGGAGTGATGTACTATTTTTCTAGTGAGAGAAACTGACTGACTGTCAGCAGAAGCAGAAGCAGAAGGGGCATGGCGATGATGAAGATTTTCTCCACATAAAAAACAAAAACAAAAAAGACTTTATATTTTTATAAGTGTGTGGGATTTTGTGTTGAAACTTGAAAGTGCTTTGGAAAAGGTTGTTTTGTTGACAGTACATGGTTGATGGTTGATGGTTAATCTAATCTTAATGTGTGCATTTCTTGCTTATACGTTTTTTTCTGTAGCACCACTATCCTATTCAAGCGAGAGTAGTTATATATGATAAACATATCATAAAATTATTTTAAAGTATCAAATAATTCATCAAAAGTATTAAAATTTACTTTTGAGGTATCAAAAGTTTAGGTAAAAAATATCTACAACAATTGTATTATAAAACTTCTGACATACTTTGATGAGATTTTTTTAAACTTTTAATCAAATATTTAATATTTTAAAATAATTTTATTAAGAACCATTTTCATATATAACTTTGCCTTCAAGCAATTGTTAACAAATATCCACGGACTCTTAAAAGATCACGTGTTAATTAATCAAACTATTTTTTGATCGATTCGAAATTAGAATAAGAGTTTCTTTTATAAAGATCTGAATGATTAATAAACGAATATGAATAAGGCTTCATCTCATAAAAAAAAAAAAAAGTTAAATAAGCAATAATAATAGAAAATGATAGAATTAATGTCACTAAATATCAATTTTTTTTAGTGATCTTTTATATATAGAACACAAAAATCTTGTTTGTCAAATCGGGTAATGGAAATAATATCTCACTTGTTTAATCTATTAGTATTACTTACTTTCTCATAAAATGTTACATTAATAGTAATTCATTATATAGACATCTAATATTTCATTATTGTTTATGAGGAATTATATAAAAAGCAACACTACATGAACTATTGTAATATTGTTAAAATAGACAAAGTATGGTATGTATGACCCAATTTTCACCATCAAAATTTTTAACGTCGCCAATATATTAACCTGTATTTCCTCTTCTCTGATCTCTCCCTTGTTTGACAATTGTTCGGCCTTTTTTTTAATAGTTGATATTCGATCTAAGAATTGACTAATTCAAATAATCCATTACTCATTATCCATCAGCCTGTTCGATCTTTAATTATTTTTATGCATTTGATTATTATGTTGGATACTCTACGAGCACAAGCCTTAGATTTTGTGGTATGCATTTTACTACGCACAAGAGTTATTGCTAGGGGATGTTTGATTAGGAATTTTGGAGAAATTTAATATCTAGTGAGAATTCAAAATTAGGATTTAAAAATTTTGTATGTATTTTGTTTTGAGATTTAAATATATAGGGTAAAATTTTAATTTTATGTATAAAGTGAATGATATTATTATTATTATATAAGAAAATAAAAAATTGTCTACGAAATTAGAACTGACTACGGAATTTTCCAACAAAAAATATTTATAGTGAATTGCCTACGACTTGCCTAAAATTTTCTAAACATGTAGGCACCTTAATTCCTCAGCCTACAAGAAATTCACTTATGAAATCAATTTGTCAACGAAATGAAATTTCTAGGCATTAATTACCTAAACACAATTTACCTGCAAAAGATAACCCACAAGTAATTTGCTTACAATTCCATAGGCAAACTTCTTTGAAAGTAGAGAATGAAAATGTCTATATAATTAGAAAATTTTGTAAGATAATTTCGTAAAAAATCTCCATTACACAAATTTTTGCTGGAAATTTTGTAGCAATATTAGCAATTTTTTAGACAATTTTATGTTTTCTTGTAATGTTACTGAAGGAGAATGCATGATTGTGTACTGATTAATGTGTCAATAAATATTTATGGGGAAATGTAAAAACCCAATTAATATTGAAATCTCAAAGTAGAATAATATTTATATTTTAAAATCCAAATCTGATTTTTAACATCAAAATCAAATATCACCTAAGTGTATTTTATATACATGCGTTAGAGCTAGACATATATTGAAAATTTTGTATTATTTATAATCTAATAAAGCAAAATTTGTGTAAAATGGAGCACACTCATATGTACACTCGATAGTTGAGGTTGTTTACACTGAAAAGTGTAGGTTGATTATACTGAAGGTGTGGTTAGATTATATTGAAAAATTTACACTGAAATCGATTTTTAGTATAAATTTTTCAGTGTAATCGAATCACACTTTTTAGTGTAATCAAATCATATTTTTTAGTATAAACATAATTAACTGTTGAGTAAGTATATTATATACACCAAATGAACAATAGAGTTACTCGTTTAAAATACAAGTTACATATATATCCTAGAAGAACTTATTCGATTCAATATCTATAAATATATAATACAAGAACATATTCCTTATATAGATTTGAGCGGGAAAGATTGCTAGCCCTTGATCTTTCATTTACTAACCCATCATAACCGTCAATTCTTATATCATACAACATATGGAAATTTTGTCAATCAAGCATCCAATTAGCAATCAATTATTTGTTGGATCATTTGCCAAAATTTTAGGAACAGTTATATATTGCTCCTATTTATACCCTTCATCATTGGTTGATTTTTAGCATATTTTTTTAGTTTCATTGTTCTTTTTTATCCGATTATGTAAGTACAGAGATATATAGATTAGTGAATTCATGTGTAATATTTTTTAGTGGACGTAGGGAATCATATTTGTTACATATGTTCATCAGATTTTCAAATCATTGAATAATACCAGTGTCGTGTGGATACATATAGACTTCACTAATTTACACATGATTTTGTATATAGTCAAATTAGTTTGAGTGTGAGAATTTAGAAACGGGGGGATGAAGGATATATGAAGACGATGATAGACGGAAATGAAGATTGCGGCCACAACTATTTTGGACTTCAGGCTAATTTTAATTCACATGTATTTTGTTCCCTTCTTTTAAATTTAATTTAGTGTTTAATTTTTTTTATTCCCACTCACCTAACTTGGTGGAATTAGATTTTCGTAAGTCCATGGACTTGGCATCCATTTTAGTTTTAGAATCCCCACCACTTATAATATTTAGAAAAATTAATTGTTTATTTTTTAATAAAATACCCCTAATAAGTATATTTATTGTTTTATGTAGAAATTTAATATGGGTATAGTTTTGATATTCTAATTAATGAGAAAATTTATTTATGTGAATATATAAAATGAGATAGACAAAGAGAGTATTATTTAATTTCATATTTTTTTAATTTGGACAAACAATTTTTTTTTATTCAATTAGCAATTTTGAAATATTATTCTGTTGGATCAGTTTAATTATATTTGTACATTTACCTAATAAATGTCATTCGTATGGATAATTAATTATTTATCTATATTTACCTAATAAATTTCCATCACTATTAACTTTACTAATCCATATTCCAAAGGTTAAATTAATTATGTCCTTTATTGTTTATATTTACTAATTAATATTTATTTTTATTATCAAGGTAATATAAGAAGATTAGCATATACATCTTTTTTTTATAATAAATAATATTTTTTAACTTTATCTACTAATTAATTTTTTGATTTCCATTTAGGAATACCACTAATTACGGTTGATTGTATTACAAAATTTGATAATTTCATATCCAATATAAAAGAAATTGAAAGATTACATCATTTATCCATGGTGCTTTTTTTTTTAAAAAAGGTATTATTTCCCTATGTTTTTATTTTTATGTCTAAAATTTTGTTCATTAATTGTTTATGATTTTTTATATTCATTGATTATTATTATCAATATCAGTTATACGAGAAAATTACCAATTTCATGACTAAGTACTCTAATTGTTCTTATATATTGAAAATATATTCGTCAAATATTTTAAAGCATTATATCTCATGTTTTCAAATTTTATTGTTTTTTGTTGTTTACAGATTAATTAAATCAGTAATATAAAAATTGAGATTTGATATTAAATCATAAAAATCCAAATCCCTACAGTAGTCACTCATTTTAATATATATATATATATATATATATATATATATATATATATATATATATGTATATATATAATCTTTTTAATAATGCTTAATTTGGAAAGATGCACAACAATCAACGTAGATCCAAATATATGATATTCACAACAGAATTTATATCTACACAATTTTTTCTAATAATTATCTCCCAAAATGTTAATTATATAATTTATAGTTTATCTACTAGAGGATATTTAATTCGATTGTAAATATATATGATCATATCCTAATAATATCTTCCAACATCATCATTTTTTTCGAATTTTTTTTGAAGAACTATTCTTCTACAACTTTCACTTAGTTAATTAATGTATATTGTTATCTTATATTAACAAGTTTTTTATTTAAAATTATGTTTTAATTATAACTTATTTTAAATTTTGAATTTTATTATATTAATTTTATAAATTTGTCATGAAAACTCAATTCATCAAACATATCAAATAATTGATTCAAATTGATGAAGAATCTAAACAATTTACTAAAAGTTTTAGTAATTTTAATGTATAATTATTATATGTTATTGTTTATAGGTGCGTAAGTTTTGTTTTTAATTTATTGAATGCCAATTTATTGGAGCTAAGTTTATGATTGAAACATAAATCCAGTGGAGAATATTACGCCTTATGTCCCTTGCAACATTCAAGTTGCTAAGAACATTTTAATTTAATTTTACAAGAATTGTATTTTCTAATTGGCTTATTTTCCTGACGTATAATAATTTATTTTATCTTCTAATTTCATGAAATTAAAAATCAATTTATGAAGTAATTATACACAAGTTCTAAAATTTGTAATTATATATTACTAATGAAATACAATTTATATATTATCAGAGTTTTAGTTTTAGTCACAATTATATAATTGTTTGTGTACTTATGATGTAGAATCAATATTTCTTAAAATATTAATTATTGTGTAATAAGTTACATTAAATATAATTAAATTTTGTACTTGATGTGTTAAGTTATTTTTGTTTATAATACACGTTTTCAACTTTCCATAATTTATTCACATATTCTTCAATTTGATTCTAGGTCTAAGGCTAATTCAATGAGTTTGTCTATGTATATGCTTTTAGGGAATTTATTTTTAAGATTAAGATTGATATATATAATTAGTAACTGCTCAAGTTCACAATTTGTTGTTGATATACATAGACAATGAATCAGTGACTAAATTATAATAAAGTAAGTCTTGTGTGAGACCGTCTCATAGTATGAGATCTGTTGATGGGCGAACAATTATCAGTAAATGACGAACAAGGATTAGAGCTACATCGAGGATTATGAGGAACCAAGTCAAGGAAGATCAACAAAGAAAATCATGACTTGGGTGCATTAACCAATCTGGGAGGTATACAAAGTGACGAACAACTCCCCGACGAACAACTAATAGGCGAACAGGTATTTAGACCCGAGACCAAGAATGAGCCAACTGTGAAGTCATCAATGACGAACAACTTGGTCAAACTATGAAACAACAAACAGCCAAAGAAGTGTGTACAAGTGAACAAAGGACAAAGATCCCAAAGCCAAGCTGAACAAAGCCATAAGGCGAACAACTTCCAAAGTACACCCTCAAGAGGCGAACAACTTTCAGTTAAAGGGTCATCAAGATCATTCAAGCCGACCTAGACGAACAACAATGAGTCCGAGATAAGGCCCAAAAGAAGACTTTGTAACTAAGATTCAGCTTAGATAAGGTCAAACTAAGGTCAAAGGACATATGTCAGACATGCAAGCTAGGGAGACCAAGAGTCAGTGGCACCTCATGCTTGCTAGCCTCTATAAATAGTTGTTCTCCAGCTTATTGAAATAATTTCGAATTTCAGACAAAAAAATACACACAAACACACCCAAACTCACACATACACGAAATAAGTCCAATTTCGACTACCGAATTTACAAATTCGATAAATTCATATCCCGACTTACCATTTACGGTGGTAATCATTCACACGTTATTGATTGGTGACGTAAAAACGGATTAAAACAGCCACTAATCCTTACGATTAGATTCGTTCACCAACAATTTGGCGCTAGAAGGAGGGTTCGAACCTCCGATTTAGTGTGAATACTCAAGAACTTCAAGTTGAAAACTTGAAGATTCCTAAAAAATCTTAAGAAATATTTGAAGATACAAACAAAAGTGTTCTTGGTGTTCTTGGTGTTCTTCAATTTATAAATTGAGAAATAATTTAAATTGAAATGCCTCAATCTAAAGAGACCCAAGGATCACGTTTGTCAAAAAGAGCATCTCAGACCCGGGCCACGTCGGCCGACCACCAGGATCGTGACCCGAGACATACGAACAGGTCGCAGCATACAGCCATAACACATAACCTCTCCCCTGAGATGGAGGCTTTGGCGAACAACCCCAACGAGTTGGCCAAAACCATAGCTGCTCTCCAGGCCCTCCAGAGGCAACAAGAGCAGGTTAGGCCAACACAAGCAAGGCCAAGGGACAAGTCCCTAGAGGTTGTTAGACCCAGGACTACTAGGGGCGAACAACGAGAAGTTGATAGTGCCCAAGTCAGACGGAATAAGGGAAAGGCCAAGGTGGTCGACCAAAGAGAAGTACAGGCTGAGTCTGGTCGCGGACGAACAACTATGTCTAGCCATGGAATAACACGTTCCAGTGCTCAGGACAGGCTTAGCCAACCCCAACAGGAAGCTGCTCGCCGGGGAGCAGAAGATGGGCGAGCAACTTTTGAACAGCCTCGCCCATCAGTCCATGAAAGACTCTCCCAGTCAGCCTTCAGGCGCCTAGGGCCAAATGCGGCGAACAACATTAGGAGGCAAGCCCAGGAAGTGCCCACTCCAAGCGAGGGACTGCGACGAGCAGAAAGGCTAATGCCTTTGCTCGCCGAACAGCCTCCAAGTCAGGGGGCACCTCTTGATGAATTATCAAGCCTAAGGAGGGCTGTGGAGAACATGCAGGGGCAATTAGACCAACAGAGGGGGATGGGAACGACTAGCATGCCATCCTCACCTTTGGCAGCTCACATTTTGAAGGCCCCGATATAGAAAAAGATTCAATTTCCGGCAATCATTCAATATGAAGGCGTCGCCGACCCCCGGGTCCACTTAACGAAGTATACGGACTACATGGTCTCCGTGGGGGCTAGCGATGCCATCCAATGCTGGAATTTTCCTTTAACATTGGGCGATCGGGTTCACAAGTGGTTTTCATTAATGCCGCCGGCATCAATCCACTCGTTCGTCCAACTAAGTCGAGAATTTCTTTCTCACTTTTCAACGGCGGGGTCGTATCTTTCCCAAAAACACCGGCTGTCAGATTTGAGGCAAAATGATGATGAAACTGACCGGGCGTTTATGGAAAGATTCGATAAAGTTTTGCTAGAAGGAGAACCGGTGAGCGAAGATACAAAGATCGTCGCTGTGATGGCCGGATTGAAAAAAGGGTCGAAGTTATGGAAGGAGGTACGTCTAAAGTGCCCAAAGACTTATGCCGAGTTCAGAAACCAAGCTGGCATTTTCGTTTCCATGCACGAGGCCCTACAAACAAATTTGGGGGAGACTAAAGCTGATCCTAAGGAGAATAACAAAAAGCCCGTCGGGACAAGCTACAGGGTCCCAAAAAATATGAAAGCATTCACCGAAGGATCGGATTTGAAGGAAAAACTGAACCAAGTATTGACAGTATCAGTTGATACTGTGTATGAGAGCGTAAAGGAGAAAGAGTTGCTTTCCCCATCACGTAAAATCCGTCAGGATACTGGCAAACTCAACCCAAACAAGTATTGTGCCTACCATCAAAGTGTGGGGCATTTTACGAGTGAGTGTAGAGATTTGCTTAAGCAACTCTGGCGATTTTATGAGGAGGGAAAGCTCTCCGATTTCGTTAAAAGGCAACCTGGGAAGAGAACCCGGGAGAACAACTCAGAAGACGAAGAGGATGGTCAGCCTCAGAGAAACAACAGACCCGGGCGACCAGTTCCCAGTATACCGGCTCAACCTTTAGAAGATCTTTTCATGATGGAACCCGCAGGTCCCGCGGGAGGGTGTTTTGATGGACAACCACCCGACTCTAATCGGAAAAGGAAAGCGGAGCTACGAGCGATTGACCAAGTACAAGAAATGGGAGTTAAGCCGTCTATCATGCAAACGGCAGAATTAACTTTCACCGAAAAAGACCTTGAAGGCGTCTTAACTCCGCACAATGATTCACTCGTAATCTGCGCAAAGATTATGGGGACCAGAGTCCACAGACTGTTGGTGGACACCGGAGCCTACACCAACATCTTATTCAAGAAGACCCTCGATAATCTGGGAGATTATTCGGGTTATGTTCGAAATACAACACATAGAATCATAGGTTTCGGGAATGCTGTGACAACACCGTTGGGAATTGTAACATTAGCAGTACAACTTGTAACGGCTAATGAACCCGAAAGAAATATAACAAGAATGGTAGATTTCTTGGTTGTAGACCAGGAGTCGACCTATAACGGGTTTCTTGGCCGACCTTTTCTCAATGAATTTAAAGCTGCATGTTCCACTTACCACTATTGTTTGAAATTTCCAACAGCCAGTGGAGCAGGCACAATTAAAGGAGACCAACGGAGAGCACGAGAATGCATTCAACAACTACGAGCAAAATTTATACAAATATCCATGATGGAAGCAACAAGTTATCCCGTCGACGAACCATCAATACTGAACAATATGATGGACATGGACGACCACAACGATACGGACGAACAACACTTGAACGAGCAAGTGTTGGACGAACAACTCGTTACCACCCGCGAGGAACCTCCATCTGACGAACAACAAAGGGGTGATGACGAACAACCCTCAGTGGGGGACTTGGAGGGCCAAGAACAAACGAACAACAATGGGACGGAGCCAACTGATGATCTAGAACCTCGCCTGGGGGTAGAGCCCATGAACATCGAAAATGATTCCAACCCTGAGGAACCCATACTTGATCCCCGTTGGAAGGGACAAAAACGACGAGCGACTCCAGTCGAAGAGCTGGAGGCGTTCAAAGTTAATCCCGACAACGAAGATCTTGAATTATTCATAGGATCTGAGCTCCCAGAGCCTTACAGATCCCGAATGAAGGAGTTCCTCACCAAGAATCTAGATGTCTTTGCTTGGTCTCACGCAGATATGGTGGGGATAGACCCGAAACATGCTTGCCACAAGCTGAACATAAATCAAGCAAGAAAGCCCGTCCATCAAAAACGAAGGAAGTACGGCCCGGACAAATATCAAGCGTTGAATGAAGAAGTTAAAAAGCTGTTAGACAACGATCTGATCCGTCAAGCACTTTGTCCACAATGGGTAGCAAACCCTGTGCTGGTGAGGAAATCAAACGGAACCTGAAGGCTATGCATAGACTTTACAGATCTGAATGCAGCATGCCCGAAGGACAACTTTCCTCTCCCGCACATCGATCAATTGGTGGACAGCACTGCGGGTCACGAAATGCTAACATTCATGGATGCTTTTGCAGGGTATCATCAAATCCCAATGCATCCAGACGATCAAGAAAGCACAGCTTTTTACACTAACAAAAACTTGCTGTGCTGGAAGAGAATGCCCTTCGGCCTCATCAATGCCGGAGCAACATATCAAAGGCTGGTGAACAAGATGTTTGACCAACAAATCGGAGACACGGTGGAAGTCTATGTAGACGATATCGTAGTCAAAAGTCCCAAGAAGGAAGACCATCTTCAACATCTGACTCAAGTGTTCGAAATTCTTCGACACTATAACATGAAGTTGAATCCAAAGAAGAGCAGCTTTGGAGTTCACTCAGGGAAATTCTTGGGCCATCTTGTTAGCCAGCGGGGAATTGAGGCCAACCCTTCAAAGGTTAAAGCCATCATGGATATGCAACCACCACGTTCGGTGAAAGAAGTGCAAAGACTCACCGGGTGCCTAGCAGCATTGAACCGGTTCATATCCAGGTCGGGGGATAAGTGCCGTCCATTCTTCGAGGCCGTCAAAAAAGGAAAGTTTGCATGGACTAACAACTGCCAAGCGGCCTTCGATCAACTTAAAGAATACCTGGGAGATGTCAAAATCCTATCAAAACCAATCCCAGGAGAAAAGCTCTTTCTATACTTAGCCGCATCAGAAGTTGCCATCAGCTCTGTTTTGGTGCGCGAAGACGGCAAATTTCACCAACCTATATATTACGTCAGCCAGGCTTTACACGAAGCAGAGATCAAATATGCTCCAACCGAAAAGCTGGCGTATGCTTTGGTTATGAGTGTGAGAAAGTTACGACCATACTTCTTTGACCATCAAGTCGAAGTTCCAACAACTTTCCCGCTCAGGCAAATTCTCCATCGCCCCGACACTGCAGGTCGTCTCTTAAGATGGTCACTGGAGATTAGCCAATTCGGGGTGACCTATGCTCCTCGAACAGCGATCAAAGGGCAAGCATTAACCGACTTTATAGTCGAACTAACTTTCCCACCAGATCCGACGAGAGGACTTGATCATCCTTGGCATCTCTATGTGGACGGATCATCAACCAATATAGCCTCGGGAGCAGGAGTAGTTTTAATCAGCCCAGATAGACAAGTATTCACCTCGGCAATCAGATTTGGTTTCATGGCAACCAACAACGAAGCTGAGTATGAAGCTCTTATTGCTGGTCTCCACCTATCTCTCGCAGTTGGTGTCAGACGCTTGCAAATATTTGGCGATTCACAATTGATCGTGAACCAAGTCCGAGGTGAATACGAAGCAAAAGATGATCACATGATCGAGTATCAACGGATTGTTGCTCACCTGATGTCCATGTTGCAGCAAGTTTTCATACAGCAAATTCCAAGGACGAGCAACACTCAAGCAGATGCGCTTGCTCGACTAGCAACAAGTGAAGGCCCCGTAGAGTTGGCAGATATTATAGTTACAAAGATGAAAGATCCATCAACAGTAAGCTATAATGTCAACCAACTCGACGATCAAACCAGTGAAGAAGACTGGAGAACAAGTATAGTCAAATACTTGAAAAGTGGGGAAAAACCAAACAGTCCTTTTGAAGCTGCCAAGCTAGTAAAGCGAGCCGCCAGATATACTCTGGTGGGCGAGCAACTCTTCAAAAGAGGAATATCAGTCCCACTTCTCAAGTGTTTGCCTAGGGGGCAAGGGCAAGCAGTACTCGAAGAAATACATGCCGGAGTATGTGGAAATCACACTGGGGGGCAAGCCTTGGCGTACAAAACTATCAGACAAGGCTATTACTGACCAACTTTACGCCAAGATGCAATCAAAAAAGCAAAGACTTGCCACCAATGCCAAATTTTTGCACCAAACATTCATACCCCGGCCCGGGAGCTCGTGTCAGTTTACAGCCCATGGCCTTTTGCAAAATGGGGGATGGACATCATTGGTCCTTTCCCGGCTGGAGTCGGAAATGTTCGATTTGCCGTTGTGGCAGTCGATTATTATACTAAATGGGCAGAAGCAGAGGCCATGGTGAACATCACGCAGCAGAAGATGATCAACTTTATTTGGAAGAACATTGTCTGTCGTTTCGGAGTTCCACAGGTAATTGTGACAGACAATGGTCCACAGTTTGATGGACAAGAGTTGAGAGAATTCTGTGCGAAGTGGGGGATCAGAAAGCATTACTCCACGCCTTATCATCCCCAGTCAAACGGACAAGTTGAAGCTGTGAACAAGATAATCAAGCATACATTAAAAGTAAGACTGGCGGAGAGCAAAAGTGGTCGGTCTATCGAACTCCCGGAAGTCTTGTGGGCATACAGAGTTTCTCCCAGGTCTAGCACCGGAGAAACACCCTTTGCTATGGCTTTCGGAACAGAAGCAGTAATACCTATTGAGTTAAGGACCAGTACGATTAGGATGACCAACTTTGATGAACAAGCAAATAATTCTGCTCTAAGTGCTGAAATGGATTTACTCGAAGAAAAAATACTCAATGCTGAGTTAAAAAATGCAACATACAAGCAAAGAGCGGAACGTTATTATAATTCCCGTGTAAAAGTCCGGGAATTCAGAGTTGGAGATTTGGTTCTAAGAAAACTGCTCGCCCAATCTTCAGGAGTACTGGGACCAGCTTGGGAGGGCCCATATCGTATAACGGAAAAATTCGTAAATGGCGTATACGATCTCGAAGATATGGAAGGCAAGCCGGCCTCATACTCCTGGAATGCCGTACATCTCAAGAAGTACTATCAATAAATGGGCGAACAATTATCTTGGGGGCAAGTATGGCGAATGGAGTGAATCACGCAAAAGGGTGAATCAAGCAAAAGGGTGAATCAAGCAAATGGAATGGATCAAGGATCAAAAACTTGCATAATTTTTTGAAAATTTGGTTAAGTATAGATTAAAAAGTTGCTCGCCACATTTGTATAGTCTGGTGCTACGTCTTTTAATTTTGAATAGAGTTGCTCGGCAAAAATCTATAAGCGAGCAAGTTTTTAGTTTGTGTTCAAAGTTGTTCGTCATATTGTATATGTAAGTGATGAACAGTCTTATAACACTTGTAATTTGTTCAAAATGTAAATACAGTAGTTGTTCGTCAGCAAAGGAAAAAGTCTAAAAGCTCGAGGTACAAGTCCATTCAAAGGTTGTTCGTTTTACAAATGAACAGAACCTAAGGACCAAAGCCACTTAAAGGTTGTTCGTTTTTTAAAATGAACAGAACCTAAGGCTGAACCCTGATTCCACTAAAGGCAAAGTTCAATTCGAACAAAAGCCCAACACTATATGTTATAATTGTAAAGGCATTGACAAATGTAAAGGCAATTAACATATATAAGAAAATGAGCGAACAAAAGAAAGACATCCATTAATCAAAGGCATTGAGCCTCAAAAATAGTACAATGATTCAAGAAGTCAAGTACTACAAAAGGAGCGAACAACTATTACAAAGAAGAAGAAAAGAAAAAAGCTAAGTCTAAGGCCTATTGCTGCTCGGCTGGAGGAGAATCTTGAGTCTGCTCGGCGGAAGGGTCGACAATCATGTCTCGAGCAAGATCTTCAGCTGCCTTATCTTCCGCTTCTTTAGCAGTTTGCTCGTCAGCAGCAGCCGGCTCTCCCTCTTGCTCGTCTTCAATAGCATGGTGAGGAGGGTGGGTAACAGTGATGCTAGAGTCAAGCTTATCAATCTTGACCCCTAACCCAATCAGGTCCGCCAGTTGTATTTCAATGTTGTTCGGCGGCGGATAATGCTCGATGAATTCATTCAAGTCTTTGCTCATCTCCTCCACCAAGTCCTTGTAGTCATAAGCATCGGCCGAGCGGATGCTGTCCGCGTAGGCACAGATATACCCAAGGTTGGAGATGGGAGCAGACCGAGCCTGAACCTCCGCTTCAAGTTGTTCGCGTGTGAAGAGGTTGGCTTCAGACTCCCGGAGACGAGCAACCTCCGCCTCGAGATCGGCAATTTTCTGCTCGGCCGCTGACAGTTTGTTATTTTCCTCACCAAGCAAGGTCTCTTTACTCTTCAGCTCGGCAAATAAGCCTTGAATGTCTTCAAGGTGCTTTTTCTCACCGTCGATATAGAGGGAAAGCTGGTCATTGAGCCGAGCAATCTGGCCATGCAAGTTGTTCGCCAGTTTGTCTTTTTCCTCGGAGAGTTGCCGAGCAGTACTCGCATAATGGCGAGCAGACTCTTCTTGCTCGGCAACTTGGGCGATTGCCCTTTGGGCAGTGACGAGGCCGTTGGCGACGAGCATCATCGAGAGGTGGAGATTGTCCATTTGCCCCTGTTGGAGGATGGCTTTGTCCAAGGGACGCGTCCAGGCTCGAGCGACCAACTCCGTCGTCTTGCGAACATGTTAGCCAGGAATCTCCCTTATGTTAACGGGAGTTTTCGAGCAAGCGTACTGATGTACAACACTTGCTCGACCGGGATAATCATCGGCCCGATATCTGCGAACAAGAAAAGAAATTGATACTTAGAAAAATTAAAAATGAAAGTTGTTCGGCAGAAGGGGGTAGATACTTACTCGGCAAACTTCCTTTCATCCCATCCAAGGAACGTGAGGTCTTCTGGGCCACGGGGTGAGCCCACATCTTTGCTCGCCTTTCCCGACCTTTCCGTAGGCTCCGCGGAAGAACGCCTAATGACATCCCCTTCGTGGCGAGCATGACTTTGGCCCATTTTTTCCTTCCCCTTGCCGAGGACATCTTCGGCCAGTGGGGTCCCGTCTGCCTTCTTAAGGCGTTTCCCACCACGAGGTGGGGAAACAGGAGGGGAACGGATTTGAACGGGGGGGGCCGCCTGTCTGGGAACTCTAGCCCCCTCAGGTTTGTTCGTCATTGCAAGCACGTGGGAGGGGGGGTCACCTTTCCTCTTCTTCCCTTTTGGGGGCCCCATTTCAGATACCCTACGCTCTAGGAGGGCGTAACTGGGGGGAACGGCAACTGTTACTTGCTCGGCTAAAAAAAAAAAAAAATTTAGGCAAGCAAGTTAAACAAATCAATGACGAACATGACTGGAATCAAAAGTTATAAATTGTCATACCTGGGGGCACCTCAGCTTGAGCCTCCAGGTGGTGAGGGTAAGTCAAGAGGCGAGCAGCTCTTTGACACCTTGCTCGGCAAAGATAGTCAATAGTCCTATCTGCCCTATTTCGGAGGCCAACCAAGCACGAAGTAAACAGGAACTCGGAGCTCAACTCCTCCTCTTTCGAATCCCACTTGGGTAGACGAGGGCCTGCGAACAAACAAGAAAAGTTAAATTAGAACTACTTAGCCCAAAGGCGAGCAAGAAACAAACTTACGTTTCAGTTTTCCATAGGCTGCTGGAGAATTTATTCGTCCAGGGCCGCCGTGTGGACCAGAAGATGCTCGTCAATCACCCCCAATCCAGAAGAAGTGTTGCTTCCAATCACGAACCTTGTTCGGCACCTCTTCCACCATTTTCAACCCAGTTCTTGCCTTGAGATAATGATAGCCTTCTTCTCCTAAGGGGCAGCTTGTAATTGTCATCAAGTAGTTGATCTCTTCCGCAGTGATCCGATCAACATACCCCTCCAAGGCGAACAAGCACATAGAGCCTAGAAGGTTCATCCACCCAATTGGAGTAATTTGGGTGATGGCCAAGTTGGTCGCCTCCAGGAATCGACCAACAACGGGTGGAAGAGGCAGCTTTAGTCCGGCAATCAAGGTGTGAAGGTTGATCGCCGTGCATCCTGGGGGTGGGCGATCAGCTCTTTCCTTTCTCCGGGGGGCCCACAGGTGAATATCGTATGGGATTTTGTAGTCCTTCCGGATGGAGTCCAGTTCATCCTCGCGAACAACACTTTTTATCTTGCTCGCCTGGTACTCAGTTTTCACCTTATCCATTATTTGTCTCTGGGGACGGGGAAAGCTGTTCGCATACCTTTCAGCATATGCTCGCCATTCGAATAATCGAGCAACCCCAACTGGGATCTCATTTTCCCGCATCTTTGGGGATGGAAAGTTAATTCTCTCCAGGAACTCGCGAGTGAGATCGTTAAGATCTGGATCTCCAGATTCGGCAGAAGACGAAGAGCTATCGTCCAAATTGTTGTTCGCCACAACTGTTAATTCTCTCCCAGATGGGCCCGCACCGGTGTCCTCCACAGAGCGAACAACTGAGTCCACGTGAGCGTTTGACGCTGAAGAAACTTCAACTGGCTCTAGATCGCGAACAACAATGGGAAAAAGGGGATCTAGGGTCTCCTCAGTTTTATTGCTCGAGTGCGAAGACATAGAAGAGGAAGAAAAATCCAAGCGGCGGTAGAAAGAGTTGCAGACGGCGGCGCTATCCCGGAGAAGACGGTGGCGCTCGGGTCCACACAGCGGCAGAAAGGATTTTCGAGAGAAAAAGATAGAGAGGAAAAAGAGTAACTACCTGGGAATTGAAGTTTGAAACCAAAAGCGGAAAGGCGGACGTCGGAAAGCTTGGTATCGCCGGAGGGAGGAGGAAGTCGCCGGAGCACTGTAGTAGGAGAAGAAGAAGTGGGAAAAATTTCAGTTTTCCCACTACTTATACCCAAGTAAAAACGGGGTCCCAGACGTAATTTCCCAAAAGCCCCGGGGCCAAATTGAGAGAAAACGGGGTAATTTCCAAATAAGTTCAAAAATTTAGGGACCTATATGCAATTATAGGGGCGCGTGGCCTCGGGATTGCTCGCGCGTGGGCGGCGCACAGCCATGCCGCCCACGTCATCTTCGTACAAACTCCCAGACCTTGGGAAGACGAAACGACGGACCATATGTTGCTCGCCCAGACCAATGATGTTCGTCCCAACCATCATTATTTTATTATCCTAACTATAGTTGCTCACCACAAAGTTGCTCGTCTGGAGCAACGTATAGCCGGGATAGGGGGCAATTGTTGATGGGCGAACAATTATCAGTAAATGACGAACAAGGATTAGAGCTACATCGAGGATTATGAGGAACCAAGTCAAGGAAGATCAACAAAGAAAATCATGACTTGGGTGCATTAACCAATCTGGGAGGTATACAAAGTGACGAACAACTCCCCGACGAACAACTAATAGGCGAACAGGTATTTAGACCCGAGACCAAGAATGAGCCAACTGTGAAGTCATCAATGACGAACAACTTGGTCAAACTATGAAACAACAAACAGCCAAAGAAGTGTGTACAAGTGAACAAAGGACAAAGATCCCAAAGCCAAGCTGAACAAAGCCATAAGGCGAACAACTTCCAAAGTACACCCTCAAGAGGCGAACAACTTTCAGTTAAAGGGTCATCAAGATCATTCAAGCCGACCTAGACGAACAACAATGAGTCCGAGATAAGGCCCAAAAGAAGACTTTGTAACTAAGATTCAGCTTAGATAAGGTCAAACTAAGGTCAAAGGACATATGTCAGACATGCAAGCTAGGGAGACCAAGAGTCAGTGGCACCTCATGCTTGCTAGCCTCTATAAATAGTTGTTCTCCAGCTTATTGAAATAATTTCGAATTTCAGACAAAAAAATACACACAAACACACCCAAACTCACACATACACGAAATAAGTCCAATTTCGACTACCGAATTTACAAATTCGATAAATTCATATCCCGACTTACCATTTACGGTGGTAATCATTCACACGTTATTGATTGGTGACGTAAAAACGGATTAAAACAGCCACTAATCCTTACGATTAGATTCATTCACCAACAAGATCGTCTCATTGTATGAGACCGATACTATATGACTCACTTTTAACTTAAAATGTGTAACTTATTAATTAAAAAATAGTCACTTCTTTGAAAATATTATCATATATTATTATAATCATGTTATTTTCTTTTAATTTGATGGGTCTCATATTATGAGATGATCTCACATAAGTTTTTGCCATTATAATATAATATGTATATTATTAAATAATAATTATTCAATTCAATTACTTTTGGATTATTTTGCTATTTTGTACAAATTTTCACATTTTATGTTAATGATTACAAGTTTACCACATGTTAATAATTTTTACCAAATCTAATAATGTTAATTTTAAAGAAAAATATAACTTAAATATCATAATTAAAATTAATTCATAAAAGAAACCGTATCACACAAATGTTATTCATCACACACAATTATATGAATTCCCATATACAAACTTCTTTTTACATATGTCACTTAATTCTTAAGAATTTATCTTTTTTTTTTTTCAATTATACCACCTCAAAATCAAAACCACATTCTTTAATTCGTACTTTGAACACATATTTTTATAAGAAAATATATCTATTTTACCCATTTCTTATTCTAAAACATTGTCGTAGTAGTAAAATATGAGATATAAATATTTATTATTTTAGAATTATTATTTTTACCAAATTTTTATCTTAATATTCATACTTTTTTTATAACTCAACATTTGGTTCAAGGTCCGATTAATTCAAGGGACCCACAATCCACCATCCACTAGCTGGAGGACCCATTTAAAGTCAAAATATTTTTGCTTTTGTATGGACTATCCCCTCAAGAGATGATAGCAACTTGAAGGTTTCAAATCTAAGATCTATGGAGGAGCACACTCCTAAGTCTCCACCCTACACCACCAGTCAACTCCCTGAGATTATTATATTCTTAATTTTAATTTGTGGCTATACGTATGTACTGAATAATTATTGAATTAATATAATCGTAAGTATTTTATTTTCTTTATAGATTATATAGTATAATTGATTGGTTCTTTCCTTTATAACCAAAGATATAAAAAAAATTCTAAAATATAAGAATTGAGATAAATATTAAACATGTATTATGTTTCGTTATTTGGATATGCTACACAATTGATGGTGTGAAAGTCTCAACAGGGCTCTTGATTAGCAATTCTTCAATGATAATGAGAATGAGTTTAAAATTAGTGCAATTATGATGGTTTATTGGAACAAAATCACTATCCTCCTCTAAAAAAGGTAATCACTACTCCTTATTGATTATCATATTTCACACCTACAAGCATCCTCCACAATCACTCTATTATTCCTCCACCAACAACCACCAACAAATATTTTTTGTCCACTTCTATCCCAAAATTAGAGCATAACACTAGCAATGCAACCACTATTGGAACAATTTTTCCCCCAACATATCATTTTTATTATGGAGACATAGATGAAAAATAAATTTGCATTCCTATTACCATTGAAATTTTGCTAACCAAGCGCCCCCTCATAACTAAAACCACCAACAACCTTGCAAAGAGTCCAAAAATATTAAGGTATTCAATATAAATTGTGATTAATTCTAATCTTATATCGTACACTATTTTTTCTTAAAAGAGTCTATTCGTTTTCAAGGAAAATGATTATATATTTGTGTGGCTAGAATGTGAACATACTTGCGTTTCAGTGACAGGAGATGATATTTAAAAATCACAAAAACCTTATTCAGTTGTTTAGATATCCAAAATAATTATCTACATAGTGTTAGTTACAATTAGAAGACTTTTTTTATATCGGTCTGCCTCTTCTGCAGTATATCAACGGGTTCTCACTTTTTTTTTGTAGGTATATTTTATGCATATCTTTGTTCAAAGCACGATGCCTAAAATAACTTTATCACAAGGGGCGTCTCAATCTTCATATATAGTAACTTATTACTTTTGTTCTCATTTCAAAGATATGAATTTTCACCAAAAGGTACACTACAATAAATTTGTTTATCTAATTATTTCACAAAAATTTTGTGTTCAATATTGAACGATGGTGCATTGGATGTGACACTAAGATATACGAAATCCATCAATTTATTTCTTTTAAGTCTATCAAAATTAATTTATTTATTAATTTTCATATGTGGAGTGACACACTTTTAAGAAAAACTATTTTATTAACCTTTTGGACCAATAAATGAAGAATATTTTGAATAAAGTAAGCAGTGTGAGAGTGTTTATTTCCATTTTTTGATATAAAAGTTAGTGTATGATGTCCCAAGAAGGAAAGTATGAAGTTTATTAGAGGGAGTATAAGATAGCTATGAGTGTATATAAGTATGTTTGCTACTTCATTCATGCCAACAATAGGAAAATCTTTAAAATTTTGGTTAATTTTGCTCAAGGGTGCAAAAGTCAGAAATTGGTAATCGGGCGTTTTCTAGTTGCCTAGCGCCTAGCGAATTTTTTTTTTGTAATTTTTATTGTATAATAAGGCAACCTAGGTACGCCCAAGGATGAAAATATCGGTATCGGTAGAAATATCGGTACTTTAAATTTACGGATATATCGATGGAAATATCGATATCGAATATCGATATCGGTAAAAAATAGAAAATTGACGGAAATTTTATTAAAATGATGAAAATTTAACATGAAAGTTTAGGGTATATTGTAACTAACTTTAATATACATAAGTTTAACTTAAACTTAAAAAAAAAAATTATTTATCGCAAATATATCAATAACAAAATATTTAAGTAGTCTAAAATGATACAATAATTGTTCATAATAATTTAATACAATATAAATAATACAACTAAGCATAAAGAAACATTTTTCTTACAAGATTTTTTGAATAAATGGTGGTTTAGTAACTAAATGTTCTCAAAATCTAAAATAATATTCATGGACAATAAATGAAGAAGAGATTAAAAAAAATTCGATTTTTTACCGATATTTTCCCGATTTTTACCGATATTTTCTCGAAATTTCCGGATATTTGGTAAATTTTGAACTACAGCTCATCGATATCGACATCGATATCGATATTTCCCGATATTTACCGATATTTCCCGATATTTTACCGATATTTTGGAAAAAATCTCGTTCCGGTGGATATCCATATCGAGACTTCCCAAAAACCGAAATTTCGGCGAAATATCGGCGAAATTTCGCGAAATTTTCGTCCTTGGGTACGCCTATGGTCAAACTGCCTACGGTCGACTACAGCCACCTAGGTGGCGCCTTGGCTCGAAAGTGTCTAGAACTACCGATTTTGCTGAAATCGGATCAGGAGTAGGTTGTCTGCTCGATTCTGCATCACTGATTTTGGTTGATGTAATCACCTTTGAATTTTTTTTATGTATACTTCAAATTGTAATTTTCATTGGATATTTCTTTTTAAAGACCCTAACTTAGTATGAGTGGCAAGATATGGATCATAACTTTTCAAGCTGACAAAATAAGGATAATAATTTTTTATGTTGACAATTTAAAGACCGTGACTTCTAAAAGTGGCAAATTAAGTCCAAATCAGTCCGAATTAACCAAAATCAAGTCATATTCAGTCAGAACCCAAGTCAAATCGGGCGAAATTGCCAGATTTTAGGTTGATTTTGCCTCAAATTGCCACCTTTTTTAATTTGTTGTCCTTAATTTGTCAACCCAAAAAGTTATTTTCCTCTTTTTCCCAACCCCTATAAGTTACTATCCTTAAATGTAAACTTGAAAGATCTAAATGTTGAGTATATATATTTTTTCATATTAATTTAATTCAGATCCAGTTTCAAGTTTTTTACCATTAATTTCCCTATTAATGTTGGAAAGATTGATAGATTTTTAAGTCCCCTGGTGTCTCTTCCCATGTTTGAATACATGTTATGTTGTTGAGCCATTCAAGTGCATTTTGTAATGGAACCAATTTAGTTTATTATTTCTATTTATTTAAAATTTATTAGTTACTAAGTTGGGTTTTTCTACGGCCAGGAAGGCTTTCGCACTTCCTAACTTCAGTAAACCCTTTGAACACCGTTAGATATTCGATCCAACGTATAATATTTTTTTCAATTGCGTTAGAGCATTTTTCCCTCTGCATATTGCAATCGCACTGTATCACCCTATTAATAAATTCAATTAGTAAATATAAAATTACAAAAATACCCTTTTTACTTTAAAATAATTTATAATATTAATTAATTAACATTTAATATATAAATAAATTACTTCTCGTATTATTTAAATTAAAGTTACAAATAAAATATTAATAATACCTAATCATCTCAAACTCTAATTCTGCTATCATGTGTTCTTCACTCATAATCCCAATTTCACGCCTTGATGTTCAGTTTTGGCTTTAGGGTTTGTTCTTCACTTTAATTTTTCACGTCTTCGTCAACATTCATTTGTTGCCCCTCACCGTTTGTTGTCCCCCTTCAGATTGTCCGGCGTTCGCCGTCGAATCCATGAAAAGAAATTGATAAAAAAAATAACCAAAAAGAAAAAAAAACTAGAAGAAGATAAAAAGAAGAAAGAATAAGAGAGAAATGGTCGAATGGATAGGAATTAGAATGAAAATTTTGTTTTCATTTTATTTCAAAATTTAAATAATTATTAAAAACTCTAATTTAATTTTTTAGTTATTATAAATAAGATACTAGGCCAAAATAACTTTTTTAAATAAAAATACTATAAGGATATTTTTGGAATTTTATAATTATTTTTGTTAAAAAAAAAATTCTCATGGCGAAGCTAAATTGCAAATGGCGAAATTAAATGATGTGTCAAGTTCTTATTGGTTTATTGACGTCGGGAAGAGCGAAAGTCTTCCTGACCGTAAAAAAATCCTACTAAGTTTTATCTTTTTCTATAAATTATTTTTGTTTTTTTATTTATATTTGGTTATGAGTAGGATGAGTGTTAAATTAACTAAAAAAAATAAGATTATTGAAAAGAGATATGTTCTAATGCCTTATGTGGTTGTCCAATATTATATTATAAATAATTTTAAATTGAACAAACTCAATTATATTTAAGCTTAAGATAAGTTGATGGGGAGAATTATAAAATTAGTAGTTCTAGCACCAACTATTTCACCAAGCTCACCTACTTCAAAATTCATCTATTTTATTTTTTAATATGTACTAAATATTACCCATTATAAAATTTTAATTTTATTCAACATACATGTACATCCCTAAAAATATTTAACAACTAATGTCATTCAATTTCAATAAAACCACATAAAATATCTACTACCCCACCTCTTTAATCCATCGGTGAAAATCAAAATTAACATATTTACGCAAGAGTGTCTATAGACAGAATGATTGAAAGGTGAATGTGAATTAAACCACTAAGCAAAGTAATTCATTGATCCGTATTTATATATTTTTTAATGACAATGCGATAGTATTTGTTTCTTTTTATTATATTTTTTTATTAGTTTATGTTTGAATAATGAAAAATACTACCATGCATAGGAAAATAAGTTTTCCTCCAAATATTTCTACTGAAAGTCAAATTGATTATTTGAAAATCATGTTGAAGGAAAATTAGAGCCAATAAATGTTGGTGAAATTACTAGACTTTCTATGAAATGCTAAAATGTTTAAAGTACTGGATATTGAATCGAATTTTATTATATTGAAGTACTGGATATTTTGCTCAATTTCTTATCAATACATGTTTATTGGTGACACGAATTTGTGCATGCTTCTGCTCACTAAAGCTTGGTTTAAATTTGATAGAGTGTTGGATTTTATAAAGATGATTACATTATTTTTAACAATTATAATGCTATTGATATCAGAGTAAGAATGATTTTTGTTGTTTGTAACCAAGGTTGTCTGCTTGATAGGAAATAATTTTTAAGCATTGTAACTTAAGGCTTGTGGCACTGGCAAACTTAGGATGTTAAATCTCCGGACAAATAATTTAAGAACAATAATTTTAAAAGTCACGAATTGAGGTAAAAAAAAACTAAAACCAAGTGGGGCTAATTAACTTGATTTCCGTTTGAATTTGGCTTTGATTAGGGTTGATTTGAACCGATTTGGCCTGAATTTGTTATTTTTAAAAGTTATTGTCCTTCAATTGCTACCTTGAAGAGTTATGAGCTTCATTTTGCAAGCTCAAAGAATTACAATCCTTATTTTGTCACCCTCAAGGTATGGTCCTTAAAAAAATTATTTGCCTACTTGATTGAATCTTTTTAATTAAGTCCATTTGTTGGTTTTTTTTTTTTATCAATTTCAACAACGGTATAATATTTTGTTATTTTATCGAATATTTATTATTTTATGTGGATGTTAATGTTTAAATATATGTTAGAAAATTGATTTAGTACATAATGATATGGAATAATATATATATATATATATATATATATTGTATTAAATCAATTACAAAAAACTTATCATTAATTATTAAAAAATTAATGTAAATTGTTTGAGTCTTTTGTATATTGCTATGCTTCTCAAGAAATGGTGAAATATTTAACATAAGTATATATTCGAGTGTTTTGTTATTACTGTAACTTTATTAGTAATTGGTGTTATAACTTATAACTATTGATCATAGAAGATGCATATTTTAATGCCTTTTGTGGTTATTAAATATTATATTATAAATAATTTTAAATTTTACAGGTTTAGGTTATATTTACAATTTATATAAGACACATCATTTGTTTAAAATGAGTTGATGGTAAGAATTATAAAATAATTTATTATTCTTTATAAATATATGTTTTATAATAAAAATAAGAAAAAACTTGTGTGAGATGGCCTAACGGTGAGATGGTTCACAAACTAGCGCAAAATTACACGCATCTCTTCTAAAATGATACGTCATGTCCAACTTATGATCTATCACACACAAGACCTACTCTAAAAATAAATATTTTTTCATATTACACTTACGTATAATAAAAAAATATCGTATTAAAAAATTTGTGATAAATCATTGCCCAAAAAAATTGTGATATTTGTTAAACATAAAAAGATATAATGGTGATGGTCCCGTTTTCGAAGGGCAAAATGAGAATTCAGGAGCAAATTTTTTTTTTTTTTAAAACCTTTCCTCAGGGAGTTCAGCAAGAGTGAGTAATACTCAAGTCACTGCTCTGCTCAGAGGCTGAGCTACCAAGTCAGTGTGAAGGCTTGGAGACTCATGCTCTGAGCAAGGACAGTGGCTTGAGATGCTGAACTTTTCGAGTGCGTTATAAAACACAGCTTGCACCCTGACTGAGTTCAGTGACGGAATACTCAAGTCACTGCGTTGCTGAGAGTCAGAGCTATCAAGTCAGAGATGAGACTTGAAGGCTCAGGCTCTCAACAAGGCAGTGACTCGAGAGACTGAACTCTCAAGTGCTAGCCTAAGCTTGTCAGTGAGATTGGTTCTCCCTGACTAAAATACTTAGCTAATCTTCTTTTCAAACTTTCCAAGTACACTCAGAGAGCATACACTACAAATAATTAGCAAGTGCTTAGACAATAAACAACGCTCAGTTTACCGTGGTTCAGAGACTCAAGCTCTTACATCCACGGCCTGATTTAACAGGAAATCCACTACTGGGATTCTTGTTTTTAACGTGCCAAGGTGCACTTACAACTGGACTTACGCCACTCCCTGGGCTGCCTCTCCTCACCTCACTACAAACCTAACAATCTTCTGAAAGGGTTTAGTTTGGTTTGGTTTTCTCCAACTAGGTGAGGTTTTCCTTTACAATGTGTTAGCCTTAAAGCTAAGATTAGGAAAATCTCTCTAAGCTAAGAGTTACAAGCTTGACACTCAATGAATATAAGTGATAACCTTAAAGGTCAGTGTCGTGGGTGTGTAACACTTCCTTATGACTCCCTAACAACTAACACACCCTCACAGCTAGTAGGTGTTTATTTTCTTCTTTCACACACACTTACAATGAAGCTATGAGCTTGTATTTATAATGGGGATTCAAATGTATCCGTCGGAGGGAAGATACATTAGAATCCAACATTAAATGGTTTCAACCACTTTTCTTGGAATGCGGCCTTGTCAGTGTCAGAGTTGCTGCCTCGTGCTGATTGGTCCACGTGGCCTGGATTCACGGATCTTTGACTCAGTGGGTTTGACTAAGACCCACTGACTTTAGGTAGCTTCCTCCTTCACTGACTGATGATCTTCAGTGAAGTGAACGGCTTCAGTGTAGTTGTCCTTCAGAGACTGTTTGAAGATCATTCCAAGAAGTTTGTCATAAGGCTGAATGACAAACTTCCCTAACCACAGTAGCCTGACACCTTCAGGGCCTACTTGGTGCAGCACTGATCCTCCTGATCATGCTCTTCACTGAGTGGTCCACCTGACTTAGCTTAGATCAGCCTGGTTTACACTCAGTGGGACATCCTTCAGGCTTCTCTTCTGGTTCAGGTTGCAAGCATGGCTTCAGTCAGTTCTCCTTGGTGTCATCTTGATATCCTCAGGCTGTGTGGCTGAGTTCCCCCTCGCTGAGTTCCCCCTCAACTGAGTGTTCCCTCAACTGAGTTATTCTCAACTGACAGCCTATTCTCTAGGAGCTAACCTAGCCTGACCTGAAACAGAAGATACTATCCCGACTGTTTTCAAACCTATTACATGTTGTTTTGGAAAATCATCAAAACTAAAACATATCCCAACAAATTGATTATATTAAAATTTTAGTAATGAAAATGACTTCTGTGTGAAGTGTGGGTAGGGGTTGTAGTTTAATAAAAAAAAGTAGTTTTTAAGTAGATTACAAAAAAAAAAGTGGTTACCATTTTTTAATTATTTGTAGAGTGTCATCTCATTCTTTTAATCAATAAAATTAATTTTTACAAATATTCAATAAATCATAAATTACTCTTATATGTTTGATCTTGACATTTAATTTATTTTTTTAAAAGAAAAGATATTATTTTAAAAAATATTATATTGTAGATTATTGTGTAAAGTATTTAAACTATAGCTTAAAATTGCGTCAGATTGCCTCGTGGAACTAAATAATACAAATTAAAATACACCTACGTTTAATGTTAGTGTGATAGGTCCAATTTATATCCTATCACATGAGTAAATTTTATATGAAAGTGAATAATGATAATCTTATAATAAAACTATTTTAAAGTATTGAATATAATAAATGAAGTATGAAAATTTAATGAGAAGTATCGTTAATTTGAGTTCAATAAAAAATATAAGTATATTTTTAAAAACAATTGTAGCTTTTTAGTTTTATAATTAAATTTGGTAATTATAATAGTTTAAATAATGTAACAAATTCCAGCCGTGCACGGGATTTACGATCATTAAGTATATAGTTAAACTTTGTACAAGTTGTGAGTGTATAACTTTAAACTCGTTTACAACTATAGTTAAACTTTGTATAAGTTGTATAACTAATTTTACAGATCATAATATTCTAATTCAATTCACTAAGAAGATTTGCATAAGTTGTGATTGGACTTTAATATTACTTCGACGTACATCCAAAGAAATTAAGCCGCCCAAGCTTGAACATTTGCGTAAAATAATAAATGGGAAACTTTAATTTTCTGCATTGACCCTGGGCTCGTTACTAGTCATAAGCTAAACTTTTCTGCATTGACCTTGGTTCATTAATTGCTTTAAGCAAGCAAGTGAAATAAGAGACCATAATTTCACCGACTTTTAGACTATTTGAAATAGTGAGTGGACCCAATTTTCTAATAATTTTTAACAACAATTGTATTGAACTAAGTACTCAATAATGCAACTTTTTTTCAGCTAGTCTCAAGTAAAATTAATATATATTTTAATACTAAAAAAATGATACTTTTAGAAATAATATAATATGTATATAAAGAAGACAAAAAATTATTAATTTTTTAAGTATACTTATACTTAAAAACTAATTTCTTGTTGTCTCACATGAGGAGGCGGTGTGAAAATTTATTTTGATTGTGCTTTGTTGTGTATCCTTTTATGGGTAAATTGCAAGGATGGTCCCATGAGAATTTGTACTTAACAGATTTGGTCTCATATTCTTTTTTGGTCCCATTTTTAGCAGAAAAGGTTTCATACGTTAAATATTTAACAGATTCCGTTAGAAAAAACGTTTTCAACTTGATTTTTGGGGGGGGGGGGAGATGGGTCAACTTTTGCTGTTAAATAGCCTGCCCATTACTCCCCCAACCACAATACTCCAAAAATTTCAGCTTCATCTCAAATTTGCAGCAAGAAAAAAAAATCCCCACTCACATGTCTTTATCTTTTTCATCTAACATTCTTTTCAATGTAAAATGCAAGTATGGAGACGATTCTGCAACTTTAGTATTTCCTCTCTGCAACATTTTGGAGATGATTTTTGAGTGAATTAAATTTGATTTATCTTCGATTAACAGGGCGAATATGAGGAAGATTTGGAACTGTAGTTTTATTGTGTGGGGTTTGAGAAATTTTGGGTTTTTTCTAGTTCATAGAGTTTTAAGAAGTTGAGAATTAATTTTTATTTTTTTAAAGTTGGAAATTATCCGCGTGAGTTTTTTGCAAAAAACTAACGAGCACATGGGCCTCACGCTCGTTAATCCATTATTTTTTTACGGAAAAATCGTATGGGATCAGTTGTGCTAAAAAATGGACTAAATTCATGAGGACCAATTCTTATGGGACCACTTCTGCAATTTCCCCATCCTTTTATACATGTTGAGCCATTCACAAATCAATAATTGAATGAGTCATAAAGATTAAAGACCCAATACAAACACTTGCATTCACGAATAGTCGATCGATTAATACATATGTAATTGTAGCATATATCAACGAAAAGGACGGAAATTAAGAAAATCTCGCTTTTAATCCAATTATATTTTAAAGGGAAATATGATTCAAATATCTAAACAAAATTGTGTTTCATATATATATGAGTGTATGTGAAACGGTGTTGCACAAAACATTCACTATTATTACTAGGATTGAATCACGAATAATGCACCAAACTTATAACTAATGACAAAGGTCAAATTCTATGGGTCACTAATCATGAAAAATAGGTAAGCTAAAACTAAGCAGATCATTAAAGATTTGAGGTCTACGATATTATTTATTTATTTAAACCGTATCACTTATTGACTTATATAATATTGCCTTAAAAATGTAATATTTTTTGACCAATGGTAATATTGTTTAGCATATACAATCAAAAAATATCTTTGAATAATGATATATTTATAAGGTAATATTTTTTATATTTGGACTTAACTTGTTGATGTTATTTTTTGTGATGTTATCATATTTCCTACAATATCAGAATTTGTCATTTCTTCATATAAACTAACTCTTTATGATTACATGTTGCTGGAAAAAAAATTGGCATGCAGATTGAAGATCTAGTACATTCTACGAGAATCTGGAAGATAAGATGTTGTGTCAGATGTTACAACATGACGGTTAGAACATTTAGAAGATTCTATAAGGACTTGGACATTTTGAAGCTTTTCAGCCTATTGTAGAAGGATCTAGATCATGCGGTGTTGGGAAAATATGGGTGCCCGTAATCTATTCGGGATGAAATTTAAATACGAATTTAAATACAATTATTACTAGCATGAATTAATCCTAATTAATTCAAATAATAATTCCAACAACTAATTATCATCATGCATGTTGAATTAATTTCACATATTAACTAGGCGGAATAAACAAGTAAATATGCGATTAACGTACCTTTTGTAGAATTGGCCTTTGGATATACGGGACAATTATAATCTCGCTCTATCAACCCAAAGCCTTCTCAAGTATTTCCCCTTTTCACCTCACTTGATCACCGGTGGGAGATGCTTTCAAGTAATTTAATAAACTAAGGAAAAAGAAAAATATCTATGCTTCTTGATTTTTCCAACACATGGAATTATGTACTTGGGGATGAAATAATCACCCCATATTTATAGGTGAGAGTGGACGAAAATTGTAGAATTATTTGGGCTTGGAGAAAATCTTTTCTTAGACTCTAAGAAATCTTGAATATATCTCATATATTCTTTTCTCCATAATAAAATATTCCACAAAAATCTCACTCACCTATAAACCTTGAAATTTTCGAAAATAATAATAAGAGTGAATCCAAGATTTGGATCTTCTTGAATATATGAGATAATCTTGTATTCCAAGAATACTTATCCTCCATAATATCTTTCCAAAAAATCAACAAAATCTAATCTCTCCTAATATCCTAATTTTCGAAAACTATAAGGAAAAATCAGCAATAATATTTTCTTTTTATTTTAATCACCTTATCATTATTGGGCTATTTAATGGGTTACTTGAGGGGCCTTAAGGAGAATTAAGATTGGACCTCCTAATGGACTTCTGAATTTCAATATTGAGCCCCAATATAATTCAGCCCATTAATATTAATTATTACCACTAATAAATTAATATTGCACTATCCATCTTAATCCATATTACGATAATATGGGCTCCCGGTTATTATTTCCCGCGTTTAAGATTATCAAGTCCATTAATTAATTGAGCTTCTGAATAGCTCTAAATTAATTAATATATTTCACCTTGGAGTAAAGACAACTCAACATTATTATTCGTACCGAAGAAATTAATTCTTCACTTGCAAGATTTGGTACAATAAAACTTCTGAGCCCACCAAGGGGACTAATCACACGAGCCGTACTCGCACGCATTTCTCCGTATTAAATCTTAGCAACCGTCGTATGATTAATATTACTGCCCAAGACACAAAGTTCGAAGTCGCAATGATTCTCACCCAACATGAATCAAAGCAGTAACCATTAAGCACACACGGTCCTATTTAAGTGACGGAGTTTAAGAAATCAACAACCACTGAGGTCTAATTCTTCACCTTTCATAACAGAAGAATTTATCCTCGTTGTAGGACCTCTTCAACACATACTAAATGTGCTAGTGCAATCTCTTAGTCAAGACAGACCAATCTGAGCCTTACACATCGACCTTTTACGGCGGATTGTTCAATTCCACCTAGGTCGTGAAAATGTACGTTTAGTTACAAGTAAACTGTTAATGTTGTCTTCCGTGATCGGGTATCACCACATTAACTACAATGTAACATGTACTATATATTGAACGGTTTGCAATAGAAATTCAACATTCAATCATAACTAAAGCAAATGTGATAAAAGAATTATTCTCATAAAATGAGTGTTTGATACACGAGTTATACAAAGTAAAAACATACTTTCACGTATAACTCCAACAATCTCCCACTTATACTTAAAGTCTGCTTTTAGTATACATCACACATGTCTTAGTGTAGTAGCTCTACGTGACATCTCATGTCAACCTACACTAACCTAATAATTCCTCCCACTTATACTTAAAGCAGATTGACAATAGTCTTGACTCCCATTCCATCCACATGTCTCTCGAATGTACTCTGAGGCAGACCCTTTGTGAATGAATGTACTAGGTTGTCACCCGACATTTATCTTTGCCACCTCTTTATCTCCTCTCTTAATGATTTCTCGTATAAGATGGTGTTTTCTTTCAATGTGTTTGTTGGCCTTGTGGGCTCTCGGTTCTCTTGAATTTGCAACTGCTCCGACATTGTCACAAAAGACAGTTTATCTTGTCGGGCAAATTCGGAACAACGTCCAAGTCCACTAAGAAGTACTTGAGCCAAACCGCTTCTTTCGCTGCTTCACAAGCAGTTATTTATTCTGTTTTCATGGTCGAATCGGCGATGCATTTCTGCAAATCGCTTCTCCATGTCATGGCTCCTTCTCCCATGCAAAACACACTACCCGAGGTAGTTATTTTGGAATCTATGTCTGATTGGAAATTTGAGTCCGTGTATCCCATGGGAATTAGATTGTCTGATTGTTAAATCAGCATTCCATACCAAGTTCTTTTCAGAAACTAAAGAACGCATTTAATTGCAATCTAATGTGCTTTCCCGGGGTTACTTTGATATCTTGCCATCATGCCCACGACAAAGCAGATATCGGTCTCGTACACAACATTGCATACATAAGACTTCCTACGTCCGAAACGTACGGAACGTCTTTCATGTCATCTATCTCCACTTGCGTCTTAGGGCATATTTCTTTAGATAGATGGATTCCGTGCCTAAAAGGTACAAAACCTTTCTTGGAATCTTGCACGCTGAAATACTTCAAAACAGTGGCTTTGTATGAAACTTGCGATAAACCCAACATCCTCCTCTTGCGATCTTGAGTGAACTTGATCCCAAGGATGTGACGGGCTTTCCCTAAGTCCTTCATATCAAACTGATTTGACAGCCATACCCTTACGTCTGACAATACCTTTACATTGTTTCCAATGAGCAGAATATCATCTACGTATAATACTAAGAATACCACCGCAGTTCCGTCACACCTTTTATACACACAAATTTCGAACTTGTTTTGATCACAAACCCATAAGACTTAATAACTTGATCAAAACACTGGTTCCAAGTACGCGATGCTTGCTTAAGTCCATAAATGGATCTCTTAAGCTTGCATTCTAGGTGCTCTTGGCCTTTTTCAATGAAACCTTTGGGTTGTTGCATATAGATCCCGTCAAGACTTCTGTTAAGGAAAGCTGTCTTGACATCCATTTGTCAGATCTTGTAATCTAAGTGTGCAGCGATCGACAAGAGAATACGGATGGACTTAAGCATAGCTACAGGCCATAGGCCACAAGCCTTGCTTTGAAGGTCTCTACCCTTCCGTCCGGTCCTCTCTTCCTCTTGTACACCCACTTGCATCCAATGGGCTCTACCCCACTAGGTGGATCAACCAACTCCCACACTTGATTATAATCCATCGAACCCACCTCGGTTTCCATTGCGGTTTGCCACGCCTCCGCGTCTTTGTCTTGGATTGCCTCGTCGTACGTTCATGGGTCTGATTCATCGCCGGGAATCAAATCCGAAGATTCTTCAATTCCCATGAACTCTCGGGTTGCCTTGCAATCCTCCCACTACGACGGGGTTCCGGTTGTGAAGGTGTGACGTGTGGTATATCATCTTGTATACTTGGTATAGGAGTTTTCCCTCTTTAACTCGTCTAATGTAATCTCACTTCTGGGCTTTCTTTTGTTCATATAGTCTTCCTCCAAGAGTTTAAAGTGCGAACTAATCACGGTTTTTTAATCCTTGAGACTATAGAACATACACCCTTTCGTTCCCATGGGATATCCTATAAGCAACCTTAATTCCGAACGTGGATCCAATTTACCGGCTTCCTTGTCTAGCACGTATGTCGGACAACCCCAAATCCGCAAGTGTCTTAGACTGGGCTTGCGCCCAGTCCACAATTCCATTGAGGTTTTAGGAACCGATTTGGATGGCACCAAGTTTAGAATGTAAGTCGTTGTTTCCAAGGCGTTACCCCAAAACGACTTGGGTAAATCCGAATAACTCATCATGGATCTGACTATTTCTAAAAGAGTCTGGCTCCTTCGTTTCGCCACACCGTTCTATTGAGGGGTTCCCGGTGCGGTCAACAGGGATACAATCCCTTCGTCTGATAGCTAGTTCAAGAATTCATCGCTAAGGTATTCGCCTCTACGATCAAATCGTAGAAACTTGATACTTTTTTCCCTATGCATCATAAGGTAGATGTATCCATATCTCGAGTAATCATTGAAAAAGACAATTTACTCATACCCCTTCTTGCTATGATCGTCATTGAACTACACATATCGGTATGAACGAGTTCTAACACTTCCGTGGTTCTATTCCCCTTGGCTCCAAATGCCCTCTTGGTCATTTTACCCTCTAAACAGGATTCACAAGTTGGAAACGGTTCGACTTGGAATGATTCCAAGGATCCGTCTTTCACCAATCTCTCTATCCGCTTTAGATTAATATGACCTAGTCTAAGATGCCATAGAAGTGTTTCGTTCATCTCCGAAGAACGCTTTCTTTTATTACTCGAAATAATCGATGTGTTATTAGATTCAATTTTGTGAGTGGTGTGCCCAAATAATGGTATAAAGATCATCCATTAAAGTTCCGGAACAGATAAACTCATCGTTTCAAGAAATAATAACATCCTTATTAAAAGAAACTGAGTATCTATTCAAACAGTTTAGAAACTGAAGGTTGAGTTCTTTCTAAACTAGGAGCATGAGGAACGTCTCTCAAGACCATAACTCTATCTTCACAAGATAGGCGCACTTCTTCCACTGCTTCAGCTGCCACTCTCGTAGCTTTGCTCGATTTGATGGGGATCTCACTTCCGTTAAGTCGTCGGGTTAGCTTAAACCCATGAAACAAATGTGATCAGTAGCTTTCGTATCCACTATCCACGAATAGACAGCATACGCCACTTCACAAGTTTCGACGACTAAGGTGTGTGAATTACCTAACTTTCCTAGCCTCTTAGGCTTGGAACAGGCAGACCTCCATTGTCCTCTCTCACCGCAACTAAAACACTTCCCATTCGATGCCTTTCGCAACAATTGGATTTGCTTGGATCCGGCCTTTGGTTCTCTTCCTCTTTTTCCCTCCCTTGGGACCAAAAGAGGTAGACGAACCATTAGCCACCATAGCACTAGACTGGTGCTCCATTTTTACCTCCACCGAAACTAAAGCTTGCAAGAGCTCGGGCAAACGATTTGTCCGTTCATTCATCTGACAGTTCAGATGAAACTGCTCAAAGCTTCTCGGTAGAGAATGGTATATGAAATCAATCAAAATCCGCACCAAGTACTTCCAACTTGTTAAGGTATGCCATTATCTTGAGAACGTGCTCCCCCACGGGCGTTCCCTCCACCATTTCCAACTTGACCGAGTCATGTCTGGTGAACTGATTAGTCATGGGTTTGATGTGAAGACATCTCTTCAAGGTGTTCCATGATTTCAACAGCGGATACAATGTCTCCATGAACGCGCCTCAAATCCTCAGACAGAGATGTCAAGATGATGCACTTCATGTGTTCATTGTCACGCTTCCAATCATAAACTGCCTCTTCCCATTGCTTGACTTATCATTAGGCTTGCCGGGTATATTAACCTAAATAACCCTATTGTGTTTTCGTGCAGTAAGGACAAATTTAAAAAAAAATTTCCAATCGATATAAATCACTCCAAAAAGTTTATTAACTTTAAGTATATTAAAGAGTGGATTAAAAGGTTGCGACATGATGAAATGAGAATAAAACATACATTCATATCAATATCTAGAAAAATACGAAATTATCACATAATTCGATCACATCAATTATATTGAAACCTTAAAACAATATAATCATGCATCAGCCAACATCTCGAAATAATTTAAATGCGCCACGAGGGGTGGTCTATACATTTAAACACATTCAAGCGGATTACAAACTTAAAAGTTACAAATCCTTAATTCAAAATTAATAGTTGGCTCCCACTTTGACCACATAGAAACTGACAGGGACTCCGAGGGGAGTAAGTTAATATCAATTTCCTATGCCTAAGTAATAACCATAATTAAATACAGGATTATTATTTCGCTTTGAGCAAGCCACTCGTGGTGAGGGTCAATACCGCCACTAGTAATAATCCACAATCATCCTTTCAGAATTTATTTATGTGAATTCCGTTCTTTTGGCCGATCCGAGGGGGAAATGTATTCCAAAAGAACTTCACAAATAAATAAATTATGGAGGTCAAAATAATCCAATTTTAATATCCAGAATAAAATTGCGATTATAAAAACATACTTAGTAATTTTCGAAAGTAAGGTTTTTCTTGGACAATTAAATTCATGCAAACACATATTAACAAATAATAATAGGTGCACGAAATAAAATATACATCAAAACAAAATTAAACACATTGGAGCACTCAAATCCAATTGCCACGGTTTAATTTCTTCACGTCTTGATGCGAAAAAATCGTCCTTGTTGCTTTCCGACGTTCGTCTCGACGTGCTCCCACTCGAACAGCAACACTTCTTCAAAAACAGCATCGTTTGGGGTTCGGGACGATGTTTAAAATCACACAGAAAAAAAACACGAACCGAAAAAATTCCACGGCCCGAGATACGGCGCGCGTCGGCCCACGAAGTGGGTCCGCGCGCCTCTCGGCCCAAAAAACGCCGAAACACTGCCCGAAGCGCGCCGAGGCGCTGCACGGAGGCGTGCCGAGGCGCCGCCCGGAGCGCCCCGAGGCGCTGCAGCCCGCGCCCGAGGCGCGCGCACGCGTGCACGCGGCGCCGTGCTCCCGTTGCGCATGGCGTGCGCCGTGCACCCCCGTGCGCCATTTTTTTCGCCGTTCGTCCTCGTTTTCTTCACCCCTTGCATGATTTTACGTCCATACACGCGCCACGCTTGTATGCATCGTCCGGGTACGCCGTTTTTAATTCTTCGTTCTTCGTCACGATCCGATTACAATTTATTTTTACAAAAAAAATAAATACTAGATCTAGACTAGTCTATTACAATGATCGGATCAAAATAAAAACAACTAATCTACTTGTGGATTTTCTCACGAGAAAAACGAATTCGAACGAATCGAATTAAAAAACAATTAATTCACACGCATGAAATTAAAAACATTAAAACCATGACAATTGGATACCTGCAAAAAAGATCTAACAATTCTACTATCCAATTTCAATTTAATGTTTAACAATTTAAATTCCAATTTAAAATTCAGAGCCCGAAACCGTGGCTCTGATACCAGTTGTTGGGAAAATAGGGGTGCCCGGAATTTATTCGGGATGAAATTTAAATACGAATTTAAATACAATTATTACTAGCATGAATTAATCCTAATTAATTCAAATAATAATTCCAACAACTAATTATCATCATGCATGTTGAATTAATTTCACATATTAACTAGGCGGAATAAACAAGTAAATATGCGATTAACGTACCTTTTGTAGAATTGGCCTTTGGATATACGGGACAATTATAATCTCGCTCTATCAACCCAAAGCCTTCTCAAGTATTTCCCCTTTTCACCTCACTTGATCACCGGTGGGAGATGCTTTCAAGTAATTTAATAAACTAAGGAAAAAGAAAAATATCTATGTTTCTTGATTTTTCCAACACATGGAATTATGTACTTGGAGATGAAATAATCACCCCATATTTATAGGTGAGAGTGGACGAAAATTGTAGAATTATTTGGGCTTGGAGAAAATCTTTTCTTAGACTCTAAGAAATCTTGAATATATCTCATATATTCTTTTCTCCATAATAAAATATTCCACAAAAATCTCACTCACCTATAAACCTTGAAATTTTCGAAAATAATAATAAGAGTGAATCCAAGATTTGGATCTTCTTGAATATATGAGATAATCTTGTATTCCAAGAATACTTATCCTCCATAATATCTTTCCAAGAAAATCAACAAAATCTAATCTCTCCTAATATCCTAATTTTCGAAAACTATAAGGAAAAATCAGCAATAATATTTTCTTTTTATTTTAATCACCTTATCATTATTGGGCTATTTAATGGGCTACTTGAGGGGCCTTAAGGAGAATTAAGATTGGACCTCCTAATGGACTTCTGAATTTCAATATTGAGCCCCAATATAATTCAGCCCATTAATATTAATTATTACCACTAATAAATTAATATTGCACTATCCATCTTAATCCATATTACGATAATATGGGCTCCCGGTTATTATTTCCCGCGTTTAAAATTATCAAGTCCATTAATTAATTGAGCTTCTGAATAGCTCTAAATTAATTAATATATTTCACCTTGGAGTAAAGACAGCTCAACATTATTATTCGTACCGAAGAAACTAATTCTTCACTTGCAAGATTTGGTACAATAAAACTTCTGAGCCCACCAAGGGGACTAATCACACGAGCCGTACTCGCACGCGTTTCTCCGTATTAAATCTTAGCAACCGTCGTATGATTAATATTACTGCCCAAGACACAAAGTTCGAAGTCGCAATGCTTCTCGCCCAACATGAATCAAAGCAGTAACCATTAAGCACACACGGTCCTATTTAAGTGACGGAGTTTAAGAAATCAACAACCACTGAGGTCTAATTCTTCACCTTTCAGAACAGAAGAATTTATCCTCGCTGTAGGACCTCTTCAACACATACTAAATGTGCTAGTGCAATCTCTTAGTCAAGACAGACCAATCTGAGCCTTACACATCGACCTTTCACGGCGGATTGTTCAATTCCACCTAGGTCGTGAAAATGTACGTTTAGTTACAAGTAAACTGTTAATGTTGTCTTCCGTGATCGGGTATCACCACATTAACTACAATGTAACATGTACTATATATTGAACGGTTTGCAATAGAAATTCAACATTCAATCATAACTAAAGCAAATGTGATAAAAGAATTATTCTCATAAAACGAGTGTTTGATACACGAGTTATACAAAGTAAAAACATACTTTCACGTATAACTCCAACATGCGGTTGGTGTCATATATCTAGAATAAAACCACCTACATGGACGGTTAATGAAAGAGATCGTGAGAAGTCATTTATGGAGTATTTTATATATATAGATCCATCTACTAAGATTAATAGAGTTGAAGACTGAACACTTTACACATTTATAATAGAGGACGAGGACTTCAACATCGGACAAGGAATAATCGAGTGTCATGTATTCTAGTGTTGATCCTATTTATGTGATAGGACTATAATTTCCCCTTGCGCGCTATATCAAGTGTCTCAATATTTTGTATAACATAGGTCTATTTTTGTGTCAATAGATAGAGAGACCATTGATAGATTAACAAGTCAATTTAACGATGTAAATATACACGTAGCCTTTTAAGATTCAATCATAATTAATCGGTCTTAGTTTTCGTGGTGGAAGATTTGCCTTGGAATCATTCCACACAACATTTGTATTCGTTGCGTATAGTTCTTGTTAAAGTTTATTTCATTTGCAATTATGTGTTTTTAGTCCCCCTGTATTTGCTTTGTTTTCTAATAAGACTTAGTCTTGTAGTGTTTGATCCAACATTCAACACAATATTACACTTAACACACATGACACGCTTTCACCGTTAGTTCTTGAAAGATCATGGATTTTGGAGATAGAAAGGTGTTAAAAGAACATTGGTACTACCCATAACAATAAGGTAGACCTTTTCTAGTTTAATTATTGGCTCTAAAGTTAAAGCTTAGTAAACTAGGAGTATTCTAAGGATGGGTGACTCTTGAGAAGTTCCCAGGAAGCAGGGACGGAGGCACAGTGGGGCTGGGGGCACTGAGCCGCCCCCTGTGAATTTTTGAAATTCTATATATATATATATAGTTTTCCACTTACATGATAAAATTTACTACTGATCCAGTGGTTTTGCAAGGCAGGAATATGATATCTCCCACTGAAATTACTAAGGGTCAAATCCTTGTCATTCGACACAAACTTTTTTTCTTTTAAATATATGGATCTTTAATTTTTGTATTTTCTTTTAAATTTGTTCTTAAGTATTTAATATACGAAGATATTATATTATTTAATACTTACATTTGTTTCTGAAAAGTGCTTTTAATATGTGAAGTTCTTTGATTACTTATATATTAATTTATCATATCATTATTATGAATATGTTTTCTCAAATAATTTTGTATATTTTTTATGGAGAAAAATAAACTTTATATATATAATTAGTTATATGCTATTTTATGTAGGCATGTCAAAATTATTTTTATTTTTGAATTTCATAAAAAAATCTTAGTTGGACAAAATAAAATTATTTTAAGAGATTTCTTGGATACGAAGTAATATTTTATGGGTCTAATGTATATTTTCTCTTAACTTATTGGGCCACCCTGGGTAAATTTTCTAGGTCCGTCACTGCATGGGAGCATGTGCTGAGGACAAAAAAAATGCTATTAAAGACTCTTCTTTATATATAAGGATAGTCCTTGGTCTAGTTGCCCCCAACAACTAGTATCAAAGTATGATTGACTTTTAATCATGTGGTTCAATTCCATGTACCCAAGAGAACGGTTTGAAAATGGACCAAATATAAGTGGTATCACAATGCGTGGAACCGCTGATGGTGGAAAGGGAGTACATAAGTCTCGGTTACCTTGAAGGACCTCACGTAAGACATGCGTAGTCGCAGAGGAGCCTTGGTAGCTTGGATGCAATACATAACTTATTGGACCATGCAACATAGTACATATAGGACTTGAGCAACAGGTTGTGGGGAGGACTCACGTGGAGACGGGGCCTGGAACCAGTACTTAAGACTAATAGAGACGCATTTAGGGTAACTGAATGACGAATCAATTGAGGTGTTCAGAGGTCATGTATTTGACGGAAAAATTGTTTGGACTTTTAGCTAAATAAATTTCGCACTGGATATTAGATCATGGGGTTATAAAGTTAAAAGATGTTAAAGGAATTGATTTATACTACTAGTAACAAGAAGGTGGTTATTTTTTTCTTGTCTCCATCTTTAAAAAAACTCGAAAAGTTAAGTGTCTTTTACTTAAGGTAATCAAGGATGGATGACCGCCGAGAAGTTCTCAGGGAGCGTGTGAGTGAGAACAAAGCATGCTTGTCTTGGTATGTAGGGTTGGGTGTAGGTCTCGTTGCATCTAATATTAATTATTCAAAATTAATACATTTCAAGAGTTAGATATAATACAATATTACATCTTTTATGAAATAGTACTTTCTCTTATGCAGAATAATGTTACTTTAACTTCTTTCTTTAGAACAATGTTGTTACGAAAGGGGGGAGAGAACAACATCGCCATGAGAAAGGGAAAGAGAATTGCACCACAAGAGAGGAAAAGAGAACAACGTCGTCACGACCTGCCTAGATAACGAGACAAAAAAGAGAGAACGCGAGAGAGAAGAAGCAAACCATGGATGGAAAGAGACCTAAATCTATGCAAATTTGAATAAAAGAGTTTGTGAATGCATAATAATTGTAAGTCATGCATATTAATTGCATACAATATTAAAGCACTTATAATTTTATTATAGGGGATCTATAAATTAATTATAATTAGACAATTTTATGTGTAATAGAATTTAAACTAAATGTATTTTTATTCACTGGTCATTAACTAATCATACTTGGATTAATTGATGAATTTTGTACAATAATCTCACACAAGACTTGCCTCTATATATAATTATTGTAACTCCGAAAAACTGAAAACTTAGACGGCGTCGTTAACGCCTATCACGGCATGCAGCTATTAAATAGTCCCATTGATTTGATTGGTTAATGATTGACCAATGTCTTAGATTATTAATCCTGAGGGCCCCGAAGCTCCTCATTAGAGTTGACTCTTGCTTAGCAGTTAGCATCAACCTCTTAGATAAGATATATATTAGTCTATCAAATTAAATTTTTGGTTTCTTGAGACTGCAAGTAACAATATATATATCTTACTTGATTTATTCATTGCACAAATGAAACATGACTATAACTTTGCTACAACATTTTCATCATATGAAGTTGAAAGAGTCAGAAGCTTCGTGGAGGAATCTATATTAATATTATTATAATTATAATAATGAAATGATATCAAAGTTATCCATTTTTTCATTCAAATACAATCCAAACATCACGATCATCAATATTATAATTGGTATGTAATACATGTATTTTTATACACATTAATGTGCAAACTTTTCTTTAAAAAAAACACTCTTAAATATTTCACTATTAAAATATTCAAATTTCAAGACAAATTCGAAATGGTGACTAATTAAATAAATGATAATTTAAATAAAAAATCGTTTATTTGATAATCACCATCGATTATTTAAATTTTGAAATCAACATATGATAAGTACATTGTTAAAAGAATTACCTCAAAGTGATATTATTTTTAATTTTTCTATATTCATTTATTAATATACAAAATAAAAAAATAAACAAATTCAGGGGCCCAATGACCCCTGGCCCCCCAGTGGCTGCGCCAACGATCATAATGTCTATATATATTGCACGTAAATAATTCACAATTGATAGAAAAGATTTGTCGTGTTTAAAGGATGTTGGACTCTTTTTTGTTTGGGAAGTTAATTTGAAATTAGACGAAGATCACATGACATCATGCATAAGCCCATGATCCTTGGTCAGTGTTTCCCCTTCACCGTTAATATAATTAGTAGAGTCCTCGCGTAATAACTACTCCCTTCAATGTAAAATGAAATGATAGTATTTATTGTTGAAATAAAAAATTAATTAATTTATATTGACTAATATTATATAGAATAAATTTATTAAAAAAAGGTTAAAATATGAATAATTTATTTAGGGGATGGAGATAAGGGTATAATAGAAAAATAGGGGGAAAAATATGTAAAACATCAAATATTTTGAAAAAAGAATTCGACCCTAAAACATCACTCATTTTGAATCGGAGGGAGTAATATGCAATAAACAACAGGAAAAAAACTTGGGTAATTTAATATATATATATATATATATATATTAATTTATTAAAGTAACATTATTATATTATTATATAATATATATATATATATATTCGAATAATATACATATCAAAAATTGAAAATAAAATAATTTTTGTGTTATGCATATTTTAAAGCTTTATTTTTCATTTGCATTAAATTATAAATTATTTAAATGGTATATCTTATAAATATATAATTTATTATACATCTAAAACTAGAGTAAGTATTATAGGAAAATGGTTCATAATAAACTTATCATGAAATTATTTTAATGTATCGAATATTTGACCAAAAGTATCGATAATCTGACCAGGAATATTATTAATTTGGGTTCAAGAAAATTTACAACAATCGCAATATAATACCATCGACCCAAATTAATGATACTCCTGGTGAAATTATCTATACTCTTGGTTAAATATTCAATACTTTAATATAGTTTCATGATAAGTTTATCATGAACTATTTTAATATAATACTTTGCTGTAAAAGAATATACTCCATAATTTATATTTTCTTTATTCAAAATTATATAATATAAAATAATAGCATTTCATGATAAAAGTGTAAATTTTATATAAACGTGGTTTATATACTCCTGATCAAATACAGGATACATTAAATAAAAAAAATTTAAGACTTGATATTTTAAACTTAAATATTATACTCCCTCCGTCCCTCAATTAACTTCAGAGGTGAACGGGCACGAGTTTTAAGAAAAAAATCTTTTATTGACTTATTGACCAAATAAAGTGTGATAAATCTGGTGGATTAACTTTAAGTTAATCCTCCCACAAGATAAAAGGACTGTAGCAATGACGGTTGCACTGTTCATACATACAGAAAATAGTCATTTTACATACAAAAATTACTGTTCATAAATACAGAAATCACTGTTCATTAGTCAAAAAAAAATTCTGGTAAAAAATCTACTACTGCCTACATTCTTCATTCTTCATAACCGGGCAATACTTGAGCTCAAATCTTTTAAATTTTCAAACTTCCCACCACTTTTTTTTGGCCAAATCACTGTCATATCACCATAAATTAACCAACCCTTCAGATTCCTTGCTGTTAAAACACAATAAATACCCACATTAGTGAATTGAATGCAACATTCAATACATCTACACCAACACAAAATGCCACCCAGAAAGAATCTGACCTCAAATGAGAAAAATAGACTTGCACAATTCCTCATTGCAAACTGCAAAAATGGGGTTGTGTTAAATGGAAAGATTAGGGATGCAGCTGCAATGTTTGGGATTTCAAGAAGGGCAGTGCACTACATATGGAAAGATGCAAGAACACAAATGTCAGAAAATGTTCCAGTCCAAATGAAGAACAACAGGAAGGGGCAAAGCAAGAAGAAGCACTTACAGTTTAATTTTGAAAGGTTCAAGGCCATTCCCATAAACAAAAGAACCACATTAAGGAGTATTGCCAGGGAGTTGGGGGTAAGCAAAACACAAGTAAGCAGATGGATTAAGTCAGGGCAGATCAGGAGACATTCTAATGCAGTTAAACCAACTCTCACAGATAGTAACAAGGTAGACAGGATCAAGTTCAGCTTAAATGAATTGGTTCTTCAGAGTGTTGCCAAAACCATCAATTTTTCAGGTATGTTCCATGTAATACACATAGATGAAAAATGGTTCTACATGTCAAGAACAACTGAGGTTTTTTACTTAGCCGAAGGAGAGGAAGAACCTTATAGATCATGCAAGTCAAAAAGGTATATCCCCAAGGTTATGTTAATGTGTGCTGTAGCTAGGCCACAAAATGCAATTGCTGGACAACAAGCATTTGATGGGAAGATAGGCATTTGGCCATTTACAAAGCTGGAACCAGCACAAAGGAACTCTAAAAACAGATTGAGGGGGACATTGGTTACTAAACCAATTGATTCAATCACAAAAGAAGTCACAAAAGCATGCCTATTGAATCAGGTATTTAAATGTCAGACTTATTGTCATCATACATTAACATGCTTTTTGTTTGCATAAATTTCACATTTCAGCATATAAGGACCAAAAGGGACTGTCAGATTCAAAAATATCATCATACAGCTTAAGGAAGCATAGTTAAGTCTCCATAATAGGTTGAATAGGCCTATTGGTGACATTAACTTGCTTTTTGTTTGCATACATTTCACATTTCAGCATATAAGCAACAGGAAGGGACTGTCAGATTCAAAATAATCATCATACAGTTTAAGGAAGCATAGTTAAGTCTCCATAATAGGTTGAATAGGCCTATTGGTGACATTAACATGCTTTTTTTTTTAAAATTTTCTTCAGGTTATACCAGCTATTAAGGCTAAATGGCCTCCTAATGCAAGCAAGAACATAATCATTCAACAAGACAATGCCAAACCACATATAAGCAACGATGATCCAGACTTTAGGGCAGCTGCAAGTTCAGATGGATTTAACATCATAATTGCATGCCAACCCCCAAACTCACCAGATACAAATATTCTAGACTTGGGGTTTTTTAGGGCAATTCAGTCACTACAAGTGGACACTGCTAGTTACACAATTGATGAATTGGTTACAAATGTGTTGCAGGCATTTGATAGAATGACTCCAGTTGCACTTAACAATGTTTTTGTTACTCTACAAAGCTGCCTAGTGGAAATCATGAAGAACATGGGACACAACAAGTACAAAGTGCCACATATGAACAAAGAAAGGCTCATAAGGGAAGGTAGACTGCCAGTAAGCCTAGAAGTGGATGAAGAAGTTGTAAGGGGCTGTATACAGTTCTTGATTGAAGCTGGGGAGGTGGATGGACTCACAAAAGAAGTAGGAGATCTAATGACAGGTCTAGGATATTGATCATGGATTAAGCAACATAGTTTTTTGCTCACCTTTTGAAGTTTAAAGCTTAAACACATTTAGATTTGTAAGTCTTTTTGACCAAATAGGAGGTGTTTATGCTGTAAACAAACCTTTTGTGTACAAGATCAATCATATTAATAGATTGACAGTTTATGTTTAACCCCACTTGCCCTCAGAATAATTTCATCACAGGGCAAAGAGACTCCTAAACTAGTTTGTTAACCTAGTGGTGACTCTAATGCATAAATACAATTGCATATGGTCTCCTAATCTAGGAACAATGCCTAGTGGTGACTCTAATGCATCATACCATTGCACAAAGTCTCCTAATCTAGGAACAAAGCCTAGTTGAGTCAAATTTCACAAGTATAGACCCATATTCATCAAATATGGCATAAATATGACTGTCAACCAAGTAATTCCACATTTACAGACTCATATTCATCAAATATGGCTGGTAAGTACCAATTCCTGCATAAATATCAGTTGTCAACCAACTAATTTCACATTTGCAGACTCATATGCATCATACCATTGCACAAATATGACTCATACTCTAGTTATTTCACATTTTCAGACTCATACTCATCATAAATTGCATAAATATGACTCATACTCAAGACATTTCACATTTTCAGACTCATATGCATCATACCATTGCATAAATATGACTCATACTCAAGTTATTTCACATTTTCAGACTCATACTCATCATAAATTGCATAAATATGACTCATACTCAAGTTATTTCACATTTTCAGACTCTTACTCATCATAAATTGCATAAATATGACTCATACTCAAGACATTTCACATTTTCAGACTCATATGCATCATACCATTGCATAAATATGACTAAATCTCATACTCATTCACATTTGCAGACTCAATAAGGTTCAAATATTGCATAAACATGACTTAAACTCAGGTAATTGACATTTGCAGATTCATATTCATCATAAATTGAACAAATATGACTCATACTCAATAATTTCACATTTTCAGACTCATACTCATCATAAATTGCATAAATATGACTCATACTCAGGACATTTCACATTTTCAGACTCATACTCATCATAAATTGCATAAATATGACTCATACTCAAGTTATTTCACATTTTCAGACTCATACTCATCATAAATTGCATAAATATGACTCATACTCAAGTTATTTCACATTTTCAGACTCATACTCATCATAAATTGCATAAATATGACTCATACTCAAGTTATTTCACATTTTCAGACTCATACTCATCATAAATTGCATAAATATGACTCATACTCAAGTTATTTCACATTTTCAGACTCATACTCATCATAAATTGCATAAATATGACTCATACTCAAGACATTTCACATTTTCAGACTCATATGCATCATACCATTGCATAAATATGACTCATACTCAAGTTATTTCACATTTTCAGACTCATACTCATCATAAATTGCATAAATATTACTCATACTCAAGACATTTCACATTTTCAAGCTCATATGCATCATACCATTGCACAAATATGACTCATACTCAAGACATTTCACATTTTCAGACTCATACTCATCATAAATTGCATAAATATGACTCATACTCAAGACATTTCACATTTTCAGACTCATACTCATCATAAATTACATAAATATGACTCATACTCAAGTTATTTCACATTTTCAGACTCATACTCATTATAAATTGCATAAATATGACTCATACTCAAGTTATTTCACATTTTCAGACTCATACTCATCATAAATTGCATAAATATGACTCATACTCAAGTTATTTCACATTTTCAGACTCATACTCATCATAAATTGCATAAATATGACTCATACTCAAGTTATTTCACATTTTCAGACTCATACTCATCATAAATTGCATAAATATGACTCATACTCAAGACATTTCACATTTTCAGACTCATATGCATCATACCATTGCATAAATATGACTCATACTCAAGTTATTTCACATTTTCAGACTCATACTCATCATAAATTGCATAAATATGACTCATACTCAAGACATTTCACATTTTCAAGCTCATATGCATCATACCATTGCACAAATATGACTCATACTCAAGACATTTCACATTTTTAGACTCATACTCATCATAAATTGCATAAATATGACTCATACTCAAGACATTTCACATTTTCAGACTCATACTCATCATAAATTGCATAAATATGACTCATACTCAAGTTATTTCACATTTTCAGACTCATACTCATCATAAATTGCATAAATATGACTCATACTCAAGTTATTTCACATTTTCAGACTCATACTCATCATAAATTGCATAAATATGACTCATACTCAAGTTATTTCACATTTTCAGACTCATACTCATCATAAATTGCATAAATATGACTCATACTCAAGTTATTTCACATTTTCAGACTCGTACTCATCATAAATTGCATAAATATGACTCATACTCAAGTTATTTCACATTTTCAGACTCATACTCATCATAAATTGCATAAATATGACTCATACTCAAGACATTTCACATTTTCAGACTCATATGCATCATACCATTGCATAAATATGACTAAATCTCATACTCATTCACATTTGCAGACTCAATAAGGTTCAAATATTGCATAAACATGACTTAAACTCAGGTAATTGACATTTGCAGACTCATATTCATCATAAATTGCACAAATATGACTCATACTCAATAATTTCACATTTTCAGACTCATACTCATCATAAATTGCATAAATATGACTCATACTCAGGACATTTCACATTTTCAGACTCATATGCATCATACCATTGCACAAATATGACTCATACTCTAGTTATTTCACATTTTCAGACTCATATTCATCAAATATGGCATAAATATGACTGTCAACCAAGTAATTTCACATTTGCAGACTCAATTCCATTATAAATTGCATAAATATGACTATGAAAAACACAAATACAAATAGAAATATACCTAAGCCCTGGGACAGAATATTTGAACCATAGATCGAACAAATGCCTTAAAATCATCACTTTTTTCTTCTGGTCCTTCATACAAAGGGCCATAGTAAGGCATCTGCAAGTCAGAACCGGCCACATCTACCCAAATAATTTTGGATGGTGGGGCGTAGAACGAAGACATCTCAGAAGGATCGGGAAAAACAAACTTGGACTTCTTATAACAGGGCAAATCGAACATAAATGGCTCAGAATGGACATCATCGACCATCGGAGCCTCAAATCGGACATTATCGACCATCGGAGCCTCAGATTGGACATCATCGGCTATGGGTCGCTCAAAATCGAACAATCGGCCTTCCAACATGGTGGGTGGCTCATAATCGGCCTCCGACATCATGTGAGGCCCAGAGTCGGCCTCAGATCGAAGCAAATCGAACATGGTCACATATTTTTTCACCGTCAAAGAATCGGCATAGGGGAAATCAGAGGACATGGAGTTGTGTACGAGAGAGATGGGGGACTGGATAGAGGGAGGGAGATGGACGCGAGAGAGAGAGGGAGTTTCAGTGCGAGAGAGAGGGGCATGGACTGGATCGAGAGAGATGGAGATGGAGACTAGGGTTTCGTATGAGAGAGAGAGAAGGAGATGAAAGGTTGAAGAGGTAGAAGGATCCAGAATATTTCGTGTAAGGGTTTCGTATGAATAAGTATACAAAGAATATGTATTGAGATGGGTTTGGATCATATGTGATGAATATGTATTGGGTTGGGTTGAATAATTAATTTAAGTATGTATTGGGTTGGGTTTGGTTTTTAATTGGAGTATGAATTTTTTTTGGGTTGGGTTGGGGTATTAATTGGAGTATGTATTGGGTTGGGTATATTTATGTATAGGTTTGTGTATAAATTATGGTATGTATTGATTGGTTATTTAATTTGGGTTTTAATGATGGATTAAGTGGGTAAAAGTGGGCCACCCACAAAATTAATTTTGAAATTAAGAGGGTATTTAGATGTTGAAAACTTTCCAAAAATGGGGTGTGAAGTTTATTGTGGGACGTCCCAAATAGGAAAGTGTGAAGTTAATTGAGGGACGGAGGGAGTAATATTTATTGTTTACGTTAAATATGAATAATTAAATAGTAAAAGAATTTAATTGCTATTACTCATGAATAATAATTTTTTATATGTGTGTTATTACCTACTAGAAGAATAATTCCTTTTTTCACCAATATTTGTGTATTTTTACTGAATTAAATATTTTTTTCATACAATATAAGGGAAAAACATGTGTTAATATCAATTCAAAAATTAAATTTTCACAAATATTTATTTGTTTTTACAAAAATAATTATTTTTTCATACAATAACACATGTAAGGTGGTGAAAAGTGTATTAATCTAATAATACAAATGTTTTACTCAATAGATAAAGATGTGTTTGCACAAATACATAAAAACACCCTCCTAGGTTGTGTTACCATAAGGACAATAATATGTTACTGTAAAAACTAATGTGTGTTACTGTTGGAGCAAATATGTGTTAATATTAGAGCAAATATGTGTTATTGGTGGAGCAAATGTGTGTTAATGATATAGTAAATATGTGTTACTATAAATGTGTGTTAATTTAGAGCAAATATGTGTTGATGTTAGAGTAAATGTGTGTTACTACAAATATGTGTTACTATTAGAGAAAATGTGTGTTAATGTTAGAGTAAATGTGCGTTACTATTAGACCAAAGTGTGTTAATGTTAGAGCAACTGTGTGTTAATGTTAGAGTGAATGTGTGTTCCTGTTGGAGCAAATGTGTGTTAATGTTAGTACAAATGTATGTTATTGTTGAAGCATATGTACGTTAATGTATGAAACAATAAATCTAGATTCAAATGGATGAGGAATAAATTAAAAAAATACATATTTGTGCTTGTAAAAATACATATTTAACATTATAGTTACTTTAAAGTACAAAACTATTTTTTTAAGAATTGGTAACACACGTTTCGCCTTACAGTAATACACATTTGTCCATATAGTAACACAATAAGGGAGCAAAAATCTTGAAATAAGTCTTGCACTTTTTTTTTTGAAATCAGTTTGACCTACTTAGGATCCGCGAATTTTGACCTAGAGCGACCCATATGACCCCACAATTTTTTTAATATTTATCAATTTTCATGTGAAATATTTCACAAGAGTGTGTCTCTTAAAGATATGAATGGCAGCTTAAGAGACATGTATTTGCCCATTATATATGAACCAGATTCCTTTCGAGGAATGTGCAAATGTATAAAATGTAATAGTTAGGATAATGACTTGTGTCTTCTTGATTATCAATGAAGCTATTATATTTGCCCTTAGTTAACAACTCATTGTCTTTTTTGTTTGTATTTCTAATTTCTGCAAAATATCAAGAACTTTGTAATTAACTTTTATGTGCTTAAGTCTTATAGACTAGTATTCCTCTAAATGTTTTGAGGAGCTTTTCAATTAAGTTTTAGCATCATCAAAAGGGGGAAATTTTCAGGACAATGCGTGTTTTGAAATAGATCCCAAAACTTTAAAGAGATAGTTTGTCTTAGCATAGTCAGGATTGTAATAGTTCAGGATAGGACTGTTAGCTTTTTACTTCACAAGTACTCAGTTGAGAGGGAATTCAATTGTTGTCAAGAATCCTGAAGTATACAGAAAAAAATCCTGAAGGCCACTCAATGTGTTTTCCGATCTTTCTAAGATGGTCAGTAAGACCCTCAATGAAGAGCCTGAACCTGAGTAGTTCAGTACTAAACCATCATGTGAATCCTAAAGGAGTTTGGTCATACTGGATATTTGGAAGACTTAGAATTTATACTAAGTATTGCAAGACAAAAGGAATGTCAGGATCAAGACTCATAAAGACAAAACATAAAGATGCTTCATAAAGACTATAAAGCTCATATCATCTCAGGAGAGTTAGAGGATAAGATCAAGAAAGTCATATTAACCGTTGAGTCAAACCAATAAGAACTTGACACCTTATATACGGGCTTTAGCACCTGAAGACTTGTGGATTGTAAAGTAAGCGACACATAGAGGACCTTTTCACCAAACATATATGGTGACAGAACTCATGCAGAAGACTTGTCTAGCTTACGGAAAATTTCGAAGCCAAGAAATTACCAGACTCGTAAGAATCCAAACATTCAAAGAAGCACTCGAAACTACTAGAATTTTCCAAGAGTTTCTTCAATTTTAGAGTCATTCCGTATTCAGTAAGTTTATCATAAATATCGTAATCTAAGAGTGATAATTCATCCTTAGAATATCATTGTTTTGTAAGGATTATCACAAACCAAACCATAGAACCAGTCAGTGATAGGAGTTTTGGTTGTAAGAGAATTCAAACTCAGCAATTCTAGGGGTCAGAATTTCCTAAGAGAGGAGATGTAATCAACAGCGCACCTCAGCACATTAAAAATAAGAACAACTCTAAGTTAAGGAATTCTCTTGTTTAATCAAAATCGTGGAAGTAGGAGTTTGAGTCTCTAAACCACGTTAAACTTGTTGTGTGTTATATTGTTTGCTTTCCAGCATTATATTTATCATCATATTTATCTGAAGCATTCAACATACTTTATCAATTGAACCAAAACATCCTAAGTACGTAAAAAAATGCACAGGACCTCTAACCAACAGACTTTGAAAATTTAAGTTAGAAAAGTTTTTTAGAAACCTAAAACGAGTATAAAATCTTAAGGCTCACAACTTCCACACTCAGGCTTGTACAGATAGTTATTCAAATGATAAACTTTAGAGTTGTTAGTAGGTGTGTTATCTGAATGTAGAGCACTTGATCATTGAGGGTATGTTTGTTTTGGGACTCATCCTGATAGAATTTGGACTTTGCGATCCACGCTCCATACGAGTTTGAAATTTAAATCAGATTTTCAAATCTCAAACTCAATCCATACCTAAAAATATTCATAAACCTATTACTACTTTTCACAAAATTCAATACAATCACATCATCACTTTTTTATCATCCACACAATCTCTCTCATACTTTTCTCTTATACAATACAGTAAAATAATACAAAATCTATCACTGTTAAATATTGATTAGACATGAAGCAAAATCTCACCCTTCCAAAATCTCAAAATAAATACATACTTATATTATTTATCAAGATTTTCACATCCTAAGATTTTATAGTCATGACTTAACATCATTATTGGACGACGACAACTTCCTAAATCCCAAAACAAACATACCCTGAGTTTCTTGGATTCTGGCCTGAAGTTTATAATAGATTGAATTTCAGAATTATCTTGAGAATAGTTGATCATTGATTTTTGAAATCTTGCAAAAGATTTGACATATATGTATTATCTCATACACGTATTATACACTATCAACCATATATATATATATATATTAATGGTGCTATATTATTGACCATCAATTTAACCTCAATTGAGATGTTCATGTCAAAATTGTCCCAATATTCGTTAAAGTATTGAAGTCCTAAATTGACAACCAAGAACATATGTGTTGATAGGTGAACATCAAATACGATATGGGGAACAAGGGTTAAGTCCTAAGAGAGGATTATCCAAGCCAAAAGTAATTTAACAAAGAAAAATTAAAGGAGGGTTCATAAACAAAACTGAGAGGTGTATTCTGCGACGAACAACATTATTGACGACCAACATTTGGGCGAGCAAATCCTAAGACCCGAGACCAAATGAGAGCCTTGCACCAAGTCATGAATGACAAACAACATTGATAAGAGGTGGTGAATTTACCAGTTTAAGAGGTGTACATCGCCAAAACACAAAACCAATCAGCAAGGTACACGACGAACAAAAGGCGAAAATCACAGAGCCCATTTACAAGAAATATAATAGCGAACAACTTCTGAACCACAAGGTCAAGAGGCGTACAACTTTTATAAAAAAGAGTACAAGATTACCCAAGCTAACAAGGGCGAACAACAATGAATCTGAGATAAGACAAAAAATAAGATTTTATAATTAAGTTTCAGCTTAGATAAGGTCAAACAAGGTCAAAGGACACATGTCAAGCATGCAAGCTTGGAAGTCCAAGAGTCATGTACACCACCTACTTGGTGGTTAGTATAAATAGTTGCTCTCCCTGAATAAATTTCAAGTTCAAATTCACAAATACTCCAATTACACACACTCATACACCTAAATATACACACACACAAATTAAATACGAATTCAATACTTGTATTTACGTTTTAATAACCCGAACAATTAAATTTACCATTTACGGTGGTAATCAATCACACGTTCTTGTTTGGTGATTCTAAAACCGGTTAAAAACAACCACTAATCCTCACGATTAGAACCGATCACCAATAATTTGGAGCTAGAAGAAGGGTTCGAACCTTCGTTTGAAGTGTGATTATCAGGATCTTCAAGTTTAAAACTTGAAGATTTGAAGGAATCCTCAAGAAATTCTTGAAGATTCAAACAATAGTGTTCTTGGTGTTCTTCAATATCAAGTTTGAAGATTCAAGGATAGAGAAGATAATTCAAATCAGGATGCCTCAATCCAAGGGAACTAGGGTTTCACACCCGTCGATGGAAGTTTTCCCAACCCGGGTCTCATCCACTGACCATCAGGATCGTGACCCACGCCATGCGAATAAAGTCCAAACTTCGGTTGCAGTTCATGTAATGCCTCCAGATTTGGAAGCCTTGGCTAAAAACCCCCAGGAGTTAGCTAAGACAATAGCTGCTCTCCAGGTAATTCAGAAACAACAACAGCATGGACCTTCACAAGCAAGGTCTAAGTCTCGCCACTTAGAAGTAGTGAGAGCAAGGTTTGTTCGTGGCGAGCAGCGTGAAGTCAACAGTGCTCAGAATTGGGGGGACAAAGGCAAAGCTAGAATGGTCGACCAAACTGAGGGACAAGGTGAGTCTGCCCATGGGCGAACAACAATGTCTAGCCATGGAACATCTCGTTCCAGTGCACAGGGCAGACTTGGCCAACCTCAACTCCAACAAGAAGTTGCTCGCCAGGAAGCAAGAGATGGGCGAGCAACTTTTGAGCAAGCTCGCCCATCGGTACATGAAAGACTCACTAGATCCGGCTTTGGGCGCCTAGGGCCAAATACGGCGAGCAACCCAAGGAAACAACCTCAGGAGATTCTTCCTCCAAGAGAGGGACTACGACGAACAGAAGGGCAAACGTCCTTGCTTGCCGAACAACCTCCAAGTCAGGGGGCATCTCTTGATGAATTGTCAAGCTTAAGAAAAGCGGTGGAGAGCATGCAGGGACAGTTTGACCAACAAAGAGGAATTGGGGCGACCAGCATGCCCTCCTCACCATTATCTTCAATCATATTGAAGGCCCCAATTCAGAAAAAGATACAGTTTCCGGCAAGCTTGCAATACGAAGACATTGCTGATCCCCGAGTCCATCTAACAAAATATTCGGACTATATGATTTCTGTGGGAGCCAGTGATGCTACTCAATGCCGGAATTTTCCCCTAACTTTGGGGGACATAGTACATAAGTAGGTTTCAGCAATGCCACCAACATCCATTCACTCATTTGCTCAGTTAAGTCGGGAGTTTCTCTCGCACTTTTCAACTGCAGGACCGTACCTTTCCCAAAAGCACCGACTATCAGATTTAAAACAAAATGATGATGAATCAGACCGGGCTTTCATGGAAAGGTTCGATAAAGTATTACTGGAGGGGGAACCGGTTAGTGAAGATACCAAGATCGTAGTCGTCATGGCCGGGCTAAAAAAAGGGTCAGACCTATGGAAGGAAGTACGTCTGAAGTACCCAAAAACATATGCCGAGTTCAGAAATTAAGCCGGCATATTTGTCTCCATGCATGAAGCTTTACAAGCAAACTTGGGGGACAACAAGGCTGATCCAAAGGAGAACAACAAGAAGCCCGGGGGAACAGGCTATCCGGTCCCTAAAAATATGAAGGCATTTACCGAAGGGACGGAGCTGAAGGAAAATATAAATTAGGTGCTAACAGTATCCATCGATACTGTGTACAACAATGTAAAAGAGAAAGAGTTGCTCTCCCCTCAGTGGAAGATTCGCCAAGAAACCGGTAAACTCAACCCAAATAAGTATTGTGCCTACCATCAAAGCGTGAGGCATTTTACTAGTGAGTGTAGAGATTTACTCAAGCAACTTTGGCGATTCTAGTAGGAGGGAAAACTCTTCGAATTTGTCAAAAGGCAACCTGGGAAGAGAGGCCGGGAAAGCAGTTCGGGAGATGAGATTGACGATCAACCTCCATGAAACAACAGACTTGAACGACAAACCCCTGCCGCTGCTGCTCGTCCAGTAGAAGATTTGTATATGATGGAATCCGCAGGACCTACTGGAGGGTGTTCTGATGGACGACCACCAATATCTAACCGTAAGAGAAAGACAGAATTACGAGTAATTGATCATGTACAAGAAATGAGGGTTAATCCATCCATCCTACAAACATCAGAATTAACCTTTACTGAAAAAGACCTGGAGGGAATATTAACCCCCCATAATGACTCTCTCGTAATTTGTGCCAAGATTATGGGGACCAGGGTGCATCGTTTGTTGGTGGACACAGGGGCTTACAGTAACATCCTCTTCAAGAAGACACTTGATCAACTGGGGGATTATGCAGGCTATATCCGAGACTCAAATCATCGTATTTTAGGTTTTGGAAATGCTGTAACGATCCCTCTGGGAATAATTACTTTGTCTGTGCAACTTGTAACGGCCGAGGAACTCGAGAAAAATATCACAAGAATGGTAGATTTCTTGGTCGTAGATCAAGAGTCGACTTATAACGGGTTTCTTGGTCGACCCTTTTTGAATGAATTCAAGGCTGAATGTTCAACCTACCATTATTGCATAAAATTCCCAACAACAAGTGGAGTTGGTTCAATAAAGGGAGACCAAAAAAAAGCTCGTGAGTGTCTCCTACAAATACAATCAAAATAGGGACGAGTTTCCATGATGAAAGCCACCACCAGCTACCCAGTTGATGAACCATCAGTGCTGGAAGACATGATGGAGGCAGAGGACCATATGGACACTGACGAACAACTTCTTCCCAATGGCAAACATCTATTGGGCGAACAACTCATCACCACCCAGGAGAAACTCACACTTGACGAACAACATGTGGGTGGAGATGAGCAACATATGACAAATGGCTTGGAAGGCCAGATTTTGACTAACAACAATGGACCAAGGCCAACAGATGATCTAGAGCCCCACCTAGGAGCAGAGCCCATGAATATCGAAAATGATTTCAACCCTGAGGGACCAATACTTGATCCTCGTTGGAAAGGATAAAAAAAATGAGCAACTCCAGTCGAAGAACTGGAGGCGTTTAAAGTTAATCCCAAAAACGAGGATCTTGAATTATATATAGGATCTGAGCTCTCTGAGCCTTACATATCTCGAATGAAAGGGTTCCTCAGCATGAATCTAGATGTTTTTGCATGGTCACATGCAGACATGGTGGGGATAGATCCAAAGCATGCTTGCCACAAGCTTAACATCAATCAAGCAAGAAGACCAGTCCATCAAAAACGAAGAAAGTACGGCCCAGACAAGTATCAAGCTTTGAATGAAGAAGTGAAGAAGTTGCTAGACAATGATCTAATTCGGTAGACATTTTGTCCACAATGGGTAGTAAACCTAGTCCTTGTACGGAACCCAAATGGAACCTGGAGGCTATGCATAGATTTTACAGATCTGAATGCAGCATGCCCGAAGGACAACTTTCCTCTCCCATACATTGATCAATTGGTAGACAGCACTGCTGGACATGAAATATTAACATTTATGGACGCCTTTGCCGGATATCATCAAATCCCAATGCATCCGGACGATCAAGAAAACACAGAATTTTATACAAATAAAAACTTGTTATGCTGGAAAACAATGTCGTTCGGTCTCATCAACGCGGGAGCAACATATCAGAGGTTGGTGAACAAGATGTTCGACGAGAAAATTAGAGATACTGTGGAAGTCTATGTAGACGATATCGTGGTTAAAAGCCCTCGAAAAGAAGATCATCTCCAACATTTAACCCAGGTGTTCGAAATTCTTCGACACTACAACATGAAGTTGAATCCAAAGAAGAGCAACTTTGGAGTTCATTCAAGGAAGTTCCTGGGCCATCTTGTTAGCCAACGGGGAATTGAGGCCAACCCAACAAAAGTCAAAGCCATTGTGGATATGCAACCTCCACGTTCAGTAAAAGAGGTGCAAAGACTTACAGGATGCCTAGCAGCATTGAACCGGTTCATATCCCGATCAGAAGACAAATGTCGTCCATTCTTCGAAGCTATTAAGAAAGGAAAATTTACGTGGACTAACAACTGCCAGAGGGCGTTCGAACAACTTAAAGACTACTTGGGAGATGTCAAAATTCTATCAAAGTCCATCCCAGGTGAAAAGCTCTATTTGTATCAAGCAGCATCGGAAGTGGCGATCAGCTCTGTTCTGATACGGGAGGACGGTAAATTTCATCAACCAATCTACTACGTCAGCCAAGCTTTACATGAAGCAGAGATCAAATATTCTACGACTGAAAAGTTGGCGTATGCACTTGTTATGAGTGTAAGAAAGTTACGACCATATTTCTTCGACCATCAAGTTTAGGTGCTAACAACTTTTCCACTCAGATAAATTCTCCATCGCCTAGACACAACTGATCGTCTATTGAGATGGTCACAAGAGATTAGCCAGTTTGGGGTGACCTATGCTCCTCGAACAGCAATCAAAGGGCAAGCTTTGGCCGACTTTATTGTCGAACTAACTTTCCCTCCAGATCCATCGAGAGAACTAAATCATCCCTGGCATCTCTATGTTGATGGGTCTTCTAACAACATGGCCTCGGGGGCAGGAATGGTTCTTATTAGCCCTGTCAGACAAGTTTTTACCTCGGCAATAAGATTTGGTTTCATGGCTACCAACAACGAAGCTGAGTATGAAGCTCTTATCGCTGGTCTCCACTTATCCCTTGCAGTAGGTGTCAGACGTTTACAAATATTCGGTGACTCACAATTGATTATAAACCAAGTTCGAGGTGAATACGAAGCAAAAGACAATCACATGATCGAATATCAGTAAATTTTTGCTCACCTAATGTCCTTACTGGATCAAGTTTTCATTAAACAAATTTCAAGGACAAGCAACACTCAAGCAGATGCATTGACCCGACTAGCAACAAGCGAAGGACCTGCAGAGTTGACAGACATTATAATCACAAAGATGAACAACCCGTCAACGATAAGCTATAATGTTAACCAACTAGACGAACAAACCAATGAAGAAGAAGACTGGAGAACAAACATAGTCAAATATTTGAAAAGTGGAGAAAAACCAAACAACTTTTTTTAAGCTTCCAAACTAACAAAGCAAGCCGCCAGATATACTTTGGTAGGTGAACAACTTTACAAAAGGGGAATATCAATTCCACTTCTCAAATGTTTGCCTAGGGGGCAAGGACGAGCAATACTCGAAGAAATACATGCCGGAGTATGCGGAAATCACACTTGGGGGCAAGCCTTGGCATACAAAACTATCAGACAATGTTATTATTGGCCGACTTTACGTCAGGACGCAATCAAGAAAGCAAAGACTTGTCATCAATGCCAGATTTTTGCCTCGAACATTCACACCCTGGCTCAGGAGCTCGTATCAGTTTACAGCCCATTGCCGTTTGCAAGATGGGGGATGGACATTATTGGTCCCTTCCCAGCAGGAGTTGGAAATGTTCGATTTGTCGTCGTGGCAGTCGATTATTATACGAAATGGGCAGAAGCAGAAGCCATGGTGAAAATCACACAACAGAAGATAATCAACTTTATATGGAAGAACATTGTCTATTGTTTTGGAGTTCCGCAAATAATTGTGACAGACAATGGTCTGCAGTTCGATGGGAAAGAGTTGAGAGACTTCTGCACAAAGTGGGGAATCAAAAAGCATTACTCTACTACCTATCATCCCCAGTCTAATGGACAAGTTGAAGCTGTTAATAAGATTATCAAGCATACATTAAAAGTACGTTTGGCAGAAAGTAAAAGTAGTTGGTCTGAAGAACTTCCGGAAGTCTTGTGGGCATATAGAGTTTCTCCCAGGTCGAGCACCGGAGAAACACCTTTTGTAATGACTTTCGAAACAGAAGCCGTAATACCAATTGAGTTAAAAGCCAATACAATTAGGACGACCAACTTTGATGAACAGGCGAACAACTCTGCTTTAGCCACTGAAATTGATTTGCTCGAAGAAAGAAGATTAAAGACCGAGCTAAAAAATGCTACCTATAAGCAGCGAGCAGAATGCTATTATAATTCCCATGTCAAAATCAGGGAATTCAGAGTTGGAGATTTGATTCGAAGAAAGTTGCTCGTCTAACCTCCAGGTGTATTGGGACCGACTTGGGAGGGCTCGTATCGTATAATAACAAATTCCTTAATGGTGTATACGATATCGAAGATATGGAAGGCAAACCGGCACAATACTCCTGGAATGCGGTACATCTGAAGAAGTATTATCAATAGGACGAACAAGTTCAGTCCTTGGACGAGAAAATATGTGTGGGGGAAAGTGAATCAAATGAATAAAAAAACTTGCTTAATTTTTTGGAAATTTTGCTAAGTGTAGAATGAAAAGTTGCTCGGCACATTGTATAGTTTGGTGCTGTTCGAATTTTTCAGTTCTAGATAGAATGACTCAGCAAAAATATTATAAGAGAGCATAAGGCTTTTGTTAGTGTTCAAAGTTGTTCGTCAGATTGTATATATTAATGATGAACATTCTTAAAACACTTGAAAATTTTCATGATGTAAATATAGTTGTTCGTTGGAAGATAAGTCTAAAGCTCAAGATACAAGTCCATTTTTAAGGATCAATGCCATTAAAAGGTTGTTCGTATTTTAAGATGAGCAGAACCTAAGGCCAAACCCATATTCTATTAAAAGGAAAATTTCAAATCGAACAAAGCCAAATATTATATGTTATAATTGCAAAAGCATTATACAAAAATGTAAATGCAATTAACATTTAAAGAAAAGATGAGCGAACAAAAGACATTCATTAATGCTAAGGCATTAAGCCTAAAAAATGGTACAAGAGAAGGTACAAAAATAAAACGAGCAACTATTACAGATAAAAATAAAGGAAATCCTAAGTCCTATTCTAAATGATGCTAGCCCTGAGGAGGATCTTGGATTTGCTCGACCGGAGGATCGACAATCATGTCACTCACCAAGTCCTCTGCAACTTTTTTCTCCCTCTCAGTCGTTTCTTGTTCGTCGGCCATAGCTTGCTCGTCCTCAACTGGAGCTGGAGGCCGAGTAACAATGATGCTAGAGTCAAGTTTGTCAATCTTGACCCCATAGTCGATCATATCCCCCAGTTGAAGTTCAATGTTTTTAGGAGGGGGATAATTCACAACAAACTCGGCCAGGTCCTTCCCCATTTCTTCGATCATGTCGGGGTGTTCGTACACACTGGCCATGCGGATGCAATCGGCGTATGCGCAAATATACCCCAAGTTTGAAATAGGAGCGGACCGGACTTGTAGCTTGGCCTCCATTTGTTCTTGGGTGTACATGCCCCTTATGATCTCGTTGAGGCGAACAATTTCGGCCTCAAACTCTGCAATCCTTTGCTCGGCAGCGTCTAACCTTTTTTCTCCCTTCTCGAGTAAAGCATCCTTACACTTCAGCTCGACGGATAAGGTTTGATGGCTCTCGAGATGCTTCTTCTCAGAGTCAAGAGAGAGAGTGAGTTGATTGTTTAGGCGAGCAATCTTAGCCTCATAATTGCTGACCAGGCCATCTTTTTCCTCAGTTAATTGCCGAGCAGTGTTGGCGTATCGCCGAGCAACATCTTCCAGCTCGGCAAGTTGGACCCTTTTGAGCCGTCACCAGGGCGTTTGTACTTTGCATCATGGAGTAGTGGAAGTTATCTGCCACCCCTTGTATGGAAATAGTTTTCTCCATAGGTCTGGTCCAGGCCCTGGCGATCAGCTCGGTCGCCCTTCGAACATGCTCGCCCGGAATCTCTCTTATATTTACCGGGGTTTTGGAGCAAGCATATTGATGCACTGGGTTGGCTCGCCCAGGATGGTTCTCAGCCCGGTATCTGCGAACAAAAAGTATGGAGATATACTTAGAATAACTCAAAAAGAAAATGCAAAGTCTGGTCGACGAGTACTAAAATATGATGTATACTTACTCGACAAATTTACGCTCGTCCCAGCCCAGGTGGGTGATATCTTCTAGGCCTTGGAAGGGCGTAATGTCTTTACCATCTTTGCTCGCCCTATCGACCGGCTCGATAGAGGAATGTGTTGGAGTTATACGTGAAAGTATGCTTTTACTTTGTATAACTCGTGTATCAAACACTCGTTTTATGAGAATAATTCTTTTATCGCATTTGCTTTAGTTATGATTGAATGTTGAATTTCTATTGCAAACCGTTCAATATGTAGTACATGTTACATTGTAGTTAATGTGGTGATACCCGATCACGGAAGACAACATTAACAGTTTGCAAGTAACTAAACATACATTTTCACGACCTAGGTGGAATTGAACAATCCGCCATGAAAGGTCGATGTGTAAGGCTTAGATTGGTCTATCTTGACTAAGAGATTGCACTAGCACATTTAGTATGTGTTGAAGAGGTCCTACAGCGAGGATAAATTCTTCTGTTCTGAAAGGTGAAGAATTAGACCTCAGTGGTTGTTGATTTCTTAATCTCCGTCACTTAAATAGGACCGTGTGTGCTTAATGGTTACTGCTTTGATTCATGTTGGGTGAGAATCATTGTGACTTCGAACTTTGTGTCTTGGGCAGTAATATTAATCATACGACGGTTGCTAAGATTTAATACGGAGAAACGCGTGCGAGTACGGCTCGTGTGATTAGTCCCCTTGGTGGGCTCAGAAGTTTTATCGTACCAAATCTTGCAAGTGAAGAATCAGTTTCTTCGGTACGGATAATAATGTTGAGCTGTCTTTACTCCAAGGTGAAATATGTTAATTAATTTAGAGCTATTCAGAAGCTTAATTAATTAATGGACTTGATAATCTTAAATGCGGGAAATAATAACCGGGAGCCCATATTATCGTAATATGGATTAAGATGGATAGTGCAATATTAATTTATTAGTGGTAATAATTAATATTAATGGGCTAAATTATATTGGGGCTCAATATTGAAATTCAGAAGTCCATTAGGAGGTCCAATCTTAATTCTCCTTAAAGGCCCCTCAAGTAGCACATTAAGTAGCCCAATAATGATAAGGTGATTAAAATAAAAAGATAATATCTTGCTGATTTTTTCTTATATTTTTCGAAAATAGTGTTTGTTAGGAGAGAAAAGATTTTGTTGATTTTCTTGGAAAGATATTATGGAGGGTAAGAATATTAGGAATACAAGATTATCTCATATATTCAAGAAGATCCAAATCTTGTGATTTTCTTCTATGTTTTTCGAAAAATACCCCTTAATTAGGTGAATGAGATTTTTGTGGAATATTTTATTATGGAGAAAAGAATATATGAGATATATTCAAGATTTCTTAGAGACTAAGAAAAGATTTTCTCCAGGCCCATAAAATATTAAAAATTTCGGTCACTTCATCTATAAATAGGGGATGATTATTTCATCCCCAAGTACATAATTCCATGTGTTGGAAATATCAAGAAGCATAGATATTTTTCTTTTTCCTTAGTTTATTAAATTACTTGAAAGCATCTCCCACCGGTGATCAAGTGAGGTGAAAAGGGAAATACTTGAGAAGGTTTTGGGTTGATAGAGCGAGATTATAATTGTCCCGTATATCCAAAGGCCAATTCTACAAGAGGTACGTTAATCGCATATTTACTTGTTTATTCTGCCTAGTTAATATGCGAAATTAATTTAACATGCATGATGAAAATTAGTTGTTGGAATTATTATTTGAATTAATTAGGATTAATTCATGCTAGTAATAATTGTATTTAAATTCGTATTTAAATTTCATCCCGAATAGATTTCGGGCACCCCTATTTTTCCCAACAACTGGTATCAGAGCCACGGTTTCGGGCTCTGAATTTTAAATTGGAATTTAAATTGTTAAACATTAAATTGAAATTGGATAGTAGAATTGTTAGATCTTTTTTTGCAGGTATCCAATTGTCATGGTTTTAATGTTGTTAATTTCATGCGTGTGAATTAATTGTTTTTTAATTCGATTCGTTCGAATTCGTTTTTCTCGTGAGAAAATCCACGAGTAGATTAGTTGTTTTTATTTTGATTTGATCTTTGTAATAGACTAGTCTAGATCTAGTATTTATTTTTTTTGTAAAAATAAATTGTAACCGGATCGTGACGAAGAACGAAGAATTAAAAACGGCGTACCTGGACGACGCATACAAGCGTGGCGCTTGTATAGACGTAAAATCATGCAAGGGGTGAAGAAAACGAGGACGGACGGCGAAAAAAATAGCGCACGGGGGTGCACGGCGCACGCCGTGCGCAACGGGAGCACGGCGCCGCGCGCACGCGTGCGCGCGCCTCGGGCGCGGGCTACAGCGCCTCGGGGCGCTCCGGGCGGCGCCTCGGCGCGCCTCCATTCAGCATCTCGGGTGCGCCTCGGGGCTGCGCCTCGGCGCGCTTCGGGCAGTGTTTTGGCGTTTTTTGGGCCGAGAGGCGCGCGGGCCCACTTCGTGGGCCAACGCGCGCCGTATCTCGGGCCGTGGAATTTTTTCGGTTCGTGTTTTTTTTCCGTGTGATTTTAAACGTCGTCCTGAACCCCAAATAATGTTGTTTTTGATGAAGTGTTGTTGTTCGAGTGGGAGCACGTCGTGACGAACGTCGAAAAGCAACGAGGACGATTTTTCGCATCAAGACGTGAAGAAATTAATCCGTGACAATTGGATTTGAGTGCTCCAATGTGTTTAATTTTGTTTTGATGGATGTTTTATTTCGTGCAATTATTATTATTTGTTAATATGTGTTTGCATGAATTTAATTGTCCAAGAAAAACCTTACTTTCGAAAATTACTAAGTATGTTTTTATAATCGCAATTTTATTCCGGATATTAAAATTGGATTATTTTGACCTCCATAATTTATTTATTTGTGAAGTTCTTTTGAAATACATTTCCCCTCGGATCGGCCAAAAGAACGGATTTCACATGAATAAATTACGAAAGGATGATTGTGGATTATTACTAGTGGCGGTATTGACCCTCACCACGAGTGGCTTGCTCAAAGCGAAATAATAATCCTGTATTTAATTATGGTTATTACTTAGGCATAGGAAATTGATATTAACTTACTCCCCTCGGAGTCCCTGTCAGTTTCTATGTGGTCAAAGTGGGAGCCAACTATTAATTTTGAATTAAGGATTTGTAACTTTTAAGTTTGTAATCCGCTTGAATGTGTTTAAATGTATAGACCACCCCTCGTGGCGCATTTAAATTGTTTCGAGATGTTGGCTGATGCATGATTATATTGTTTTAAGGTTTCAATATAATTGATGTGATCGAATTATGTGATAATTTCGTATTTTTCTAGATATTGATATGAATGTATGTTTTATTCTCAGTTCATCATGTCGCAACCTTTTAATCCACTGTTTAGTATACTTAAAGATAACAAACTTGTTGTTGAGAACTATGTTGATTGGAAACGTAACCTCAATATTGTCCTAACCGCTCAACACCACAAGTGGGTACTTACTACTCCTAAGCCCCAAGAGCCTGCCGAAGATGCCACGAAAGCGGACAAGAAAGAGCATAAGAGTTGGTTTGACTCCGATGAGATGGCTAGGTGTACTATTCTGGCTTCAATGTCAGATGTGTTGCAACACCAACACCAACACAAGGAGACCGCCTCTGGGATAATGCAAAATATTGAAGCGATGTTTCAACATCAGAACCGTACGGCTAGGCAAATCACCATGCGAAAGATGCTTTCGTTGAAAATGGTGGAAGGTACGCCCGTAAGGGATCACGTAATCGAGATGATGGGTTATCTCAACAAGTTGGAAGTACTTGGTGCGGAATTTGACCTCCCTACTAAGGTCGATTTCGTTCTCCATTCTCTGCCAAAAAGCTTTGAGCAGTTTCAGTTGAACTATCAAATGAATGACCGGGCAAATAGTTTGCCCGAGCTCTTGCAAGCTTTGGTATCGGCGAAGACTCTAATGGATCACCAAATCGTTGCTATGGTGGCAAACGGTCCGTCTTCCTCTTCGGGTCCCAAGGGAGGGAAGAAGAGGAAGAGGAAGAAGGGCCAGACCCAAGCAAATCCAACCGTTGCGAAACCCAAGGCAAAGGGAGAAGGAGGTGGAAAGAAAGCTGCTAAGGGTAAGTACTTTAATTGTGGTGAGAAAGGACATTGGAGGGCGACCTGTTCTAAGCCTAAGAAGGGTAGAAAGAAAGGTAAGTCTCATGCTTTAGTCGTTGAAACATATATTGCGGCGTATGCTGCCCACGTTTGGGTAGTGGATACCGGGGCAACTGATCATATTTGTTTCACTCTTCAGGGGTTCCAGCTAACCCGGCGACTTAGCAAGAATGAGATCACAATCACTTTGGGGGATGCTACGAGAGTGGCAGCCGAAGCAGTGGGAGTCGTGCACCTATCTTTTGAAGATAGAGTTTTATTTTTAAGAGATGTTTTATACGTTCCAAACTTTAGGAAGAATTTAATTTCGGTTTCTAAGTTGTTTTTTGATGGATATTCAGTTACTTTTAATAAAGTTGTTACTATTTCTTTTAAGAATGATGTTATCTGTCATGGAACGTTGGTAAACAATCTCTATACGATTAAGTGTGCACACCACTCAAATAATGAATCTAATAACACGTCGATCATTTCGAGTAATAAAAGAAAGCGTTCTTCGGAGATGAACAAAACACTTCTATGGCATCTTAGACTAGGTCATATTAATCTAAAACGGATAGAGAGATTGGTGAAAGACGGATCCTTGGAATCGCTCCAAGTCGAGCCGTTTCCAACTTGTGAATCCTGTTTAGAGGGTAAGATGACCAAGAGGGCATTTGGAGCCAAGGGGAATAGAGCCACGGAAGTGTTAGAACTCGTTCATACCGATGTGTGTGGTCCAATGACGATCAAAGCGAGAATGGGGTATGAGTATTTCGTCACCTTCATTGCCAATTACTCAAGATATGGGTACATTTACCTTATGAGGCATAAGTCTGAAACTTTTGATAAGTTCAAGGAGTTTAAGGCCGAAGCCGAGAAACATAGGGAAAAGAGTATCAAGTTTCTACGATCAGATCGTGGAGGCGAATACCTCAGCGATGAATTCTTGAACTACCTATCGGACGAAGGGATCGTATCCCAGTTGACCGCACCGGGAACCCCTCAACAGAACGGTGTGGCGGAACGAAGGAACCGAACTCTTTTAGAGATGGTAAGATCCATGATGAGTTATTCGGATTTACCCAAGTCGTTTTGGGGTAACGCCTTGGAAACGGCGGCTTATATTCTAAACTTGGTGCCATCCAAATCGGTTCCTTAAACCCCAATGGAATTGTGGACCGGGCGCAAGCCCAGTTTAAGACATTCGTGGATTTAGGGTTGTCCGGCATACGTGCTAGACAAGGAAGCCGGTAAGTTGGATCCACGTTCGGAATTAAGGCTGTTTTTAGGATACCCTGCGGGAACGAAAGGCTGTATGTTCTATAGTCCCAAGGATCAAAAGACCGTGATTAGTACACACTTTAAATTCTTGGAGGAAGACTATATGAACAATCGGAAACCTAAAAGTGAAATTACCTTAGAAGAATTTAGAGGTCAAACCTCGATACCAAGTATACAAGATGATGTACCACACGTCACATCTTCACAACCGGAACCCCGTCGTAGTGGGAGGGTTCCTAGGCAACCCGAGAGATTCATGGGGATAGGAGAATCTTTGGATTTAGTTCCCGGTGTTGAATCAGACCCATGGACGTACGACGAGGCAATCCAAGACAAAGACGCGGAGTCGTGGCAAACGGCAATGGAAGCCGAGATGGGTTCGATGGATCATAATCAAGTGTGGAAGTTGGTCGAGCCACCCAGTAGGGTAGAACCCATTGGATGCAAGTGGGTGTACAAGAGGAAAAGAGGACCGGACGGAAGGGTTGAAACCTTCAAAGCGAGGCTTGTGGCCAAAGGGTATACTCAGAAAGAAGGGATCGATTATGAAAAAACCTTTTCGCCTGTAGCTATGCTTAAGTCCATCCGTATTCTCTTGTCGATCGTTGCGCATCTAGATTACGAGATCTGGCAAATGGATGTCAAGACGGCTTTTCTTAATGGAAGTCTTGACGGGATAGATATCTATATGCAACAGCCCAAAGGTTTCATTGAAAAAAGCCAAGAGAATCTCGTATGCAAGCTCAAGAGATCCATTTACGGACTTAAGCAAGCATCGCGTACTTGGAACCAGTGTTTTGATCAAGTGATTAAGTCTTATGGGTTTGATCAAAACGAGTTCGAAAGCTGTGTGTATAAGAAGCGTGATGGAACTGCGGTGGTATTCTTAGTATTATACGTAGACGATATTCTGCTCATTGGAAACAATGTAAAGGTATTGTCAGACGTAAAGGTATGGCTGTCAAAACAATTTGATATGAAGGACTTAGGGGAAGCCGGTCACATCCTTGGGATCAAGATCACTCGCGATCGCAAGAAGAGGATGTTGGGCTTATCGCAAGCTTCATACATTGACACTGTTTTGAAGCGTTTCAGCATGCAAGATTCCAAGAAAGGTTTTGTACCTTTTAGGCACGGAATCCATCTATCAAAAGAAATGAGCCCTAAGACGCAAGCGGAGATAGATGACATGAAAGGTGTTCCGTACGCTTCGGCCGTAGGAAGCCTTATGTATGCAATGCTGTGTACGAGACCGGATATCTGCTTTGCCGTGGGCATGGTGGCAAGATATCAAAGTAATCCCGGGAAAGACCATTGGACTGCCGTAAAGTGCATCTTGAGGTATCTGAAAAGAACTCGGGAGCGGATGCTGATTTACCAGTCAGATAGTCTAGTTCCCGTAGGATACACGGACTCGGATTTCCAATCAGACATAGACTCAAGAAAGTCAACCTCGGGTAGTGTGTTTAGCATGGGAGGAGGAGCTATTTCATGGAGAAGCGTAAAGCAGAAATGCATCACCGATTCGACCATGAAAGCCGAGTATGTAGCTGCTTGTGAAGCAGCGAAAGAGGCAGTTTGGCTCAAGAACTTCTTAGTGGACTTGGACGTTGTTCCGAATTTGCCCGACAAGATAACTGTCTTTTGTGACTATACCGGAGCAGTTGCAAATTCAAAGGAACCGAGAGCCCACAAGGCCAGCAAACACATAGAAAGAAAATACCATCTTATACGAGAAATCGTTAAGAGAGGAGATATAGAGGTGGCAAAGATAGCGTCGGGTGACAACCTAGCGGATCCATTCACAAAGGGTCTGCCTCAGACTACATTCGAGAGACATGTGGATGGAATGGGAGTCAAGACTATTGCCAATCTACTTTAAGTATAAGTGAGAGGAATTATTAGGTTAGTGTAGGTTGACATGAGATGTCACGTAGAGCTACTACACTAAGACATGCATGATGTATACTAAAAGCAGACTTTAAGTATAAGTGGGAGATTGTTGGAGTTATACGTGAAAGTATGCTTTTACTTTGTATAACTCGTGTATCAAACACTCATTTTATGAGAATAATTCTTTTATCGCATTTGCTTTAGTTATGATTGAATGTTGAATTTCTATTGCAAACCGTTCAATATGTAGTACATGTTACATTGTAGTTAATGTGGTGATACCCGATCACGGAAGACGACATTAACAGTTTGCAAGTAACTAAACGTACATTTTCACGACCTAGGTGGAATTGAACAATCCGTCGTGAAAGGTCGATGTGTAAGGCTTAGATTGGTCTGTCTTGACTAAGAGATTGCACTAGCACATTTAGTATGTGTTGAAGAGGTCCTACAACGAGGATAAATTCTTCTTTTCTGAAAGGTGAAGAATTAGACCTCAGTGGTTGTTGATTTCTTAATCTCCGTCGCTTAAATAGGACCGTGTGTGCTTAATGGTTACTGCTTTGATTCATGTTGGGTGAGAATCATTGTGACTGCGAACTTTGTGTCTTGGGCAGTAATATTAATCATACGACGGTTGCTAAGATTTAATACGGAGAAACGCGTGCGAGTACGGCTCGTGTGATTAGTCCCCTTGGTGGGCTCAGAAGTTTTATCGTACCAAATCTTGTAAGTGAAGAATCAGTTTCTTCGGTACGGATAATAATGTTGAGCTGTCTTTACTCCAAGGTGAAATATGTTAATTAATTTAGAGCTATTCAGAAGCTTAATTAATTAATGGACTTGATAATCTTAAATGCGGGAAATAATAATCGGGAGCCCATATTATCGTAATATGGATTAAGATGGATAGTGCAATATTAATTTATTAGTGGTAATAATTAATATTAATGGGCTGAATTATATTGGGGCTCAATATTGAAATTCAGAAGTCCATTAGGAGGTCCAATCTTAATTCTCCTTAAAGGCCCCTCAAGTAGCCCATTAAGTAGCCCAATAATGATAAGGTGATTAAAATAAAAAGATAATATCTTGCTGATTTTTTCTTATATTTTTCGAAAATAGTGTTTGTTAGGAGAGAAAAGATTTTGTTGATTTTCTTGGAAAGATATTATGGAGGATAAGTATTCTAGGAATACAAGATTATCTCATATATTCAAGAAGATCCAAATCTTGTGATTTTCTTCTATGTTTTTCGAAAAATACCCCTTAATTAGGTGAGTGAGATTTTTGTGGAATATTTTATTATGGAGAAAAGAATATATGAGATATATTCAAGATTTCTTAGAGACTAAGAAAAGATTTTCTCCAGGCCCATAAAATATTAAAAATTTCGGCCACTTCATCTATAAATAGGGGATGATTATTTCATCCCCAAGTACATAATTCCATGTGTTGGAAAAATCAAGAAGCTAGATATTTTTCTTTTTCTTTAGTTTATTAAATTACTTGAAAGCATCTCCCACCGGTGATCAAGTGAGGTGAAAAGGGAAATACTTGAGAAGGCTTTGGGTTGATAGAGCGAGATTATAATTGTCCCGTATATCCAAAGACCAATTCTACAAGAGGTACGTTAATCGCATATTTACTTGTTTATTCCGCCTAGTTAATATGTGAAATTAATTTAACATGCATGATGAAAATTAGTTGTTGGAATTATTATTTGAATTAATTAGGATTAATTCATGCTAGTAATAATTGTATTTAAATTTCATCCCGAATAGATTCCGGGCACCCCTATTTTTCCCAACAGAATGACGAGCAACTTCGTCTTGGTGGGGGCGAGCATGCCTTTTTCCGGCCTTTTCCTTCCCCTTATTCCCAATAGGGGCGGCTTGTGCAACTGGGGTCCCATCACCCCTCTTTAATCGTTTTCCCCCCTGCGGAGATGAGGCTGGCGGAGACGCTGGTCGATCATTTTTGGGGGGAGCAATCTGGCGAGGAACTGTGGCTCCCTCCGGCTTGTTCGTCATTGCCAGCACTTTGGATGGTAGATCCCCTTTGATCTTTCATCCTTTAGGGGGCGGCATCTCGTGAACTCTTTGCTCAAGGAGTCCAAAGCAGGAGGGAACTACAATTGTAACTTGTTCGGCTAAAAAAAAAGGAATATGTTAAGGCCGAGCAAGAATAGTAAATGGCGAACAAAAATAGTTGGTAGAGTTAGAAATTTTTGCATACCTGGGGGCACTTCAATTTGAGCTTCGAGTTGATATGATATGGGTACGTGAGGAGGCGAGCAACTTTCTTACACCTCTCTTCGTTCACATATTGGATCGTTCTATCTGTCTTATTTCTGAGGGCGACCAAACAGGAGGTGAAGAGGAATTCAGAGCCAATCTCTTCTTCCTCCATATTCCACTTGAGTAAGCGGGGACCTGCGAGCAAACAAAAAAAAGTTAAATTAGAATGACACAATTCAAAGGCGAACAAAAGTGTGCTTACGTCTAATTTTTACATAAGATGCTGGGGAATTAATACGCCCAACACCACCGTATGGGCCAGAAGATGATCGCCAGTCACCCCCTATGAAGAAGAAGCACTGCTTCAAATTTTTGACCTTGTTCGGCACCCCTTCGACAATCTTGAGTCCAGTTTGGGCCTTCAAATAGTAATAACCTTCCTCGTCCACGGGACACTTGGTGATTGTCATGAGGTAGTTGATCTCTTCAGCTGTGATCCGGTCAACGTACCCTTCCAGTGAAAATAAACCCATTGTCCCGAGCAGGTTCATCCACCCAATTGGAGTGATCTGGGTAATGGCAAGGTTGGTCGCCTCCAAAAACCGACCAACAACTGGGGGCAATGACAGCCTTAACCCAGCCATCAAGGTGTCAATATTGATCGCCGTGCATCCAGGTGGAGGGCGATCAACTCTTTCTTTCCTCTTTGGAGCCCACATATGGATATCAAAGGGAATTTGATATGTTTCTCGAATTGAAGCAAGACTTCTCTCGCGAACACTACTTTTTATCTTGCTCGCTTGGAACTCCGTTTTCTGCAATTTGAGAGTTTGATGCTCGGGGCACGGAAAGTTGTTCGCAAACTCATCCGCATATGCTCGCCACTTAAATGGGCGAGCAACTCCAGAGGGAATTTCGTTCTCGAGCATTCTAGGGATTGGAAAATTTCTCCCCTCCAAAAACTCACGGGTTAGCTCACCCGGTACAACCTCCTCGTCCTCAGATTCAGAACTTGACGAAGACGAAGAATCCCCGTTTGAATCCCTGCTCGCCACAACCACAATTTCTTCGCCAGACGAACAAGCACCAGTATCCTCCACAGATCGAATAACCGAATCGACATCGGCGTTTGTCATCGGTATGAGATTTCAAATGGTGGTTGGTTTTCGTATGTAACAATTGAAAAAAAGAGGATCGAGAGTTTCCTTGGAACTGTGGTTGCTCGAATGAGAGGACATGGATTTAAAAATAAGAAAATTGAAGATTTTAGAAGTGTGTTTAAGGATTCTGGTGGCGGTTTTTAGCGGATGACGGCGGCGCAAGCTCTCACACGGTGGTGGTGGTGCAATTTTTGGAAGAAAGAAGAAATTAAGGAATAAAAATAGACAAAAAAGTGAAATAACTACCTTAGAAGAAGATTAGAAGCCGGAATTACGTGAAATTACGCCGGAGAAGTGTTGAAGATCGCTGGAAATGGAAGTTCTCGCTGGATTTCCTCTATAGCAAGTGAAGAATGGGAAAATTTCGTTTCCCACTCGTATATATACATATGGAAAAATGGGGTAAAAACCCGTATTTTTTAAAATAATTTTGGGGCCAAAAGGCGAAAAAATGGGGTCCCCAGCGAACAGTTCGAAGACTTGGAGGACCTATTTGCAATTGTAGGGGCGCGTCGCCTCGGGTTTGATCGCGCGTGGGCGGGGCCTAATCATGCCGCCCACGTCATCATTGGGAGATCCCCAAAATCTTGGGAAGACGTAACGACACCTTTAATGTTGTTCGTCTATACTGAAGTTGTTAATCTACCCTCACCATCAGAATGATATCCTGGCCAAAGTTGCTCGACACAAAGTTGCTCGTCCAAAACAACATCTGGCTAGGATAGGGGGCAATTGTTGATAGGCGAACATCAAATACGGTATGGTGAACAAGGGTTAAGTCCTAAGAGAGGATTATCCAATCCAGAAGTAATTTAACAAAGAAAAATTAAAGGAGGGTGCATAAACAAAACTGAGAGGTGTATTCTACGACGAACAACATTATTGACGACCAACATTTGGGCGAGCAAATCCTAAGACCCGAGACCAAATGAGTGTCTTGCACCAAGTCATGAATGACGAACAACGTTGACAAGAGGAGGTAAATTTACCAGCTTAAGAAGTGTACAACGCCAAAACACAAAACCAATCAGCAAGGTACACGACGAACAAAAGACGAAAATCACAGAGCCCATTTACAAGGAATATAATGACGAACAACTTCTGAACCTTTTATAAAAAAGAGTACACGATTACCCAAGCTAACAAGGGCGAACAACAATGAATCCGAGATAAGACAAAAAACAAGATTTTGTAATTAAGTTTCAACTTAGATAAGATCAAATAAGGTCAAATGACACAGGTCAAGCATGCAAGCTTGGAAGTCCAAGAGTCATGTACACCACCTACTTAGTGGTTAGTATAAATAGTTGCTCTCCCTGAATAAATTTCAAGTCCAAATTTACAAATACTCCAATTACACACACTCATACACCTAAACATACACACACACGAAATAAATACGAATTCGATACTCGTATTTACGTTTCAATAACCCGAACAATCGAATTTACCATTTACGGTGGTAATCAATCACACGTTCTTGTTTGGTAATTCTAAAACCGGTTAAAAACAGTCACTAATCCTCACGATTGGAACCGATCACCAACAATATGGTCATCAACAAGATGACAAACTAAAATACAGTAGTTAGGAGGCAAAATAAAAATAAAATATTAAAATTGAAACTCTTACGCCATTTTTACCGTTTGTAAAAGTGATAAGGCATCCTAGACATCCTATGTATGAAGTACTCTTAGTTTGCTTCTGATCATATTTTGCTTCACATCCTACTATGTACGTACGGCATCCTAGACATCCTGAACATGCTTCATTGCTTGAGACAGACTGTAAAGTTAGCATTTATTCAATTACAAATCCACTCTAGATTATTACATCTCCATTGGGAATTTGAGAGTACGAGCTTGAGTTATCTGCCTCCTAGATATGGAATCCTCGATTTTATATACACAAAATGTATTGTATGAATGATTATGTACATTGTTGCTAATTCTTTTATGAAATAGTTTCACATTAGAATCATATAAATTAACATAATCAAATTAATATAATCTTAATTTCACAATACATATAATATATGTATACAGAGTGAAATTGGTTCATACATGAATCATTGAAGAGTATTAGTAGTTTTCACTAAACACTACAAGAAAATAATGATTTGCCTACGGAATTAAACTGCCTACAAAAAATTTCCTACAAAAAAGTTTGTAGTAAGAATTGCCTACAATTTGCCTACGGAATTTTCTAATTATGAAAGCATTTACATTTCTCAACTTAAAACAACTTGCCTACGGAATTAATTTGCCTACGGAATAAAATCCCTAGGTATAATTACCTACGAGTCATTTGCCTACAAAAATTTACCTACAACACAACTTGCCTACGGAATTTCTGTAGGCAAATTATTTTGTGGGTGGGGAAGGAAGATGCCTATGCAATTAGAGATTTTTGTAGGGAATTCGTAGGCAATCTCTCCTACAATTTCTTTTTGTTGGTAATTCCGTAGCTATATTGATAATTCCGTAGGCAATATTATATTTTTTTGTAGTGAAAGAGTATTAATTGTTTTCATTGAAGAGTATTAGTTGTCTTCACTTAAGAGTCTTAGTTTATTTTTAGCAAACAATTAATATTTTTCAGTGAAAACAATTAATACCCTTGTGTAAAAACAACTAATATTTTTTAGTAAAAAAAACTAATACCCTTCAATAATTCATATATGAACCATTTTCACTCTATACTTTGTCATATATATTTGCGCATGCGCGACTTTTGTAGTGTTGTGATCACATGCATGTTATGATTAATGTGTTTAAATTACACTTGTGAAATTTAAATAAGCGAATTAACTCTACGTGTGGTGTATATATATATATATTTACATTAATACTTGTTTTTTTTTTTTTTTTAGATTTATATGTACATACTTATGATTAATTATATTAATATACATGTAGTATTAGTTATTCGTGTTTTATCGTACTCTTGCCTCCCCCTCCACTCAAATTATAAATCTGGATCCACAAGTATTATCAAGCACTTGAAAATTAGTGATTTTTTTTTTAATGTTCTAATTTTTATTTTGTAATTTAAAGGGGGTTTTTTAAGAACATGATATATAAGATCATCTTTCGGAAACATTGTATGTCATTAAAATAACTATGTTAAGTTGTGATTATATTTTCAAAGTAATTTTTTAAAACATGTGAACTGATGACAAACATACACATATACTGATATTAAAGAAATGATTTATTTGATGGTACGAAGATGAGTTTAAATTACAAGTTTGTCCCATAATCTTTTGACAAAATAGATATAGTTCCAAACTAATTTTTTATTAGATTTGGTCCCAATTTTTCTAACAATGCCAAATTTTGGTCTCAAATCGACCGAAAAAAGCGAAACGACGTTGTTTTGAAATACCTTTTAAAATATAATATATCATATATACAATTTATAGAAATACTTTTAAAAATCAAATATATATGACGTTTAGTAAAATTGTAAAAGAAAAGAAAAAATAAAATATAATTAACACATATGGATGTCACATCAACACTGCTGCCGGAATTCACCAATTTCAAACTTTAAAACGATGTCGTATTTCGGCCGATTTGAGACAAAAATAAAATTTTGTCAGCAATTTAAGACTAAAATAAAATAAAAAATTGGACAAAATCTGTATTGTTATAAAGTTATGGGACGATTTGTGATTTAAACGCTTATGAATATATTTATAATTAGTTTATCTTTATTAATTGAGCTAAATAAAATACCATCACTCTCAGTCCTTCCAAATCTTCATCGATAGGACAAGTAGAGAAAGATTTGTGAGAATCAATGGAAGAAAAGTAGAGTTGGTATAACAATCTTAAAAAGCTTGTTGAATTTAGAACATATATCTGAAGTATGTACTCGTACGTTACATATCCATACATACAAGCATGCAATATGGAAAGTACAACAGGAAACAGCAGGAGATTCAAAGGCATTCAAATTAACAGAGAATCCTTATTGGGAAACCACCAACAGGGACCAAAATTATATGATCTCGAGATCTTATGTCAGACCCCTCTTTCAGTAATTTAATATTAATTAATTTTAAATTTGGCCTAGATAAAATATTGTCATTTTTTGTTGTGGATATGCATAGCTCAATTACTGCTTGTCAACTCTGCAGAATTAATTAATGTAACATAACATGCAGTATAATATGTATACAATGATTAAACTAGTATCGAAATAAATTACTGAGTAAATTTAAATACGCCCATGATTATTTCCATATGATTATTTCCATACAAAATTTTCTAACTACGTTGTTTGAATATAACACGTATTGTTGATATGTATTTTTAATAAGTCAAGTAGAAACACAGTCTTTATCTGTACAAATTAATTACTTGTATACTTTAAAAATAGATTTCCTCACGCGGTTTAGTGCGAAGCGTACTATGCGATTTTTTAGGTTCTTTTTTAATAAAATAATCGTTATGGAAAATTCGTGACGAACTTTCCATAACAATTATTTTATTAAAAAACGGACCTCAGAAAATTCCACAATACCCTCCAACATATCGCATTAAACCACGTACAAAAACTAGAACTATTTTTCAGGAATCGAAGTAGTAATATACAAAATTATACTGAAACTATCATAAGGATCACAACATTTTACTCTATATCATGAAAGCTGATCACACGATTTTAGGTCGATTATTGCATTTTGGATTTAAGATTGTACCATATTTATATAAATATATTAGTAATAAGTTGCTAGTAAATTAGTTTCACCTCATGACTCAAAACGGTATTAGTTATTAATTTTTTTTTTAAGGTAATCAATTACAATAATTTCTTCGACCAATGAGTACATGACAACATCTTTTCATTTCGCTGTAGACCGAAACCGCAATCACTACAAGAGGGGGACCATCCGAGTCCGCAACTCGGAACCACAACGGCACTGCAGCCGGAACCGCAACCCCCACAAGAGAAGAACACCACTCCACCACAAGAGAAAATAAATTTCCTCTCCATTTCTCAAACCCAAGACCTGTAGAGTCTTAGGTGGTGGGCTCAACCAATTGAGCTACCAACTCTAGATAGTTATTAAATTTTTTTACAATCAAATTAATACATGAATCAACTAAAACTGTCTAAACACTTAAACTGCAAGCAAGTTTCACGTAGAAGTTTTCGCAGTATATTTTGTCATATATGATCAGGAAAAGTCACCTGTATATTTTGACAACTATTGTTGAATCACACTATGTAGTCTAAAGCAAATGCAGTCTAAATATTGCATGATAGCCGTAAATTAGAACATCAATTTTGTCGTGAAATTTAAATGCATTCGGTATTAGATTAATATATTTTAATAAATAATTATATTGTGAATCAGTTTCACAAAATATTTTGCTGCAAAAAAATCTTCATCATATTTCAGTAGATATATATTCCAAATTAAGAACCACATATACTTAAGTTTGATTAAATACAGGTTACTGAAATTGAGGGGGAGAGAAGTTATTTTTCAAGGAATGTCTTTTCTAGTTTGTCAAAAGATGTGGAAACAACTGACACTCAGAGACAGCAAATTAAATACTACATTAATACAGCTTTGAGATTGAGATTGAGATAAATATAGTAGTATATGTTGCGGTTGAAAAGGGACCAAAAAAAGAGCAGCTTTGCTGAACAAAGAAGCATAAAATTTCTCCACCTCCCTATTTCCAGCTTTAGTCTAATATAATAATACTACAAATGGAGCAACAGATAGATCTCATCCTTCCAATTGTGTTTCCACCACATGCAACATTTAATATTTAATCATATTATTCTACACTATATAGGGTAGGGTGGCTATTTTATTAATGTATATATAGTACTATTCCATGCATGCATGTATCCAATACACATCCACCACACACGTCAAGGCAGCCCCAAGTTATTGAAAAATGAAAATTCTTATTTCATACGAATTCGATTTAGATAGATAAAATCTCTATCCACTCGTCACGTTTCATTCAGTTATATGTTTATCTTTTCATTCAGATTTAATTTTCATATATTAATTACATTAATCTTTACGTTTTAGTTATATTTGTATGTACATTTCAATACTTTTCGCCTCGCGATTTTTCGCACACTTGTCTTATTCGTACGTTCAAATTTATTTACACATTCTAAAAAAGAAAATATTATTTTGTATGTACACTCATAATAATATACACATATTTATTCATATGTTTTTACTATACTAAAAAAATATGCAAATAATTTCGAGATGGATGGAGTATATTAAAATGCACATTTCAATCAATTATATAATAATTAACGTTATCAATCATTAGTAATTAACACATTACATAAGTTAGTTACGAAATCAAACACCAAAAATATATTAGAAACAAAGCGTGGGAAGAAATGAAAAAATGAAAATGGAAATGGAAACAAAGCATCTAGAAATGGCAAAGTATAACTACGTACACAATGCACCACTGCTACTATTATTTGTAAAATTATTTGCATTATTATTCTAAAAATTAATATTATTACTTGTAAAGATTAATATTAATGACTAGTAATATACAATACACAAAAGTGCACATAATATCATTTCAATAAAAATATAGAATTGTCATCACAAAGAAAAGAATAAAAAATTAAAGCAGCAACAAAATTACAAAATTCTAACCCTAAGAAGATGATTTTCACGAGGGGCCACATAGGTTTTTACTAGTAAAGGAAAAAGTTGAGAAAAGTCGAAAACAGTGTAGAGATTTTGGGCCTATTTATGAGTTTTTAAATGGGTGAGTAAGATTCCATCCAAATTTGGACCTCATAATTCCACTGAGGAGAAAAAATTATAGGGTCCAGCTAAATACCCCTCCATTAATTGGATATACACCTCCATTCATCATCAAATACCCATTATGCCCCTCTTTAAAGAAACCTAAATTAATGTTTTTCCTCTTCACGAAGTGAGGACTGAGGCTGCACCTCTTCCACAGCACAACCCCGACCACCGCCCGCGCCGCCGACCATCGGACCACCACCCCCATGTGGTGGCGCCGCCGTCTATCGGACCACCACCCCCATGTGGCGTCGCAGCCTATCGCACCACCCCCTTCACGTGGCGTGCTGACCATCGCACCACCACCGCCTTCTTGTGGCGCTGCCGACCATCGCCCCACCGCCGCCTTCTCGTAGCGCCGCCTACCATCTCACCACTGCCGCCTCCAAGTGGCGCCCACTCACGTTGCGCCTTCCTCAAATTTTTGGAAACAACATAAAATTATAAATTAAATAGGTTGATGATTTTTTTTCTTTTCTTCTTCCACTTCGTTAGATTCATTTGAGATTTTTTTTAAACGAAAAATACTGGAGAAGAAGCCGTTTGAATTTGTCTTTGACCATTTTTTAATTTTTTTTTCTGTCAAATCCTAAATGGAAAAATTGTATAATTGATATTCTTTTCTTTGATTTGTATAGAAAGGGATCAGTGGTTCTTCAATTTGTATAGGGTTTCTTGATTTTTTTTATTTTAACTGGATAGCACACTGGCGGCAGATGGCGGTGGCGCCAGGTGGCAGTGATGAACGGCGATTGGGCGGACGACGGCAGTGGTGCCATTAGGGTTAGAGATGGGTGGTGTATCTTCTAGATCTAAAGATGAAGGGTAGTTTAGGATTTTTTATAAATTCTTTTTTATTTAGGAGGTATATCTCCTTATGATGGAGGGGTATTTAGCCGGACCCAAAATTATATTCCTTAAATCAACGGATCCAAAAATTAATATCATGGGCTGAAGCAATAATTCATTTAAGACAAGGCCCACGTTAAATACAATCCCTTTTTTTGTTAATACACTCCACTTAAGAAATGTTCGGGAAAAATCCGAAATACTTAAGAATTTAAAAAAAAAATCCAAAAATGTGTTTGTCTCTTTTTTATTTTCGATTTTTTTTTCAAAAATTAGAAAGTTTTTCGAAATTTTTTCAAAAACTTTTTAGGTGGAGTGTATTAACAAAAGATATGATTGTAGATAACTTTGGCCTTTTAAGACAAAGAAAGTTCATGCTCCCAGGCAAATAATATGGGTTATTGGACCTATATAATGGGCTGAAATTAATTTGGTGAAAAATAAAATATGGGTGATTCACAGTTACAAGTTTTTTTTTTCAACTCAATTACTAATAGAATACACCATATCCTTGTTTTTAATAATTTTAATGTGAAATTGGTTCACGTGAATTCTTTTTTATAAGTATTATTGTCAAAGTATCACTATTTTAAAAATATTTGATTTTATACATTGTTCTTTTCAAACACGCGGAACAATCACACTTCATATGTTAATTAGCAGTGGCATTTCGTCATTAAATAATGTTATTTTGAAGAAAAGAATTTGCGCTAACCTGACTACATAGAAGTTTTTGTGCATTTTGTTTACATCCAACTCCAGCCCTTTTATATTTGCAGAGCCATTATCATATATATTAATACAACCACAGTCACATACTTCATTTTTGCATATTAGAAGTTATTTTGAATTTTCTTTATATGAATTTGCATTTTATACTGCCATATTTTGGCTTATATTGTGGAGAAGAAGTTGCACAATGCGCATTTTGTAGATAAATAATTGAATTTTCAAATAGAATTATGATCAAGTGATATGAGAAAAAAATGCGTTAGAAAAGTTGTTCAAGTGTTTGGAGGAGTAGATGAACACAAAAGGCCAAAACAGGAAAGTTATGGTAGCAAGATTTCCATCAAAGGGTTGAAGATTAGAAGATTCATCGTCGTATATAGTTAAATTCCACGTCTTTCTTTGATTTTTTAATTTTGCAAAGTATTAAATGTGTGTTACACATGATAGTTGTTTTGGTGTGTAACGATCCATTTCATACATAGGTCAACTAACGGGTCATAATATATATCCATTTTGACCCATTTTTTCATAATTCCCCCAATCTTTTTCTCTACTATCACGATTTACCCTCTCTTCTCTCGATATTCACCTACGCCTGATTCCTCACTAATTTCACTCAATCTTTCCCTCAATGTCGTGTCTCTGTCGAAATCCACCGTGAGACGCCATCAGCCGCCACTCGAGATCGAGCACCGCCTGTGCACAATTGTTGTGCTATTTTATTTGTTGTCTTCTCTCTTCCTCCATGCTTTAGATGTAACGCCCCGAATCCGAAACACATTAAACATCTCAGATTCGAGGAGCCTCTTGTGACTAAAATGTGAACTATAAAATTATTGATATAAAAAGGGATAATAAAATGAGAGATGAGTTTTATGCAGCGGAATAAATGAGTAGAATAATTTTAATAAGTATCTCACACACATATATAAACCTTAATATCAATAGTAATATTTTATTTAAGTGGGGAACTCCGTGTCGTCCCTATTACTGTCTTTGCTCCACGAAATCATAATCTGCAAAGGTTGTAAACGGGGGGGGGCATGAGATTTGAATTCTCACTTATAGGTGATTCGCAACGTCATGGAATTGGTAAAGTATTTAATTTATTTAAACAGTTGACATATAAATATGAATAACATGTATCACAGAATTAACAAGTTCATGTAATAACTAATTGAGCATAACAGGTTTCACATTCACATAATTGATATATCACAAGTTGATTCACATTAAGGGGCAAAGCCCAAAATCATTTTCACGTATCGGTCCAATCTGCCAAAATCATTTTCCACACATAATTCATACTTAAATAGATTCATGCTCACAAAATGCCCTTATTATCATGCAGTCATAAACGATTGTATAATCAGATAACCACATCAATCCATATAAGGTATATGTATCATTATATCACATAATTCACACATTTATATAATAGGTATACATTTATGTTGGATTAGTTGTTTTAGATTTATTGGGTCGAATTCAGAGTATACCAACACAACGTATTATGAGCATGTCAATCAGCCACCTTTTAACTTTATAGATAAGTTACATCTGTCTTTGAATTCTTTTGGAAGATAACTAGCGTTGTAAAGATGTCCCGAGTGCGATACGTAAACAGAAGGTCGGATCTCTCGTGCGTATTCTGATTAGCACAGAACCCTAGTACGAAATCATTTAATGAATAATTGGATCTTAGATTATCGAAAGGTCTAGAAGTTCGTGTTACAAAAATGAGGAAGTTGTTGTCTTATAAACCTATTGAATAAACTTATTTTCAAAGGTCACACCCTACTTTGATAGATACAACACTTTTAAAAGGTTGATGTATTAGGGGGTGTACGTACTAAATTCTTTGTGGTAATACTATTTCAACTTCTATAAAATATCTTTTGATATTCTTAGTCTTTTATAACTAAAGCTTTTGTAACTTAAAAGTATATCCATATAATATTTTTCAAAAATAATTAAAAGAAAATAAATTTATTTTAAATAATATTAATATAATAAAAAACTCAATTTAATATTTTACTTTCTAAAATTCCCATTTCTTGTTTTAAAAGAACTTTCAATATACTTTATATTTTATAAGTAAAACCCCTTTATTAATCTTATTTGATTTTTTTATAGAAAACTTGCATAATATATATATATATATATATATATATATATATATATATATATAATTTTCTTCTTAGTATTGCTAATCAAATTGACTTGTGTTACTGTTGGTCCCGGTGCAAGACTGAGGGATACGTGTATGGGAGGGGGAGGTGTTAGTGTTAGTTTCCTAGAGACAATCCATCGAAAAGACATAATGCTAAGATAATATTCAGATTTGGTTTAATATTATTGTTGGTTTAATATTAAATGTATGTCGTTACACTTATCTGAATATGATGTTTGATTGTTTGCATATATTCTTATTTGTGTTCCCATGAATCACTACTGTCATTGAGTGAGTGAGAACTCAGATGACTTAAGTATGATTCTCAAATAGCCCCGATCAAGGATCATCAAGAATGGGATATTGATGATGCAATTGAGATTGATGTGCGATCTGCATCATAATCTTAGAGAGTGTAGTAAGATCTCACTTACTACGAGATACCGGGTATCTCATGATGGATGCACATATACCTTAGAGGGTATTGGTATACCCATCCGAGAAACCGTTTGATGTAATTCCACATAATGTGTCTACGGGTGTCTCGGTTAGCGGGAGCGATGTGATACTCCTCTTACTTGAGGTCAATACGCACGACATGTGTGGAGTGGTGAACTTTGACCATGACCGACGCTTGCACCCTTCCACGGGTAGATATGGCATGGATTGGGTTCATCACAAAATGCATGTGCGTGGTAGTTGAGCCAAGAATAGGATTCATTCTTCAATGTGGATTTAGAGAGAATACTCGTCCTCTCATCATAATTGGATCTAAGTCGTCGGCCGACGCGCATCAACTTAGACTTAGTGGCTAAGTGTGATATACTTGATCAATTAGTGATTTGAGATAATATGATTAAGTTATTTGAATAGACACTTCATCATGTTCAAGACTTAATCGAGTATTCGTGAATGAAAGAAAGATATCACAATAGCCTACAATATTACAGGTAGTTGCAGATTTCCTTGCAATGTACCTCGTATATTGAGAATGTATGATTTATTGTCTAGGGTTCAATTAAGACCGTTAGTTTGACTAATCACTCGATATACGAGGGCCTATGGGTCACACAACAAGTAATAGCAATTTACAAATTATAGTTGGTTGATTAAATATTGTATTGGATATAATATTTAACTTATGGAGAATATAATAATAATAATTATATTTGGAATTAATTATTATTATTATTTAATTAAATTATGTTTAATTAAATATGAAATCCCAATAATAATATTTGGAATATTATTATACAAGAATAATAGATATGGTAAATATATTATTCGTAGGAACATATCTAGGGAAATATAATCCGTAGATATTATATTACGGGCTAGGCCCGATATCTTGCTTAGGAATTAAGCCAAGTTAATCCCTATAAATATGTGTTATATGGGAATTCAGAATTATATAAGAAATATAATTTCTCAATAAAATCTCAGTCTGAATTTTCCTAGCAAATTCATCTCGAGATTCAACGCTGGCATATCAGTGCGGGTTGGTAGAAAGCCGTTACGTGGATACCATAGTTGAGGATTCCGTGTACAAATCGTTGTAAGGATTTATATATCATTATTTATCCTTTAATTGTTATGTTATACAACCATGTTTGAGATTCGTTGTTGGTGAATCATTATCTTCCGCTGCGCCGAATATGGTGTTCGTGCCTCTAAAACTCAACAGGGGGGAATACACTTATACAAATTTTCTGACTTTCAAACTTACTGAGTCCCCTTAGCTCAGAGTGTTAAAGAACTCAGGGTTGATAACGCACCTACTAACTGCACTGAGTGCTGGTCAGTTGGCAAACTATCAACTTGAGTTCAGTGCAGAAATGTGTGAGCCCTGAAAGTTTATAGTCTTGTTAATGTTTGCTTTCTGAAAACTTGATTACTCAATTCTGAAGTAGTGATTAGTAGGGCAGTGTTCAAGTTATTGATCAGGCTGATTGATTCAAGCCTGATAAAACTAATGCAATGAATGACTTAATGAATAAGCAATAAGAACAATATCAAAGCAGTAACGAACACAAGGAGTTTAACGTGGTTCAGAGACTCAAGCTCCTACGTCCACGGTCCTGATTGAACAGGATAATCCACTAAGGATTAACTTGTTTTTAACGTGCCAAGGTGCACCCAGATCAGCTAACTCACTGACCCTTACAAACTCCTTCTTAACTCACTAACTGACTTCAACCAACAAATCTAACAAGAGGGTTTTGGTTTCAGTTTCGTTTCCAACTAAGATTGTGATTATCCTTACAAGACAAAGCTATGCTAAGGATGGATAATCACTCTAAGCTTATGATATAACTAGGTTCGCTCAGTGGAATACAAAATAACTCTCTTTGCTAAGAAACACTTGAGAAATTTAAAGACTTTCGAGTGCTTCTTTCTAACGATGAATGCTTGAATGCTTGAGAGTTTGAGTAATTTCTGGCTTGGAAATTTCCCATAACCTTGAATGGGTTCAAGACCTTCTATATTTATAGATGGATTTGAAAACTATCCGTTGGAAGAGATAGCCTTCTAGTCATCTACGTAGGGTTATTCAACGGATACATCTCCCATGCAGCAGCCGTCCTTGCATGGATTTGGTAATGCATTTAATGCTCCATTTAATGCTTGCCCGTTGAAAAGTGTAGTCTGACTCAGTCTTCATGTCAGGTCCGTACGTGCGTGTCCTTCCTGGATTAGTCCACGTCATCAGGTTGGTGAGAATGTCAGAACTCATTCCTGGGCTTCAGGCTTGTCTTATTAAGTTCTTTTTGTCTCAAGCACAACGGTCTTGTCCTGACGCTGACATTCATTTGCATTGCTTGGCCCTACTCCAAGACTTTTCCCACTACTCAGTATCATCCTGTTCCCTTCAAGACTGAGTTAGTAATGACCTCAGGGTCATACTCTTCATCACTGACACTTACTCAGCCAGCTTAGAAAGACTGCCGTAAGTTTAGGATGGTACTCTGAGTCTTCAAGCTTCAGTCTTGATTATCATCAATGAGTACTCCTCTCATTGAGTTCCTGTGAATTGTAAAATAACTAAGTACAAATCTAACCAAGACTAGCCTGACTACTAAGGCAAAACATCTTTTCAGGGGCTTTGGGATCTAATCAAAACTGATATTGTCCCAACAGTCACTTTCAAAACAATAGAATAATATAACTTTTCCAAAAATTGATCCTTTTCACTTGTTACTAAAATTGGATATAAACATATATCTCTTTTTTGTTCCTTTTTCTCATTTCAACTAATACGAAAAAATAACACTTTTGAGACCAACAATATTCTTCTTAAAACTGCAACATACTACTTAACTTAATTCCAACGTCCCAAATAACTAAGTCAATATTATCAGTCCTCTAAATAACCGAGTATAAGGATTAAACGGTCCAACCGTATAAACTTGAATTCACCAAGCATCTAATTCTCAAGAATTTAACCATAATCAAAAGTCCATTTATAAACTCACAGTCTATAAAAAAACTGTCTCAACTTATAAAGTCTCAACATCAGGGAATTTAAATCATTTCAATCCCTATTCCAATAATTTTGAGAAATAGAAAGGAGACTAGCAATCTTACGAGTCCCAAACCGGGCAGCCTAACAATGTGGTTTAATGATTCGTTTGGATAATTTCGGTGGCCTAACGGCGTTCAGTTTCTCTAAAAATGAACGGATAGGGTTCATCCTTCGGCTTCATCGGAAAGGTCGAAGGAGACAGACAACGTCTCAATTATAAAAGAAACACGAAATTGTGAGATTAAGATTGGAGGGATTGTTAATTTGAAGAAACTTGAAACAAATGGAATTAATTTGAGGAGTTATGAAATTGAATGAATTCGGAAACGAACAACAGAATGGACTCACTTAGAGGAGGGGTCTGGTAGTGCATCGACGACGGTGTACGGCGGCGGACGGCTGTACGTGGGTTCCTTTCTTTTGTAGAGGAAAAATATTTTAAATATTTAATTAATTTTAAAAGGAGGAAAATAATATGTGGTTGGGATTTAAAGAAAATAAGATTTCTTAAGATTTCTTGTACTTGTTAGGCTTGTTTGGTTTGTGGATCAATCCCGAATTAAAAATTAATACAGTTTTAGAACTCAATTAATATTTTATTGTATTTGAATTATTCTCAATAAATTATACAGATCGAAAACATAATTTTAAATTTGAACATTTAATTTCTCGTAGTCCCTTATCCGTTTGAAATATTCGATTTATTTTTTCGAATTTGGGAATTTGAAATAGGGTATAATTTAAATCACACAGTAGCACAAAAAAATAATAAAATTAAAAGAAACAAGATAATAATATAAAATAAAGTTTCTAGCAAAATAAAAGGTATAAAATAGGACGGGGTATTACATTAGAGCTCCAGACTCCTGCTATTTTCTTTATGCCATAACGCTTCGGAGCTTCAGACTCCTACTATTCTCTTTATCAAGGTATAATTTCTTTCTTCCAATCGCATTTCCTTTTCTAGTTTTTCTGTCTCCCCTTTGTTGTTTTCTTCTGTTTGTTGCAAATGGCATTATGAGCGGAACAACTTCGATTCCATTAAAATTTGTTGTATCCTTATCATGAACATATCCACTCTAAATTTCTTCTTCCATTATCAATCTCTTAGGCGTATTGGTATGATTTTTGAATAGTTGCTTGAAGAAGTTACGTTCATATTTAGAGAAGAGTGTTTTGAAGAATCAGTAGAGAAAATGTGTATTTAGTTTTACGTTTCCATTAGGTTCTAATTTTTTGGTGTACTTGTATGCTTCTCACCGCAATTTCAGATTGAGTTTTCTGATACTAAAATGTGGAATTAAGTTTCTTCTAATAACCATTTTTCTTCTTCGTTTTACTTTGATAAAATGCATCACATATGCAGTTTCTACATTGCTCATGATTATAACATTAATCTTGTATTATCTTTAAATACACATTTTGATTTTTCTGATAGCAGCGTTAATTATTTTGATGTATTTGTAGCATCAATAGACTTTTACGTCTAGACAAATATTTTCTCCTTCAAAATTACTGATTAATCATATATTTTCAGTCAAATGCATGACATCCATCTTCATTCGTAAAAAAATGCACATCATTTGGAGCAGAGCCGGTCCTAGGATTTGAGGGGCCTAGTGCAAAAAAAAAAAAAGGCCCTTCGTATTTTTTATAGTAAAAAAAATGATGTTGTGATTAATAAAATTATATTTTCGTAATCTTACAAATGAATGATAAATATATTACATAATAATATAACTCTTTCAAATTCATCAACTCAAAACAATATTAAATATAACTCAATATTCAAGAGAAAAAATAATAAAGCTACCTATACAATTAGCTATGGAAAATTTATCTTCTTGTAGTTTTATCTGCAAAGTCATTAATCAATTTTTCATAATTAAGTCGATCTCAAACTAGATATCACCAACTTCAATTTTGAAAAACTCATTTCTGCAGATGCAACAATCACTGGGATAGTCAATAATATCCTATATGCAATGAATGAATTAGGAAAATAATTCCTTCTTTGCAAAAAGTTTAGTATTTCACCGACCGTTTTTGTATCCGACGGTAGCATATGTTGAATGATCTTCAATTCTTGATACAAGTCATCTCCATCCAAATCTGAAACTTGTTGTCTGATTTTCTCATTTCCTTGTAATTTTCCCTCAAGATTCTTGCAACGAGATCTTAAATCCTCATCCACTAACGAATTTAATTTTTTAACTGTAAAAAGGAACCCAAATATATCTTCATATTGCTCAAACCTTTTCTTCAAAGATCCAATTGTTTGATCAATTATGTATAAGAAATAATGCTTTCGAAAAGCTTCATATGCAGACTCTTGAGGCATTTGAGAATTTCCACATGAAAGCTCATCCAAATGTTTCTTTCTACGTATTTGTTTCTTTTTAGAAAAAAATGGGTTCAATGTCCATTTCCGAAGTAATCTTTTTTGCTCTATTTATAGCTTGTCCAAATCCAATATCTCTGTACTCTTCAAAAGAAGCAATTAACCCTTTGACCTTGGTCATAGAAATATCTACAAGCTTGTCTTCAGATTGCAAACATTTGCTTATGATATTAACTCTACCCAATATTTCATACCAGATAACAATCCCAACTAAGAATTCAAAATTTCTGAGCTCATATGTTGCTAGGGACTTAACTTTACTTCTTATTTTAGAGTCAATGTCTGTTTCAACAGCAAGATCAAGTAAAACTTCTCTAACCTGTTGAGCTTGAAGTACTATTGCTTTGATACTTTCAATACGACTTTCCCATCGAGTGGTGGACAATGACTTGAGAGTTAAACCTTATATTGTAATATGATCTATCAAAATCTTCCACCTCTTTGTCGAATGAGAAAACAGTATAAATGTGTTGTATCACTCCAAAAAAAGTCTTTGGCTTTTGCACTTGAATTTGCAATGTCACAAAGCATCAAGTTCAAACAATGGCAACTACATGGAGTATATTAATCTCTAGAATTTATATCCAAAAGTTATTTTTGCACGACTTGGTGTCTCTCTCTCATATTAGCTCCATTATCATATCCCTGCCCTCTCACATTATAAATATCAAGTCCAAGACTACTGAAAATATTTTTTAACTCTTCAAACAATCCTTGTCCCGATGTATCATCAACTTTAAAAAAATTCCAAAAAGTATTGTTCTATTATTATTGGACTTGTAGAAACATCAACACTGTAACGCCCCGAATCCAAAACACATAAATATCTTACATTCGAGGTGTCACTTGTAACTAAAATCCAAACTATAAAATTTTTGATATAAAAATGGATAATAAAATGAGAGATGAGTTTTATGCAGCGGAAGAAATGGGCAGAATAATTTTAATAAGTATCTCACACATGTATATCTATGAATATAAAGCTTAGTATTAACAGTAACATTTTATTCAAGCGGGGAACTCCGTGTCGTCTCTATTACTGTCCTTACTCCATAAAATCATAATCTGCAAGGGTTGTAAAAGGGGGCGTGAGATTTGAATTCTCACGTATGGGTGATTTGCAACGTCATGGGATTGGTAAATCTGAAGTATATTAAATTATACTCATTAACAAAGTATTTAATTCATTTAATCAATTGACATAATAATACGAACATCATATATCATATAAATAACAAGTTCACATAATAATCAGTTGGGCACAACAAGGTTCACATCATATAATTGAAATATCACAAGTTTATTCACAATAAGGGGTAAAGCCCAAAGTCATTTTCAAGTAACGACCTAATCTACCAAAATTATTTTCAACACATTGTGAATCTCCCCCAAACCATTTCTCACAAACAATTCATGTGACCATGAATCTGATTTATTATCACTCATGGTCACCACAAAATAATATCAGTGACCATGAATCTGACCTATTATCACTCATGGTCATACGTGTCAATCCACAAAAAAAACTACTACGTATTAGATCAACGATTACTCGCTTTCCTCTTTCCCATAAAACTGTCATTTCAAATTGTGGGGAGAATTCACATAATTCACACTTAAATTGGTTCATGCTCAGATAATGCCCTTAATCATGCAGTCGTGATTAATTTGAATAAAAACAATAGACATTATGCATCATATATAATTATATCACGTAATTTAAACAGTTATAATATAGGTGTACATTTATGTTGGATAAGTTCTTTTAGATTGATTTAGTCGAGTTCAGAGTATACCAACACAACGTATTATTAGCAGATCAATCAACAGATCATCACCCACCTCTTAACTTTATAGCTAAGTTACAACTGTTTTTTAATTCTTTTTTGAAGATAACTTGCGTTGTAGAGACGTCCCGAGAGTGATACGTTAACGGACCCCTCGTGCATATCCCGTCTAGCACCGAGTCCTAGTACGAAATCATTTGATTAATAAAGAGACTTTGAATTGTTGAAGAAGGTTTGGAAGCTTGTGTTACATAAACGAGAAAGGTGTTATCTTATAGACCTATTGAATAGACCAACCCTTCAAAGGGTAAAAACACTATTTGGTTGGGTAGGTGTACTTACTAAATTCTTTGTTGTATGACTATTTCGACTTTTATAAAACAATCTATTTGATATTCTATTTTTTTTATATAACTAAAAAGCTTTTATAAATTAAAAGTATATCCATATAATATTTTTCTTGAAAATAATTAATAGAAAAGAATTTTATTTAAATAATATTAATACAATAAAAACTCAATTTAATATTTTACTTCCTAAAATTCCCATTTCTTATTTTAAAAGAACTTTGAATATAGTTTATATTTTATAAATGAAACCGCTTTATTATTAATTATTTTGTTTAAAGAATTTCATATAATAAATACTAAAAATAATATAATATATACTTTTATTTTTCTTTTTCTAATATTAGTAATACTTCTAAAATCAAATAGTAATACTTTTAAAATAAAGAATAATACTATTTTCCCAAAAAGCTCTTTTCATTTGTTACTAATATGGGGCATAAATATATATCAGTTTTTGTTCCCTTGTGTGATTTTAGCTAATACGACAAAATAACACTTTTGAGACAACAGTATTATTCTTTTCCAAAGAAAACTGCAAGCACATACCAGTAAACAAACTCAATACCAGTAAACAAACTCAATAATTCCATCATACCAATAAACAAACTCAATACTATCAGCAATACAAGTCCATTCCATCTTTTTGAACAAGGAGAATAGTACTCTCATCTTTTTTTCGTTTTACAAAATATTAGCAGTTGAACAAATACAAAACTCTTATCCCCAAGCTACAAAAGAAATAGGGAGAAGAGAATAGCGAATCTTACGAGTTCTCAATTGGACGGCCTAACAGTGTTCGTTTAATGATTCATTCGGACAATCGAGCGGCCTAACGGCGTTGTCTGGTGATTCGGTTGTTCATCGGATTATTTCGGCAGCCTAACGGCGTTGTCCTGGATTTTCCGAAAACAAACTGGCAACGATTTGACCGAGCTTCATCGAAAAGTACAAACGATTAAACAGGAAGAGGATGAAAAGAAACAAGACTTAACTTAATTTAATTGGAATCGGAAGTGAGAAAATTGGGGAAATTGAAATTGAATGGACTGAAATTAGTGAAAGAATCGGGAGAAGTATAAAATGAGACTCACCGAAATCAAGAGCACGATGGCGCTAATCGGCTGGAGAAACGGCGGCGTGCGACGGAGAGAGGGAAAGCAACGCGAGGTGGTTCGAGGCTGGTAGCGCTCGCTGAGAGGCGGCGGTGCACGATGCAGTGGGTGGTGCTCGCGGGTGGAAGGCTGGAGGCGCGACGCTCAGTTGCGGGGCGGTGGCGAGGCGCTGCTTCGATCTGAGAAGGGAGGAGGAGGCGGCGCTGTGCGACGCGTTGAAGGTCCCGACTGGAGGGTGATCGGCGGCGTCAGGTCATCGGAAAAGGGAGGAGAAGGAGGGTGCGTGAGGCTATGAGAGAAGGTAGAGCAAAAGTATTTTTAGAGAGAGAGAGAGAGTGTGTTCTTGGGTGAATGAAAACTGAATTCTTCTGGGAAAGGGACGCGTCCTCTTTTATAAAGAAAATATCCAGAAAATTAATAAAATTAAAAGAGAAAGAAAGAGATAAATTATGTGGGTGAGGTTAATCTTTTAATTAGTTTAATTCAAAAAGGGAAAGTAAATTATGTGGCTAGGGATAAATCCTACAATTTTAGATATTTTCGTTTCCAATTGATACGGTTTAGGGATCGTTTGGTTGAGGAGTTTAATTCCGAATTACAAATTAATACAGTTTTAAAACTCAATTAATATTTTATTGCATTTTAATTATTCTCAATAAATTATACGAATCAAATTTTTTTTTTTTAAACTTTAAATAATTAATTTCTCGTAGTCCTTTATTCGTTTGAAAGATTCGACTCCTTTCTTCGAATTCGGAAATTTGAAATAGGGTATAAATTTAAATCACATAATAGCACACACAAAATAATAAAATTAAAAGAAACAAGATAATAATAATATAAAATTATATAATTAAGGTTTCTAAGAAAATAAAAGGCACAAAACGGGACGGGGTATTACAAACACATCTTATAATCAACGTCATCTGCTCCTGGTTGCTAATGTCAGGCCTACAATCAAGTTCCACTAATTTTTTTTAAGAATATAACTCTTGATTTTTGAAGCTAGCAAACTTATTAACTCATTCTGAATTTTGTGGCTCATATAATAATGATGTGCCTTTCTTGATGCTCCTTCATTACTAAGTCCTACTCATCAATCATTTCAACTCCATACATAAAATTTACATTGCTATTCTCATAGATCTTTTCATTGCTACCACAGAATGCTAAGTTCTGTTTAGCCAAAAATTTCACAAGAGAAATTAGTCGATATAACACCATTCTCCAATGCTTCTTTTCTTTTTTGATTTGATCTTGGACAACATGATCAGTTATTTTAACCGTCTCAATTCTAATATGCAACTCAAACCAACTAACAAAATTTGTCATATGCTCGACACTTGTTTCATGTTCTTTAAGCCTAGCACTAAAAGTCCCTAATCAGAATATCCTTCATTTACTAGTTGACTTGGTTAAGGCTCATTTTTAAACAACTTTCAACAAAAAAAAAAAAAAAGCTTTGTCAAGTACTTTTGAATACACCAACCAATCCCTATGGTGTTTTTTACCATTCGTTAAATCCAAGTATAGAATTTTAAAAGTGAAATGTCTTTCTGAATTATCTTTAGGACCTTTCCCAATCAATACATCTCTTATAGGACCTTTTTCAACTAATAAATCTCTCCATTTATCATCTAAATCATCCCAATTCCTTGGATCAAAGATGTCAAATGGAGTTGATGAACTTATTTCTTCATCAACAACAATAACATCATCATCTCTTTCAGATTGATCCATATAATCTCAATCATAATCAACGGAATCATGATCATCATTGTTATCATCATCATTGACCTTATTATTGACAATATCAATATCTTTTAAGCATAAATTAGCACCACTTGTATGTAATTTTTCACCATTATTTTTTCTACCTTTTCTGAATCTTTAAGTTATGAATTTTTTTGTTCTTTCACAACAAAAAAATCTATCTAATGTCCCTTTTTGAGTTTCAATAAATTTTTCTGCATCCTTCTTCTTCTTCTTATATTTTTCATATCCAGATGGATACTTTGTATGAGGAGGTATTCCCAACTCTCAAATACTAATTTAACAATAACATAAAAAATAAAAATCAATTCAAGAACATAATAGAATAAAATTGTAAATAAATAATACTAATGAAAGTGAATAAAAAAAATCATGAATAAGAGATCTAAATTAAAAGTACCTTATTAAAAAAGATACGATTCTTTTGTATGAATGTTCGTCAAATTATCTCATGAACGAATGAATTCAAGAAATAAAAATTAGAAGGTGTGAAGAACTTGATAAAAGAAAGAAAAGAAGATAAAAGAGTTTTACCGTGTTTGATTGTTAAGATTATGTGAAGTTTTTATTTTAATAATTTAAGAATAAAATATATGTGTGAATATTTAATTTAAAAACTAATAAGGAAAACAATTAAGTTTTAATTAAGAATCTAGTACCGTCTAAGATTTTAGCAGATAAAGAGAAACCAACTGGAATGCGGCCGCTTGTGTGATATAATTTATTTTTTAACATAATATACATTTACACACACACGCATACACACACACACACACACACATATATATATATATATATATATATAGATACATATAGATACATCGGGGGCCCTCACCGGAAAGGGGCCCTATGCGGCGGCACCACCTGCGCCGCCCCAAGGCCGCCACTGATTTGGAGATGCTTATATATTTGAATGATACTGTCAACTTATGTAGTAAGTGAATGAGTTATACTACAGTTGGATGTTTTTAGCTCCAGAAAGAACCCTTTCAAGAGTTAAAATATGTTAGAACTATAAAAATCTAGAACGTGACAAATATGTTGGTTCAAGAGTAATATTTCAATTCTTATGCATATCAATTTCTATAGTCAATAAGTGATTGTAACTTTGTCAGTGAGTGTATGATATATAAGTAAATATCATATTGATGCTTTTGAATTTCTATTTGAATTAGAACATCTATATGTTTATTTTTCATGTGTTCTAGTATGATGAACAAGAAGATAAAACTTAATGCGGATGGTGTCAACAATGGTTCAAGCTGCTAACAGGTATTTGTTTAAGTATTCTATGGTATCACTATATATATTATGTGTATTAATATGTATAACTTCTAATGTAATGCAAATGTGGATCATATTTTTGTCCTATATAAAGTGACCAACTATAGAATTATGTTAATGCTTAATTGCATCATTTCTATTTAGTTAATAATAATAATCAATTTTTTATATTTTTATGCAATGATTTTGTTATTTAGTCTAGACCAGGAGGTCTATGCACTATAATTCCCAATTGACTGAGAAACAAAGGCAAGATGTTATTAGTATTGATTTTGAGGGTATGCTAGAATTGTAGCTTAGTAAATGTTCTACCCATAACATGCTAAAGTAGTTAATTCATAATTTTAATGGTACTAGTCACATACTTAGTATAGATAACTTTCACCAGATTGTGGTTACTGTTGATGATGTGCATTCATGTTTTCATGTTACCGAGGAATGAAGGGAGTCATATCTCCTGTCACTCGCGAAACAATGATTTTGAGTTTTCAAATAGATTCGGTGATGAGTATGATATCAAGTCTAGGAGCCCTTTAAGAAGATTGCCAGAGTTGATTACAAGGAAGTTAAATGAGGGTGGAGATGACTTTAAGAGGGTTTTTGTGTTGTGTTGTTTATCATATTTATTTTGCCCTACATCCAATAGGTTATTGAATATAGGTTACATTAAGGTTGTTGAGGATGCAGAAAAGATTGCAAAGCTCGATTGGTGTACACTTGTTCTTGAGAAGTTGTGTGATTCAATTAGTTTGCATCATAGTAATGGTACAAGGCACATTGGTGGGTGTCTCATCTTCTTGCAATTAGTGTACTTTCATATGTTAAGATGGCATGGTGTGTCTGAACCCCGTTCCATCCCTTTGATTAAACATTTGATTAATACAAAGGTAAATTTTAGATGTGCTCAAGAAGCAAAGACATAATTTTATGTTTCTAGGGAGTTGATAAATGACGTGTTTCCTTTGATGAGAATGGTTTGTTGAAACATGCCGATTTCACTAATGAAAACACAAACAAGGGAAGCATTAATGATCGGTATAAGGTACACCAAATGGTATATTTTTTATTTGCTTTTATTAATATTGTATTTTTTTAATACTCAATTTATTTTTGCATTTTTAGGATCTCATGGAGATGTTTTCAATCCAGAAATATTGCAATGAGTTTGCAGAGAAGTACTTGAACATGTTGATGAAGATGATTGATGAAAATCGACCAGCCAATACTAACCAAACAACCAAAGATACCACTGAACTTGAAATTTCTGATACACATTTTTTTAAGAATGAAAAACTGCATAGGTTTATTGACAAAGTTGTGAAACATGTTATGTTGGCCAAAGAGTTGGCTGATGGACCAAATTTTAATTACCTCACTCTTGAACCTATTGTTTATGAGACTAATCTTAGTGATGATGATGATGTTTTTGATAAGGGAGTGGTGAATTTAGGTGCAGATGATTGTGATCTTTTTAGAGAAGGGTTCAAAGAGCAGGTTGTGTGTGATGATTAACTTAATAATGCTATGAATTCTGTTAGCTCTAAGGGTAAGACAATTGAGAGAGTTTCTGAAAGTGTTTTTTAGTATATTAATGATGATATGGACTATGTTTCAAAACTAGTATCCACTAACAAGATTTATCGTCGTATGCCTCAAAATCATAAAGAAGATCTAGATTTTATTTACTATGATGGTGAAGGATGTGTTGATGTGTAAGTACTTTTATTTATTTGAGAACTTTCTATTTATATTTCTTTTTCATGTTTTTTATATAGTATGTTTTACATATAACATTTTTTTGTAGGATTCATTATTATAGAAATAAGGTGTTCCTTTTCTTGCTCAAGAGTGATCTCTTTAGCCTTTTGCCAAACTGTCAAATTTATGCTCCGGTTGTTAATGTTTTGGTGTTTGGAAGTGAATAATGATTGTTTTCTAGATTGGAGATACAACTGATTTGTGTTCAATTCGGAACATAGTGTAAGTATTAAGTTAGATTGTTGGTTTCTTTATACCATTTATTTGTCATTAAATATACTTTATGGTTTTTATATTTTCCTGCAAATCTAACATTTTAAGGCAGCTAATGAATGCAGAAGTTGATGTTGTTGAGGCTAACAATCAGTTTGTTGATGGGTGGAGTCAGTAGATGTATGTTTCAGCAAATTCATTGTTATCGGTTGATATTGTGAGACTTATATGTACTTCTTAATTTCCTTTTGCATTTGTAAGTGTGGTAATGACAAAGATTGATATTGTCTTTGGCTTGCAGATTTTTATCCCATTTTGTTTAAGAAATCATTATGCTACTGTTGCTATTAATTTTGTTGATTCGAAGTTACAGTACTTGGACAATCGAAAGTGCGGTAATGGGATGATTTTGTTAACTGAATCTGTAAAAGTGCTGGTAAATTATTTATTTTGCAATGATTTTAAGTTAAATTCATTGAGTTTAATTCTCAGCTATTGTAATAGTGTTATGGTATTAATACAGAAGTGATATGGTACTAGTTTATAAATACTATGGTATCATTTGATAAATGTTATGATATTCACATTTTTTTAGTAATTTTATGGTATATGTTGGTAAATTATGTATTCTATTTTCTTGTTTTTAATGCAATTCAATGACAAAGTTCTTAGAGGGAAGGAATTATTTAAGAGCAAAAGACATACTGTGCTATGCATTTAAAAATATTCCGTTCAAGTGGCAAACTAATAATGTGGATAATGATTATGGAGTCTATATGATGTATCATATAAAACATTTTAGTGGCAAGTCTTACTCGTCTACAAATCTAACCATGGTACAATTCTAACAAAATCTTATTTGGTTGTTCTAGTTTGAAAATGTTAAGTTATATTTGAACCTAAAACTTATATTAAACTAACTTTCTTAATTAGTTGTTACACCCCTTTGTTAACTTTTCTTTTTTGTTTGTTAATTTTGATTTGTAACTTAATACCAGACTTATATTAAGGGCTGAATTTTGTGCCATTATAATTCTATCAAATTGTAACGAAGTTAGGCACGATGTGATTGAAAAAGTGTACAAATTTTACATGAATAAGCCTGCATTGATTCGAGCTTAGTTGAAAGGAAGAAACAAGCTATTTTAGGAGTTGTAGAGGAAAAGAGAAAACTTGCAGCTGAGAAACTGAAGGAGATTTGTGATGATGGTTTGGGAAAGGGGAAAAGAAAAGTTTGTTGATACGCATTTTGAAAATTGTTTGACGGTTTATTTCTTGAAAGGTCCTTCCTTGATGACACGCGGCATCTGGTCATGGATGGTATCAAGATGTGCCTCTAGTCTGAACTTCCAATAGACAAAGTTAGAGACAGAGAATTCAGGTAACGAAGCTTCTCCTCGAAGTCATGATGATGCAAGTTTTATGAAAAGCAAACTCAGATCTGTTCAGTGACCACCAACAGTTTCTCCTTTGAAACTATTAGTATTCAAAGTCAGTGGTCTTTAGAACCACTGCTTTGATACCACTTGTTGGTCCCGGTACAAGATTGATGAATACGTGTATGGGGGGGGGGGGGAATACACATATACCAATTTGTTGGTCCCGGATACAAGACTGATGAATACGTGTATGGGGGGGGGGATACACGTATACCAATTTTCCAACTTAAAACCTTGCTGAGTCCCCTTTACTCAGAGTGATAAAGAACTGGGAGATGATAATCTCCCCACTGACTACACTTAGTGCAGGTCAATTGGCTGACTATCAATTCGAGTTCAGTGCGGAAATGCGTGAGCCCTGATAGTTTAAAGTCTTATTTTAGTTTGCTTTCTGAAAACTTGATTACTCAACTCTGAAGTAGTGATTAGTAGGACAGTGCTCTAATTTGATGATCAGGTTGATTGATTCAGCTTGATAAAACCAAATGCTATGAATAAACAAGTAATATGACAAGTAAGCACAGTATCAAAGCCGTAAGAACATAGGGAATTTAACGTGGTTCAGAGACTCAAGCTCCTACATCTACGGCCTGATTTAACAGGAAATCCACTCAAGGAATTCTTGTTTTTAACGTGCCAAGGTGCACCAAGATCAGCTACCTCACTGACCTATACAAACTCATTACTAACTCACTAACAACTTACTTCCAACAAACCTAACTTAGAGTTTTGGTTTCAGTTTAGATTCCAACTAAGTTGAGACTATCCTTACAAGGCAAAGCTATGCTAAGGATTGGATAATCTCTCTAAGCTTAAGATAATGCTAGTCCGCTCTTTGGAATACAGAATAACTCTCAGTAGCTAAGAAACACTTGGGAAATTTAGATGGTTTCGAGTGCTTCTTCTAAAGACTGAATGCTTTGAGTGCTTGAGAGTTTGAGTAATTTCTGGCTTGGAAATTTCCCGTAACCTTGAATGGGTTCAAGGCCTTCTGTATTTATAGGTGATTTGAAAAACTATCCGTTGGAGAGATAGCTTTCGTGTCATCTATGTAGAGTGGTTCAAACAGACATATCTTCATGCATCAGCCGTCCTTGCATGGAATTAGGTAGTTGCATTAAATGCACATTAAATGCTTGCCCGTTGAATATGCAGTCTGAAGTCAGTCTTCATGTCAGGTTCCGTACATGTGTGTCCTCCTCGAATTGGTCCACGTCATCAGGTTGGTGAGAATGTCAGAACTTATTCCTGGGTTTAAGGCTTGTCTTATTAAGTTCTTTTTGTCTCGAGCACGATTGTCTTGTCCTGACGCTGACATTCCTTTTGCATTGTTTGGCTCTACTCCAAGTCTTTCCTATAAACTCAGTATCATCCTGTTCCCTTCAGGACTGAGTTGATAATGACCTCAAGGTCATATTCTTCATCACTAATACTTACTCAGCCAGCTTAGAGGACTGCCATAAGTTCAGGATGATATTCTTCATCTTCAGGCTCTTGTCTTGATTGATATCAGTAAGTGCTCCTCTTACTGAGTACCTGTGAAAATGTAAAATGACTAAGTACAAGACCTAACCAAGACTAGCCTGACTGAGACAAACTAAGGCAAATGATCTTTTCAGGGGCTTTGAGATCTTAATCAAAACTGACAATGTCCCAACAATTTCCCCCTTTTTGATGATGCCAAAACACTGAAAAGATCCTCAAAACACTTAGAGGAAATATAAAGTCCTATCTATAGGATAAGTCAATGTTATAGCAGTTCTTGATAAAGTACAGAATTTAAATAGCAGCCAAAAAGACAATGAGTTTTTGTCTGTGGGAAAAGTAATAGATTTCATTGAATGATTTTGGAAGTGGTTACAATGAATCCTATCTATTACAAAGAAGCAGTGAACACCTAGACTAATCTCATTTCAGGTTTAAGTCCATAGCCTGCATAGACTCTTGCCTTCAGCTCGTCAACTCTTCCAGGTTGGTTCACGAATCCTTCAGCCTTCGTAATCTTCAATACTTCAGTCATTATGGCCTTTGTATCATATTTTCCAGTTCCAGGAACTAAGGGTGGTGAACGAATCACAAATTCAGGGGTCTTCACTTGGACTTGAGCTGCTTCAGCCTCCTCCAAGATCTTTTGGATCAGCTCAGGATGCTTGTCCATCATGTAGTCAATGAAATGGGCATTGATATCTTCAGTGTCGCCCCACTTCTTCACCACGTACCATAATTTCACAAACTCATCCCTTGCGTCAGCCCAGAACTCCTTCAATGCTTCAGAGATGAACTCATCGACATAAACTTCCCTCTGACCTGATTTTGGCCTTCTGACCTGCAGTATTGTTGAATTCCTTGCTGTTGGCTTCCTTCTGTACTTTCTAGGCTCAGGCTTCGCCTTCTTTCTCCTAAGCAAACTGATCATCGCATCGTCAAGTTCTCGCTGTTGTAAGTCAGTCAGATCAGTTAGCTTCTCCACTTTCTTTTCCAAGATGCACATTTTCTCCTTTTGAGCAATGTCAGCCCTACGCTCAGCCTCGGACTTCTCAGAAGGAGTTCCCCATGCCTCAGCGTACAACTCCGCCACCGTCTCCGCATAGTAAGTGATTGGATTTTTCCTAGTATGAACTTGGGGTGACTTCTGAGTTGCCTCAGCCGGTTTGGAAAGTTGGAGTTCCTTGGAAGGTTCATTAGCTTTTGCCCTATTTGCAGCCTCAGCCCTTAGCTTTGCAGCTTCGGACGCATCTTCAGCCTCAGCCGCTGCCAGCCTTGCTGAATTCCTCACTCTGAGCACATTCCCCTCAGGGTTTGCCTCAGGACCAGCCTCAACCGTTTCTCCACGGTTGACTGCCTCAGATGCCTCAGGGCGGGATCTTTTCTTCTTACTTTCCCCCTTTTTGGCATCATAATTGGCCTGGGATGAGAGTGCTTCAGCTCCACTATTGATGACGAAAGAGGCTAGAGATTGAACTTCAAAAACGCCCTCCTTCAGCATTTCAACTCCCGTGGCAATCCCAGTGCCTGCATAAGAGACTGAACTGATAGCAGCTTTCAATTTCTTCTCAAAGACCTCCATGTTGAGTTGGAGACTTTGTTCAGCCTTAGTGATCCTTTCCTCCACCTTCAAGGACTCACTGCTGACCCTGCTAGCCTCAGTCAGTATCTTTGCTGATTCTTCAGTGGCCTTATCAAAACATCAGCAACATCTTGAGAGGTCTGGGCTAACCTCCCTGACTCCAGCTCCAACTTGGACGCTGAGTCATTCATGGCCTGAGTGAAGAGTGCTCCAGCCTGAACCGCAAGCCTCTGCACTGCCTGATTAAGCTTTTCTTCCCTGAGAGCATCCCTCTCCTCAAGTTGCTTGAGAGTCTGCCGTAGCATTTTCTTTGTGCGCTTCCTCTCACCCCTCACTGACTTGGCCGTGTCAGTCATTGTGTGCTTTAACAAAATCAGCTCCTTGTTCGCAAGGGTGTTGTATGCTAACTTCGTCCACCTAATGTGCTTAGCCAGGGCCTTGGTTTCTTCCTCCTTCTCAGCGCGTAGCCTCATTACTTCCTCCTGAAGTTCAGCTAGATTCTCTGTAGTCTTTTCTTTCTTCACTTCGACTATGCTAGTGAATTCAGCGCGTTCGACCCCAGTGATAAGCACATCGTCGTCTTCAACAACGGCCTCATTAGTGGCAGGCTGTTTTCCCTTGTCAGCCCCTGCAACGTCAGTCCCCTCTTCAGGGTGCACTGAAGGCAGTTGAGAAGAAGTCATAGCCGCCCGCTCAGGCTCAGCTAAGCTATTTTGAACTTTGGGAACAAGTCCCTCAGAACTAGGAGTCTCCTTTGACGCCTCAAAATCATCCTCCTTTGTCTCAGGGCAGGAATCCCTTCATCGACATATGTCTCATCGGCGGCTGAGATGTTCACAACATCCTCAGCCGTTGGTCCACCCTTGGCACCAACGTCTTTAGCACCTTCCCCCTGAGTCTGAGACTCATGGATCATAAGATCCACCTCTCTCGCTGTCTCCTCCACAACCTTCTCCACAGCTCCATCATGAGCATCCTTATCATCATCATCCTTATCCTCCTCCCCATCTGAACGGATGTCAGCCTCCATTTTGGACATTATCTCTGTCACTAGTTGCTTCAGATTGTCAAAGTTCAGGAGTTGAAGCCAACTAGTGAGGCCAAAATATGTACACAACCTCGCCTCCTCTGACTCCCAGTGCTCCCAGCCACGAGCATCAACCAGCATATGTTGTTCTTGCATATTGGACTGTTTGAACTCCAGCCACACTTTCAGTTCAACAATATTTACTGGCAACTCCTTGTATCTGTTCAGCCCGGGCCATCACTTAGCTGCCCACTCCGTGGCATTCCCCCTTAGATTATTCTCCAGAATATTACCCACAAGGTTCTCATCTAACTCCTCCTCCTCCTGCATCTCAAGGAAATCATCCTCTACAGTTGGCAAGGATTTAGGGCAATCTTTGGGGTTGGGGTATGAACGGAAGCCTGTGGGATTGGGAAGGTTTAGCTCTGAGGAATGGTCAGGCTCATGTATAGATGAGATTGATGGCACTGACTCAGTTGGAATATTTGGCTCTGAAGGTGTTTTGGTTGGTTGGGACGTTGGGTCAGGGTTGGAAATGGGTTCAGGGTGATTTGGTGATTGGGTGGGGTCGATCTCAGGCTGCAAAATCTCAGCCGTCTCGATCGTGGTTCTTATTACCTCCAGATCAGAGGCTCTAGGAGAGCTTGACTCCTCCCTCTCACTGATCTCAGGCAGGCCCTTTGCTGGGGATTTTTTAGGTCCCTTCTTTAGACGTTTCAGTGGCCTCGCACCCTGATCTTTCTCCTTCCTGGCATCATCGTCAGTTCCCTCAGAGATTCGGCTCTCTTGGGATCTGACTCAGTCCCTTGCTTGGTGCTCTATCCTGACAGCACCACCCTTACCTTCTTCTTCATCTTCTCAGCCTCTTCAACTGCCGGCTGAGCCTCCTCTCTCTCAGCAGCAACCTCCTCCTCAACCTCCTTACTCCTTTAAAAAAGGTCATCCACTCTCTCAATGAGACTGGTTGCCACCTTTTTGGCCTTTCCAGCTGGCTTTTTAGCGTGACCCTTTGCCTTAGCATTGGGATCAGTCAGCCCTAGCATTGAGTAAGTGTCACTTAGTGAAGTAAACATTACCTTCTTAGAGGAAATATTGTCCTCCATATCGAAAGTATATCCTGGGCAGGCGTGAGCAATCAGGATGGACAGCCTGGTTCCGAATGGGAGAATAGCACCAATAGAGAAGTGCTTTTTGTCGTCATCCCTCTTGATCTTGTCCATTGCAGCCTGATAGAGTTGATCAAGGAAGAACTGCTCCCAGTTCGCTTCCACACCATCAACTATTGCTCCTATAATCCTCAGTTTGGGCAGACTTAGTTGCTCATGAGAGCCTGTGGATCCCATCACCACCTTGGACACTAAGTCCACAAGAGCCCTGTACTCAGACTTCAGGGTGCTCTTGTTCTGACGAGTTTTGAACTCGGATGAGCCCGTTTTGGTTCACTTACCCAGGAGTTCTCCCTCTGAATTCTCTTTGTAGACCCTGGGGTTGATGCCTGAGCACGGCAACGCGTAGACCTCTTTGATCGCCTTCCTCAGGTTGATGTCCTTCACCTCCGTGCTGTAGAAGGGTTCACCATCCTCATCACTTTCACCAGTTGGCTTTAGAGCCGTGACCTTGGTGAAGAGTTCCCCTTTGCGCAGGAACATGTTGAAGTATGCTTCCACCACCACCTTCGGAAGCACAGAAACTGCGGGCAAAGAGAAGTATTTCTCCAACCTTGCCTGGGAGATCCAACTAAAAATAGGTTTGATCTTCTCGACATTGAGATAGATACCATCCATGGAGATGACTTTCTCCATGTGTACCAGCTTGTTGTTGATGACATCCTCAAGCTTGTCGGTTGTCCAGTTGGAGTTAAGAAATGCCATTGCTTTTTAAAGAGAGATTTTTTGAAATTCTGTGAGTGATTGAGCAAGAGAAAACTCAGTGTGCAGAAGTGCTTTGTGTTTGCGTAAAAACCTCAAATGACATTCTTGATCGATTAGACTAAGTCAGTTACTCAGACGTGGGGTTGAGATTAATTCCTGAATTTGAAAGGTTTCGAAATGAAGGGCCAGGATTAATCTCAGCATCAATCACTTCCCCATGTCAGTCATATTCCGTATAAAACGGACACATATATGAAAAAGTAACTGAAACATTAAATGCTCCGCTGCGCGTGAGTTTAAATATGAAAAGGTGCACTTTTAATGAAAACAGAATGCATTTAATAAAGATTTTCAGGACGAAGGACTCAGAGAGACACTTGAAATTCACAGTAGTCATGATAGAACTCATACATGTCAGGGAGACATTGTAGCACCCTGATACCTCACTGAGTCGAGTCTGGCCTGAGTTCCCCCTAAAACTCTACATTGACTGCTCTCCCGGATCTAAGAGTCATAAGTCCACTGATAGTTCCATAAACCTTGCCTCAGCCAAAGGCTTAGTCAAGATGTCATCTCTCTGCCTGTCAGTGTGAATTTTCACCATCCTAATATCCTTTTTCTCCACATGATCTCGAATGAAGTGATGCCTAATATCCACATGCTTGCACCTTGTGTGAAGCACTGAGTTCTGAGTAATTGCTATAGCACTATTGTTATCACAATAGATTGGAACCTCATTAGCAAATACCTGGTATTCTCTCAATTGTTGTCTTAGCCATAAAATCTGAGCACAACAACTACCTGCAGCCATATACTCAGTCTCAGTTGTGGATGTTGCAACTGAATTCTGCTTCTTACTAAACCACGAGATCAACTTACTTCCCAAAAACTGACATGTCCCTGAGGTTGATTTTCTATCAATCCTACAACCTCCATAATCTGCATCTGAATAACCTGTCAGTTCTAAGTTATCATCTGAAGGATACCATAGTCCCATATTTATTGTCCTTTTCAAATACTTAAGTATCCTCTTAGCAGCCTCCAAATGACTTCTCTTGGGATCAGACTGATACCTAGCACACACACCAACTGCAAACGTAATGCCAGGCCTACTTGCAGTCAGGTACAACAAAGAACCTATTAGCCCTCGATACTCAGTCTGATTTACTGAAGTCCCTTCAGTGTCAGGATCCATCTTCCAATTTGTGTTCATTGGAATCCTGGATGGATTGCTGTTCTGAACACTAAACTTATGAATCAAGTCTCTTGTATACTTGGCCTGATTAATGAAGATACCTTGATGTTGGTCCCGAAACGAGTAAACAGGTGTATGGGGGGGGGGGAATACACCTGAGGTTACAAATTTAAACTTCTTTTAAAACTTATCAGGTTACTTCAGATAGTAACTCGTCAGTGGACTTTAGGTCTGCTGAGAATTACTTGTGAAAGCTTACTGAGATAATACCTTACTGAGATAATACCTCCACTGAAAGCACAAGATTTTCAAGGAAGCCTATAAATACAGAAGGACGTGAGTTTCCCGTGCTTAGAAATGAGCACGTCCTTCCGTATTTATAGGCTTCCTTGAAAATCTTCCCGTTGGATTTGAATCTTCTCAAGTAAGTCTTCTTGTATCTGATTAGTTCAAACGGCTCTATTTGAAGCTTTAAGTCTTGTCAAGAAACAGCTGAAAGACCATGCCTGTTCACCAACTTTCTGTAGTTTGCTAGGGAAAGACTTTTGGTACTTGTCAGTCTGGGACAGGTCGACTGTCAGTAAAGTACACTGATGTGTCATCTTCTCATTGGACCTTCAGTCTGCTTGCCCAGATTCTTGTCTTGCTTTAAGGTGGAACTCCTCTGAGAGAACCTTCTTATTCCTTCATATATTGTAAGCTTCACTGAAATTCGTTTTTCCTTGCTCCAACCAGATTAACTAACAGCTTTTATTATATTTAGCATTTAATGTGCTTTGTTAGTTCTCATCAGTGGACCTTGGTCCTCTCCTGATGGTTTTAGTCTTAGTGAGAATGCACTTAGAAAACATTCAAGACTTAGACTACTTCCTCATATCACTTTGTCTTCAGCGGACTTTGTCTTCAGCAGACTTTGCTTTCAGCGGACTTCGTTCTTCAATACACTTTAGAACTTACTAACTGCACTCCAGTTCTTAACATTTTGAACTATTTAACTAAACTCTAACTCTACTGAATATTTTACTTACAAACAACTTATGAGGAATATTTTGGCATCTTAATCAAAACTTAAGTCTTATACAATTTCCCTTTTTTTGATTATGCCGAAACCTATCTTATTACATATCTTTTTTCAGATGAGGTTCTTCAGATGACATAAAAAGTTCAAGGATTTTTTAAGTAAAAACATTCAAGTACATAAGCCTAAATGATAATGAGATATTATCTTGGGCAAAAACATCAGTAGAGTTTTCATTAAGGAGGAACTGAGTACATATTACAAAAAATCCACTGAAATGATTCAAAACAAGAACAGCTGGGACTTATAAACAAATGCCCAGAAATACTTAATTCCTTATATGGTCTCAAACAGAGGTTCGAGTCCATATTGTTTGAAGACATGAATCTTCAAGTCATTCTTCCTCTCCATGATTTCTTTTGAGTGTCCCTTGAGTCCTAGTTGCTCGCACAAAGACACCCATTCATCCGTAATCCGGTCTCTGTCCACAGCTCCAGTTGCATCTTGAGGAGGCCAGTAGGTGATTGGCTCAGGAGCCTTCAAAGCAAGATCTGGGAATCTATCATTCCAGGCTTCAATGATGGCAGGGAAAAGTTTTGGTTATACTTCAAACATCCATGAGCTGAAAACTTCTTGCACATTGTCCCTTCCCAATTCTCCACTGACATAATAGGAATACACAAATTCCCTTTTTTGCAGTTTCCCATGCATCATTGAGTTTCTTGGGTACCCACGCATCGTGGTGAGGGAACTTGGCCTTTGAAGGAGCAATTTTGTCTTTCTTCAGCTTGGCAGCCCATCTTTGATAACTGTTTCTGAATTTCTGTGAAGTCGTCTTATCAAAAGTGGTTAGCCTCTCCTTCCTCTTTCTCTCAGCCATCTCAGCAATGGTCTCCATCTTCCCAACCACCTTGTCTCTCCTCTCTTGTTGTTGAGAAGAAAGCTTCTGTGCTCCCTCATTCATCCCACCAGCTTCTTTGATAAGCTCAGTGAGCTCTGTAACTCTTGTGGGGGCAGATTTTGGAATTTCAGCAGAGATTGGATCAGGGTTTTGAATAGGAAGTACCTCAACTGACTCAGTTGAGCCAGTGGACTTAGCAGCCAACCTCCCTGAGGTTCTGGTCTTCTTGGCCACCTCTGCTGAGAGGACGTCAGTTGCCTTTCTCTTGGTAGATTCCCCCTTCTGAGCAGCTCTTCCTTCTTTCTCCTTCAGGTGAGCTTCCTTGAACCTTGATAAGTCTTCAGATGGGGTCTCCTTCCCTTTCTTGGCTTCAATAATCTTCTGGGCCTCAGCATCTACCTTCTTTAATGTGCTTTTGACTTTTTGGCCCCTTTCAAACTCAGGGGTCTCAACATGATCTCTGATGAAATGATGCCTTATATCCACATGTTTGCATCTTGGGTGGAGAACTGGATTTTCTAAAATAGCAATTGCACTATTGTTGTCACAGAAAATAGGAACTTCATTAGCAAAGATATTGTAATCTCTCAGTTGTTGTCTTAGCCAAAGAATTTGAGCATAACAACTTCCAGCTGCCATATATTCAGCTTTAGTAGTGCTTGTAGCTACTGAATTTTGTTTCTTGGAAAACCAAGAGATCAGCTTACTTCCCAAGAATTGACAAGTGCCTGAGGTTGATTTTCTGTCAATTCTACATCCTCCATAGTCAGCATCTGAGTATCCTGTGAGTTCCAGATTGTCATCTGAGGGATACCACAATCCCATATTCACAGTACCCTTGAGATATTTAAGAATCCTCTTAACAGCTTCCGGATGACTTTTCTTAGGATTTGCTTGATATCTTGCACATATCCCAACTGCAAAAGTGATATCAGGTCTGCTTGCTGTGAGATACAGTAGAGATCCAATGATAGCTCTGTAGTGAGTCTGGTCTACTGATTCACCATCTTCATCAGGTTCAATCTTGGTGTTGGTGTTGAGTGGAACCCTTGCAACTTTGCTGGTCTGGCATCCAAACTTGTTGATCAGCTCCCTTGTATATTTGGCTTGGTTGATGAAGATTCCTTCAGGAGACTGCTTAACTTGAAGTCCTAGGAAGAAGTTCATTTCTCCCATCATTAACATCTCAAACTTTCCTTTCATCAGTTGAGAAAATTTCTCACAGAGGACTTGGTTGGGACAACAAAAAATGATATCATCCACATAGATTTGAACTAGCAAAGTGTCCTCTCCTTTTGTGATCATGAAGAGAGTTCTATCTACTCTTCCTTTGATAAAGCCATGATCCAAAAGGAATTGTGACAAAGTATCATACCAAGATCTTGGAGCCTGTTTCAGTCCATATAGAGCTTTTCTCAGTCTATATACTTTGTGCCATTCTTCAAAACCTAGGGGTTGCTCCACATAGACTTCCTCATTGAGTATTCCATTCAAGAATGCACTCTTAACATCCATTTGATACACCTTGAATTTCTTGTGAGCAGCATAAGCAAGAAATAACCTTATTGCCTCCAATCTGGCTACTGGGGCAAAAGTTTCATCATAGTCAAAGCCTTCAACTTGAGAATAGCCCTTTGCAACTAGTTTGGCCTTGTTTTTGACTATGACATCATTTTCATCCTTCTTGTTCTTGAATACCCACTTGGTTCCTATCATATTGCAGTGATATGGTCTGTCAACCAGCTCCCATACTTGATTTCTTGTAAATTGGTTGAGCTCTTCTTGCATAGAAATGATCCAATTTAAATCTTGAAGTGCTTCTCCAATGGAACCTGGTTCCTGGTTAGATAAGAAACAACAAAACAAAGCACTTTCTCCATGAAAACTTCTAGTTTTGACTCCTAAGGTAGGATCACCTAGGATTTGCTCAACAGGGTGATCTGAGAGCCATGTCCTCCTAGGCTGATGTCCTTCAGTAGAGTTTAACTCTTCTGAAGTTGAGTCACTAGATATTGGAATGAAATTAAATTCAGGAAATAAAACAGTGGGTTGAAGTCCTGAGTCATCATTCAAGGTATTTTCATTCTCAATGGTAATCTCATTGGTTCCTCCTTGAATGATGGGCTCAGTAGATGTCTCAGCTGTGACCATTTCTTCATTGACATCTCTTACCTCTTGAACTGGGATTGTGTTCATCAGTTCAGTTACTTGTTCAGGAGAGTTCTCAGGTGAGCTTTGAGGAGTGTTTTGACTTTGAATTGTTGATCATTGAAGTTATCCCAGGTTGGGATGTATGTATCAATACAATTCTCAGGATAGCCTTTAGACTTGATACTCAATTTAGTTAGTCTTTGGCTTATCACTTCCTCATTCTCCCTACTCCTGGACTCAAAAGTAGACTCATAAAAAACCACATGAGGTGTTTCTTCCACAACAAGAGTTCTACAGTTGTAAACTCTGAAAGCTCTACTGATTTGGGAATATCCTAAGAAGATTCCTTCATCAGCTTTGCTATCAAAAGCTTTCAGTTGAGTTTTTCCATTGTTGTGAATGAAACACTTACAACCAAAGATATGAAAGTAAGATACCTGTGGCTTTGTGCCATTCCATAGCTCATATGGAGTTTTTCCTTGATGTTTGGTTACCATGAATCTATTTTGAGTGTGGCAGGCAGTATTAATAGCTTCAGCCCAAAATCTTTTAGGAACTTGAGCTTCTGCAAGCATTGTTCTTGCTGCCTCCTTGAGAGTCCTATTTCTTCTTTCAGCTACTCCATTTTGTTGTGGAGTTCTTGCAGCTGAGGTCTCATGTGCAATGCCTAATTTTTGTAGAAATCAGATATAATAGAGTTAATGAATTCAGTGCCCTTATCTGATCTTATCTTTACAATGTTCAGGCTCTTTTCATTGCTAACTTTCTTCAGGAGCTCTAGCAGTCTCAGTTGAGTCTCCTTCTTGCTTGCTAGGAATACCACCCAAGTATACCTGGAAAAATCATCACCAACAACAAGTGTATATTTTCTCCCATTGATACTTACATGGGTTACTGGACCAAAGAGATCCATATGTAACAGTTAAAGTACTCTGTCAGTAGAGGTTGCTATTTTGCTTTTGAAAGATGCTTTCACTTGCTTTCCCTCCTGACAGGCTTTACAGATATGTTCTTTGTTGTATACTTCATTTGGCATTCCTTCCACCAGTTCATGTCTTGCAATCCTGTTCATCATCTTGAAATTCAGATGACTTAGTCTTTTGTGCCACAACCAATTAGTATCAGTTGAGCTCTTTGCAATGAGACATGCATTTGGTGTGCAAGACTTCCAATCTGCAAGATGGACATTTTGTTTCCTTGACCCAGTTAGTAGAACCTGTTGTGAAGATATATTCTTGACAAAACACAGGTTACAAGAAAATTCAACACTGTATCCTTTATCACAAAACTGACTTATGGACAAAAGATTGTGCTTAAGTCCACTGACATAGGATACATTGCTTACTCTTACTGAGCCATTTATTAAGGTACCATAACCTTTAGTGGCTCCTAGTGAATTGTCACCAAAAGTGACTTGTGGACCTTCTTTCTCAACAAACTCTGACAGGAGATCTTTGTGGCCAGTCATGTGCCTGGAACATCCACTGTCCAGGTACCAGACTGAAGATTTGAGAGCTTCTCCTTTGTTGAGGTCCACTGAGCCCTGCAATCACAATCAAGTTTTAGGTACCCATTTGGTGTTGGGTCCTACCAGGTTAGCTGTACCTTTCGGAATCCAAATTTGCCTCACAATTCTAATCACTTTAGAGTGGCTAATTTGTCTTCCATAAACATCTACATAGATTGTTATCTCCCTAGGTGCCTTGGGAGTAAACTTTCTATGGGTGTCAGCCTTTGAAGGAACAGGAACCTTCTTTACATTCTTTCTTTTAGGCTTGGGTGCACCTGATCTAAGTTTTTATTGATAAGGGTATGAAGGGCCTTTTCCTTTAGGCATAAAAGGAATAGGTCTTCTGTATGAGTCATTCCTTGAGGAGTGCTCATGCCTGGGTGCTTTCAGCTGAGGTTGCTTCGTCTGTGAAGACCTCGGCTGATAGTACCTCTGCTGAGGTCTATTTTGATTAGTCAACTGAGCCTTTCCATTTGGTTTTGGCTGAGTTTGACTTCTCTTTTGTTGGACCTCAGCTGGTCTTTTACTCTTATCTAAAGTCTGTGGTTGAAAGGTCACAGACTTAACAAAAACTCTCTTTGTGTTACTTGAAGAAGCAACACTCAGAGGACCTTCTGAAGGTTTTGGAATAAAGCCTATTCCACACTTGTTATTTGGATTGATCTAAAAGTTTTGAATCGCCTCTATGGCAAGAGAGGGTTTGTTAAGAGCATCAATCCTTTTTAACAAGGTCTCTTCAGTTTTATGTAAGACATCAATTTTCAGGAGAGAATCCTTTACTTGGCTTACCACTTTTAAGTTTTCTTCAGTTAACTTTATCTTAGATTCAGTAAGATATTTTATCAGTTGATCTTTGCCATTTCCTTGACTCTTGAGAATTTCCACCTCTTTTGTCAATTCAATGGTAGATTGGACTGAGTTAAGATCTGCCTGATTCCCAGACTCGATTAACTTAGAATTTTCTCTCAGGAGATTTTTGTTTTCATCTTGGAGACAAAAACTTGCTTCTTGCAACCTTGAGAAATCAATCATCAATTGTTCTAAAGCGGACTGAAGATTGAGTTCCTCAGTTGACTCTAAGCTCAGCTCAGGTGAGTGTTCTAGAGAAATGGATGGTTTAGATTGTACCTCTGGTTCTTCTCTTGCCATGAGGCACATGTCATCATCACTGCTGCCTGAGAACCGTCCATTAGATGACTCCAGATCTTCATCAACATCCTCAGCCACCATGGCTTTCCTTTCTCCATATCTCCTATCTCTTTTGGCTTGCCTTTCCTTCCTTTCCTTGGTGCTCAGTTGGGGACAATCATATTGAAAGTGCCCAATCTTCTTGCATTGGAAACATCTATTGGCATCATCATTCTTTTCCTCAGTAGACTCCTTGGTCTTTGATGATGAACCTTCACCTCTGGTATAGTTCTTGTAGTCCTTCCTCTTTTCTAGCTCAGTTGAGCTTTTCTCTCCTTCTCTGGTGTCTTTTTGTGGATAACTTCTTCCTTCTCTGTTATCCCTGTAAAATCTTTTATACTTGCCAAATCGGCTGTTAAGCTTCTCAAACCTTCTAGCCATCAGGCTGAGTTCCTCTTGCATCTCAGCCTTGCTTTGAGATTTGCTTGCCTTTGTACTCTTCTGTGGCTTTGGGGATTTTGGCTCAGTCTCCTTAGCTTTGAAGGCAACATCCTTCTCAGCTGAGGTCTCATCAGGAGCCCTTTTCCTGTTAAGATCAAACTCATAAGCCTTAAGTTCTAAGAATACCTGTTGCATAGACATGCTGGACAAATCCTTGTATTCTGCATCATCACAGAGTACACATCCCATCTTGAGGTTAACCCTCTCAGGATCTTTAAGGCAACTTCTCTCTTGGTGTAGACTTTTCCCAGAGAATTTATCTCATTCATGATGTCAGTGAACCTCCCATCAAGCTGGTCAATGGTCTCAGTGGGCTCCATGGTGAACTGCTCGTACTTTTGAACAGCTACAGAAAGCTTGTTCTCCTTAATCTTGTCAGTTCCTTCACACATGAGAGCAAGAGTGTCCCAAAGTTCTTTTGCAGTTTCACAATGGATCACTCTTCCCATTACAGAATCTGGAATGATGGTGTAGAGAATGTTCATGGTTATGAAGTTGAGGTTGTTTCTCCTCCTCTCATCTGCAGTGAAGTTATCTTCATCCTTGGGCCATTCTTCTCTTGGATCTGCAATAGTCTCAGTTGTGGTTCTAGGGTTAGGTGTCATAAAAATAAATGGACCTTTAGTAATAACCCTTAGCATTTCATCATGCACACAGGCAAGATGAGCTCTCATTATGATCTTCCAGAAGTCATAATTTTCCACTGAGAACTGTGGAAGCTTATGATAGGACATATGGTTCAAGGGATTAACTCCCATGTTGTTCTACGCTGGTGGTGCTACCCTAGCTGCATTGTCAGCCATAATATCTAAACAAGTTTATCAATAAGATCAATTCAGATGACCTATATAAAATACCTTTAAGCACAAGGTATACTCAGAACAATGGTTTTTTGAACCACTGCTCTGATACCAATTGTTGGTCCCGAAACGAGTAAACATGTGTATGGGGGGGGATACACCTGAGGTTACAAATTTAAACTTCTTTTAAAACTTATTTGGTTACTTCAGATAGTAACTCGTCAGTGGACTTTAGGTCTGCTGAGAATTACTTGTGAAAGCTTACTGAGATAATACCTCCACTGAAAGCTCAAGACTTTCAGTTGAACTACTATCTAATTAGCTTTCAAGTGCGGATTAGTGAGCCCTTTAGAAAACTCGTTTTACTTGATAAACTTTGAGTGGATAACACACACTTGGGAAATAACAGAATGTAAATACACAAGATATGGTTCAGAAATGAATCTCCTACATCCACTGTCTTGATCAAACAGGAGAATTCCTTTCACTTGGAATTCCTTGTGTTATAGTGCCAAGGTGCACTGATCAATTAATCCTCTCTTAGGATGATTGACCACTAGGATAATTCCAGGTCCTAGTTCCCAAAACAAACCAGCTTTCAGACTGATACAAACAATCAACTTACTAACACAACTTAACACTAACTCTCAACCTAACAACTGAGTAGGGTTTTGAGTAGGGTTTTGGTTCCAACTGTTGTGAGATAATCCTTACAGTGTAGCTCAAGGCTTAGGATGGATTATCTCTTTCTAAGGTTTGGATATAACTTTTAAGCTTGGTTACAGAAGGTTTGTTAGGCTCTCTACAAATGTGAAACACTTGGGAAACAAAGGTAATTTCGAGTGCTTCTTGGTAGTTATGAATGTAGAGATAGATTTGATCTTGTGAGTTTCTCGTGCTTAGAAATGAGCACATCCTTCTGTATTTATAGGCTTCCTTGAAAATCTTCCCGTTGGATTTAAATCTTCTCAAGTAAGTCTTCTTGTATCTGATTGGTTCAAACGGCTCTATTTGAAGCTTTAAGTCTTGTCAAGAAACGGCTGAAAGACCATGCCTGTTCACCAACTTTCTGTAGATTGCTAGGGAAAGACTTTTGGTACATGTCAGTCTGGGACAGGTCGACTGTCAGTAAAGTACACTGACGTATCATTTTCTCATTGGACCTTCAGTCTGCTTGCCCAGATTCTTGTCTTGCTTTAAGGTGGAACTTGATGGTCCCGTGGAAATATTTGCATTTGGGAATTTATGGTTTTTTTTAAACACTGGAGTGCACTGAAATGCTTTGTAAATTAGTGGTCAGTGCAGTGCTTAAGCAAATCAGTAAAGCAATAAAGAACACAACAATGTAAAGTGGTTCAGAGGCTCAAGCTCCTACATCCACTAACCTGATTGAACAGGATAATCCACTAAGGATTAGCTTATTTTTAACGTGCCAAGGTGCACTCTCAACTGGACTCACACCCCTCCGCGGAGCTGCCTCTCGAACTGGCCTCACATCCCTCTTCTCTCAGGGACTGCCTCTCCACACCTAACTTCAACCACTAACTCTAACACTCGGGAAAGGGTTTGGGTTTGGTGTTGCTTTCTCCAACTAGGTGAGATTTTCCCTTACATGGTTTTAGCCTGAAAGCTAGGATTGGGAAAATCTCTCTAAGCTTAGGATGTATATGATAGGCTCGAGTATACAAACTAGAACACTGAAATATGACTGTGTAGAACTCAGGGTCAGTGTTCTTGATGGAGATGGTGCCTCCTTATGCCTCTCTAGAACTTGCACCCTCTCTCACATCTGCTCCGCTCTTCTAAATGCAGCTTGAGTTTGTATTTATAGTGTGGATTTGAATGTTACCGTTGGAGAGAGTAACATTCAAATCCAGACTATCTCTAGAGTGAAATTCTCCTTTTCAGTGAAGTACGGCCTTGTCAGCTTTTGTCAGATTCGCTGCCTTGTCTTGATTGGTCCACGTGGACTGAGTCCAACGGCTCTTTTGTTCAGGGTACTTGATCAGGGTAGTCCTGACTTCAGGCGACTTGTCTTCAGGTGACTTGAAGTCCTCTTAGGATACTTTTCTTCAGTAGACTTGAGGTCTTCTTAGGAACTTTCATTGGACTTGAAGTCTACTCACTGGACTTCCTTCATTGGACCTTAAGTCTTCTCAGTGGACTTCCTTCATTGGACCTTAAGTCTTCTCAGTGGACTTTCTTCATTGGACTTTAAGTCTTCTCAGTAGACTTCCTTCATTGGACTTTAAGTCTACTCAGTGGACTAAAGTCTACTCAGGAGAGTTGACATAAGGCAAATTGTCAGCCTCTCATTCCTCAGTAGCCTGACTCCTTGAGGATCTACTAGGCACAACACTGATCCTCATGATCATGCTCTTCACTGAGTAGTCCACTGACCAGCTTAGAAAGTCAGGTTTATACTCAGTGGGACTTCCTTCAGGACGGTCTTCAGGTCTTTAGGGTTCTGACTTGATGCTCCAGACTGTTTGCTCTAGGATGGCTCTGACTTCTCAGGTTCCGAGACAGTTGAGTTCCCCCTCAACTGACTACCTGTAAACTGAAAATAGACTAGCCTAACCTGAATCTTATAACACACAATCCTGACTGCTCATTCCCTATTACAAGTCGTTTTGGAAAATCATCAAAACTAAATATCCCATCAGAACTCCTCTGAGAGAACCTTCTTATTCCTTCATTTATTGTAAGCTTCACTGAAATTCGTTTTGCCTTGCTCCAACAAGATTAATTAACAGCTTTTATTATGTTTAGCATTTAATGTACTTTGTTAGTTCTCATTAGTGGACCTTGGTCCTCTCCTGATGGTTTTAGTCTTAGTGAGAATGCACTTAGAAAACATTCAAGACTTAGACTACTTCCTCATATCACTTTGTCTTCAGCGGACTTCGTCTTCAACAGTCTTTGCTTTCAGCGGACTTCATTCTTCAATACACTTTAGAACTTACTAACTGCACTCCAGTTCTTAACATTTTGAACTGTTTAACTAAACTCTAACTCTACTGAATATTTTACTTACAAACAACTTATTAGGAATATTTTGGCATCTTAATCAAAACTTAAGTCTTATACAATTTCCCAACACTTGATCAGTCTGCTTGACCTGCAATCCTAAGAAGACTCCATCTCTCCCATCATTGACATCTCAAATTTACCAGTCATCAACTTAGAGAATTTCTCACAGAGCTGATGATTTGGTGATCCAAATATTATGTCATCCACATAAATCTGGACCAAAAGAATGTCATCACCTTCAGTAATCCTGAATAAAGTCCTATCCAGAGTTCCCTTTTTGAACCCATGGTCTGTCAGGAATTGAGAGAGGGTATCATACCAAGCTCTTGGTGCTTGCTTAAGTCCATAGAGCGCTTTCTTCAAATGATATACTCTATCTCCAACCTCGAACCCGGGAGGTTGTTCAACATATACCTCTTCATTGAGTACACCATTCAGGAAGGCACTCTTGACATCCATTTGATTCACCTTAAACTTCTTGTATGTTGCATAAGCAAGGAACATCCTGATAGCTTCAGACTGAAAATATCCCTTGGCAACCAGCCTTGCCTTGTTCCTTACCACAACACCATTCTTATCCTTCTTGTTCTTAAAAACCCACTTGGTACCAATAACACCTTGATGCCTAGGTCTATCTACCAGTTCCCAAACCTGATTCCTTAGGAACTGATTCAACTCCTCTTGCATGGCTATGGTCCAGTTCGAGTCAGTGAGAGATTCTTCAATGTTCTGAGGCTCTTGCTCTGAGAGAAAGTAACAGAACAGTGCGCTCTCACCATGAAACTGTCTGGTCCTGACTCCCTCAATTGGATCACCAATGACTTGATCAATGGGATGATCCTCTAGCCATGTTCCCTTGCCTAGAGTTGTTCCTGAAGTCCCTGCAATGTTAGTGTCTACAGGCTCATAAAATTCAGGAAATTAAACAGAAGGGGATGAACCTGAGTCTATGCCAAAGGGATTAATAAGCTCAATATCAGGGACATTAATTCCCCCTTGATGAGGTGACTCAGGAACCGTCTCAGCTGTGACCACATCTTCATAGAGGGTACTTACCTCAGGTTAAGCCCGTCCCTCAGTCCGAGGCTCAACTATCCCTGATTTGCTCGGCTTAGGAGTGGCACTTGGTTCATCATTCTGATCATCATCATCCCATCTTGGAATTGGCACAGTTTTGACCTTTGGATCAGGTTGATTTTTAAGCTTAGCCTTGTCACTCTCCTTGTGACCTCCTCAGTGTCAGGATTCAACACTTTTACCCTAGACCAATTAGCAGATTCATCAAACACAACATGTGGTGATTCTTCCACAACTAGGGTCCTACAATTGTAAACCCTGAATGCTTTACTGACTTTAGAATATCCTAAGAATATTCCTTCATCAGATTTTCTATCAAAAGCTTTCAATTGGGTCTTCATATTGTCGAGGATGAAACACTTACAACCAAATACATGAAGGTAAGAGATACGGGGCTTCCTCTTATTCCATGTCCTATATGGGGTCTGTGCATGTTGTTTGTTCAGCATAGATCTGTTCTGAGTGTAGCATGCAGTGTTGATTGCCTCAGCCCAGAATTTCTTAGGCAGTCCAGACTCAGCCAGCATGGTCCAGGCAGCTTCCTTCAGTGTCCTGCTCCTCCTTTCAGCGACACCATTCTGTTGTGGGGTTCTAGCCGCAGAAGTCTCATGAGCTATACCAAGTTCATTACAAAAGTCAGAAATATATGAGTTTATAAATTCAGTGCCCTTGTCAGATCTGATCTTAGTAATAGTCTGATTCTTCTCATTGCTGAGCCTTCTGAGCAACTCAGGAAGCTTCACCTGTGTTTCCTTCTTATTTAACAAGAAAATAACCCAAGTATATCTAGAATAATCATCAATAACCACAAGGGTGTATTTCCTACCATTCATACTCACAGGTGTTATGGGACCAAATAAATCCATGTGCAAGAGCTGAAGAATCCTGTCAGTGGAATGAGAAGCCTTCTCTTTGAATGATGCTCTGACCTGCTTCCCTTCCTGACAAGCTTTGCACACATGATCTTTGCTAAAAACTTCATTAGGTAGACCTTCAACAAGTGATTGTCTAGAAATTTTGTTAAGAATCTTGAAGTTCAGGTGGCTTAATCATTTATGCCATAACCAACTGAGCTCTAGAGAGCTCTTAGCAACAAAACAAGTATTAGGAATAGTGCTGCTCCAATCAGCGAGATAAACGTTACATTTCCTGATACCTGATAGAAGCACTTGTGTTGATTTGTCCTTGACTGAACATATATTCGATGAGAACTCAACAATGAAACCCTTGTCACAGAACTGACTTACTGACAATAGGTTATGCTTTAGTCCTTCCACAAAGGACACATTTTCCACTCTGACTGTACCTATTATCAAGACACCAAAACCTTTAGTAACACCTTTGAGTTATCACCAAAGGTTACATGTGGACCATCTTTAGCTTGAAACTCTTGGAGAAGACTCTTCATTCCAGTCATATGCCTTGAGCATCCACTGTCTAGGTACCAAACAACTTTGTTTGAGTCTCCTCTCCTCTTGTTGTGATCCACAACCGCCTGCAAGCAATTCAGGCTTTAGGTACCCATTGGGTGTTGGGTCCTATTGTGTCAGTTGTACCCTTCGGGATCCAGACTTACTTAACTACCCTGATTGCCTCAGAGTGGTAAATCTGTCTCCCTGAAACATCAACATACATAACTTTCTTCTTCTTTGCCTGAGAGAAAGATGGTGTATGGGTGCTAGACTTAGGTCTTGGGCCTTGTTCTTGATAAGGGCCCTGTGTTCTATTCCCCCTAGGCAAGTGAGGGAGTGGAAAATAGTTAAAGGCCTCAGGATGCCAAAATTATGGGGGTGTCATCATGTTTGGCATTCCCTGTTGGTATTGCCAAGCATGATGGTACCCTCGCTGACTAGTCTGAGGACACTTGGCCTGAGTCTTCCTCTGCTTTCGCTGAGGCTTTCTCTGGCCTGAGCTCTCAGGGACCTCTTTTGGTTGCTTTGCCTTTCTTTTGGGTTTTGTCTTAGCAACCTTGGGGACAACCCTGACTGAGTCAACAGTTTCCTTGCCCTTATCAGTTTGACGGGCCTTAAGTATAACCTTAGGTGCACTCTGGCCTGCCTGAACAAATACCCTCTCAGTGTTTCTCCCTGAAGCAACATGAGACTGACCTTGTGAGGATTTCTTAGGAACATATCCAAGTCCCTTTTTCTCGTTCCTAAGCATCTGGCTGCTATTTATTTCCTCTCTAGCCACTGAGGATTTATTCATTGCTGCAACCTTTTGCTTGAGTGAGTCCTCACTCTTTTTCAGGATTTCATGTCTGGTAAAGAGGTCATCAAACTTACTTTTGAGTGCTTTCAGTTCTTCCTTTCTGACCAACTCTTCCTCAGCTAGTTCCTTCAGAATCTTCTCTCTTGGGAGACACTCATCATTGATTAAATCAATCTTCTGAGTTAGTCTCACAATCTGAGTTGATTCTTTAAGATCAGACTGAGTGAGCTGATCATTCAGGTTCTGGACCTCAGTACTCAATTTCTTATTCTCCTCTACCAAGAAGACATTAGTTTCCTGCAATCTGGAGAAATCAACCATCAATTGATCCAGGCAAATCTAAAGGTTAATTTCTCTGACTGACTCTGAGCTAAGCTTTGGATTTTGACCAGTGTGGGAACTACACACAGAGTTAGATGTTACCTCAGGTTCCTCCCTTGCCATAAGGCAAACATCATCGTACTCATCATCAGAAAAGAGTTCAGGCGACCTCTCCTCAGGACCATCCGAGTCAGTTGCATCCTCAGCGAGCATGGTTCTCCGGTCAGCAAGTCTCTGGTCTCTCTTGGCCCTCCTGTCCTCTCTTTCCCTTGCACTCAGCTTCGGACAATCATACTGATAGTGCCCGCTCTTTTTACAGTTGTAACATGTTGGTTGCTCATCTCCTCTTTCTCTCCTTGGTTCAAGGTTCCTCCTTGAGTCAGGTTCCCTCTGTCTTGATGAGCTTTCAATCTTTCCTGAGTGCTTGTCATCATGAGTACGTTTCTGTTCATCTCTACGATCGGGCTTTGGATCTGAATATCTTCTTTCATCGCCACGATCTCTCATCTGGTCAGTATTTCTTCTTTCCTCATATCACCTCGAGCTTTGGTGGGTTCCTTCAGGTTTCCTGTCACGTGAGTCCTGATAAAATTTCTTATAACGACCAAACCTGGAATTAAGCTTCTCAAAGCGTCTGGCCATCAGGCTGTACTCCTCAGCAAGCTCTTCCTTGCTCATCTCCATCAGTGACTTTGATGAAGACTCAATAGGTTCAGACCTGGCCTTGAACGCCATACTTTTCTTAGGAGTTTTCTCCTTCTCTTCCTCTTCTGGTTGAACTTTCTTCTTTCTTTTGTTAAGATCAAATTCCAGGGCTTTGAGCTCTGAAAAAAGTAAAGTAGAAGTTAAGTTACTCATATCCTGAGTGTTCTTAAGCATAATTACACTGTTGTCCCATCTCTCAGGAAGGGCATTCAGGATCTTTGAAACAACATCTCTCTTAGGGACATCCTTGTCCAACATCACCAGCTCATTCATCAACTTGATGAATCTTGACTCCATCTGATCAATAGTCTCATCAGGCAGCATCTTGAACGCTTCGAACTTCTGAATGGCAATGTTTCTCTTGTTCTTCTTTATCTTTTCTGACCCCTCACACATCCTGGTCAGCTCATCCCAAACCTCCTTTGCCGTCTTTAAGTTCATCAGCCTTGCTGACTCCTCGAAAGGCACCGTATGTAAGATAATGTTCCTGGCCACGTTGTCCAGTCCAACCATCTTGATCTCGTCATTAGTCACGTCTTTCCTTTCTTTAGGAACCTGTATACCGATATCAAGATGTTCATATCCCAGTCCTCTGACATTAGGGATAGTGATCTTAATCGGTCCTTCCCTGAGAACACGCGGTATCTGGTCATGGATGGCATCAAGATGCGCTTCTAGTCTGAACTTCCAATAGATAAAGTTAGATACATAGAATTCAGGTAATGAAGCTTCAAGTCTCCTCGAAGTCATGATGATGCAAGTTTTATAAAAAGCAAACTCAGATATATTCAGTGACCACCAACAGTTTCTCCTCTGAAACTATTAGTATTCAAAGTCAGTGGTCTTTTGAACCACTGCTCTGATACCACTTGTTGGTCCTGGATACAAGACTGATGAATACGTGTATGGGGGGGATACACGTATACCAATTTTCCAACTTAAAACCTAGCTGAGTCCCCTTTACTCAGAGTGATAAAGAACTGAGAGCTGATAATCTCCCCACTGACTACACTTAGTGCGGGTCAGTTGGATGACTATCAATTCGAGTTCAGTGCGGAAATGTGTGAGCCCTGATAGTTTAAAGTCTTGTTTTAATTTGCTTTCTGAAAACTTGATTACTCAACTCTGAAGTAGTGATTAGTAGGGAAGTGCTCTAATTTGATGATCAGGCTGATTGATTCAGCTTGATAAAACCAAATGCTATGAATGAACAAGTAATATGGCAAGTAAGCACAATATCAAAGCAGTAAAAACACAGGGAGTTTAACGTGGTTCAGAGACTCAAGCTCCTATGTAATGCCCCGAATCCAAAACACATAAATATCTCAGATTCGAGGTGCCACTTGTGACTAAAATCCGAACTATAAAATTTTTGATATAAAAAGGGATAACAAAATGAGAGATGAGTTTTATGCAGCGGAAGAAATGAGTATATTATTTAAATAAGTATCCCAGACACACACACACACACACATATATATATATATATATATTAATATAAAGCTTAGTATTTAACAGTAATATTTTATTTAAGTGGGGAACTCCGTGTCGTCTCTATTACTGTCTTTGCTCCACGAAATCATAATCTGCAAGGGTTGTAAAATGGGGGCGTGAGATTTGAATTCTCATGTATAGGTGATTTGCAATGTCGTGGGATTGGTAAATCCGAAGTATATTACATTATAATCATTAATAAAGTATTTAATTCATTTAATCAATTGACGTAATAATACGAACATAATAATTCATATAAATAACACGTTCACATAAAAACCAGTTGGGCACAACAAGTTTCACATCATATAATTGAAATATCACAAGTTGATTCACATTAAGGGGCGAAGCCCAAAGTCATTTTCAAGTAACGACCCATTCTGCCAAAATCATTTTCAACACATTGAGAATCTCCTCCAAACTATTTTCATAAACAACACCCGTATGATATCCTCTTTCGTATTACTGGTGGTCATATACCACTGGTGATCATTTATCACTGGTGTTCCGAAACACTGGTGGTCATTTACCACTGGTAATCATTTATCACTGGTGATCATTTGTCACTGGTGGTCATTTACTACTAAATAAAGTGATCATGTAACTTACTTTCCTTATTCTCATAAAGCTGTCATTTCAAACCATGGGAAAAATCACATAATTCATACTTAAGTTGGTTCATACTCACTTAATGCCCTTAATCATGCAATGGTGATTAGTTTCAAATAAAAACAATAGATATTTTGTATCATATATAATTATATCACATAATTCAAACAGTTATATAATAGAGATACATTTATGTTGGATTAGTTGTTTTAGATTTATTTGGTTGAGTTCAGAGTATACCAGCACAACGTATTATAAACAGATCGATCAACAGATCATCACCCACTTCTTAACTTTATAGCTAAGTTACAACTGTCTTGAAATTCCTTTGGAAGATAACTCGCGTTGTAGAGACGTCCCGAGAGTGATATGCAAACCGAATGCCGGATCCCTCGTGCGTATTTCGATTAGCACATAATCCTAATATTAAATCATTTGATTAAAAGTTGGCCTTTGAATTATTGAAAGGACCTAGAAGTTCGTGTTGCAAAGACGAGAGTCTCATTGTCTTAAAAACTTATTTGATAGACTTACTTAAAGTCACACACACTATTTTGGTAAATACGCCCACTTTCTAAGAGGTGGTGTATTGGTGGGTGTACTTACTAATTTTATTGTTGTATGACTATTTCAATTCCTATAAAAACAATCTCTTAATATCTTAGCCTTTTATAACTAGAAACTTTTATAACTTAAAAAGTATAACTATATAATATTTTTCTCAAAATTAATTAAAGGAATAAGATATTTATTTAAATAATATTAATATAATAAAAGTCTCAATTTAATATTATTCTTTCTTAAATTTATATTTTATTTTAAAAGAACTCTCGCATATAAATTTATATTTTATAAATAAAAACCCATTTATTAATCTTATTAATAAACTTTAACTTTAAAAAGTTTGTATTATAAACTAAAATAATATATAAATATATTCTTCTTTTCCTAATATTAATAGTATTTCCAAAGTTGATTAGTGACACTTTTAAAACAAAAGAATAATACTATTTTTCAAAAATAACATTTTTTTTATTTGTTACTAATTTGGATGTTAAAAGACTTGTCTTTTTCGGTCCTTTTCCCAAACTTGATTAATATAATAATTTTGATAACCCAAAGTACTACTTTTAAAATCCAACGGTATTATTCTTTTCTCAAAGGAACATAAACAAGGATTTAAAGAAAATAAAGTTTCCATTTGTCCTTAAAAACTTAACTAATAATACTAACATCTAATCTCATCACCATTCAGCTAATTCAATAATACTAATCCATCAATCCAATAATATCATCCAACTAAAACAATAATACTAAACAGTCCATTCAACCATACTAATCAATAAAACCAATAACACCAAACAAACTCAACCTAAACAACTATCTAAACAGCTCAAGAGGGATAAACGGTACAACCGTGAGGAATTTAACTACATCAAAACTCCCTCCATTAATCTTACTGTCCCTAAGCTAACCCAAAGTTCACAAAAATCTCAACAGGGAAATTTAGGATTAAAACAACGAAAAACAGGAGGAAATATGAAGCTATCAATTCTTACTAGTTTCGAAATTGGGCAGCTAACGGCGTAGTTTTACTTTCCCCAAAATAGAACGGGCAGCAGTTTCACGTAGCGTTCATTGGGCTCTTCATCGGAAAGATAGAGGGGACTTTATCGTCTCAATTAAACACGGAAATGAATGGAATTAGATCAATCGAAAAGAGGTCGTGCAATTTTAAACAAGAAATAGAATTTGGGCAAAATAAGACTTACTAAAACAGAGGGGCAGACAGTGGCGGCACTTCGAGGCGGCGGCGGCGTCGATCTGCGGCGCTGGAGGCATCGCGCGACGGTCGATTGTGGTGAGGCGGCGCGGCGGTGCCTCTGTCTGAAGAGGGCGACGACGAAGAGGAAGGGTGGATGGTGGCGGCGCTTGGGCGACGACAACGGCTGTTCGATCGGAGAAAGGGACGGCGGTGAGGGCGGCACTTTTCGATATAAGGAGTGAGGCGACGACGGCCGGCGATTGGAGGCGATGGTGGCTCCGATCGGATGGCGCGGTGGCGCTGCTGAAGGCAGTGGTTCCAGCGGCGATGGAGGGAGAAGGCATGACGGCATTGGCGGTGCTCTGAGCTCATCCCTCTTCTCAAGCTGTTGTAGAGTCTTTCTCAGCATCTTCTTTGTTCTCCTCCTCTCACTCCTCACTGACTTTACCGTATCCGTCATTGTTCTCTTCAGCAGTATCAACTCCCTGTTGGCAAGGGTGTTGTACGCTGATTTGGTCCACTTGATGCGCTTTTCCAGGGCCTTGGCGTCTTCTTCCTTCTCAGCTGTAGCTTCATCACTTCCTCCTGAAGCTCAGCTAGGTTCTCAGTTGTCTTTTCTTTCTTGACCTCGACAATACTGGTAAATTCAGCGCGTCTGACCCCAGTAATTAACACATCTTCGTCTCCAGTGGCATCGTCAGTGGCTGGCTGCTTTCCCTTGTCAGCCCTTGCATCCCCAGTCCTCTCTTCAGGGTGCACTGAAGGCAGTTGTGGAGTGTCATAACCGTCTGCTCAGGCTCAGCTAAGCCAGCTCGAACTTTGGGAACTTGTCCCTCAGAGCTAGGAGTCTCCTTAGATGCCACAATATCATCCTCCTTTGTCTCAGGGCAGGGAATCCCATCATTGACTGATGTATCGTCGGCAGCTGAGATGTTCTCAACTTCCTCAGTCGTTGGTCCACCCTTGGCACCAACGTCTTTAACACCTTCCCCCTGAGTCTGAGACTCTGGGATCATAAGATCCACTTCCTTCGTCGTTTCATCCACCATCATCTCCACTGCTCCATCCTGAGCATCATCATCCTCCTCATCATCCTTCTCACCATCAGACCTGATGTCAGCTTGCATCCTCGACATCATCTCCATTACCAGCTGCTTCAAATTATCAAAGTTCAAGAGCTGCAGCCAGCTGGTGAGCCCAAAATATGTGCACAACCTTGCCTCCTCAGTCTCCCAGTGTTCCCAGCCACGAGCATCCACCAGCATGTGTTGCTCCTGCATATTAGACTGTTTGAAGTCCAACTATACCTTCAGTTCCACAACATTTGCAAGAAGCTCTTTGTAAAGGTTCAGGCTGGGCCAGCACTTGGCTGCCCATTCTGTGGCATTCCCCCTCAGGGTGTTCTCCAGAATGCCACCCACCATATGCGCATCCAACTCCTCCTCCTCCTGCATCTCTAGGAAGCCATCCTCCTGATCTCCAGTTGGGAAGGGTTTGGGGCAATCCTTGGGGTTGGGGTAAGATGGGAAGTCTGCAAGGTTGGGAAGGTTTGGCTCAGAGGACTGGCCATGCTCATGTATGGGTGAGGTTGTTGGCGCTGACTCAGATGGGTTAGGAGGGTTGTCAGGTGTGGGTGATTGTGGCTGTTGATGTATGGGGTCAGGGTTGGTTTGGGGAGTAGGTTCAGAGTGTTTGGGTGATTGGGTAGGGTTGATCTCAAGCTGCAATATCTCAACCGTCTCGATCGTCGTTCTCATTACCTCCAAGTCAGAGGCTCGGGAAGAGCTTGACTCCTCCCTCTCACCCACCTCCGGCAGGCTCTTGGCTGGGGACTTTTTGGATCCCTTTCTCGGTCTCTTCAATGGCCTCTTGCCCTGCTCCTTATCCACTCTGACGTTATCGCCAGTTCCCTCAGCCTCTGAATCGGCACTCTTGGGATTTGACCCAGTCCCTTGTTTGGTGGCCTTTCCAGACAGCACCACCTTCAACTTCTTCTTCTCCACCTCCGTTTCAGCAGCCTGCGCCTCAGCGTACTCAGAAGTGATTTCCTCCTCCACTTCTTTGCTCTTTTCAAAGAGCTCATCCACCCTCTCTATGAGGCTGGTTGCCAACTTCTTGGCCTTCCCAGCTGGCTTCTTAGCCCGACCCTTTACCTTAGCGTTGGGGTCAGTAAGCCCTAGTACAGAGTAGGTGTCACTCAATGATGTGAACATCACCCTCTTAGAAGGGAGGTTGTCCTCCATGCCGAAGGTGTACCCATGGCAGGCATGAGCAATCAGTATGGACAACCTCGTTCCGAACGGGGGAATAGTACTAACTGAGATGTGTTTTTCATCATCATCCCTCTTGATCTTGTCCATAGCAGCCTGATAGATCTGATCGAGGAAGTACTGCTCCCAATTTGCCTCCACACCATCGACAATGGCTCCCATAATCCTCAGTTTGGGTAAGCTCAATTGCTCATGTGAGCCTGTGGATCCCATAACAACTTTGGACACTAAGTCCACAAGGGCCCTGTACTCAGGCTTCAAGGTACCATTATTTTGACGTGCTCTGAACTCAGTTAAGCCCATCTTTATCCACTTCCCCAAGAGTTCTCCCTCAGAGTTCTCTTTGTATGCCTTGGGGTTGATGCCTGAGGACGGCAACTCGTAGACCTCCTTGATGGTCTTTCTCAAGTTAATGTCCTTCACCTCCTTGCTGTAGAAAGGTTCTCCATCCACATCTTTCTCACCAGTCGGTTTTAGGACCGTCACTTTGGTGAAAAGTTTCCCCTTGCGCAGGAACATGTTGAAGTTCGCTTCCACCACCACCTTCGGAAGCACAGAAACTGGGCGCAAAGAGAAATATTTTTCCAACCCTGCCTTGGAGATCCAGTTGAAAACTGGTTTGATCTCCTCGACATTAAGACAGATACCTTCCATGGAGATGACTTGCTCCATGTGTACCAGCCTGTTGTTGACAACATCCTCAAGCTTGTCGATTGTCCAGTTGGAGTTAAGGAATGCCATTGATTCTGAATGAGAGAAAGTTTTTTGAAAATCTGTGAGTGCTTGAGCAAGAGAATACTCAGTGTGCAGAAGGGCTATGTGTTTGCGTAAAAACCTCAAATGACATTCTTGATTGATTAGACCAAGTCAGTTACTCAGACGTGGGGTTGAGATTAATTCCTGAATTTGAAAGGTTTCGAAATGAAGGGCCAGGATTAATCTCAGCATATATCAATTACCCATGTCAGTCATATTTCGTACAAAACGGACATGTATATGAAAAAATAACTGAAGCATTAAATGCTCCGCTGGACGTGGGTTTATATATGAAAAGGCGTGCTTTTAATAAAAACATAATGCATTTAATAAAGATTTTCAGGGCGAAGGACTCAGGGAGACGCTTGAAATTCACAAAAGGCCAGGATAGAACTCATACCTATCAGGGAGACATTGTAGCACCCTGATACCTTGCTGAGTCGAGTCTGGCCTGAGTTCCCCCTAAGCCCTACAGTGACTGCTCTCCCGGATCTAAGAGTCCTAACTCCACTGACAGTTCCATAAATCTTGCTTCAGCCAAGGGCTTAGTCAAGGTGTCAGCTCTCTGCCGGTCAGTGTGAATTTTCTCCATCCTAATATCCTTTTTCTCCACATGATCTTGAATGAAGTGGTGCCTAATATCCACATGCTTGCACTTTGTATGAAGCACTGGGTTCTGAGTAATTGCTATAGCACTATTGTTATCACATAGATTGGAACCTCATTAGCAAATACTTGGTAGTCTATCAATTGTTGCCTCAACCATAAAATCTGAGCACAACAACTACCTGCAGCCATATACTCAGCCTCAGTTGTGGATGTCGCCACTGAATTCTGCTTCTTGTTGAACCACGAGATCAACTTACTCCCCAAAAACTGACATGTCCCTGAGGTTGATTTCCTATCAATCCTACAACCTCCATAATCTGCATCTGAATAACCTGTCAGCTCTGAGTTGTCATCTGAAGGATACCATAGTCCCATATTGACTGTCCTTTTCAAATACTTAAGTATCCTCTTAGTAGCCTCTAAATGTCTCCTCTTGAGATCAGACTGATACCTAGCTCACACACCAACTGCAAACGTAATGTCAGGCCTACTTGCAGTCAGGTACAACAAAGAACCAATCAGCCCTCGATACTCAGTCTGATTTACTGAAGTCCCCTTCAGTGTCAGGATCCATCTTTCAATTTGTGTTCATTGGGATCCTAGCTGGATTGCTGTTCTGAACACCAAACTTTTGAATCAAGTCTCTTGTATACTTGGCTTGATTAATGAAGATCCCTTGATCAGTCTGCTTGACCTGCAATCCTAAAATGAAGTTCATCTCTCCCATCATTGACATCTCAAATTTACCAGTCATCAACTTAGAGAATTTCTCACAGAGCTGATGATTTGGTGATCCAAATATTATGTCATCCACATAAATTTGGACCAAGAGAATGTCATTACCTTCAGTGATCTTGAACAAGGTCCTATCCACGGTTCCCTTCTTGAACCCATGGTATGTCAGGAATTGAGAGTGGGTATCATACCAAGCTCTTGGTGCTTGCTTAAGTCCATAGAGTGCTTTCTTCAAATGGTATACTCTATCTCCAACCTCAAACCCGGGAGGTTGTTCAACATATACCTCTTCATTAAGTATACCATTCAGGAAGGCACTCTTGACGTCCATTTGATACACCTTAAACTTCTTATATATTGCATATGCAAGGAACAACCTTATAGCTTCCAACCTAGCCACAGGAGCAAAAGTCTCATCATAGTCTATTCCTTCAGACTGACAATATCCTTTTGCAACCAGTCTAGCCTTGTTCCTTACTACAACACCATTCTCATCCTTCTTGTTCTTGAAGACCCACTTGGTACCAATTACACCTTGGTGCCTAAGTCTATCTACCAGTTCCCAAACCTGATTTCTTGTGAACTGATTCAACTCCTCTTGCATGGCTATGATCCAGTTCGAGTCAGTGAGAGCTTCTTCAATGTTTTGAGGCTCTAGCTCAGAGAGAAAGCAACCGAACAATTCACTCTCACCATGGAACCATCTGGTCCCGACTCTCTCAGTTGGATCACCAATGACTTGATCAATGGGATGATCCTCTAGCCATGTTCTCTTGCCTGGAGTTATTCCTGAAGTACCTACAATGTTAGTGTCTATAGGCTCATAAAATTTAGGAAATTGAACAGAAGGGGATGAACCTGAGTCTGTACCAAAGGGATTAACAAGTTCAATATCAGGGACATTGATTCTCCCTTGATGAGGTAACTCAGGAACCGTCTCAGCTGCGACCGCATCTTCATAGACGGTACTTACCTCAGGTTGAGCCTGTTCCTCAGTCTGAGGCTCAACAATCCCTGATGTGCTGGGCTTAGGAGTGACTCTTGATTCATCTTCCTGATTATCGTCATCATCCCATCTTGGAATAGGCAAAGTTTTGACCTTTGGATCAGGTTGGTTCTTTAAGCTCAGCCTTGTCACTCTCCTTGTGACCTCCTCAGTGTCAGGATTCAACACTTTTACCCTAGACTCATTAGCAGATTCATCAAACACAATATGTGGTGATTCTTCCACAATAAGGGTCCTACAATTGTAAACCCTGAAAGCTTTGCTGACTTCAGAATATCCTAAGAATATCCCTTCATCAGATTTGCTATCAAAAGCTTTCAATTGGATCTTCCCATTGTTGAGGATGAAGCACTTACAACCAAATACATGAAAGTAAGAGATACGAGGTTTCCTCTTATTCCACGTCTCATATGGGGTCTGTGCATATTTTTTGTTCAGCATGGATCTATTCTGAGTGTACCATGCAATGTTGATTGCCTCAGCCCAGAATTTCTTGGGTAATCCTGACTCAGCCAGCATGGTCCTGGCAGCTTCCTTCAGTGTCCTATTCCTTCTTTCAGCAACACCGTTCTGTTGTGGGGTTCTAGCTGCAGAAGTCTCATGAGCTATACCAAGTTCATTACAAAAGTCAGAAATATATGAATTTATAAATTCAGTGCCCTTGTCAGATCTGATCTTAGTAATGGACTGATTCTTCTCATTGCTGAGCCTTCTGAGCAACTCAGGAAGCTTCACCTGTGTTTCCTTCTTATTCAATGAGAAAATAACCCAAGTATATCTAGAATAATCATCAATAACCACAAGGGTATATTTCCTACCATTCATACTCACAGGTGTTATGGGACCAAGTAAATCCATGTGCAAGAGCTGAAGAATCCTGTCAGTGGAGAAGGTAGCTTTCTCCTTGAATGGCGCTCTGACCTGCTTCCCCTCCTGACAAGCTTTGCACATATGATCTCTGCTAAAGACTTCATTAGGTAGACCTTCAACAAGTGATTGTCTAGAATTTTTTTTAAGAATCTTGAAGTTCATGTGGCTTAATCATTTATGCCATAACCAACTGAGCTCTAGAGAGCTTTTAGCAACAAAACAAGTATTAGGAATAGTGCTGCTCCAATCAGCGAGATAAACGTTAATTTTCCTGATACCTGATAGAAGCACTTGTGTTGATTTGTACTTGACTGAACATATATTTGATGAGAACTCAACACTGAACCCTTTGTCACAAAACTGACTTACTGACAATAGGTTCAGTCCTTCCACAAAGGACACATTTTCCACTCTAATTGTACCTATAATCAAGACATCAAAACCTTTAGTAACACCTTTTGAGTTATCACCAAAGGTTACCTGTGGACCATCTTTTGCTTGAAACTCTTGGAGAAGACTCTTCATTCCAGTCATATGCCTTGAGCATCCGCTGTCTAGGTACCAAACAGCTTTGTTTGAGTCTCCTCTCCTCTTGTTGTGGTCCACAGCAGCCTGCAAGCAAATCAGGCTTTAGGTATCCATTGGGTGTTGGGTCCTATTGTGTCAGTTGTACCCTTCGGGATCCAGACTTGCTTAACTACCCTGATTGCCTCAGAGTGGTAAATCTGTCTCCTTGAAACATCAACATACACAACTTTTTCCTTCTTTGCCTGAGAGGAAGATAGTGTATGAGTGCTAGACTTAGGCTTCACAGGAGCCTGAGTGATGTCTTTTGAGTTGGCTTTCTGTTCTTCCTAGGTCTGGGTGTAGCAGGTCTTGGGCCTTGTTCTTGATAAGGACACTGTTTTCTGTTCCCCCTAGGCAAGTGAGGGAATGGAAAACAGTTAAAGGCCTCAGGATGCCAAAACCATGGGGGTGTCATCATGTTTGGCCTTCCCTGTTGGTATTGCCAAGCATGATGGTACCCTTGCTGACCAGTCTTAGGGCTCTTGGCCTGAGTCTTTCTCTGCTTTCGCTGAGGCTTTTGCTGGCCTGAGCTCTCAGGGACCTCCTTTGGTTGCTTTGCCTTTCCCTTGGGTTTTGACTTAGCAACCTTGGGGGCAACCCTGACTGAGTCAACAGTTTCCTTGCCCTTATCAGTTTGATGGGCCTGAAGCACAACCTTAGGTGCACTTTGGCCTGCCTGAACAAATACCCTCTCAGTGTTGCTCCCTGAAGCAATATGAGACTGACCTTGTGAGGATTTCTTATAAACATATCCAAGTCCCTTTTTCTCGTTCCCAAGCATCTGGCTGCTATTTATTTCCTCTCTAGCCATTGAGGATTTATTCATTGCTGCAACCTTTTGCTTGAGTGAGTCCTCACTCTTTCTCAGGATTTCATGTCTGGCAAAGAGGTTATCAAACTTGCTCTTAAGTACTTTCAGCTCCTCCTTCCTGACCAGCTCTTCCTCAGCCAAATCATTCAGAATCTTCTCTCTTGGGAGACGCTCAACATTGATTAAATCAATTTCCTGAGTTAATCTCACAATCTGAGCTGATTCTTTAAGATCAGACTGAGTGAGCTGATCATTCAGGTTTTGAACCTCAGTACTCAATTTCTCGTTTTCCTCTACCAAGAAGACATTAGTTTCCTGTAGCCTGGAGAAATCAACCATCAATTAATCCAGGCAGATCTGAAGGTTCATTTCTCTGAATGACTCTGAGCTAAGCTCAGGATTTTGACCAGTGTAGGAAGTACATACAGAGTTAGATGTTACCTCAGGTTCCTCCCTTGCCATCAAGCAAACATCATCGTACTCATCGTCGGAAAAGAGTTCAGATGACCTCTCCTAAGGACCATCCGAATCAGTTGCATCCTCAGCGAGCATGGCTCTCCGGTCAGCAAGTCTCTTGTCTCTCTTGGCCCTCCTATCCTCTCTTTCCCTTGCACTCAGCTCTGGACAATCATACTGATAGTGCCCGCTCTTATTACAGTTGTAACATGTTGCTTGCTCATCTCCTCTTTCCTTTCTAGGTTCAGGGTTCCTCCTTGAGTCAGGTTTCCTCTGTCTTGATGTGCTTTCAGTCTTCCCTGAGTGTCTGTCATCACAAGTACGTCTCTGTTCATCTCTACGATCGGGCTTTAGATCTGAATATCTTCTTTCATCGCCACGATCTCTCCTCTGGTCAGTGTTTCTCCTTTCCTCATATCTCCTCGAGCTTTGGTGGGTTCCTTCAGGTTTCCTGTCACGTGAGTCCTGATAAAATTTCTTATAATGACCAAACCTGGAATTAAGCTTCTCAAAGCGTCTGACCATCAGGCTGTACTCCTCAGCAAGCTCTTCCTTGCTCATCTCCATCAGTGACTTTGATGAAGACTCAACAAGTTCAGACCTGGCCTTGAACGCCACACTTTTCTCAGGAGTTTTCTCTTTCTCTTCCTCTTCCTGCTGGACTTTCTTCTTTCTCTTGTTAAGATCATATTTTAGTGCTTTGAGCTCTGAAAAAAGTAAAGCAGAAGTTATGTTACTCATATCCTGAGTGTTCTTAAGCATAATTACACTGTTGTCCCATCTATCGGGAAGGTCATTCAGGATCTTTGAAGCAACATCTCTCTTAGGGACATCCTTGTCCAGCATCACCAACTCATTCATCAACTTGATGAACCTTGACTCCATCTGATCGATAGTCTCATCAGGCAGCATCTCGAACGCTTCGAACTTCTGAATGGCAATGTTTCTCTTGTTCTCCTTTATCTTTTCTGACCCCTCGCACATACTGGTCAGCTCATCCAAAACCTCCTTCGTCGTCTTTAAGTTCATCAGCCTTGCTGACTCCTCAAAAGACATCGTATGCAAGATGATATTTCTGGCCACATTATCCAGTCCCACCATCTTGATCTCATCAGTGGTCATATCCTTCCTTTCCTTAGGAATAGGTACGCCAATGTCAAGATCATCATATCCACTTTCTCTGACGTTAGGAATAGTGATCTTGATAGGTCCTTCCTTGATGACGCGCGACATCTGCTCATGGATGGCATCAAGATGTGCCTCTAGTCTGAACTTCCAATAGACAAAGTTAGAGATAGAGAATTTAGGTAACGAAGCTTCAAGTTTCCTCGAAGTCATGATGATGCAAGTTTTATGAAAAATAAACTCAGATCTGTTCAGTGACCACCAACAATTTCTCCTTTGAAACTATTAGTATTCAAAGTCAGTGGTCTTTTGAACCACTGCTCTGATACCACTTGTTGGTCCCGGTACAAGATTGATGAATACGTGTATGGAGGGAGGGGAATACACGTATACCAATTTTTCAACTTTAATCTTACTGAGTCCCCTTTACTCAGAGTGATAAAGAACTAAGAGCTGATAATCTACCCACTGACTACACTTAGTGCGGGTCAATAGGCTGACTATCAATTCAAGTTCATTGCGGAAATGCGTGAGCCCTGATAGTTTAAAGTCTTGTTTAGTTTGCTTTCTGAAAACTTTGATTACTCTATTCTGAAGTAGTGATTAGCAGGGCAGTGCTCTGTTTGATGATCAGGCTGATTGATTCAGCTTGATAAAAACCAAATGTTATGAATGAACAAGTAATATGACACGCAAGCACAATATCAAAGCAGTAAGAACACAAGGAGTTTAACGTGGTTCAGAGACTTAAACTCATATGTCCACGTCCTGATTTAACAGGAAATCCACTCAAGGGATTCTTGTTTTTGACGTGCCAAGGTGCACCAAGATCAGCTACTCCTCACTGACCTATACAAACTCCTTACTAACTACCAACTTACTACCAACAAATCTAACTTAGGGTTTTGGTTTCAGTTTGGATTCCAACTAGGTTGTGATTATCCTTACAAGACAAAGCTTTGCTAAGGATTGGATAATCACTCTAAGCTTAAGATATTGCTAATACGCTATTTGGAATACAGAATAACTCTCAGGAACTAAGAAACACTTGGGAACTTTAACTGGTTTCGAGTGCTTCTTCTAAAGACTGAATGCTTTGAATGCTTGAGAGTTTGAGTAATTTCTAGCTTGGAAATTTCCTGTAACCTTGAATGGGTTCAAGGCCTTCTGTATTTATAAGTGATTTGAAAACTATCCATTGGAAGAGATAGCCTTCTAGTCATCTATGTCGAGTGGGTCAAACGGACATATCTTCATGCAGCAGCCGTCTTTTCATGAATTTGGTAACTTGCATGTAATGCGCCATTTAATGCTTGCCCGTTGAATATGCAGTTTGAAGTCAGTCTTCGTGTCAGGTTCCGTACGTGTGTGTCCTTCCCGGATTGGTCTACGTCATCAGGTTGGTGAGAATATCAGAACTTATTCCTAGGCTTCAGACTTGTCTTATTAAGTTCGTTTGTCTCGAGCACAACGGTCTTGTCCTGACGCTGACATTCATTTTTGCATTGCTTGGCTCTACTCCAAGTCTTTCCCATAAACTCAGTATCATCTTGTTCCCTTCAGGACTGAGTTAGTAATGACCTCAGGGTCATACTCTTCATCACTGACACTTACTCAGCCAACTTAGAAGACTGCCATAAGTTCAGGATGGTGCTCTTCGTCTTCAGACTCTTGATTGTCATCAGTGAGTTCTCCTCTCACTGAGTACCTGTGAAGTGTAAAATGACTAAGTACAAAACCTAACCAAGACTAGCCTGACTAAGACAAATCATCTTTTCAGGGGCTTTGAGATCTAATCAAAACTGACATTGTCCCAACAGTAATAATTTTAGTGAATAAATGATATACTTAGGAATTTGGATAGTGATAGGACGAAAAATGGATGAAGTTCATGCATTGATCAGTCCTTTATCCATATACCAATGCAATACAACACAACAAGCCATCATTGATTATGACCAGTGTTCTAAAAGTTGCTAGTCGGTCGGACTATTAATGTCTAGCGACTAGACGGGGACTAGTCGAAACCACCTAAATTAATATAATAATTAATTTTTTTTAATAAATTAATACATTAAACATATAAAAAACAACACTACCACCCTTCAATATTAAAATTATAAGTGATACATCATCACCCTAAGTAATAACATAAAACTCAAAACTCAATAAAGTAGCAATGAAGCATATTAATATAAATCAAAAGACGTCATCCAAATTCCATGGAAAAGCTGGGGGACCAGCATGGAGGGCTAATGTCGTTCGGTGGTGGAGGGTCATAGCACAGTGTTCGGTGGAAGAGGGCTGGGGTGCTACTTTCGGTGGTGGAGGCACGACGTTCGGCGTCCGTACTGGAGAGGTTTGGTATTTAGGTTAAAAAATAAAAAGTTAATTATACATTTAATTTATTGCTTATTTAGATTAAAAAATAGATTAGACGGCGACTAATCATGACAAATCCAATTAACTAAAGTCAGAATGGCCTGGGACCGACTAGTCGGCCTACTAGGCCGTTTTTTAGAACACTGATGATGACTAGACTTTAAGGTTTATCTTTTGTTGATGCTTGAATTTTTATATGTATGCATGGAAAATATATTTTAATTTATTTTCCAAAGAATAAAAGACCAAAATTGATTAAAAAAATTGATATAAAAGATCAAAATTTAAATAGTAAAAAATCACATGACTAAAATTGGACTCATCGCAAGACTGATCCCAACTTGCTAAGAGAGAGAGACCAGGATTGCTAGTAGCAAACTCATCCCATATATTGAGGCCTCTCCCACCTTTTGCATAACCTCCTTCAACCTGCACAAAATAATTAATTAAAAATCTCAACAAATTAACATCAATATATCTATCTATGTCTCTTAATTTATTTACATTAATTTAAATTCAAATTAAAGAATCAATATTGAGGGATGAAAAATCAAACAAAAATTATGATTTCTTATTTTTATTGATTGGAAGAAATTGAGACTTTTAATTAATTAATTAATTATCAGTATAATTTTTTTAACCCTTTAATTATTAGTATAATTGATGATCAAAATGAAGATACATTTCATTAATACATAATAGGGTTAATTGCAAATAAAATCACAATTCGCAAATTGCACTCTAATCTAAACTTTTGAATCTTTGCAAACAAAACCCTAACTTAACATTTGGTTGCAATTCTAACCAAAAGACAAATTTTAATCAACACGAAAATGATGATTAATTATACATTATCACTCGAACCAATCTAAACATATTAATACAATTAATTATTTATTGTCAGGTAAGTGAAACATCATATTTGGACAATAAAAATTTTGTTTTTTTTGTTCTAATTGCAACCAAATGTTAAGTTGGGGTTTTATTTGCAAAGATTCAAAAGTTTAGATTAGATTGCAATTTGCGAAAAGGTTGTGATTTTATTTGTAATTAACCATACTTTTATAATCAATACTGTTGGTCCCAAAATTGGTTATCCAGCAGAAAGCGTTTTGAGTTTATTTTTAATGAAAACCCAATTTATAAATCAAGTACTAAAATTAAAATGCAGAAATCTAAATTGCAGAAAAGTAAATAACACCGGAATTTATAGTGGTTCGGATATAACGATCCTACTTCCACTCTCCCTTTCTCCAAAGGGGACTTTCTCTCTCACCAACGTACTCACTAACCACTGGAATTGCGAAGTACCAGCTCCTTCGTACAACAACTTACAACAACCTTTCAAGATGAACAGGTTAATTATAAGATCCAACTGAAACTCCTAAAGAGTGTATAAACATTAATGAACAAGGTGAGTGTGTTTGGAAGAGTTCGTGTGTTCTTGTTGTGTGCTCTCGCGCGACTCTTGTTTCTTATGAACTAATCCAAGCACTCCTATATATAGTTGTAGGAATTAACTAGCCGTTGGAAGCTAGAAATTCAAACAACCATAATTGGAGGAAATATAATCAATCAAAGGTTGATTATATGATTGATTAGTTGACTTTCAATCAAGCAATAAATCAATCAGATCCTCCATCAGTTGACTCTCCAGATTGCCTTCTTCTCCATCATGATCTCCAAAATCTCCTTGTCTCCAGATTACACGCAGCCTCCATGTGGGTGAACTAATCTGTCTCCCTCATCTGGTCTGAACTCATCTGGTCAGGTCTGGTCTGGTCAGGTAACACTTCTGCTCTGAACCTCATCTGGGAGAGGTCTTCTGGTCAGACTCCTCTGGTCAGACTCCTCTGGCAGACTCCTCTGGACCTCATCTGGTCAGACTCCTCTGGCAGAGCTCATCTGGTCCATTCCTCATCTGGTCACCTCCTCTGATCAGACTCCTCTGGTCACCTCTCATCTGGTCACCTCCTCTGATCAGACTCCTCTGGTCTACCCATATTTCTTCCCCCTTAACCAAAGACCTATTCTAGACCAAGACTAATCTGTAGCTGACTAACAAGTTCAGCTAGTCCTATTACAAGTTCTTTGTTTTAACATCTTCAAAACATCTAATCTATATCCTAACAATTTCCCCCTTTTTGATGATGTTAAAACTGAAAGAACTGAACTAAAACAAGACAAGAAAATATTGAAATAACAAATAGAGATTCTAGCAGGCTGGGTCAACTGATCTTCCCCCTCAAAGTATGCTCAGCTGATATTGGGGCAAAACATCAGTTGGTCTTCTTGTGTATCTGCAGACAATCAACTTTTTGGTACCCTACTGGGTCCAGGAGGGTTAGCACAATTTTTAGGAAGCCACAAGAATAGATCATCCCTTTTTGAACCAGGTGATCTTATCTTTCTTCCATATATATCCACAAAAACACACTGAACATAAGAAGCTTCGACATGGTTATTTCTTCTAGAGGCTCTTCTTCTCTCATGAGCTTGTCCAGTAGAAGGAATAACTTGTCTTAATGTAACAGTCTTGAAATTTTGTTGATAAGGATAAGTCTTGCTAGAACCATCAAAAGTTCCAGCTGGTCTGACAGATGACTTAAAGGTCTTCTGCAGGTGAGTAGAAGTCATCTGGTTCTGCCTCTTTTGAGAAGATCCAGACTGTCTTCTATTCTGCTGGCCTGGCTGAGGTCTTTTATTCTGGGTATAACCCTTCTTAAAATTCCTCCTCTGCCTTTTGGGTTTTTGAGTTTTAGAACTCATCTGCCCATTAGGCTGAGTTGTCTGGTCAGCTGACCTCTTGCCCTTATCAATAAAATTTCTAGGCTGTTCTTCTTTCTGAACGTGTGAGAATTCAGGTTTGGAATAACCAAGGCCTGTTTTATCATGCTCTCTTTGAGATGAGGTAGCTATGTGTGACACAGCATTGCTTGCTGTAGTCAGCTGCTCCAGTCTCATTTTGAGCTTGTCCTCACTTTCTCTTACAATTTTGTTTTGATGGAAGAGTTCATCAAACTTAGCTTTTAGCAGGTTATATTCATTGTCTTTCTCAATGTTTTCAGCAACCAACCTTTCTATCAGCTTAACTTGTTCAATACACCTGGTTGTCAAGTCAGAAGACTCTTCAACTAGTGTATGATTTTGTTCAGCTGGTAGATTAGCTGAGTTGCCTAAACATTGTGAAAGCTTCTGATTTTCTGCTTTTAGCTTTGAGTTCTCATCTTCCAATTTTTGACAAAGTTGTATAGATTTTTGGAGATCTAATAGCATCTTCTGCATATCAGACTCCTCTGATTGTCCAGAACAAGAAGAAGATGAAAAAGAAGAGGGAGTTCAATTACATACCTCGTCTGTCACCAGACATATCTCTTCATCTGGTCCAAAATTTGAGGATGAACCAGAAGTGGATACCTCTTCTTCCTCATCTGCGAAGCTCCTTTTGGAGTAACTCCTAGTGTTTCTTTTACTGCTTCTCTTCGAGCCCATTTCTGCAACAATTGTTAGCACAACAAATATTTGGGTTTTCAAAAAAATGGATCTGCCCTGGTGACCACCAGAATAATTTCAAAACAGTGGTCTGTAGGACACACTGCTTTGATACCACTTGTTGGTCCCAAAATTGGTTATCCAGCGGAAAGCGTTTTGAGTTTATTTTTAATGAAAACCCAATTTATAAATCAAGTACTAAAATTAAAATGCAGAAATCTAAATTGCAGAAAAGTAAATAACACCGGAATTTATAGTGGTTCGGATATAACGATCCTACTTCCACTCTCCCTTTCTCCAAAGGGGACTTTCTCTCTCACCAACGTACTCACTAACCACTGGAATTGCGAAGTACCAGCTCCTTCGTACAACAACTTACAACAACCTTTCAAGATGAACAGGTTAATTATAAGATCCAACTGAAACTCCTAAAGAGTGTATAAACATTAATGAACAAGGTGAGTGTGTTTGGAAGAGTTCGTGTGTTCTTGTTGTGTGCTCTCGCGCGACTCTTGTTTCTTATGAACTAATCCAAGCACTCCTATATATAGTTGTAGGAATTAACTAGCCGTTGGAAGCTAGAAATTCAAACAACCATAATTGGAGGAAATATAATCAATCAAAGGTTGATTATATGATTGATTAGTTGACTTTCAATCAAGCAATAAATCAATCAGATCCTCCATCAGTTGACTCTCCAGATTGCCTTCTTCTCCATCATGATCTCCAAAATCTCCTTGTCTCCAGATTACACGCAACCTCCATGTGGGTGAACTAATCTGTCTCCCTCATCTGGTCTGAACTCATCTGGTCAGGTCTGGTCTGGTCAGGTAACACTTCTGCTTTGAACCTCATCTGGGAGAGGTCTTCTGGTCAGACTCATCTGGCAGACTCCTCTGGTCAGACTCCTCTGGCAGACTCTTCTGGACCTCATCTGGTCAGACTCCTCTGGTCAGGCTCCTCTGGCAGAGCTCATCTGGTCCATTCCTCATCTGGTCACCTCCTCTGATCAGACTCCTCTGGTCACCTCTCATCTGGTCACCTCCTCTGATCAGACTCCTCTGGTCTACCCATATTTCTTCCCCCTTAACCAAAGACATATTCTAGACCAAGATTAATCTGTAGCTGACTAACAGGTTCAGCTAGTCCTATTACAAGTTCTTTGTTTTAACATCTTCAAAACATCTAATCTATATCCTAACAAATACACAAACACATATATAATATTATTTGATTGAATGCAAATTTGATTACCTTCATTTGCATTTTGTACACTTTGTTCAACAATATTATCTTCATCACCAAGCTCAACAATTTCAGTGGCATCTATTATCAAACCATAATCATTTGCATTCCATCAACTTCTTCAAGTATTTGAAATACTTAATCAATATCAATCATTATATCGTTTTCTTCATCAAAAACTTCTGCATAATGAAAGTAATATAAGTATAGTTGAAATACTTCGTAATGTTTGTGGAAGATGTATACAGATTGTTAGTTGAGAAACAATTTTCATTCAGTACATGTCTTCAATGTTATTATCACACACCTTAATTCAAATTAAATATAACACTTAAGAGTTATTAAATATAAAAGTCAGCACCTCACTCCATGCTCACTATGACAAAGAAGACTGTAGCATTTATATAAACAAATGAACATTGTAATGTGAAAGACAAACTCTATAGCTGGCATACTTTCCTTTCCATTGTATAATATTTCCCTACTAATATCATAATGTTTATCAACTAATATCATATCATTCATTTACTGATACCATATATAATTCATCATTTATCCACCAATACCATAATCACATAATGAACATTAACAAGGTTTGAAAATTGAATAGTGTGGATTATTATGCGGTTTAACTCCATCATAAAACTTATATATATGCATGCAATGGAATATAATGAATGTATTATGCAATCGACATTCCTTACAAGAAATACTCCAAAGTCTATGTTCACTACTTAATTGAGCTATAACTGCAGATTGTAAATAAGTCATCTAATAAGTTAGCACACAACACATCTAAGCTATTGGTCCACCAATATAATTAGTTAAATCATTATTTCATTGAGAAAGTTGGGCAAAAAAATTCATTTTCTTTATAGTTTAGAGGCAAAACAGATTAGATAGCTTCTCCAAATCACATTCATTTCTTGACATCACTATATATTCATCACTAAATATTTCAGTATCTAAAATTTAAATTTACCAAACGGGAGATGAATTATCCGGTAAAATGTAGGAGGAAGGATGATTTTTCCCAGTATATATTTTTATTTTTCTTTCTCATCATCGCACGATTGATCCAATATTAGGCAGAAAATTTGAGGTGGTTTCACTTTACCAAATCCATTAGATCTTTAATCAAATCAGATCAATTAAGCACTATTACTACATCATTAACTATAAAATTCTTCCTATACAACACATATAAGCTAATACCATAATGTTTATCAGCTAATACCATATCGTTCATTCACCGATACCATATATAATCATCAATTAAAATTATTGCATTTATCCACTAATACCATAATGTTTAACAGCTAATACCATATCATTCATTCACTGATACCATATCTAATTTTATCGATCAAAACTGTTGCATTTATCTACTAATATCATAACACATATAAGCTAATAGCATATCATTTATCAGCTAATACCATATCATTCATTCACCGATACCATATCTAATTCATTTATTTCATACTTATTTATGGAAAAAACAAAAATGTGCAACCATAGCAGAAACATAAGGCACGCGGAGAAATAATTTCTATTGCTAACATTTTTTTATAAAACTAATACTTCATCGTTAATCTAATATGAGGTGTGAAACTACAAGATAGTGGCTGGAAATTTAAAATATGTTGTGAGTGAGTGGAAATACCAGTTATTAAGTTAATTTCTCGTGTGCTTGAATCAATTTTCGGTGCTTCTCCACGTAGATCTTCCCGTCCAAAATTGTGAGCCTGAAATTCACCGTCTTCAGCGTCGTCCATCGAAAATCCATCAGAAATCCATCGTGAATCCATCGAAAATCGTGTGATAATTGCTACTGCTCCTTCTGCTCTGTCTAGTGTTGTAGGACTTTTTTTCTCTAAATTCTCTATTGTGTGTGAATTTTCATATTCACTATGTATTTTTTAACTCTTATATGACCGGGTCAAGTAGAAAATGGACCGGTTCTACAATTAACACTCACCATTATGTTATTATATGTTACACATATAATACACACTCTTTTAATTTTTTTGTGTTATATATTGGTTCAATTTTGTATGCATATTCTAATTTTGATATTCATATTTGAAAATTTATAATTCGAATTTGAATACAAATATTCAATTTGATTAATAATCAAATACACATAAAAAATTATGATATTCGATTCAATCAATTAAATATATAGGAAATTAAATTTTTATAAGTTAGTCTATAATATATTAAACATGTGGCCCAAAAGATAGTAAATTATATATGCGGCCCAAAAGATATCAACTTAAATCAGTGGCCCAAAAGAAATAGGATGATGGGAATTGCTAGCATAATATCCAAAATTTGATACATTAAGAAAAATGCAAAATATTATATAAAAATAGTTATTGATAAGCTTATTATGAAACAGTTTTAAAGTATAAAATATTTGATCAGGAGTACAAAAGATCTCATCAGGAGTATCATTAATCTGGGTTAGTGGTATTATATTGTAATTGTTGCAAATTTTCTTGAACCCATATTAATGATACTCCTGATGAAATTTTTGATACTCCTGATCAAATATTCAATACTTTTCATGATAAGCTTAACTATTTTCATATAAAACCAACTCTAAGAAAAATAATGAGACACTGAAGTCTGAACACGGAAACCTAGTTTCATATTTTAAATAGAATACTCTTATTTCTACTTACCCCCACCCCGTCGTCTGTCGCACGTTGTACCCCCATCCCGTTAATCATCACTCCTTAGCATATAGTAATTCTCAACATCGTATTTTCATTTGTGTATATATATGTATGTGTGTGTGTGGGTGTGTGTGTGTGTGAATATGTTATTAAATTTTTTGTGCATACTTGATTTCATTTGAATATATATATATATATATATATATATATATATATATATGTTATTAAATTTCATTTGTTCAACTAATTTTCTGGAATTGATGAATTATGTGCATGTTTGATTTTCTAAATTAATTGTTCTATATGAATTGGTAATCTGAATGGCTTATGCACAAATTGATTTTTAATTCTAAATACCAAAATAATGTGTTAGGATAAACATTGTTAGATGTTTAGAAAATATTAAAACTGGACTTGTAATAGGACTAGCTGAGCATGTTAGTCAACTAAGAATTAGTATAGATTTAGAGTAATTTTTTGGTTAAGGGGGAACCCTTAGAAGATGACTTGAAGATCAGAAGAGTTTGAGATCAAAAGACCTAAATGACTAGCTGAAGACTAAAGACTTCAGAACAGAAGATAAGGTAGAAGACCAGCTGACCTTGGCAATATCTGATGGTCTAGAGTACATCCTGAGGCAAGGAAACTGAGTTCTAAGCATTAACTGATCTTTTACTTAGTTGACCTCTAACGAGGAGATTGCCAGCAAAGGATGATGGGAGACAAGGCAAGTGCATATTAGTTCACCCACAGCTGAAAGTGACAATCAAAAGACCCTGAAGCACTTGATCTTTGTTGATTTAAGGAGTCTTGCACTGATTAAAGATTTAATTTAAGATAAATCTATAGGTTCAAGTCAACCATTCAGGACACAAATCAAGTAATAGAATCAATCTCAAATCAATCTTCCAAGATTATAGTTATTTGATTGTCAACTCTTCCTACGGTTAGTAATCAACAACTATAAATAGAAGTGTAAAGGGATGGTTCGTGCACGACACGAGACGAGTCAAAGATGAGAGCTAAAAATGCATACTATGAAGCACGAGCTCCTACACTCACTAAAATATTACATGCATATCTTGTTTAGAGAAAATCTCATAATTCTGTTTAGAACTTTCAAAGCTTAGATAATTTTCATATTTAGAGTGAAATCACATCTATTACTATCTCCGAAGAGAATAGATTGTGAAGAGAGTAAAGAGCTAGTTGTATTAGTTCAAAGATTGTACCAAGTTTTCTGGAACTTGTCAAAAACCATTAAAGAAGTCACTTGGTAGTGGAGACCCCTTAGCAATAAGGGAGAGTGGATGTAAGATTGGTTAACATATGAACTACTATAAGAAAAATATGTGCCCTTACTACATCCCATATTTTCTGTTACATCTCATATTTGCATATAAAAAGGTTTTTATAAGAACTCAAGTTAAAAATGTTTCTGCAAATTAATAAGTTGGGCTCTGAGTTTATTAGCTGACACCAAGTTTCTTGATTATTTTGTACTTCGCTGGTTTCTTAAAAATCGATTTGGTGAAGAAAGTCTATTCAACCCCTACTTTTCTCCTCCTAGACTTCTGTAGCCCTACCTAAATATCTTGTGGGACCAACATATTGTTATGCTCATGATGAATAAGGTTGTTATTTGAGTGATGTTATGTTAACACAAGTGACATGAAATCAATTGCGTAATTATGTTTCTTCACAACTTATTCAGAAGGATTTTGGGTTTGGAAATCCCTATTATATTTGTTTTGACAACTTATGGGCAACCGTTTGTACCACCAGGTCCACAGCCTCCTCAGAATCAGTGGAGAAACAACCAAGGCTATCAAGGAGGCCAGCAGCCTCCTCAGAACCAATGGAGGAAGAATGAGAATTTCTCATATGCCAATCCGAAGGCTAGAATCACAGTTCCTCCAGGTGTTGATCGAGGTTCAAAGCCCCCAGGTGGTGAAGGCGGTTTCTAGACTGAGGAAATATTGAGAGCGATCCTCTAGAAGGTGGAAGAAGAAAACAAGAGATTGTCTTCATTGGAGTATGATGTGAATGAGTTACACAAGAAAGGCGATCAGCGTGATCAAGAACTCCAGAAGAGAGATGTGGAGCTGAATAGAATTCAGCAAGAGAACAATAGGCGGTTCATTTTGATGGAGTATCAGATTAGTCAGATCGCAAAATCATTGGGTAGAGAGCCAGGTAAATATCCTTCTATGCTGGAGGGGAACCCGAAAGAGCAATGCAAGGCGATCCAGCTAAGAAGTGGAACCAAATATGATGGTCCTCAGATGCCTGCTGACTCGGAGACGCTCGAGTGAGAGGTTGAGATAGAAGGAAAAGAGCCTGAGGAAGTTAGAGATGAGATTGAGGAGGTAGAAGTTGAGAAAAGGGTTGAGGTTGAAGGCACTCAAAAGAGCAAAGAGCCTGAAGAGGAAGGCATTGAGGAGATTGAGAGAGTCCTAAAGTGGAAGAAGGCAAAGGAAGCAAGGAAGAATGTGAAGGAGACCGAGCGAGATGAATGGGGGGTACCCAAATCGGTGATACCCGTCCCATATCCATAGCGCTTTATGAAAAAGAAGCTAGATGAGAAGTTTGCTAAATTCCTTGATGTATTTAAAAAGCTACATATTAATATTTCTTTTTATGATGCTTTGGAACAGATGCCTAATTATGCCAAGTTCCTGAAGGACTTGATAGCTAAGAGACAGCAAGTAGATGAGCCCAAGTTGGTGCAGCTGAACCATGAGGTGAGTGCATTAGTGCACAAGGCGCTTCCCCCGAAGTTGAAAGATCCCGAGAGTTTCACTATCTTATGTGATATAGGGAATGGAGTCAAGAAGAGAGTGTTGTGTGACCTTGGAGCGAGCATCAATCTGATGCCATTGTAGCTATTCAAGAAGTTGGAAGGTGGAGAACTTCAGCCGACAATGATGACGCTTCAACTCGCCGACCGGTCTATTACTCGACCTCAAGGTGTGGCTGAAGACATCCTTGTTAAAGTTGGAGATCATATTTTTCCAGCCGATTTTGTGGTGTTAGAGATGGAGAAAGATGAGCATGTACCTCTGATTTTGGGAAGGTCTTTCTTAGCTACGGTCGGGATGGTGTTAGATGTGGCGAATGGGAAGATCACGTTGAATGTTGATGATCAAGGGGTGAAGATTTCCCTATATGAGGCCATGAAACACCCGAAGGAGGATGAGAGCTGTCATTCCATTGATACCATTGATCCTTGTGTTGAAGACACACCTCCTATCTCTAACCTTTCTTATAGTCATGATTTTGATAGTCCTTCACTTAATGTTTTAACCCATGAGCATTATGATTTTGATTGTTTTGATAGGAATAAAGGAAAAGAGGAGTTGAGGGATGGAGAGCTGAAAAGTGTGGACGTGACCTAGTTGGAGAGAAAAGGAGGAGTTGAGGTTAAAAAGAAAAAATCTAAGAAGTGGGTACATCCGTGGAGAGCGAGAAAGAAGAAGGCACCTCCGCCCGGGGTGAAGAAGGAGGATGGGAAGCGAGCGAAAAACTTAGATATATTCTCTTATGAGAATAAGAGAGGTAAATTTGAGTATCATGTTCCATAAGCTCCTTTGAGCTCGGTCCGGCATGAGGACCTTAAAAATAACGCTAAATGGGAGGCAACCCATTTTTATTTGCTTTTGAGTGTTTTTAGTTATTAGGGTGTTATTTTTAGTCGTAAGTTTTAACCTCATATTTGAGTGAGTTGCTTGTAGGATTGTCGAGGGAGTAAATGTATCATGGAGTTATTCAGATTGAAGGGACCAACTCGAGACAAGGGAGTGTGCCAAGTTGTTGAGAGAAAGTGAATTATTTGGATGAGGTAACCACCACCCCAAACTTAGACCGCTTCACAAGGTCGAAGTTTGGGGGTGGAGTTTTTATATATTTTATGGTTACATTGCACAGGCGCACACCCTCTCTTTGAGTTGAGTTGGGTTATATATTGAGCCTTGAGATGCTCTTTGAGCTGATATTGATTTGATGTGCTACTACATATTTCATGCCTATCAATCATCTTATGCTTGTTGATTGCTATCTTTGAGTGTGAGTATGAGTTGGTGAATTGTGAAGTTGAGTTGGGGAGTCTATTGTGTGAGTGTAGGAGTTAGAGTTGATTTGAGAGGGAACTAGTATACTTACTAATTGTCTTTTTGAGTACTTGTGTGATAAGAGTGAGAATTCACTAGGACTAACATGGATGTGAAAGCCGTGAGATTTGAGCCTTTGTAAGATTAAAATGCATTAATAAATCTCTTTGTTTGTGAGTGGATCGTCACCTTAGAGGATGCTAGAACTTATGTGTGCTCTCTCTTCTTGATTGTGTCTAGTTTGATATGTCGAATGTGATCTTAGGCCATCTTTGATTTGATTGAGTCACTTAGCCAAATTTTCCCTACCAATGACATTTATCCCTTGTTAGCCCGTTTGAGCCTTAGCCTATTTTATTTGCTAGCACATTTTAACACTTATCCAAGTTCCTAAACTCTTTTGTCCCAATTTGAGTGGAGAATCGGAAAAGTGTGAATGAGGAGTGATTGAGTTGAGATGAGAAAGGGAATTATGACGGTTGATTTGTGATAAAAGAAGGGTGTGATGAAGTTTTGAGTTGTGGGGAAGATAAAAAATTTAAGAATGAGCAAAAGAAAAAATGAGCTCATATGTATGTGTGAAAAAGAAAAGTGTGGTGATTGAAAAAGTGAAATGAGTTAGAGAAAATGTTGAAAGTAGAGGAATTGAAAAGTGTATTGCATGAAGATGTTTGAAGTATTTTGTTCCTCGTCTTGAAGTATTTAAATTTGATTTTCCATTCTCCATTCACTTGAGTCACTTAACCATATAGTTTTCCCACCTGTCCAAAGAGCCTACATTACAACCTTGAGAAAAGTCCCTTTTGATTCGGCATTAATTTCTAGAGTATGGTCGAAGTTGAGAGTGCGTACAAGCCTATGGCTGCTGATATGTGTGATTGATTGAGTCCCTTATCATTGATATACACTTGTGAGGGAGTGAAACACATCGTTGAGTGCACATCCATGTTTAATTTTGGTGGTTCCTGCTATTATTGCATAGGTATGATGAAGGGGGTGAGTTTTGTATACGTGTGAACGATCTTTGAAACTTGAGCTCGATTACTTGCATGATTGGTTGGACGTTGTACGAAATATTTTCCAAAATGATTCATTGATGCTACATCAGTAGACGAAGATGGATTTCCAATTTACATGTGAATGGATACCAGAAGAACTGTCACAAAAAATGGTATTGAATTGGACAATAGGTACGTCGTCCCACATAATCGGTATCTTTTGCAGAAATATTCTGCACATTTGAATGTAGAATGGTGCAATCAATCGCGATCAATCAAGTATTTGTTTAAATATGTCAACAAAGGGCATGATAGAGTGACAACGTCATTTTTCAGTAGCAGCAACGTCGATGAATGTGCTCAACCTATAGATGAAGTGAACTTGTATTATGATTGCAGATACATTTCAGAATATGGGGCCATGTGGAGGATATTGGGTTTTGAAATCCAATATAAAAATCCTTACGTAGAGCGTTTAAGCTTTCATTTTCCAAATGAGCAGAATGTCATATTCTATGATACTGATCAACTTGAAAATATTGCAGAACACGCCAGCATAAAAGAGAGCATGTTCTTAGCTTGGTTCAAGGCGAACAAGCAATATAAAGAAGTAGAAAATCTCACATATGCAGAGTTTCCTAAAAAAATTGTATGAGAAAGAACAACACGAGAGTGAGTATTGCGTCAAAGAGGTTTTGCTATAAGACGAACATTTTATGTACCTCCAGGGTCAGCTGAATTGTATGTTAAATGTTGTACGCAGCCCCAAAAGCTTTGAAGATATAAGAGCATTTAATGGAATTCAATATTCTACGTTCAGAGAGGCTTGCTATGCTTGGGAGATTTTGGACGACGACACTGAATATATTGATGAAATAATAGAAGCAAGTGTTTGGGCCTCAGCACAATCATCGAGACTATTATTTGCTACATTATTATGTTCTAATTCTTTAAGTATGTCTGAAGTTGTTCGGGAGAAACGTTGGTCGCAATTTGCAGATGATATTGTGTATAATCAATGCCAACACCTCGGAAGACAAGATATATTTTTTATAATACAACAACTTAAAAAAAATAACTACTATTATAATTATAATTACCTGACATAATAATATTTAAATATTTCCACTTATATGTTTTAATTTATGCTGCAGATCTGACATTGACAGAGTGGATGAGTTGAAAAATCAAGTATTAATTGAAATATAGAAATTGTTGCAGAGATCTGATCGGAGTCTAAAGGATTTTCCATCTTTGCCAACACCGGACATGAGATTTTCGTGGACCAAATAAATTAGTAAACAATGAGCTCCGATATGATAGACAAAGTTTAACTGCAGAGCATTCGTTGTTGGTTCAATAATTAAACACAGAACAATATCATGTTTACAAGAAAGTTATTTATGCAGTCCAAGTAAATGATGGCGGAGTGCTTTTGTGTATGGATACGGTGGTACTGGAAAAACGTTTGTATGGAAAACATTGTTCGTTGCACTAAGGTCAAAAGGTGAAATTGTGTTGAATGTTGCTTCTAGCGGCCTAACTTCACTATTACTTCCTGGTGGACGGACAACACACTCTCGATTTGCTATTCCAATCAACATGAACGAGAATTCGACGTGCAACATTAAACAAGGAAGTCAATTTGTGGAGTTACTGCGAAGAACCAAACTGATAATTTGGGATGAAGCACCGATGATGTATCATTTTTATTTTGAAGCATTGGATAGGACACTAAAGGATATAATGAGACTTGATTTTGATCAAAATTTAAATAAACCATTTGGAGGAAAGATGATTGTTTTCGGTGGTGATTTTCGATAAATTTTACCAGTTATCCCAAAAGGAAGTAGAGAAGATATTGTAGCCGTCACAATAAATTCATCACATATTTGGGAAAATTGTCAAGTTCTAAGGCTGACCAAGAATATGAGATTACAAAGTAATAAAGAAATGATTATACCTTCTGAAGTAAGAGAATTTGCAGACTGGGTGGCAAAAATAGATGATGGATTACTTGGAGGAAATAACGATGGTTATATAGAAATCAAACTTCCATCCGATTTGTTGCTCAAAAGTAACATAAATCACATTGGCACCATTGTTGATAACGTTTATCCATCTATTGAAACTCTAAGTTCATATGCTTTGATGTTGAAAGAAAGGGCTATCTTAGCTCCCACACAAGATATTGTTGAATCCATAAATGAATATGTGGTGTCATTGCATAGTGGAGAGTAAAAACAATACTTAAGTTCTGATGGTGCTTGCACATCTGATGGTAGTGGAAACATGTTGGGCGCAATACATACACCAGAACCTATGTTGCACAAGTGGGGGGAGAGGGGGGGGGGGGGGGGGAATACGAGTGCGGGGATACGGATTTTTAAAAATGTCAGGGTGCGATACGGCAAGGATAAGTCTATTTTATTTTTATTTTTTATATATATAACACCTGTTAAATATTATAAGAAATAACAATTCAAAAATCATCATCAACCCAATTCAAATACATAAAACAAGTCACATTATCTTTGGAAATCAACTTGGAAATCACGCAGACGCTGGAACTTGGAAATCAACTTCAATTTTTTTTTCTTTTAGTCGCGGCAGTTGGCGAAACTGGAAGAAAAGAGAATAGGTTTGGTTGTGTAATTTGTTTTCTAATTTCTAATACCTACTGTGTCGTGGGAACTGGAAAGTAAGTGGATATTGGTTGGCTTATAAGATAAGCTAACCAAAATATTTTATATATAAGTTTTAAACTTTTTCTAAAAAAAAAAATCAAAATACACCCACGCCCCCTCCTCCCGCACCCGATACGCGTATCCTACTACCCGATACGCGTATCCTTTTTTTTTACACGGATTCGCCACGTGGCGAATCCCGTGTGAATCCCACGCGAATCGCACCCGCACCCATGCAATATCCGATACTGCATACCAGTGAATTTTGTAGAATCCGTGCAACATAGACCAGAACTCTTGAATACCATTAAGTGTTCACGTGTACCAAATCACGTATTAGAATTAAAGGTTGGAACACCTGTAATGTTGTTGAGAAACATTGACTACTCCATGGATTTCTGCAACGGAGCTAGATTAGTAATAACAAAGTTAGGTTCCCGTGTTTTAGAAGCAAAAATCCTTGGTGGGAATAATGCTAATAAAAAAGTATTAATACCAAGGATGACGTTAACTCCTTCTGGTCCGAGGTTGTCATTTAAATTCCAAAGAAGACAATATCCAATAATTGTATCCTACGCCATGACAATAGATAAAAGTTAAGGACAATCATTATCACATGTGGGGCTATTTTTTAAGAGACATGTATTCAGTCATGGACAATTATATGTTGTTGTATCTAGAGTTACGCTTCGTCAAGGTCTAAAAACCTTGTTGTGCGATTCACAAGATGAAGATCACCATACAACAATAAACATAGTGTATAAAGAAGTATTTCAAAATTTATAATAATTTTAATTTTATGGGAAGTTGTGACCTATTTTATTACTCCCTCCGTCCCGCATCTTATTTCACGTTTACTATTTTTACGTGTTTTAGCGAACGAGTTTTTAATTAGTATTTAAAATGATAAAGTAATTTTTAAGTCACTTTATACTAGAGGAGAGATAGATCTATCATACCACTTTTTCAAAATTACTTTATCCTTTTAAATATTAATAAACAACTCCCTCGCTAAAACACGAGAAAAAAGGTAGTATGAAAAAAGACTTGGGACGGAGGTAGTAAAATTCTATTTGGTAAATTTTTTTCATCTTTCGCATCACATTAAATCAACATCAAATATTATATTACGATTACAATAAGTAAAAATTACTGTAAATTTTGTATTATAATTTTTGTTAAAAAAATTAATTATTTTCTTATATATTAAAAAAAGAAAAATCACTGTGCATGCACGGGTATAATACTTAGTGACATTAAAGCTAAAGTAGTAATTTTGGTGGCAAGCCATTAATAAACTATACTCCTACTTGTTTTAAGCTTGGAGTTAATATAGTATACTTTATTTTCAATACCTTTCCGACAATCCACCGCTCCACCATCCCGGAGACTGCTTCAACTCCATTTCTCCGATCTCCAGCTCCCCACCTCCTTACACTGACAGGCATGCAGGAAGGGAGCACCGGCCAATCAACGCCGGATCAGAACCCGGCCAAACCCGTAAAGAAGTCCAAAACGGCCTTCTTCAATTCCGACGATTCCCTCCGACGCCTCTCCCCAACTCCTTCTTTCAATTCCACCGCCGCCTCCACCACCTCGCCGCGCGGCGGCGATGCATTCAGTTTCAATTTCTCGGATCGCGACTACATCTTCCCTTCCAATCTAGGTCCTTACTCTACTCGCAGAAGTGTCACCGTCAAACCCTCGGCTTCCCCCGCCCCCAAATCGCACCAGCAATTGCCGGTTCGCTGCGCCTCCATGCCGCATAGTGGTGATTCCAGAACCGGTTCGGCTCCGAATAAGCCGAAGCTGCGAGCCGATAAGGATTTGAAGGCGTTGTCGATTCAAGCATCGGCCTCATCGTCGCTCGGTTTGGTTCATTCACCGACGGGGGTATCTGACGCCGAAAATTCTTGTAGAGTTGAGAAATGTTGCTCAATCAAAAATTATTGGAAAGTGCAATTGGTGAGTAAATTCTCTTTTTCATATTTCCATTTCTCACCTTCATCTGTTAATTGTGATTCTGTGATTAATTTCATTGTTAGTGCTCATTATGATCCCATTCCCCCCCTCCATTCACATCATCATATCCTGCCCTAAAATTAAATTGAAGTGATGAACAGTATCGTGCCTGCGTGCGCATGCCTTTACTGGTAATATATTTTTCTGTGAAAATTGAAAAGGATAATAAACTTCATAGTATTCTTAAAACAATTTACGACTTTCTATTTTTTGGCATTCTTCATGTTTTAAGCGTTTGCGTATATAGCATTAAAATTTATTTAAATTATTATATACTCCTACTACGTAACATAATGTTTTTTCTTTCAGTTTGATTTAACGCCAACTTTTTTTATTAATTGCATATATTTTTGTCTTTCAATGTACTACTTGTGTTTCCTTCTTAATTATATGTTCATTTTCGTATTTATTTAATTAATTAATTTTATCTTTTAGAATTGATTTTTTAACTTATTCCGTTTAAATTGGTATCGTATTTAATCATATCCCTTAAATAATGGAGTATTGTTTATTATTTAAAAATTAAAATACAGCTGTGGTTTCAAAATTAATACTAATACATATTTAATGAAATGGTAAAAAATTGTTTGTTAATGGAATTAAGAAATTTCAGAATATTCCATTTTGTTCAAAATATGAAGTTGGTTGTGGAAGATGGGATTTAAGTTTTGCCGTAAAACGGTAAAAGTTGCCCAAAAATTGATGTATACGGCTGGGGCTCTTTTTTTTCCAGGTTGTGTGGTTCTTAACGACTGGAACTCAACCGATGGAATCAAAACTTTGAATGCAAAATATTGGGTTATCTTTTTGGTCCGAAGTGTTTAGGGTGAAGGCTTGACATAGAATTGCCTTTGTGATGTGAAACTTATATCTTTATAAACCACTTCAATTTTTCATGGTCCTTTTATGTACCTTGATGCTAAGTGGATCACCTGGCTATGTAGTTGGAACTATTTTGTGGTTGAGACTTGGAGAGTTGGAGGTCTTGTGATCTTTACAAGACCTTATGCAGTTTCAGTTTGAGACTAGCTCTTTTGCAGCCAACCGTCTTATGGTCTATAGCTGCGAGAGTTTTGGGTTGAGCTTAAATTCTGAGTGCTTGGAAATATTAATGATTTCATGTTAGAGAAGAGCTTTAATGTACCTTTTGGAGTGGAGGTAGCTTGCGTTGTGGAAAACTTTATAGAAGCATCTTGTATTTCAAGTGCTTCTCAAACTTTTGTGACAAGACTTGCCCCTCCTAGGTTATTTCTGTATAGTATGTTCTTTCAGAGCACAAGGAATTGACTTGACGATTTGTGATAACAAAATATGATATGGGTTAAGCACAAGAGTGTGTGACTCTATGTTTAATTTTTATTTTCTCCCACTATTTTGTAGATAGTTATCAAGTAACGTTGTTCAATGTCCTTGAACAAGAAAATTTCTGTAATTACACTCAGAATTTTAAGACTGCAACTACCCCAGGTTCCATAGTTGAAAACATGGAAATAGAAAGAATAAGAAAAGAACTCTATCAAGAAAGAAAATTGATTTCTTTTTTCAGACATTTTTTCTTTTTTTTTTTGCTGAAATGTTGAAACTTGAAAGTTCTAATAAATAATAGTACCTCCTAAAGTTGTGGTCATTTTTGTGCAGCAAGTGTTATTTAATTTTACTTTTCTGCTAAAATTGCATGGTTTTGTTTCAACTAGTCGGATTTTCAAAAAATTGCACTGTATTACTTCAGGAGGGTGATTTTGAAAATTGACCATTTTAATGATTTCCTTCAAATTATTGCTCACTTGGACCCATTCAACATAGCAGATCAGCCGTGACTGTGAGTCTAGTCAAGAACTAATTAATGTTCGAACTATCTTGTAGCCAACTTGTTGTGGTCTTCTTCCTCTGATTTATTTATTTGATTCTATGTATGTATGGCTTGGACTATAAGTCTGTTAGATTACACTTTGTAATGGCAAGAGACCTCAAATGAGCTTGGTTAGTCCCACAAAGTCTTTACATATTTATGCTAGAGGAAATATGGTTAGACTCCAGTGAGAAACAAACTTCCGACAAGGGCAAATATGTGAAGACCCAAAGATGAACAATACACTGAATTTGGCATATTATTTGTAGTTTTGTAGGTCTATTTCCTTCTACATCTATGGCATTTATCTATTTTCTTATGATAGCTACAATTTTGTCCTTTTTTTTTTTTGGAGGGAATTACTACCATACCTTCATCATGGGAAAATGCATATTTTCTCTTGTTCTTTGCTCTGTATTGTTGAGCTTCTGACACCTTGATCATGTAGACATGTATCCTTTGCCTACCTGTTCTTATGGAATTAATAAGTAAAGCTTCATTTTTATGTTTCACAAGAATACTCTGAAATTTTATCATTAGCATTTTTAATATTAGGGGGCAATAGGAAGAGCTGAATATAGTTTGATACTTGTTCTTTATTTCTTTATGCCAATAGTTATAAAAAATCTTTACTGGCTTCATTGTTGTCAATGTGTTTGAGATTAATATTTTTATGTGCCCTCGCTTGCAGCTCATATTTTCCTTCTTCTTATCTGTTACCTATGCAATTCTCTTGCGAAGTGAAATTGGAAGTCTTAAGGTATGTGCAATGTTCTTAGTTGAATGTCTACATTCACTTTCATACTATTCTTAAAATATAACAAGCACTCCACTGATCTCCTTTCATAACAGTTCCCAGAGGCAATTGGATCAATCAATTGATTAGAGTCAAAAAATAATTATAACTATAAATCAGAATAACTTTGTAAACTTGTAAGTTCATCAATATTTGATTAGGAAGGATAATATTCTTGCAGGAAGAGTACACAAAGCTTCAAGCATTTTGTAGTTATGAAGATTCTGCTCGTAGCAAAGGTGTCACAGTTTTGGATTTCGAAAGTGGGAGTTCATTTTTGACTTTAGGGAACAATGATCCTAGAGCAATAGCTTTATGTACAGTAATTATTACCCTCATAACACCATTTTTGTTGTACGAATACCTTGATTATCTACCACGAATCAAAAGTCTTTCAAAGCGGACAAATGATAACCAAGAGGAGGTTCCTTTAAAAAAACGGATTGCCTATATGGTGGATGTCTGTTTCTCAGGTCATCCTTATGCAAAGCTGCTGGCACTTCTCTTTGCGACTCTGTTTCTTATTGGATTTGGAGGTTTGGCTTTATACTCTGTAAGTGATAGCAGCTTTGCTGAAGCTCTTTGGCTTTCTTGGACCTTTGTGGCGGATTCAGGAAATCATGCTGATAGGGTTGGTACTGGGCCCAGGATTGTCTCAGTTTCTATAAGTTCAGGTGGCATGCTTATATTTGCCATGATGCTGGGGCTTGTTTCTGATGCTATTTCAGAGAAAGTGGACTCATTGCGGAAGGGCAAGAGCGAGGTCATTGAACGTAACCATATTCTCATTCTCGGATGGAGTGACAAATTGGTAATGTGCTTAAACTTTTCGTGTGGTTGATTGTTGTTGGAAAATTGTGTTCCCGTTCAGTATATTATGTTGATTGTGATAAGCGATTTGCATATCTACCGTTTGCTATATTATTTTCTTCCATTCTTCGGAGTGTTCTGCTAACTATATGTTTGTTTTGGGATTATGGTGGATGGTGAAATCTAGAATTCCAAAATCCTGATGAATAGTGATAGTATGTGTTTGTTTGATATTTTGAGTAGAGTTGGATGTAACTTTATGTCAAATCAAGTGTGTAAGAGTGGGGATGTATTATTATAGTAATGTTGGAGAACCTTTATGTCAAATCAAGTGTGTAAGATCGGGGCTTGCTTGGTTGGAGACTTTACTTGTGGGGAAAAGGTCTGAATTGAGAAAATGTTGTTTGGTAGAATACTTTCATTCCTTGCTATAGTGATTTGATATCCAAAAAGCTAGGTATCATGATACCTCAACATTTTGGGTGGAATGACTATCATTCCACCTGAAAACTGCTCTAAAATTATTTTTAACTTACTTTTTTGAATAAAGTTTTTAATTTGTTTTTATTGTTTAATTAAAAAAAATCATCCAAGTATTGTTCTATAAAAAGAAGAAATTAAAGAAAATAAAAATAAGTTGATTCCTTTTCTAAACAATTCGGTAACCAAACAAAATATATAGTAATTATAGTCATTTCTAATATGAACTAAACAATACAATAATAAGGATCATACCTATTACCATTCCTCACTACTATCATTACCATTCATATTCTCATTCCTTATTAAATACCAAGCACTTCCTCATGAGTAGTTATAATTAGGTGTGAATGTGGTTGGATTTTGAAATCCAGAACAAACATTTCCCTCAACCATTTTTTTGTAGAGAAGAAGTCCCATTTCATGAAACTCTTGCAACTATATATACTGGTCTTATCATTAGTAAACCATGTGATGACTGTAACGCGTACCTGTACCAACTCATATTGCATGGGGCTTACTTCTGCTCTTAAAACTTTTAGAACTTACCACTACTACGATTCAAACCTTCATCAATCTTAAGGTTATTAATGATCCTTTACCACAGGGTTCACTTCTAAAGCAGCTAGCAATAGCGAACAAAAGCATTGGTGGTGGTGTCATTGTTGTACTTGCAGAAAGAGACAAGGAGGAAATGGAAATGGATATTGCAAAGCTCGAATTTGACTTGATGGGATCATCAGTTATCTGCAGAAGTGGTAGCCCTCTTATACTTGCCGACTTAAAAAAGGTACTATTTCATTTCTGGCATATATCTCCTCCAATTTGATTTTTCCCATTTCTCATTGTTAAAGTAGAGTATATTTTCAGTGATTGTAATTTATCTTGTAGTCATTTCCTCGTGTACTTTTCATGCAGGTCTCTGTCTCGAAGGCGCGTGCTATCATTGTATTAGCATCTGATGAGAATGCTGATCAGGTCATTACTGTTGATTCTAAAATCTTTTACTATGATTTTTGCTTGTCTAAAAATTCAATTCTTATTTTTCGAATGAAACAGAGTGATGCACGGGCTCTCAGGGTTGTGCTTAGCCTGACAGGCGTGAAGGAGGGCTTGAGGGGCCATGTTGTTGTAGAAATGAGTGATCTTGACAATGAGCCCTTGGTGAAGCTTGTTGGAGGTGAACTCATTGAAACAGTTGTTGCACATGATGTGATTGGTCGACTAATGATACAGTGTGCTCTCCAGCCTGGCCTTGCACAGGTCAGATCCTGTAATTTTATTTTTTTAATCACATAAACTAATGAAAGAGGGATTTTTTTGATAGCTTAATTGTCCCTCTTTCAGAGAAGACAACAGGCTTGCCCCCCCACCCTCTTAATCATATATTGTTTCCTGCGTAAATATATCAATTTTGGATGTTTCACATAGATTAATGCATCTCAATATACAAGACATATCCCAAAAATTAAGAAAGGGGTGAATTTGGAAAAAAAATTAATTTCTCTTGGAAAACCAAAAGCGACATATTTTGGAATTATTTTTTTTTCTCTAAAACAACAATTAAATTGGAATGGAGAGAGCATCTAATATAGTGTTGGTTGTGATCAATGTTAGACTAGTACCTGGTCAGAATTAGGGGGTTTTGGGGGTGGGGGGGAGTGGCTGAATCTGGAAACCTAGCGCCTAGTTAGGGCTAGGTGGGGATGCAACACTGGCCATGAACTTGTGATTAACAAACCATAGTTTTAATGCTGACTTGAGTGTACTACAAGTTTAGATTATTGTGAGCAATTATTTTCTGATAATATGATCTAATAAATAAAATGTGTACTACAGTATGACAGTGTACAAAACCTCCAAAATTTGAGCTGTTATAATCTTGATTATTATCAAGAATGTAGCTAAAGTCAAGAGGTTGCCCAATTAAGAAAGCAATCTTAGCACTGATGGGTTGAGGAACTCGAAAAGAGCCAGAATTTTCAAAACTCCTTTTAATACAACGCTTATGAATGTTATATCTATACACCTAATATTTCTCGAGTATTATTCAGTCAATTCAAATATTGAATTTTCAAGTGTGATTTTGAAGCCTTCGTTCTTCCCTCCCCCTTGTTGTGCCATTTAAGTAAAAATCAAGCTGCTCCTGATAATAAACTTACAAGGAACTTAACAAATCAAAAGAGTAAAATATTTTAAAAACTTGTAGCGAATTCATGTCTTGTTGTAGTTCTTTAATCCTTTTTCCTAGAAAATGTCACATTTATTTCAACTGTTTTTTTTTTTTGTACATACAAAAGTCCTTAAAATGCTTAAGTTGCTTCATTTAGCCTGAAGATAGTGCCATCAGCCATTGCTGCTGCAATTTGCATTTTCTTGGGTGTAATATAATCTTATTTTGCAGATATGGGAAGATATTTTGGGGTTCGAAAATGCAGAGTTTTATATCAAAAGATGGCCTGAATTGGATGGACATTGTTTTGAAGATGTTCTCATTTCTTTCCCTGATGCGATTCCTTGTGGGGTCAAGGTGGCTGCAGATGGCGGAAGAATTATAATAAACCCAGATGATAAATATGTTATACGAGCAGGTGATGAAATTCTTGTTATAGCTGAGGATGATGACACATATGCCCCAGGTCCCTTACCAGAGGTTATCTCTTTTCTTGGATTTATGATTCATTAGATGGTCTATGTCCTACTCTTAGGTCTTTTCTTTTCTGCTTCTTTATGTGGTTCTCATATATGCATCACATCCTCTGCAGATCCAGAAGGGCCTATTTCCTAGAATAACCGATCCCCCAAAATTCCCTGAAAAGATCCTTTTCTGTGGTTGGAGACGTGACATTGATGATATGATTATGGTATTCCTTCATTGTTTTTTTAGTTTTCTTTCTTAAATTTCCATGTTTATCTTGTGAATTTCACTTTTTACCTTTTATATCCATAGTTCTATTGGGGTTGATATATTAGAATCCTTAAGACTGTTTATATTGTCAGAGCAAGCCTTGTTGCTTAAAGAAATCATCTTTAGTTATGACTTATGAATACAACCAGTCCTAATATCAGTCTTCACCCCTAATATATTCTTGGGATGGCATGTAAAATAACCTTGCACTCTTTTCTCCTTTTGATCTGCATCAGCTCCACCTCTAGTAAGCCCGTAAACTATGACTTTGTTTTGTATGGCTAAGTTCTAATTTGATTGTGAAATAATCTTCACCCTGGGTTGTGCACACATGATCCTTATTTAGCGCTAAATTACATTATGAAACATTTTCAACACCATTTATAACTTCATTTTCAAACCCGATTTTGTTTAGAAACATCATCCTTAGGTTGTTCAACTTACTCTTAATTTTATTTTATTTTCTGTTCTGCTGTCCATCTTTTAGGTACTCGAGGCATTTTTGTCTCCAGGATCAGAATTATGGATGTTCAATGAGGTTCCTGAAAAGGACAGAGAGGGAAAGTTAAAAAACGGTGGGCTCGATATTTCTGGATTGGCAAACTTAAAACTTATCCATCGTGAAGGGAATGCAGTCATCCGTCGGCACCTTGAGAATCTGCCATTAGAAACATTTGATTCTGTAAGTATATATGCTGCTCCAACATAGTTTGCTGATAATGTTACCAATTGTGATCTTCAAGTCACACTGAATTAATATGGTTCTTTTTTGGAGTCTGAATTAGTATTAAGTATGTGAGAAATTGAAATGTATAGTCTTATAGAGCCAAAATATTGATAGTAGTGGAGATTATCTCAGTATAGTTGTCTGTTTTAGTAAAAGATTTAATCTGTTTTATAGACTCTAGAATATGTTAATGTTCAGAAGGAACTGAATATATGAGCGGTTTAAGTAAGAATAATCATTCTGTAATTCCTAGCAAGGGGTTGAAGAAATTTTTATGAGTGTGAATGGAGTTGCTTGGTGGGTGTCTGATCATTTTTGTGTCAAATATTGAGATAGATTGTTGTGTTCTGTAGTCCTTTCTGTCTTTTGGTTTGGGAATCTTTTTCCATTTGTACTCATTTTTCTTATATATCAATAAAATATTAATTTTCTTATTTTACAAAATAATAACTAGAACCTCCTTCAGCAAGTCTAAATATGCTGCTTTTGTCCAAAATATCGTGGATTAAGCTGGATCAGCAATGTCATTTTAGAAAATCAATTCAAAGAAATGGTGTTAAAATTCTTCCTGTAAGTCTGTAATATGTGAGTTTATTACCAGATTACTTTACACAGTACTGGAGAGTCTTAATCAAACTTAGATGCATTATGTAGATGTAATCTGGCACTATTAGTTTAATTTTGGGGTCTGATTTTGCTAGTTGATTTAGAAATGGACCTAATTATGTTGGAGCCTTCACTTTTGTGAGATGGACAAGGATTAGTCAAATTTTAGTTTCTAGATTTGGGTGGTGCCCCATTACTAACTCTAAGAGATCAGATTTTAATTCTTGCAGATGAATCTGTAGAAGACTCTATTGTTCATTCTGATTCACGATCCCTTGCCACACTGCTCCTTATCAGAGATATACAGGTCATTTCTCTTCCAGCTTCTTTTGTATGTGAATCACTTTTTTCCTTGCTGTTCGTTCTACTTAGGATATTAGTTTTGTACCCTCAGTCATATGTTCCTGCCTTTTCCCACCATTTTAATTAGTGTTTGTTGGTATCCTTTATTATGTATTAATTTTGTTACTCATCACTCAGTCATTGTATTATTTTTTCCCCCAATATGTGAACCAAAGTGATTGCTATGTCATGCTAGATTCTTATTCATTGTGTTGCTTACAAAGGCAGATGTTAATTATCTTCTAAATCATGCCACTTCATGTCTAAGTCTGATTTCATACTATATATTCTAGCAGTAAACATTAGTTTCATATGCTGACGGATATTATAAACCGAATGCTCATTGCTACAGTCCAAGAGACTTCCTAACAAAGACACTAAGTCCACTCCTTTGAGGCATTCTGGATTTTCTCAAAGTTCGTGGATTAGGGAAATGCAGCAAGCTTCAAACAAGTCCATCATAATAAGTGAGATATTGGATTCTAGAACTAGAAATCTTGTCTCCGTAACAAGGATTAGTGATTATGTGCTTTCAAATGAGCTGGTGAGCATGGCACTAGCCATGGTGGCAGAAGACAAACAAATCAATCGTGTCCTAGAAGAACTTTTTGCCGAACAGGTACTTGCCATTCACTCTTATTGTTTTTTTTTAAGTTTTTGATAGTGGTAACTGCTAATAATCCATCGTGAAAAATAATTTGTTTTACTTTTTTTTTTTTTTTAATTCTTTCCTGCTGCCAAATGGTCGTGAATTGGGATTAATGTGAACAAAAGTATGCTAATATTGTTTTACTTTTTTTTTTTTTAATTCTTTCCTGCTGCCAAATGATCGTGAATTGGGATTAATGTGAACCAAAGTATGCTAATATTGTTATTACATCTGATGATAATATCAGAGGAATACTCTTTCTGCTTGCATTTTGCAACAGTTGGAATGCCATAAATCTGTTCTTTTTCTCAGATTTTCCATCAGTAAGTTGATCATGGTGAAGCTGCCTGTTGTTAGCTTGCACATATACAGAGAAATTATTGTCATCGATACAGCTATATATATATATATATATATATGTCCATAACTTCTGTATTTGTACATTGGCCTCGTGGGTATTACAGTATTTTATTTTGTATGCATGATGTAGGTCCAGATTAGCACAAAGCTGGTACAGTTTACAATTTGTATGACTTGGGACTTGCGAAATACGTAATAGCTAGATATCTTCTGTTAAGTAAACCTTGATACCAAAAAAATCTTCCTCTCCCTTAAAATGTTCTACCAAGTATAACCTGATAAATTTTAACTACTTTTGCATCACCTGATTTCTATTGATAGCTTCTAACTTATCAGCAGCCACCTATCAATCTACCATAGTCTATGATGCCAGAATTTCTGTAGTTTTTTAATGCGATTTAGCTATGTTTGCATCAAATTGGGTTTCAAATCCAAATTGTATATAAGGTTACTAATGCTGCAAGTATATTCTGTAATCTAATTGTAAAAGGTTCACAAATTTTTTGCTAGAAATCCCTATTCATTAATATGATTTGCAGGGAAATGAGATGTGCATAAAGCCTGCAGAATTCTATCTTTATGACCAGGAAGAACTCTGTTTCTATGAAATAATGATGAGGGGTCGTCAACGGAAGGAAGTTGTGATTGGATATCGAGTTGCAACAGCAGAGCAAGCAGTGATTAACCCTGTAAGAAAGTCAACCCCACAAAAGTGGTCCATTGATGATGTTTTTGTAGTCATTTCATCAGGCGGATAACGGAGAACGGAAGAAAAAAGCAACCACTACTCTAAGTAACGGCCTTCTTTACGAAGAAAGAGAAATTCTTCGATCAGCTAAGATGCAAGATGATGCAAAAGATGGAAGAATGGAAATGATGTATTCCTCTGAAAAGAACCCAGCTATTTAAGGTTGAAAAATTGGGAGTTGAAGATAATGTTCTACTGACCTGAAAATGACTTAGGTATCATAAGATTGTAGGGTTAACTCTTTCTTAAAGAAACAATAAGTTATGTAAAGCAGTAAGAATAAAGGAATGTTATTCAAGTTAAATATATTGTATAAACTTAACTCAATTTGTAATTTTTATTTCTGATAATTTATAAGTTTTGAACCATCTCGTATGTTGTAATTCATGATTAATTAGCTTGTTTATGTTTAACCTCATCAAAGTCTCTTATATCTTCAACAGCCTGATTTCTTTTAGCACTGTTTTTGTTCGGACTGCAGTTTTTTTAATGCCATTTCCTTCCCTAGATTCAATATAGGCAAAGTATTATATGAATATAAGTTCATGAATAGGTTATTATGAAATTGTTTTAAAGTATAAATAATCTGATCAGGGGTATTATTAATTTCATAAGAAATATCATTAATTTAGGTCAATGGTATTATATTGTAATTGTTGTACAAAAAATTGAACTCAAATTAATAATACTCCTAATAAGATTAATGATACCCCTGCTCAAATATTGATACTTTAAAATTATTTCATAATAAGCTTATAATGAACCATTTTTATATAAAATCTACTCTTCGATAAATTAGACATGGGTTTCAAAACAAAGTTTACTTTGAAAAGTACTTTATAAAATGGAAAAAGCTTACGCGCAATTTGACATAATTTTGGCGAGTAACTCTCTTGTGCACTTGGTGTATGGTGCACTCACTCAACAGTTGACATTGTTTACCTTGAAAAGTTTGTTCAATGGAACACTGAAAATTGTGGTTGAATTACACTGAAAAGTTTATACTGAAAACTGATGTTCAGTGTAATCCAACCACACTTTTCAGTGTAGTTGGACCAAACTTTTCAATGTAAACAATGTCAACTTGTTGGGTGAGTGCACCGTGCACTTGGTGTATATGAGAGTTTGCCAATTTTGGCTTATTTTAGTTGGTCTTAAACTAATCTCTTAATAAATAATTTATTTCTCTCTCCTCTATATAATCATTTTATAGCTCAACCTAACTGTTGATGATCTTTTCTAATCGATGTTGATTAGTGGCTGTTTTTACTAAGTAAGATCATCAAACAAATACTAAGATCATGGAATTTAACTAAGTATAAAGCAAGAAATGAATTGACAAGAGTTTGTCTAATATTTTCAATTATGGAAAGAATCCCCTTCTTCATGCAAGTGAAGAAGTATTTATAGATGTACAAAGTGACTATGTGTCACCATCTTAATGACTTAACCATTGGATCTTTGTCAAGTGTTAGGACACTTGTACAACATCTAGGCTATTGCTCAATGGATGAGTGCCAAGTGTTAAGACACTTGGACCATATCTAAGCTTGGTGACCTTTGGAATTCCCAATGTTGTACTTGGTCTTCATAATCACTCAGCTGCTTTTAAAGGTGACCAGTTGTTCGCTAGTACATCTTCGTTGGGCGCTATGGACCTCTTGCTCGCCTCGTATTTAGGCTGGATGCACGCTTGCTCGCGTGGTTGCAAGGTTGTCCGCCTTTCGTCTTTATATTTTGTTTTGGCTATGTATTTCTTTTGTCCTTTACTTTTCTGGTCGCGTGAAATATACTTGATCGCACTCCTGGTCGCCAGTGGAGTTGATTCCCTTTGATACTCTGATGGTCGCCTGCTTCCTTGTCTTAGTTCATTACCTCCTTAATCTTCGATCACTGTTGCTCGCCTGGTCGCCTATCAACATTGCCCCCTGACTTGTTCTTTGTTAGGGAAATTATTGCCTAATGAAGGACAAGGCATAATTTCGATAGAAAGATAGTTGTGTGTGGAGCGAGCAACAAATTTTTTGAATTCTTTTAAGCGGGAAAATCGGCGACCATTAAGTCATTTGGGCGAACACCGGGGTATTCCGTGTACTGGTGACGGTTGAGTTCCCGAGGTTCTCGGAAACCGCAACGTCGCGAATGGTGATGATGTCATCCCTGAGCCACGCGTGTTTTTCTTTGCAAATAGGGGCCTATAGGATTTTTCAAAAATTCTACTTTGACCCCCTTTTTCGAATTTCATTCTTTCGTATTTTCTCTCTTTCATCTGCCATTAAAGCTTCGTTTCAAGCTTTTTGTTTTTGATTTCTACGAGATCTTCGGCCGATTTCGTACATAAATCCCAGGTAATTCATTGTTCTTGACTCTAATCTTTGCTTTTAGTTCGTTTCTTTCTTCAATTTCATCGTTTTTGTATTTTCCGTTTGAAATTCCACCATCGCCACCGCCTTAGCGCCGCCGTGTCTGTTCATTTCCGCTGTGTTTTGTCGTTTTCCCTGTAAAGTTTTTTTATCTTTGGTTTTTTTTCTCGGAATTCTTCGTCATTTCCTTTTGAATGGCTTCTTCAAGTGATACCTCTTCAATCGAAATTATCGAACGTAATCCTGGGAAACGTCCCATGGAAGAAGTCTCTTCCCCTGCTCCTCGCCGTTCTGCTCGCCAAATCCTTATTCGAAACCCTAGGACTCTATTGGTGGATGAAGAAACGGGATCTGAGGCGTCCTCGGTTGTTCGCTTCATTGAAGCCCAGGCTTCAGATAATTCTGGCGAGGAGGAGGTCCAAAACTCTGCTGGTCGCCCAGATGCGGAAGGAGGGACCTCCTAGGATTTGGGAGATGATTCAGAGGAGGTGGCCGCAGAAATTGATGCCGAGAGCGACCGTCAAGAAGTTGCGCGACCAAGATTGGCCGTGACCTGGGAGTTTCTTGAAGAAATAGGGTTTCCTACTTCTAAAGTAACTCCCGAGTCTCAAATCCCAGAAGGCGTTGCTCGTTCAAATGAATGGGAAGACTACGCTGCTCGCTACTCTGAGGCCTTTCCTGTTCGCGCCAGAGAGTTCATGTCCGCCGAAGTAAACGTTTATACCGCGAGCAAGATATCAAGTTTAGTTGTGGAGGATGACTTGGATAGTATCAGGTCCCGGTATAAAATTCCATACGATATATTTCTATATGCCCCCAAGGAGGGAGAGACTGCTGATCGCCCTCCGCCTGGCTGTACGGCGATCAACCTCGACATCCTCAATACGGGGTTCCCGTTGCCTTTACACCCCATCGTTGGTCGCTTTTTGGAAGACATTAATTTGGCGATCACCCAAATCACTCCCAATGGGTGGAGTAATCTGCTCGCTTTGATGACCCTTTTCGGCCTCGAAGGATACAAGAATAAACTCAGCACGGCTGAGATTTTATATGCCTGGGTTGTCTCAGCTTGTAGCGAGGAGGGGGTAGGCTGGTACTATGTCAAGGCGAGGACGGGGGTTAAACTCATCGAGGGAGTCCCCAACAAAGTTAAGAGTTGGCACAACCAATTCTTATTCATTGGTGGTGATTGGCGAGCATCAGTGGGATTCTCTGGCGGCCAAGCGCGCATAAATACTCCCGAGCGATTTGGCATAATTAAACGTATGCCTTTCTTCATCTTTCCTAGGACCGCGTTGGGAACTAATTTTAATTTTTTCTTTCTTTTTGTTTTGTAGGTTCAAAATTGTTGAAGTGGGGTAATCCAGGCCTTAGTGAAGAGTTTTTATATACATTGGCTGTGATTGTACTCCAGAATCCGGGTGATCGCGACGTTTTGCACCTTTCAAAGGCCCATTGCCGTAAGATTGCCCAACTCTTCACAAGTCCTCACCATTTAGAGGCTCAAGCAGAGATTCCTGAAGGTAATCATTATCAACAATCTTACACTATTGCTCGCTTGGTCATTCGTCTTGGCTAACCCTTTTGCTCGATTTTTCCTTTTTAAACAGATCAAAGGGTTACTGTCGCTGGGCCAACCATCCCACAATCTTATCACTTGCTCGCTGCAAGAGTCAAGCAAATGGCTGCTGAGGAGCCAACCAGGAACAGGCAGGATCCGCCTCTATCACTTATGCGCCTACGGGCCGGAGGAGACCAGGGTGCTCGCTCGCGAACATCCAAGGGGGGTTCCAAATGGGCCTCCAAAACAGCTCCCAAGGCGGCTTCTTCTTCACAAGTGGTGGAGAAGGAAAAGACAAAAAAGAAGGCTCCGCGGGACGATTCTCGCGATGAAGGAGATGGAGTCGAGCGAGCATCGAAGCGCTCCAAAACTGCCGCGGAGGCGAGCAATCGTGCTCCTCGCTCCCCTGCTCCCAAACATACATCTCTTGAGATCGTGAGCGAGCAACAAACCGTTGCCGCTATTTTAAACAAGAAAGCACGATCATCCAGTGATCGCTCGTACCTGGGGTACGATCCCGTAAAGCTAAGGGAGTAAGTTTTCAAATCCTTACTCTGATGATCGCTCCATCGTTATATACTGTACTTATGGTTTTTTCCTCTCCTCTAGGTATAAGCCTGAGGAGCACCCTGTGCGGGCAAAAGTGCTCCATCAGCTTAGTTGCGTAAAAACTCTTCCCCCGTATCTAGACATCGCGGACTCCCATGTCCGGCGAGCAACCGAGATGGTCCCTCGTTCTTGGACCAAAACTTGTGAAGATATCGTTCAGGGGCAAATTCCAAGCGACAATGCTCGCTTGATTGCGTACAATGCTAGTCATCAAGCTGTGATGGCTCAGAGGCTCTTGGATCAAATTGTACTCCTAGAGAGGACGAATCGCAGTCTTGGTCGCAAGATTGAAGGCTTTGAGGTGGAGAAGGCTGCTGCCTTAAGGAAGAAGGATGAAGAGCTCGCGCAGGAGAAAGCCGAGCACTCCAAAGCAATAGCGAACTTGGAGCAGATGTATGATGCTTCTGTGGCCAGTGAGCAATTTGCTTTGAACCAATCGGAGAAGCTTTCTCTTGAGCTGGGGGTGGCCGATGAGCGAGCAAGAGCTTTAGAAGTTGAGAAGACGGCCCTGGTCGCCCAAGTAGAGGAGCTACAAACTGAGGTTGCTCGCCTCAAAGAAGAAAAGGTCGGGATGGTCGCCTACGATCTTTATGCTCAGGATGTGGCTGATAACACCAACTTAGGATATGTCTGTGCTTACGCTGAGAGCCTAAGATCAGTGAAGTTCGCTTTGGACCACAACTTAGACGTGTTGGCCACTGCAAAGAAGGACTTCATTGACTACGTTAAAGACAATCCCCTTGGTGAAGGGTTTGCGCTTCCGTTGGCTGATCTTGGGGAAATGGGAGTCCCCATGGATATTTTTGGGGAGGGTGTTGAAATTGTTCTTCCCCAATCTTCTGGCGAGCAGCCGAGTAAGGAGGCGGACATCTTCGACGGCCTTCACTCTCTCCCCTTGACTCCCATTGATGGAGCGAGCGCCTCTGCCGTGGCGACCACGACCGCAACGGCCACTACTGAAGAAGTACCTCTTGCTCCGGCGATCACGGATGCGCCTCCAGCTCCTCCTTCTTGAAGACCTTGTACTTTTTGTTTCTTTTATATTTGTATTAAGGCTAGCTTGTACTCTTTACTTTCTTTTTTATGTAACAACTTGCTTCCTTAATGAATGAAAAAGTTGAACGAAATCACTCTTCCTTTTGTATCTATTTCTAATTCTTTTGTTACTCGCTATATGTATTGTTGTTGGCCCATTTTTCTTTTTTTAGAATAAGTATTTATGTGCCTTAACGCTCGCCTGCTCGGCTTAGACGGGCTATTATTGTCTTTCAAAAAGACTTAGCCTTATATAATTGGGCCTTGTGGTCTCCTCGTGGACTTGGCCTGGCATTTTGTTGCATTCAGCTCTGTTGCTCGCCCCCTGCATGGTGATTTTGGAGCGAGCAACATTGCTTTGTAGAGCGAATAACTTAGCAAGTAACAAAAATTCTATATATATAAATACTCATAAGATTTTGAAAGTTTCATCGTATTTACAACTCTATACAAGTGATGCAAAAACTAAATTAATTCTTACAAATGCCAACCAAGACTTGTCTATTGATAATACTTTTTTAGCAAAGCTGCATTCCAGGAGTATTGGGCCGAATTGCCTTTCGTGTCTTCCAGATCATATGTGCCGTTGTCCCATTTTTGAGTTATTCTGTACGGGCCCTCCCAAGTTGGTCCGAATACCCCTGGTGGTGATGCCAAAACTTTTTTGAGCACGAGATCTCCAATTTTGAATTCTCTGACTTTCACTTGTGAGTTGTAATACTTTGTGATCCTCCTTTTGTAAACTGCATTTTTCATTTCTGCCGAGATTCTTTTTTCCTCAATCAAGTCCATTTCTGCAGCTAGAGCTTGGTCATTTGTCTGCTCGTCGAACGTCGCAGTTCGTTCTGTTGGAACCTTCAATTCTATGGGTATCACTGCTTCGATGCCGAATGCCATTGTGAATGGAGTCTCGCCTGTACTCGTCCTGTGAGATACTCGATATGCCCATAACACTTCTGGTAGCTCCTCCGACCATTTTCCTTTCTTATCGACCAACCGGATCTTCAGTATGTGTTTGATTATCTTGTTAACCACTTCGACCTGGCCATTGGATTGGGGATGATATGGAGTTGAAAAATGTTTCTTTATTCCCCACTTCTCACAGAAGCTTCTGATTTTCTTGCCTTCGAATTGTCGCCCGTTGTCAGTCACAATTGCCTGTGGCACTCCAAACCGACATACGATGTTCTTCCAAATGAAGCTGATCATTTTTTCTTGCGTAATTGTCACGAGTGCTTCTGCTTCGGCCCACTTTGTGTAGTAATCCACGGCCACCACTGCGAATTTGACATTTCCCTTTCCTATCGGAAAAGGTCCTATAATGTCGATTCCCCATTTTGCGAATGTCCATGGACTATTAACTGCTATCATCTCGGTTGGTGGCTTGTGGATATTGGGGGCGAATATCTGACATTTGTGACAGGTTTTCGCAACTTTGATAGCATCTTTTAGCAATGTAGGCCAATAATATCCTTGTCTCACTGTTTTGTAGGCCAACGCACGTCCTCCAGCATGGTTTCCACACACGCCTTGATGGATTTCTTGCAGGACTTCTTGGCCTTGTTTTCTTGTTAAACATTTCAACAACGGGAGAGAAAATCCTCTTTTGTACAGTTGTCCATCCATTATGGTATATCTCGCCGCTCTTTTAATCATCTTGCTAGCCTCCAACGGGTTATCCGATTTTTCATCGTCCCGCAGATATTTAACGATCGGCGTTCTCCAATCATCTTCATCCATTTCTGCATTAACTTGATAAATTCTGTAATCCTCGGTTGATGGGTTGGTTATCCTTGTTAATGTAACTTCGGACAACTCCGCCGGTCCGGTACTAGTTGCTAACCGAGCGAGTGCATCTGCTTGCGCATTATTGTCTCTTGGTACTTGTTCGATGTATATTTGCTCGAACATGGAGGCCAAGTGAGCAACAATTTTTTGATACAGAGCCATGTTTTCATCTTTTGCTTCGTACTCTCCTCGAACTTGGTTAACAATTAGTTGAGAATCTCCGAAAATTTGTAATTTTCTTACTCCCACCGCTAATACTAGCCGCAATCCAGCGATCAATGCTTCATATTCGGCTTCATTGTTTGTTGCCATGAATTCGAAACGAACAGCTGAAGTGAAGACCTGTCTGTCAGGACTTATCAGAACTATTCCTGCCCCCGAGGCCGTGTTTCTGGACGACCCGTCAACGTACATATGCCAGGGATGACTATGTCCTCTCGTCGGATCTTGGAGGAAAGTTAGCTCGACTATAAAGTCGGCTAATGCTTGCCCCTTGATCGCTGTTCGAGGAGCATACGAGATCCCGAACTGGCTGATTTCTAAGGACCACTTCAGGAGACGACCGGCTGTGTCAGGCCTATGCAATATTTGTTTAAGCGGGAATGTTGTTAGCACTTCCACCTGGTGGTCGAAGAAATATGGTCGTAGTTTCCTGACGCTCATCACTAGCGCGTATGCTAGTTTTTCTGTTGGCGAGTACTTGAGTTCTGCTTCATGTAAAGCCTGGCTTACGTAATAGATGGGCAGGTGAAACTTTCCTTCCGCTCGAACAAGTACTGAGCTGATTGCCACCTCTGAGGCTGCCAAGTACAAATACAATTTTTCTCCTGGAATTGGTTTAGCAAGAATCTTCGTGTCACCGAGATATTCTTTTAATTGCTCGAATGCTTGTTGGCAAGCGTTCGTCCATTGGAATTTCCCCTTCTTGATTGCCTCGAAGAATGGCCTACATTTGTCTCCGGACCTAGAGATGAACCTGTTCAACGCTGCTAGGCATCCGGTCAACCGTTGAACTTCTTTTACTGACCGGGGCGGTTGCATTTCTATAATTGCTTTTACTTTCAATGGATTCGCTTCAATCCCCCGTTGACTGACCAGATGTCCCAGGAATTTCCCGGAATGGACCCCGAAACTGCTCTTTTTGGGATTTAGTCTCATGTTGTAGGTCCGGAGTATTTCAAATGTCTGGGCAAGATGTTGCAAGTGATCTTCCTTCCTTGAGCTTTTAACGACGATATCGTCCATATACACTTCCATTGTCTTTCCGATGTGGTCGTCAAACATCTTGTTAACCAGCCTCTGGTAAGTGGCCCCGGCGTTGATTAACCCAAACGACATCCTCTTCCAACACAACAAATTTGTGTTGGTGTAAAACGCTGTGTGCTCCTGGTCGTCTGGGTGCATTGCAATTTGGTGATATCCTGCAAATGCATCCATGAATGTGAGGAGCTCGTGTCCAGCTGTGCCATCAACCAATTGGTCGATATGTGGCAATGGGAAGTTGTCCTTTGGGCAAGCGGCATTCAAGTCGGTAAAATCGATGCACAATCTCCACGCCCCGCTTGCTTTCTTGACCAACACCGGGTTCGCCACCCATTGTGGGCATAAGGCCTGTCTAATCAAGTCGTTATCCAAAAGCTTTTTCACCTCCACATCTCACCTCCACATCGAGCGCTTCATACTTGTCGGGCCCAAATTTTCTCCTCTTCTGATGAATTAGCTTTTTCATCGGGTCGATGTTGAGTTTATGGCAGGCATGCTCGGGGCTGATACCTACCATATCTGCATGCGACCATGCGAACACATCGAGGTTTGCTTTAAGGGACTTCGTCATTTCGGATCTGTACGGCTCCGGGAGCTCAGATCCTATGAAGAGTTCTAAGCTCTCTTGGTTCGGGTCGACCTTTATTGCCTCTAACTCTTCGACCGGAGTGGCTCTTCGCTTCTGGCCTTTCCAACGAGGGTCAATAATGGGCCCTTCCATATTCAATTCATCCTCGACTTCCATTGATTCTGCGCCCAGTCATGGTTCGATATTCTCTGCCTCCATGCTGTCCGTTGTTGTATGCTCTGCTCTGTTGCTGGTTGTTGCAGTTTCTTCAACTCCCATATGGCTTGGTTGCTCGCTCTCGTCCATCTGCTCGTCATTACACTCTTGCTCGTTGTTACACTTATGCTCGTCATTACACTCCTGTTCGCCTTCGTACAGCTGCTCATCTACCTCCATCATTTCCATATCGATAGAATCCATGGTTTCGTTGGGAGCGGAAGGTTCCTCTTCATTCTGACTGCTAAGTTGTTCTTCCACCATGCTGACTCTGTGATCTCCGGGTTGAAGTTGTAAGAGACATTCACGGGCTTTCCTCTGGTCACCTTTAACTGTGCCTGCACCTTTTGACGTGGGAAATTTTACACAGTAATAATACGTCGAAACTGCAGCCTTGAATTCATGTAAAAAGGGACGGCCGAGGAACCCATTGTAGGTAGACTGTTGATCTACAACTAGGAAGTCTACCATCCTACTCAGCCTCCTTTCCGGGTCCTCGACCGATACAAGTTCGACTGCTAGCGTAATCATTCCTAGTGGGAAGGTCACAGCATTTCCGAATCCCACTATTCTATGATCGCAATCCTTGATGTATTCGGCGCATTCTCCCAGCTGGTCCACCGTGCTTTTGAACAAGATGTTTGTGTAAGAACCAGTGTCGACAAGTAGACGGTGCACCTTCGTTCCCATGATGTTGGCGCAAATGACTAATGAGTCATTGTGGGGAGTGAGCACCCCGTCTAAGTCATTTTCTGAAAAAATGAGATTTCCCGTTCGTTTGGTTGATGGATTTGTACCTACCTCCATTACTTGCGCTACTGCTCTCAACTCCGCCTTCTTTTTCCTTTTCGACATAGGTGGTCCCCCGTCGGAACACCCGCCTACTGACCCAAATGGTTCTAACATTAGGATCTCTGGGATTGGTCTTGCTGGGGCTGCGGGAACCTTTTTTCCTTTCTTGCCCGTCCTACTTGGTTGCTCGTCGCCATCATCCTCGTCTGAGCTGGACGGAGTTGCTGCACTCGGCCTCTTACCAGGTTCCCTTTTTACGAACTCAGATAACCTTCCTTCTTCATAGAATTTCCAAAGTTGCTTTAATAAATCTCGACATTCACTGGTGAAGTGGCCGATACTCTGATGGTATGCGCAATACTTGTTTAGGTTCAACTTTCCTCTCTCCTGCCTTATTTTTCGGGGCTCTGATAGCATCTCCTTGTCTTTAACATTGTTGTACACAGCGTCTACTGACATCGTGAGAACTTGATTCAACTTTTCCTTTATTTCCGTTCCTTCGTTGAATGACCTCATGTTCTTTGGTGCTTTGTAATCACTCCCTCCGGATTTCTTGCCAAACTTCTTTGGATCAGCCTTGTCTCCCATCTCTCTGTGTAAAGCCTCTTGCATCGATACATGAATCCCTGTCTTGTGTCGGAATTCCATGTACGTTTTCGGACATGTCAAGTGCATTTCCTTCCACAACTCGGTTCCTTTTTTTAGCCCCGCCATCACTGCAACTATTTTTGTGTCTTCACTCACCATTTCGCCTTCCAGCAGAACTTTGTCAAATCTTTCCAGAAATTGTTTGTCCGACTCCTCGTCTCCTTGCTTAATGTCTGCCAACCGATGCCTGTGGGTTAAGTAAGACCCAGCTGTTGAGAAGTGAGACAAGAATTCCCTGCTCAATTGGGCAAAAGAGTTGATAGAACCAGGAGCCAGTGCTGAAAACCATCTGTGTGGACCATCCCCAAGGGTGAGTGGGAAATTTCGACATTGAGTAGCGTCGGTTGCCCTGATTAGGCGTGAAATTGTCATGATTCGTAGCTAGAAACGGCTTAGTTTTGGTCGAATTTATTGAGTTTTTAGAGTCAATTGAGCATTATTTCTATACATTGATGAATTTGTCTCTTTGATGCTCATAGGTGAATAGAGGACGAAAAACGGAGTTCGTAGGACTTTGAATCGACTCAAACGGATGCCCGGATGAGAAGATATTGAAGAAATACGATTGGTATTAGTGCGGACGAGGAAAAGTATTAGTTGGATGAGTTGGAAGTCACTCGAATGACTAGGTCGAGTGCCACCGCTCGAGCACATTGCTCGAGCGCCTAAGCTTACAGAACTTTTCTTGCGCTCGAGCAGCTCGAGCGCCACCGCTCGAGCGAATTGCTCGAGCGCCCAAAACATACAGTGTAATTTCAGCGCTCGACCGGCTCGAGCGGAACCGCTCGAGCGATTGTGTCATTCAAGCTACACTACTCGAGCGGGACCGCTCGAGCATTTTGCTCGAGCAACCACGTATTTTTTCCTCTGGATGCGTATTTTCGGCCGATTAATTCCCGTTTTGACCCGTGCCTATATATACCTCTTCCAAACACGTTTTGAAGGATCCCCGAACGCACTACATCATTTTTACATAGAATTTTTAGAGAGAGAAGGAAGAGAAGAGACGAGCAAGTTTAATTTTACGGTTTTGAGGTTTTTGCTTACGAATTCACGTTACGATTTCCCGTTTTAGTTTCGTTTCTTAATAACTTTTCTTCTTTAATACGTTGAGTCCTCGTTTTGTCAATTAATTTCAGTATTATTTTATATCTTTAAACCCTAGTTCATGTTTCATATTATCGTTCTTCAATTCATTATGTTTATGTTCGTTGTTTCTGATATTGCTTTTGTGTTTGTTAACGTCATGTCTAGCTAAAACCCTTGCATGCTTAGGGTAGGATGAACTCGTAGAAGTAGGTTGTGGGTATGTAGTTAGAGTAACTCGTGACGTTATGTTTTAATTCTCTTGGTTAATGAATTCTTATAATTAATCTGAACTTTACCTTTGAATTTAGTACGAAAGTGTTAGAGAGAGGACGACCGCATCACTCAATAACAATTAGTAGTCTTAACGAGAAGGTTTAGGAAAGGTTAATTCATCTACCGGTTTAGCGAAGGAGGACGACCGCATCACCTTAGTTAAATTAGGGTCTCATTAATTGAGCACAATCCATTAACTTGTTAGTGGATTAGTGGAGTCGAGTGTTAGGGTAAAGTATTAGGGTTTAGAATCTTGAGCTTTCACCTTGCATTCTTAGACTTAGGTTAATTCTTGTTTGTCACAGTTATTCTGATTATGTACATGCTCCGTTAGTATACGTAGGGAATCATATCCTGAGCATCACCATCTCTCATTAGAACACAACCCTTAGTTAATTTGCTTTCTTTAGTATTTAAGTTTACTTAGTTTATTTCAGTCTTTAATTTATTTTTCCAAAAAAAATCCAAAAACACGTTACTCATATTAACTACGACGCGTGGATCTTCAGGGATCTATTCGCATATACACTATCCCGTGGGTTCGATAATACTTGGCCATTATACTTACTCTTACTACAGTGAACCCGTCCGCTTGCGGGTAAGCGACTAGTAGAAGTTAGTAAAATCGCGTCAAGTCAATGGCGCCGTTGCCGGGGATGGCATTATATGCTTTTTGAATAGGACTTGTCGATAGCTTAGTAGTTAGTAGTGGGTGCTCATTTTCTGTTTTTATTTCTTATTGTTATTTTTATTTATTCGGCAGTTACGTTTTGATCCTTCTGCTAGTGTGTCAGGTTTATGAAAACACGCTCACAAGGCAATACTAGCGAAGAGAGAATACCGTTGGACCCTGAGACAATAGCCAGAAGGAACCGAGCCTTCTTGAGAAGGATGAACGCTGCCGACTTAGGAAAGGAACCAATGGATATCAATAATGAGTTGGACGATGCTGCCAACGATTTCAATCAGGCAGTAGACCGAGTTGAAGGCACTGGAGTTAGTGGTAGCCAGAATCAAATTCCATTAGGGGATAGCCAGAGCCTAAACCCGGATACACGAAACGTAGGGAATCCAGCTCAGAACCTTGTCCATAATCCTCATAACAACCCTGCTTACCCACAAAACCCAAATAACCCTTTTAACAACCCAGTATACCAACATTACCCATACCCACCTTATCCTTACCCACCATATCCATATCATCCACCTCCTATCTACAACCAACCACCTGTTTACCAACCACCACCCCAACAAGTACCCGTACCAGCTGCTAATCCTCAACACGTTCCTCAGAACGTCGATCACAATATGGCTATTCGAGGGAGGTTTGCAGCGCAGCCACAGCGGTACTATGATGGAGTGGCTTTACCTCCTGTTGAGGCGAATAACTTCTCGATATCCCCAGGGATTTTAAAGCTGCTTACCGAGAATCAGTTCAAAGGGGTGATCGGGAAGGAGAACCCTCACACTCACTTGAGGAGCTTTCTCATGATAGCCTCAACATTTAATTATAATGGCATGTCTGAAGATGCCAAGAGGCTTAGGCTGTTCCCATTCTCATTGACGGGAATAGCCAAGGAGTGGTACGATAATACGCTTCCGCGGGGAGGTATTACCACTTGGGCCGAGCTCGAGCGTCTGTTCCTCGAGCGATTTTACCCTCCATCTAGGACGATCAAGGCTAGAATTGAGATCTCATCCTTTCGCCAGAAGCAAGGAGAGGACCTACGTCAAGCGTGGGAGAGATACTTAAACATGCTGATTGAGTGCCCGCAGCACGGGTACAATGAGGGAAACATTATGGCGTTCTTCTATAGTGGTGCCAACAAGGCGGGGCAAGACCATTTAGACGCTTGTGCGGGCGGAGCATTCTTGAACCAAGGCATAGAGAGGTGTAGGGAAATCGTGGACAACATTGTCACGAATGCCGGTGCTTGGAGTGGAGATGCAGATTTTCAGAGAGTGCATCAGGTTGAAGAGGGAGAAGGAACGAGAAGGCTATTGATGGCCATGATGGAGAAGATCAACAATCTCGAGTTGGGGAAGAGTTTTGTTGGAGAGCATGCAGTAGAGAATGAGAGGGTAGACCAGCCCAGCGGACAGCAAGAGGTAGCCAATTACATGGGAGGGCCATATTACAATCAGAATGGCTACCAAGGTGGAAATCAGTTTGGAAGACCTTCTTATGGTCAGTCATTTGTACCTCCAGGTCCTCAGCCACTTCAAAATCAATGGAGGAACACACAAGGAGTTCAAGGAGGCCAGCAGCCTCCTCAAAACACATGGAGGAAAAATGAGAACTTTTCTTATGCTAACCCAAAAGTTGGTATTACTGTTCCTGCAGGTGTTGATCCAGGTTCAAAGCCTCCGAGTGGAGAAGGCGGTGCCTCAACCGAAGAGATGTTGAGAACGATCCTTCAGAAGGTGGAGGAAGGGAGCAAGCGGTTGTCATCCTTGGAGTACGATGTGAAGGAGTTGCACAAGAAGGGTGATCATCGTGATCAAGAGCTCCAGAAGATGAACATTGAGTGGACTAGAACTCAACAAGAGAACAATCGAAGGTTCACTTCTTTAGAGTTCCAGATGAGCCAGATTGCAAAGTCAGTGAATAGAATGCCGGAGGGGAACCCAAAGGAACATTGCAAAGCTATTGAGTTGAGAAGTGGGACCAAATATGCTGGTCCCGAGATGCCTGCTGATTCTGAGACGCTCAAAGAAGAAGTTGAGACAGAAGGGATAGAGTCTCAAAGTGATGGAGTTGAGGTTGAGAAGGAAGGAGTTAAGATGAAAATTGATGATAAGAGTCAAGATATGGATGAGTCCCAGAAGGGCAAGGAAAGGGAGGAGGTTGAGAGAGTTCCTAAGTGGAAGAAGGCAAAGGAAGCAAGGGAGAAAGTGAAAGTGACCGAGCGAGATGAATGTGGAGTACCCAAATCTGTGATACCCGTCCCGTATCCACAACGCTTTATGAAGAAAATGCTTGATGAGAAATTCGCTAAGTTCCTTGATATTTTTAAACAATTGCATATTAATATTCCTTTTTATGATGCTTTGGAACAGATGCCGCACTATGCGAAGTTTTTGAAGGACTTGATCGCGAAAAGACGGCGAGTGGATGAGCCGAAGTTGGTGCAGCTGAACCACGAGGTGAGTGCATTAGTGCACAAGGCGCTCCCACCGAAGCTGAAGGATCCCGGGAGCTTCACGATCCTATGTGATATTGGGAACGAGATCAAGAAGGGAGCGTTGTGCGACCTCGGGGCGAGCATTAATTTGATGCCATTATCGCTTTTCAAGAAGTTGGAAGGTGTTGAACTTCAACCCACAATGATGACGCTTCAACTTGCCGATCGGTCTATCACGAGACCTCAAGGTGTGGTTGAAGACGTCCTAGTGAGAGTTGGAGATCACATTTTTCCAGCTGACTTTGTAGTGCTAGAGATGGAGGAAGATGAGCACGTGCCCCTGATCTTGGGAAGACCTTTCTTAGCTACGGCGGGGATGGTGCTAGACGTGGCAAATGGGAAGATTACATTGAAGGTTGATGATCAAGAAGTGAAGATCTCCCTATATGAAGCCATGAAGCACCCGAAGGAGGATGAGAGCTTGTATTGCATGGATGCAATTGATCCTCGTGTTGAAGACACACCTCATATCCTTAATCCTTCTCATATTCATGAATTTTATAGTCCTTCACTTGATTATTTAACCCATGAGCATTATGATCTCGATTCTTTTGATAGGGATAAAGTGAAGAAGTTGAAGGATGAAGAGGTGAAGAAAGTGGACGTGGTCCAGCTAGAGGGAAAAGAAGGAGTTAAGAAGAAGAAGTCCAAACTCAAGAAACTGTTTAGTAAGACTCCTCCAGATAGAGGCAAGAAGGAGTCGAGATCCATAACACTTGGGGATGAGAAAAGAGCAAAAGAGCTCATGATGATGGGGCATCAAGGAAAGGAGTTCAAACACCACTCTTATGAGAGTAAGGGAGGTATTTTTTAGTATGATGTCCCATAAGCTCCTTTGAGCTCGGTCCGGCATGAGGACCTTAAAAATAGCGCTGAATGAGAGGCAACCCATTATTTTTTTTATTTATTTGCTTTGAGTATTTTTTAGTTATTAGGGAGTTATTGTGAGTCGTATGTTTAACCTCGTTTTTGAGTGAGTTGCTTGTAGGCTTGTCTCTAAAGGAGTAAAGGTATCATGGAGTTACTCAGATTGAAGGAACCAACTTGAGACAAGGAAGTGTGCAAAGCTAGTGAGAGAAACGGAATTATTTGGTTGAGGTAACCCACAACCCCAAACTTAGACCTCTAGCAAGGTCGAAGTTTGGGGGGTGGAGTTTTTTTTTATGTTTCTTGTTACATTGCACATGCATGCACGCCCTTATCTTTGAGTTGAGTTTGATTGATTATTAGATTGTTGAGATACTCCTTGGGGTGATTTTGATTTGACTCGCGATTGCATATTTCATGCCTATCAATCATCTTATGCTTGTTGATTGCTATCTTTGAGTATGATTTGATGAGTAGAGTGAGTAGTAAGGGTGAGTTAGAAATTCTTTTGTGTGAGTGTTTGAGTTTGAGCTGATTTGAGAAAGAACTTGTATGCTTGTGAATTTTTTCTTTTGAGTATTCGTGTGATGAGAGTGAGAGTGCACTAGACTAGCATGGATGTGAAAACCGTGAGAGTTGAGCCTTACGAGATTTAAATGCATAATTTGATCTCTTCGTTTGTGAGTGAATCATCACTTTAGAAGATGCTAGAACTTGTGTGTGCTCTTGCTTCTTGATCGTGTCCAGTTTGATATGCCGAATGTGATCTTAGGCCATCTTTGATTTAATTGAGTCACTTAGCCAAAATTTTCCGTACCAATGACATTGATCCCTTGTTAGCCCCTTTGAGCCTAAAGCCTATTTTATTTGCTAGCACATATGAACACTATTCCAATTCCTAAGTTTTTTTTGTCCCAATTTGAGTGGAGAATAGGAAAGTGTGAATGTGAAGGGAGTGAATTGAGTTGAAAAAGGAAGAGGTTGTTTGTTGAGTGAATATGAGAAGAAGGTGTAATGAAGTTTTGAGTTGTGGAAAAAAAGAGAAAAAAAAATTGAGAATGAGCAAAAGAAAAAAATGAGCTCATGTGTTGTGCGAAAAAGAAAAAAAAAGTGATTGAAAAAAAAAAGTGAAAAGAGTGAGAAAGAAAAGATTGAAGTGTTGAGAGAAATGGAATTGAAAGAGTGTTGATTGAATATGTTTGAAGTAGTCTGTTCCTAATCTCGAAGTGCCAAAGTTTGATTTTCTATTCTCCATTCACTTTAGTCATTTTACCATATTGTTATCCCACCTGTCCAAAGAGCCTACAGTACAACCTTGAGAATAGTCCATTTTTGATTCGGCATTGATTTCTAGAGTACGGTCGAAGTTAAGAGCACTTACAAGCCTATGGCTGCCAATTTGTGTGATTGATTGTTTGAGTGAGTCCCTTGATCATTGCTATACACTTGTGAGGGAGCGAAACACATCGTTGAGTGCACATCCATGCTTGATCTTGGTGTTTCTTGTAATTGTTGCATGAGTATGATAAAAGAAAGTGAGTGAGTATACGGGTGATTGACTTTTGAAGCTTGAGTTCATTAGCTTGCATGATTGAATTTTTTTTACTTATCCCTAACAAATTCACTTGACTTATTATTTCATTGCTTGAGGACAAGCAATATGGTAAGTTTGGGGGGGTTGATTAGGCGTGAAATTGTCATGATTCGTAGCTAGAAACGGCTTAGTTTTGGTCGAATTTATTGAGTTTTTAGAGTCAATTGAGCATTATTTCTATACATTGATGAATTTGTCTCTTTGATGCTAATAGGTGAATAGAGGATGAAAAACGGAGTTCGTAGGACTTTGAATCGACTCAAACGGATGCCCGGATGAGAAGATATTGAAGAAATACGATTGGTATTAGTGCGGACGAGGAAAAGTATTAGTTGGATGAGTTGGAAGTCACTCGAGTGACTAGGTCGAGCGCCACCGCTCGAGCGCATTGCTCGAGCGCCTAAGCTTACAGAACTTTTCTTGCGCTCGAGCAGCTCAAGCGCCACCGCTCGAGCGAATTGCTCGAGCGCCCAAAACATACAGTGTAATTTCAGCGCTCGACCGGCTCGAGCGGAACCGCTCGAGCGATTGTGTCATTCGAGCTACACTACTCGAGCGGGACCGCTCGAGCGTTTTGCTCGAGCAACCACGTATTTTTGCCTCTGGATGCGTATTTTCGGCCCATTAACTCCCGTTTCGACCCGTGCCTATATATACCTCTTCCAAACACGTTTTGAAGGATCCCCGAATGCACTACATCATTTTTACATAGAATTTTTAGAGAGAGAAGGAAGAGAAGAGACGAGCAAGTTTAATTTTACGGTTTTGAGGTTTTTGCTTACGAATTCACGTTACGATTTCCCGTTTTAGTTTCGTTTCTTAATAACTTTTCTTCTTTAATACGTTGAGTCCTCGTTTTGTCAATTAATTTCAGTATTATTTTATATCTTTAAACCCTAGTTCATGTTTCATATTATCGTTCTTCAATTCATTATGTTTATGTTCGTTGTTTCTGATATTGCTTTTGTGTTTGTTAACGTCATGTCTAGCTAAAACCCTTGCATGCTTAGGGTAGGATGAACTCGTAGAAGTAGGTTGTGGGTATGTAGTTAGAGTAACTCGTGACGTTAGGTTTTAATTCTCTTGGTTAATGAATTCTTATAATTAATCTGAACTTTACCTTTGAATTTAGTACGAAAGTGTTAGAGAGAGGACGACCGCATCACTCAATAACAATTAGTAGTCTTAACGAGAAGGTTTAGGAAAGGTTAATTCATCTACCGGTTTAGCGAAGGAGGACGACCGCATCACCTTAGTTAAATTAGGGTCTCATTAATTGAGCACAATCCATTAACTTGTTAGTGGATTAGTGGAGTTGAGTGTTAGGGTAAAGTATTAGGGTTTAGAATCTTGAGCTTTCACCTTGCATTCTTAGACTTAGGTTAATTCTTGTTTGTCACAGTTATTCTGATTATGTACCTGCTCTGTTAGTATACGTAGGGAATCATATCCTGAGCATCACCATCTCTCATTAGAACACAACCCTTAGTTAATTTGCTTTCTTTAGTATTTAAGTTTACTTAGTTTATTTCAGTCTTTAATTTATTTTTCCAAAAAAAATCCAAAAACACGTTACTCATATTAACTACGACGCGTGGATCTTCAGGGATCTATTCGCATATACACTATCCCGTGGGTTCGATAATACTTGGCCATTATACTTACTCTTACTACAGTGAACCCGTCCGCTTGCGGGTAAGCGACTAGTAGAAGTTAGTAAAATCGCGTCAAGTCATGCCCCCACTGAGATCATGAAGTCTGAATATTTTGTTACGTGAATTCGTGGGTCCGACGTCCCTTCATATAGGCTGATGGCAGGGAATTGTATCTTCTTCTGAATTGGTGCATTGAGGATTAATGGAGACAACGGCGAGGACGGGAGAATAGTTGACCCGACTCCTTTCTGAGATTCTAATTGTTTCTGCAATTCTTCAATTGCTTTTTTCATCTCCTGCAACTCACTAGGGGGAGTTCTCCCATCGGAAGGCTGTTCATCGTGATTAAGTCTAGTTTTTTCCCGATGCAGTCCCTCCTCGACGGGACGTTTCTCTTGAGTTGCCCTTCGTGCAATGTTGCTAGCTCCATTCGGCCCTAGTCGGCCAAAAGCTGATCTCCTGACTCGATCATGTACAGATGGGCGAGCAGCAGGGCGTGGTTGCGCATCATTTCTCCCAGATTGTTCTTTCGTGGTTGCATACCTTGTTCCCAGCCTTTCCAACGCACTGGTCCGAGAAGTGCATTTACTTAACTCACTTGCCGGACTCGTCGATGATTCCTCTCGATTTCCCAAACGCTCACTTATGGGAGCCTTTCCTTTGTTTCTACGGACTTCCGCGCTGTCAGCTTCATCACGGCGCACATCTTCTCTCCTCTTACTCCTCTGCTCGCCTGTTCGCCCCTGCTCGCCCCTGCTCGCTGTTGCTCTCGATGGCCCAGCTGTTTGCCGATTTTGTAAAGATTGAAGGACAACAATCGTTTTTGCTAGTTCTTCGGGATTTTGAGCAAGAGCTTCAACTTCCGGTGGAATTGTATCGATGGTGACTTGAACATTCCTTTGCGAGGTTGCTCTCACCATCCGGGCATGTCCTTCGGTGGAAGAAACCCTAGTTCTTGGCCTAGGGTTCGGTGATGCGCTCGAATGTCGTTCTTCTTGTGACCTAATCATCTTGGTTGTCGAAATGTATGGGATAAATAGAGGATTGAGGTGATCTTACTTCTAAAAAACACCTTTTTCAAGAGTTACTAGCCTTGTATGTATGAATATGGTGGTTTGAAAACCCTAGTTCATACATGCATGCATTTAAACCCTTAAAATAATGTATATATGGATAACTTTGTTCCGAATGGTATGCACACTTGATTTCCGGTTGCTTCTTCTCGGATTCCGGCCAACTTTTGCAGATTCCAGCGAAAATCTTCAAGCTTTCTTCGATTTTTGCAAATCGAAGGTTCGAACCCTTCTTCTAGCGCCAATTGTTGATGATCTTTTCTAATCGATGTTGATTAGTGGCTGTTTTTACTAAGTAAGATCATCAAACAAATACTAAGATCATGGAATTTAACTAAGTATAAAGCAAGAAATGAATTGACAAGAGTTTGTCTAATATTTTCAATTATGGAAAGAATCCCCTTCTTCATGCAAGTGAAGAAGTATTTATAGATGTACAAAGTGACTATGTGTCACTATCTTAATGGCTTAACCATTGGATCTTTGCCAAGTGTTAGGACACTTGTACAACATCTAGGCTATTGCTCAATGGATGAGTGCCAAGTGTTAAGACACTTGGACCATATCTAAGCTTGGTGACCTTTGGAATTCCCAATGTTGTACTTGGTCTTCATAATCACTCAGCTGCTTTTAAAGGTGACCAGTTGTTCGCTAGTACATCTTCGTTGGGCGCTATGGACCTCTTGCTCGCCTCGTATTTGGGCTGGATGCACGCTTGCTCGCGTGGTTGCAAGGTTGTCCGCCTTTCGTCTTTATCTTTTGCTTTGGCTATGTATTTCTTTTGTCCTTTACTTTTCTGGTCGCGTGAAATATACTTGATCGCACTCCTGGTCGCCAGTGGAGTTGATTCCCTTTGATACTCTGATGGTCGCCTGCTTCCTTGTCTTAGTTCATTACCTCCTTAATCTTCGATCACTGTTGCTCGCCTGGTCGCCTATCAACACTAACCTCAATTATTTTCATACTATATTAATAACTCAGTTCAACCTAAAGTAATTATTTATTGGGTCAAGCTATATACCCCTCCAATATTAAAAAACACACCTACAATTATTATGAACTACCTATGTTATCCCTCTTATAAAAATACATTAATTTTGATACACTTCTTTTATAACCACAACCCACACGTCTCCCCCTACCCCTCCCTCATCCCCAAGTTTCCCAACACCGTCTACCCACTGCCAACCCTTCTTTCATCCCACAATCCCACCTGGCCCCACACACACCCACAACCACATCTCCACCCTTTTATGCCCCTAATTTTTCCAACCTCGTAATAATTTCTTCAAGTCTCGTGGATCAAATTCTCTAACCTTCTCAACAATTTCATAATGGTAGTATTTTTTTTTTGTTTTTAGCACCAAGACAGTACAGATGATGGTGAGCACACTACTTCTTCTTCTATTTTTTTTTTTTTTCATTTTTTGACCAAATGGATCAAATAATGATGTATGGGTATTCCGTCATCTTAATTGAACATGTAATGGTTAATCATTTCCTATGATCTAAGACAACAATAATTTTTCAATTTCATATCCAAAAAATTTTTTAGGTTTGTTTTCAATTTATTTTTTGAAATTTTTTTGTTGTTTAAATTAATTGTAATTGTTTTTTTTTTTTAATTTCAATTTTGTTTATAGATTCTTGGTCATGGGAGCCGGTGGAGGCACAGGCTGGAACGACGCGACACCATGGAAGCCGGTAGTGTGTTTGAAAAATGGGGATACAATGATTATTTCTTATCGATGTGAAGGAGTGTATTAAAATTAATATATTTTTGTAAAGTGGGGTAAAATAGGTAATTCATAATATATATTGGTGTATCCATTAATGTTGGAGGGGTATATAGCTGGACCCTTATTTATATTTTTATTTAATAACCACATATACTCCATAATCAATTATATTATATAAAGATATAAGAAATATACTAAATTATATGATATTCAAAATTTGTAATCGTAAAAAAAAGTTACCCTACATTTAAAATAAGCCACATTCTCAATAACAAAATTAAAATTACAAGAATAAGAATAAGAATACAAAATTTTATGTGATAGAAATTAAGAGAAATGATAATAAAAATATAGAAATTAGGAGATATGATAAAAATTAGAAGAGAAAAAAGAAAATTACAAGATTGTGAAGTATATCAATATTGTTCTCTATTTGTATAGTATATTATTAAAAAATTAAAAATATCTTCTTTAAAAATAATCATCTTTTAATATATGAAGTATCTCACCATTTAAATGTTTAATTTTATGTTTCGTTCGTCTCAAAATTACTAAACATTGATATTTCATATGCTAAACAGTGGTACTAAATTTATCATAAAACTTCAATGAACCAAGTCCTAGAAGTTTTTATGATAATTATCTCAATATCTTATTAGTAATAATAAATAAATCAAGTTATTTATTAAATTAAATAAGAATTACAATTGCACAAAATCTTCTATAAACAAGTTTCATAGTTAAATTTATAACATTATATGTACTAATTGATATCATTACATGCATTCACTGACCCCATTAGATTTATAAACTGGAATCACATTATAAAATGTTATGATATCAGTGAATGTATGTAATGGTATTGGTGAATATATATAGTGGTATCAATTTTATACTATGAACAAGTTTCACAAGAGATGGCGCCAAATTTTGACCGTGTTGTCGAGGCACGCAAAATATAATCCTTTAACTCTTGCTCTACTTGTTGATAGGCGAACAACAATTAGTATTAGGCGAACAAGATTTATGGCCTAAGTACTCGGATTACAACTAAAGCTAATCAATGTACCTGTGACGGACAAGTATGACGTAAGGATGATGCATACAACAATCAAAGAAGTACTATTTCTGCACTTACATCACCAGGCGAGTAGCTTTCATGCGAGCAGCTCTCACTGAAGATACAAAGACAGGTTAAATAACACACGACAATGTAATGGGCGAACAACTCTACACCCTCATTCCATGAAGGCGAATAACTTTTAGTGAAGGACTCATAATGGAAATCAACAAACTAAGCAAAGACAAATAACTCCAAGGACGTGATAGGCATAAAAGAAAACTTTGTAACTAAGAATAGGCTTAGATAAGGTCAAACAAGTAAAAAAAGGACACATGTCAAGCATGCAAGCTTGGAAGTCCAAGAGTTTTGTCCACCACCTACTTGGTGGTTTGTATAAATAAGTTGGTCTCCTCTAATAAAATTAAGTTCAAATACACACAAAAATCTCACTACATACACTCATACACCACAAAATGCACACATACAATATAAATACGTAATATATACACGTATTTATAATTTTCTAAAATCGATCTATCGTATTTACTATTTACAGTAGTAATCAATCACACAAAATTATTTGGTGATCCTATTTACAGTTAAAAATAGCCACTAATTCATTCGATTAGGATCGATCATCAACAAATTAGCCCTAGAAGTAGGGTTTGAACCTTCGATTCATGTTAGATTTTCAAGAGATTCAAGTCAAGAACTTGAAGATTTGAAGACGTTCTTGAGTTTTTTCTTCATAAACTATAAGAAACTATTCAAGGTGTTCTTGGTGTTCTTCATTTAAACATTTGAAGATTTGAATATTTGAAAATTCAAACAAAATCCTAACCAAGATGCCACAGTCAAATGAGACTCAACTCTCTCACCCCTCAAGATAGGACCCCGGTGACCAGGGCATCATCCACTGGTCGACGAGCACACGAACCACGGCCATTAAATAGAGCTAGACCATTGACCATGACAAACCTTATACCTCCAGAATTAGAGGCTTCGGCTAGTGACTTGACCGTAAAATACTAGCTTTTACTAGCAGTTACCCCACAAGAGTATGGTGTCACTATAATATAGGCAAGTATAGGGACCAAGTAGTATCGAACCCGATGTAGGATTTGTATGCGAGTAAATCCCTAGAAATTTACGCGTCGTAGCTAATATGAATGCGAATTGGTTTTTAAACTAAAATTTTAAAATTAAATTCTAAGTATTGTTATCTAGTAAACAAGTAACTTCGGTTTGAAGTGCAAATAATATAGATGATGCTTTGGATAGGATTCTCCATGTATACTAACGGAGTTGGTACGCTAACTAAAATAATCGTGGTGTTCTAAGTTAAAATCCTAAGTGTACTATAAACTAGGCAATCAACTTCCCTAATCTAGCACTAAAAATTGCAAAGCAAAATCTCGGATAATTACTTCAATACTCGACTTCTACAACTATACTTCACTAACCCACTAATTCAATTATATGAGATGTGCTTAATTATTGAGGCTCTTATTTAACCCGGGTGATTCGGTCGTCTTCCCTAGCTAAACCGGTTAATTATAAACCCCTTAAAAACCCTCTCCTTAAGCATATTCGTTGAGAAAGAGTGATGCGGTCGTCCTCTCCTAATCAATTTTCTTACTTAATTCTATGATTAATCTAGGGGTTATTAGAATTATTCAATAATTAAGAGAATTAAAACTCTTCTCACCACGAATTATCCTAATCACATACCAACATCCTAATTCTACGAGTTCATCATATCCTAAGCATACAAGAGTTTAGCCTAGCATATTAATGATGAAATCACAAGCAACAACTATCGTAATCAAAGACATAATCGAATAAATCAAGAAACTATGAATTCATTAGCAACCAAAATCTGGAAATCAATCTCTAAAAGTCTTAATAAATATCTGGAAAACAATCTCAATCTCTAAAGATATAAAAAATAAAAGATGAAAACTAAACCGTTCAATAGAATAATCGTTTCGTGAATCTCATATGTTGTAAATCTCGTTTCTCCTCTCAAAACCCTTGCCAAAACCCCAAAATCACGTTCTAAGCTTCTCCCCCTTCGAAAATTGAGTCTAATTGTGTAAAATAAGGGTTTGGGGATCTATTTATACGCCCCCTAAATTTGGCATGCGTAGTCACTCGATCTGGCCCCGTGGTCGAGCGCCTGATGCTCGAGCTAAACATGGTCGAGTGGCTATTTCCTCCAGGGAACAGGTAGCGCTCGAGCACCCCATGGTCGAGCGCCTCGTGCTCGACCACCAGCTCGAGTGGTTCAATTCTTCCAGTGTTCAACATGCGCTCGACTTCCCTTGGTCGAGCGGCTCATGCTCGACCAAAGGGCTTAGTCGAGTGCCTCCTCCTTCCTTTTAGCCGAATAGTACTTTTCTTCACCCGAACTAATAATTTTCATAATTTCTTCATATCTTCTCATCCAGGAGTCCGTTTAAGTCGATTCAAAGTCCTACGAACTCCATTTTCCATCCTCTTTCCTAATATAAACACAAAAGAGGAAAATTGATGAGTTTATAAAAATAGCACTCAAATAACTCTAAAAACTCACCAGAAACACTCAATAGTTGGACTAAATGAGCATCAAAACATCACAATTTCACGTCTAATCAACCCCCCCCCCCAAACTTACCATATTGCTTGTCCTCAAGCAATGAAATAATAAGTAAAGTGAAATTGTTAGAAATGAATCCAAGTACCAAATCATGAAAGTATTTTTTTCAAACTTCAAAGATTGGTCACCCGCACACAAACTCCTCCCTCTTTCTCCTACGCATGGGCAATTAACAATAAACTACATAATCTAAACATGGATGTGCTCTCGGTGGTGTGTTTCACTCCCTCACAAGTGTTTATCAATAAGTAGGGACATTCTCAATCAATCATTCACGCAAATTAGTGACCATAGACTTGTTGGTACTCTCAACTTCGACCGTATACTAGAATCCTTGCCGAATTAAAAAGGATTTTTTCTAGGATGTAATGTAAGGCTCTTTGGGCAGGTGGGATAAATGTATAGGATAAACTGACTCAAGTGAATGTAGAATAAAAAATCATAGCTTCAGTATTTCAATTCAAGGAACAGAACACTTCTAGTATCACCTTATAATGTACTTTCAATTCACTCTAATTTCAACGCCTTAATTTTTTTTCTAACTCTTTTCACTTTTTTTCCACAATGCTCGTCCTATTTTTCCTTTCTCATTCTATCTATGAGCTCGTATTTTCTTATGCTTGACTTGTAGCGAATATACTAACTTCTACTAGTCGCTTACCCGCAAGCGGACGAGTTCACTATAGTATGAGTAAGTATAATGGCCAAGTATATCGAACCCACGAGATGGAGTGTATGCGAACAGATCCCTGAAGATCTACGCGTCGTAGTTAATATGAGTGTAATGTTTTTGGGTTTTTTAAAGATTAATTAAAAGACTAAAATTAACTAATTAAACTAAATCACGAATGAAACGAATTAACTAAGGGTTGGTTTCAAATGTGAGATGGTGATGCTTAGGATAGGAATCCCTACGTATACTAACGGAGCAGGTACATAATCAAAATAACTGTGACGCGCAAGAAATAACCTAAGTAAAAGAATGCAAGGTGAAAGCCCAAGATTCTAAACCCTAATACTTTACCCTAATGACTTGAAGCGAATGTACTAACTCTACTAATCGCTCACCCGCAAGCGGACGGGTTCACTGTAGTAAGAGTAAGTATAATGGCCAAGTATTATCGAACCCACGAGATGGAGTGTATGCGAATAGATCCCTGAAGATCTACGCATCGTAGCTAATATGGGTGTAATGTTTTTGGATTTTTTGAAGAATTAATTATGAACTAAAATAAACTAATTAAACTAAAGAGCGAACTAAACAATTTAACTAAGGAGTGTTTTCAAATATGAGATGGTGATGCTTAGGATAGGAATCCCTACGTATACTAACGGAGCAGGTACATAATCAAGATAACTGTGACGCGCGAGAAATAACCTAAGTAAAAGAATGCAAGGTGAAAGCTCAAGATTCTAAACCCTAATACTTTACACTAACACTCGACTTCACTAATCCACTAACAAGTTAATAGATTGTGCTTAATTAATGAGACCCTAATTTAACTAAGGTGATGCGGTCGTCCTCCTTCGCTAAACCGGTAGATGAATTAACCTTTCCTAAACCCTCTAGTTAAGTCTACTCGTTGTTAAAGAGTGATACGGTCGTCCTCTCTCTAACACCTTTCGAACGAAACTCAAAAGTAAAGTCTAGACTAATTTTACGAATTCATTAACCAAGAGAATTAAAACCTAACGTCACAAGTTACTCTAATTACGTACCCACAACCTACTTCTACGAGTTCATCCTACCCTAAGCATGCAAGGGTTTTAGCTAGACATAGGTTTAACGTAAATAAGAGCAATTAAATAAGTAACGAACATAAACATGATAATCAAGACGAAGAAGAGATCAAACATAAACTAGGGTTTAATGAAATAAAAGAATAAACTGAAATTAAATTAATAAAAACGAAGTATGAAGTGTTTAACGTAGCCGAATTACTGAAAAAAACTAAGAGACGAAAAAAAACTAAGAATTCGTACGAAAAACCTCAACAAAACGTAAGTAAAGCTTGCTCGTTCTTCTCCTCTTCCTCTCTCTACAAACTAAGTCTAAAAGTTACTTCTAAAGTTCGGGGTCCCTTCAAAACGTGTTTGGAAGAGGTATATATAGGCACCGGGTCGAAACGGGATCTCATGGGCCGAAAAATGAAATTTGGCAAATAAGCCTCGGAAGCGCTCGAGCTGTCCCGGTCGAGCGGGGCGCTCGAGTTGATTGGTCGAATGATTCAATAGGTCGAGCGGGGCGCTCGAGCTGCGTTGCTCGAATGGTTCAAGAGGTCGAGCGGGGTGCTCGAGCTGTGCCCCTCGAGTGGCAAAAACGTTCTGTAAGTCCGGAGCGCTCGACCTACGTTGCTCGAGCGATGGTGCTCGAATGGGTCTTCCTTCCTTGCAACTAACACTTTTCTTCTCACGTACTAATACCAATCGTATTTCTTCGATATCTTCTCATCCGGGCATCCGTTTGAGTTGATTCAAAGTCCTACGAACTCCGTTTTTCGTCCTCGATTCACCTATGAGTATCAAAGAGACAAATTCATTAATGTATAGAAATAGTACTCATTTGGCTCTAAAAACTCAATAAAATCGACCAAAACTAGGGCGTTTCTAGCTACGAATCATGACAATTTCACGCCTAATCAACCCCCCCAAACTTACCATATTGCTTGTCCTCAAGCAATGAAATAATAAGTCAAGTGAAATTGTTAGGGATGAGTCAAAGAATCAATCATGAAAGCTAATGAACTCGAGCTTCAAAAATCAATCACTCGTATACTCACTCACTTTCCTTTATCATACTCATGGAACAATAACAAGAAACACCAAGATCAAGCATAGATGTGCACTCAACGATGTGTTTCGCTCCCTCACAAGTGTATATCAATGATTAAGGGACTTACTCAAACAATCAATCACTCAAATTGGCAGCCATAGGCTTGGAAGCGCTCTTAACTCCGACCATACTCTAGAAATCAATGCCGAATCAAAAAGGGCTTTTCTCAAGGTTGTAATGTAGGCTCTTTGGACAGGTGGGATAACAATATGGATACGTGACTCACGTGAATGGAGAATAGAAACTCAAACTTTAGTACTTCGAGATTAGGAACAGACTACTTCAAACATATTCAATCAACACACTTTCAATTCCAAAACTCTCAACACTTCAATTTTTTTTTTCACTTTTTTTTCAATCACTTCATTTTTTTTCGCACAAACACATGAGCTCTTTTTTTTTCTTTTGCTCATTCTCAACCTTTTTTTGTTCTTTCCCACATCTCATACTTCATCACACCTTCTCATATTCACTCAACAAACAACCTTTTCCTTTTTCAACTCAATTTACTCCCTTCACATTCACACTTTCCTATTCTCCAATCAACTTGGGACAAAAAGGCTTAGGAATTGGAATAGTGTTCATATGTGCTAGCAAATAAAATAGGCTTTCGGCTCAAAGGGCTAACAAGGGATTCAATGTCATTGGTAAGGAAAATTTTGGCTAAGTGACTCAATTAAATCAAAGATGGCCTAAGATCCTATTCGGCATATCAAACTAGACACAATCAAGAAGCAAGAGCACGCACTAGTTCTAGCATCCTCTAAGGTGACGATCCACTCACAAACGAAGAGATTAATTCATGCATCAAAATCTCATAAGGCTCAAATCTCACGGCTTTCACATCCATGCTAGTCTAGTGCATTCTCACAATCATCACACAAGCACTCAGAAGGAAAATTTGTAAGCATACGGGTTCTCTCTCAAATCAACTCTAACTCAAACACTCACACAATAAAACTCCTAACTCAACCTCACAACTCAACTCTACTCATCAAATCGTACTCTAAGATAGCAATCAACAAGCATAAGATAATTGATAGGCATGAAATATGCAATAGCGAGTCAAATCAAAATCACCCCAAGGAGTATCTCAACAAACCAATAATCAATCAAACTCAACTCAAAGATAAGGGCGTGCATGCATGTGCAATGTCATCATAAAACAAATAAAAAACTCCATCCCCCCAAACTTCGACCTTGCTAGAGGTCTAAGTTTGGGGTTGTGGGTTACCTCAACCAAATAATTCAGTTTCTCTCAATAGCTTTGCACACTCCCTTGTCTCAAGTTGGTTCCTTCAATCTGAATAACTCCCTAATTCCTTTACTCTTTTAGAGACAAGCCTACAAAATAAAATTCTCAAGTACGAGGTTAAACATACGACTCAACAACACCCTAATAACATAATAGGAAAATAACTAAAAACACTCAAAAGAAAATAAAAATGGGTTTTCTCCCATTCAGCGCTATTTTTAAGGTCCTGATGCCGGACCGAGCTCAAAAGAGCTTATGGGACATCATACTCAAATTTACCTCCCTTACTCTCATAATGGTGGTTGCATTCCTTTCCTTGATGCCCCTCCATCATGAATTCCTTTGCTTCCTTCCCCACCTCAAGTAGTATAGGTCTCAACTCCTTCTCACCTTTATCTGGAGGAGTCTTACTAATCAATTTCTTGAGTTTGCACTTTTTCTTCTTAACTCCTCCTTTCCCTTCTAACTGGACCACCTCCACTTTCTTCACCTCTTCATCCTTCAACTTCTTCACTTTATCCCTATCAAAATAATCAAGATCATAATGCTCATGAGTTAAATAATCAAGTGAAGGACTAACAAAATCATGAATATGAGAAGGATTAGGGATAGATGGTGTGTCTTCAACACGAGGATCAATGGCATCCATGCAATACAAACTCTCATCCTCCTTCGGGTGCTTCATGGCTTCATATAGGGAAATCTTCACTTCTTGATCATCAACCTTCAATGTAATCTTCCCATTTGCCACATCTAGCACCATCCCCGCCGTAGCTAAGAACGGTCTTCCAAGATCAGGGGCACATGCTCATCTTCCTCCATCTCTAGCACTACAAAGTCGGCTGGAAAAATGTGCTCTCCAACTCTTACGAGGACGTCTTCAACCACACCTTGAGGTCGAGTGATGGACCTATCAGCAAGCTGGAGCGTCATCATCGTGGGTTGAAGTTCACCACCTTCCAACTTCTTGAAAAGAGACAACGGCATCAAATTTATGCTCGCTCTGAGGTCACATAGCGCTCCCTTCTTAATCCCATTCCCAATGTCACATAGGATCGTGAAGCTCCCGGGATCCTTCAGCTTCGGTGGAAGCGCCTTGTGCACTAATACACTCACCTCGTGGTTCAGCTGCACCAACTTCGGCTCATCCACTCGCCGTCTTTTCGCAATCAAGTCCTTCAGAAACTTTGCATAATGCGGCATCTGTTCCAAAGCATCATAAAAAGGAATGTTAATGTGAAGTTGTTTAAAAACATCAAGAAATTTTGCAAATTTTTCATCAAGCTTCTTTTTCATGAAGCGCTGTGGATACGAGACTGGTATCACAGATTTGGGTACCCCTCATTCATCTCTTTCTGTTTCTTTCACTTTATCCCTTGCTTTCTTTGCCTGCTTCCACTTAGGAACTCTCTCACCCTTCTCAATGCCTTCCTCTTCAAGCTCTTTGCTCGCTTGAGTGCTTTCACCCTCAACCTTCTTCTCAATTCCTTCACTTTCAATCCCCTTCTCAACTTGGGGCGTCCTAGAATCAGCAGGCATCTGAGGACCTTCATAGTTGGTTCCACTTCTAAGCTGGATCGTCTTGCAATGCTCTTTCGGGTTCCCCTCTGGCATGGAAGGATACTTTCCCGGCTCTCTATTCAACGACTTTGCGATCTGGCTCATCTGGAACTCTATAGAAGTGAACCTTCGATTGTTCTCTTGTTGAGTTCTAGTCCACTCAACTTTCATCTTCTGGAGCTCTTGATCACGTTGATCACCCTTTTTATGCAACTCTTTCACATCGTACTCCAAGGATGACAACCTCTTACTTCCTTCCTCCACCTTCTGAAGGATAACTCTCAACATCTCTTCAGTTGAGGCACCTACTTCTCCTCCCGGTGGCTTAGACCCTGGATCAACACCTGCAGGAACTGTAATACCAGCTTTTGGGTTAGCATATGAAAAATTCTCATTTTTCCTCCATGTGTTTTGAGGAGGCTGCTGGCCTCCTTGATATCCTTGTGTGTTCCTCCATTGATTTTGAGGCGGCTGTGGCCCTGGAGGTGCAAATGGCTGACCATAAGAAGGTCTTCCAAACTGATTTCCACCTTGGTAGCCATTCTGATTATAATACGGACCTCCCATGTAATTGGCTACCTCTTACTGTCCACTTGGCTGGTCTACTCTATCATTCTCTGCTATATGCTCTCCAACCAAATTCTTCCCCAACTCGATGTTGTTGATCTTCTCCATCATCGCCATCAACAGCCTTCTCGTTCCTTCACCCTCTTCAACCTGATGCACTATCTGGAAGTCTGGATCTCCATTCCAAGCCCCGGCATTCGTGACAATGTTGTCCACGATCTCTCTACACCTCTCTATGCCTTGATTCAGGAATGCTCCGCCCGCACAGGCGTCTAAATGGTCTTGCCCCGCCTTGTTGGCACCACTGTAGAAGAATGCCATCACATCTCCCTCATTGTACCCGTGCTGCGGACATTCAATCAGCATGTTTGAGTATCTCTCCCACGCTTGACGTAGGTCCTCTCCTTGCTTCTGGCGGAAGGAAGAGATCTCAATCCTTGCTTTGATCGTTCTGGATGGAGGGTAGAATCGCTCGAGGAACAGACGCTCGAGCTCGGCCCAAGTGGTAATACCTCCCCGTGGAAGCGTATTATCGTACCACTCCTTTGCTATTCCCGTCAATGAGAATGGGAACAGCCTAAGCCTCTTGGCATCTTCAGACATGCCATTGTAATTGAAAGTGGAGGCTATCATAAAAAAACTCCTCAGATGTGTATGAGGATTCTCCTTCCCGATCACCCCCTTGAACTGATTCTCGGTCAGCAGCTTTAGAATTCCTGGGGAAATCGAGAAGTTATTTGCCTCGACAGGAGGCAATGCCACTCCATCATAGTACCGTTGTGGCTGCGCTGCAAACCTTCCTCGAGTAGCCATATTTTAATCTGTGTTCTTTGGAATGTGCTGAGGATTAGCAGCTGGGACGGGTACTTGTTGGACTGGAGGTGGTTGGTACACAGGTGGTTGGTTGTAAACAGGAGGTGGATGATATGGGTATGGTGGATAAGGGTATGGTGGGTATGGGTAATGTTGGTATACTGGGTTGTTGAAAGGATTATTTGGGTTTTGTGGGTAAGCAGGGTTGTTCAGAGGATTATGGACAAAATTCTGAGCTGGATTGATAACGTTTTGTGCACCCGGGTTTTGGCTCTGACTATCCCCTAACGGATCTTGGTTCTTACTGGTGTTGCCATCAGTGTCGTCAACCCGGTTCAACCCCTGGTTAAACTCATTCTCGGCATCTTCCAACTCATTAGTGATGTCCATTGGTTCTTTCCCTAAGTCGGCAGCGTTCATCCTTCTCAAGAAAGCACGATTTCTTCTAGCTATTGTCTCAGGGTCCAACGGTATTCTCTCTTCGCTCGTATTGCCTTGTGAGCGTGTTTTCATATACCTGACACACTAGCAGAAGGATCAAAATGCAACTGCCGAATAAATAAAAATAAAAAATAAAACAGAAAAGAAAGCACTCACTACTAACTACTAAGCTATCGACAAGTCCTATTCAAAAAGCATACAACGCCATCCCCGGCAACGACGCCATTGACTTGAAGCGAATGTACTAACTCTACTAATCACTCACCCGCAAGCGGACGGGTTCACTGTAGTAAGAGTAAGTATAATGGCCAAGTATTATCGAACCCACGAGATGGAGTGTATGCGAATAGATCCCTGAAGATCTACGCGTCGTAGCTAATATGGGTGTAATGTTTTTGGATTTTTTGAAGAATTAATTATGAACTAAAATAAACTAATTAAACTAAAGAGCGAACTAAACAATTTAACTAAGGAGTGTTTTCAAATATGAGATGGTGATGCTTAGGATAGGAATCCCTACGTATACTAACAGAGCAGGTACATAATCAAGATAACTGTGACGCGCGAGAAATAACCTAAGTAAAAGAATGCAAGGTGAAAGCTCAAGATTCTAAACCCTAATACTTTACCCTAACACTCGACTTCACTAATCCACTAACAAGTTAATAGATTGTGCTTAATTAATGAGACCCTAATTTAACTAAGGTGATGCGGTCGTCCTCCTTCGCTAAACCGGTAGATGAATTAACCTTTCCTAAACCCTCTAGTTAAGTCTACTCGTTGTTAAAGAGTGATACGGTCGTCCTCTCTCTAACACCTTTCGAACGAAACTCAAAAGTAAAGTCTAGATTAATTTTACGAATTCATTAACCAAGAGAATTAAAATCTAACGTCACAAGTTACTCTAATTACGTACCCACAACCTACTTCTACGAGTTCATCCTACCCTAAGCATGCAAGGGTTTTAGCTAGACATAGGTTTAACATAAATAAGAGCAATTAAATAAGTAACGAACATAAACATGATAATCAAGATGAAGAAGAGATCAAACATAAACTAGGGTTTAATGAAATAAAAGAATAAACTGAAATTAAATTAATAAAAACGAAGTATGAAGTGTTTAACGTAGCCGAATTACTGAAAAGAAACTAAGAGACGAAAAGAAACTAAGAATTCGTACGAAAAACCTCAACAAAACGTAAGTAAAGCTTGCTCGTTCTTCTCCTCTTCCTCTCTCTACAAACTAAGTCTAAAAGTTACTTCTAAAGTTCGGGGTCCCTTAAAAACATGTTTGGAAGAGGTATATATAGGCACTGGGTCGAAACGGGATCTCATGGGCTGAAAAACGAAATTTGGCAAATAAGCCTCGGAAGCGCTCGAGCCGTCCCGGTCGAGCGGGGCGCTCGAGCAGTTTGGTCGAATGATTCAATAGGTCGAGCGGGGCGCTCGAGCTACGTTGCTCGAATGGTTCAAGAGGTCGAGCGGGGCGCTCGAGCTGTGCCCCTCTAGCGGCAAAAACGTTCTGTAAGTCTGGAGCGCTCGACCTACGTTGCTCGAGCGATGGTGCTCGAGTGATGGTGCTCGAATGGGTGTTCCTTCCTTGCAACTAACACTTTTCTTCTCACGTACTAATACCAATCGTAATTCTTCGATATCTTCTCATCCGGGCATCCGTTTGAGTTGATTCAAAGTCCTACGAACTCCGTTTTTCGTCCTCGATTCTCCTATGAGTATCAAAGAGACAAATTCATCAAAGTATAGAAATAGTACTCATTTGGCTCTAAAAACTCAATAAAATCGACCAAAACTAGGGCGTTTCTAGCTATGAATCATGACAATTTCACGCCTAATCACCTAACACTCGGCTTCACTAATCCACTAACAAGTTAATAGATTGTGCTTAATTAATGAGACCCTAATTTAACTAAGGTGATGCGGTCGTCCTTCTTCGCTAAACTGGTAGATGAATTAACCCTTTCTAAACCCTCTAGTTAAGTCTACTCGTTGTTAAAGAGTGATACGGTCGTCCTCTCTCTAACACTTTTCGCACGAAATTCAAAAGTAAAGTTAAGATTAATTTTAAGAATTCATTAATCAAGAGAATTAAAACCTAACGTCACAAGTTACCCTAATTACGTACCCACAACCTACTTCTACGAGTTCATCCTACCCCAAGCATACAAGGGTTTTAGCTAGACATAGGTTTTACGTAAATAATAATAATAGAATACGTAACGAACATGAACATGATAATTAAGACGAAGAAGAGATCAAACATAAACTAGGGTTTAACGAAATTAAGAATAAACTGAAATTAACTCAAGATAAAAAGGTCTCAACGTGTTCAAGAACGAAAATATAAAGAACGGAACTAAAAAATAAGATCGTAGTATGAATTCGTAATGAAAACCTCAAAACCGTAAACGTAAACTTGCTTCTCTCCTTCCTCTCCAAAAACGAACTCTAAAAGTCTAAAATTATCAAGTGATGTGTGGTCTCCCAAAAATGTGCTTGAGATGAATATATATATGCAACGGGCCGAATCGTGAACTCATCGGCCGAAAAATGCCTTTGAAAACGCAAAAATTGAAGGCGCTCGAGCAGGCCTGCTCGAGCAGTCGCGCTCGAGCGTGGAACTCGAATGACACAAGTGCTCGAGCGGTGGCGCTCGAGCTGCTCGAATGGTGGAATTCTTCTGCATATTTTAGGGCGCTCGAGCAACACGCTCGAGCGGTGGCGCTCGAGCTGCTCGAATGCTCAAACTTTTCTGTATATTTTGGGCGCTCGAGCAACGTACTCGAGCGCTAGTGCTCGAGTGGTTTACTCGAATGCTCCCAAATTTTCACCAAGTAGCACTTTTCTTCTTCAACACTAACACCAATCGTATTCCTTCGATATCTTCTCATCCGGGCATCCGTTTGAGTCGATTCAAAGTCCTACGAACTCCGTTCTTCGCCCTCGATTCACCTACGAGAATCAAAGAGGCAAATTCATCAATGTATAGAAATAATGCTCAATTGACTCCAAATACTCAACAAAATCGGCCAAAATTAGGGTATTTCGAGTGACGAATCATGACAATTTCACGCCTAATCAACCCCCCCCCAAACTTACCATGTTGCTTGTCCTCAAGCAACGAAATAATAAGTCAAGTGAAATTGTTAGGAATGAGTCAACGTATCAATCATGCAAGCAAATGAACTCAAGCTTCAAAGATCAATCACACATATACTCACTCACTTTCCTTCATCATACTCATGCGATAATAACAAGAAACACCAAGATCAAGCATGGATGTGCACTCAACGATGTGTTTCGCTCCCTCACAAGTGTATATCAATGATCAAGGGACTCACTCAAACAATCAATCACTCAAATTGGCAGCCATAGGCTTGTAAGCGCTCTTAACTCCGACCATACTCTAGAAATCAATGCCGAATCAAAAAGGACTTCCTCAAGGTTGTAATGTAGGCTCTTTGGACAGGTGGGATAACAATATGGTAAAGTGACTCAAGTGAATGGAGAATAGAAAATCAAACTTCGGTACTTCGAGATTAGGAACAGACTACTTCCAAACATATTCAATCAACACACTTTCAATTCCAATTCTCTCAACACTTCAATTTTTTTTTCTTTCTCACTCTTTCACTTTTTTTTCAATCACTTCACTTTTTTTTTTTCTTTTTCGCATAAACACATGAGCTCATTTTTTCTTTTGCTCATTCTCAATTTTTTTTCTCTTTTTCCCACATCTCATAACTCCATCACACCTTCTTCTCATATTCACTCAACAAAAAACCTTTTCCTTTTTCAACTCAATTCACTCCCTTCACATTCACACTTTCCTATTCTCCACTCAAATTGGGACAAAAAGGCTTAGGGATTGGAATAGTGTTCATATGTGCTAGCAAATAAAATAGGCTTTAGGCTCAAAGGGGCTAACAAGAGATTAAATATCATTGGTAAGGAAAATTTTGGCTAAGTGACCTAATAAAATCAAAGATGGCCTAAGATCCTATTCGGCATATCAAACTAGACACAATCACAAAGCAAGAGCACACACAAGTTCTAGCATCCTCTAAGGTGATGATTCACTCACAAACGAAGAGATCAAATTATATATCAAAATCTCATAAGGCTCAAGTCTCACGGCTTTCACATCCATGCTAGTCCTAGTGAATTCTCACTCTCATCACACAAGCACTCAAAAAGAAAACTTGTAAGTATACTAGTTCTCTCTCAAATCCACTCTAACTCAACTACTCACACAAAAGAGTCCCTAACTCAAATCCACAAATCTACTCTACTCATCAAACATGCTCAAGAATAACAACTAACAAGTAGAAGGGGTCAATAAACACGAAATATACAACAGCGAGTCAAATCAAAATCACCCCGAATAGCATCTCAAGAAACCAAATAACCAAACACACTAAAAGATAGGGGTGCTCCGGTGCAATGTAACAAGAAACATAAAAAACTCCACCCCTCAAACTTCGACCTTGCGAAGAGGTCTAAGTTTGGGGTTGTGGGTTACCTCAACCAAACAATTAAGTTTCTCTCAAACGTAGCACACTCCCTTGCTTGAGTTCCCCCCTTTTGAGTACTCCATCGAGACAAGCCTACAAAATGAACTCTCAAGTACGAGGTAAAAACTTAAGATTCAACAACACCCTAATAACATAATAAGAAACTAAAAACAAATAAAAGCAAATAAAAATGGGTTGCCTCCCATTCAGCGCTATTTTTAAGGTCCTCATGCCGGACCGATCTCAAAGGAGCTTATGGGACATCATACTCAAATTTACCTCCCTTACTCTCATAAGAGTGGTGTTTGCATTCCTTTCCTTGATGCCCCACCATCATGAGCTTTTTTGCTTTCCTCTCATCCCCAAGTGTTATGGGTCTCAACTCCTTCTTACCTTCATCTGGAGGCGTCTTACCAAACAGGTTCTTGAATTTGGACTTTTTCTTCTTATCTCCTCCTTTCCCTTCCAACTGGTCCACGTCAACACTTTTCACCTCTTCCTCCTTCAACTTCTTCACTTTATCCCTATCAAAATAATCAAGAACATAATGCTCATGGGTTAAATTATCAAGTGAAGGATTAACGAAATCATGAACATGAGAAAGATTAGAGATAGGAGGTGTGTCTTCAACACGAGGATCAATGGCATCCATGCAGTACAAACTCTCATCCTCCTTCGGGTGCTTCATGGCTTCATATAGGGAAATCTTCACTTCTTGATCATCAACCTTCAACGTAATCTTCCCATTTGCCACGTCTAGCACCATCCCCGCCGTAGCTAAGAACAGTCTTCCCAAGATTAGGGGCACGTGCTCATCTTCCTCAATCTCTAGCACTACAAAGTCGGCTGGAAAAATATGATCTCCAACTCTCACGAGGATGTCTTCAACAACACCTTGAGGTCTCGTGATAGACCGGTCGGCAAGTTGAAGCGTCATCATCGTCGGTTGGAGTTCTCCACCTTCCAACTTCTTGAAAAGCGACAACGGCATAAGATTGATGCTTGCTCCAAGGTCACACAATGCTCCCTTCTTGATCCCGTTCCCGATATCACAAAGAATGGTGAAGCTCCCGGGATCCTTCAGCTTTGGAGGAAGCGCCTTGTGCACTACTGCACTCACCTCATGGTTCAGGTGCACCAACTTCGGCTTATCCACTCGCCGTCTTTTCACAATCAAGTCCTTCAGAAACTTTGCATAATGTGGCATCTGTTCCAAAGCATCATAAAAAGGAATGTTAATGTGAAGTTGTTTAAACACATCAAGGAATTTAGCGAATTTCTCGTCAAGCTTCTTTTTCATGAAGCGTTGTGGATATGGGACTGGTATCACAGATTTGGGTACCCCCCATTCGTCTCGCTCGGTCTCTTTTACTTTCTCCCTTGCTTTCTTTGCCTTTTTTCACTTAGGAACTCTCTCACCCTTCTCAATGCCTTCCTCTTCAAGCTCTTTGCTCGCTTGAGTGCTTTCACCCTCAACCTTCTTCTCAGCTCTTACCTCTTCAATCTCATCTCTTTCTTGGGGCATCTCAGAATCAGCAGGCATCTGAGGACCTTCATAGTTGGTTCCACTTCTAAGATTGATCGCCTTGCAATGCTCTTTAAGATTACCCTCAGGCATGGAAGGATACTTACCCGACTCCCTATTCAATGACTTTGCAATCTGGCTCATCTGGAACTCTATAGAAGTGAACCTTCGATTGTTCTCTTGTTGAGTTCTATTCCACTCAACGTTCATCTTCTGGAGCTCTTGATCACGTTGATCACCCTTTTTATGCAACTCTTTCACATCGTACTCCAAGGATGACAACCTCTTACTTCCTTTCTCCACCTTCTGTAGAATCGCTCTCAACATCTCCTCAGTTGATGCACCGCCTTCTCCACCTGGACGCTTTGAACCTGGGTCAACACCCGGAGGAACTGTAATACCCGCCTTCGGGTTAGCATACGAGAAATTCTCGTTCTTCCTCCATGTGTTTTGAGGAGGCTGTTGGCCTCCTTGATAGCCTTGAGTGTTCCTCCATTGATTTGGAGGTGACTGAGGACCTGGAGGTACAAATGGTTGGCCATAAGAAGGTCTTCCATATTGATTACCACCTTGGTAGCCATTCTGATTGTAATACGGACCTCCCATGTAATTGGCTACCTCTTGCTGTCCACTTGGCTGGTCTACTCTCTCATTCTCTGCTGCATGCTCTCCAACCAAATTCTTCCCCAACTCGAGGTTGTTAATCTTTTCCATCATGACCATCAACAGCCTTCTCGTTCCTTCACCTTCTTCAACCTGATGCACTCTCTGGAAGTCTGCATCCACACTCCAAGCCCCGGCATTCGTGACAATGTTGTCCACGATCTCTCTACACCTCTCTATTCCTTGATTCAGGAATGATCCACTAGCACAGGCGTCTAGATGGTCTTGCCCAGCCTTGTTGGCACCACTGTAGAAGAATGCCATCACATCCCCCTCATTGTACCCGTGCTGCGGGCACTCTATCAGCATGTTTGAGTATCTCTCCCACGCTTGACGTAGGTCCTCTCCTTGCTTCTGGCGGAAGGAAGAGATCTCAATCCTTGCTTTGATCATTCTGGATGGAGGGTAGAACCGCTCGAGGAACAGACGCTCGAGCTCGGCCCAAGTGGTAATACCTCCCCGTGGGAGCGTGTTGTCATACCACTCTTTAGTTATTCCCGTCAGTGAGAATGGGAACAGCCTAAGCCTCTTGGCATCTTCAGACATGCCATTGTAATTAAAAGTGGAGGCTATCATTAGAAAACTCCTCAGATGTGTATGAGGATTCTCCTTCCCGATCACCCCCTTGAACTGGTTCTCGGTAAGCAGCTTAAGAATTCCCGGGGAAATATAGAAGTTATTTGCCTCAACAGGAGGCAATGCCACTCCATCATAGTACAGTTGTGGATGCGCTGCAAACCTCCCTCGAATAGCCATATGTTGATCTACATTCTGAGGAACGTGTTGAGGATTAGCAGTAGGTACGGGTACTTGTTGGGGTGGTGGTGGTTGGTAAACAGGTGGTTGATTGTAAACTGGAGGTGGAGGATACGGGTATGGTGGGTAAGGATACGGTGGGTATGGGTAGGGTGGATAAGGTAAGTTGTATTGAGGTAAGTTAGGATGTGGGTAAGCAGGGTTGTTAAGAGGATTTTGGACCATGTTATGAGCTGGGCTATTTTGGTTCTGAGTACCCGGGTTTTGGCTCTGGCTTTCTCCTAACGGATCTTGATTCTTGCTAGTATTGCCATCAGTGACGTCAACCCGGTTCAATGCTTGATTGAACTCATTCTCGGCATCGTCCAACTCATTAGTGATGTCCATCGGTTCTTTCCCTCCGGCAGCGTTCATCCTTCGTAAGAAGGCTCGGTTTCTTCTTGCTATTGTCTCAGGATCTGACGGTAACCTCTCTTCGCTCGTATTGTCTTGCGAACGTGTTCTCATAAACCTGAAACACTAACAAGAGAATTAAAACGCAACTGCCGAATATGTACTAAATACTAAAAAAACAAAAAAAGTAAAATCACTCACTACTAACTACTAAGCTATCGACAAGTCCTATTCAAAAAGCATACAACACCATCCCCGGCAACGGCGCCATTGACTTGTAGCGAATATACTAACTTCTACTAGTCGCTTACCCGCAAGCGGACGGGTTCACTGTAGTATGAGTAAGTATAATGGCCAAGTATATCGAACCCACGAGATAGAGTGTATGCGAACAGATCCCTGAAGATCTACGCGTCGTAGTTAATATGAGTGTAATGTTTTTGGGTTTTTTAAAGATTAATTAAAAGACTAAAATTAACTAATTAAACTAAATCACGAACGAAACGAATTAACTAAGGGTTGTTTTCAAATGTGAGATGGTGATGCTTAGGATAGGAATCCCTACGTATACTAACGGAGCAGGTACATAATCAAAATAACTGTGACGCGCAAGAAATAACCTAAGTAAAAGAATGTAAGGTGAAATCCCAAGATTCTAAACCCTAATACTTTACCCTAACACTCGGCTTCACTAATCCACTAACAAGTTAATAGATTGTGCTTAATTAATGAGACCCTAATTTAACTAAGGTGATGCGGTCGTCCTCCTTCGCTAAACTGGTAGATGAATTAACCCTCTCTAAACCCTCTAGTTAAGTCTACTCGTTGTTAAAGAGTGATACGGTCGTCCTCTCTCTAACACTTTTCGCACGAAATTCAAAAGTAAAGTTAAGATTAATTTTAAGAATTCATTAATCAAGAGAATTAAAACCTAACGTCACAAATTACCCTAATTACGTACCCACAACCTACTTCTACTAGTTCATCCTACCCCAAGCATGCAAGGGTTTTAGCTAGACATAGGTTTTACGTAAATAATAACAATAGAATACGTAACGAACATGAACATGATAATTAAGACGAAGAAGAGATCAAACATAAACTAGGGTTTAACGAAATTAAGAATAAACTGAAATTAACTCAAGAAAATAGGTCTCAACGTGTTCAAGAACAAAAATATAAAGAACGAAACTAAAAAACAAGATCGTAGTATGAATTCGTAATGAAAACCTAAAAACCGTAAACGTAAACTTGCTTCTCTCCTTCCTCTCCAAAAATGAACTCTAAAAGTCAAAAATTATCAAGTGATGTGTGGTCTCCCAAAAACGTGCTTGAGATGAATATATATATGCAACAGGCCGAATCGTGAACTCATGGGCCGAAAAACGCCTTTGAAAACGCAAAAATTGAAGGCGCTCGAGCAGGCCTGCTCGAGCGGTCGCGCTCGAGCGTGGAGCTCGAATGACACAAGTGCTCGAGCGGTGGCGCTCGAGCTGCTCAAATGGTGGAATTCTTCTGCATAATTTAGGGCGCTCGAGCAACACGTTCGAGCGGTGGCGCTCGAGCAACACGCTCGAGCGGTGGCGCTCGAGCTGCTCGAATGCTCAAACTTTTCTGTATGTCTCGAGCGCTAGTGCTCGAGTGGTTTACTCGAATGCTCCCAAATTTTCACCAAGTAGCACTTTTCTTCTTCAACACTAACATCAATCGTATTCCTTCGATATCTTCTCATCCGGGCATCCGTTTGAGTTGATTCAAAGTCCTACGAACTCCGTTCTTCGCCCTCGATTCACCTACGAGCATCAAAGAGGCAATTTCATCAATGTATAGAAATAATGCTCAATTGACTCCAAATACTCAACAAAATCGGCCAAAATTAGGGTATTTCGAGTGACGAATCATGACAATTTCACGCCTAATCAATGCTCATTCTCACATTTTTCATTCTTCCCCACTACTCACAAATTTTCATTACCCCTTTCTTCTATTCACTCAGCCACACAGTTATTTGCATCAACCAACTCCACCTCTTTCATTTATGACTTTTCCTATTCTCCACTCAAATTTGGACAAAAGAGTTTAAGATATTGGATAAGCTTAAATGTGCTAGCAAAAGAATAGGCCCAAGCTCAAACGGGCTAACAAAGGATCAATGTCATTGGTCGGGATATTTTTGGCTAAGTGACTCATCAATTCAGTAATGGCCTTAAATCACTTTCGGCATTTCATACTAGACACAATCTAGAAGAGAGAGTACCCACAAGTTCTAGCATCTCTAAGGTGAAGATTCACTCACAAAGAATGAGATAATCTTGATGAATTCTAGTCTCATAAGGCTAAAATCTCACAGTTTTTCACATCCATGCCTAGACTTAGCGACTCATGCCTTTCACCACACAAGTATTCAAAAGGAAAAATCGTAAGTGCATGACTTCCCTTTCAAATCCACTCTACTCACAACATAAACACTTTCTAGTCCCTAACTCAATTCCACAATCACCCACCTACTAATCCATACTCAAAGATAAGCACTCACTAAGCAATCAGGAGAGTTAAGAAACATGAAAATATTCAATACTCAATTAGTTCGACAAATCACACTCAAGTTCACCACATTACGTGCATGTCCAACATACGATAAATATGAAAAAGAAGACTCGGAAGGGAATAACATACCTTTGGTGGACGATAACATATAAATAAAAAATGAATGAAAAGGTGTGCGTCTGTGCATATGTTTTACTGTAAAACATGTAAATCACTCCACCCACCCACCCCCCCCCCCCTCCCCAAAACTTAGACTTTGTGAAGCGGTCTGAGTTTGGGGTTCGGGTCTACCTCATACGCATATTTTCCGGTTGATACTTATCATTCTGAGCACCCCTCTTTTTTTCCCTTGAAGTACTCCACGCTATCACAACTTGCAACCCTTGCACCCTCAATATAAGCCTACAATCAAAACACTCAACACGAGATCACGCAATAAAAGATCACACAAACAAACAAAAGAAAAAAAAACACATGAAAGCAAGTAAAAATGGGTTGCCTCCCATTCAGCGCTATTTTTAAGGTCCTAATGCCGGACCGAGCTCAAAAGAAGCTCACAACTAATTACGAATAAGGTTACCTCCCGTATCCTCATAAGAGCGGTGATAAAATTTCTTCACCTGATGGCCATTTTACTGTGCACTCACTTTCATCATCCTCAACTTGCTCCACTTTCACAAACTTCAATTTCTCCCTGTCTTTATTCCTGTCAAAATAATCAAGATCATAACGCTCATAAGTTACATCATCAAGTGAAGGTTTGTCATAATCATGAACATAAAATGAACAAGGATTAAGGAGTGTGTCATCAACACAAGTGTCAATAGCATCAATGGAGTGACAACTCTCATCTCTCATCGGGTGTTTCATTGCCTCATAGATGACAATCTTCACTTCTTGATCATCTACATTCACCGTGATTTTCCCATTGGCCACATCTAACACCATCCCAGTTGTAGCCAAGAAAGGTCTTCCCAAAATCAAAGGCACGTGCTCGTTCTCCTCCATGTCAAGGACCACGAAATCAGCTGGAAAAACATGATCAACCACCTTCACAAGAACATCATGCACCACACCTTGAGGTCTCATGATAGACCTATCAGTGAGTTAGAGAGTCATCATCATCGTTTGAAGATCTCCACCATCCAGCTTCTTAAACAACGACAATGGCATTAGATTAATGCTGGCTCCTAGATCGCACAGTGCTCCCTTCTTGATTATATTCCCGATATCACATAAGATCGTGAAACTCCCGAGATCCTTCAACTTCGGAGGAAGATATTTGTGCACCATTGCACTCACCTCATGGTTCTACTTAACTAGCTTTGGCCCGTCAACTCTTCTCTTCTTTAAGATCAAATCTTTCAGAAACTTTGCATAATTAGGCATCTGCTCTAATGCATTGTACTCCCTCCGTCCATGAGTAAACTTCCCACTTTCCTTTTCGGGCCGTCCACGAGTAAGTTTCCCATTCCATAAATGGAAATAACAACACTCTATTATATATAAACTTTAACCTTCAAACTCACACAATATTACCAAAAAGCCACTCATTCACTTTACTTTTCAACACTATTCATTACTTTATCCCAAAAGTCAACATGTGGCCCACCATATATTAATAAACAAATACATTTTCTTAAACCATTCAACAAAAAGAAGTGGGAAACTTACTCGTGGACGGAGGGAGTAGAAAAGAATGTTGATGTGCAACTTCTTGAAGACTTCAAGAAACTTCGCAAACTTCTCATACAACTTCTTCTTCATGAATCTCTGAGGATAATGAAATGGAATCACGGACTTGGGTACACCCCACTCATCTCGTTCAGTTTCTTTGATATTCCACTTAGCCTCTTTTGCCTTCTTCCAAAATCCCTTCTTCTACCTTTTCTTTCACATTATCCATCTTTTTCCTCTTGCTCTCTTCCTCAACCTCTCTATAGATTTCCTCCACTTCAGCAGGTAATGGAGGACCATCATACTTACTGTCACTTCTCAGCTCAATAGCTTTGCAATGCTCTTTAGGATTTACTTTAGGCATAGAAGGAAACTTACCTGCCTCTCTATTCTGCAATTTCACGACTTGGCTCATCTGGTATTCAAGTGAATTGAATTGCCTATTATTCTCTTGCTGGATCCAGTTGAGGTCTTGATCCCTCCTTCACATCATACTCTAGAGAGGATAATCTCTTACTTCCCTCTTCTACCTTCTGAAGAATAGCTTGTAACATCTCGTCGGTCGAAGCACCGCCTTCTCCACCAGGAAGTTTCGAATCTGGATTAACGCCTGGTGGTACAGTTATTCTAGCTTTTGGATTACTGTAAGAAAAATTATCGTTCTTTCTCCACTGGTTCTGATTAGATGACGAACCCCCTTGATAGCCTTGGTTGTTCCTCCACTAGTTCTGAGGAGGTTGTCGACCCTGGGGCACAAAAGGTTGACCATAGGCAGGTCGCCCTTGCTGATAACTTCCTTGTTAGTAGCACCCTTGGTTGTAACTCGGCATCCCCATATAGTTAGCATCCTCCTATTGACATCCCCACTGATCCACCTTCTCATTCAAAATATTGCCTCCTCCGCTCAAATTTTGGCCAACCTCTAAGTTGCTGATCTTCTCCATCATTGCCATGAACAGCTTCCTAGTCCCCCTACTCTCTTCCACCTGGTACACGCTCTGCTAACGCTCTTGGCTAGCATTCCACTGCCCCGCACTCTTGAAAATATCTTCCAATATTTTTCTACACTCCGCTGCATTCTTGTTCAAAAATGCACCACCAGCACACGCATCGAGATGTTGTTGATCATTCACACATGCTCCGCAGTAGACCCTTTTTTACATCACTGATGAAAACAACTAATACCCTTCAGTGATTTATATATAAACCAATTTCACTCTATACATACTCTAACTTAAATAGCAATCAAACATATGTTAACGTAAATAGATCAATTGGTATGTTAAATAATTCTATGGAGTATGATATGATCTAATATTTTTATACAATATAGGCCTCATTAAATATATAAATATATACAAATTAGATATGACACTAACTTAAAATATTAGTTGTCAAAGTAAAATTGTAATTTAAGAAACAAAACTTGCATACATAATTTATGTTTGGAAATCTGAAAATTATGCTAATCTTTTCCAAAGTTAACTATACCGAATATCATTAATTATTTTCATATAATATTACCTAATAAATATGATTAGCACTATATTTGAACATAACTTAAATAAATTTAGTAATATTAAAATTCATTTAACATAAATAAATTCATTTAGTTTTTTGTTAGTTATTGGTATATAATTAAAAAAAGTTGACTAATTTATTTGACCAATCAATTTTAAAACAATCTAATTTTATGATAACCGATTTTGTTATCATCTAAATTGAAGAAACTTGTAATTCATGACATTTTAATGATGGTAAGGACCAAGTCAACCGGAAGCTAATAATTTTAATCAAGTTATTACACACACACACACACACATACATATATATATATATATATATACATACCTTGTATATAATTCCATATTAAATGGTGGGTTTATTTATTTGAGAAGATTTTAATTTTATAGTGAATAATCAAATGATGAATCTGGACAGAAAACATTCGAGCTGAAGGAATATAAATTTGATGTGCCGAAAATCAGGGGAAATACATAAGTCTAGCAATTCAAGAAAAATTTGAATGTTTGACTGCCCAAAATCAAAGTCATGCAACAATAATTAAGTTTAAAGTCATATATCGTGTATCATAAAAAAGGAACATATTTAAGCATAAGGAATATAAATTTGGTGTCACCTAAATTAAGGGAAATACATAAGTAATTTAATTATGAATTAAAGATTTACAAAATTATAATAGTATCTGAATTATTTGTTATACCTTATATATAATTTCATATTAAATGATTTATTTATTGAATTGAGAAGATTTTAATATTATAAAAAAATGATGAATTTGGGCAGATTGAGCGAAAACATTAGACGCAATTTGGAGAGATGGAGAGACTAAAAATGAATCAATCTGCTAATTAGAGAAAAAATTAATATACTAATAATCAGAGGTTGAAAATATAAATTTTAGTGATTCATACGATTTTCTAATATCTTGCTTAAGGATTAACTGCAAAGTAAAAATTAACTTTGCAACTACAATACCATTAATATACGGCCAAACTTTTAGCATCCAAAATTAAATGTTGATTACTAATTTCCAAAAAAATTAGCATCTAAAATTTCACAACGGAATAATTAGGTGTAGAGTTGATTAAGATCCAAAATTTTACAACCGAATAATTATGTGTAGTGTTGATTATTGATGATCGATTCTAATCAGAAGGATTAGTGGTTGTTTTTACTTGTTAATTAGATCATCAAACAATTACGTGTGATTGATCACTAACATAATTAGTGAATACGAAAATTTGGGTTAGGGTAGAATTAACACGTGTATTGATTACGTAATTAATTCGTATGTAAGATAATCGAGTTGCTTTGGATGTATAATCAAAGTTTGGACGTGTATATGAATTTGTGCTTATTTTATTAGCTGAAAAAATCTAAGTATTTATACAAGTTTGCCTAGCATGAGGTGTACATGACCTTTGACCTCCCTAGTGTGCATGTGTGACACTTGGGCTTTGACTAGTTTGACCTTATCTAAACTAAAATTTATCCTTCTATACTGGACTTGCTCGCATTCAGGAGCTGTTCGTCTTGTTGGACTTATCTTTGTGGAGTCTTTAGTTTGATTTTGATGATCTTTATTAGGTTGTTGTCTTGATATTGTAGCTAGGTCTGTTCGCCGAGGTGCTGATTATGCTCGCTAGGTCCTCATCTGGGTCCACATGGTCTTTTGGTTAAAGTTGCTCGCCTAGTTAATATTGCTTGGCGAGCAAGGTCTGCTCGCCCGACACCTTTCGTTTAGCTTGGCTTAATCTCATCTTAAGTGTGGGTAATTTGGGTTAATTATGCTCGCCCAAATGACGATTCTGCTCGCCTATCAACAATTGCCCCCTTGCCAATCATTATGTTGTGATAGGGCGAAGCGAACAACTTATGGGTTGGCCCTTTTATTCGGTGATACGGAGGCGAGCTGATATAACATGGCGCGATCAACCTTTTATTGGCGAACAACATTGGACGAGCTGATCTGGGTGGGTGACTGTTGGGATCCCAATGCCCGGGTGTGGCTCGAGGTGTGACGTGGGCGGAATGATTGCCGCCGCCCACGCGCACACGAAACCGAGGTGACGCGCCCCCAATTTTGTAGGAGAGGGCCTACATGAGCCAGGTAATTGCAACTTAGTCCTCGTATTTTCAAACTTGTTCACCTAATACCCCATTTTTTCGCAAACTATTTACGGAAAATTTTACCATTTTTGCTTATTTCCACTGTTCATTCTCAGCGCAAAAATTACTCCTCCCCTTTTCAAATTTTCGGCAACTGAACTCCATCTCCGGCGACGATTTCTTCGAACCAAGGTAGTAACCTCTTCTATTTTCTTCTTCTTCTCTTTTATTTCCGTGATTGTGGGTGTGAGAAACGCCATAAAACCCTAAACTCCACCATCTGGGATTTCAAAACGCCGTTGGCCTTTCATTTTCCACCGTAAAACACCATTAACACCATTTGAACCTTTCTGCATCCTAAATATCCTCCCATTCCAAAACTGCATCATATCCTCCTCGCAATCCTGGGAAACGGCCAATCGATGAACTTCCTACCTTTGTGAACTTAGAATCTGATCCCGACGCAGCCTCCGTAGCTCGCTCAGTGCATTCGGTAGCTCGCCCGTCTAGGGAAAGAGAGGAGCGAGCAAATCCTGCTCGCCAGGTTGTAGAGGAGACCAGTTCTGATCTTCACGAGGAGGTCGAGGTGCTTCAGCCAATTAACCCAGACGAACTAACTTGGGGGTACCTGAAGGACGTCAACTTCCCTATGCCGAACCCGATTGAACATCAAGTCCCGGTCGCCGTTGCTCGCCGAGTTGACTGGGACGAGTATGAGAGGGAATACTCTAATCGCTTCGAGGTTCCAGTTCACGGGAAGCGAAAGCTCAAGGCAACTGAGTATGCGGCGAGCTGTATCGTGTCCGCTGTCACTAAGGAGGAGCTACCCAGAATTATGAGGGATTACAAGATTCCCTATGATGTAAATATGTACGCTCCTCTGAAGGACGATAGAGCTGATTGCCCACCGCGCGGGCTCACGGCGATCAACTTGGCAACACTAGATGCTGGCGTCACATTGCCACTGCATCCCCTGGTCGGCAGGTTTTTAGAGCGAACAAACCTAGCCATAACCCAACTAACTCCGGTTGGATGGATGAACCTCATGTCCCTAATGGTTCTGTTCGCTCTAGAAGGGTATCCAAATAAACTGTCCGCCGAAGAGGTGTGCTACCTTATGACAATCACAGCTTGCACTAGAGAAGAAGCGGGCTGGTATTACCTCAAGGCGCGACCAGGTCTAAAGCTTGTGGAGGACATTCCTGGAAAAGTTCGAGACTGGAAGCACGATTGGTTTTGGATAAGGGGTGATTGGCGTGCTTCTGCTCGCCCTTATGGCGGCCCCGAGCGGATTGAAACCCCAGCGGAGTTTAGGGACCTAAAGCGTGAGTCTTATCCCTTCCATTTATTTGAAGTGATAAGACTAATTTTAATTTTTTTCTTTTTATGTTTCAGGTCCCAAAAATCTGAAGTGGTGAAGTACTAAGGACAGCATCAGCGATCAATTCTTGTTTACTGTCAGCCTGATCGATCTCCGTCATCGAGCAGATCGCAGCATCAACCATCTCTTCCTCGAATCTACACTTAGGGTCGCTCACTTCACTACCTACCCTCACCATCTTGAGGCCTAGGCCCAAGTTCCCGAGGGTAAGTTTCTTAATCTTGGCGAACAGATATGTTCGCAATTTAATGTTGCATATCACTTTCTAACTGTTGGTGATTAAATTTAATCGGATGTATTAGTAGCTGTTTAGTTCGGTTTATGATCACTAAATAAGAATGTGTGATTGATTATCACCGTAAATGATAAATCGAGGCTTAGGATTGTAAATTTGTAAATAAGAAAGTCGAAATCGTATTTATTTCGTATGTGTGCACATTTAGGTGTATTAGTGTGTATTTTTTGGAGTATTTGTATATTTTTTAACTTGTATTTCTTGGCTGGAGAACATGTATTTATAGAGACTAACAAGTAGGAGGTGTCCAAGACTCTTGGACTTCCCAGCTTGCATGCTAGACAAGTGTCCTTTGACCTTGTTTGACCTTATCTAAGTTGAATCTTAGTTACAAAGTCTTCTTTGACTTATCTAGGACTCATTATTATTCGTCCAGGTCGGCTTGATTTGTCCAAAAGGATCTTTCAGTAAAAAAAAAATCGCCTTTTGAGGATATGGCTTCAAAGTTGTTCGCCTATATTTCTTGTTGAGATGAGCTTTGGAGCCTTGGTTCCTTGTTCGTCTACATACATCTCTTAGGTTGGTAGATACACCACCTTTTATCAATGTTGCTCGTCATCAGTGATTTGGCGGAATGTTCATGTCTGGTCTTGGGTCTTAAAACCTGCTCGCCGGTACGTTGTTCATCGAAATAGTTGTTCGTCAATTTGTACACCCTCTAAATTGATTTATGCACCCCAATCTTGATTTTCTTTGTTAAGTGCTTAATCTTTGTTCGCACCACAATGATTGATGTTCGCCTATCAACACTAACAATGTTTCTTTCTTTTGCAGATCAACTCGTTACAATTGCCCTTCACCCTCATATCTGGTTTTAGACCAACACGTTTGGGAAATGCCGACCAAACGTGGACGAAAGAAAGCTGATCCCCTGGCGAAGATGATCGCCCTGGCGGCTAAGGGGGGAAAAGACGACCCAAGGCAAACTGGTGGGTCGAGCTCTGTGCAGCAGCCCGTTCCTATCAGTAGTCCACCTAAGACTACAACCTCTCGATCAAAGAGACTTCTTCGAGGAGACGGCACTCCCGTCTCTGACACTGAAAGGGCTGCCAAGAAGGTCAATGCGAGCCAGGAGAAAGTGGTAGCTGCTGCTCGCCCATCAGAGCTCGACAGCCGGCAAACTCCCTCTTTGGAGCAACATTCTGAGCAGCATTTGGTCGTTGTTGCTCGCGAAGGACATGGGCCAGCCTCGGACCCAACTTATCTGGGATGGGATAAGGGTCGCAGTGATACGTAAGTTTCTCTTCGCCCTGGGTACTTAATCATCATTTTTTTAACTTGTTCCTTTTCTCACAGTTATGAGGCCGAACAATATCCAGGGCGATCAAACTTGGTGCACAGATTCACATGTTCAAAAGTGTCGGCCAACTTCAAGGAGATCCCGGACTCCTTTGTCCGCCGCGCCTCTGAGTCTGTTGCTTGAGGTTGGAGCAAAGAGCTGAACAAACCTGTCAAAGCACAGACACCTCGTGATAATGGTCGCCTGTGCCTTATTGAGGCGGGCAACACCCTAACCGCCATTTAGAGGTTGGTCGACCAGGTGGAAGACCTCGAAAGAGATGCTCGCCAACATGTGGCCACGGTTAGCCGTATCGCCAAAGAGTGAGATGAGGCCAAAGCTGAGGCTAAAAGGATGGTGGCTGACCTCGAGAATAAGGTCATAGCCCATCAAACAAGCGAGCAGCGTGCTCTCGACCTGCATATCAAAGTCTCTGAGGAGCTTAAGGCCAAAATGGTCGAGGTCGAATAGATTCGAGCAGAGCTTGCTCGTGTCCAAAAGCAGAAAGAGGTCGCTGAGAAGTATGCGACTGAAGCAACTGCTAAGGTTGCCGACCTCGAGATCCAGCTCGCCAACTCCATTACTCCAGAAGAGCTTACTCGAAAAATGGAGGTGGACTCGATCATTGGCTTCGTAACGGGCTATGCTGAGAGCATCCGGACTACCAACGAGTTCAAAGCCCAGACCGTGGTCGAAGAGATTGGCAAAGAGCTCACCAATTTTATGGAATCCAATCCTCCAGCCCCAGGAACAACCCTCCAAATCGGCGATCTGCCCGATTATGGAGTTAAACTTGATTTCATTAGCCCCGGGGTTATAATTACGAGTCCCCCTGAGGATGATGAGGAGGAAGAGGTCGCTGGGGACAAGCAGACTCAGCTGGTCGATCAAAGCGATAAAGTTCTCCAAGAGCGAGCTGATGCTGAGGGGCTTATTGCCGAGCTCATTCAAGAGGTCCCAATTGATCCTGCTCTTACTGGGACACCTCTTGAAGACCCCAAGGATGATAACATTCCTCCTCCTGCCGGATAGGACTCTCAGACGATTAGGGTAGATAGGTCTTTCATTGTACTTTTCTTTTTGTTGTTCGCTCCCTTGTGGAGTTTATCTTGTAATTTTTGGGCGATCATGCCTTATCATTAATGAAATCATGTTTTGCTCGACTTGTTTTCTTTACATTAATTGTTCTTTGCATTTATATTTATGCTTAACAATCTTAATGTAGTTGGGCTTTGTTCCTTAGGAACTTTTGCCTTAGAAATTTGAGGGCTTTGGCCTTAGGCTATGTTCATTTAAAAACGAACAACCTTTGATGGGCTTGATTGTATAATTAATTTGTACCTCGAGCTTGAATCTCCTTTGAACGAGCAACTTAAAATTGAACTTTCTTTCAAAAATTACAAGTATCAAATGCGACCTAATTTACAAACTATAATAAAATTAAGTTGAAGTTGTTCGACCTGAACATTGTCAAACAATCAACTTATCAAAACACATAATTTACATCAAAAGTTAAAGTAGCTCGACCACTATACATTTTGTCAAGCCAACCTTAAACTCTTAAAAGGAAATGAAACTATACAAGAGATAAACAACATTAGATCGCAAATAACTTGACCCAATCAATTCTGTTCGACCATCCATATTTGGTAGAATTTTCAAAAAATTAGGCAAGTTTTTGGATCTTACTTGTGCACCATGCCGTTTCAGCCCGCCCAAGGAACTTAGTAGCTCGCCCAGCTAAGTAGCATCCCTTTCACCTTTCACAGGCAAAGTAGCTCGCCTATTGAAAATACTTCTTCAAATTAGTTGCATTCCAGGAATATTGGGCCGAGTTGCCATCTAAGTCTTCTATGTCATATGCACCATTGGGTAACCTGTCTGTTACCCTATATTGGCCCTCCCAAGTCGGGCCAAATATGCCTGGAGGTGGGGCGAGCTTTTTCCTCAAAACGAGTTCGCCAACTTCGAACTTTCTAATTTTGACTTGAGAATTGTAGTAGCGTTCTGCTCTCTGCTTGTAAGTTGCATTTTTTAGTTCAGCCGTGATTCTCTTTTCTTCGAGCAAATCTAGCTCGACTAATAGGGCAGAGCTGTTCGCCACTTCTTCAAAGTTGGTCGTTCTCATTGTTTTGGTTTTTAATTCAACTGGAATGACGACCTCAGTTCCTAATGCTAATGCAAAAGGTGTTTCTCCAGTGCTCGACCTGGGAGAAACCCTGTATGCCCATAGCACGTCTGGCAATTCAGTAGACCAGTTGCCTTTACTTTCTATTAGCCGAATTTTAAGAATATGCTTGATTATCTTATTGAAGGCTTCCACTTGACCATTTGATTGTGGATGATAAGGGGTTGAATAATGCTTTCTGATCCCCCACTTTGTGCAGAAGTCTCAAAGCATTTTCCCATCAAACTGAGGACCATTGTCTGCTACAAGTGTTTGAGGCACTCCGAACCGACAGACAATGTTCTTCCATATAAAGCCAATCATCTTTTCTTGGGTAACTTTAACTAGAGCTTCTGCTTCTGCCCACTTTGTATAGTAATCCACAGCCACAACAACAAATTGCATGTTTCCTTGTCCACGCGGGAAAGACCCAATAATATCCATTCCCCATCGTGCAAACGGCCAAGGACTGAAAACCGAAATGAGTTCTTGAGCAAGGGTATGAATACTTGGAGCAAATATTTGACATTGGTGACAAGCTCTGGCCAGCTGGATTGCATATTTTCATACGGTCGGCCAGTAATAGCCTTGCCTTACAGTTTTGTAAGCCAAAGCTTGCCCCCCAGCATGATTTCCACAGACTTCGAAATGTATATCTTCCAAGGTAGTCCTTCCTTGTCCCCTAGACAAACACTTGAGTAGAGGGATTAAAAAGCCTCTTTTGTAAAGTTGTTCGTCTACCTGGCTGCTTGTTTCGTTATTCTTGCAGCTTCAAAAGAATTGCTTGGCAGTTCACCGTCTTTCAAGTATTTGGTTATAGGAGTTCTCCAATCATCGTCATCTTTTTGTTCAACCACTTGATTTACTTCGTATGGTTGAGTTTTCCTGGTAATGACGATGTCTGTTAGATCTGCTGGCCTATCGCTTGTTGCTAATCTTGCTAGGGCATCAGCTTGTGTGTTGCTCGTTCGAGGTATCTGCTGGATATATACTTGGTCTAACAAAGATACCAAGTGAGCAATAATTCATTGATTCTCGATCATATGTTCGTCTCTGGCCTCATATTCACCCCGTACTTGGTTCACAATGAGTTGAGAATCTCTAAAAATCTGGAGTCGTCTGACCCCAACCGCTAGTGATAAATGGAGACCTGCAACGAGGGCCTCGTATTCAGCTTCATTGTTGGTGGCCATAAACTCGAATCTGACTGCCGAGGTGAATACTTGCCGGTCGGGGCTGATGAGAACAATTCCTGCCCCCGATGCCAGATTTGTTGACATAGAGTCCACATAGAGGTGTCATGGGTGATTTAGCCCTCTCGTCGGATTTTGGGGAAAAGTTAACTCGACTATAAAGTCAGCTAATGCTTGTCCCTTAATCGTTGTTTGAGGTGCATATGTCACTCCGAATTGACTGATCTCTATGGACCATTTTAACAGATGGTCAGCTGTGTCAGGTCGGTGCAATATTTGTCTGAGCGGGAAAGTTGTTAGTACTTCAACTTGATGATCGAAGAAGTACGGTCTTAACTTTCTAACACTCATGACAAGAGCATATGCCAGTTTTTCTGTAGGTGAATATTTCACCTCGGCCTCATGCAGGGCCTGGCTGACATAGTAGATGGGAAGGTGAAACTTGCCTTCTGCTCATACCAACACCGAACTTATGGCCATATCCGAAGCTGCCAGATATAAATATAGCTTCTCACCGGAGATTGGTTTTGATAGAATCTTAATATCTTCCAGATGTCTTTTAACTGGTCGAAAGCTTTCTGGCAGCTTCCTGTCCACGTAAAATTACCTTTTTGATGGCTTCAAAGAATGGACGACATTTGTCCCCTGATCGTGATATGAACATGTTTAAAGCTGCTAGGCATCCCGTCAGCCTTCGTACTTCTTTGACGGAACGAGGAGGTTCCATATCAACGATTGCTTTGACTTTTTTAGGATTGGCTTTGATACCTCGTTTACTAACCAGATGGCCCAGGAATTTTCCCGAATGTACTCCGAAACTACTTTTCTTTGGATTCAACTTCATGTTGTATTTTCGGAGAATGTTGAACACCTGGGATAAATGTTGGAGGTGGTCTTCTTTTTTAGTACTTTTGACGACTATGTCGTCAACATACACCTCCACCGTCTCCCCGATATGTTCGTCAAACATTTTGTTCACCAGCCTCTGGTAAGTTGCTCCTGCATTAATTAACCCGAACGATATTCTTTTCCAGCAAAGTAAGTTCTTGTTTGTTTAGAAGGCCGTATTTTCTTGATCGTCCGGGTGCATTGGAATTTGGTGATAACCAGCAAAAGCATCCATGAATGTAAACATATCATGCCCGGCTGTGCTATCTACCAGTTGGTCAATGTGCGGAAGTGGAAAGTTATCCTTCGGGCATGCTGCATTCAGATCTGTGAAATCTATGCATAGCCTCCAGGTTCCATTCGGCTTCTACACTAGAACGGGATCTACAACCCATTGCGGGAACAACGCCTGTTTGATTAGGTCATTATCCAACAACTTCTTGACTTCTTCATTCAGAGCTTGAACCTTATCGGGCCCGTACTTCCATCGTTTTTGGTGGACGGTCTTCGGGTCGGATTGATGTTTAGACTGTGACAAGCATATTTTGAATTAATCCCTACCATGTCGGCGTGCGACCATGCAAAGACATCGAGGTTAGCTTTAAAAAACTCTGCCATTCGAGTCCTATAGGGCTCAGGGAGCTAGGATCCGATGTAAAGTTCGAGATCATCACAGTCAGGGTTAACTTTGAGGGCTTCCAGCTCTTTGACTGGAGTTGCTCGCTGTTTCTGTCCCTTCCACCGTGGATCAACGATTGGTCCTTCCGGGCTTAGCTCATCCTCGATATTCATTGTTTCTGCACCTAGCCAGGGGTCAACATCCTCTGTTGAATTATTGTCGTTTTTTGTCACCACAATTGGGCCCTCCATGTTGATGTATGGACTTAGTTCTTTGGTAACGGTTGACAATTTTGTCTTCGGCAAGGTTTGCCCGTCTAGCAACTTCTGTTCGCCCATAGACGAGGGTTGTTCGTCTATATCCATCTGATCATTCTGGGTCCCCAAAATGTCTTCAAGAATTGACGGTTCATTATCGAGAGGGTTGGCTGATGCTTCCATCATAAATGTATGTTCTTTGATGGGATGAAGTTGAAGGAGATATTCCCGAGCATTTCTTTGGTCTCCTTTTAGTGTTCCTACGCCGCTAGCTGTTGGGAACTTGATATAGTAGTGGTAGGTTGAAACTGCTGCTTTAAATTCATTCAAAAACGGTCGGCCAAGGAACCCATTGTAGGTGGACTCTTGATCTACGACTAGGAAATCCATCATTCTAGTTATATTCTTTTCGGGATCCTTGGTCGACACCACTTGTACAGATAACCTAATTATGCCTAATGGCTCTGTTACAGCATTTCCGAAGCCTAGGATTTGATGATTGGAATCTTGAATGTAGCTAGCATAGTAGCCTAGTTGATCAAGCATTTTCTTGAAGATGATGTTAGTGTAGGCTCCGGTGTCCACCAATAGTCGGTGTACTTTGGTTCCCATTATCTTGGCGCAGATAACAAGGGAATCGTTATGGGTAGTTACGATTCCTTCCAAATCTTTTTCAGTGAATGTCAACTCTGTTATGTGAAGAACGGATAGGTTGACACCCATTTCCTGCACCTGGGCCATGACCCGTAGCTCAATCTTTCTTTTTCGATTTGAGATTGGTGGTCGCCCATCAGAACAACCACCAACAGGTCCCGCAGGCTCCATCATTTGAATTTCAGGAATTGGACCTCCTGCTGGTGCCTGAGTTGGTCGCCCAGCTCGATTCCGGCGAGGAGCTTGCTCCAAATCTTCTCCTTTGGAATCATCATCTATGTCTCTCTTGCCGTGTTACCTCTTCACAAACTCGGATAGCTTACCCTCCTCGTAGAATTGCCATAATTGCTTCAGCAAGTCACGACATTCAATAGTAAAATGCCCCACACTTTGATGGTAGGCACAATACTTGTTCTGGTTTAACTTGCTAGCATCTTGACGTATCTTTCTGGGAGGAGTGAGTAGTTCCTTGTCCCGGACATTGTTGTACACCACATCAATTGATATGGTAAGTACGTGATTCAGTTTATCTTTCAGTTCTGTCCCCTCGTTAAATGCTTTTATGTTCTTCGGGGTGGCACGATAACCTCCACCACCAGTCTTCTTCCCACTCTCCTTCTGCTCACCTTTGTCCCCCATGTCTTTCTGCAAAGCGTCGTGCATGGAGACAAAGACTCCTGCCCGATCTCGGAATTCAGTGTAAGTTTTAGGACATCTGAGATGTACATCCTTCCAAAGTTCAGTGCCTTTCTTCAATCCAGCTAGGACGGCTACAATTTTGGTGTCTTCACTGACTGATTCCCCCTCTAGCAGGACCTTGTCAAATCTTTCCAAGTACGAACGATCCGACTCATCGTCAGCTTGCTTTATATCGGACAACCAATGTCTTTGGGATAGATAAGACCCGGCTGTGGAGAAGTAGACAAGAATTCTTTGCCTAGCTGAGCAAATGAATGGATTGAAGCTGGTGGCAGAGCTGAAAACCATTTATGGACACGGTCCCCCAGAGTCAATGGGAAATTGCGGCACTGAGTTACATCACTTGCCCCCACTAATATCATATAATTAGAATATTTCATCAAATGCACCCGGGGGTCCGTCGTGCCTTCATATTGTATACTTGCAGGGAATTGGATCTTCTGTTGAATGGGAGCCTTTAGAATCACTGAAGATAATGGTGAAGTTGGAAGAGCAGTATTCCCATAACCTCTTTGCAGGTCTAGCTGACCCTGCATGCTTTCAACTGCCTTCCTCATGGAGACCAGTTCCTCCAAGGATCCCCCTTGACTTGGAGGTTGTTCGGCGAACAGAGGTGCATGACCATATGTTCGCCGCAGTCCCTCGCTTGGTTTGGGAACCCCCTGGACTGGCCTCTTAGGATTGGGCTCCGCATCAGGGCCTAGGCGACCAAAAGCTGACCTAGTCAGCCTTTCATGGACTGACTGGCGATCTGGTACGTAGGTCGGGCGAGCTACTTCTGCTATTGGATGGACCTCCGTTGCTCCCCGACCATGGCGACCTAATCTGTTTAGTGCACTTTGGCGTGTGCCCTGACTAACCCCCAGAGCTTGATTTGGAGTTGATTCTCCATGGCTGGTAGCTTCAGCGAGTTATTTCTCCTTGCCCTTCATCTTACGAACTTGGGCACTGTCTGCCTCATTTTGATGGTCATCTCTGGCATTCTCATGCTCGCGAGCTCTTGTCAGGCTATGCCTTGCTCGGATATGAGATGGGTCAGGTTGTGCTTGTTACTTTTGCAAAGCCTGAAGCATTGTGATTGTTTGAGCTAGCTCATCAGGATTACAAACAAAAGCATCCAGTTCAGGTGGCATTAGTTGATGTGTAGCTGTTGGACGATTTTCTTGCTCGTTCCTGGTTGTTTCTGCTCGCCTACCAGTCTGGGACATCCTTGAACGTGAATCCCTTGTCACGTGCTGGGAGTGTTGAGTCTCATGAGACTGAGGCATCTTCGACTGATGTTTAGGTGTTAGTGTTTAGCAGTACTTCAATGAAGAACACCAAGAACACCTTTCTTCAAGTTTAAGTCTGTAGTTCTTACTTAATCACACTTAAACCCTTAAATCGAAGGTTTGGACCCTCCTTCTAGCGCCAATTCGTTGATGATAGATTCTAATCAGAAGGATTAGTTGTTGTTTTTACTTGTTAATTAGATCACCAAACAATTACGTGTGATTGATCACTTACGTAATTAGTGAATACAAAAATTTAGGTTATGGTAGAATTAACACGTGTATTGATTACGTAATTAATTCGTATGTAAGATAGAGTTGCTTTGGATGTATAATCAAAGTTTGGATGTGTATATGAATTTTTGTTTATTTTATTAGCTGAAAAAATCTAAGTATTTATACAAGTTTGCCTAGCAGGAGGTGTACACGACCTTTGAGCTCCGTAGTGTGCATGTGTGACACTTGGGCTTTGACTAGTTTGACCTTATCTAAACTAAATTTTATCCTTCTATACTGGACTTACTCGCATTCAGGAGCTGTTCGTCCTGTTGGACTTGTCTTTGTGGAGTCTTTAGTTTGATTTTGATGGTCTTTATTTTTGATAGGTTGTTGTCTTGATATTGTAGCTAGGTCTGTTCGCCGAGGTGCTGATTATGCTCGCTAGGTCCTCATCTGGGTCCACGTGGTCTTTTGGTTAAAGTTGCTCGCCTAGTTAATGTTGCTCGACGAGCAAGGTCTGCTCGCCAGACACTTTTCATTCAGCTTGGCTTAATCTCGTCTTAAGCGTGGGTAATTTGGGTTAATTATGCTCGCCCAAATGACGATTATGCTCGCCTATCAACATTGATTAGGATCAAACCATATATGTGCATACATTGGGAATAATAATATAGGATTAACCACGTAACTATCTTTAATAGAAGATTAAGCAAAATCCAGAGGATAAAAATAAAAACGGTATAATATATTTCATTCATTGACATGATTTACATGGATATCTCCTAAGAAATAAAATATAACATATCGATACAAATACACTTGATGTTTACTCATCGCAGAAACATAATATCGTCCATGATAACCAAGAAGGCGAACAAACTCTCATTTGGAAGAATGATCCAGTACAAACGTACCCACAATCTGCAAAAAGTGAAATGAAAGACGAATAACAACTCAAATTTAAATATCTCAAAACAAAAATAACAAGAAAATAAACTTACATGTTAAGTTCACGTCGAAAACCTGGATGGAGATGCATATGATACAGAAAGGGAGAGATGAATATGAACGATCGTCTACATATCTGCAACAAAACAATAATAATAACGGGAGAAAAAAAATCAAAAGCAAAATATCATATGAATCAAATTGGAGGATGAAATTGGAGGAATTGGATTATTGAAAACCTCAAGAGATGCTATGAATTTATAGAAGAATTGAATAGAAGCGGACGACAGAGATCATTGCAAAGAAATAAACGGATGAGACAAAAAAATAGAAAAGAGAAATGATAAGAGGAGATAGATGTAGGAATGATGGAATATGAGGGTTGCCACATAGGCAAGAAAAGGTTTATGAATATAGTATTATTATTTTTATGAATGTACACGCAAATTAATGATCCATTTTTTAGGGTGTACAAATAATGTAGAGACATCCCAATAAAATAAATGTGCAAGTAATATTGTGACCAATGAAATTCATACTTTTATATAGAGGAAGCATATCATGCCTATGTGGCAATGCTCTTTGTCTTCTATTTCAAAATTCTTTGCTTTTCATTCACTCAAATGTAAACTTTTGATCTCAACCCTTTATCACCTTCTTTTAATCTTAATCGTTCATTTCAATATACATTTTCTATAAATTTATATCCTAATCTTTATCTCTAACATCCTATTCTTCACTAAAGTTCTCTAATGAAGCTCTGCTGATTTTTTTCTTCCGCTTTTCCAGTGATTAAAGAAAATTCATGGTAATTCTATTATCGTATTTTTCTTATCCAATGACTAGCCGATTATTTTTTATGAAAAAAGTGATATGTCGATTTTTATGAAAACAATGATCTATCGATTATCATATGATTTCTATCTAACATTTTCCTATTTCATTTTAGATTTCGTAGGCCGCATTATTTTTCTGCTTTTGTATTGTATCCAACTTGATCTCAAAATATATATCTAATAACGCATTTGTGGGGTTTTTTTTTTTTTGCAGAATATATTCTCTCTTTTATAGGGTTTCTTTGATCGGTAAGTATTTTATATTTTATGATGTTATATGTCTTATAATCATCTGTTTATTTGAATATTTTTTGTCTAATCCAATTATATTTACTTCTTTTTTTTTTTTGGCAGATTATAACATATGTGCTAATTACATCGTTGGAACATGAGATTGAAGATTTCTTATGAATCTGGTCATTTTCATTATCTTTTAAGATCATGCTCAAATTGTTAAAATTGTATTTTATTATAAGAAATGTGTACATCTTCTTCATATTACATGAAGATCAAAATAATGTAAGATCGTGCAATGTTTTCCATGATGAATGACTATGTAAATTTGACTCTAATATTTGATGTAATTTAACTTACTCTTGACTATTAACTCTTATTTTGTAAATGGAACATTTTACACAAATATTTAATGAATTTTAATTCTTTCTTAATTATGACCATAGATTTTTATTTTGTATATGGAATACTTGACTCTAATATTTAATGTCCTTCAAATCCTACCTAAAAACAAATTTAATTATTGGTAGAAATTTATTTATAGAATGTTCAACGTTTAATTCAATATAAATAATACAAATGAATATTACTTTTCGTATATATTATTATATAAATAATATCAAAATTCTTTATCAATACATAATTTTAACTCTGAAAGTTCTAAAAATAAATCCATTTAAGATAAATGAATTAAAATACTTATTGTTGTTGTAAAGTAATTAATCATTGAAAAATTAAAAAAAATGTACATGTTATAAATAATGAAAAAAAATAGTTCAATTCTTACGTTAGCTTAAATTTCATCATGTGTTCTTGAATTAATTGTTGAGTATATAATCACATGATATAAGCTAAGTTAACTCTTAATAATAGGTGAAGTCAAATTGTTTGTCAATTAATTTTCAATGCATTAATACTAATTTTTAATGTAATGGCCGAAATCAAGCATTGTTGACTAATACCATTTAAAGAATATTTAACAATAACACATTCATGGTTTAATTATTTTAATACAAATTTAAAAAGTAGATTTTATTATTGATTGATATTTGTTTTAAATTTTTTGATGTTTTACTAAATTAGGACTCTATATTATCGGTTAAATTTCAGTTTATCATTTAATTATTAACTGTTAAGAATATTTAATATGTTGAGTATGTATAGAATGAAAAAATAGATTTTTCACCAAATATCATTTTAATAGTCCATTACATAAAAATCTAACAAATAACGTTTATTATGTAATTCAAATGATGATATTTTTATTGATTATTTTGATAAAAAAAATCAATGATGTGCAATGTCATTTTATCTTTTAAATGATTTTATTATTTAATATAAATAATTGACCACATTTATTCCACGTATGATATAGATGAATTATAATATATAATTAGTAAAAATTAATTATAAGAAATTTATATACGAAATTCAGGATCAATCTTGCAAAGTAATGTTGACATTTTAAATGTGGTGCTTAAATATAATTTATTACACACTTATTTTTAGGTGATTGAATTGACTTCATAAAAAATAAAGAAGTATTCTTTGGTGATTGCAAAATTGTGGTCTTTTTTTCTTCTTACCTGTTGGTCACGGTACAAGACTGAGGAATACGTGTATGGGGGGGAATACACGTATACCAATTTTTCAACCTTAAAACTGACTGAGTCCCCTTTGCTCAGAGTGGTAAAGAACTAGGAGCTGATAACACACCTACTGACTACACTTGGTGCGGGTCAGTTGGCTAACTATCAGTTCAAGTTCAGTGCGGAAATGTTTGAGCCCTGAAAGTTTAAAGTCTTATTTAGTTTGCTTTCTGAAAAAACTTGTTTTACTCAAATCTGAAGTGTTTAGTAGGGCAGTGCTCTTTTGAAGATCAGCCTGATTGATTCAGGCCTGATAAACTTGAATGCAATGAATGAACAAGTAATATAGCAAGTATGCACAATATCAAAGCAGTAAGAACACAGGGAGTTTAACGTGGTTCAGAGTCTCAAGCTCCTACGTCCACGGCCTGACTTAACAGGAAATCCACTCAAGGGATTCTTGTTTTTAACGTGCCAAGGTGCACCAAGACCAGCTAACCTCACTGATCTATACAACTCCACTTACTAACACTCTAACTGACTTACTCCCAACAAGCCTATCTTAGGGTTTTGGTTTCAGTTTGGATTCCAACTAAGTTGAGATTATCCTTACAAGGCAAAGCTATGCTAAGGATTGGATAATCTCTCTAAGCTTGAGATAATTCTAATCAGCTCTTGGAATACAGAATAACTCTCAACTGCTAAGAAACACTTGGGAAATTTAGAAGGTTTCGAGTGCTTCTCTTAAAGGTTGAATGCTTTGAATGCTTGAGAGTTTGAGTAATTTCTGGCTTGGAAATTTCTCGTAACCTTGAATGGGTTCAAGGCCTTCTGTATTTATAGGTGATTTGAATAACTATCCGTTGGAGAGATAGCCTTCTAGTCATCTATGTAGAGTGGCTTCAAACGGACATATCTTCATGCAGCAGCCGTCCTTTGCATGGATTTGGTATTTGCATTAAATGCACATTAAATGCTTGCCCGTTGAATATGCAGTCTGAATTCAGTCTTCATGTCAGGTTCCGTACGTGCGTGTCCTTCTCGGATTGGTCCACGTCATCAGGTTGGTGAGAATGTCAGAACTTATTCCTGGGCTTCAGGCTTGTCTTATTAAGTTCATTTTGTCTTGGGCCCACCAGTCTTGTCCTGACGCTGAAATTCCTTTTGCATTGCTTGGCTCTACTCCAAGTCTTCCCATTAACTCAGTGACATCCCGTTCCCTTCAGGACTGAGTTAGTAATGACCTCAGGGTCATACTCTTCATCACTGACACTTACTCAGCCAGCTTAGAAGACTGCCATAAGTTCAGGATGGTGCTCTTCGTCTTCAGGCTCTGAGTCTTGATTGTCTCCAGTGAGTTCTCCTCTCACTGAGTACCTGTGAAGTGTAAAATGACTAAGTACTAATCCTAACCAAGACTAGCCTGACAAAGACAGATTAAGGCAATTATCTTTTCAGGGGCTTTGGGATCTTAATCAAAACTGACAATGTCCCAACAATTTCTCCCTTTTTGATGATGCCGAAACACTGAAAAGATCCTCAAAACACTTAGAGGAAACAAGATAAACCTATCTATAAGATAAGACAGTGTTAGAGAAATTCTTGATAAAGTACAAAATTTTAAACAACAGCCAAAAAAGACAATGAGTTTTTGTCTGTGGGCAAAAGTAATAGATTTCATTGATTGATGTGGAAATGATTACAATGAATCTAATCTATTACAAAGAAGCCTGTGAACACCTAGACTAATCTCATTTCAGGCTTGAGTCCATATCCTGCATAAACTCTTGCCTTCAGCTCGTCAAGTCTTCCAGGTTGATTCACGTACCCTTCAGCTTTGGCTATCTTCAAAACTTCCATCATAATGGCCTTTGTATCATGCTTTTGAGTTCCAGGAACTAAGGGAGGAGCTCGAATGGTGAACTCAGGAGCCTTCACTTGAACTTGAGCTGCCTCAGCCTCCTCCAAGATCTTCTGGAATAGCTCAGGATGATTGTCCATCATGTAGTCAGTGAAGTGGGCATTGATATCGTCAGTGTCGCCCCACTTCTTCACAACAAACCACAGTCTAACAAATTCATCCCTTGCATCAGTCCAAAACTCCTTCAATGTCTCTGAGACGAACTCATCAACAAAAGCTTCCATTGCTCCTGATTCTGGCCTTCTGACTTGAAGAATTGTTGATTTCCTAACTGTTGGCTTGTTCCTGTACTTCCTTGGCTCAGGCTTCGCCTTCTTCCTCCTTAGCAAGCTGATCACTGCATCATCTAGTTCACGTTGTTGAAACTCAGTGATATCCGTCAGCTTCTCAACCTTCTTCTCTAAGATGCGCATCTTCTCCTTCTGAGCGATTTCAGCTCTGCGCATAGCCTCAGATTTTTCAGATTGATCTCCCCACGCTTCAGCACATAGCTCCGCAACCAACTCACCTGAATAAGTGATGGGATTCTTCCTTGAGCTCATGGTAGACGACCTCTGAACTGGCTCAGGTTGTTGCTTGGAAGGTTCATTAGCATTTGCCTTTGTTGCCTCCTCTCTCAGCTTGGCAACAATTTCCTCTCCTTCCTTTTCCACCGCCTCTAACCTAGCTGACTTCCTCACCCTTAAAATGTTTCCATCAGGATTGGCTTCGGGGTCAGCTAGAACGGTCTCACCTTGATTGACTGCCTCCGATGCCTCAGGGCGGGATCTTTTCTTCTTCTTTTCCCCCTTTTTGGCATCATCATTGGCCTGGGATGGGAGTGACTCAGCTCCACTGTTGATGACAAAAGAGGCTAAGGATTGTACTTCCAAACGCCGTCCTTCAGCATCTCAACTCCCGTGGCAATCCCAGTGCCTGCAAAAGAAACTGAACTGATAGCAGCATTGACTTTCTTCTCAAAGACCTCCATGGAGAGTTGGAGTCTTTGTTCAGCCTTGGTGATCCTTTCCTCCACCTTCAAGGACTCACCGCTGACTCTGCCAGCCTCAGTTAGTATCTTTGCCGATTCCTCAGTGGCCTTTGCCAAGGTGTCGGCCACTGACTGAGAGGTGCGATCCATCCTTCCTGACTCCAGCTCCAGTTTGGACGCTGAGTCCTTCAAGGCCTGAGTGACAATAGCTCCAGTCTGAACTGCAAGCCTGTCCACTGCCTGATTCATCTTCTCGTCCCTGATCGCATCCCTCTCTTCAAGATTTTTGAGAGTATTCCTAAGCATCTTCTTGGTGCGCTTCCTCTCATTCCTTACTGACTTGGCCGTGTCAGTCATCGTTTTCTTTAACAAAATCAGCTCCCTGTTAGCAAGGGTGTTGTAAGCTGACTTCGTCCACCTGATGTGCTTCGCCAGGGCCTTGGAGTCTTCTTCCTTCTCAGCTCGTAGCCTCATTACCTCCTCATGAAGTTCAGCTAGATTTTCTGAGGTTTTCTCCTGCTTGACCTCCACTATGCTGGTGAATTCAGCACGTCCGACCCCGGTTATGATCACATCCTCATCATCAACGACCGCCTCAGTGATTGGCTGTTTTCCCTTGTCAGCCCTTGCAGCATCAGTCCCTTCTTCAAGGTGCACTGAAGGCAGTTGTGAAGTAGTCATAGCCGCCTCCTCAGGCTCAGCTAAGCTAACTTGAACCTTGGGAGCAAGTCCCTCGGAACTGAGAGTCTCCTTGAATGCCTCAACATCTTCCTCTCTTGTCTCAGGGCAGGGAATCCCTTCATCGACAGATGTCTCATCGGCAGCTGAGATGTTCACAACATCCTCAGCCACTGGTCCACCCTTGGCACCAGTGTTCTTATCACCTTCCCCCTGAGCCTGAGGCTCAGAGTTCATCTCATCAACTTCCTGTGCAGTTTCCTCCACTGCCTTCTCCAAGTCTCCACCCTGAGCTTCTTCATCATCCTCATCACCATCCTTCCCGTCATCAGATAGGAGGCCAGCCTTGCTCTTGGACATCATATCAGCCACTAGCTGCTTCAGGTTGTCAAAGTTCAAGAGTTGAAGCCAGCTAGTAAGTCCAAAGAACGAGCAAATCTTGGCCTCTTCCGCCTCTCAGTGCTCCCAGCCACGAGCATCCACCAGCATATGTTGCTCCTGCATGTTTGATTGTTTGAAGTCCAACCAAACTTTGAGCTCTATCACATACGCCAGTAGCTCAGTATACTTGGATAGCCCAGGCCAGCACTTCCCTGCCCATTCTGTGGCGTTCCCCCTGAGGGTGTTCTCCGGAATACCTCCAGCCATGTGTTCATCCAAATCCTCCTCCTCCACTTCGAGGAATTCGTCCTCCTCAGCTGAAATGGATTTGGGACAGTCTTTGGGATTAGGGTATGAGGGAAAAACTGAGGGGTTTGGAAGGTTCGGCTCGGCTGACTGGTCAGGCTCATTCATGTGTGAAGTTGAAGGCGCTGACTCAGTAGGATGATTTGGCTCTGAGGTTTGGGGTGGTTGGGGAGATTGAGGTGTGGGGTCAGGAATGAAGTGTGTTTGGGTTTCAGGGTGTGGGGGTGTTTGAGTGGGTACTGTCTCAGGCTGCAACGACTCAGCCGTCTCGACAGTTTTTCTCACTTCCTCCAAGTCAGAGGCTCCAGGAGATCTTGACTTCTCCCTCTCACTCACCTCAGGCAGCTTCTTAGCAGGGGATTTTCTGGTCCCCTTCCTAAGCCTTTTCAGGGGCCTCTCTCCCTGAGCACCCTCCTTTCTGACGTCATCGTCAGTTCCCTCAGCCTCAGATCTGGCCTTCTTGGGATCAGACTCAGTCCCAGATATCGTGCTCTTCCCTGACAGCACTATCTTCACCCTTTTCCTCTTCTCAGCCGCTTCTACTTCAGGCTGCTCCACCTCCTCAGCTGCAACCTCCTCACCCTCCTTACTCCTCTCAAGGAGCTCATCTACCCGTTCAATGAGACTGGTTGCCACTCTCTTGGCCTTACCAGCTGGCTTTTTGACCTGACCCTTTGCTTTCGCATTGGGATCAGTCAGCCCTAGCACTGAATAGGTATCACTCAGTGAGGAAAACATTACCTTCTTCGAGGAGAGACTGTCCTCAAAGTCGAAGGTATACCCATGGCACGCATGAGCAATTAGGATGGACATCCTCGTGCCGAAAGGCAAGATGGCACTGACGGAAATGTGCTTTTTCTCCTCGTCTCGCGTGAGTTTGTCCAGTCCTGCCTGATGGAGTTGATCGAGGAAGAGCTGCTCCCAGTTCGCTTCCACTCCATCAACGATAGCTCCCATGAGTCTCAGCTTGGGCAGACTCAATTGCTCGTGAGAGCCAGTTGCGCCCATCACCATCTTGGATACCAAGTCCACCAGAGCTCTATACCCAGGCTTTAACGTACTCTTGTTCTGGCGAGCCCTAAACTCCGATGACCCTGACTTGGTCCATTTCCCAAGAAACTCTCCCTCTGAGTTCTCCTTGTAGGTTCTTGGGTTGATGCCTGAGAATGGCAGCTTGAAGACTTCTCTCACCGCCTGCCTGAAGTTGATAGTGACCACCTCTGTGTTGTAAAGAGGTTCGCCGTCGCCGTCCTTCTCTCCCGTCGGCTTCAACGCAGTCACCTTTGTGAAAACTTCCCCCTTCCGCAAGAACATATTCAAATATGCTTCCACAACTATTCTTGGGAGCACGGAAATGGGTCGGGTGGTGAAGTATGTTTCCAACCCGGCATCGGAAATCCATTTAAACACGGGTTTGATTTCCTCAACCGTAAGACAGATACCTTCCATGGAGATGACTTGCTCCATGTGTACCAGTTTCTTCTCAACAACGTCGACGATCTTGTCGGTTGTCCAGTTGGAATCAAGGAATGCCATTGTTTTTGAAAGAAAGGTTTTTGAAAATTTCTGTGTTTGAGCAAGAGAAAACTCAGTGTGCTGATTGTGCGTTGTGTTTGCGTAAAAACCTCAAATGGCACTCTTGATTGATAAGACTAAGTCACTTACTCGAACGTGGGGTTGAGATTGATCCCTGAATTCGAAAGGTTTTGAAATGAGGGGCCAGGATTAATCTCAGCTTCAATTAAACCCCATGTCAGTCATATTCCGTATAAAATGGACACGTATATGAAAAAGTAACTGACATTAAATGCTCCGTGCGCGTGGGTTTTAAATATGAAAAGGCGCACTTTTAATGAAAACGGAATGCATTTAATAAAGATTCTCAGGACGAAGGACTCAGGGAGACGCTTGAAATTCACAAGAGTCAGGTTAGAATTCATACCTGTCAGGGAGACATTGTAGCACCCTGATACCTCGCTGAGTCGAGTCTGGCCTGAGTTCCCCCTAGAACCCTACGCTGACTGCTCTCCCGGATCTAAGAGTCCTAACTCCACTGACAGTTCCATAAACCTTGATTCAGCCAGAGGCTTAGTCAAGATGTCAGCCCTTTGTCTGTCAGTGTAAATCTTCTCCATCCTAATATCTTTCTTCTCCACATGATCTCGAATGAAGTGGTGTCTAATATCCACATGCTTGCACCTTGTGTGAAGCACTGGGTTCTGAGTAATTGCTATAGCACTATTGTTGTCACAGTAGATTGGAACCTGATTAGCGAACACTTGGTAGTCCCTCAATTGTTGCCTCAACCATAAAATCTGAGCACAACAACTACCTGCAGCCATATACTCAGCCTCAGTCGTGGATGTAGCCACTGAATTCTGCTTCTTACTAAACCACGAGATCAACTTACTTCCCAAAAACTGACATGTCCCTGAGGTTGATTTCCTATCAATCCTACAACCTCCATAATCTGCATCTGAATAACCTGTCAGTTCTAAGTTGTCATTTGAAGGATACCATAGTCCCATATTGACTGTCCTTTTCAAATACTTAAGTATCCTCTTAGCAGCCTCCAAATGACTTTTCTTGGGATCAGACTGATACCTAGCACACACACCAACTGCAAACGTAATGTCAGGCCTACTTGCAGTCAGGTACAATAAAGAACCTATCAGCCCACGATACTCAGTCTGATTTACTGAAGTCCCTTCAGTGTCAGGATCCATCTTCCAATTTGTGTTCATAGGGATCCTTGCTGGATTGCTGTTCTGAACATCAAACTTATGAATCAAGTCTCTTGTATACTTGGCCTGATTAATGAATATACCTTGATCAGTCTGCTTGACCTGCAATCCTAAGAAGAAGTTCATCTCTCCCATCATGGACATCTCAAATTTACCAGTCATCAGCTTAGAGAATTTCTCACAAAGCTGATGATTTGGTGATCCAAATATTATGTCGTCCACATAAATCTGGACCAAGAGAATGTCATCACCTTCAGTGATCCTGAACAATGTCCTATCCACAGTTCCTTTCTTGAACCCATGGTCTGTCAGGAATTGAGAGAGGGTATCATACCAAGCTCTTGGTGCTTGCTTAAGTCCATAGAGTGCTTTCTTCAAATGGTATACTCTATCTCCAACCTCAAACCCGGGAGGTTGTTCAACATATACCTCTTCATTGAGTACACCATTCAGGAAGGCACTCTTGACATCCATTTGATACACCTTGAACTTCTTGTATGTTGCATATGCAAGGAACAACCTGATAGCTTCCAACCTAGCCACTGGAGCAAAAGTCTCATCATAGTCTATTCCTTCAGACTGACAATACCCTTTTGCAACCAGTCTAGCCTTGTTCCTTACCACAACACCGTTCTCATCCTTCTTGTTCTTAAAGACCCACTTGGTACCAATCACACCTTGATGCCTAGGTCTATCCACCAGTTCCCAAACCTGATTCCTTGTGAACTGATTCAACTCCTCTTGCATGGCAATGATCCAGTTCGAGTCAGTGAGAGCTTCTTCAATGTTCTGAGGCTCTTGCTCAGAGAGAAAGCAACAGAACAATGCACTCTCACCATGGAACCATCTGGTCCTGACTCCCTCAGTTGGATCACCAATGATTTGATCAATGGGATGATCTTCTAACCAAGTTCTCTTGCCAGGAGTTGTTCCTGAAGTACCTGCAATGTTAGTGTCTACAGGTTCATAAAATTCAGGAAATTGAACAGAAGGGGATGATCCTGAGTCTATACCAAAGGGGTTAATAAGTTTAATGTCAGGGACATTGATTCCCCCTTGATGAGGTGACTCAGGAACCGTCTCAGCTGCAACAGCATCTTCATAGACGGTGCTTACCTCAGGTTGAGCATGTTCCTCAGTCTGAGGCTCAACAATCCCTGATGTGCTGGGCTTAGGAGTGGCACCTGATTCATCATCCTGATCGTCATCATCATCCCATCTCGGAATTGGCACAGTCTTGATCTTGGGATCAGGTTGATTCTTCAAGCTCAGCCTTGTCACACTCCTTGTGACCTCCTCAGAGTCAGGATTCAACACCTTCGCCCTAGACTCATTTGCAGATTCATCAAAGACAACATGAGGTGATTCTTCAACAACAAGGGTCCTACAATTGTAAACCCTGAAGGCTTTACTAACTTCAGAATATCCTAAGAATATTCCTTCATCAGATTTGCTATCAAAGGCTTTCAACTGGGTCTTCACATTGTTGAGGATGAAGCACTTACAACCAAATACATGAAAATAAGAAATACGAGGTTTCCTTTTGTTCCATGTCTCATATGGGGTCTGTGCATGTTGTTTGTTCAGCATGGATCTGTTCTGAGTGTAGCATGCAGTGTTGATTGCCTCAGCCCAGAATTTCTTGGGCAATCCTGACTCAGCCAGCATGGTCCTTGCAGCCTCCTTCAGTGTCCTGTTCCTTCTTTCAGCGACACCATTCTGTTGTGGAGTTCTAGCTGCAGAAGTCTCATGAGCTATACCAAGTTCATTACAGAAGTCAGAAATATATGAATTTATAAATTCAGTGCCCTTGTCAGATCTGATCTTAGTAATGGACTGATTCTTCTCATTGCTGAGTCTCCTGAGCAACTCTGGAAGCTTCACCTGTGTTTCCTTCTTATTTAACAAGAAAATAACCCAAGTATATCTAGAATAATCATCAATAACCACAAGGGTATACTTTCTACCATTCATACTCACAGGTGTTATGGGACCAAACAAATCCATGTGCAAGAGCTGAAGTATCATGTCAGTGGAATAAGAGGTTTTCTCTTTGAATGACGCTCTGACCTGCTTCCCTTCCTGACAAGCTTTGCACACTTGATCTTTGCTAAAAACTTCATTAGGTAGACCATCAACAAATGACTGTCTAGAAATTTTGTTAAGAATCTTGAAGTTCAGGTGGCTTAATCTTTTATGCCATAACCAACTGAGCTCTAAAGAGCTTTTAGCAATAAAACAGGTATTAGGAATAGTGCTGCTCCAATCAGCGAGATAAACGTTACCTTTTCTTATACCTGATAGAAGCACCTGTGTTGATTTGTCCTTGACTGAACATGTATTCGATGAGAACTCAACACTGAACCCTTTGTCACAGAATTGACTTACTGACAGCAGGTTATGCTTCAGTTCTTCCACAAAGGACACATTTTCCACTCTGACTGTACCTATAATTAGAACACCAAAACCTTTAGTAACACTTTTTGAGTTATCACCAAAGGTTACCTGTGGACCATCTTTAGCTTGATACTCTTGGAGAAGACTCTTCATTCCAGTCATGTGCCTTGAGCAACCACTGTCTAGGTACCAAACAGCTTTGATTGAGTCTCCTCTCCTCTTGTTGTGATCCACAGCCGCCTGCAAGCAAATCAGGCTTTAGGTACCCATTGGGTGTTGGGTCCTATCGTGTCAGCTGTACCCTTCGGGATCCAAACTTGCTTCACAACCCTGATTGCCTCATAGTGGTAAATCTGTCTTCCTGAAACATCGACATACACAACTTTCTTCTTCTTTGCCTTAGAGGAAGATGGTGTATGAGTGTTAGACTTAGGCTTCGCAGGAGCCTAAGTGTGTTGGGATATTTTAGTTTTGATGATTTTCCAAAACAACATGTAATAGGTTTGAAAGCAGTCAGGATAGTATCTTTTAGTTTCAGGTCAGGCTAGGTTGTTCCTCAGGAGAACAGGTTATCAGTGGAGGAAGAACTCAGCTGAGGGGGAACCCTACTGAGAGGAACTCAGCTGAGGGGGAACTCTACTGAGAGGAACTCAGTGAGGGGGAACTCACTGACACAGCCTGAGGAAGTCAAAATAACATCAAAAAGATAACAGACTGAAGCCATGTCAGAAGACCTGAACCTGAAGAGAAGCCTGAAGGAAGTCCCACTGAGCATAAACCTGACTTTCTAAGCTGGTCAGTGGACTACTCAGTGAAGAGCATGATTGAGAGGATCAGTGCTGTGTCTAGTAGGACCTGAAGGAGTCAGGCTACTGAGGCTGGGAAGCTTGACAAATAACCTTATGTCAACTCCCCTGAGTGGACTTCAAGTCTACTGAAGGAAGTCCACTGAGAAGACTTAAAGTCCAATGATGGTTCCTAAGAAGACTTCAAGTCTACTGAAGAAAGGTATCCTGAGAGGATTACAAGTCAGCTGAAGACAAGTCGCCTGAAGTCAGGACTACCCTGATCAAGTACCCTGAAGAAAAGAGCCGTTGGACTCAGTCCACGTGGACCAATCAAGTCAAGGCAGCGAATCTGACAAAAGCTGACAAGGCCATACTTCACTGAAAAGGAGAATTTCACTCCAGAGATAGTCTGGATTTGAATGTTACTTTCTCCAACGGTAACATTCAAATCCAAACTATAAATACAAACTCAATCTTAATTTAAAAGTAAGCAAGGAGCTGGTGGTGCGAGAGTGGTGCAAGTCATGAGGGAGTCATAAGGGTGCACCATCTCCATCAAGAACACTGACATTGAATTCTTCATAGTCATATTTGAGTGTTCCAGTTTGTATACTCGAGCCTATCATATACATCCTAAGCTTAGAGAGGTTTTCCCAACCTTAGCTCAGAGGCTAAAACCATGTAAGGGAAAACCTCACCTAGTTGGAGAGAACCAAACCAAACTAAACCCTTTCCAGAATAGTGTTAGGTGTTTCAGTGAGGTGAGGAGAGGCAGTCCCTGAGTGAAGAGGGATGTGAGGCCAGTTCGAGAGGCAGCTCCGTAGAGGGGTGTGAGTCCAGTTGTGAGTGCACCTTGGCACGTTAAAAACAAGAATCCCGGGTAGTGGATTTCCTGTTAAATCAAGCAGTGGATGTAGGAGCTTGAGCCTCCGAACCACTTTACATTGTTGTGTTCTTTATTGCTTTACTGACTTGCATAACATCAGTGTTAAAACAAAGATTTCTCCTAATTTCCCATATTGTCCTTGTTTGTGAAAGAAAAACGGGACCAACAGAGTGGGTGCCTTTTGGGCTGACTTCCTGTTCTTCCTAGGTCTGGGTGCAGCAGGTCTTGGGCCTTGTTCTTGATAAGGACCCTGATTTCTATTCCCCCTAGGCAAGTGAGGAAATGGAAAACAGTTAAAGGCCTCAGGATGCCAAAACCACGGGGGTGTCATCATATTTGGCCTTCCCTGTTGGTATTGCCAAGCATGATGGTACCCTCGCTGACCAGTCTGAGGGCTCTTGGCCTGAGTCTTCCTCTGCTTTCGCTGAGGTTTTCCCTGGCCTGAGCTCTCAGGGGCTTCCGTAGGTTGCTTTGCCTTTCCCTTGGGTTTTGGCTTAGCTACCTTAGGAGCAACCCTGACTGTGTCAACGGTTTCCTTGCCCTTATCAGTTTGACGGGCTTGGAGCACAACCTTAGGTGCACTCTGGCCTGTCTGAACAAATACCCTCTCAGTGTTGCTCCCTGAAGCAACATGAGACTGACCTTGTGAGGATTTCTCAGGAACATATCCAAGTCACTTTTTCTTGTTCCCAAGTATCTGGTTGCTATTTATTTCCTCTCTAGCCACTGAGGATTTATTCATTGCTGCAACCTTTTTCTTGAGAGAGTCCTCACTCTTTTTCAAGATTTCATGTCTGGTAAAGAGGTCATCAAACTTACTCTTAAGTGCTTTCAGCTCTTCCTTCCTGACCAGCTCTTCCTCAGCCAATTCTTTCAGAATCTTCTCTCTTGGGAGACGCTCAGAATTGATCATATCAATTTCCTGAGTTAGTCTCACAATCTGAGCTGATTCTTTAAGATCAGACTGAGTGAGTTGTTCATTCAGGTTTTGAACTTCAGTACTCAATTTCTTGTTCTCCTCAACCAAGAAGACATTAGTTTCCTGCAGTCTGGAGAAATCAACCATCAATTGATCAAGACAGATCTGAAGGTTCATTTCTCTAACTGACTCTGAGCTAAGCTCAGGATTTTGACCAGTGTAAGAAGCACAAACAGAATTTGATGTTACCTCAGGCTCATCCCTAGCCATCAGACAGACATCATCGTACTCGTCATCTGAGAAGAGTTCAGGTGACCTTTCAGCAGGACCGTCAGAATCTGTCGCATCTTCAGCGACCATCGCTCTCCGATCAGCAGATCTTAGATCCCTAGTGGCTCTCCTTTCCTCTCTCTCCCTCGCACTCAGCTCCGGGCAGTCGTACTGATAGTGACCAATCTTGTTACAGTTGTAACATGCTACCTGCTCACTCACTCTTTCTTTTCTCGGTTCAGGGTTCCTCCTTGAGTCAGGTTCCCTGGTTCTTGGTGAGCTTTCAGTCTTTGTTGGATATCTATCATCGCGAGTACGTCTTTGTTCGTCTCTTCTTTCAGGTTTTGGTTCAGAATATCTTCTATCATCACCACGTTCTCTCCTCTGGTCAGTATTCCTTCGCTCCTCATATCTCCTTGAGCTTTGGTGGGTTCCTTCAGGTTTCCTGTCATGTGAGTCTTGATAAAACTTTTTATAACGACCAAACCTGGAATTGAGCTTGTCAAATCGTCTGGCCATCAGGCTGTACTCCTCAGCGAGTTCTTCCCTGCTCATCTCCATCAGTGACTTTGATGAAGAATTTGATGAGGGCTCAACAGGTTCAGACCTGGCCTTGAACGCCACACTTTTCTCAGGAGTTTTCTCCTTCACTTCCTCTTCTGACTGAACTTTCTTCTTTCTCTTGTTAAGGTCAAATTCAAGTGCTTTGAGCTCTGAAAAAAGTAAAGCAGAAGTTATGTTACTCATATCCTGAGTGTTCTTAAGCATAATTACACTGTTGTCCCATCTCTCAGGAAGGGCATTCAGGATCTTTGAAGCAACATCTCTTCTTGGGACGTCCTTGTCCAGCATCACCAACTCATTCATCAACTTGATGAATCTAGACTCCATTTGATCTATGCTCTCGTCAGGCAGCATCTCGAACGCCTCAAATTTCTGAATGACAATGTTTCTCTTGTTCTCCTTGATCTTTTCAGATCCCTCACACATCCTTGTCAGCTCATCCCAGACCTCCTTTGCCGTCTTTAAGTTCATCAGCCTGGCTGACTCCTCGAAGGGCACCGTGTGCAAGATGATGTTTCTGGCGACGTTGTCAAGTCCCACCATCTTGATTTCATCGTTGGTCATGTCTTTCCTTTCTTTAGGAACCTGCACGCCAATCGCAAGATCCTCATATCCCAGTCCTCTGACGTTAGGAATAGTGATCTTGATCGGTCCCTCCTTGAGTACACGCGGCATCTGGTCATGGATGGCATCTAGATGTGCTTCTAATCTGAACTTCCAATAGACAAAGTTAGACACAGAGAATTCAGGTAACGAAGCTTCAAGTCTCCTCGAAGTCATGATGATGTGAGTTTTATGAAAAGCAAACTCAGATCTGTTCAGTGACCACCAACAGTTTCTCCTCTGAAACTATTAGTATTCAAAGTCAGTGGTCTTTCGAACCACTGCTCTGATACCACTTGTTGGTCCCGGTACAAGACTGAGGAATACGTGTATGGGGGGAATACACGTATACCAATTTTTCAACCTTAAAACTGACTGAGTCCCCTTTGCTCAGAGTGGTAAAGAACTAGGAGCTGATAACACACCTACTGACTACACTTGGTGCGGGTCAGTTGGCTAACTATCAGTTCAAGTTCAGTGCGGAAATGTTTGAGCCCTGAAAGTTTAAAGTCTTGTTTAGTTTGCTTTCTGAAAAACTTGTTTTACTCAAATCTGAAGTGTTTAGTAGGGCAGTGCTCTTTTGAAGATCAGCCTGATTGATTCAGGCCTGATAAACTTGAATGCAATGAATGAACAAGTAATATAGCAAGTATGCACAATATCAAAGCAGTAAGAACACAAGGAGTTTAACATGGTTCAGAGTCTCAAGCTCCTACGTCCACGGCCTGACTTAACAGGAAATCCACTCAAGGGATTCTTGTTTTTAACGTGCCAAGGTGCACCAAGACCAGCTAACCTCACTGATCTATACAACTCCACTTACTAACACTCTAACTGACTTACTCCCAACAAGCCTATCTTAGGGTTTTGGTTTCAGTTTGGATTCCAACTAAGTTGAGATTATCCTTACAAGGCAAAGCTATGCTAAGGATTGGATAATCTCTCTAAGCTTGAGATAATTCTAATCAGCTCTTGGAATACAGAATAACTCTCAACTGCTAAGAAACACTTGGGAAATTTAGAAGGTTTCGAGTGCTTCTCTTAAAGGTTGAATGCTTTGAATGCTTGAGAGTTTGAGTAATTTCTGGCTTGGAAATTTCCCGTAACCTTGAATGGGTTCAAGGCCTTCTGTATTTATAGGTGATTTGAATAACTATCCGTTGGAGAGATAGCCTTCTAGTCATCTATGTAGAGTGGCTTCAAACGGACATATCTTCATGCAGCAGCCGTCCTTTGCATGGATTTGGTATTTGCATTAAATGCACATTAAATGCTTGCCCGTTGAATATGCAGTCTGAATTCAGTCTTCATGTCAGGTTCCGTACGTGCGTGTCCTTCTCGGATTGGTCCACGTCATCAGGTTGGTGAGAATGTCAGAACTTATTCCTGGGCTTCAGGCTTGTCTTATTAAGTTCATTTTGTCTTGGGCCCACCAGTCTTGTCCTGACGCTGAAATTCCTTTTGCATTGCTTGGCTCTACTCCAAGTCTTCCCATTAACTCAGTGACATCCCGTTCCCTTCAGGACTGAGTTAGTAATGACCTCAGGGTCATACTCTTCATCACTGACACTTACTCAGCCTGCTTAGAAGACTGCCATAAGTTCAGGATGGTGCTCTTCGTCTTCAGGCTCTGAGTCTTGATTGTCTCCAGTGAGTTCTCCTCTCACTGAGTACCTGTGAAGTGTAAAATGACTAAGTACTAATCCTAACCAAGACTAGCCTGACAAAGACAGATTAAGGCAATTATCTTTTCAGGGGCTTTGGGATCTTAATCAAAACTGACAATGTCCCAACATTACCTATGTCAACTTTAATTCTGAATAACACATTTAGCACATGTCACAATTTTTAATTAATATGTTTAATAATTAGTTAGTAATATTACATATTACCATGATAGATAATGCACACCCTTTAAAAGTGTGATTACCGGTTTTAAAAGCGTGATTATGGACCGCAGAATGAGATTGTTTAGGAATTAAGTTTAATTAATTACTTTTAAAAGAAAAATATCACTTTTCAATTTGTTGGCTTGATTTACGTAACTAACGTTATAATTTTAAATAAATTGTAATAAGAGTTTAATAAAGCGTGGTACATGTTGAATAAATGGTGGTACAGACTTAATTAAAGTGTAGTACGGGATGAATTAGTTTTGGTACAAACTAAATATTTGATTGTACATCTTTTAATAATATATTTTCAAACCTCTCCAAGATGATGTGTCAACACCACCTTATTCTTAGGCTGATGTGGCATGTCTCAAATCTCTCCATTTTGAAATACTGTGCTCTCATTAAAAGTTGGTTAACTTTTAATCTCGACCCTTCGTTCTATATCATTAAATCTAAACCATTAATTTATATCTGCATAATTAATGCAAATATATATTTTTTCTATTTTCTTATTTAGTTATTTTTAGAATTTATTATAAATCATATTTTTTCCAAACCTTAATGTAATTAAATATGATCTACTTATTGAATGAATCTAAATTTATCATTTCTAAGTTTGAGTTAGCATATATAGTATAATATAATGATCGATTATTTTTTCCTAAAATAAAAGGTATATAGTTATATATTCCAAAGAATATTCTTATGTGATATATTTTTATTATGGACAAGATATAATATTGCATGCATTTTTTTTATTATAAATAAGAGCATATTATATTTCATTTTTCACATCAAAGTTTCATTTGTTCCACTCTTTTCCTGAGATTTCTCCCATCAATTTTTGGTTAGTTATATATCTAATGTTATTAGTATATTTATTTTATAATTAAATTCATCATTTTAAGTGCTCACAATTTTGATTAGATTTAAATATCAATATCAATATGAATGTAATAATGATTGTTGGTTTATGCTCTACATCGTTTAGTTTAAATATTCTTCATGTGCAAAAATAATATATTTAACTATAACATATATTTTTATCTGAATAATTATGATGGTTTAATTGTTGTAATTTAAATCTCATTTTAGATTTCAAGAGTATGACACCTCAATTTTCTTTGATTTCTAATATCAAGAGTGAGAGCCAAATATTGTCCGTTAAAGTTAGGATTGAAAAAGTTGGACAATATTTTTTAATGATTTTAATAGAGACAAGTTCTACCTGGAACTCATTTTGATCAATGAACAGATATTTGTAACGTTAAAGTTTACTTCAAATTTTGTATTGTTTCTTATATAAATTAATTTCTTACCGTATACTCCCAATAACTAAAAATGTTGATTAATTTATAAATTATACAATATTGAAATGGAAATTGATTATTATTAAATTATTAGTTTAAGTAATGTTATTCCATAATTGTTATTAATTTTTGTGAATTTTGATTTTTTTTTTAATTATTTAGTTTGTAGGATATACCTATAGGGTTTAGTGAAGGGCACGGGCCACAGCTAAACAAACCTCATAATTTATTGTATATACCTCGAAATTTTTTAAACAAAAATACCCTTATATTAAATGTTTACAGAAAATAAATATAATATATTTTTTCAGTACGTGAAATTCGCGTGGGTACACTCTAGTGTTTAAATAAAATTGTGTACTGATTGAATTAATTGTGTTACATGCTAAATATATAGTAGTATGGGCTTGAATAAAGTAGTTATGAGATAATACAATTTCACAAATGGTATCTAACATTACCCCTTCACGTTTGATGTACTTTGAGATTTTTATATATTTTTACAAATTAATTTATATATTTTCTAATATATTGCTTTCATTTTAAAGCAGTATTGTTTTAGGTTTTATATTTCATTTTAAATGTAATAATTTTGTTTATATTTTCTGGACAAATCAACATCAACTTTTTGGAGAATTGCACTTTGAAATGTTATACACCCAAATAATGAAATGATTCAGAATAAAATTAATACTAGCTCATTAAGTTGCAATTCACACATCATTATACAATTAATATGGTTCACCATATTTATGTGAATTATTTTAAATCAACACATTTACAATTAATTTTTTAGTAATAGAGTCTACTCATACCTATTGTTTATTTAATTTTGTATAATTTTTAGGGAATTTTTTTTTTTTGTCTTGTAACTTTACCACTTCTTGATTTTCGACCTGCTAACTTTCAAATTTTGATTTTAGTCCTGTAACTTTGCCTAATTTTGATTTTCGTCCTGTTGATTTTCAAATTTTGTTTTGGTCCTGTAACTTACATATATTTTTTTTTGGTCCTACAACCTACCATCCCTTACAGGACAAAAATAAAAAAGAGGTAAAGTTACAAGACTAATATCAAAATTTAAAAGTCAACAGGACGAAAATAAAAAAAAGATAAAGTTACAGGAATAAAATCAAAATTTGAAAACGAAAATCAAAAAGTGGTAAAGTTATAGGATGAAAAAAATTATTTTCCCTAATTTTTATTAGAAAATAATGTATACAATTTTAATAATTATTAATTTTTAATCATTGAAGAGTAATTATAAGAACTAAATCGAATGCAATGGACGCGGAGGTTATTTCTGTCATGAGGTCTGTAATAGAAGAGAGAGTTATGTGTGAAGGGGATTAAACACACAATTGGAGATAGAGAGAGACCTAAGGTTTAATGGTGTTTTATTTATCTGATATCATATAAGATTCTTTTTAATTGTTACATAAGATGAATGAATATCTTATTCACCGTGAAGAATGCGTATGAGTTTACACTCACTCAAATCATATACAAAGGACCAATGTCAAACATATTCAATATGGACTTCCAGTTATATGCTCATGGTGTGATGTAATTTAACGGTATTCATTGAAAATTTTATACATGTTATAGTTTTGTCCGGTAACTTTTCGAATTGCTATAAAAAATATCGAGGGACCAGTACCAAACGTTGAGGACATATTAGTTAGTTTTACTTTATTAAAGGGAGTTTAGTTAAAAAAATTACTAAATGATATATTGAAAAAATTAGTGCAGTGAGGGATAAATAAGGGATGTTTGGAAATGATTAGTTTAAGAGGGTAAAACTATTTTTTCATAGTTTGAAATAATCTAAATTGTAACGGAAGGAGCATCAAATAAGATTTTAATTTTATCATGTATTATGTATATTTTACGATTATTTAGAAAAAAAAAATTAAAAATTAAATCATTATTTTTTATACATAATTTTTTTTCAGGCGAAATTCGCGAGTCTTAGTAGTTAGTATATACATAACCAAGACTAATAAATTCAAACTCATGAATCGAACTGTTGGAATATATAGCTAATTAAATCAAGGTTCCCAGGGTGGATCAACGATTTAATTAGAATCTTCACGTTTGTAACGGTTTACAAGCCTTCTAATCTTATGTATAAAATCCTCTCCATTTCTTTTCATTTTTAAACAAAAATTACCTGGTATATACTTATAAAAAAAAATTACTCGTTTTGCTATCAATTATCATATGTCTATTAAATTTAGAGAAAGACTTACGGAAATGAAATGTAGAGTATCTCATCCAGTATGCTAATTTTGCATAATATTTAGGAAAATATCAAGAGTCAATTTCGATATCTCACTTGAGAGTTACTGATTTGTACAATTGTACTTCATAACAAAACAGCTAAAGTTATCACTACATGACGTTTGACGCATTTTTAGGATCAATTTGTACAAAATATCAATTTTTTTTATTAAAGTAGTGGTTTATGATAAATATGTGTATATTCTAGTAAATGTGTAGACAAATTAATGTTTCTACTTTTATAATGTGCAATTTTTATTTATTTTTTTTATCAGTAAAATGAAATTCCATTCCTCAGCGGGTATAAGGTATACCCGACCCAATTACAACAGTTCACAACTAACAATCAAGCACCATACGTGGATTAGTCATCCAATCATTAAAAGAGTAATTACTACAACCTAAATCTTTCACAAACAACCAACTCCAAAGTCTAAGCTTAATATCTTCCACCACTTTGTCTACTGCAAAAACTATTCCATTAAAGATCGTCTCGTTCCTAGCTTTCCAAAGTCTCCATGTTACACAAAGCCATACGGTGATAGCCACTTTTCTCCCGACCTTACCCCTCAAAGTACGACTTTGAGCGATAAGACTTGAGAAAGAATGAGAGTGTAACACCATGGAAATACCAAACCACTTTGAACAATCCATTCATACCTTGTAAGAGGCATGACATTCGAAGAACAAATGTTTCGCAATTTCCTCGTGATTCCCGCAAAAAGAGCACATTGGATCCTTGTTTGCTTCAAGAATATTCCGCCTTAGCAAGTTTGATTTTGTGGGCAGTCTATCCCATAGCAATCTCCAAGCGTGACCAATCACCTTCAGGGGAGCCAAGCTTTTCCAAATTATTTTGAATCCATACTCCTTCTCAAGGTTAGCCACCGCGCCTTGATGTTGGTTGAACAATAAATCATAAGCTTCTTTCGTGCATAATACACCCTTTGAGGACCCAGCCCATCTCCACGAATCTTCAACTTCCTGTCTCAATAAGAACCTGTTAATCAAAGAAACCAAAGCATTATAAGACTCAGTATCACGGTCACGAAGCTCTCTTCTCCAACTCAACCTCCAAGACCACCCATTTTCCTCCCACACGCCCATTTCCCCAACCCGCTTCTCGACATCTAAGCTAAGCTGAAATAAGCGAGGAAATTTCAGCTTGAGACTCTCTTCCCCCGCCCAAACTTCATCCCAAAAACCCGTTCCCAGCCCGTTCCCAAGAACTCTCTCCAACTTACTACTAAACCACCCCCCTTCCTCCCCAAATGAGACCTTAACCACATCACTCCACCAACTAGACCATCTAAAACCTCTCGCTACGAACACTGACCACACATCCCTCCTCAAGCTATACCTAGACTCCACTACCCTTGCCCACAAGTGATTTTTTTCAACTAAAAACCTCCACGCCCATTTACTCAACAGAACTTTGTTGAACACCTCCAAATCCCTAACCCCAAGGCCCCCAAGATTTTTGATTTGCAGATAGATTTCCACTCAATCCAAGCTACCTTATCTCTACTCTCCCCACCCCACAAAAAAAAATTACGTTGCAAACTCACAATCTCCCTTGCCACTGATTTGGGGATTTTGTAGAAAGTAAGGTAGTATAGAGGTAGAGAGGATAAAACCGAGTTCAAGAGAGTGATTCTGCCACCCAGGGATATCTTACTGTCCTTCCATCTCCTTATACGATTTCTGACTTTCTGTACTACCACTGACCATTCCTCAACTCTGCTTTGGTTCATGCCAACTTTAATTCCGAGGTAGGTGAACGGAAACAAGCCCGTGTTACACCCTAAGATTTTAGCAATAGCTCCAAGCCTCATACTATCAACATTAACTCCGTAAACACAACATTTATCGAAATTCACCTTTAGTCCGGATACAAGCCCCAGGTTCCTTAAAATTCGTTTCAGAGTCCAGGCATTCTCCATAGAGGCATCTCCCATAATAATGGTGTCATCTGCAAACTGCAAGTGAGAAACACTCACTCTTTTTTGGCCAATAAGTGCTCCTTTAAACAGTCAATCCTCGGAAGTCTTTGTCATCATTATACTGAGAGCTTCAGCCACAATCAGAAACAAGAAAGGTGATAGAGGATCTCCCTGCCTCAGCCCACGTTCTAACTTGAAAACCCCTGATGGACTCGCATTCACCAGTACTGATGTTGTAGCCGTTGAGACACAATCCATGACCCACTTTTGCCACACCGGGTTAAAATTGAAGCGCTCCATGATCATATCCAAATAGCCCCAATCCACTAAGTCATAAGCCTTAGCGAAATCAATCTTGAAGAACATCCTCTCTAATCTTCTTGATCTCGCTTCATCAATAGCTTCATTGAGGATAACTATGCTGTCCAGGATTTGCCTGTTTTCAATGAACGCACATTGATTCTCCGAGATGATCGAATCCAAGACTTTGCATAGTCGCCTCACCAAAACTTTGGAGGTTACTTTGTACACCCAACCTATAAGTGAAATAGGTCTGTAATCATTCATCCCAGTTGCCCCTTCTTTCTTTGGGATCAGAGCAATGAAGGACGGGTTGAGACCCTTAACAAGCCTCCCGTGCTGCTGAAAATCTTCGAACACTTTCAAAAAATCTGATTTCATTAGTTGCCAAAACTCTTTCAAGAATTTAAAGTTAAATCCGTCAGGTCCCGGACTTTTAGAGTTGTCACATGACCAAAGAGCCTCCCTTATCTCCTCCTCCGCAAAAGGTGCAATCAACAATTCATTGTCCGCTTCAGACACTTTTCTAGATGTGAAATGGTGCACTAACATGGGTCTTCTCCAATTTTCTTTCTAGAAGTGAGCCTTGAAAAATTCTGAAATTCCGTTCTTCATGTCTTTGACCTCCTCGCACCATAAGCCATTGATCTCAATGCCCAAAATTTCATTGTTTTTCCTCCTCTTATTAATAGTTTTGTGAAAGTAACTCGTGTTCATATCTCCTTCTCTAATCCATTTGCTTCGGGATTTCTGAACAATAAGACCGATAAAAACAAGTGTGCAAATTTTTTTAAACAAAGAGGATACTAGTTATAATTTTTACATCGCAACTTCCATCTCGTCAATATTAAGGTCTTTAATATACATAAAATTGCAATGATATATAACAATAATTAAAATTGTTTTCTTTACCTTGCTACAGACCGGTCCAACTGTTTCATTTGGTAAGATGAGGATAAACATTGGTAGTATTTCTAACAATTTCAAAACCTTTGAATTTGAAGTTTTTCGCAGGCCTTGATTAGTGAGAATCAAGTTAGTGTATAAACTATACAGTACATCTAATATCTATATTAATATAATAACAAAATCTTATACTAAAAATAGAAAGAAAAATTTGACACAAAAAACTACTACTATTTTTATCATGATATTTAATAAATTACTTATTAATTAATATAATAAATATCATTTAACACATACTAGAAAAATAAATGTGATGATTTTTTAAAGACTTTTCATTTGGAAATGTTAAACTTTTAATCTTCTATTTATTGTTTTATAAAAAAAAAAATTTAATTCTCAAAATATCTAAGAAAAATAAGATAAAAAAAACTTTCAGAAAATGTGTATTCTTAAAGTTTGAGTTGTTGAGTTATTCACGTGGAAAATGTATATATTATACAAATGTACACATATATAATTAACTTTTCCTAAAGTAAATTTTAGAGTTCAATGACCTTTATTTTAATTGGTGCACACACACACACACACACACACACACACACATATATATATATATGAGATGCTCAATTTTATTAAACTAATTCCAATAGCCTGAAATTATTAATATAGACATAATGAAACAATGTGATACTCTCTTACGGGAATTTTTATCATGAGTGGATTAAATTCATACACAAATCAAAAAGAAAAAATAAATGGATAAATCATATTTAATTTTAATACAACCCAAAATTGCTAATATACTTATCACACAAAACTGTCTTAGAAAATTAGGAGGTTAAATTTTTTGTCATGGGTAATTACATGTTACGACGTGCATCCACAAAACCAAGAGAAAATATTTAAAAATTTCGATATTTGATGAAGAAGACGATATAAAAAAAAACCACAATCAATATGATTATAACAAAAATATTTTAAAAGTGGTAAGCAAGCAAGCATAATATCTTTTCAAATTTAGTTTACTTAACAATGTAGATGCTTTCAACATTTTAAGCGCAAAATATTTTATATGTTTGACTTGAAAAGAAAAAAAATTAAAAAAGTGAGCATCACATCAAAAGAGAAAAAATAATAATAGTGATATATATACAAAATTTTCGAAAATGAAAAATAAACAATACACAGAGTTTAATAGTTCTTTCTACTTTATTTTATACACAAAATAAGTATATAATTTTTTCGAGTATGTATAGGGTGAAATTGGTTTATATATGAATCAACGAAGGGTATTAGTTGTTTTCATTGAAGAGTATTAGTTGTTTTTACTGAAGAGTATTATTGGTTTACACTTAAGAGTCTTAGTTCATTTTCACCGATCAACTAAGACTCTTTAGTGTAAATCAGTAATACTCTTCAGTAAAAACAACTAATACTTTTCAGTGAAAACAACTAATACCCTTCGTGAATTTATGTATAAACTAGTTTTACTCTATACTTTGTCAAATTTTTCAATTGAGATAACTATAAATAAAAATATCGTTATATTTATTTTATACTTACAAACCGTGCGAACGCACGGGTGATATACTAGTAAATACTAATAATAAATTTAAGCACAGTTTAAATATAACCGGTTTCGGCACTTTTTCTTAATTAATTGTAAGATTATGATGTTACATGGCATTTCTGCATCCCGGTTGCATTTATTGTTTAAGGGTTCACTAAAAAAAAAAAAAAATTACCTAAATTTTTTTCCAATAAAATATATTACGTAATAAGAATTGCCTACGACTTGCCTACGAAAATTTCCAAATCATGTAAACATTCACTTCTCAATTTAGAAACAAATTACCTAGGAAATAAAATTTCTAGATAATTAAATTTACCTATAAGTCATTTGCCTACAAGAAATTTCCTGCAACACAATTTGTCTACTGAATTTCCGTAGGCAAATTATATATAGATGGAAGGGAAGATATCTTAATAATTAGAGATTTTTGTAGACAATTCACAGGCAAGTTTCACTTTAAAAATTTTAGTTGGAAATTTTGTATCCATATTTATAGATTTTGTAGGAAATTATTTATTTTCTTATCGTGATTATTTTGTAAAATAATCAGTATCCTTGCTCAGAATTGATTTAGGTCCATCTAACACCCCTCAAATATTTTCCGGACAATCTTGGAGGAACGATCTTCTTACCACCAACTCACTCACTTTCTCTATAAAGTGTTTTAACATATACTTCCTCTGTCCCGCTATTATGTTCCCCTCATTTTTTGGCACAACATTTAAGATGAATGTTAAAATATAGATAAAGTACAAATAATGTGATGGAGAGAGAAGAAAATAAAGTGAAATGTGGTTAAATGTGGTTAGATGAATATAATATTATTATTTGATTTTCAAATAAGGTATGAGAAGTTTATAGTGAGACAGACTAAAATAGCAAAATGGGGAACATAATAGTAGGACGGGTGGAGTATTTATATAAAAAGAATTCAATAATTTTGTACAAAGTACAAAAATATGAAATCACAACAATGCTCATGCATTGCACGGGCTAAAAACTAGTAAGTACAAAATTTTGTTAGTTGAAACAAGCGAATTGTCCTGTCAAAAAAAAAAAAAAATAAACAAGCGAATTGAAATATTGATTTTGCGAATTGAAATATTGATTTTTTTTTAATTATGTTTCTCCTCCACTATAATCAAATGAAATAATGATTATCTTATTTAACTGGAAATTACCATATTTAGCAGGGAAAAAATGGTGGATTATTTTTCATTCTTATTATTCACTATAGCTACCATCTATTTATTCTCATTTAATAATTTTCAAACTAAGCATCTTTGAATGTTACAACTTTAACACCTCATTAACAAATAAACTCGAACAATTGAAGCGAGGAGAGCAAATAGTGTAAGAGGTAAAATAAGATCAAAGAAGGTATCTGGAGTATTTATATAGACTTGGAAGAATATTAATGGCGTAGTCTGAAAATTCTATAGCTTTCTATTACACTTTGATTGGATTCAATGGAACAAAAAATTACAGGTCGGCAAGTTTGAGACGGATCTACGATGTTCTATAGCTATAACCAATCCCTCTTAACTTATGAATTATTTTTAAGAGAAACTATAAGTAAAAATGGTTTATACATAACACATTGAAAGATATTAGTTATTTTCACTAAACAGTATTAGTTGTTTTGACTGAAAGGTATTACATGTATGAACCATGTTTTACTCTATACATACTCTATTAGGGGAACAACCACCTCACCACAAGAGGGAAATAAAAATAAATTATCTCTCCGTGTCTCGAACCCAAGACCTCTAGAGTTTTAGATGGTGACCTCAACCACTTGAACTACCAACACTTGACAATTTAATATTCATCTTAAGTATACATAAAAATAACAATAAGAAATATATTTACACAAACATATATACATTAATATCAATTTAAGTTTACTTAAACACGCACACATATTAATATACTTATGTGTGGCGAGTTTAGAGGCGGATTGATTGGACGGGTTCTATAAAAATTATGATATACTAATCATCGTCTAGCTAGATCACATAACCTAATGTTCTATGGGATTAATTGAGGTATGTGAAGTACAAAGTGATCAAATGAATGGATTCCAGATTTTGTCCTTAAAATCCATATTTCAATTGTCTTGGTATGAGTAATTATTAACACTCGATTTTTTTATTTATTTTTTGGCAGGAAGGCTAGCGATTTAAGATCCATTCAAATTGAGCATTTAGCCAAAAAAAATGAATGATCGTTTCATACTCAAATCTCTATAAAATGCATACTCAAATCTCTCCATCCTAGTACAATCTAATTAAAATACTCAATACACTGCTATTAATGTCTGATCTTCTTGAACTATTTCCCTCTTTATTTTAGTTCTGAGAACTATTAATTTCCCTCTTTATTTTAGTTCTGAGAACTACGTCCCTCTTTAAAGTGTTGCCAAGAATAGACTAATATTGCAGCTTTAATTCCTCGAATCTTAAAGGACGTCCCTTTGGATTTTTCTAAAAAATTGATTTTCTTATTTTGGCCGCTGCGATGCTGCGTCTACACTTGAAAGCTTATATTATTGCAGTTATTCATTTATTTATTAATTATTTATATGTATACATTCAAAACTTTTTGTTGAACTAATTGTCTTATCGAGTGAAATAACTCGAGTGATTAAATTTTGACACGGTAAAAGAAAAATAATTGTTTTGAACTTTTAGCCATCCATATATAGCGCCTACTTCACCTTTACGTCACCTACAACTTCTAGATAAAAACTAACGAGAAAGAAAAAATATATTTTACCTCGTATCAACATTGGATGTATAACACTATAAAAAAATAAAAAAATTACCTATGAAATTAAAAATATCAACAAAAACAAATTCAACAAAAATTCCATAATAGAGAATGTCTATGATTTGCCTACAATATTTTCTAACTATGTAAGCATCTTCACTTCTCAAATCTAGAAATAATTTGCCTCCAAAATTAATTTGTCTACTAAATAAAATCTATAGGTACCAACAAATCATTTGCCTACAAAAATTTATCTACGACACAATTTACCTATGAAATTTTTGTAAGCAAATTATTTGTAGGTGAGAAAAGAAAATGCCTATATAATTTAAAAAAATTGTAGGCAAATTATTTGTAGGTGAAAGGAAAATGCCTATATAATTCGAAATTTTTGTAGGCAAATTACTTGTAGGTGGGAAAGAAAAATGTCTATATAATTCGAAATTTTTGTAGCTAGACAATCTCAATATGATATTTTTGGTTGGAAATTTTGTAAGCAGTTCTTTATTTTATTGTAATGTAATACTCCCTCCGTCCACAAAATATAGTCCTGGTTGCCTTATTGGGCCGTCCACAAAAAATAGTCCTGTTGCCTAAAATGGTAAGAATAAACTTTATCTACTTTTTCAACACACACACATAACATTTTTAAAATAATTTATTTTGTACTTGATTTGACAGAATATTCTTACTTTTTACATATTATATCAATTTTATTAATAACCGTGATAAAAGTAACAAGCCCATTTTTCATGGACGGAGGGAGTAAAATTGAGATAAATACTTATATAAAAAAATTCACAAATTAAAAATTCGTGAAATATAGCTCAATTAGTGAGAGAATGGGGAAGAAACAGAGAGTGACGTTTTGTTCCTACAGTAACACATCATTCTGCTTATAGTAACATTTCCAAACAATAACACAATTCTCAATATCATATATATATATATGTGTGTTTGTGTAAGAGATACTTTAAATGAAAACTATATATTCCTTATATTACACATATTTATCAATTACAACAATACATATTTACCGTTATAATAACACAAATCTAGAAACGAGTTCTTCAGTTATGTTTTTGCGCGATTTAAAAAAAAAAAAAAAACTATTTGACACGATTCGCGTCATGAAAGATCCGAAAGGTGCTAATATTTTCTAAAACTCATACGAAAGAAACTATATTCAGGCAAAATAACGATTTCTGTACTTTTGAAATTCCTTAATTTTAGAGATCTCATAATGATTTTGTAATGTCCTTAACATGATTTAGTGTTTTTCCATTTATAATACATGCAACAGAGATCTACGAAAACCCCGAGCAAAGGGTAGATCTATGGCACAAATTAATTAACCCTTATATTAATGGGTTTGAATATTAATTAATACTAGGTCATCATAGAATTAGAAATAAAGCTTGCAGACAAGAAGAGATGAAGAAAGGAGGTGAAAATGTACCTTGTGATATAAACTCCAGATGCCTTCTTTCTGAGAGCCCATCACGAACATATTTCAAGAATGGCCTTTGTCTGCACTTGCAAAAACACCTCCTCTGATATCCCTTCTTTAAATCTATGTAGCTACATATATATATATATATATTGCCCTAATAATTCATGAGGAAAAATCTTGATTAAAAAACAAACAAGAAATTGAAAGAAAAACTGAAAAAGAGAAGGTGGGATGAAGAAGGTGCAGGTGCAAATGCAGAGAAAGGCAACATCTTGGGTTCCGTGCTCTCTCTCTCTCTGGGAATTAGGTATAGATTAGTTGTTTTCTGACTGGTAACAGTTATTATTATTAGTATCTCCCAAAAAAGCTGGGGACTGAAATTGCATGTATACATGAGTTGTGTTGTGTTGTGTTGTGTTGTGTGTGTATTACTATTTATAAGGAGTTACTATTTATAAGGAGTTGGAGCTGGAGCGCGTGGTGTGTGGGTCACTTTATCACCACAACCACAAATGTCCAAACTTGGTGCAAACCAAAATCAAGGATTTGTGGCTCGTGGAATAAATCCAGCTGCACTTTCCACGCTTTTTATTTTAAAAATAGCATCCTCTTTTGCATTCCCTCCGTCCCGGTCTAAATGTTCCATTTCTTTTAGTTGAATAGTTTAAGAAAGTGTATTTGTTTATTAATATATGGTAGAAAAGTAATGAATAGTGTTGAAAAGTAATGAATAGTGTTGAAAAATAATGAATAATGTTGAAAAGTAGATTGAATGAGTGACATTTTTGGTAATATTGTGTGAATTTGAAGGTTAAAATTTATATGTAGTAAATTGTTGCTTTTTCCATTTATGGAATGAGACACTTAGTGTGGGACAACCAAAAAAGGAAAGTGGGACACTTAGAGTGGGGCGGAGGGAGTATATCGGTATTTATAGTGTAAAATTGATTCATAACTAAATTATTGAAGAGTATTAGTTGTTTTGTCTAAAGAGTATTAATTATTTTTGTTGAAGGGTATTAGCTATTTTACTGAAGAGTCTTATTTGTTTTCAATAAACAACAATATACTCTTCAATGAAAATAACTAATACCCTTCAGTGAACACAACTAATACCCTTCAATAATTCATGTATAAATCATTTCCACTCTATACTTTGTCTTTGTATATTAATGTCATGGTACACCTAATGCAAACTAGACTAAAATATATGTATGGTGTGAAATTTTTATTTATGATAAAACTGGTTTGCAACCAATACTTTTGAATAGAATAATTAAATATTATTTAATAAAATAACTACTACTATTTTTTTTTTAAAAGTTTCAGATAAAAACATTGTTCACAAATGGCGAATTTATACAGAATAAGGTGCATACCCTTATGTTTGTAATTCTCAATGTTAACTGGGATTAAAAAAAACTGTATTAAAAAATTATATATGATTTGAATTCATAAAATTTTATCATTTTCTACACCATTTGAATAATTTTTTTACTCTATTGGAATGAAATTTTGGATCCTTCCCAGTCTATATACATTACCTATATTTTGTTTGTTACTCCTTTCTTTGGGACTTGTTTTACATTTTAAATTGTATAATTTTTTATTTTATTTTAGCATTCTCATAATTGTGCATATTCTAATTAAAAAATTTGGATCAGTCGGCAATGTCTGTTCAAACAATAATTTTTCTTAGCAATTTCATATTTTCCTTTTTCGAAAGGAAAATATTATGTTCACTGCATCTTACTAATTGTTGGAGTTTAAGGGTTTGTGTAGACGAAGATGAACAGGTGGACACAGACTTAAAAAAAAAACGGTAAGTCGAGGCAAGAGTTGGACTCTTTCTCCGTAAGACGATATTGCCCCGTACTTCGGTGCAATACGGTGTCAAAAGGCAATCGTCCCCAAGATACAACGACTTTTGGAACTCTCGATCGCTGCACTACGAAATGAAAGTTATCGGCGAACGGACTCGGGTATCCGGAACTTTCTTTGACTCGATTCTAATGCAAAACTTAGAATACTAGGATGCTTTTAAAGGTTTTGAATGCAGAAGGCTTGTTTGTTTTTCTGGATGGATTGGAAATGCATTCTGGGGGGCGTATTTATAGATATTGAAGAGGTGTGGTGTCCTTATCACTAAGGGGTGTGACCTTTCATCCAAGCCCTTGGATTCGAATTTGAACCCAACGGACGCATCCGTACAGGCCCGGGCAGCCATTCTGGCGCCGACCCGCATGCGTGGCCCGACCCGATTCGCTTTGACCCGCGAGCGACCCAGGTTCGAAACCCATGTGACGCGACCCTCCGCGATCCGCCGACCCGCTCCATCCGATCGCGGGTTTGAAACCCGTGAATCACACCTTGTCGCACCGAGTCTTGGTTGGAACCGTAAGCCATCCCATGAGCCACGTTCGATCTGAATTGCTCGAAAAATTAAAGGCTCCTCAGGACGATGCGTACGTGCGAAGTGCAAAGTGCGCCTCTAAAGCGTCTAATGCGACTAAGTGCGACGTGCACGGGCCCGAGCCCGTGCCACTTTTAGACTTAGTTAAGATTATAAATCTATCACTCAAGTCTACTTATATGGAAGGTCCATTTCTTCCAATTTTCCAATGTGGGACAAGGAATTCCTTTTTCTTTCTTCCCATTTTTCCTCTTCAATTTAGGAATTTCAATGATAAATTCTCATCTTCATGTATTAATATCTCATTCACCCGAAATTGGTTTTGAGCAAATTAATACACCAAATTCATCTACTCCGAACGTAGATTATGAATTTGCCATTTATTTCCATTGTTCGTAAATGGAACATCAAGTAAAAATTAGTCAAACTTAGGTTAAAATACCCAAATTCAAACCAATTTCCAACAATCCCCCACATGAATGATATTAATGCATGTGACCACCTAAGAAAGTTCCTACGAACCGCTGCTGCATCAGGATAGGTAGCTTCAGGCTTTGAACCTTCCCTAGTGAGATGCCATCGGATTTACTCGCCACTCAGTGAACGCGATGTCTTGAACTGGTCGGCTTTTTGTGTAAACCAAGACAATGACATTCACACAACAACGATTCTAATACCTTTTTGGTTCTCACGTTGTTGTCCATTTCGGCCCTGGACCTTATCTTGGATTCATAAGCGTGTACTGAAAACCTTCAGTCAGAAGCGGCCACACTTCAACGCTTATATAGGTGATCTCCTATCAAGAGTACCCTGCAATACTCCACCCTTGGGATATATGAATCATTAAAAGTTGTTTAAGCTTATCCTTACCACACATCAGCAGGTTTTCTGCACCTAAAGGCTTTTAAGGTGCAGATTTGCACTTGAACGGATTCGAGAATGGGCTTTGAAGAATATTATACAAGTGCATACATGAGTGCTTCATAACTTAGTTGTCTCGTTAAACCAAGTTCTTGGGATCCTCCAGTCATCATGGACGAGTTTCTGCTATGAACACCCTTTAATGTGTGGGTTTTAGCCCCATTCCCCTTACCTCACTATACATTTGATCTCTGTTAATGCCTTTTGTTAGCGGATCCGCAATATTTTCTTTTGACTTCACATAGTCAATGGAGATTACTCCACTTGAGATCAAATGTCTAACGGTATTATGTCTCCTTCGTATGTGATGAGACTTACCGTTGTACATGTTACCCCATGATTTTTGATCTGTTTTCATTTGAAGCGTAAATGTTAGGGTTTTAAATTTAACTAAAATATTAATCAATTTAAATAACAAAATATTTTTTATTTACAAATACATAAGTGAAAATGAATATGGTCCCGTGGTAATGTATCAATCTTTTTATATATATGTGTGCGCGGGGGATGTGACATTCTTATATTTTCTTCAATTTTAAATAAGAATCACTTCCTATACAAAAATTACATGTCCAATTTTAATGTATTTAAAAAACAAAACAAACAAAAATTGTGGATCCTAAACGGACCAAGTTGGGCCAAAACAAATTTTCCCAACAAAAAAAAAAAAAATATTGCGCCAAGGCAAAACTGAAAATTGCTTCAAGATGTATTACTATAAAGGTAAATATATGTTATTAAATTTTATAGAAATAAAAATTTGTTCTTATAATAACTATTACGACAAATACATGTTTATAAGAGGCAAAATATGCATTTTTAATATGTTTTTTTATCTCTTTACATTTATGTTTTTTTTTCTTTCGCATATGTACATATTTTATTAAGACAAAGAATAGAGTGAAACTGGTTTATACATGAATCACTAAAGGGTATTAGTTGTTTTCATTGGAGAGTATTAATTATATTTACTAAAGAGTATTACTGATTTACACTAAAGAGTCTTAGTTGTTTGGTGAAAATGAACTAAAACTCTTCAGTGTAAACCAGTAATACTCTTCAGTAAAAATAACTAATATTTTTCAGTGAAAACAACTAATATCCTTCAGTGATTCATATATAAACCAATTTCACTCTATACATACTCTTTTATTAATGTAGTAACACATTTTTATTATACAACATTTGTGTTCATATAGTAACATATTTTTCAAACCTTGTGTTACTACAAGGACAAATATTTTTTTCTGTAAGGACAAGTAGCACATAACTATCTTGATAGTAACAACTGTTTGTCTTTATAGTAACAAAACTTGGAAGCGAGTTTTTATTCCTGTCTTTGCGCTAATTTTTGGGTAAAATCTGTATTAACTTGTCCTACAGTAACATATAATTACTACATTAACATATGTTTGTCCTTATAGTAATACAATATGGGAGCAAGTTTTTATTTTTGCTTTACACATATATTTTTTGAAAAATTTATTTGACCCGACCTGATTCGATTAAAATTTGCAAATATTATATTTGGGCATAATTGCACGAATCTTAAATCGTGTAACATTTGCATATAAGTGTTTGTCATTTTAAATGTTTAATGTTTTAGAATTTATTGATAAAATTAAGGATGTATACATAATGACAAGTATACACTTCATTCATTATTTTCCTCTCCCCGTATTCCTTAATTTTAGCGCAGACACGATATTTTTCTTCGCTCTTCCGCATATAGTTTAATATTATGAGAAACTTTTAGAATAGGAGTAAAGTGGAAAAATGTTAAATATATCTCTATAGATAATACTACTCTAAAAACATCATCTTTAGCTATAGAAATATAACTTTAGCTAAAACATCAAATAATTATAAGCAAGACTACTACTCTAAAAATATCAAATATTTAAAGCTGAAGAGAGTATGTTCCTGTGATATTTTTTTACATACAAAAGTATTACATTTCATATATAAGATTGTAATCTCACGCAAAACCTCCTCTTCATGAACACAGTGTGTGACACTCTTAAGATAAAAATTATCTATTATTAAATTGTTGGGTTAAGTTTAGAGATGTTAAAATGATCATATAAGTATATAATCATATTATAACAATATATTTTACTTGTTGTGTGTTGGGGAGCGATTATTCCCAATTGGAAGAGGGCACCACAGTTGTCGGGATGCAGAGTAACCTCGGCGTAGACGTCCCATCTTGGCAAGGTACCTCGGCATAAATGACGAGGTCAAGGTGTCTTTACATCATGGACAGTAAACTCGGGGCAAGGACTGCCGACATTATGGCGCCAAAAAGGGACAACGACGAAGAGGAGCCACGTACTCATCCTCATCTGAAAAGATATGTGTAGGATAACAAACAGTGGATCGACACCTAACCCAGTCGTCAGACAATACATATAGTTCGAAATCCCTGGATTTAAGGATATGGACCTACCTGCTTAAACATGTGTCACTTTTGTAATTGGCCGAACCCACCTACTCAAGGGGATTCGATCCACTCTCGATTAGAGAGTCAATCTATGCATTAAATGCATGGATTGCCCAAGATCATTGTTGGGCAGTCCAAATGCATACCTTTGGGCTGTAAATACAACCTTCATGGCATTATATAAAGGACACAAAACATTAAAGCCCAAGACTACACATAAACTTGACAAATCTCTTTGCATTTACTGTTCTTTCTCTTCAATAAATGTCATCTCCCACTTAGTAATAAATGCTCATCTAACCTATAAATTATTAGTTGTTAACCGGTCTTAAGCCACATCCAACTCATAATCCATACGGATAATTAGGATAACAATGTTGTGTATATTTTAGATGAAAATGAGGTAGAGAATAATGTTAAGCAGTTGTAACGTTGAGTATTAAGAGTAACACTTATCATGTGAATGAAGGTCGTATATTAGAGCTTGTATTGTGTAAACAAATTTTACAATGACATTGGATTCATGCAATTAATGCCTTTTAAAAGTTTAAGTAATATCCTTTAGCATTATGATTAATACTTTTCAGTAGTTTAAGTAATACCCTTTACTATTACGATTAATACCATTCAATAATTTAAATGATACACTTTTGCAGTATGATTAATACCTTTTAGTAATTTAAGTAATACCATTTAATATAATGATTAATACCGTTCAATAATTTATATGAAATCATTTAGAATTATGCGAATACATTTCAATAATTTAAGTTATACTTTTTAATATTATGATTAATACCTTTAAGTAGCAGAACTAGTTTCACGACGTGAAAGTGCTTCATATAATACTTTGCCTGGTTATTAAGGTTCTCTTCAAGAAAATTGATATTTATGGGTAGCAATTCTATCATTATAACTTCTCTAGTTAAGAGTCTTTAATGACAGGACCATGTCATTAAAAATTATATTTTGCCATTAAAAACTTTTAACTAGAAAAACTATAGTAACATGACATGACAAAATTATTATCACTAAATTTTAATTTTTTTTCCATGGTTGGGTATGATTCATGAATATTCGATCATCAATGAATATGTGGATATTGAAGATGTAATGTAAATATATTTGATGACAATGAGATCGTGTAAAATTAAAACTCTAGTTAATCTTGTTGGAATTATTGGTATGTACCAATAATAATATGTGAGTGAAAATGAAAAGGGAATTTAAATTGAGATTGGGTTGAAGAAATTGGATCTTGGACATTGGTTATTGGTCCTTGACAACTGAACTTTGGGCTGCATTTGGACCTTAGAAGAGTTTTCTAAGTTTGTTGAGCCCAAAAGTTTGGACTTAGCCCAGAAATATGGAGTGTCCATATTCATTGAAGATGACATGAAAGTGCATGATTATCATGCAAAACATGTGACGAATTTCAATTGTTGGCAAATTCCCTGATTTTCGTTTAATTGGGAGTGACTTACGTCTCCCTTATTTTGGCTGAGACGAACCGGAATGCAGAAAGGTCCAGGTTCGTAGTTTGACTAACAATCCTTCCATGCATGTGTGGGTCTTGGAGGCCTATAAATAGGTGTCTTCATGCATAGTTTCTGGCGCTACAAAGAAAATCTCTCTCACTCTCTCCCTAAGTATTCTAGCATATAGAGTCTTTAAGAAAGCAGTCCAGTTCATACGTTCTTTCTGTTCGCCGGAGCTTCAAGACCTGCGGTGCTGCACTCTTGAAGACGAAAGTGTCGTTTTACCTTTGGGGACGTATTTCCAGAACCGAAGAGCACTACCGGGGAAATTTCGTCTTGCGGGAAGAGGCCTTCCTCGACTCGACACACTATTTTCTTCTCTTTTCTATTTCTGTGTAAATTTCTGTATCGAGTTGTAATTTTATTTTAATTTTTTAAATTATTATTTCCACAGTCATAAAAAATTCCAACAATCGCAAGAAGAAATTTTGACTGACGGAAATAATAATTCTGAGTCTTCGAACCAGGGAAACACTCTTGTTTCTTTTGGTTCTCCCCAGGGCACCACTACCCCTATCCCCTCTGTAAATGTCCAAATTTGGACAGACCTCTTCCTAATGTGGTGAACCCCTTTTCCCTTTGATGAAGCTAGACCTCTTATGGTCTATAACGAGAAACCCGAGAAGTTCTCGGGTAAGAATTAAAAAAAAAATGACAGAAGAGAATGCTATTTTGTGTTACCACCTTGTGGTTGGTAAGGTTTGTCACTGAGGATCCGTTTGCATTCGTTGAGAACGATACGCAAAATGGGGATGTCAGTGACAAATGGTGGCGATGGGAATAAAGTCCCGTGATTGATTAAAATCGGTTATTGATGAGAATCATAAACCGGATTGTGATGAGGCTTTTTCCGAATGAAGCAACAATTTGAAATTAGAATTGGTGGCTTTTCGGGAAAAGATTGAATCGGAATGCCCGTTGTGGCATTCGAGTCTGTCGCGATTTGAGTAAATCGGCGATTGACGTCGTTGATTCGAGAGAAAGTGACATGAATGGTCGTGTCTCTCTCTGTCGCTTGAAATGTTAGATGGCAAATAAGTTGAGCCATGTGTTTTAATTTATTTTGGGTTGAAGATCATACTTACATGATTGACCCAAAATTAAATTAATGAGGATATTGGCTAGTTTAGCCGAGTGCGTAGACCTATTGTTGATCTCGATTGGCCAAATTGATGAATTAAGACTGAAATTCAAATTTCAGTTAAATTGTTGAGAGAAACATGAGACAAAATTAATTCAATTTTGAACCATGTAATATTATGGAAATAGTAATAATACTCGAGGTATTAAATACTTTTCCATGAATTTGGATTCCTTGATATCAAATTAAATATTGATATGAGATCAAATACTTTGTGCTTGAGAGTACAAATTATTATTTGGATTTAGTCCAAATGAATTGAAACGTCGTATAATTCGCTTGAGATTTTCTCGCGAATAAATGGTGGCATTAAGGCCTCATTTGTAATTGTGCTTTGAAAGCATGAACGATGTGAATTTAATTCACAAGATTTGACTCGTATCAATGACGATATATTTGAGAGTCAAAGATGATAAATTGAATTTAATTTGGTATTTGACCAAGATTAAATTTCGGACTTGAAGTATAACTTCAATGTGTCCAAATTAATATTTGATGAAATATTAAATGAAACGGACGAACAATCTCGAATGTGGGAGATGAGTACTCGCCATGGATAAATTCGAATGTGGGGGAAGAAGAGGTCTCTCCATTGATATATTCGAATTTGATGTGTGGCGTGAATTTGAATTTAAATGGAAAATCTAAAGCAGTTTGCCAAGGAAGCCGGAACTAAAGAGTTCACCGTGGCAAAATTTAGTGTTCCAATTTTATAACTTTTGAGGTTTAGGTGTACAAATCTAAAGTTATAAAGTGGTTAATAAAATTTATTTATTAACATTCCTAATATCAATAAAAGGTGTATGATATATGTGGAAGGGAAATGACAAATATTTGTCATTAGTTTGGAACACTTTACCTCTAATACTTAGATCACACAGACGTGTGTGATTTGGAGTTGGTGTAACTTAGAGGTGTATACCCTAAAATGTGGGGGTGTGATGAAAATTTGATCTTTAGTAATAGTGGATCCACTCATGAAAAGAGCTAGCTGAGATCAAATAAAGTGCTAGAAAGAATGGTTCTAAAATCCACAAATAAAAAACTGAAGCAGTGGTAACCCAACCATGATGACTGGAGATCCCAAGAACTTGGTTCAATGGGAAAACTAAGCTGCGGATGTTTGTTGTAAAGAACACTTGGTAATTTGACCATTCTTTAGAAAAGCACAACACCAAGTGTTGGAACACATGAGTTGTGGTATAGGTTAAGTCTTTGACTTTTAATGATTCCTAGAGTATAATGGGATACTCAAGATAGGAGATCACCTATGTAAGTGTGAGGTGAGAGGCCGCCTCAAATATCACTGGATATTAAACACTTATGAATCCAAAGGGTGTCCATGGCCGAAACGGACAAAAACGTGAGAACAAGAAATGAGCGTAGAAATATTATTGTGTCAGTATTACTGTCTAAGTGCACACCAAGGCGGAATGGTTCAAGGCAATGTGTCCACCAGGCTGCCGGTGTACTCGGTAATGCTTGACTATGGAAGGTTCAAAGCCACAAACTACCTATCCAGATGCAATAATGTCTCGTTTGAACTGGACTGTGAGTCTGCATATTATAGGCTCTAATTTCCACTCATGTGGGGGATTGTTGGAATTATTGGTATGTACCAATAATAATATGTGAGTGAAAATGAAAAGGGAATTTAAATTGAGATTGGGTTGAAGAAATTGGATCTTGGACATTGGTTATTGGTCCTTGACAACTGAACTTTGGGCTGCATTTGGACCTTAGAAGAGTTTTCTAAGTTTGTTGAGCCCAAAAGTTTGGACTTAGCCCAGAAATATGGAGTGTCCATATTCATTGAAGATGACATGAAAGTGCATGATTATCATGCAAAACATGTGACGAATTTCAATTGTTGGCAAATTCCCTGATTTTCGTTTAATTGGGAGTGACTTACGTCTCCCTTATTTTGGCTGAGACGAACCGGAATGCAGAAAGGTCCAGGTTCGTAGTTTGACTAACAATCCTTCCATGCATGTGTGGGTCTTGGAGGCCTATAAATAGGTGTCTTCATGCATAGTTTCTGGCGCTACAAAGAAAATCTCTCTCACTCTCTCCCTAAGTATTCTAGCATATAGAGTCTTTAAGAAAGCAGTCCAGTTCATACGTTCTTTCTGTTCGCCGGAGCTTCAAGACCTGCGGTGCTGCACTCTTGAAGACGAAAGTGTCGTTTTACCTTTGGGGACGTATTTCCAGAACCGAAGAGCACTACCGGGGAAATTTCGTCTTGCGGGAAGAGGCCTTCCTCGACTCGACACACTATTTTCTTCTCTTTTCTATTTCTGTGTAAATTTCTGTATCGAGTTGTAATTTTATTTTAATTTTTTAAATTATTATTTCCACAGTCATAAAAAATTCCAACAAATCTGATTTAAGATCAAATAGGAAGGTAATTTTTAACGAAAAAATTGCACTTTTGGTCCCAAAAGAATGTGTCAATTGCAAAATGGTCCTTTTTTAAGCATTTTTAGTCTCATATGATTTTTCTTTCAAACTCTTAACATAATTCATGCGTGAATTGCACTCTCCGTCAATTAAAGGCCCATAATTAAATACATATATGTGTTATAGTGTATAAGTATATATATATATATATATATATATTTATGTTTTTGTTTTCTTTGATTTACTATCTTTTGTTTTTCAAAATTCATAATTAAATATTTTTAATTCCATTTGAACGTTTAATATTAAGTTTTTATTTGGTTTGAAAGATTTTTTTTAACTTATATTTTTTTTCATTACTTTTTCAAATTATAGACATATTAAAATTAATAATTTCCAAATTTTTACATATATTTTAATTATTGGTTTAAATTCTTTTTTATTTTAAATTATATACTCTCCCTGTCTCAATATTAACTTCCCAAACTCTTTGTTGTTTTGTTTAAAAAAAATTGTTTGAAGATTATAATATTGTGTGAGCTTGAAGGTTAAAGATTATATGTAATAGAGTGTTGTTTTTGTTATTTTTAGAATGAAAAATTTATTGTGGAACGGTCCAAAATGAAAAGTGAAAAACTTACTTCGAGACGGAAGGAGTACAATTCTATCCCCAAATTTTAAAGTAATTATTATTTTGTTCAAAAATACTTTTTGTATTTTAAAATTATATTTAAAAATCAATTTTGGTCAAGGTTTTTATCCAAAAACTAACTGATGGGACCAAAACTACAAAAAAAAGGACTAGTTATGCACATAGTAGGGTTGTAAACGAATCAAACAATTTTGGTTCGATTTGGTATTTGTATTCGAAATTCGGTATTCGTATTCGAAATTTTATAATTCGAATTCGGGTACAAATAATATTTTTGATTCGATTAGTTATCAAATACAAATACAAATACAAATACTGTGATATTTGATTCGATATTCGTAAATATTCGGTTAAATATATAATTACATAATTATATATTAATAGTAATAATAAATATAATTATTTATAAATTTAAGTTCATTATAATTATTTTAAGGATATTAATCTTTATAACTTCATCCAACAAGTGGGCTTGTAGGCAATTCTTAATTAAGTATTTTAATTAAAAATATATAATGTAATTTAATTATTAAAAAAATTAGCTAATTAAAAAAGAACTGTAGTTCAACACTCTTAATTTGATTATTAAAGTGTTTTTCCATGAATTTTTTTTTTTTTTTTTACTTATTTGATTATGTTATGCAAATTTTTAAGTTTATAATGAGATTGTGAATTCAAACAATGACAATTTTGAAATGAATATTTGAATATTGACAAAGTATTATGTGAATAATACTCACGGTAACTATTACCGTGAACAACAAATTACTAATATCTGACGAAGTGGTATAACTCAAGTCAAATGGTTAAAATCACACTACCTATGATACAAAGGTCGTGGGTTCGAGCCACAACTTTATCGATAAAAAATATTAATATCTTATGTTGAAATAACTAACACCTTTAGTGAGAATAACTAATACCACTTCAACTAATAACTTTAATAAAAAAATAAATATTATTTGGAGCTGATAATTTTAATGCAATTCACTGATACTTTTAGTTTAATTTACTAATATCATTCAAACAAGTTTCATTGTGAATATTGTTCACATAATACATTCTATTAAATATTATTTGTTAGGAACAAGTTTGAGAAAAAAAAATCGATTCGAATATTCGACTCAAGTATTCGTATATTTTCTAAAAATTCGATATGAGTTTCAAATCAAATATAAATCACATTTACTATTCGAAAAATATTCGATTCGAATTCGATATTCGAAATAATTTTACGAATACAAATTCAAATATTGTGGTATTCGACTCGATTTGATTCGTTTACATCCCTAGCACATAGGTACTAAATGTGTTTTGAGTCAATTCTCTTGGGACCAAAAGTGCAATTAACCCAATTTTTAACCGAGATATAGTTAAAATGTAATATGCACCACAAAACTTATACATACGTTGTTTCGATTAATTAGTTTCTTTTGAGAGAACAAGACATTTTTTATTAATTAATATCACTTTTTTATGACTATATATTATACGTATTTCAGGTATGATGAATTGATGATCCCGCAATTATTAATATAGTACATTAAATAAATTAAATGTGTTTTAATTTGAAGAATAATATTAAAAAAAATAATAACAGAACAGGAGTGGCCCTGAGGCGGGGCGGGAAGGGCGACCGCCCAAGAGCCCCTAAGTTTAGGGGGCCTACTAATATATATGTGTATATATATACACCTAAAACATATATTTGAACAATTGTAAATCTATGATAATATTTTTTAGTTTCTTTTTTATTCAAATAAATTGAAATCTTTGGATGATAATAGTTTAAAAGAATGTCATAAGAATCACAAGAATACTTTAAAGCATGAAAACTATTTAAATATTGATTCAAATAATTTATTTTCTGAACTAAAAGTGCTACAAGTGACTTTATTAGTAGGAAAAATAAAATAAAGACGACACTTGAATTTCTTGAGTTTGTATATAATTTGGGTTGTTATCCTGATGTGTTGGTTGCCTATAGAATAATATTGACTATTTTTGTGACGATGATATCTACAGAGAGAATCATTTCTAAATTAAAATTGTTAAATTGTACCTACGATCAACTATGTCATAAAAAAGTTAAATGAATTAACAACTTTATATACTGCGAAAGATACGTTGGAACAAATTAACTATAATGATGATAGTAATGAGAGTTTGCTTTCCAATATACTAAAAGATGACATTTGAATTTTTTTTATGTTTATACTTTATTTCGTTTTTTGTACGTAGATATCTAATTTTGTTATTTTTTAAAAGGATCCTTTTTTTTTTTGTTCACCCGGACCTAAAGAATGTCAGGGCCGGCCCTAAAACAGAATAGGTTTTCCGGTTCAAGACAAACGAGAATTCATTCTCATGGAAGGAAATCAAACACGACGTTGTCACTCTTGTGTATATTCCCACATCAATACACTTTCGAATATATAATCTTTTAAGATATCATCATTATATTAGAATCGAATAAAATAGTAGTAGTATTTCTTTTGGTTTTAGTTTTGACTAAACAGACAACCATGTAAGGAAAACCTGATTGGTAGCGCAGACTTTTCGATTATTATTTTCTAATTTATCAATATTGATGGAGGGAATCAATTAAATTATATGTTTCAAAATAACATTTTAAATACTCACTGGGTTGCATGATATACATTTGAATTTAAAAAAAAAAAAAATCCAAATAAAAATCAGCAATACTCTAAAAAATTATCAGTGAAACCCAAAAAGTAATAAAAGTACATGAAACACTATGCCTAAACACCTGTTAATGGGCACCTTTTGCAGCATTGAAATATGATTTTCTCAGCACTTTGTACCCAAATATGGATCTCCTATTACAATATGTAACATCTCATGGTAGGTCATTTAAATTTATCCCCCATTTAACTCATAAGAAAGTAAAAAAGAATTAAAATAACATCATAACATTATCATTTAATATTTTTGATAAATGTTATTGTAAAAAAAAATCATCGTGAATTGAGGAATATTTTTGTCCATATATATTTTTCCATAAAAATTTGTATGAGACTGTTTCATATATGAGTCGTGAGATTTTTACATGTTTTTTGTAATACTTTTAAAATTGAATATTATAAAATTTTACAAAAGTATCACAATCTGATATTATCTTTTATTATGAAAATTTGTATGAGATAATTTCATGTATAAGACAACCACAATAATTTGTATAGTATCACGATGTCAAATGAACGAGACCATCTAATAAAAGAGTAATATTTGAATGCACTAGTTGCACTGTACAACTAGTACACAATTAATATTGTTCAGTTAAAAAATTCCAGAGATTAGTTTAGTGGTGGGGGCTTCAGATTTAAGAGTGTGATGCTTTATATGTCTCAAGTTCAAAACCCGCAAGGTGTGATCAACTGTTGAGATGGGTCAATCCATACAGTGACCCCCGCTAGTGGACGGTGAGTTATGGGTCTTTCGAATTAATCGGCCAATAACCCGGGTATCGAGGAAACAAATTATTTAGTTAAAACTCATTTGAGTTGTTGGATGCAATTATTTGTCGTATGAAATACTCCCCATTGGAACCGCAGGAGAGCATTCAATACACATGAATAAAACATTAGGACTTGGTGAATTTACATTGCAAGCATATATAAGAGGGTGCAAAAGGTGCTAAAGAGAGAGACAATTGACAAGGCAAAGTGGCATTTTGCAAAGGGCAAACGCCTTTAATCAATTTGGAGGGCTTATTCTACGCTGCCTTGAGTGCACTGTTCGAGTTGTGTTTATATATGCTATACTCCTCTATATCCTATTAATTTTTATGTATAGGGGTGACATTTTTTAAGAAAAATTATTTTATTAATTTTTTAAATCAATGAATTAAGAGTGTTTGGAAATAAAGTATGTATTGTGATATTATTTTATTTTCATATTTGAAGTGTAAAAATTATTATGAGACGTTCCAAAAAAAAAAGTGTGAAATTATTAGGAGACGGAGGGAATACTATACAACACCGTAAATTTAAATTGGACAATAGCCTTGAGGGTATAATATAAAATTTCCATTAGGAGGGTGGAATTAGAGTTGTAAATTAATTGAACCGAGCTGTACACACTACTGTTTAGTCTTATTTCGAATATTATCAAGTTAAAAAATACTTGATTAATCGAGTTGAATTGAATACAAATCAAAGTAGTGTAATTTTATACGTATACATGGATGTTGTACATCTTATTAATTAGCGAACTTGAATTCCTATTGAATTTCAAACTTACCTAATATAAAAGACAATTCAAAGAAAAAGTAAGGGCTCACCTTGAGGTACAATATGGAATTATAGTTTATTGTTTACTACTACCCCTTTAAACTATTATTAATAAAAATAAAATTAATTATAAAGTTATAATAATACCCATCTACTAACGATAAATTAGAAAATAAGAAAAACCAATCCAAAGAATAATAACTACAAATCAAAACCCCCTTACCCAGCCGTAAATGCAATTACTCACATTTTGACTAACCTACAATAAAAACCCCTTACACCAGCCGTAAATGAAGCAGAAATGAATCCAAGGAATTTAATCACAGAAACCGCCATTTTCATGAACAAATATATATGATTTAGAAAGCAACATTTGCAGAAGCCGGCGACAATTACAACCACTTCCGGATCAGAATTTCAATTTTTTTTAAATTAGCTTTCTTCTGCATGTGCATTTCCGATTACCACAAATCCATTTTTTAAGAAACCGACGGCAATTCTCTCCACCAACCGCCCACTTCAAGATCTTCAACAATAAACATCAAAAAAATTTTTGGATTTTCATCGGACCATTACTACATATTGCACATGGCAAAAAAGAAAAAATGAATAAACACTAAGCTCACTTACATTATATCATAACATAAGTGCAAAAATTTATGGAAATGTGTGGTGTATATGGTACAGTATTAAGTAAATCACACATGAATGGAATGCACATTTGTGGGTTAGGTTGCACATGTTTTACACACATTACATATTAACGGACTAGTTTGCACATGGGTTAGATACATTACAAACTCATTGGGGAGAATGAACATTTACTCTCATCCGAGTTGAAAATTGCACATACCCATAAGAGTTTGTACATTGAAAGACAAAGATTACACATTTGGTGGTTACGTTGCACATGTTTAACACATCACACTTTAACAATAAAAAATTTCCAAATGTGTTAAATACATTTCACATTCAATTACTACAGTACAAACATAACACTACATAAACACAAAATAAGACATTGTTGAATTGCATGCATCTCTTATACTCCTAAAATAAACAAAAAATTAATGTGACATAACAAAAAAAAAAAAACTCCTTCCATTGAATCAATTACCAATTACCTCATCAACAAAAACACTAAAAGAAGTGTTTTCGCTCACAGAAATCAATTTGCATTCTCTCTTATACTTGACACTGAGAACGAAGTAATCGTCAATAGAACCAACTCTCCAAAAGAAAAAAACCTCCCGCTTCCAAAAATCAAAAAATGAATTACACAAGTTTTTCCACCGATCATAAAAAATCTGGAAAAAAAATATCAAACTACGACAACTTATTTAATGAATAGCAATTAGATGTAATTATCATCCAATAATCACGTCACTCTAAAAATGTTACAAACAAAAGAATGGAAACAATTAAACATGGCAAAAAACCCGTTACAAACAAATTAATGGAAAATAATAAAACATGTGCAAATATGTTACAAATCACATTTAAGAAAATCCGAAAAAATAATTTTTAACAAATAAGGAAAAAATAATTTTTAACAAATAAGGAAAAAATAGTTAAGTAAGGGCAAAGAAAGAACAACACAAAAATAATTGAATTAATTAATGATGAAAAATTCACATAGTACCAAAGGGTAAATTGATCTACTAGATTGTATCTATAATTAATTAATCCAAAAAGTAAATGTGTGAAAAAGTTTTTATGTGAACCTGATTTGAAGGGTATTAATTAATTGTTTCATTAAAATGTTATAGTTGTTTATACTACAATGTATTAGTTTTAAATGATATTAATAGTTTATTAAGAATATTATTTGAAGGGTATTACTTATTTTATTAAAGAGTATTAATTATTTTACTATAAAGTATTAGCTGTAAACTAATTTGACGTTAAAAATGTTCACAAATGGGCCAACTCATTCAAATTTGTTTTATACTCCCTCCGTCCCTAAGAACCCTTCACACTTTCATTTTTCGTCCGTCCCATAACACTAGGGATGTTAAACGGGCGGCGGGCTGACCCGTTTAGCCCTGAACTGAACAAGGGTTAGGTCCAAGCATTTGGTGGCCCGTTTAAAATCGGGTCTTTTTGGACCGGACCATTTAGCCCGCTGGCTAAACGAGCTAGCCCGCCGGTCTACTGGGCCAACCCGTTTAGCCTTTTTTTTTTGTTTTACTTTTTATATATTTTACTTGTACAACTACAACTATGTATACAACCTACCTATTTTACTTCAACTTCAAATTTTCAATCCAAGTCCAATTGTCTGATTTATATATATTCATATTTTTATTTAGTTAATTTATACTTTTATTTAGTTAATTTATTAAATTACTTGAAATTGGATTTAACCATTTAATTAATACTTGAACTTTATGAATAATGTGTGAATGTAATTTTTATAAAGTTATGAACAATATAGAGCTTCAACATCCCTATTTCATTATTATCTTTCCAATTAGGGTTCATCGATCGTCGTCATGACTCTCAAATGCCATCGTCGATTGTCACCCGCTCTTAAAGGGTCATTAAAGTTATAAATTTATTTCATGAAAATGTGAAATGTTGAACAATGTTTAAATGTAATTTTTATAAAATTTTTAACGATGTTTGAATTTTAAGTTTAAATGATATCGTATTACAATTACATGTCTATATTTTATATTAAAAATTAATTTTTGTTAGTTTTTTTTGGGAGCCCGTTAGCGGCCCGTTTAGCCCGCGGATAGCTGGGGTTAGGGTTAGATTTTAATGTTAGTGGATCGATTAAAATAAACCGATAAGGCCCAGAACCATTTAGGTCCGTAGCCCTGTAGGACTGACCCTAATGGGTTAGGGTCAACCCATTTTTTGTAAAATAATTTAAATAAATAAATAAATAATTAGAGTAAATAAAACAACTAAATAATTAATATTTTTAATAATAATCATCTTAATAATTAGGGATTTAAACCAAATCCGTCCTCTATCTTTTCACCTTTATCAAAATGGTCCTCTATTTATTTGTTTTATCAATTTAGTCCTGTATCTATTCAAGTTTCGCCAAAATGATCCTAATTGGCCTAAAAATGTACAAAACCTCACCGTTTTGGTCCTATATTTATTTTCTTTACCAATTTAGTCCTGTATCAATTCACATTTCTCCAATTAGGTCCTAATTGAACGCATAAAACATAAAATGCCACATTTTTAGTCATGCGCACTAGTTTTTTTGGGTGAAGCCTATGATGTGGTTTTTTTTTTCAACGTGGCACTAGCGGTGGCCAGCTTTGCATATAGACCCAATCGTTTAACTAGGTTCACATTTTTTTTCCGTTTGACACCGGAAAACTCCTCCACACCGATTCACCTGGGAACATGGTTCTGATAACATAATTAGGGCCCCCGATGGACCTCCACCTCTGCATTGGTATGATATTCTCAGCTTTGGAATGAGCTAGCCTGCACAAATTTATTTTTGGGCCTTCCTGAAAATATATCATACCAATGGAGAACTTGTTCATCCTTATAAACCCCAAGAAACTCCCATATTATTTTGATGGGATTTAAACCAAATTCATCATCTATCTTTTCACCTTTATCTAAATAGTTATTTATTTATTGTTTTATCAATTTAGTCCTGTATTTCTTCAAGTTTCGCCAAATTGGTTCTAATTTGGTGAAAAGTGGTTTTATGTTTTATGCGTTCAATTAGAACCTAATTGGAGAATGTGAATTGATACATGACTAAATTGGTAAAGAAAATAAATATAGGACCAAAACGGTGAGGTTTTGTACATTTTTAGGCCAATTAGGATCATTTTGGCGAAACTTGAATAGATACAGGACTAAATTGATAAAGCAAATAAATAGAGGACCATTTTGATAAAGGTGAAAAGATAGAGGACGGATTTGGTTTAAATCCCTAATAATTATGCATAGCATTTGTGCCGAGGAGACAAGAAGATATTTGTAGTGACATGATGTGAGTGGCGTTATATAATATGATATCCCAAAGAAATATAAAGAGGTTGTTTCTTGCTGTGTTTCGCTGATCATACTCTAGTACAATACAAATGGTCCATCACTTAGTGGCAATAGCCCACGTGATGCAGAAGCCCTCCTCACGTGGGTTCTTCCTAATCAACTAATCCTGGCCCGCCACGTGGAAATAGCATACGAGTTTCCTCGTGGCTATGTACTAGCTTTTTTTTCCTAGTAGAGAGAAAGTGGCTTTTGTTGCTCATCACACGTTTCTCTCTCTCTCTCACATCTTTACTTCAAACTGCTAAAAAGCGAACTCGATTGTCCTCCAATTTCCACACATTTTTGCTAATTGCAGTACACACAAGTTTGAAAATATCGGTGATACGGAGGTTTTGTCTATGGACTACGCTACCCTCCGCTGCTTTGGCCTTCCATGTTTTAATGTGTTATACTTATATCGCTATGTACTACTCTCATCCGTGAAAATTAGGTTTGTTGTTTTTGCACGATTATTAAAAAAGTTGATATAATATATGAAAAGTAAAAATATTGTGTCACATCAAATACAAAATAAATTATTTTAAAAATATTATGTGTGTATATTAAAAAGTGTAGATAAAGTTTATTATTTTCATTTTAGGCAACATGACTATTTTTCGTGGACGGACCAATAACCCCATTTTGTGATTTGCAGGGTGTCAGACGGTTGCAGCAGACTGTTTTTTTTCATTTTCTTTTAAATTTTGAATTTTATATATTTTTATGGTGGGCTGTTATTTTTTTTTAATTTACCATCTTAAAATTAATTTTTTTTTCGAATTTTCATTCCTTTTAATTAATGCAACCCAATTTTTTTTTCCTTTCCCATTTCCATTCACCTAAATTTAGACCATTTTTTCTTTAATTTTTGAGATTGTATTCACACAAATAAAAATAAATAATAAATGCACAATTTTATTATCAATAGACATTTTTCATATATGAAAAATTCTAAAATTACATCAAAAATTCTAAAATTACATTTAAAAATTCTAAAATTACATTTAAAAAACAAACAATGAATATCCTTCCAGTCCTTAAATCTAATCCTTGCAGAACTGCAAAATCTATTTGCATATATGATTGCATATCTGCAAAATCTATTTGCATATATGATTGCAGATCTACAAAATTTGTTTGCATATATAACTTCAATCTTGCAAAACCTTCTTTTTCCCTACAACTCCATGACTCCATTCCTATCAAAATGCCTGCAAATCAAAATTCAAAATCACAATCCAAAATGATAGAGTATATTTCCAGAGCTTCACAAAAAGCTATAGTAATTTATATTTTCAGAGCTTCACAGAACGATTACTTAAATAAGTAATACACTTATTCAAAAATAGTAGAATCAAAATACATACGGCATGAAGTTGCTATAGCTTCAAAATAACATAATTAAAATAGTAGAATCAAAATACCAGAAATCAAAATAGTAGAATAAAAAATACATTAAAAAATAGTAGAATCAAAATTTATTTGCATATATAACTTCAATAGAATATGGCAGGTTCGGAAAACTCGGAAAAACCGAACCTCTTGGCTTCTCAAACCGAAGCCAAACTGCCGAATCTACCCCCACATCTAAAAAACCGAAAATCAAGCTTCTGGTCATGCTTGCCGCCATTCTAGATCTAAAACCATCATCATCATCAACAAATCGAAAACACTATGAACAAAAATTAAACATTCATCAATGGATCCAGCATAAAAAAACTGAAATTAGAGAAAAGGGTTTGCCATATTACCTGGAAGCATCCCTAGGACGGATCGGGCGTGGTGGGCCGCGTGGAGGACGGATCGGGACAGAGGCCACCGTGAGGGGGCCGCATGGAGGGCGGATCGGGGCGGTGGTGCATATTCATCAATGTTCTTGCCCTCGATCTTCCCATACTGCCTCAGCTCCGCCGTGATGTGTTGGATTTGCTCCGCTGACGACTTGGGGGCCGTGCTTGGTGGGCGAATCGGGGCGGTGGGAGCCCATAAGGAGAAGTCGGGCACTGGGGTTGCGTGAGGGTGAATGGACCGCCTGGGGCGGTGGGGATCTGAGGACGGTAGGGGTTTGGGGCGGTGGGGGTTGGGGATGGGGACGGTGTGGGCTGGGGATGGGGTGGGGGTTAATAGCAGAGAGAGAGAGGGAAGATGGGGGGTGGGTAGAGAGAGAGATAAGGGGGAAAGTTAGTGGAAATTGGGGGGTGGGTGGGTTTCTTATGACCGAATGATACGGGAGAGAGGAGAGAGGAAAAACTGGGACCCACAGAATAAGTAAAGAGTGTGGTTTTTTGAAATAAATTGTGCCTTTATGAATTGTAGGGAAATTGGGGTCGGTTTGTGCAATTAAGGGGCAAAAAGTGTGGCTCAAGGCAATTTTCTCAATAATAATTAATTGATAGATTGATAGTGGAGTGAGAATATAATAATAGTGATAAGTTTTATAAGTTATTTGTAGGGGATAATGTTAGGTTTTTAAAAACCAGAACTTTAAAATTCAAACTAGAACGAATTTTAGATTTCGAAATCCAAAGAACATAACCTTGGGGTTTTCACTTTTCATCTTCTTCAATTTGATACAATTAGAACTCGATTCCTCAAACATAGAAATTGTTAGGTAGTACTCCGATGCTCAAGTCCATTCCAATCATATTGTATCATTTCTTAGTTTAGGACTTCTTAATTATATACGATGGTGTAGATGAAGTAGAAGATGAAAGAAAACCTTATAAGAGTGAAGTATTTATATGAGTTTCATACCTAAGGGATATATTTAGGACACCATTGATAGGGATGCTAAAAAATAACCGGAACCACTGGTTCGAACCGGAATCGCTGGTTCCACGGTTCCATAGTTTCGGTTCCAGAACCGAACCAAAACTATAAATCACACGGTTCGATTCCGATTCTATCAAAAGTCAAAACCGAAACCGTAAGTTCGAACCAGAACTGCCGGTTTCCGATTCCAACCGACGGTTTCACAGCATTTCAAAATGGTTTTCGTTTATATGTATGTGTTATATTTTAAATATATGTGTTCAAGATGGTTTAGAAGCTTTGAAAACACAAGTTGGTCCTATTAGATCCGCTATTTATTATTTGTCGGGACGTTCAACTTTGATTGAAAAAAAATTATAGAACATTCAATTTGCGTCCCAAAAAAATTTCTCTCTATGTGTCAACTCGTTGGAATTCCATGTATAAATTGTTAAAGAAGTCTATGGAGTATAAAGAAGTTGTATGTACAATTTTTTCTTAAGAAAAATGTGGTTTTCGTTTACATCCTTAATATTGGGATCCATGCATTCCTTTGTGTCAAAATTTGGAAATTTTTAATGAGTCCACAAAAGAATTATCCGGTGTTTATTATCCTACTAGTAATTTGGCGCTTGATTATTGTATTAAATTTGCTCATATTTTAAATGAAAGTATGACAAATCCTTTATTAAGTGGCACTACTTTTTCTATGATGCAAAAATGAAAAAAATATTTTACGCATATTCCCCAAATTTATTTTGTAAAATTTAAGATTTAAAGTTATAAACTTGTAATTAGTTAATAACTATTTTATTAACCTCAAATGAAAACCTAACCCTAAGTCCTAAAGTCGCAGGATTACATGTCAATCCTGCGGCTGGAGCTCCAAAAAAAACCCTTGCTAAACCCAAAAAATAAGGGACTGCAGAACTCCTCTTGTTGATGATATTTTCTAATCGTAAGGATTAGTGACTGTTTTTGTTTACTAAATTAGATCACCAAACAATTACGTGTGATTGATCACTAACGTAATTAGTGAAAGCTAAAATTGGATAGATAGGAAATAAATACGTGAGTTGATTTCGTATTTAATTCATATATTTAATAATCAAGGTGCTTTAGGTGTATAATCGAAGTTCGGATGTGTATATTAATTTGTGCTTGTTTTATTAAATGAAAATTGAAGTATTTATACAAGTTTTCCTAGCAGGAGGTGTACAAAACCTTTGGTCTCCCAAGTGTGCATGTGTGACACTTGGTGAGTTGATTATTTGACCTTATCTAAACTAATTCTTATCCTCTAATGTTGGACTTGCTCGTATTTGAGTGTTGTTCGTCCTTTTGGACTTGTTCTTGAGGAGTCATTTAGATGATTGTCAAGCTTATGGTAGTGCACTTGTGTGAATTGATTGATGAGAGCATACATTCCATGATACATTTTGAGTGATGAGTGAAACACTTACTTGAGAGGAAATTGTGGATTGAGCCTTGATCTTGCATTGATTTGAACATGACTTGTGAACTTGCTAGTTGATTTTTGTACTTAAGAGCTTGACTAGATTGGAAGAATTTGACAAAAGTTACTAATCTTTTCGACACTCATTTCTTCGCAATCCTCCCACTTGTTCTTTATTCTTTCGTTGCTCGGGGATGAGCAACACTTTAAGTTTGGGGGGGTGATTAGTATAATTTTTGCTCGAAATTTGTGTACTTAAATAGCTTATTTTATTAAGTTTCTTGCAATTATTTAGATTAAATTGACCACTTGTGCTTAATTGTCGAGAAAGGTGTTTGCGATTATTTTATAGGGAATTGAGAATTTTTTTTGATCAAATACATGCTAATTGAGGTCGGTCGAAAAAAGGAATCGAGAAGAAAACGAGTGAAATGTGACAAAGATCAAATTTGAGCCGAGCAAGAACATCCTAATGAGGAAGAATCATCATCCCAAATGAGAAATCTACTCAAAATGCACGTAGAGTCAAGAAGAATCGAGTTGAAATCGTGTTTAAGAGTGGAGTAAAGCAAAACGAGGCTTAGAGAGATCGAAATACAAGTTGGAAAGCAAAGAGGGTGCAAAACAAGCCAAAAAACGAGTTCATCTCGGTTAGCAGGCTTTGTACCGCCCGAGATGAAAGGTGCTTAACTGAGATTTTGGTTTCGGCCTAAATGTCTCGGTTAACACTCTTCCGTACTGCCCGAGACAGATGGATGTTATCCAAGATGAACTTCCCCTACTTTAAAAAATCTGAAAATTCCAACTTTCGGAGGACTTAAATGCAATTTCGTCCAAGGGCTTTTCTTCCCACATATAAATACTTTTCTTCCTGATTTTACACTCAGTTTTTCAAGGGCTTTAGAACCCTAATCTCCTATAATAGTTTTTTTCCTTTTCATTTTTCTTTTGCATTTCTTTCAATTTCTAGCATTTTTCTTAAGATGGCCGAAAACAAACAGCTGCGTGTCGAGCTCGCCCGGGTTCAGAAGCAGAAGGAGGTCGCCGAAAAGTTTGCCACGAAGGCAATGACCAAGATTGCAGACCTTGAGAATCAGCTGGCCAATTCCATTACTCAAGAGGAGCTGATTCCAAAAATGGAGGCGGGCTCGATTATTGGCTTTGTGACGGCCTATGCTGAATACATCTAGATCGCGAACGAGTTCAAGGCCCACCTCATTTTCGAGGAGATTGGTAAAGAACTCACAAATTTTATCGAATCCAATCCTCCTGCACCAGGGACAACTCTTCAGATCGGGGACCTGCCCGACTATGAGGTCAAAATTAACTTTATTGACCCCCAAGTCATAATCACAAATCCTCCTGAGGACGAGGAGGAAGAAGCTGCTGAGGGCGAACAGATTGAGCCGGCCAATCAAAGTGAAATAGCTCATCAAGAGCGAGCAGATACTGAAGGTCTGATTGTCGAGCTCACTGAGGACGTTCCCATCGATCCATCTCTGTCCGGGGCGCCCCTAGAAGATCCTAAGGATGACAACCTTCTTCCTCCCGGTGGGCAGGGTTCTTAGGGGGTAGGATTTGATAGGTTTTTCCTTTTGTTTCTTTTTGTAATTGTCCGCTCCTTGAAGAGTATGTAACTATTTTTGGGTGAACAACCTTATTATCAATGGAATATCACTTTTGCTCAATTTACTTTCCTTACATTAATTGTCTTTGCATTTATATTCATGCTTAGCAATCTTAACGTAGTTGGGCTTTGTCCCTTAAGAACTTTGCCTTTAAAAATCAAAATAAGGGCTTTGGCCTTAGGCTATGTTCATTTAAAAACGAACAGCCTTTAATGGGCTTGGTTGTATAACAAATTTGTGCCTCGAGCTCGAATCTTCTTTGAGCGAACAACTTATGATTAAACTTGCTTAAAAAATTACAAGTATGAATGTCGATCTAATTTACAAACTTTAACTAACCAAGCTGAAGCAGTTCGTCCTCTATACATGTTGTCGAACAAATCATTAACTTGTCAAAATATACAATTTACACACTAAGTCAAAGTAGCTTGACTACTATACATCTTGTCGAGCTAACTTTGGATTTAGTGAAAGATCAAAACTTACACAAGAAGATACAAGTGATTGATCATCAACAGCTCGATCAATCAAACTTGTGCGGCTACCAACACTTAAAAAGATTTTTCAAAACATTAGGCAAGTTTTTAGATCTTACTTGCGCATATGCAGCCTTAGCTAGCCCATGTGACATAGTAGCTCGCCCAATAGAGGAACATCACTTCCACTTCTTATAAACAAAGCAACTCGCCTATTGGAAATACTTCTTCAAGTGGGCTGCATTCCAGGAATATTGGGCCGAGTTGCCATCTAAATCTTCGATATCATATGCACCATTGGGTAACCTGTCTGTTATTCTGTATGGGCCCTCCCAAGTTGAGCCAAATATGGTTGGAGGTGGGGTGAGCTTCTTTGTTAAAATGAGGTCGTCGGCCTCAAACTCTCTTACTTTGACTTGAGAATTATAGTAACGCTCTGCCCTTTGTTTATATGTTGCATTTCTTTGTTCAACTGTAATTCTTTTTTCTTTGAGCAAATCTAGCTCGACTGATAGGGCAGAACTGTTCGTCACTTCTTCAAAGTTGGCAGTTCTTAGTGTCTTGGTCTTTAACTCAACTGGGATGACTGCTTCAATTCCAAATGCTAGTGCAAAAGGTGTTTCTCCGGTGCTTGACTTGGGAGAAACTCTGTATGCCCACAATACATCTGGTAGTTCTATAGACCACTTCCCTTTGCTTTCTGTTAGCCGTATCTTGAGAATGTGTGTAGTTATTTTGTTAACAGCTTCCACATGGCCATTTGACTGTGGATGATAGGGGGTCGAATAATGTTTTCTGATCCCCCACTTAGTGCAGAAGTCCCGAAGCTTCTTCCCGTTAAACTGAGGACCATTGTCTGTCACAAGTGTTTGAGGAATTCCGAACCGACAGACAATATTCTTCCAAATTAAATCAATCATTTTCTCCTGAGTGACTTTGACCAGGGCTTCTGCTTCTATACACTTGGTGTAATAGTCTACGGCCACGACAACAAATCGTACGTTCCCTTTCCCTGGCGGGAAAGGTCCAATGATATCTATTCCCCATTGTGCAAATGGCCAAGGACTGAAAACCGAAACGAGTTCCTGAGCGGGTGTGTGGATGCTCGGGGCAAAGATTTGACACCGGTGACAGGCTGTGGCTACCTAGATTGCATCTTCTCGTAAGGCCAGCCAGTAATAGCCTTGCCTTACCGTTTTGTATGCCAAAGTTTGCCCCCCAGCATGATTTCCATAGGCTCCAGACTGTATGTCTTCCAAAGTTGCCTTCCCTTGCCCCCTAGACAAACGCTTGATTAGCGGGACTGAAAAGCCTCTTTTGTAAAGATGCTCATCTACCAGGGTATACCTGGCTGTCTGTTTTGTCATTTTTGCAGCTTCAAAAGAGTTGCTTGATAGTTCACCATCTTTCAAGTATTTGACTATAGGAGTCTGCCAATCATCGTCGTCTTTCTGTTCGACAACTTGATTTACTTCATAATCTATTGTGGAAGGTTGGGTTTTTCTGGTGATGACAATGTTTGTTAGATCTGCTGGCCTATCGCTTGTGTCTAATCTTGCCAGGGCATCAGCTTGTGTTTTGCTTGTTCGAGGTACTTGCTGGATGTATACTTGATCTAGCATCGATAGAAAATGAGCAACAATTCGTTGATATTCGATCATCTGTTCGTCTCTGGTCTCGTATTCACCTCGTACTTGACTTACTATCTCCAAAAATTTGGAGTCTCCGACAACTAGTGATAAATGGAGACCAGCAATGAGAGCTTCGTATTTGGCTTCATTGTTGGTGGCCATAAATTCGAATATGACCGCCGAGGTGAATACTCGTCGATTGGGGCTGATAAGAACTACTCCTGCCCCCGAGGCCATGTTTGTTGATGAATCGTTCACGTAAAGATGTCAGGGGTGATTTAGTCCTCTCGTCGAATTCTGGGGAAAGGTTAGTTCAACTATGAAGTCGGCTAATGCCTGACCCTTAATCGTTGTTCGAGGTGCATAGGTCACTCCAAACTGGCTAATCTCTATGGACCATTTTAGCAAGCGGCAAGCTACATCGGGCCGGTGCAGTACTGCCTAAGTGGGAAAGTTATCATCACTTCGACCTGATGATCGAAAAAGTACGGTCTTAACTTTCTGACACTCATGACCAGAGCATATGCCAACTTTTCAGTGGGTGAATACTTTACCTCAGCTTTATGCAGAGCCTGGCTGACATAGTAGATAAGAAGATGGAATTTACCCTCTGTTCGTACTAGAACCGAACTTATCGCCACGTCTGAGGCTGCCAGATATAGATAGAGCTTTTCTCCTGGGATTGGCTTTGATAGAATCTTTATGTCTCCCAGGTAGTCTTTTAGTTGTTCGAAAGATTTCTGGCAGTTGCCCATCCACACAAAATTATCTTTCTTGATGGCCTCAAAGAATGGACAGCATTTGTGTTGGGACATTGTCAGTTTTGATTTAGATCCCAAAAGCCCCTGAAAAGATGATTGACTTAATCTGTCTTTGTCAGGCTAGTCTTGGTTAGGGTTAGTACTTAGTCATTTTACACTTCACAGGTACTCAGTAAGAGGAGAACTCACTGGAGACAATCGAGACTCAGAGCCTGAAGACGAAGAGCACCATCCTGAACTTATGGCAGTCGTCTAAGCTGGCTGAGTAAGTGTCAGTGATGAAGAGTATGACCCTGAGGTCATTACTAACTCAGTCCTGAAGGGTACAGGTTGTCACTGAGTAAATGGGAAGACTTGGAGTAGAGCCAAGCAATGCAAAAGGAATTTCAGCGTCAGGACAAGACCGGTGAGCTCAAGACAAAATGAACTTAATAAGACAAGCCTGAAGCTCTGGAATAAGTTCTGACATTCTCACCAACCTGATGACGTGGACCAATCCGAGGAAGACACGCACGTACGGAACCTGACACAGAGACTGAATTCAGACTGCATATTCAACGGGCAAGCATTTAATGTGCATTAAATGCAAATACCAAATCCATGCAAAGGCGGCTGCTGCATAGAGATATGTCCGTTTGAAGCCACTCTACATAGATGGCTAGAAGGCTATCTCTCCAACGGATAGTTTTTCAAAACCACCTATAAATACAGAAGGCCTTGAACCCATTCAAGGTTACGGGAAATTTCCAAGCCAGAAATTACTCAAAACTCTCAAGCAATCAAAGCATTCAGCCTTTAAGAGAAACACTCGAAACCTTCTAAATTTCCCAAGTGTTTCTTAGCAACTGAGAGCTATTCTGTATTCCAAGAGCTAATTAGAATTATCTTAAGCTTAGAGAGATTATCCAATCCTTAGCACAGCTTTGCCTTGTAAGGATAATCTCAACTTAGTTGGAATCCAAACTGAAACCAAAACCCTAAGTTAGGCTTGTTGGGAGTAAGTCGGTTAGTGTGATAGTAAGAGGAGTTTGTATAGATCAGTGAGGTAACTGGTCTTGGTGCACCTTGGCACGTTAAAAACAAGAATCCCTTGAGTGGATTTCCTGTTAAGTCAGGCCGTGGACGTAGGAGCTTGAGACTCTGAACCACGTTAAACTCCTTGTGTTCTTACTGCTTTGATATTGTGTATACCTGCCATATTACTTATTCATTCATTGCATTCAAGCTTATCAGGTCTGAATCAATCAACCTGATCTTCTAAAGTACACTGCCTTGCTAAACACTTCTAAGTTTTGAGTAAAACAAGTTTTTCAGAAAGCAAACTAAACAGGACTTTAAACTATCAGGGCTCAAACATTTCCGCACTGAACTTGAACTGATAGTTAGCCAACTGACCCGCACCAAGTGTAGTCAGTGGGTGTATTATCAGCTCCTAGTTCTTTACCACTCTGAGTGAAGGGGACTCAGTCAGTTTAAGTATAAAAAATCGGTATACGTGTATTCCCCCCCCATACACGTATTCCTCAGTCTTGTACCGGGACCAACAAGTGGTATCAGAGCAGTGGTTCGAAAGACCACTGACTTTGAATACTAATAGTTTCAGAGGAGAAACTGTTGGTGGTCACTGAACAGATCTGAGTTTGCTTTTCACAAAACTTGCATCATCATCATGGCTTCAAGGAGACTTGAAGCCTCGTTACCTGAATTCTCTGTATCTAACTTTGTCTATTGGAAGTTCAGACTAGAGGCACATCTAGATGCCATCCATGACCAGATGCCGCGTGTGCTCAGGGAAGGACCGATCAAGATCACTATTCCTAACGTCAGAGGACTGGGATACGATGATCTTGCGATTGGCGTGCAGGTTCCTAAGGAGAGGAAAGACATGACCAACGATGAAATCAAGATGGTGGGGCTTGACAACGTCGCCAGAAACATCATCTTGCATACGGTGCCCTTCGAGGAGTCAGCCAGGCTGATGAACCTAAAGACGGCAAAGGAGGTCTGGGACGAGCTGACCAGGATGTGCGAAGGGTCAGAAAAGATAAAGGAAAACAAGAGGAATATTGCCATTCAGAAATTCGAAGCGTTCGAGATGCTGCCTGATGAGAGCATAGATCAGATGGAGTCAAGATTCATCAAGTTGATGAATGAGTTGGTGATGTTGGACAAGGATGTCCCAAGGAGAGATGTTGCTTCAAAAATCCTGAATGCCCTTCCTGAGAGATGGGACAACAGTGTAATTATGCTTAAGAACACTCAGGATATGAGTAACATAACTTCTGCTTTACTTTTTTCAGAGCTAAAAGCGCTTGAATTTGATCTTAACAAAAGGAAGAAGAAAGTTCAGTCAGAAGAGGAAGGGAAGGAGAAAACTCCTGAGAAAAGTGTGGCGTTCAAGGCCAGGTCTGAACCTGTTGAGCCCTCATCAAATTCTTCATCAAAGTCACTGATGGAGATGAGCAGGGAAGAACTCGCTGAGGAGTACAGCCTGATGGCCAGACGATTTGACAAGCTCAATTCCAGGTTTGGTCGTTATAAAAAGTTTTATCAGGACTCACGTGACAGGAAACCTGAAGGAACCCACCAAAGCTCGAGGAGATATGAGGAGCGAAGGAACACTGACCAGAGGAGAGAACGTGGTGATGAAAGGAGATATTCTGAACCAAAAACTGAAAGAAGAGACGAACAGAGACGTACTCGTGATGATAGATATCCAACCAAGGCTGAAAGCTCACCAAGAACCAGGGAACCTGACTCAAGGAGGAACCCTGAACCGAGAAAAGAAAGAATAAGTGAGCAGGTAGCATGTTACAACTGTAACAAGATTGGTCACTATCAGTACGATTGCCCGGAACTGAGTGCTAGGGAGAGAGAGGAAAGGAGAGCCACGAGGGATCTAAGATCTGCTGATCGGAGGGCCATGGTGGCTGAGGATGCAACAGACTCTGATGGCCCCACTGAAAGGTCACCTGAACTCTTCTCGGATGATGAGTACGATGATGTCTGCCTAATGGCTAGGGATGAGCCTGAGGTAACATCAAATTCTGTTTGTGCTTCTTACACTGGTCAAAATCCTGAGCTCAGCTCAGAGTCAGTTAGAGAAATGAACCTTCAGATCTGTCTTGATCAATTGATGGTTGATTTCTCCAGACTGCAGGAAACTAATGTCTTCTTGGTAGAGGAGAACAAGAAATTGAGTACTGAAGTTCAAAACCTGAATGAACAACTCACTCAGTCTGATCTCAAAGAATCAGCTCAGATTGTGAGACTAACTCAGGAAATTGACATGATCAATTCTGAGCGTCTCCCAAGAGAGAAAATTCTGAAGGAACTGGCTGAGGAAGAGCTGGTCAGGAAGGAAGAGCTGAAAGCACTTAAGAGTAAGTTTGATGACCTCTTTACCAGACATGAAATCCTGAAAAAGAGTGAGGACTCTCTCAAGAAAAAGGTTGCAGCAATGAATAAATCCTCAGTGGCTAGAGAGGAAATAAATAGCAACCAGATACTTGGGAACAAGAAAAAGGGACTTGGATATGTTCCTGAGAAATCCTCACAAGGTCAGTCTCATGTTGCTTCAGGGAGCAACACTGAGAGGGTATTTGTTCAGACAGGCCAGAGTGCACCTAAGGTTGTGCTCCAGGCCCGTCAAACTGATAAGGGCAAGGAAACCGTTGACACAGTCAGGGTTGCTCCTAAGGTAGCTAAGCCAAAACCCAAGGGAAAGGCAAAGCAACCTGCGGAAGCCCCTGAGAGCTCAGGCCAGGGAAAACCTCAGCGAAAGCAGAGAAAGACTCAGGCCAAGAGCCCTCAGACTGGTCAGCAAGGGTACCATCATGCTTGGCAATACCATCAGGAAAGGCCAAACATGATGACACCCCCGTGGTTTTGGCATCCTGAGGCCTTTAACTGTTTTCCTTTCCCTCACTTGCCTAGGGGGAATAGAAATCAGGGCCCTTATCAAAAACAAGGCCCAAGACCTGCTGCACCCAGACCTAGGAAGAACAGGAGGCCAGCCCAAAAGGCATCCACTCAGGCTCCTGCGAAACCTAAGTCTAGCACCCATACACCATCTTCCTCTCAGGCTAAGAAGAAGAAAGTTGTGTATGTCGATGTTTCAGGGAGACAGATTCACCACTCTGAGGCAATCAGGGTTGTGAAGCAAGTCTGGATCCCGAAAGGTACAGCTGACACAATAGGACCCAACACCCAATGGGTACCTAAAGCCTGATTTGCTCACAGGCGGCTGTGGATCACAACAAAAGGAGAGAAGACTCAATCAAAGCTGTTTGGTACCTAGACAGTGGTTGCTCAAGACACATGACTGGAATGAAGAGTCTTCTCCAAGAGTATCAGGCTAAAGATGGTCCACAGGTAACCTTTGGTGATAACTCAAAAGGTGTTACTAAGGGTTTTGGTGTTCTAATTATAGGTACAGTAAGAGTGAAAAATGTGTCCTTTGTGGAAGGACTGAAGCATAACCTGCTGTCAGTAAGTCAATTCTGTGACAAAGGGTTCAGTGTTGAGTTCTCATCGAATAAATGTTCAGTCAAGGACAAATCAACACAAGTGCTTCTATCAGGTATAAGGAAAGGTAACGTTTATCTCGCTGATTGGAGCAGCACTATTCCTAATACTTGTCTTGTTGCTAAAAGCTCTCTAGAGCTCAGTTGGTTATGGCATAAAAGATTAAGCCACCTGAACTTCAAGATTCTTAACAAAATTTCTAGACAGTCACTTGTTGATGGTCTCCCTAATGAAGTTTTTAGCAAAGATCACGTGTGCAAAGCTTGTCAGGAAGGGAAGCAAGTCAGAGCGTCATTCAAAGAAAAGGCTTCTTACTCCACTGACAGGATACTTCAGCTTCTGCACATGGATCTATTTGGTCCCATAACACCTGTGAGTATGAATGGTAGAAAATATACCCTTGTGGTTATTGATGATTATTCTAGATATACTTGGGTTATTTTCCTGTTAAATAAGAAGGAAACACAGGTGAAGCTTCCAGAGTTGCTCAGAAGACTCAGCAATGAGAAAAATCAGTCCATTACCAAGATCAGATCTGACAAGGGCACTGAGTTTATAAATTCATATATTTCTGACTTTTGTAATGAACTTGGTATAGCTCATGAGACTTCTGCAGCTAGAACCCCACAACAGAATGGTGTCGCTGAAAGGAGGAATCGGACACTGAAGGAAGCTGCAAGGACCATGCTGGCTGAGTCAGGATTGCCCAAGAAGTTTTGGGCTGAGGCAATCAACACTGCATGCTACACTCAGAACAGATCCATGCTGAACAAGCAACATGCTCAGACCCCATATGAGACATGGAACAAAAGAAAACCTCGTATTTCTTACTTTCATGTGTTTGGTTGTAAGTGCTTCATCCTCAACAATGGGAAAACCCAGTTGAAAGCCTTTGATAGCAAATCTGATGAAGGAATATTCTTGGGATATTCTGAAATTAGCAAAGCCTTCAGGGTTTACAATTGTAGGACCCTTGTTGTGGAAGAATCACCTCATGTTGTCTTTGATGAATCTGCTAATGAGTCTAGGAAGGTGCTGAATCCTGACACTGAGGAGGTCACGAGGAGTGTGACAAGGCTGAGCTTGAAGAGTCAACCTGATTTCAAGATCAAGACTGTGCCAATTCCCAGATGGGATGATGATGACGATCAGGATGATGAACCAAGTGCCACTCCTAAACCCAGCACATCAGGGATGGTTGAGCCTCAGACAGAGGAACAGGCTCAACCTGAGGTAAGTACCGTCTATGAAGATGCTGTTGCAGCTGAGACGGATCCTGAGTCACCTCATCAAGGGGGAATCAATGTCCCTGACATTGAACTTGTTAATCCCTTCGGTATAGACTCAGGATCATCCCCTTCTGTTCAATTTCCTGAATTTTATGAGCCTGTAGACACTAACATTGCAGGTACTTCAGGAACAACTCCTGGCAAAAGAACATGGTTAGAAGATCATCCCATTGATCAAATTATTGGTGATCCAACTGAGGGAGTCAGGACCAGACGGTTTCATGGTGAGAGTGCATTGTTCTGTTGCTTTCTCTCTGAGCAAGAGCCTCAGAACATTGAAGAAGCTCTCACTGACTCGAACTGGATCATTGCCATGCAAGAGGAGTTGAATCAGTTCACAAGGAATCAGGTTTGGAAACTGGTAGATAGACCTAGGCATCAAGGTGTGATTGGTACCAAGTGGGTCTTTAAGAACAAGAAGGATGAGAATGGTGTTGTGGTAAGGAACAAGGCTAGACTGGTTGCAAAAGGGTATTGTCAGTCTGAAGGAATAGACTATGATGAGACTTTTGCTCCAGTGGCTAGATTGGAAGCTATCAGGTTGTTCCTTGCCTATGCGACATATAAGAAGTTCAAGGTGTATCAAATGGATGTCAAGAGTGCATTCCTGAATGGTGTACTCAATGAAGAGGTATATGTTGAACAACCTCCCGGGTTTGAGGTTGGAGATAGAGTATACCATTTGAAGAAAGCACTCTATGGACTTAAGCAAGCACCAAGAGCTTGGTATGATACCCTCTCTCAATTCCTGACTGATCATGGGTTCAAGAAGGGAACAGTGGATAGGACTTTGTTCAGGATCACTGAAGGTGATGACATTCTCCTGGTCCAAATTTATGTGGATGACATAATATTTGGATCCCCAAATCAGCAGTTATGTGAGAAATTCTCTAAACTGATGACGGGTAAATTTGAGATGTCAATGATGGGAGAGATGAACTTTTTCTTAGGATTGCAGGTCAAGCAGACTGATCAAGGTATATTCATTAATCAGGCCAAGTATACAAGAGACTTGATTCATAAGTTTGGTGTTCAAAACAGCAATCCAGCCAGGATCCCAATGAACACCAATTGGAAGATGGATCCTGACACTGAAGGGACTTCAGTGAATCAGACTGAGTATCGTGGGCTGATAGGTTCTTTACTGTACCTGACTGCAAGTAGGCCTGACATTACGTTTGCAGTTGGTGTGTGTGCTAGGTATCAGTCTGATCCCAAAAGAAGTCATTTGGAGGCTGCTAAGAGGATACTTAAGTATTTGAAAAGGACAGTTAATATGGGACTATGGTATCCTTCAGATGACAACCTTGAACTGACTGGGTATTCAGATGCAGATTATGGAGGTTGTAGGATTGATAGGAAATCAACCTCAGGGACATGTCAGTTTTTGGGAAGTAAGTTGATCTCGTGGTTTAGTAAGAAGCAGAATTCAGTGGCAACATCCACAACTGAGGCTGAGTATATGGCTGCAGGGAGTTGTTGTGCTCAGATCCTATGGTTGAGGCAACAGTTGAGGGACTACCAAGTATTTGCTAATCAGGTTCCAATCTATTGTGATAACAATAGTGCAATAGCAATCACTCAGAACCCAGTGCTTCACACAAGGTGCAAGCATGTGGATATTAGACACCACTTCATTCGAGATCATGTGGAAAAGAAAGATATTAGGATGGAAAAGATTCACACTGTTAGGCAAAGAGCTGACATCTTGACTAAGCCCTTGGCTGAAGCAAGGTTTATGGAACTATCAGTGGAATTGGGGCTTTTAGATCCGGGAGAGCAGTCAGTGTAGGGCTCTAAGGGAACTCAGGCCAGACTCGACTCAGCGAGGTATCAGGGTGCTACAATGTCTCCCTGACAGGTATGGGCTCTAACCTGACTCTTGTGAATCTCAAGCGTCTCCCTGAGTCATTCGTCCTGAAAATCTTTATTAAATGCATTCCGTTATCATTAAAAGCGCGCCTTTTTATATTTAAACCCACGCGCACGGAGCATTTAATGTCAAAGTTACTTTTTCATATACGTGTCCGTTTTATACGGAATGTGACTGACTTGGGGTTTCAATTAAAACTGAGATTAATCCTGGCCTCTCATTTCAAAACCTTTCGAATTCAGGAATCAATCTCAACCCCACATTTGAGTAACTGACTTAGTCTTATCAATCAAGGGTGTCATTTGAGGTCTTTACGCAAACACAACGCACAATTTGCACACTGAGCCTTCTCTCGCTCACACACAGAATTTCTAAAACCTCTTTCTCAAAACACAATGGCATTCCTTGATTCCGACTGGACAACCGACAAGATCGTCGATGTTGTTGAGAAGAGGCTGGTACACATGGAGCAAGTCATCTCCATGGAAGGTATCTGTCTAACGGTTAAGGAAATCAAACCCGTTTTTAAATGGATTTCCGACGCCGGGTTGGAAACATACTTCACCACCCGCCCCTCTTCTGTGCTCCCAAGAACCGTGGTGGAAGCTTATTTGAACATGTTCTTGCGGAAGGGTGAAGTCTGCACCAAGGTGACTGCGCTAAAGCCGACGGGGGAAAAGAATAGCGACGGAGAGCCTCTCTACGACTCGGAGGTGGTCACCATTGATCTCAGGCAGGCGGTGAGGGAAGTCTTCAAGCTGCCATCCTCTGGCATCAACCCCAGGATTTACAAGGAAAACTCGGAGGGAGAATTCCTTGGGAAATGGACCAAGTCAGGGTCTTCGGAATTCAGGGCCCGTCAGAACAAGAGCACTCTGAAGCCGGAGTACAGGGCTCTGGTGGACTTGGTGTCCAAGATGGTGATGGGAGCAACTGGCTCTCACGAGCAGTTGAGTCTGCCCAAGTTGAGGCTCATGGGAGCAATCGCTGATGGAGTGGAAGCGAACTGGGAGCAGTTCTTCCTCGATCAACTCCATCAGGCGGGATTGGACAAGATCACGCGTGACGAGAAGAAAAAGCACATATCTGTCAGTGCCATCTTGCCTTTTGGCACAAGATTGTCCATGCTAATTGCTCATGCGTGCCATGGGTACACGTTTGACTTTGAGGACAACCTTTCCTCAAAGAAGGTCATGTTTTCATCACTGAGTGACACCTATTCAGTGCTAGGGCTGACTGATCCCAATGCGAAAGCAAAGGGTCAGGCTAGAAAGCCAGCTGGGACGGCCAAGAGAGTGGCAACCAGCCTCATTGAAAAGGTGGATGAGCTCCTTGAGAGGAGTAAGGAGGCTGAGAAGGATGTTGCTGAGGAGGTGGAGCAACCTGATGTGGGCGCGGCTGAGAAGAAGGAGAGGAGGGTGAAAATCGTGCTGTCAGGGAAGAGCACGAAGACAGGGACTGAGTCAGATCCCAAGAAGGCCGGGACTGAGGCTGAGGGAACTGATGATGACGTCAGTTTAGAGGGCGCTCAGGGAAAGAGGCCCCTGAAGAGACTTAGGAGGGGAGTAAAGAAGTCTCCTGCTAAGAAACTCCCTGAATTGAGTGAGAGGGAGAAGTCAAGCTCTCCTGGAGCCTCTGACTTAGAGGAGGTGAGAAAGACTGTCGAGACGGCTGAGTCATTGCAGCCTGAGACAGCATCCACACAAACACCCCCACACCCTGAAACCCAAACACCTTTCATCCCTGACCCCACACCTCAAACTCCCCAACTCCCCCAACCTTCAGAGCCAAATTACCCCACTGAGTCAGTGCCATCAACCTCACCTACAATTGAGCCTGACCAGTTAGCCGAGCCAAACCTTCCCAACCCTTCAGATTTTCCCTCATACCCCAATCCCAAAGACTGTCCCAAATCTATTTCAACAGAAGAGGATGTGTTCCTTGAAATAGAGGAGGAGGAGCTGGATGAGCATATGGCGGGAGGTATACTGGAGAATACACTCAGGGGGAATGCCACGGAGTGGGCAGGAAAGTGCTGGCCTGGGCTGTACAAATACACTGAATTGCTGGCATATGTGGTGGAGCTCAAAGTTTGGTTGGACTTTAAACAATCAAACATGCAGGAGCAACATATGCTAGTAGACGCGCGCGGCTGGGAACATTGGGAGACGGAGGAGGCCAAGATCTGCTCATTCTTTGGCCTGACAAGCTGGCTTCAACTTTTGAACTTCGACAACCTGAAGAAGCTTGTGGCTGAAATGATGGCCAAAAGCAAGGCTGATCTTCTCTCCGTTGAAGAGAAGGAGGATGATGAGGACGATGATGACGCTCAAGGTGGAGCTGTGGAAAAGGCAGTGGAAGAGACTGCAAGGGAAGTAGATGAGATGGACTCTGAGCCTCAGGCTCAGGGGGAAGGTGACAAGAACACTGGTGCCAAGGATGGACCAGTGGCTGAGGATGTTGTGAACATCTCAGCTGCCAATGAGACATCTGTCGATGAAGGGATTCCCTGCCCTGAGACACGAGAGGAAGATGTTGAGGCATTCAAGAAGACTCTCAGTTCCGAAGGACAAGTTCCTAAGGTTCAAGTTAGCTTAGCTGAGCCTGAGGAGGCGGCTATGACTACTTCACAACTGCCTTCAGTGTACCTAGAAGAAGGGACTGATGCTGCAGGGGCTGACAAGGGAAAGCAGCCAATCACTGAGGAGGCCGCTGATGATGAAGATGTGGTCATAACCGGGGTCGGCCGTGCTGAGTTTACAAGCATAGTGGAGGTCAAACAGGAGAAAACCTCGGAAAATCTAGCTGAACTTCAGGAGGAGGTAATGAGGCTACGTGCTGAAAAAGATGAAGACTCCAAAGCCCTGGCGAAACACATCAGGTGGACAAAGTCAGCTTACAACACCCTTGCCAACAGGGAGCTGATCTTGTTAAAACGCACAATGACTGACACGGCCAAGTCAGTGAAGAATGAGAGGAAGCGCACAAAGAAGATGCTCAGGGACACTCTCAAGAAACTTGAAGAGAGAGATGCGATCAGGGACGAAAAGATGAATCAGGCAGTGGACAGGCTTGCAGTTCAGACTGGAGCTATTGTCACTCAGGCCTTGGAGGACTCAGCGTCCAAGTTGGAGCTGGAGTCAGGGAAGCTGGATCGCACATCTCAATCAGTGGCGGACATTTTGGCTAAAGCCACTGAGGAGTCTGTGAAGATACTGACTGAGGTTAGCAGAGTCAGCGGTGAGTCCTCGAAGGTGGAAGAAAGGATCACCAAGGCTGAACAAAGTCTCCAACTCTCTATGGAGGTCTTTGAGAAGAAAGTCAATGCTGCCATCAGTTCCGTATCCTTTGCAGGGACTGGGATTTCAATGGGAGTTGAGTTATTGAAGGAGGGAATCAATGATGTCCATTCCCTAGCTTCCTTCGTAATCAACAGCGGATCTGACGCATTCCCATCTGAGGCCAATGATGATGCCAAAAAGGGGGAAAAGAAGAAGAAAAGATCTCGCCCTGAGGCATCTGAGGCAGTTAGTCAAGAAGAAATCGTCCTAGCTGATCCTGAAGCCAATCCTGATGGAAATATTCTAAGGGTAAGGAAGTCAGCTAGGTTAGCGGCAGTGGAGAAGGAAGGAGAACAATTAGTTGCCAAGCTGAGGGAGGAGGCAACAAAGGCAAAGGATAATGAACCTTCAAAGCAACAACCTGAGCCAGTCCAAAGATCATCACCCATGAGCTCAAGGAAGAATCCCATCACTTACTCAGGTGAGTTAGTTGCGGAGCTATGTGCTGAAGCATGGGGAGATCAACCTGAAAAGACTGAGGCTATGCGCAGAGCTGAAATTGCTCAGAAGGAGAAGATGCGCATTTTGGAGAAGAAGGTTGAAAAGCTGTCGGATATCACTGAGCTTCAACAACGTGAACTAGATGATGCAGTGATCAGCTTGCTAAGGAGGAAGAAGGCGAAGCCTGAGCCAAGGAAGTACAGAAAGAAGCCAACAGTTAGGAAGGCAACAATTCTTCAAGTCAGTAGGCCAGAATCAGGAGCAAGGGAAGCTTTTGTTGATGAGTTCGTCTCAGAGACTTTAAAGGAGTTTTGGACTGATGCAAGGGATGAATTTGTCAGGCTATGGTTCGTTGTGAAGAAATGGGGCGACACTGACGATATTGATGCCCACTTCACTGACTATATGATGGACAATCATCCTGAGCTATTTCAGAAGATCTTGGAGGAGGCTGAGGCAGCTAAAGTCCAAGTGAAGGCTCCTGAGTTCATCATTCGAGCTCCTCCCTTAATTCCTGGAACTCTAAAGCATGACACTAAGGCCATAATGATGGAAGTCTTGAAGATAGCTAGAACTGAAGGATATGTGAACCAACCTGGAAGACTTGACGAGCTGAAGGCAAGAGTTTATGCTGGATATGGACTCAAGCCTGAGATGAGATTAGTCTAGGTGTTCACAGGCTTCTTTGTAATAGATTAGATTCATTGTAATCATTTCCACATCTATCAATGAAATCTATCACTTTTGCCCACAGACAAAAACTCATTGTCTTTTTGGCTTGTTTAAATTCTGTACTTTATCAAGAATTGCTCTAACACTGTCTTATCTTATAGATAGGAGTGTCCTATTTCCTCTAAGTGTTTTGAGGATCTTTTCAGTGTTTTGGCATCATCAAAAAGGGGGAAATTGTTGGGACATTGTCAGTTTTGATTTAGATCCCAAAAGCCCCTGAAAAGATGATTGACTTAATCTGTCTTTGTCAGGCTAGTCTTGGTTAGGGTTAGTACTTAGTCATTTTACACTTCACAGGTACTCAGTAAGAGGAGAACTCACTGGAGACAATCGAGACTCAGAGCCTGAAGACGAAGAGCACCATCCTGAACTTATGGCAGTCGTCTAAGCTGGCTGAGTAAGTGTCAGTGATGAAGAGTATGACCCTGAGGTCATTACTAACTCAGTCCTGAAGGGTACAGGTTGTCACTGAGTAAATGGGAAGACTTGGAGTAGAGCCAAGCAATGCAAAAGGAATTTCAGCGTCAGGACAAGACCGGTGAGCTCAAGACAAAATGAACTTAATAAGACAAGCCTGAAGCTCTGGAATAAGTTCTGACATTCTCACCAACCTGATGACGTGGACCAATCCGAGGAAGACACGCACGTACGGAACCTGACACAGAGACTGAATTCAGACTGCATATTCAACGGGCAAGCATTTAATGTGCATTAAATGCAAATACCAAATCCATGCAAAGGCGGCTGCTGCATAGAGATATGTCCGTTTGAAGCCACTCTACATAGATGGCTAGAAGGCTATCTCTCCAACGGATAGTTTTTCAAAACCACCTATAAATACAGAAGGCCTTGAACCCATTCAAGGTTACGGGAAATTTCCAAGCCAGAAATTACTCAAAACTCTCAAGCAATCAAAGCATTCAGCCTTTAAGAGAAACACTCGAAACCTTCTAAATTTCCCAAGTGTTTCTTAGCAACTGAGAGCTATTCTGTATTCCAAGAGCTAATTAGAATTATCTTAAGCTTAGAGAGATTATCCAATCCTTAGCACAGCTTTGCCTTGTAAGGATAATCTCAACTTAGTTGGAATCCAAACTGAAACCAAAACCCTAAGTTAGGCTTGTTGGGAGTAAGTCGGTTAGTGTGATAGTAAGAGGAGTTTGTATAGATCAGTGAGGTAACTGGTCTTGGTGCACCTTGGCACGTTAAAAACAAGAATCCCTTGAGTGGATTTCCTGTTAAGTCAGGCCGTGGACGTAGGAGCTTGAGACTCTGAACCACGTTAAACTCCTTGTGTTCTTACTGCTTTGATATTGTGTATACCTGCCATATTACTTATTCATTCATTGCATTCAAGCTTATCAGGTCTGAATCAATCAACCTGATCTTCTAAAGTACACTGCCTTGCTAAACACTTCTAAGTTTTGAGTAAAACAAGTTTTTCAGAAAGCAAACTAAACAGGACTTTAAACTATCAGGGCTCAAACATTTCCGCACTGAACTTGAACTGATAGTTAGCCAACTGACCCGCACCAAGTGTAGTCAGTGGGTGTATTATCAGCTCCTAGTTCTTTACCACTCTGAGTGAAGGGGACTCAGTCAGTTTAAGTATAAAAAATCGGTATACGTGTATTCCCCCCCCCCATACACGTATTCCTCAGTCTTGTACCGGGACCAACAATTTGTCTCTTGCTCGTGATATGAATCTATTCAATGCTGCTACATGTCCCGTCAGTCTTTGTACTTCTTTGACGGAACGATGGGGTTCCATATCAACGATTGCTTTAACTTTTGCAGGGTTAGCTTCAATTCCCCGCTTGCTGACCAGGTGGCCCAGGAATTCCCCCGAATGTACTCCGAAACTGTTTTTATTTTATTTAACTTCATGTTATATTTTCGGAGTATATCGAACACCTGAGAAAGATGTTGGAGGTGGTCTTCTTTTTTGGTGCTTTTTACGACTATGTCATTGACATACACCTCCACCGTCTCCCCAATGTCTTTGTCAAACATTTTGTTGACAAGCCTCTGATAGATTGCCCCCGCATTTATCAATCCAAATGATATTCTCTTCCAGCAGAGTAGATTTTTGTTTGTGTAGAAAGCCGTATTCTCCTGGTCGTCTGGGTGTATTGAAATTTGGTGGTAACCAGCAAAAGCATCCATAAACGTAAACATTTCATGCCCAGCTGTACTGTCCACCAGTTGATCGATGTGCGAAAGTGGAAAGTTATCCTTTGGGCATGCTGCATTCAGATTCGTAAAATCTATGCATAGCCTCTAGGTTCTATTCGGCTTTCGCACTCTGCACTAGTACAGGATTTACAACCCATTGGGGACACAATGCTTGTCTGATTAAGTCATTGTCCAATAATTTCTTAACCTCTTCATTGAGAACTTGATATTTATCCAGCCCATATTTTCGTCGCTTCGGATGGATTGGTCTTCGAGTCGGATTGATATTTAGCCTATGACAAACATCCTTTGGGTCAATCCCCACCATATCTGCATGTGACCAGGCAAAAACATCAAGGTTAACTTTGAGAAATTCTGCCATTCGAGTTCTGTAGGGCTCAGGGAGCTCGGACCCAATATAAAATTCGAGATCGTTACGGTCAGGGTTAACTTTGATAGCCTCCAGTTCTTCGACTGGAGTTGCTCGTCGTTTTTGTTCCTTCCACCGCAGATCAATAATTGGCCCTTTAAGGTTTAGGTCGTCCTCGATTCAAAATCATCTTTTGTGCTGAGAACAATGTTGGTCGCTAGGGTTGGGTCTTCTAGGTTAATGTTCATGGGAAGTTCGTCAATGGCCATTGATGTTGGTGGTAATTCTGTTGGTGTGCAAGGTTGCTCGTCCGTGGGCTGTTGTTGGTCGCCCGTGGGCAAGATCTGTTCGTCAGTTTCTATCTAATTGTCAAGAGGTCTGAGAATGTCACTAAGAACAGAAGGCTCATTATCAGGATAGCTAGTTGAGGCCTCCATCATCGCAATTTGCTTATCATTTGGATGCATTTGAAGGAGACACTCTCGAGCTTTTCTTCGGTCTCCCTTTAACGTCCCAGCTCCACTTGCTGTTGGGAACTTAACACAGTAATAATAGGTTGAAACAATAGCTTTAAATTCATTTAGAAAAGATCGGCCCAGGAACCCATTATAGGTGGATTCTTGATCTACGACCAGGAAATCCACCACTCTAGTTATATTGTTTTCAGGATCCTTGGTCGATACAAGTTGTACTGACAACCTAATTATTCCTAAGGGCTCTGTTACAGCATTTCTGAAACCTAAAATTTGATGATTGGAATCTTCAATGTAGCTGGCATAGTCTCCCAGTTAATCAAACGTCTTTTTGAAGATTATGTTCGTATAGGCTCCGGTGTCCACCAGTAAACGGTGTACCTTTGTCTCCATTATCTTGGCACAAATTACGAGGGAATCGTTATGGAGAGTTACCGTTTCGTCTAAGTCTCTTTCCATGAAGGTCAACTCTGCTGTATGCAGAATTGACGGGTTGACTCCCATTTCTTGTACATGAGCTACTGCACGTAGCGCAGCTTTCCTCTTCCGATTTGACATCGGAGGTCGCCCATCAGAGCACCCACCAACAGGTCCAGCTGGCTCCATCATCTGAATTTCGGGAACCGGTCCTCCTATCGGTGCTGGAGCTAGTCGTTCAGCACGATTTCTTCGGGGAGCTTGTTCAACATCGTCATCCTCGGACTCGTCTTCTCTGCCTCTCTTTCCGGGTTGCCTCTTCACAAACTCGGATAACTTACCCTCTTTGTAAAATCGCCATAACTGCTTTAGCAAGTCTCGACATTCACTCGTAAAATTCCCTACACTCTGATGGTAGGCACAATACTTATTTTGATTTAACTTGCTAGCGTCTTGACGTATCTTTCTCGGAGGGGTAAGTAATTCCTTTTCCCGGACACTGTTGTATACCGCATCGATTGATATGGTGAGTACTTGATTTATCTTATCCTTCAGTTCTGCCCCTTCATTGAATGCTTTCATGTTCTTAGGGGTCCGATAACCTCCACCACCGGTCTTTTTTACATTCTCTTTCTGATCACCCTTGTCCCCCATATCTTTCTGTAAGGCTTCGTGCATTGAGACGAAGACTCCAGCCCTATCACGGAATTCAACATAAGTCTTTGGGCATCTGAGATGTACATCCTTCCAAAGATCAGCGCCCTTCTTTAATCCAGCTAGGACAACCACAATTTTGGTGTCTTCGCTAACAGATTCTCCTTCTAACAAGACCTTGTCAAACCTTTCCAAATACGATCGGTCTGATTCGTCATCTGCTTATTTCAAATTGGATAACTGATGTCTTTGGGATAGATAAGACCCGGCCGTGGAGAAATGGGACAAAAACTCTTTGCCCAACTGGGCAAACGAATGAATGGAGGTCGGCGGCAGAGCTGAAAACCATTTATGAACACGATCCCCCAGGGTTAATGGAAAGTTACGACATTGGGTAGCATCACTTGCCCCCATTGATATCATGTAGTCAGAATACTTCATCAGATGTACCCGTGGATCGGCCGTGCCTTCATATTGTATACTTGCTGGGAACTGAATCTTCTTCTGGATAGGAGCTTTTAAAATCACCAAAGACAATGGAGAGGACGGAAGGGATGTGTTCCCATAACCTCTCTGCAGGTCTAACTGACCCTGCATGCTTTCAATTGCCTTTCTCATGGATACCAGTTCTTCCAACGATCCCTCCTTTCTTGGAGGCTGTTCGACAAACAGTGGTGCATGACCATAAGTTCGTCGTAGTCCCTCACTTGGTAGAGGAACCTCATGGGCTGGTTTCCTGGGATTGGGTGCCCCATCTGGGCCCAGGCGACCAAAGGCTGACCTAGTCAGTTTTTCGTGGACTGATTGGCGAGCTGGTACGTGGGCTGGGTGAGCTACTTCAGCTCTGGGGTGAATCTCTGTTGCTCCCCGGCCATGGCGACCTAATCTGTTTAATGCGCTCTGACGTGTACCCTGGCTAAACCCCACAGCTTGGTCAGGGATTGATTCTCCATGACTGGTTGCCTCGACGAGTTGTTTCTCTTTACCCTTCATCTTTCGAACCTAGGCACTATCGGCTCATTTTGATGTTCATCCCTGGTCCTCTCATGTTCACGAGCTCTTGTTGGGCTGTGCCTTACTTGGATATGAGACAGGCCAGGTTGTACTTGTTGCTTTTGTAAGGCCTGAAGTATTGCGATCGTACGAGCTAAATCGTCGAGGTTGCGAGCAAATACTTCTAGCTCTGGTGGCATCATTTGATTTATGGCTGTTGGAACCTCATGGGCTGGTTTCCTGGGATTGGGTGCCCCATCTGGGCCCAGGCGACCAAAGGCTGACCTAGTCAGTTTTTCGTGGACTGATTGGCGAGCTGGTACGTGGGCTGGGTGAGCTACTTTAGCTCTGGGGTGAATCTCCGTTGCTCCCCGGCCATGGCGACCTAATCTGTTTAATGCGCTCTGACGTGTACCCTGGCTAAACCCCACAGCTTGGTCAGGGGTTGATTCTCCATGGATGGTTGCCTCGACGAGTTATTTCTCTTTACCCTTCATCTTTCGAACCTGGGCACTATCGGCTCATTTTGATGTTCATCCCTGGTCCTCTCATGTTCACGAGCTCTTGTTGGGCTGTGCCTTACTTGGATATGAGACAGGCCAGGTTGTACTTGTTGCTTTTGTAAGGCCTGAAGTATTGCGATCGTACGAGCTAAATCGTCGAGGTTGCGAGCAAATACTTCTAGCTCTGGTGGCATCATTTGATTTATGGCTGTTGGATGGTTTTCTTGCTCATGTCGAGCTACATCTTCTCGCCGACCAACCTGGGACATCCTCGAAAGTGAATCTCTTGTCAAATGTTGTGAATGTTGTATTTCATGTGATTGAGGCATCTTTAGCCAAAGTATTGGTATAAGTCTTCAAATGTTCAAATCTTCAAACGAAAGAACACCAAGAATACTTTTGTATAATTCCTCAAATCTTAAAGTTTTAAGCTTGAAGTTCTTGTTTGATTATCCTTAACCGAAGGTTCGGACCCTCCTTCTAGCGCCAATTTGTTGATGATCTTTTCTAATCGCAAGGATTAGTTGCTATTTTTGTTTACTAATTAGATCACCAAACAATTACGTGTGATTGATCACTAACGTAATTAGTGAAAGCGAAAATTGGATAGATAGGAAATAAATACGTGAGTTGATTTTGTATTTAATTCGTATGTTTAATAACCGAGGTGCTTTAGGTGTATAATCGAAGTTCGGACATGTATATTAATTTGTGCTTGTTTTATTAAATGAAAATTGAAGTATTTATACAAGTTTTCCTAGCAGGAGGTGTACAAAACCTTTGGTCTCCTAAGTGTGCATGTGTGACACTTGGTGAGTTGACTATTTGACCTTATCTAAACTAATTCTTATCCTCTAATGCTGGATTTGCTCGTATTTGAGTGATGTTCGTCCTTTTGAACTTGTCTTTGAGGAGTCATTAGTCTGATTTTGTTGGTCATTCTTGCTAGCTCAATATCAAGATACGCTGATTAGATTTGTTCGCCAACTGGCTGGAACTGCTCGCTAGAGTATCCCTTGGGTTCGTATGGTCCTTGTGTTAAAGGAGCTCGTATGAAGAATGTAGCTCGCCGAGCTGGAATAGCTCGACCAGCTATTCCAGCTTATTCGGGTTTAGTTCACTTAAACTTGTATTGAGTGTAATTACTTTATGTAATTCTGTTCGCTCAGATGGTGTTTCCGCTCGCCTATCAACACCTCTAAGAAGTACTAATACGAAAAAGTTTGTGGTTCATGTCCGACTACAAATATGATTCAATAAAATATGGACTATAAACTTGTAATTAGTAATTTGGAATAGTTCAATACTCCATTTGTAAATTTGTAATATTTCAATTAGTTTGTAGAAATAGATATTAAATACTTATTTTAAATTAGAATTACTAATTTGTAATAGTTCAATTACTAATGAAATCTTTTTCCATTTAATTTGTCATCTACATTTAGATTAAAAAACAAAAAAATACAAGTTAAAAACTAAAAAAATAATAAAAAAAATTACAAAACCGGCAGAACCGGAACCGTCAGTTTGGGAACTAAACCAAAACCGGTTTGACCATGGTTCAGTTCTGGTTCCAGATTTTGAACTTTTGGAACCGTCGAATCGGAACCGGAATTGCCGGTTCTGGAACCGTGAGCACCCCTAACCATTGATATTGAGTTTACAATGAACATTTTGTTTGCGCCATGACCCTGATAAAACCTCTATCCCGAGGAATTTTGTTACTCGAATATATGCACGAATAAATAGGGAAGGACAACAAGTATTGTTGTGAACTCTTAATTAAATTTCTATGTAAAAAATAAATAAACCCTAGCTGCACTTTAAATAGTGTTCAAATCTAAAAGCTCATGGGCTCAAACAAAATCAGGAAAAATAAAGATCATATTAAATCAACAAAAGAAATAACTAATATACGTAAATAAGAAATCACATTAAAACTTCTTCAAATCTTCTTCCCCCTCTCTCCAAATCTTTTATTTCTTTCTCTGATAAACTTGTCCATATCTCTCACCATCATGTAAATATGGTAAGTTCAAGTTCTCATCATCATCTCTTCCTTTGAATTGAACCTTGTCCTCAAGGTTAAGGGTCGAAAATTTTGACCTCAGTTCCTCGACCGCATCCCATGTCGCATCCTCACTGCCCATTGACTTCTACTGCATCAACACCTCTTGAACATGGCCACGTCCTCTCTTCATCCATATATATCCGAGTAGGATGCTTGGTTCTAAGGCTGGGATACACCTTAAGCTGAGAAAGGTGGCATGGTCGCTTACACCACATCCCCATCTCCAATGCATCGTCTAAGTATGGAAACATGAAACACAGGATGGAATTTCGACCCTGGTTGCAACTCCAGCCGATATGCGACACTCCCTATCTTTTTTCAAAATCTAAAATAGCCCGTAAAATCGACTTGCTAGTTTATAATTGATGCGTTTAGATATGGAGCCTTGTCGATACGGTTGTAGCTTGAAGTAGACTCAATCGCCTACCTGAAACTCATTTGGTTTGCACTTTGCATCTGCGTACTGTTTCATCCTATTTTGTGCACCTTCTAAGTTAAAACATCGTCCCCGTAGCAAGGCAACTCGGTCATGAAGCTGGACATCTACTTCACGTACTGTTGCAGACCCTGATTCATGGGATGGAATCACATTTGGCCTAGTCCCATAAACCGCTTCGAAAGGTGTCATTGCAATAGCACACTGGTACGTCATATTATACCAATACTCAGCCCAAGCCATATATTTTTCCCACTCCTTTGGTTTACTAGATGAAAAATAACGAAGATAATATTCTAAACATTTGTTGACCACTTTAGTTTGCCCGTCGGTCTGTAGATGATACGCATAACTCATTTTTAATTGGGTACCTTGTAATTTGAAGAACTTTTGCGAAAACTTACTGAGGAGTACCCGATCTGGCACTATGATTTTGGGAATTCCATGTAATCTCACCACATTACTTATGAACAAATCAGCAAAATCTCTTCCTGAATAGGGTGACTTAAAGCAATAAAATGTGCATATTTCGAAAATCAATCCACGACTACCATAATAGTATCATTACCTCGAGTTTGTGGTAAGTCCGTGATGAAATCCATCGAGATATCAACCCAAATCTGCTCTGGTATAGAGAGGGGTGTCAATAGCCCCGCTGGTGAGTGTCTGCCTGCCTTATTACGTTGACACGTATCACAAGCCTGCACAAACTCCATCATTTCCTTCTTTAAACCAAGCCAATAAAATAACTGGGTTATTTGCTTGAAAGTGTGTAATATGCTCGAGTGTCCCCAAAAATAGAAGCATGGAACTCTCGGATGAGGCGCACCCAAATGTCTCCATTGGGCACCCAAATGATTTCCATTTTAGCTAGGCACCCGTGCATAATCTGGACACTGCTCAAACTACCCCCGTTCTCATCTATTATAATGGAGTGTCGAAGTAGAGGACTAAGTTCCTTATCTTCTTGGTAGCACTTGCTATCTCCTCCCAAACACCTAACAATGGTGTTGTTAGGGTCATTAAGACAACTGTTTACTTATCGTTATTCTTTCTTGACAAAGCATCAGTTGCACCGTTGTCTTTCCGGGACAGTACACAATCTCATAATCAAACCCAACTAGTTTGGCTATCCATTTCTGTTGTTCTGGGGTGGTGATTCGTTGCTCGAGCAAGTAACTAAGGCTCTCTTGATCTGTCACAATCTTAAATTTTTGCCCTACTAGATAAGGCCTCCAAGTGCGAATTGCCTCTAGTATCGCCAACATGCCATTCTCACATACGGACCATGACTTCTTTAAGGCTGCAATCCCTTTGCTCATGTATGCTATAGGTTATTCATTTTGAGAGAGGACAACACCGATACTGAACCCTGAAGCATTTGTCTCTATCACATACTCTTCTTCAAAGTTAGGTAAAGCTAAAACTGGTGTCAAACTCACGGCCTGTTTCAATTTTTCAAAGGCCTGTTGTGCTTCTTCAGACCATGCGGACCTGTTCTTTTTAGTTAAGCTAAGCAATGGTCTTGCCAACTCCCCAAACTTCTGATAAAGTTTCCTGCAGTAGTCGGCCAGCTTTAAGACCGACGTAACTAAATAACATTAGTAGGTACTAGCCAATCTCGAACTACTTCGATCTTATTATTGGGAAAATAGGGGTGCCCGGATCTATTCGGGATGAAATCTAAATACGAATTTAAATCTAATTATTACTTGCATGAATTAATCCTAATTAATTCAAATAATAATTCCAACAACTAATTTTATCATCATGCATGCAGAATTAATTCACATGAAAACCTAAAGCGGAATAACTAGGAATTCATGTAATCACGTACTTCTTGTAGATATGGTCTTTGATAACAACGGGACTATCACGACCGTGATATCAACCAAAAGACCTTCTCAAGTATGTCCCTTTCGCCTTTCTTGTTCACCGGTAGGAAGTGCTCACAAACAATTAGAATAACAAGGGAGAAAGAAAAAATATTTTTGCTCTGATTTTTCCAACACATAGAATTGTGAAACTGTAAACTGGATATGAAATAATCATCCCTTATATATAGATATGGGGTGGCCAATTTTTTTCTAGGAATATGGGGAGATAAAATCTTTTTCTTGGCCTCCAAGAAATCTTGAATATATCCCATATGTTCTTTTCTCCATAATAAAATATTCCATAAAAATCTCATCTCCCCTATTAATATATATTTTTGAAAATAATAGGATGAAATTCCAAGATTTGGATCTTCTTGAATTTATGAGATAATCTTGTATTCCAAGATTACATATCTTCCATAATATCTTTCCAAGAAAATCAACAAATTCTTTTCTTTCCTAATATCACAATTTTCGAAAATTATCATGGAAAATCAGCAATAATAACTTTCTTTTATTTTAATCACCTTATTATTATCGGGCTACTTAATGGGCTACTTGAGGGACCTTTAGGAGAATTAAGATTAGACCTCCAATGGACTACTAAATTACAATATTGAGCCCCAATATTATTCAGCCCATTAACATTAATTAGTACCACTAACAAATTAATATTGCACTATCCATCTTAATCAATATTATGATAATATGGGCTCCCAGCTATTATTTCCCGTGTTTAAGATTATCTAATCCATTAATTAATTAAGCTTCTGAATAGCTCTAAATTAATTAATATCTTTCACCTTGATTTAAAGACAGCTCAACATTATTATCCGTACCGAAGAAACTAATTCTTCACTTGCAAGATTTGGTACGATAAAACTTCTGAGCCCACCAAGGGGACAAATCACACAAGTCATACTCGTACACGTTTCTTCGTATTAAGTCTTAGCAATCGTCGTATGATTAATATTACTGCCCAAAATACAAGGTTTGACGTCATGATAATTCTCACCCAACATGAATCAAAGCAGTAACCATTAACCACACACGGTCCTATTTAAGCGACAGAGATTAAGAAATCAATAACCACTGAGGTCTAATTCTTCACATTTCAGAACAGAAGAATTTATCCTCGTTGTAGGTCCTCTTCAACATATACTAAATGTGATAGTGCAATCTCTTGGTCAAGACAGGCCAATTTGAGAATTACACATCGACCTTTCACAGTGGATTATTCAATTTCACCTAACTCGTGAATTTGTACGTTTGGTTACAAGGAAAACTGTTAATGTGATCTTCCGTGATCTGGTATCACCACATTAACTACAATGTAACACATACTATATAAATTGAACGGGTTGCAATAAATATTAAATATTCATTCATATCTAAAGCATATGCTATAAAAGATTTATTCTCATAAATAAATGTTTAATACATGAGTTATACAAAGTAAAAACATACTTTCATGTATAACTCCAACACTAACGAGGGACCCTCACTCCTTCCCTCGCCCTTTTCCTTGGAATCAAATTTTGACCCATGTGTGCATACGGGCGATACCCTTTCACTTTCAGCAATTCTACATCTTCATCGAGCCAAAATCTCACAAACAGCTCCTTACAATCAAGTGATAAAGAGTTGATCGCTTGAAGCAAAAAATACAAAATACAATATCCATTCCTGACAAAGGCATGGCGAACAAAATTATGTGAAATCTGATTCCTCGTATTGCCACGAGTATCTTTTCATATGTAGTATCGCATTTGTAGACCACTTTCTGAACGTACATCATAATGTTCACCATCTCTCACTAGCATCAATCGAAGGTATTCTTCCAGGGGTGCATCTATAAAATTAAATGAAGCCCCGCTATCCACCAATATGATTACTGGTTGCTTCCCAATTTGGCCATCACAATGTAAATCTATTGTATAACAATTTGCGCCCCAAGTGATTAAAAGATATCACTAATTTGTTGCCCTCTTCTTCAATGGTTTCAACTTCTTCATCGTACTTGGGTGGCCCATAGTAAATTGCATCTGTGGTGTCATTAGTTTCAATAATTAGGCTCATTGCCCTCTTATTTGAACAAACATGATTCCACGTGTATTTTTTCGTCGCACGTGAAACACATTCCCCTCTATTTTCTTCAATTAATTTTTTCGCTAGATAATTGTACCCGTCCCCCGTTCCTTGATGGTGTGGGGTTGTTGATGGGCCTCAGATTTGTCAGGCCTATGTTCATGTTCAAACTGGTAGCATTGGGGCGATTTTGGAACCCCATATTGCTAGGTATGTATTGCCTATTCCGAGAGTATAAATTCTTTGCAAGCCTCAATTGCTCCTCTTTCTCATAGCGAGATTTATGACTTCTCCTAGATTCATCGGTCTCTACATCTTTAATTCGATAGCTAATTCGGACTTTAGACCCACCATGAATATTCCGAGTAAAGTGCTAAGAGGCCAGTGTGGTACTCTGCTCATCGCACTTTCGAACTTTTGTAGATAGTCACAAAAGTTCCCTGTTTGCTTTATCCTGCTCATGATCTCATTCACATTATCCTCTTGAGCAGACTCAAATCTCATCATTAATCCCCTTTTAAACTCATTCCAAGTAACCATGACATCTCCACAAACTTATCCAAACCATCTCCACCAACGTCTCGCTTCTCCCTCCAACTAATGGGTTGCATTTGTACTCGATCTTTTTCTCTCTTATCTCTTACAGATCAAAACATTGCTCTACTTTGTCCAACCACTTAATGAGTTTAGCACCACCAAATTTAAGGAATTCGAGGCGAAGGCATTTTGGTCGGTGATCTTGAGGTACCTCTATACGACGATTAACCACTGATTTTTCCGCTTCAGTTTCAATTTTAGAATGCTCTAATTGATCCACTTCCTCGTGCGGTTCCGACTTCGAATTGTCCCTATGAAAAGGGCTCCGATTGGCAAATGGATTATGCCTCTCCTAAGATCTCCCTCGTGAGGGTTTGCGGTGATTGTGTCTGTGTTCTCGCTCCCTATGGCGCTCGCCACCAATCTAGTCATCCCGGCATCGGTCTCGACCATCGTGTCGACAACCATGCTCATCTCTTTTGAGACGGTTCTCCTGGTGTCTTCCCACTCGATTACCTGCTCGGTCGCGGTCGTCAATTTGGAGAGAGACAGCATGTAGTACTTCGTCCATCCGCTGCATCGCAGTTTCAATGTTCGTAAAACTTTACTTGTTTGAAACCATGTTGTGCATGAAAGACGGTGATGATCAACGTGGCTCTGGTGTCAATTGATGAAACCTCTATCCTGAGGAATCCTGCTACTCGAATAAATGCATAAATAAACAGGGAAAGACAACAAGTATTGCTATGAACTCTTAATTAAATTTCCGGGTAAAAAACAAATAAACCCTAGCTGCACTTTAAATAGTGTTCAAATCTAAAATCCCACCAGCTCAAACAAAATCAGGAAAAATAAAGATCAACCTAAATCAACAAAAGAAATAACTAAGATACTTTAATAAAAAATCACATAAAATCTTCTTTTGCCTCTCTCCAAATCGTTTATTTCCTTTGATAAACTTGTCCTTATCTCTCACCATCATGCAAATACGGTAAGTTCAAGTTCTGATCAGACCCACTTACGATTATTCATTTAACATGGATTTAGATTGCGTCTAAACTGAAATTGGACTTGTTTAGACATGTAGCGCTCTATGTATATTGAGTTTAGGCAAACAGAGCTTTGGAGGTGGACCATGCTTTGCTATTTAGTTTGACCAAACTCAATTATTCGCGCTCTAATGTGGGTTGAAATCGGTTAAAAGGTTTCTTCTGACCTGATCTACATCAATCGATATTGGTAAAATTATTGAAACATGATCTATCATTAATTCTTTATTTCTTTTATGCATGCTTCACATCATAACTTCTCACCTTTATAATGAACTTAGTGTATGTATAAAATTATCCACTCGATGTGTTCATTATTAATATTTTGATAAATATATTTATTGAAAAATTGAAAACAGTGTAATATAACCTTAACTCAATAAAAAAATATTTCAAATTCTGTACTTTTATATATGTAATATGAATGTTACATTAATTTTTTTAATAAAATTCTAATTTGATTTATTATGCATTGAACACATACATTACACAAAAAGTTATATCGATTTGAAATTTTTGGTTCATTAACAAATATACGTTTCCATTTCTAGATTTATAATTTGGGTGGAGAAACTTAACCTTATACTTGTTTGAAAAATTTAGATGTAGTGGGTAGACGAAGATGACTAATGCATGGACCGGCACAATACGAAAGTCGAGACACAAGTTTGACTCGCTCTTCGTAAGACAATATTGTCCTGTACTCAGGTGTAATACGGTTCCATGACAATCGCCCCCAAGATACAACAACTTTAAAGTCTTCCACCCACTGCACTTTGAAACGGAAGCTATCAGCGAACAGACTGGGGTATACAGAACTTTATTGACACGACTCTAATGTAAGATTACAATCGTTAGTATGCATGTATGCACTTGATTAAATTGTATGAAATAGATTTCTAAACGAATACATACCATTAACGTTACTTTTTTAATAGTCGCAATCTTCAATATTACTACAATAAATACATTCTTTAATGTATTTATCCACATATTAAATGACATTAATTAATTTCTCATTCATTCAAATTTAGTTTTGACTTTTGAGAAAACGAATCATCCAAATCCATTTACATGAAAATGAATAATTAAATTGTCATTTGATATTCAATAAAATATGGTCAAAACCAATATTTTCCAACACTATTTGTAGATTATTCTTTCACTATGTATGGACATTGGAGATATTTAAATACTTACTCTAAGCAGTCATTCAAGTCGCTCTGCAAGTTCAATCTATTGAGCTAAATGATATTTCTCCCGATTCAATCGGGCCAACACAAATTTTCACCTGCCTATAAAATTATAGTCCAACCAAACTTTTTTTTTTTTTACTAGTAGAGGGATTTGGTGAACCAAATCAAGGCTAATATTATAATTCCTCTGTCCACTAAAAATATGCTCAAACTATTTTTTACAAAAATATTTTTTATTTACCATTCAATCACTACTAATTATTTCACATATCGTTGATTTTTAGAAATTTTATTAATGACTTTTAGAAATTATATATAAACACAGTAAAACCTCTATAAATTAATATTGTTAAGAACCAATGTTTTTTTTAAATTATTATAGAGATATATTAATTTATTTATGAATTAATATTTATTAATTTAAAGAGTGTGTTTCCAATATGATGAAAAAATATTTATTTTTGTACAAGAGAGTGCATTTAATTAATGTATGCATTATATTAATTGAATTAATAAATGTATTCATCACACATAGGATAATAAATATATATCCGTCATTCATCATATTCGTCGACTTAGAAATCATCGCATTTATTTAATATACAATATGCATCATATCAGCCAAGGAAAATTTATAATAACATAATAAAAGCTCATAAAAATTATAAAAGACAATGACTTCTCATCCACAAGGTGTTACAAAATCAACAATAACAGATCGAATTCGTAAACTGTTGTATGAGTACAAAATCACCCCACATGAACAATTTTTTTTTTTTGGTAATGTGACTTAATTATCAGTTGAAAGTTAGTCGGACTATAATATCCAAACCACTCAAAGGTTAGAGAACACAACATTAGAAGTTTTGGATATGTGATAAGAAAAGTTTGAGATTAGATCCAAGTATTTAATTTTTAACAAGAAACAATCAACAATTATTTAACTAAATTATCCTAGTTATATTTGCAGTATCATAATGCAGTATCGAATTCACACTCATCCCCTAAAAGAGGTGCGATTCTTGAATCCGCGAATCTGATTCTTCACATGGCGAATCCGCTGTCACTTGGCTAATTCAACTAACAAATTCTCAAATTCACCTTGTGAATCCTACTTGTTAAGCATTAAATATGTTATTTCAATTGAATTTTATTAGAAATATAATTTAAATTTAAAATGTGACACTCATTTTGGATATAATTCACTATTAGGACGTATGTATAAGACTAATATAACTTGATTTAATATTTTATTACTTTATTATATTAAATTACTTAATACGCTTATATTTTGGGTTAGAAAAAAATGTAAACCACGTACATTTGATTTATAAATTCTTAAAATTTACATAAGTTATTATGATGATATATTTAATAAAATACACTCTCTCTATTTAAATAAATGTCTTTTTACTTAATAAATGTCATTTTAGCCTTTGAATCACTTTCCAATGTATATAAAGCAACCTATTGGTTATGTTGGACCAATGAAATCAATCTTTAAAAAAAATTGTGTAGGGGTAATTATGACAAAGATTAAGTGCCTTAATATATGTGAAGAAACCTAAAATGATATTTATTTTAAAATTGAAGGAGTAAATAAACAGACACATTCTTAACAAATCACACCCTAAACTTTTTTGAAAATTTTCGAACCCTTGTCGTATTGCACCCGCACCCCGTGGAGCATATGTGTCAGCTCATATTTACTTTAGGTCTCAGATTGTGAGCTTAAAACCTTCCAGTCGGATCAATTTGCAGTATGTTCCTTATAGTGTAATTTTATGTATCTAATATTGATTAAAAGTTTTGCTATATGTATATACTAGTGATATCTCCTGCGAATTTCGCGGACTGAAAATAAAATTGTTATTATTAATTCAAATTATAATAATTAATATTTTTGTTTTATATATTTATTAATTTTAGTATAATATTAAAATTCTAATTGTAATTTAAAGAATATTGAAATTACTAAATATGAATAAATAAAAAGATTTAAAAAATATTAAAAAAATTAAGACAATCAATCTCAAAAGGGGCAATTACATAGAGGGGCAAATTCTATACTGTTATTACAAATTGGGGCAGACCGAAAAAGTAAATCACAAAGAAGGGCAAAATGCCCACCTGTCTCCTCATCTTCTCCCTCATACACACACGTTACCCATTTCCCCATACTCATTTTCTTACTCTCCCATTTTCCAATTCTCAGACAACACCCTCCCCTCCCCCATTTCTGTCTCTCTTCCTCTCTCTCCCATTTCCCCTTCCCTTATTTTTCATTCTCAGACTCCTCATCCCTATTCCCAATTAATTCACGTATCCTCCCCCCACCTCTACTTCTCCCTCTCACATACACGAAACACGGCTACCATTCCCCCTCCCCCACTTCCTTTCAAGATCCGTCGGCAACGAAGTTCGAATTTCATAGATCCGTCGTGCCTCCGTAGATCCACCACCACCACCACTGTGCCTCCGTAAATCCGCCGCCGATACCACCGTATGCTTCCGTAAATCCGCTACCACCGTGTGCCATATCTACCCCCATCCCCAACTCCTCTCTCCCTCTCGTTCTCTCAAAACCCCCGTCGTCCTGAGCCTCTACAGATCCCCCCCCCCAAGCCTAAGGCGGAGGATAAAAAATCAACCCACCACACCTCCTTGCACCAGTCCCCTTGCCACGTTCCATCGTGCACTAGGCCCGCTGTTGCCGCCGTCGTGCCGCTTAGTGTTCCGCCTCCGTCCTGTTTTGAGCGCCGCTTGCCGCTGTCGATCCGGTATTTTTGGGGGTTTTCGTGATTTTTGTGATATATATGTTCGTGATTTCAAATATTCTGGGATTTTTATTGTTTCCATGATTTCTGTGATTTTTGTGATTTACCGATTATGTTGTGTTTTGTAAAAAAAAATGGTGAATCTGTTGAGATTTTTAGGATTGGTTGCTTATTGGAAATGCTTATTTGGTGTACCAATATAACACTGTGTTTTCTTAATGGTGAACCAATGTAGATGTTTGTTTGAAATTATGGTAGTGGTTTGTGATTTTACTAAATTGAATAAGTTTTTTACTTTATTTGGTTGTTCTCTTCACTTGCATAAATTATGTGCAATTTTTATTTTTATTTGCACCTTGAAAATGCACATTCAAATACCATTAGAATACCAATAATTATGTGTGTGCAAACATGTGCAAAAAATACTAAAATTTGGATACAATTATGTATGTTCAATATATTATCGAAAATGCACATTCAAATAACATGAGAATACCAATAATTATGTGTGTGCAAACATGTGCAAAAAATACTAAAATTTGGATACAATTATGTATGTTCAAATATATTATCGAAAATGCACATTCAAATAACATGAGAATACCAATAATTATGTGTGTGCAAACATGTGCAAAAAATACTAAAATTTGGATATAATTATGTATGTTCAAATAATGATTGAAGTTGCACCATTAATAAAACCCTTAAAGATAACTAATAGTTATATTAAAAATGCACATTATGTGCAAAATGTTGTTAAAAATGCACGTATGTTTAAAAAGTGACTGATGGTCAATCACATCACAACTTTAATGGGGGGAGGTTTTGCCCTTCATTGTATTTTTTAAAAAGGGGTGCCCCTCTTTGAGTTTAGAGGCAAAAATGTGCCCCTCTTTGTTATTGTTTCATCTCAAAATACTATAAGTCAATATTATTTCAAATTGCAAATTTTTGAAAACTAATATGTAGACAATATTTGTTGTATACTTGCATTGTCTTCCTTTGAAATTAAGGTAAAAAATATTATCTTGCTTTTAACTCTCGGGGCTACACCATGTAATTGTCCATGTGTAAAAATAGGCTTGAGAAGATATACACCCATAGTCGATAATGATTGACCTTGACTTTTATTTATAGTTATTATGAAACACAAAAGAACTGAAAACAATCTCCTTTAAATCCTAAACGACAAAATATCCGTCGAATTAGTCAGAATCATTCTGGGGGGTGCATATACCTTACTTTCAAATATTTATTTAAAAAATGATCCAACTTTTAGAATATAATTTTCAAGTTTTGTAACTACTAATCTGGTTCCATTATACAACCTTGACTTTTGGTCAATATTTATGAGAAGCATTATACACACACCAACCTTTAGAACCATCAAAGTTAATTGGACCCGTTGGGCTGACTCGCACCTTATACCTAAATTGAGGGTAGGGTTAAATATTTTTTAGACCGTTTGAAGGCGGGCCTTAATGGGCTGACCTGTTTTGGACGCGAGCTTTGGTAGGTTAGGGGTGGACTTTATTGGGTCGCTCCACCTCCAAATTTATTTTCCATTGTTTTGTACATTCTTAACCATTATAATATCATTTTTAGGACTATTTTGTAAAATTTATTTTTATAGATGATGAATTTAAATTGTAGAAGATTATTTTTTTATTAATTATTATGGTTAATATATTGTGAACTTTAATTTATAGACATTTATTTTTTTATTAATGAATTATGAACTTTATTTGTAACATATTATTTTAATATTTTTATAATGATAATTATGAAGATAAATTATTTGATTACATTTGATTTAGATAAATTTTATGCATTAGAACTTTTAAATTACATTTTTTAAAATTTTAAATTTTAAAATATAAAAAATTTAAATTGGGCATCCCGCCTAAACCCACACCAAACAATAAGTAGGTTGGGTTAGATGTTTTGCAGCCCACCAAATTTTCGGTCCCCATCACACCGATGTCCCATTGGAATTTTAAAATTATGTAGGAAAAATGTTAAAACGACATTTAATCAATATGTATTAATACATAGTGAAGGGTGTGCGTGAGTGTTTTTCCAGAATGTTGTCAAATGTGTTGAAATATAACGACAACATACACAGTGGAAGAATTTGAAAAATAGAATATAAAATTTGCAAACGGGATATCAAAACTTTATCATAGATTATTATTGAATAATCTAGAGCTGTCAAAGTGGGTTGGGCCCGTTGGGCCGGCCCGCCCCGCCATATTTAAAATGAGGGTTGGGTTAAAGATTTTTTAGCCAGTTTTGAAGTGGGCCTAAATGGGCTGGCCCGTTTGGGTCACGGGCTGTTAGTCTCAGTACAAGACTGAGAGATACGTGTATGGGGGGTTGGAATACACGTATACAAATTTTTCTGACTTTCAAACTGACTGAGTCCCCTTAGCTCAGAGTGGTGAAGAACTCAGGGTTGATAACACACCTACTAACTGCACTGAGTGCTGGTCAATTGGTAAGCTATCAACTTGAGTTCAGTGCGGAAATGCGTGAGCCCTGAAAGTTTATAGTCTTGTTAATGTTTGCTTTCTGAAAACTTGATTACTTAATTCTGAAGTAGTGATTAGTAGGGCAGTGTTCAATTTACTGATCAGGCTGATTGATTCAAGCCTGATAAAACTGATGCAATGAATGACTTAATGAATAAACAATAAGAGCAATATAAAAGAGATAAAGAACACAAGGAGTTTAACGTGGTTCTGAGACTCAAGCTCCTACGTCCATGGTCTTGATTGAATAGGATAATCCACTAAGGATTAGCTTTTTTTTAACGTGCCAAGGTGCACCCAGATCAGCTAACTCACTGACCCTTACAAACTCCTTCTTCCTAACTAGAGGGTTTTGGTTTCAGTTTTGTTTCCAACTAAGATTGTGATTATCCTTACAAGACAAGGCTATGCTAAGGATGGATAATCACTCTAAGCTTATGATATAACTAGGTTCGCTCAGTGGAATACAGAATAACTCTCTTTTCTAAGAAATACTTGGGAAATTTAAGGTTTTTCGAGTGCTTCTTTCTAACGCTGAGTGCTTGAATGCTTGAGAGTTTGAGTAATTTATAGCTTGGAAATTTCCCATAACCATGAATGGGTTCAAGGCCTTCTGTATTTATAGATGGGTTTGAAAACTATTAGTTGGAAGAGATAGCCTTCTAGTCATCTACGTAGGGTTTGTTCAGCGGACATATCTCCCATGCAACTGCCGTCCTTGCATGGATTAGGTAATGCATTTAATGCACCATTTAATGCTTGCCCATTGAAAAGTGCAGTCTGAACTCAGTCTCCATGTCAGGTCCGTACGTGCGTGTCCTTCCTGGATTGGTTCACGTCATCAGGTTGGTGAGAATGTCAGAACTCATTCCTGGGCTTTAGGCTTGTCTTTTAAGTTCTTTTTGTCTCAAGAACAATGGTCTTGTCCTGACGCTGAAATTCCTTTTGCATTGCTTGACCCTACTCCAAGTCTTTTCCTATTACTCAGTATCATCCTGTTCCCTTCAGGACTGAGTTAGTGATAACCTCAGGGTCATACTCTTCATCATTGACACTTACTCAGTCAGCTTAGAGAGACTGTCGTAAGTTCAGGATGGTACTTTGTATCTTCAGGCTTCAGTCTTGATTATCATCAATGAGTACTCCTCTCATTGAGTTCCTGTGAATTGTAAAATAACTAAGTACAAATCTAACCAAGACTAGCCTGACTACTAAGGCATAACATCTTTTCAGGGGCTTTGGGATCTAATCAAAACTGACATTGTCCCAACAATTTCCCCCTTTTTTGATGATGCCAAAACACTAAAAAGATCCTCAAAACACTTAGAGGAAAATCAAAGTCCTATCTATAAGATAAGTCAACGTTAGAGTAATTCTTGATAAAGTACAAAATTTAAATGACAGCCAAAAAGACAATGAGTTTTTGTCTGTGGGCAAAGTAATAGATTTCATTGATAATATGAGAATTGAGTACAATGACTTAATCTATTACAAGAGGTTGTGAACACCTAACTAATCTCATTTCAGGCTCGAGTCCATAACCAGCATAGACTCTGACTTTCAACTCATCTACTCTCTTAGGTTGATTCACAAATCCTTCAGCCTTGGCTATCTTCAATACTTCAGTCATAATCGCCTTCGTATCATGCTTGTTAGTTCCAGGGATTAGACGTGGTGGTCGAGCGATGAACTCAGGAGCCTTCACTTGGACATTGGCTGCATCAGCTTCCTCCAAGATCTTCTGAATGAGTTCAGGGGGATTGTCCATCATGTAGTCAGTGAAGTGGGCATTGATGTCTTCAGTGTCGCCCCATTTCTTCACTACGTACCAGAGTCTGACGAACTCATCCCTTGCATCAACCCAAAACTCTTTTAAAGTCTCTGAGATGAACTCATCGACAAGAGCTTCCCTCAGTGTTACCTCCGACTTCCTGACATGAAGAATTGTTGATTTCCTGGCTGTTGGCCTTTTTCTGTACTTTCTCGGCTCAGGCTTTGCCTTCTTCCTCCTCAGCATGCTCAGAATCCCATCATTCAGCTCCCTTTGTTGAAGTTCACTAAGCTCTGAAAGCTTTTCAACTTTCTTCTCAAGGATGCACATCTTTTCTTTCTCAGCAATCTCCGCTCTGCGCTGAGCCTTACTCTTTTCTTGGGTCAGACCCCAAGCCTCTTCGCACAAGGACACCACTTCATTGGTGTTTAGGCTAATTGGATTCTTCCTTGTGCTCAAGGGTGAGCGCTCTGAGCTTCCTTCAGGGATGGATGGTAAGGCTGGAATAGAAGGGTCCTTAGCCTTTAACGCAGCCTCCAGCCTGGCTAATTTGCGGGAAGAAGACCTCATCGTCACTTCATTCAATGGTCCTTCATATCCTCCGGGAGCGGATATTTTCCTCGACTTTTCCCCCTTTTTGGCATCATCTCTTGGGGAAGGAAGAGCTTTAGGTGCAGCATTCTGAGTTGCATCTTCCTTAGAGTTGATGATAAAGGCAGTAAGGGATTGAGCTTCTAGCAGGTGCTCCTTTAACATGTCCACTCCGGATGCTATCCCAGATCCTGCATAAGTCACATTCACAACACTTGAATCGATCTTTGCTTCACACTTCTCCATCACAGAATTCAAGCGTTGTTCAGTGTCAGACAACTTCCTCTCAGTGCAGGACAGCTTCTCCTCAGTGATGGCCAGCTACGCCTCTATTTTCCTTGACTCTTCAGTCATCCTCTTTAACTCAGCCGCAATCCTGTCAGCCTCCTGAGCCATCTTAGCCACTGAGTCATTCAGTGCTTGAGAGAACAGCTCAGCCGCCTGACTCGTGATGAGGCGTGAAATTGTCATGATTCGTCGCTCGAAATGCCCTTGTTTTGATTGATTTATGTGAGTTTTTAGAGTCATTTGAGTATCATTTTCATAAACTGATGAATTTGTTTCTTTGATGCTCATACATGGATAAAGGGCGAAAGAGGAGTTCGTAGGACTTTGAATCGACTCAAACGGACGCCCGGATGAGAAGATATCGAAGAAATATGAAAAGTATTAGTTCGAGGGAGCAAAAGTATCATTGGAGTGCACAAGCAAGGAGTACTCGTGCAAGGGTGCACGAGCAGCCGTGCAAGGCGCTCGAGAAGGTGCAACTCGTGCACTAGTGCACGAGCACTCATTCACTGCGCACGAGCAAGAGCCGGTCGTGCACTAGTGCACGAGCTAGGCTGGCCGTGCACTATTTCGGTTCTGGAAGTTTGGAGCGCACGAGGGGGATGTACTCGTGCACTAGTGCATGAGCAGTGCACGAGCTTGCGTGATTTTTCGGCCCATACGTTCCCGACTCGACCCGTTGCCTATATATACCCCTTCCGAGCACGTTTTTACAAACAACTTGAGAGCACCACAGATACCAGTTGATACGAGATCATATTTATAGTTAGTTTTTGGAGAAGAAGGAACAAGCAAGCTTTACTTTTACGTTTTTAAGGCTTTTCTTTACGAATTCTTAGTCCGATTTTACTTTTTAGTTTTGTTTCTTCAGACCTTTGTTTTTGAACCGTTGAGACTTCGTTTTATTGATTTAATTTCAGTTTATTCTTTTATTTCTTGAAACCCTAGTTTATGTTTGATCTTTTCTTCGTTCTAATCATTATGTTCATGATCGTTATTTATTCAATTGTTCTTGTTTACGTAAAACCCATGTCTAGCTAAAACCCTTGCATGCTTGGGGTAGGATGAACTCGTAGAAGTAGGATGTGGGTACGTAATTAAGGTAGTTCGAGACGTTTAGTTTTAATTCTCTTAATTAATGAATTCTTAAAATCAATCTTAACTTTGCCTTTGAAATTCGTTCGAAAAGTGTTAGAGAGAGGACGACCTTATCACTCTTTAACAATGAGTAGACTTATCGAGAAGGTTTAGAAATGGTTAATTCATCTACCGGTTTATCTAAGGAGGACGACCGCATCACCTTAGTTTAAATTAGGGTCTTGTTAATTAATCACAATCTATTAACTCGTTAGTGGATTAGTGAAGTCGATTGCTAGGATAAAGTATTAGGGTATTAAGTCTTGAGCTTTCATCTTACAATCTCTAACTTAGGTTATTTCTTGCGCGTCACAATTATTTTGATTATGTACTTGCTCCGTTAGTATACGTAGGGATTCCTATCCTGAGCATCACCATCACTTATTTGAACACAAACCTTAGTTAATTTGTCTTCTTCAGTACTTTAGTTTAATTAGTTTATTTTAGTTATAATTAATTCTTCTAAAAAATCCAAAAACATTTCACTCATATTAACTACGATGCGTAGATCTTTAGGGATCTATTTGCATACACACTTTCCCTTGGGTTCGATATACTTGGTCATTATACTTATTCATACTACAGTGAACCCGTACTCTTGCGGGGAAGCTACTAGTAGAAAGCTGGTATTTTCGATTCAAGTCAATGGCGCCGTTGCCGGGGATGGCGTTGTATGTCTTTTGAATAGGATTTATCGATAGCTTAGTAGTTAGTGGTAAGTGATTTACTTTTATGTCTTTATTTCGTACATATTCGGCAGTTGTGCTTTGATTCTTTTGTTAGTGTTTCAGGTTTATGAAAATACGCTCGCAAGGAAATACAAGCGAAGAGAGATTACAGTCAGATCCTGAGACAATAGCAAGAAGAAACCGAGCCTTCTTAAGAAGGATGAACGCTGCCGGAGGGAAAGAGCCAATGGACATTACTAATGAGTTGGATGATGTCGAGAATGAGTTTAATCAGACACTGAACTGGGTTGACGACACTGAAGGGAATACCTGTAAGAACCAAGATACGCCAGGAGAAAGCCAGAGCCAAAACCCGGGTACTCAGAATCAAAATAGCCCAGCTCATAACATTGTTCAAAATCCTCAGAACAATCATGCTTACCCATATCCTAACTTACCACAAAACAACTTACCTTATCCACCTTACACATACCCACCTTATCCATATCCACCATACCCGTATCCTCCACCTCCTGTTTACAACCAACCACCAGCTTATCAACCACCACCACCACCCCAATAAGTACCTGTACCAACTGCTAATCCTCAGCACATTCCTCAGAACGCAGATCAGAATATGGCTATTCGAGGAAGGTTTGCATCGCAGCCGCAACGGTACTATGATGGAGTGGCATTACCTCCAGTAGAGGCAAATAACTTCTCGATTTCCCCGGGAATTCTAAAGCTGCTTACAGAGAACCAGTTCAAGGGGGTGATCGGGAAGGAGAATCCTCATACTCATCTGAGGAGTTTTCTAATGATAGCCCCTACTTTCAATTACAATGGCATGTCTGAAGATGCCAAGAGACTTAGGTTGTTCCCATTCTCATTGACGGGAATAGCTAAAGAGTGGTACGATAATACGCTTCCACGGGGAGGTATTACCACTTGGGCCAAGCTCGTGCGTCTGTTCCTCGAGCGATTCTACCCTCCATCCAGAACGATCAAAGCAAGGATTGAGATCTCTTCCTTCGGCCAGAAGCAAGGAGAGGACCTACGTCAAGCGTGGGAGAGATACTCAAACATGTTGATAGAGTGCCCGCAGCACGGGTACAATGAGAGAGATGTCATGGCATTTTTCTATAGTGGTGCCAACAAGGCTGGACAAGACCATCTAGACGCCTGTGCTAGTGGAACATTGTCACGAATGCTGGGGCTTGGAATGTGGACGCAGATTTCCAGAGAGTTCATCAGAATGAGGAAGGTGAAGGAACGAGAAGGCTGTTGATGGCCATGATGGAAAAGATTAACAACCTTGAGTTGGGGAAGAATATGGTTGAAGGGAATGCAGCAGAGAATGAGCAAGAGGATAAGCCCACAATTCAGCAAGAAGTAGTAAATTATATGGGAGGTCTTTATTACAATCAGAATGGGTATCCACAAGGTGGAAATTTTCAAGGAAGACCTTCTTATGGCCAACCATTTGTACCTCCAGGTCCACAGCCGCCTCAAAATCAATTGAGGAACACACAAGGGTACCAAGGAGGCCAGCAACTTCCTCAGAACCAATGGAGGAAGAACGAGAATTTTTCATATGCTAACCCAAAGGCTGGTATTACAGTTCCTCCAGGTGTTGATCCAGGTTCTAAACCTCCTGGTGGAGAAGGCGGTTCCTCAACTGAGGAGATGTTGAGAGCTATCCTACAGAAGGTGGAGGAAGGAAGCAAACATTTATCATCTTTGGAGTACAATGTGAAAGATCTGCATAAGAAAGTTGATCAGCGTGATCAAGACCTCCAGAAAAGAGATGTAGAGCTGAATCGAATTCAGCAAGAGAACAACCGAAGGTTCACTTCTATAGAGTTCCAGATGAGCCAGATTGCAAAGTCATTAAATAGAGAGCCTACCAAATACCTTTCAATGCCTGAGGGTAATCCGAAAGAGCATTGCAAGGCTATCCAGTTAAGAAGTGGAACCAACTATAAAGGTCCCCAGATGCCTGCTGATTCTGAGACGCCCCAAGGAGATGTTGAGATAGAGGGGAAAAAACACAAGAAAGATGGAGATGAGAGTGGGGAGGTAGGAGTTGAGAAGAAGGTTGAGAGTGAAAGCACTCAAGCTAGCAAAGAGCTTGAAGAGGAAGGCATTGAGAAGGTTGAGAGAGTTCCTAAGTGGAAGAAGGCAAAGGAAGCAAGGGAGAAAGTGAAAGAGACCGAGAGTGATGAATGGGGGGTACCCAAATCGGTGATACCCGTCCCATATCCACAGCGCTTCATGAAAAAAAGCTTGATGAGAAGTTTGCTAAATTCCTTGATGTTTTTAAAAAGATGCATATTAACATTCCTTTTTATGATGCTTTGGAACAGATGCCCAACTATGCAAAGTTTCTGAAGGACTTGATCGCAAAAAGACGGCGAGTGGATGAGCCGAAGTTGGTGCAGTTGAACCATGAGGTGAGTGCATTAGTGCACAAGGCGCTTCCTCCAAAGCTGAAGGATCCCGTGAGCTTTACCATCTTATGTGACATTGGGAACGGGATCAAGAAAGGAGCGCTATGTGATTTAGGGGCGAGCATAAATCTTATGCCCTTGTCGCTTTTCAAGAAGTTGGAAGGTGGTGAACTTCAGCTGACAATGATGACGCTTCAACTAGCCGACCGGTCTATTACTCGACCTCAAGGTGTGGTTGAAGACGTCCTCGTGAGAGTTGGAGATCACATTTTTCCAGCTGGCTTTGTAGTGCTCGAAATGGAGGAAGATGAGCGGGTGCCCCTTATCTTGGGAAGACCGTTCTTAGTGACAGCGGGGATGGTGCTAGACGTGGCAAATGGGAAGATTACGTTGAAAGTTGATGATCAAGAAGTGAAGATTTCCCTATATGAGGCCATGAAGTACCCAAAGGAGGATGAGAGTTTGTATTGCATGGATGCCATTGATCCTAGTGTTGAAGACACACCTCCTATCCCTAATCCTTCTTTTATTTATGAGTTTGATAATCCTTCACCTGTTGATTTAACCCAAGAGCATTATGATCTGATTTATTTTGATAGGGATAAAGAGAAGAAATTGAAGGATGGAGAAGTGAAAAAGGTGGACGTGGTCCAGCTCGAGAGAAAATGAGGAGTTAAGAAGAAAAAGTCCAAATTCAAGAACCTGTTTGGTAAGACTCCTCCCGAAAAGAGTGAGAAGAAATTGAGACGCCCACCGTCTGAGGTAAAAAAGTAAGATGGGAATAGAGCAAAGAACTTAGACAACTTCTCTTATGAGAGTAAGGGAGGTATTTTTGAGTATCATGTCCCATAAGCTCCTTTGAGCTTGGTCCGGCATGAGGACCTTAAAAATAGCGCTGCGTGGGAGGCAACCCACTTTTATTTGTTTTTAGTGTTTTATTATGTTATTAGGGTGTTGTTGAGTCATACGTTTAACCTCGTACTTGAGAGTTTATTTTGTAGGCTTGTCTCGAAGGAGTGCCAAATAAGTGGAGATTGAAGGAACTCAAGCAAGGGAGTGTGCAACGTTGTTGAGAGAAACTAAATTGTTTGGTTGAGGTAACCCACAACCCCAAACTTAGACCTCTTCGCAAGGTCGAAGTTTGGGGGGTGGAGTTTTTTATGTTTCTTGTTACATTGCACCGGAGCACACCTTATCTTTGAGTGTGTATGGTTATTTAGTATCTTGAGATGTTCCATGGGTTGTTAGTGTTTTGATGTGGTACTACATATTTCATGCCTATCAATCATCTTATGCTTGTTGATTGCTATCTTGGAGTATGACTTGATGAGTAGGGTGAATTGTGAAGTTGAGTTAGGAATTCTCTTGTGTGAGTGTTTGAGTTAGAGTTGATTTGAGAAAGAACTAGTATGTTTGCAAATTTTTCTTCTGAGTATTTGTGTGATGAGAGCGAGAATTCACTAGGACTAGCATGGATGTGAAAGCTGTGAGATTTGAGCCTTATGAGATTTTGATGCATTACTTGATCTCTTCGTTTGTGAGTGGATCGTCACCTTAGAGGATGCTAGAACTTGTGTGTGCTCTCGCTCCTTGATTGGGTCTAGTTTGATATGCCGAATGTGATCTTAGGCCATCTTTTTTTTATTGAGTCACTTAGCCTAAATTTTCCTTACCATTGATATTTGTCCCTTGTTAGCCCCTTTGAGCCTTAAGCCTATTTTATTTGCTCGAACATTTGAACACTATTCCAAATTCCTAAGCCTTTTTGTCCCAATTTGAGTGGAGAATAGGAAAAGTGTGAATGTTGAAGGGATTGAGTTGAGATGAGAAAAGGAATTATGATGGTTGAGTGGTGATAAAATAAGGGTGTGATTGAGTTTGGAGTTGTGGGAAAGAACAAAAAGTTGAGAATGAGAAAAAAAAAAAAGCTCATGTGTTTGTGAAAAACAAGAAAAAAATGAAGTGATTGAAAAAAATGAAAAGAGTTAGAAAAAAAATTGAAGTGTTGAGAGTATGGAATTGAAAGGGTGTTGATTGAAAATGTTTGAAGTATTCTGTTCCTAATCTCGAAGTGTCAAAGTTTGATTTTCTATTCTCCATTCACTTGAGTCACTTACCCATATTGTTATCCCACCTGTCCAAAGAGCCTACATTACAACCTTGAAAAAAATCCTTTTTGATTCGGCATTGATTTCTAGAGTATGGTCGGAGTTAAGAGTGCTTACAAGCCTATGGCTGCCGATATGAGTGATTGATTGTTTGAGTGAGTCCCTTTATCATTGATATACACTTGTGAGGGAGTGAAACACATCGTTGAGTGCACATCCATGTTTGATCTTGGTGTTTCTTGTTGTTGTTGCATGAGTATGATGAAGGAAGGTGAGTGAGTATACTTGTGATTGATCTTTGAAGCTCGAGTTCATTTGCTTGCATGATTTGATTTTTTGACTCATTCCTAACAATTTCACTTGACTTATTATTTCGTTTCTTGAGGACAAGCAACATGGTAAGTTTGGGGGGGGGGGGGGGTTGATTAGGCGTGAAATTGTCATGATTCGTCGCTCGAAATGCCCTTGTTTTGATTGATTTATGTGAGTTTTTAGAGTCATTTGAGTATCATTTTCATAAACTGATGGAATTTGTCTCTTTGATGCTCATAGATGGATAGAGGGCGAAAAGAGGAGTTCGTAGGACTTTGAATCGACTCAAACGGACGCCCGAATGAGAAGATATCGAAGAAATACGAAAAGTATTAGTTTGAGGGAGCAAAAGTATCATTGGAGTGCACAAACAAGGAGTACTCGTGCAAGGGTGCACGAGCGGCCGTGCAAGGCGCTTGAGAAGGTGCAACTTGTGCACTAGTGCACGAGCACTCGTGCACTGCGCACGAGCAAGAGCCGGTCGTGCACTAGTGCACGAGCTAGGCTGGTCGTGCACTATTTCGGTTCTGGAAGTTTGGAGCGCACGAGGGGGATGTACTCGTGCACTAGTGCACGAGCAGTGCACGAGCTTGCGTGATTTTTCGGCCCATACGTTCCCGACTCGACCCGTTGCCTATATATACCCCTTCCGAGCACGTTTTTACAAACAACTTGAGAGCACCACATATACCAGTTGATACGAGATCATATTTATAGTTAGTTTTTGGAGAAGAAGGAACAAGCAAGCTTTACTTTTACGTTTTTAAGGCTTTTCTTTACGAATTCTTAGTCCGATTTTACTTTTTAGTTTTGTTTCTTCAGACCTTTGTTTTTGAACCGTTGAGACTTCGTTTTATTGATTTAATTTCAGTTTATTCTTTTATTTCTTGAAACCCTAGTTTATGTTTGATCTTTTCTTCGTTCTAATCATTATGTTCATGATCGTTATTTATTCAATTGTTCTTGTTTACGTAAAACCCATGTCTAGCTAAAACCCTTGCATGCTTGGGGTAGGATGAACTCGTAGAAGTAGGATGTGGGTACGTAATTAAGGTAGTTCGAGACGTTTAGTTTTAATTCTCTTAATTAATGAATTCTTAAAATCAATCTTAACTTTGCCTTTGAAATTCGTTCGAAAAGTGTTAGAGAGAGGACGACCTTATCACTCTTTAACAATGAGTAGACTTATCGAGAAGGTTTAGAAAGGGTTAATTCATCTACCGGTTATCTAAGGAGGACGACCGCATCACCTTAGTTTAAATTAGGGTCTCGTTAATTAAGCACAATCTATTAACTCGTTAGTGGATTAGTGAAGTCGATTGCTAGGATAAAGTATTAGGGTATTAAGTCTTGAGCTTTCATCTTACAATCTTTAACTTAGGTTATTTCTTGCGCGTCACAATTATTTTGATTATGTACCTGCTTCGTTAGTATACGTAGGGATTCCTATCCTGAGCATCACCATCACTCATTTGAACACAAACCTTTGTAAATTCGTCTTCTTCAGTACTTTAGTTTAATTAGTTTATTTTAGTTATAATTAATTCTTCTAAAAAAATTCAAAAACATTTCACTCATATTAACTACGACGCGTAGATCTTCAGGGATCTATTTGCATACACACTTTCCCTTGGGTTCGATATACTTGGTCATTATACTTATTCATACTACAGTGAACCCGTACTCTTGCGGGGAAGCTACTAGTAGAAAGCTGGTATTTTTTATTCAAGTCAACTCGCCAAGTGATCAACAACTTTGTCCATGCGTGCATCATGCTCATCAACTTCTTCCTCGACCTTCTTTCCTGCTTCACTGACTTCGCAATGCCAATCATCATTTTTTTCAGCGAAATGATCTCTTTATTGGCAAGCGTGTTGTAAGCTGACTTGGTCCATCGAATGTGCTTGTGGAGAGCCTTGGCTGCTTCTTTTTTTCCTCCCTGGTCCTCTGGATCTCTTCCCTGAGTTCAGCCAAGTCCTCAGTTGTCCTTTCTTACTTTACCGTGATGATACTGGTAAAGTTGCCATGCTGTTCCCCAGTGATGATCACATCATCACCAGCCTATTCCTTGTCAGTGATTTGCTATTTTCCCTTTCCAGCCCTTGCAACATCAGTCCCCTCTTCAGGATGCACTGAAGGCAGTTGTTGAGTGGTCACAGTCGCCTGCTCAGGCACAACTGATCCATCTCAAACTTTGGGTAAGATACCCTCAAAACCAGGAGTCTCCTTTAGTGCCTCCACATCATCCTCCTTTGCCTCAGGGCAGGGAAACCCTTCACAGGCTTATGTGTCATTGGCAGATGAACCAACCTTGTTGGTCTCATCAACTGCTCTACCCTTGGACGCAGTCCCTGAATCACCTTCCCCCTGAGCACTAGGCTCAGAGACCACTGCATCTATCTCCTTAGCAGTTTCCTCCACTTCATTCTCATCTACTCCGCCCTGATTATCATCCTCCTCCTCCTCTTCCTTGGGCTCATCCTTGAAGTCCTCCTGCATGCCAGCCTTCAGTCTATCAACCAGTTGTTTTAGATTCTCGAAGTTTAGCAACTGCAACCAACTAGTGATCTGGAAATAAGAGCATAGTCTGGCTTCCTCCTTCTCCCAGTGTTCCCAGCCTCTGGCATCGACAAGCATATGCTGCTCCTGTATATTGGATTGCTTGAAGTCGAGCCATACTTTGAGCTCAATTACATTGTAGCATAGCTCCCTGTATCTGTGCAGGCTGGGCCAACACTTCGATGCCCACTCACAGGCATTCCCCCCTGAGAGTATTCTCGTACATGCCACCCATCAACCCGGTATCCAGCTCCTCCTCCTCTGCCATGTCAAGAAATTCATCGGCTGAATCTCCTGCGGTAGTGGTTTTGGGGCAGTCTTTGGGGTTGTGGTAAGACGGGAAGTCGTCAGGGTTGGGCGTGGAAGTGTTTGGCTCTGGGTTATAGTCATGCTCAGTGATGGATGAAGTTATGGGCTCTAACTCATTTTGTGGAGGGGTGAGGTCAGGATTTGATGAGGGTAGGGTAGGTTCAGGGTGGGTTGGGGTAGGCTCAGTTGGGTGAGAGGTTTGATCAGGGTGGGTTGGGGTAGGCTCAGTGATGGGTGAGGTTGAGTGTTGGGGTTCTGTGGGGTTGGACTCAGGTTGCAGCATCTCTGCAGTATCAATCGTTTCTCTAACCTGCTCCAAGTCAGAGGCTCTTGGAGAGCTTGACTCCTCCCGAATTGAACTGATATCCCTTAGCTTCTTAGCCGGAGATCTCTTAGGCTCTTTCCGCAGCATCTTCAAAGGCCTATCCACCGCTTCCTCTCTGCCTGATCTGACATCATCGTCAGTCTCCTCAGCCTCAGAAGTGGCCTTCCTGGAGACCTTCTCAATCCCTTTCCTTACACCCTTAGCCGTGGCCTTACTCTTCAGCACCACCTTCAGCTTGGCTTTCTTCTCCTCCAAAGCCTTTTCTCTCTCTCCTTCTCCGCCTCCTTCTCAGCTGCTATCTCCTCTTCAGTCTCCTTCCCCTTCTCCAAGAGACTCTCCACTTTCTCCAGTAGGGCAGGCACCACCTTATTGCCCTTGGAAGCTGGTTTCTTTTTCTGACCCTTGGGGGGACCATTGGGGTCAGGGATGCCAAGGATGGCATAGGTGTCAGCTGCGGTAGAGAACATCACCTTCTTGGATGAAAGACCATCCTCCCAATCAAAAGTGCAACCCTAACATGCGTGAGCTATCAGGATCGACATTCATGTGCCGAACGGAAAGATGGCTCCTACTGAGATGTGTTTCTTCTCATCATCCTTCTTCAGCTTGTCCCGAGCAGCCTGACTCAATTGATTAAGAAAGAACTGCTCTCAGTTGGCCTCAATGCCATCCACCAAAGCCCCCATAATTCTCAGCTTTGGCAGGCTCAGCTGCTCGTGAGACCCAGTTGTGCCCATAATCATCTTAGAGACTATATCTACCATGGCACGGTACTCAGGCTTGAGTGTCTCTTTGTGTTGCCTCGCCCTGAACTTCGGCGACCCAGATTTCGTCCAATCCTTAAGGAGGTCACCCTCCTTATTTTCCTTGTAGGTCCTGGGATTGATTCCAGAGCATGGAAGTCCGTATACCTCCTTCACGGCCTTCCTCAGGTCGATCGTCTTGGTCTCAACATTGTTGAGCTCCTCACCACCTTGGTTCTTCTCCCCAGTAGGCACCAAGAAAGTTACCTTTGTCAATAATTCACCCTTGCGAATGAATAAATTCAGGTACACCTCCACCACTGCCTTCGGAAGAAAGTAAATGGGTTGCTTCGTGACAAATTTCTCCAACTTGACGTCAGTAATCCATTTGAAGACTGGAAAAATTTCAGCAACCGATTGGCTGGGTCCATCAATGGACAAAATGTGCTCCATGTTTACCAACTTGCTCTTGACAACATCCTCAAGTTTGTCCGTAGACCAAGTGGTATAAATGAATGCCATTTAGAGAATTAGGGTTTGAGAAATTTGCAAGATGAAAATTTGAACGATAGAAAGTTCAGTGTGCTTAGTGCGTTTGTGTTTGCGTAAATTTCTCAAATGACATTCTTGATTAATATGAAATGAACAGTTACTCAGACGTGGGGTTGAGATTAATCCTGAATTTGAAAAACTTTGAAATGAAGGGCCAGGATTAATCTCAGCATCAATCATTTCCCCAGTCAATTATTCCGTATAAAATGGACACGTATATGAAAAAGTAATTGCGTGCATTAAATGCTCCGACACGCATGAGTTTAAATATGAAAAGGCGCGTTTTAATGAAAACGGTCAGCATTTAATGAAGATTTTCAAGACGAAGAACTCAGCGAGACGCTTCAAATTCACAAGGGTCAGGATTAAATCCATACCTGTCAGGGAGACATTGTAGCACCCTGATACCTCGCTGAGTCGAGTCTGGCCTGAGTTCCCCCTAGATCCCTACACTGACTGCTCTCCCGGATCTAAGAGTCCTAACTCTACTGACAGTTCCATAAATCTTGCTTCAGCCAAAGGCTTAGTCAAGATGTCAGCCATTTGCCTGTCAGTGTGAATTTTCTCCATCCTAATATCCTTCTTCTCTACATGATCTCGAATGAAGTGATGCCTAATATCCACATGCTTGCACCTTGTGTGAAGCACTGGGTTCTGAGTGATTGCAATAGCATTATTGTTGTCACAATAGATTGGAGCCTCATTAGCAAATACTTGGTAGTCCCTCAATTGTTGCCTCAACCATAAAATTTGAGCACAACAACTACCTGCAGTCATATACTCAGCCTTAATTGTGGATGTCGCCACTGAATTCTGTTTCTTACTAAACCACGAGATCAACTAACTCCCCAAAAGCTGACATGTCCCTGAGGTGGATTTCCTATCAATCCTGCAACCTCCATAATCTGCATCTGAATAACCAGTCAGTTCTAAGTTGTCATCTGAGGGATACCATAGTCCCATATTAATTGTCCTTTTCAGATACTTGAGTATCCTCTTAGCAGCCTCCAAATGACTTCTCTTGGGGTTAGATTGATACCTAGCACACACATCAACTGCAAAAGTAATGTCAGGCCTACTTACAGTCAGGTACAACAATGATCCTATTAGCCCTCGGTACTCAGTCTAATTCACTGAAGCTCCTTCAGTGTCAGGATCCATCTTCTAATTGGTGTTCATTGGGATCCTGGCTGGATTGCTATTCTGAACTCCAAACTTCTGAATCAAGTCTCTTGTATACTTGGCCTGATTAATGAAAATCCCTTGACCAGTCTACTTGACCTGCAATCCTAAGAAGAAGTTCATCTCTCCCATCATTGACATCTCAAATTTACCAGTCATCAACTTAGAGAATTTCTCACAGAGCTGATGATTTGGTGATCTAAATATTATGTCATCCACATAAATCTGGACCAAGAGAATGTCATTACCTTCAGTGATCCTGAACAAAGTCCTATCCACGGTTCCCTTCCTAAACCCATGGTCAGTCAGGAATTGAGAGAGGGTATCATACCAAGCTCTAGGGGCTTGCTTAAGTCCATAGAGTGCTTTCTTCAAATGGTATACTCTATCTCCAACCTCAAACACGGGAGTTTGTTCAATATATACCTCTTCATTGGGTACACCATTCAGGAAGGCACTCTTGAGGTCCATTTGATACACCATAAACTTCTTGTATGTTGCATATGCAAGGAACAACCTGATAGCTTCCAACAAAGTCACTGGAGCAAATGTCTCATCATAGTCTATCCCTTCAGACCGACAATACCCCTTTGCAACCAATCTTGCCTTGTGCCTTACTACAACACCATTCTCATCCTTCTTGTTCTTGAAGACCCACTTGGTACCAATAACACCTTGATGCCTAGGTCTATCTACCAGTTCCCAAACCTAATTCCTTGTGAACTGATTCAACTCCTCTTGCATGGCTATAATCCAGTTTGAGTCAGTGAGAGCTTCTTCAATGTTCTGAGGCTCTTGCTCAGAGAGAAAGCAGCAGAACAATGCGCTCTCACCATGGAACCGCCTGGTCCTGACTCCCTCAGTTGGATCACCAATGACCTGGTCAATGGGATGATTCTCTAACCATGTTCTCTTGCCTGGAGTTATTCCTGAAGTACCTGCAATTTTAGTGTCTACAAGTTCATAGAATTCAGGATATTGAACAGAAGGGGATGATCCTAAATCTATACCAAAGGGATTTACCAACTCAATGTCAGAGACATCGATTTCCTATTGATGTGGTGACTTAGGAATCATCTCAGCTACGACCGCATCTTCATAGACGATACTTACCTCAGGTTGAACCTGTTCCTCAGTCTGAGGCTCAACAGTCCTTGATGCGCTGGGCTTGGGAGTGGCTCTTGAGTCATCTTCCTTATCATCGTCATCATCCCATCTTAGAATTGGCACAGTTTTGACCTTTGGATCAGGTTGATTCTTTAAGCTTAGCCTTGTCACTCTCCTTACGATCTCTTCAGTGTCAGGATTCAACACTCTTATCATATACTCAGTGACAGATTCATCAAACACAACATGTGGTGATTCTTCCACAACAAGGGTCCTACAGTTGTAAACCACGAAGGCTTTACTGACTTCAGATTATCCTAAGAATATTCCTTCATCAGATTTGCTATCAAAAGCTTTCAACTGGGTCTTCCCATTGTTGAGGATGAAATACTTGCAACAAAAAATGTGGAAATAAGAAATGTGAGGCTTTCTCTTGTTCCATGTCTCATATGGGGTCTGTGCATGTTGTTTGTTCAGCATGGATCTATTTTGAGTGTAGCATGCAGTGTTGATTGCCTCAGCCCAAAACTTCTTCGGCAATCCTGACTCAGCCAGCATAGTCCTAGCCGCTTCCTTCAGTGTCATGTTCCTCCTTTCAGCAACACCGTTTTGTTGTGGGGTTCTAGCTGCAGAAGTCTCATGAGCAATACCAAGTTCATTACAGAAATCAGAAATATATGAATTTATAAATTCAGTGCCCTTGTCAGATTTGATCTTAGTAATGGACTGATTCTTCTCATTGCTGAGTCTCCTGAGCAACTCTGGAAGCTTCACCTGTGTTTCCTTTTTATTCAACAAGAAAATAACCCAAGTATATCTAGAATAATCATCAATAACCACAAGGGTGTATTTCCTACCATTCATACTCACATGTGTTACATGGCCGAATAAATCCATGTGCAAAAGCTGAAGAACTCGGTCAATGGAGAAGAAGGCTTTCTCTTTGAATGATGCTCTGACCTTCTTCCCTTCCTGACAAGCTTTGCACACATGATCCTTGCTAAAAACTTCATTAGGTAGACCTTCAACAAGTGACTGTCTTGAAATTTTGTTAAGTATCTTGAAGTTCAGAAGGCTTAATCTTTTGTGCCATAACCAACTAAGCTCTAAGGAGATTTTAGCAACAAAATAAGTATTGGAAATAGTGTTGCTCCAATTAGCAAGATAAACGTTACCTTTCCTTATTCCTGATAGAAGCACTTGTGTTGATTTGTCCTTGACTGAACATATATTAAATGAGAACTCAACACTGAAACCTTTGTCACAAAACTAGATTACTGACAACAGGTTATGCTTCAGTCCTTCCACAAAGGACACATTCTCCACTCTGACCGTACCTATTACCAAGACACCAAAACCTTTAGTAAAACCTTTTGAGTTATCACCAAAGGTTACCTGTGGACCATCTGTAGCTTGAAATTCTTTGAGAAGACTCTTCATTCCAGTCATATGCCTTGAGCAACCACTTTCTAGGTACCAAACAACCTTGGTTGAGTCTCCTCTCCTCTTGTTGTGATCCACAGCCGCCTGCAAATAATTCAGGCTTTAGGTACCCATTGGGTGTTGGGTCCTATCGTGTCAGTTGTACCCTTCGGGATCCAGACTTGCTTCACTACCCTGATTGCCTCAGAGTGGTAAATCTGTCTCCCTGAAACATCTACATACACAACTTTCTTCCTCTTAGCCTGAGAAGAAGATGGTGTATGAGGGCTAGGCTTAGGCTTCACAGGGGCCTGAGTGGGTGCCTTTTGGGCTGGTTTCCTGTTCTTCCTAAACCTTGGTGCAGCAGGTCTTTGGGCTTGCTCTTGATAAGGGCCCTATTTTCTGTTCCCCCTAGGCAAGTGAGGGAAAGAAAAGCAGTTAAAGGCCTCAGGATGCCTAAACCATGGGGGAGTCATCATACTTGGCCTTTCCTGTTGGTATTGCCATGCATGATGATACCCTCGTTGACCAGTCTGATGATTCTTGGCCTGAGTCTTCCTCTGCTTTTGCTGAGGTTTTCTCTGGCCTGAGCTCTCAGGGACCTCCTTTGGTTGCTTAGCCTTTCCCTTGGATTTTTGCTTAGCAACCTTGGGGGCAACCCTGACTGTGTCAATAGTTTCTTTGCCCTTATCAGTCTGGCGAGCCTGGAATACAACCTTCTTTGTATTCTGGCCTGCCTGAACAAAAACCCTCTCAGTGTTGCTCCCTGAAGCAACATGAGATTGACCCTGTGAGGGTTTCTTAGGAACATATCCAAGTCCCTTTTTCTCATTTCCAAGCATCTGGCTGCTATTTATTTCCTCTCTAGCCACTGAGGATTTATTCATTGCAGCAACCTTCTGCTTAAGAGAGTCCTCACTCTTTTTCAGGATTTCATCTCTGGCAAAGAGGTCATCTAACTTACTCTTGAGTACCTTCAGTTCTTCCTTCCTGACCAGCTCTTCATCAGCTAGTTCTTTCAGAATCTTCTCTCTTGGGAGACGCTCAACATTGATCATGTCAATTTCCTGAGTTAGTCTCACAATTTGAGCTGACTCTTTCAGATCTGACTGAGTGAGTTGATCATTTAGGTTTTGAACCTCAGTACTCAATTTCTGGTTCTCCTATACCAAAAAGACATTAGTTTCCTGCAGCCTGGAGAAATCAACCATCAATTGATCCAAATAGATCTGAAGGTTCATTTCTCTAGCTGACTCTGAGCTGGGCTCAGGATTTTGACCAGTGTATGAACCATAAACAGAGTTAGATGTTACCTCAGGCTCTTCCCTAGCCATAAGACACACGTCATCGTACTCATCATAAAAAAAGAGTTCAGGCGATCTCTCCTCAGGACCATCCGATTCTGTACCTTCCTCAGCGAGCATGGCTCTTCGGTCAGCGTACCTCTGGTCTCTCTTGGCCCTCCTGTCTTCTCTTTCCCTTGTACTCAGCTCTGGGCAGTCATACTGGTAGTGCCCATTCTTGTTATAGTTGTAACATGCAGCTTGCTCATCACCTCTTTCCTTTCTTGGCTCAGGGTTTCTTCTTGAGTTAGGTTCCCTTGGTCTAGATGAGCTTTTGGTCTTGCCTGAGTGCCTGTCATCACGAGTACGTCTCTGTTCATCTCTTTGATCGGGCTTTGGGTCTGAATATCTTCTTTCATCACCACGATCTCTTCTCTGGCCAATGTTCCTTCTTTTCTCATATCTCCGTGAGCTTTGGTGGGTTCCTTCAGGTTTCCTATCACGAGTATCCTGATAATATTTCTTATACCGACCAAACCTGGAATTGAGCTTTTCAAAGCGTCTGGCCATCAGGTTGTACTCCTCAGCAAGCTCTTCCTTGCTCATCTCCATCAGTGACTTTGATGAAGACATACGATGCAGGGCTCTACAAGCAGCTGATGGACTCAACCATTGAATTCAACCTGGAAGTCACTGCCCCTGAATTCCATTATCTTAACACTCCCATGATATGGGATCAGGTGGATTGGGCAGAGCTGAAGAAGCTGTACAAGACCAAGGTGTTGGCAAATTTCACTCCAACATCTTCTGCTGAGTTGAATGCCATTCAAGACAGATTCTTCGACTGGTTCCTGGTGCCTAAGGAGAACAAAAGATATGCTTAGAATAGGACCAGAATTGCATTGTAATATGTAATCCTTTTTGTTCTTATTATTAATGAAATATCACATCTTCTCTGTCTTAAAGATAACTTCTTGTTGTCTTCTTGTTTGCCTGATAAGACCTATTCTAAGGTCTTATCCTTTTATTGTTTTTATGCTTAAGTGTTTATGTTTTTGATCAGTTCTGGTTGTGTTTTAACTCCATCAAAAAGGGGGAAATTGTTAGGATAAAAGTTGTTAGTTTTGATGAGTTAAAACAAACCAGATAATGTAATAGGACCATCTGGACCTGTTAGCCAGATGAGGAACTAGATTAGGACTTAGTCTAGGGGAACTGCCAGACCAAAAGAGTCACCAGAAGAGTCACCTGAAGAGTCACCAGAAGACCTACCAGAAGACCTTCCAGAGGACTTCACCAGAGGACTCCATCAGAAGACTTCACCAGATGAGACTGACCAGAGGCAGAGAACCTTCCCCAGACCAGACGAGTCTGGTGAAATAAAATATGCTCAGAATCATCTCCTGATTGGAAAGTTTTGAAGTCAATCAATCCAAGGATCCCACCAACCCAATCAATCAATTAGGGAATTGATTGATTGAAAGCTTCCTTAAATAGAGATCTGATTAGATTAGCTCTCCAATGGCTAAACCCTAATCACCTCTATAAATACAAGAGTGCAGACTCAAAGAAAGGCTCTAGATTCTCACGCGCAAGAAGTCATATTCAAACCTTTGTTTCATACATACTCTAAAGGAGTAGTTGGATCTCAACCTTTTCATCTCTAAGAAAAGGTTGAAGGCTGTAGACTTTAGATCTAAGTTAGATCTAAAGGGATTGTAAGAAGGAACTAGTAGTTCACAATTCCAGTACGTAAGTTGGTTGTTGGTTGGTTAGTGAGACCCCTTTGATATAAAGGGAGAGTGGACGTAGGATATTGAAATCCGAACCACTATAAATATGGTCCATTTATTGCTTTTTTCAATTCTGTCTTGTTTAAATTATTGTGCTCTTATTAAAGATCTTGTTAAAAGACATAACCTTTAAAGCTTCCGCAATTAATCTACTTAGTGGGACCAACAGAAGTTATGTTACTTATATCCTGAGTGTTCTTTAGCATAATTACACTGTTACCCCATCTCTCAGGAAGGGCATTCAGGATCTTAGAAGCAACATCTCTCTTTGGAACATCCTTATCCAACATCACCAATTCATTCATCAACTTGATGAATCTTGACTCCATCTGATCTATCGTCTAATCAGGCAGAATCTCGAATGCTTTAAACTTCTGAATGACAATATTTCTCTTGTTCTCCTTTATCTTTTCTGACCCTTCGCACATCTTGGTCAGCTCATCCCAGACCTCCTTGGCCATCTTTAAGTTCATCAGCCTCACTGACTCCTCGAAAGGCACCGTATGCAAGATGATATTTCTGGCCATATTGTCCAGTCCCACCATTTTGAATTCAACATTGGTCATATCCTTCCTCTCCTTAGGAACCTGTACGCCAATGTCAAGATGCTCATACCCCAGTCCTCTGACATTAGGGATGGTGATCTTGATAGGTCCTTCCTTGATAACACGCGGCATCTAGTCATGGATGGCATCTAGATGTGCTTCAAGTCTGAACTTCCAGTAGACAAAGTTAGAAACAGAGAATTCAGGCAATGAAGCTTCAAGTCTCCTCGAAGTCATGATGATGCAAGTTTTATGAAAAGCAAATTCAGATCTGTTCAGTGACCACTAACAGTTTCACCTCTGAAACTATTAGTATCAAAGTCAGTGGTCTTTTGAACCACTGCTCTGATACCACTTGTTAGTCCCGGTACAAGACTGAGAGATACATGTATGGGGGGAATGCACGTATACAAATTTTTTCTGACTTTCAAACTGACTGAGTCCCCTTAGCTCAGAGTGGTGAAGAACTCAGGGTTGATAACACACCTACTAATTGCACTGGGTGTTGGTCAGTTGTAAGCTATCAACTTAAGTTCAGTGCGGAAATGTGTGAGCCCTGAAAGTTTATAGTCTTGTTAATGTTTGCTTTCTGAAAAATTGATTACTTAATTCTGAAGTAGTGATTAGTAGGGCAGTGTTCAATTTACTGATCAGGCTGATTGATTCAAGCCTGATAAAACTGATGCAATGAATGACTTAATGAATAAACAATAAGGGCAATATCAAAGCAATAAAGAACACAAGGAGTTTAAGTGGTTCAGAGACCCAAGCTCCTACGTCCAAGGTCCTGATTGAACATGATAATCCACTAAGGATTAGCTTGTTTTTAACGTGTCAAGGTGCACCCAGATCAGCTAACTCACTGACCATTACAAACTCCTTCCTTACTCACTAACTAACTTCAACCAACAAACCTAACTAGAGAGTTTTGGTTTCAGTTTTGTTTCCAACTAAGATTGTGATTATCCTTACAAGACAAGGCTATGCTAGATGGATTTGAAAACTATCTGTTGGAAGAGATAGCCTTCTAGTCATCTACATAGGGTTTGTTCAACGGATATATCTCCCATGTAGCAGCCGTCCTTGCATGGATTAGGTAATGCATTTAATGCACCATTTAATTCTTGCCCGTTGAAAAGTGCAGACTGAACTCAGTCTCCATGTCAGGTCCGTACGTGTGTGTCCTTTCTGGATTGGCCCACGTCATCAGGTTTGTGAGAATGTCAGAACTCATTCCTTGGCTTCAGGCTTGTCTTATTAAGTTCTTTTTTCTCAAGCACAACAGTCTTGTCCTGACGCTGAAATTCCTTTTGCATTGCTTGGCCCTACTCCAAGTCTTTTCCCATTACTCAGTATCATCTTGTTCCCTTCAGGATCGAGTTAGTGATAACCTCAGGGTCATACTCTTCATCATTGACACTTACTCAGCCAGCTTAGAGAGACTGCCATAAGCTCAGGATGGTGCTCTGTGTCTTCAGGCTTCAGTCTTGATTGTCATCAATGAGTACTCCTCTCATTGAGTTCCTGTGAATTGTAAAATAACTAAGTACAAATCTAACCAAGACTATGTTGGAAAATAAGAGTGCCCGGAATCTATTCGGGATGATAATTAAATACGAATTTAAATTTAATTATTACTTGCATGAATTAATCCTAATTAATTCAAATAATAATTCCAACAACAATTTTATCATCATGCATGTTGAATTAATTCACATAAAATTTATGGCGGAAAACTAAGAGATTATGTGACTACGTACCTCTTGTAGATATGGCCTTTGATTACAACGGGACTATCACAATCGTGCTATCAACCAAAAGACCTTCTCAAGTATGTCCCTTTCGCCTTGCTTGATCACCGGTGGGAAGTGCTTTCAAGCAATTTAAAATAACAAGGAAGAAAAAAAAAATAGTGTTGCTGATTTTTTTTTAACGATGTGAAATGTAAACTAGAGATGAAATAATCATCCCCTATATATAGGTGAAGAAATTTCGAAATTTTCATATATTTTAGAGGTGGAGAAAATCTTTTCTTAGCATCTAAGAAATCTTGAATATATTCCATATATTCTTTTCTCCATAATAAAATATTCCACAAAAATCTCAACTTCCTCATTAAGGGGTTAATTTTCGAAAATATTGAAGAAAGAATCCAAGATTTGGATCTTCTTGAATATATGAGATAATCTTGTATTCCAAGAATACTTATCTTCCATAATATCTTTTCAAGAAAATCAACAAGATCTTTTCTTTCTCCTAATATATCTTTTTCGAAAATTACAAGAAAAAATCAGCAATTTTTTTTTTATTTTAATCATCTTATCAGTATTGGGCTACTTAATGGGCTACTTGAGGGGCCTTTAGGAGAATTAAGATTGGACCTCCAATGGACTTCTGAATTTCAATATTGAGCCCAAATATAATTCAGCCCCATTAATATTAATTAGTACCACTAATAAATTAATATTGCACTATCCATCTTAATCCACATTACGATAATATGGGCTCCCGGTTATTATTTCCCGCATTTAAGATTATCAAGTCCATTAATTAATTAAGCTTCTGAATAGCTCTAAATTAATTAATATATTTCACCTTGGAGTAAAGACAACTTAACATTATTATCCGTACCGAAGAAACTAATTCTTCACTTGCAAGATTTGGTACGATAAAACTTCTGAGCCCACCAAGGGGACAAATCACACGAGCCGTACTCGCATGCGTTTCTCCGTATTAAATCTTAGCAACCGTCATATGATTAATATTACTGCTCAAAGCACAAGATTTGAAGTCACGATGATTCGCACCCAATATGAATCAAAGCAGTAACCATTAAGCACACATGGTCTTATTTAAGTGATGGAGATTAAGAAATCAATAACCACTGAGATCTAATTCTTCACATTTCAGAACAGAAGATTTTATCCTCGCTGTAGGCCCTCTTCAACACATATTAAATGTGCTAGTGCAATCTCTTGGTCAAGACAAGCCAATAAGTGTTTAATACATGAGTTATACAAAGTAAAAGCATACTTTCATGTATAACTTCAACAATCTCCCACTTATACTTAAAGTCTGCTTTTTATTATACATCATGCATGTCTAGTGTAGTAACTCTACGTGACATCTTATGTCAACCTACACTAACCTAATAATTCCTCCCACTTATACTTAAAGCAGGTTGGCAATAGTCTTGACACCCATTCCATCCACATGTCTCTCGAATGTACTCTGAGGCAGACCCTTTGTGAATGGATGTACTAGGTTGTCCTCCAACGTTTATCTTTGCCACCTCTTTATCTCCTCTCTTAACGATTTCTCGTATAAGATGGTATTTTCTTTCTATGAGTTTGCTGGTCTTGCAAACTCTCACTTCCCTTGAATTTGCAACTGCTCCGGCATTATCACAAAGACAGTGATTGTGCTGGGAAAATTTGGAACAACGTCCAAGTCCACTAAGAAGTTCTTGAGCCAAACCGCTTCTTTCGCTGCCTCCCAAACAGCTATTTATTCGGCTTCCATGGTCGAATCTGCGATGCATTTCTGCAAATCGCTTCTCCATGTCATGACTCCTTCACCAATGCAAAACACACTACCTGAGGTAGTTATTCTGGAGTTTATGTCTGATTGAAAATTTGAGTCCGTGTATCCCATGAGAATTAGATCGTCTGACTATTAAATCAGCATTCCATTCCAATCTAATGTGCTTTCCCGGGGTTACTTTGATAGCTTGCCACCATGCCCACGGCAAAGCAGATATCCGGTCTCGTATACAACATTGCATACATAAAGCTTCCTACATTCGAAACGTACGGAATGTCTTTCATGTCATCTATCTCCACTTGTGTCTTAGGGCATATTTTTATGGATAGATGGATTCCGTGCCTAAAAGGTACAAAACCTTTCTTGGAATCTTGCATGTTGTATCGCTTCAAAACAGTGCCTTTGTATGAAACTTGCGATAAGCCCCACGTCCTTCTCTTGCGATCTCAAGTGACCTTGATCTCAAGGATGTGACCGGCTTTCCCTAAGTCCTTCATATCAAACTGATTTGATAGCCATACCCTTACGTCTGACAACACCTTTACGTCTCCGATGATCAGAATATCGTCTACGTATAGTACTAAGAATACCACTGCAGTTTCGTCACACTTTTTATACACACAACTTTCGAACTCATTTTGATCAAAACCCATAAGACTTAATAACTTGATCAAAACACTGGTTCCAAGTACGAGATGCTTGCTTAAGTCCAAAGATGGACTGCTTGAGCTTGCATATAAGATGCTCTTGGCCTTTCGCAATAAAACCTTCGGGTTATCGCATATAGATATCTAACCCGTCAAGACTTATGTTGTTGTTTGCCATGGCTCTGCATCTTTGTCTTGGATTGTCTCGTCGTATGTCCATGGGTCTGATTCATCTCCGATAATCAAATACGAAGATTCTCCTATTCCCATGAATCTCTCGAGTTATCTAACAAACCTCCCACTCCGATGGGGTTCCGGTTGTGAAGGTGTGACGATTGGTATATCATCTTGTACACTTGGTATATGAGTTTTCCCTCTTAATTCGCCTAAGGTAATCTCACTTCTGGGCTTTCTATTGTACCTATAGTCTTCTTCCAAGAATTTAAAGTGTGTACAAAACACGGTCTTTTGATCCTTGGGACTATAGAACACACACCCCTTCGTTCCCATGGGATATCCTACAAACAACCTTAATTCTGAACGGGATCTAATTTACTGGATTCCTTGTCTAGCACATATTCCGGACACCCCTAGATACTCATGTGTCTCAAACTAGACTTACGCCCGGTCCACAATTCTAATGGGGTTTTAGGAACCGATTTGGATAGCACCAAGTTTAGAATGTAAGCTGTTGTTTCCAAGGCAAACGACTTGGGTAAATCTGAATAACTCATCATGAATCTGACCATTTCTAAAAGATTCTGGTTCCTTCTCTCCACTACACCGTTCTATTGAGGGGTTCCCGGTGCGGTCAACTGGGATACAATCCCTTCGTTCGATAGGTAGTTCAAGAATTCATTACTGGGGTATTCGCCTCCACGATCAGATCGTAGAAACTTGATACTTCTTTCCCTATGCATCATAAGGTAGATGTATCCATATCTCGAGTAATCGTCGAAAATGACAAACTACTCATGCCCCTTCTTGCTATGATCGTCATTGAACCACACATATCGGTATGAACGAGTTCTAACACTTTGGTGGCTCTATTCCCCTTGGCCCCAAATGCCATCTAGGCCATTTTACCCTCTAAACAGGATTCACAAGTTGGAAATGACTCAACTTGAAGTGACTCCAAGGATTCATTTTCACCAATATTTGTATCCACATTAGATTAATATGACCTAATCTAAGATGCCATAGAAGTGTTTCGTTCATATCAGAAAGAACGCTTCCTTTTATAACTTGAAATAGTCGATGTGTTATTAGATTCAATTTATGAGTGGTGTGCCCAATTAATGGTATAAAGATCATCCAACAATGTTCCGAAACAGATAAACTCATCGTTTCAAGAAATAATAACATTCTTATTAAAAGAAACTGAGTATCTATTCAAAACAGTTTAGAAAGTGAAGGTTGAGTTCTTTCTAAACTAGGAACATGAAGAACGTCTCTCAAGACCATAACTCTATCTTCAAAAGATAGGCACACTTCTCACACTGCTTCAGCTGCCACTCTCGTAGCATTGCCCGATGTGATGGGAATCTCACTTTCGTTAAGTCGTCGGGTTAGCTTGAACCCATGAAACAAATGTGATCAGTAGCTCTCGTATCCACTATCCACGAATAGACAGCATACGCCACTTCACAAGTTTCGACGACTAGGGTGTGTGAATTACCTAACTTTCCTAACCTCTTAGGCTTGGAATAGGTAGACCTTCATTGTCCTCTCTCACCGCAACTAAAACACTTCCCCTTCGATGCTAGCCTTTGTATTTGCCTTTCGCAACAGTTGGATTTGCTTGGACCCGGCCTTTGGTTCTCTTCCTCTTCTTCCCTTCTCTTGGGACCAAAAAGAGGTAGACGGACCATTAGCCACCATAGCACTGGACTGGTGCTCCATTATCGCCTCCACCAAAACTAAAGCTTGCAAGAGCTCGGTCAAACGACTTGTCCATTCATTCATCTGACAGTTCATTTGAAACTGCTCAAAGCTTTTCAGTAGAGAATGGAGTATGAAATCAACCTGAATAGGGATATCAAAATCCGCACCAAGTACTTCCAACTTGTTAAGGTATGCCATTATATCGAGAACGTGCTCCTGGCGTTCTCTTCACCATTTTCAACTTGACCGAGTCATGTTTGGTGAACTTGATTAGTCATGGGCTTCTGATATAAAAACATCTCTTCAAGGTTTTCCATGATTTCAACAACGGATACAATGTCTTCATGAAAGCACCTCAAATCCTCAGACAGAGATGTCAAGATGATGCATTTCACGTGTTCATTGTCACGCTTCCAATCATAAACTGCCTTTTCCCATTGCTTGACTTATCATTAGACTTGCCGGGTATATTACCGTGAATATCCCAATTGTGTTTTTGTGCAGTAAGGATAAAATTTAAATTACATTTCCAATCGACATAATTCTTTCCAAAAAGTTTATTAACTTAAAGTATATTAAACAGTGGATTAAAAGGTTGCGACATGATGAAATGAGAATAAAACATACATTCATATTAATATCTAGAAAAATATGAAATTATCACATAATTCGATCACATCAATTATATTGAAACCTTAAAACAATATAATCATGCATCAGCCAACATCTCGAAACAATTTAAATGTGCCACGAGGGGTGGTCTATACATTTAAACACATTCAAGTGGATCACAAACTTGAAAGTTACAAATCAATAATTCAAAATTAATAGTTGGCTACCACTTTGACCACATAAAAATTGACAGGGACTCCGAGGGGAGTAAGTTAATATCAATTTCTCATGCCTAAGTAATAACCATAATTAAATAAAGGATTATTATTTCACTTTGAGCAAGCCACTCGTGGTGAGGGTCAATACCGCCAAGCGCCGAGAGGCGGCACCTCGTGCACGCGCTGGCGCGCTTCGGCTCATCTGTTGGGCACGACACCGTGCGCCTCGCGTACTCCGTGCACCGGATTTTATCGTTCCTTCTCAAATTTAAATATCAAAGCACGAAACCGTGGCTCTGATACCAGTTGTTGGGAAAATAGGGGTGCTCGGAATCAATTCGGGATGATTATTAAGTACGAATTTAAATTTAATTATTACTAGCATGAATTAATCCTAATTAATTCAAATAATAATTCCAACAACAATATTATCATCATGCATGTTGAATTAATTCACATAAAATCTATGGCGGAAAAATAAGAGATTATGTGACTACGTGCCTCTTGTAGATATGACCTTTGATTACAACGGGACTATCACGATCGTGCTATCAACCAAAAGACCTTCTCAAGTATGTCCCTTTCGCCTTGCTTGATCACCGGTGGGAAGTGCTTTCAAGCAATTTAAAATAATAAGGAAGAAAGAAAAAAATAGTGTTGCTGATTTTTTTTTCAACGCTGTGAAAAGTAAACTAGAGATGAAATAATCATCCCCTATATATAGGTGAGGAAATTTCGAAATTTTCATATATTTTAGAGGTGGAGAAAATCTTTTCTTAGCCTCTAAGAAATCTTGAATATATTCCATATATTCTTTTCTCCATAATAAAATATTCCATAAAAATCTCAACTTCCTCATTAAGGGGTTAATTTTCGAAAATATTGAAGAAAGAATCCAAGATTTGGATCTTCTTGAATATATGAGATAATCTTGTATTCCAAGAATACTTATCTTCCATAATATCTTTTCAAGGAAATCAACAAGATCTTTTTTTTCTCCTAATATATCTTTTTCGAAAATTACAAGAAAAAATCAGCAAATATATTTTCTTTTATTTTAATCACCTTATCATTATTGGGCTACTTAATGGGCTACTTGAGGGGCCTTTAGGAGAATTAAGATTGGACCTCCAATGGGCTTCTGAATTTCAATATTGAGCTCAAATATAATTCAGCTCATTAATATTAATTAGTACCACTAATAAATTAATATTGCACTATCCATCTTAATCCATATTACGATAATATGGGCTCCCGGTTATTATTTCCCGCATTTAAGATTATCAAGTCCATTAATTAATTAAGATTCTGAATAGCTCTAAATTAATCAATACATTTCACCTTGGAGTAAAGACAGCTCAACATTATTATCCGTACCGAAGAAACTAATTCTTCACTTGCAAGATTTGGTATGATAAAACTTCTGAGCCCACCAAGGGGACAAATCACACGGGTTGTACTCGCACGCGTTTCTCCGTATTAAATCTTAGCAACCGTCGTATGATTAATATTACTGCCCAAAGCACAAGGTTTGAAGTCACGATGATTCGCACCCAACATGAATCAAAGCAGTAACCATTAAGCACACACGGTCCTATTTAAGTGACGGAGATTAAGAAATCAATAACCACTGAGGTCTAATTCTTCACATTTCAGAACAGAAGAATTTATCCTCGCTGTAGGTCCTCTTCAACACATACTAAATGTGCTAGTGCAATCTCTTGGTCAAGACAAGCCAATCTGAGATATACACATCGACCTTTCACGGTGGATTGTTCAATTTCACCTAGGTCGTGTATTTGTAAGTTTAGTTACAAGGAAAATTGTTAATGTGATCTTCTGTGATCGGGTATCACCACATTAACTACAATGTAAGATGTATTATATATATTGAACGGTTTGCAATAAATATTCAAAATTCAATCATATTTAAAGCAAATGTGATAAAAGATTTATTCTCATAAATAAGTTTTTAATACATGAGTTATACAAAGTAAAAGCATACTTTCATGTGTAACTCCAACAGACTAGCCTGACTACTAAGACATAACATCTTTTCAGGGGCTTTGGGATCTAATCAAATCTGACATTGTCCCAACATGGGCTTTTGCGGGTTGGGGCGATCCGACCCGCCCTAAAAAAAGTTTTTAAAAAAAATAAATTTTTACATTTTTTGTACATTGTCAACTATTATAATATCATTTTAGGGTTATTTTGTAAAATTTATGTTCATAGATGATGAATTTGAATTGTAGGAGTCTATTTTTATAAATTATTATTGTAATATATTGTGAACTTCAATTGTAGAAAATTATTTTTCTAATTAAAGATAATAAATTTAATTTGTAAAATAAATTAAATTTTAATATTTTTATAATGATAGTTATCGGGATAAATTGTTTGATTATATTTGATTTTGATGAATTATATATATTAGAGCTTTTAAATTATATATTTTAAATTTTTTAAAAAGAAAAAAATATTAAAAAATTAAAAGTGGGCCGACCCGCCAAAATCCACGGCCCGCCAATAAGTAGGTTGGGTTGGAATTTTGCAGCCCGCCAAATTTGTGGCCCGCCCCGCCAAGAGGCGGGCTTTTGCGGGTTTTAGCTCACCCCATCCCGCTGGCCCGTTTTGACAGCTCTAGAATAATCTATGATGCCTCATGGCGAAACTTCACTATAACGAGTAGTGATACAAAGACAAAGTAAAAACCAACTATAGAAATTTACATCAAGATCATATACCCTAGGTATACAATTCAAAAGCCTATAATTCTAAGAGTGTAAACCAAACAACCTAATCAAAGGTCGAACTAAAACACTTCTAGAATTACAAAGGAGAGAATCAAAATAACTACACTCTATATGTAAAATAGATATCTCAAACTCTTCACTTGATAGCATCCACTGCATACGGTATTTATAGAGTTCGTATCTTGTATGTGAACACATAAAATCATGGTTTCCCATGATGTAAAAACCGTCCAACACTAAGCCTCCATGATCTTGATAACCGCCCACGTTGTAGCTTCAAATAACTCACTCTAAACTGCAACCGATTGACCTGATAACCGCCACGTCTTCGTTCTGCATGTTAGACATTAAAGACAACATTGCAACATTTGGAGTTAGTGTTAGGAGAAAGGGCGAATTCTAATGTTACGGAAAATGTTGTAATATTCTTGTTGGGATATGTTTTAGTTTTGATGATTTTCCAAAACAAACATGTAATAGGTTAGTCTTTCAGTAGAATAGGCTGTCAGTTGAGAAGAACTCAGTTGAGGGGGAACTCAGCAAGGGGGAACTCAGCATCACAGCCTGAGGAAATCAAGATGACACCAAGAAGAACTTACTGAAGCCATGCTTGTAACCTGAACCAGAAGAGAAGCCTGAAGGATGTCCCACTGAGTGTAAACAGGGCTGATCTAAGCTAAGTCAGGTGGACAACTCAGTGAAGAGCATGATCAGGAGGATCATTGCTGCACCAAGTAGGCCCTGAAGGAGTTAGGCTATTGTGGTCAGGGAAGTTTGACATTCAGCCTTATGACAAACTTCTTGGAGTGATCTTCAAACAGTCTCTGAAGGACAACTACACTGAAGACGTTCAGTCCACTGAAGATCATCAGTCAGTGAAGGAGGAAGCTACCTAAAGTCAGTGGGTCTTGGTCAACCCACTGAGTCAAAGATCCGTGAATCCAGGCCACGTGGACCAATCAGCACGAGGCAGCAACTCGACACTGATAAGGCCGCATTCCAAGAAAAGTGGTTGAAACCATTAATTGTATGGATTCAAATGTAATTTCCTCCAACTGTTACATTTGAATCCACACTATAAATACAAGCTCATAGCTGCGTATTCAAGTGTGTTGTGTTATGGTGTGAAGAAAGAAAAATCAACACCTACAAGCTATAAGAGCGTGTGAGTTGGTAGGGAGTCATAAGGAAGTGTTTCTCACACCCACGACACTGACCTTTAGGTAATCACTTATATACCTTGAGTGTCAAGCTTGTAACTCATAGCTTAGAGAGGTTTTCCTAATCTTAGCTTTAGGATAACATATTGTAAAGGAAAACCTCACCTAGTTGGAGAAACCAGACTGAAACCAAAAAACTCTAGTTAGGTTTGTTGGTGGAAGTTAGTTAGTGAGGAGAGGCAGCCCAGGGAGTGGCATGAGTCCAGTTGTAAGTGCACCTTGGCACGTTAAAAACAAGAATCCCTTTAGTGGATTTCCTGTTGAATCAGGCCCGTGGATGTAAGAGCTTGAGTCTCTGAACCACGTTAAACTGAGCGTTCATTTCTCTAAAAGTATTTACTAAAGTATTGTGAAAATCTGCTCACTGAGAGCACTGCTTAAAAAGGAAACTTTGGTTAAATATTCAGGTCAGGGAGAATCCTCTCACTGACCAACTCAGGCAACGCACTCGAGAGTTCAGCATCTCGAGTCACCGCCCTGCTAAGAGCACGAGCCTCCAAGTCTCACTGACTTGGTAGTTCAGCCTCTTAGCAGAGCGGTTCCTTGAAGTGAAACCTCTAGAGTCACTGCCTTGTTACGAGACTGAGCTTGCAAGTCAGTTGCACTGACTTGAGTGCTCTGACTCGTAGCAATGCAGTGACTTGAGTATTACTCACTCTTGCTGAACTCCCTGAGGAAAGGTTTAAAAAAAAAATTTGTTCTCGCTCCTGAATTCCCATTTTGCCCTTCGAAAATGGGACCATCAATTGGTATCTGGCTACTGTGGTCAGGGAAGTTTGACATTCAGCCTTATGACAAACTTCTTGGAGTGATCTTCAAACAGTCTCTAAAGGACAACTACACTGAAGACGTTCAGTCCACTGAAGATCATCAGTCAGTGAAGGAGGAAGCTACCTAAAGTCAGTGGGTCTTGGTCAACCCACTGAGTCAAAGATCCGTGAATCCAGGCCACGTGGACCAATCAGCACGAGGCAGCAACTCTGACACTGACAAGGTCGTATTCCAAGAAAAGTGGTTGAAACCATTAATTGTATGGATTCAAATGTAATTTTCTCCAACGGTTACATTTGAATCCACACTATAAATACAAGCTCATAGCTGCGTATTCAAGTGTGTTGTGTTATGGTGTGAAGAAAGTTAAATCAACACCTACAAGCTATAAGAGTGTGTGAGTTGTTAGGGAGTCAAAGGAAGTGTTGCTCACACCCACGACACTGACCTTTAGGTAATCACTTATATACCTTGAGTGTCAAGCTTGTAACTCATAGCTTAGAGAGGTTTTCCTAATCTTAGCTTTAGGCTAACATATTGTAAAGGAAAACTTCACCCAGTTGGAGAAACCAGACTTGAGTGCTCTGACTCGTAGCAATGCAGTGACTTGAGTATTACTCACACTTGCTGAACTCCCTGAGGAAAGGTTTTAAATTTTTTTTTGTTCTCGCTCCTGAATTCCTATTTTGCCCTTCGAAAACGGGACCTTCAATTGGTATCAAAGCAGGTTGTTCACATGACCACTGATCCAGTTTTGTTAAGGAAAATGGTCTACCGAACAGATCTTAAACGTTTTAAACTATGGGAATTCCTGCATATTTCAAACTATTACTTGTATTCTGACATTATTCTTGTAATAGAAAATCATTTGGTTAGAAGTTTTGGAATCATCAAAAAGAGGGAAATTGTTGGGATATGTTTTAGTTTTGATGATTTTCCAAAACAAACATGTAATAGGTTTGAAAGCAGTCAGGATAATATCTTTTGTTTCAGGTCAGGCTAGGTTAGTCTTTTAGTAGAATAGGCTGTCAGTTGAGAATAACTCAGTTGAGGGGGAACTCAGCAAGGGGGAACTCAGCATCACAGCCTGAGGAAATCAAGATGACACCAAGAAGAACTAACTGAAGCCATGCTTGTAACCTGAACCAGAAGAGAAGCCTGAAGGATGTGCCACTGAGTGTAAACAGGGCTGATCTAAGCTAAGTCGGGTGGCCCACTCAGTGAAGAGCATGATCAGGAGGATCATTGCTGCACCAAGTAGGCCCTGAAGGAGTCAGGCTACTGTGGTCAGTGAAGTTTGACATTCAGCCTTATGACAAACTTCTTGGAGTGATCTACAAACAGTCTCTGAAGGACAACTACACTGAAGACGTTCAGTCCACTGAAGATCATCAGTCAGTGAAGGATGAAGCTACCTAAAGTCAGTGGGTCTTGGTCAACCCACTGAGTCAAAGATCCGTGAATCCAGGCCACGTGGACCAATCAGCACGAGGCAGCAACTCTGACACGGACAAGGCCGCATTCCAAGAAAAGTGGTTGAAACCATTAATTGTATGGATTCAAATGTAATTTCCACCAACGGTTACATTTGAATCCACACTATAAATACAAGCTCATAGCTGCGTATTCAAGTGTGTTGTGTTATGGTGTGAAGAAAGAAAAATCAACACCTACAAGCTATAAGAGTGTGTGAGTTGTTAGGGAGTCATAAGGAAGTGTTTCTCACACCCACGACACTGACCTTTAGGTAATCACTTATATACCTTGAGTGTCAAGCTTGTAACTCATAGCTTAGAGAGGTGTTCCTAATCTTAGCTTTAGGCTAACATATTGTAAAGGAAAACCTCATCTAGTTGGAGAAATCAGACTGAAACCAAAACCCTCTAGTTAGGTTTGTTGGTGGAAGTTAGTTAGTGAGGAGAGGCAGCCCAGGGAGTGGCGTGAGTCCAGTTGTAAGTGCACCTTGGCACGTTAAAAACAAGAATCCCTTTAGTGGATTTCCTGTTGAATCAGGCCCGTGGATGTAAGAGCTTGAGTCTCTGAACCACGTTAAACTGAGCGTTCGTTTCTCTAAAAGTATTTACTAAAGTATTGTGAAAATCTGCTCACTGAGAGCACTGCTTAAAAAGGAAACTTTGGTTAAATATTCAGGTCAGGGAGAATCCTCTCACTGACCAACTCAGGCAACGCACTCGAGAGTTCAGCATCTCGAGTCACCACCCTGCTAAGAGCATGAGCCTCCAAGTCTCACTGACTTGGTAGTTCAGCCTCTTAGCAGAGCGGTTCCTTGAAGTGAAACCTCTCGAGTCACTGCCTTGTTACGAGACTGAGCTTGCAAGTCAGTTGCTTTGACTTGAGTGCTCTGACTCGTAGCAATGCAGTGACTTGAGTATTACTCACTCTTGCTGAACTCCCTGAGGAAAGGTTTAAAAAAAAAATTTGTTCTCGCTCCTGAATTCCCATTTTGCCCTTCGAAAATGGGACCATCAATTCTTAACAATATTGACCTAACATCAACAATCTCCCCCAATTTGGCCTTTCTACTACAACACACCTGATGTTATAAACATGCAGTAAAATGTGTTTAAGTATGACCACAACTAAACATCAAAGATAAGATATTTAATTGTTAAACCAAATCAAGTAACAGAAAATAAAAAAATACAAAGTACAAACTGAGTACTTTGGACAAAAAACTTCACAAGGACTAAGCAAACTAGAATGTTCCCAAAATAATCTAAACAAAAACAACAACGCAGACTAATAATTTTTTGACTAAACTATGAAAGAAAAATAATAACAGAATATAAACTAGATAGAAGTAGAGCCTTTGAATCTCAGGATTGAATATGTGAAGAAGAGAGAGGATAGGGCTGATCTTTCATAAGTCAGCTGCATCTTCATAGTCTGCACGAACTCCCCCTATCTTCATTCTTCCTTGAATTCCGAAGCTCTTTCTTGGTCTCCACCTAGATCAGCATAGAGTGTCTCTAGGTCTTCATCATCATCATCTTTTTCAGCAACAGGTTCCACAACTGGAACAACAACATCTTCACCAGCAGAAACTTCTTCAATTCGTACACCACTGGTACTAGCACCACCAACTTTAACTCCCCCTAAGTTCAAACCACCATCATCAGAAGCAGCTACATCAGGTCCTACTCCCCCTGTTGGAGTAGAAAGCAGCAACTCCCAGAAAGCCTTCTGGTTCTTCATATCTTGAATGATTGACTGCATGTTTATGATGGTTGTCTGTAAGGTCTCAATTTGTTCAGTAATATAATTTGGAGTTAAAGAAACTGATGTGATTGCAGCATTATGTGGAATATTGGCAGAAGTATTGCCAACATTCTCTGTGGCATTAGCGGTTTCCTGAGTATCCTGTTCTTGATGTTATTCAGTTGGTTCATGATAAGGTAAATCAATGACTCTTGGCCCTGTGAGTAGCACACTGGAGATTCCAAAACTAGATGTGAATCCACTGATAATTTCTTCTCTTGGATTCCTCTCAAAACTTTTTTTTCAAACATCTTGTATATCAGACTTGGATAAGACAACAATCCTTTCCCAGTAATATCACCAGTGTAAGACATCACATTATTAAAGATTGTTTGCCCTAGATTGAATTTCTTCAAGCATCCAATCTTGTATATCAAGATGGATTGTTCTTTGGTTAGAACAGTAGTATTGGAAGATGGCAACCAGTTGTACACACATAGTTTATGAAGAACATAATACAGACTAGTCAACTTAGAACTACTCAATTTGTTTTCCCAAACCATAATCTGCCCACCAGTTATGACTTTGATAACCTCATTCATGTCATCAAATGGTTCTTTAATCATAGTCCTAATTCTCAGAAATAAATTGATTGGCTTGGGTGTAAACCTGAGTTTAGCTCCTCTATACCAAACAGTACCATAATGCTTAGAATTTATTTTACCCAAACTTTCTCTCAGATTTGCATAAAATTCATAAACCCATTCCACAATATAGGGTGTAGCAAATTTAAGAGCATGCAATAGTGATCTTTTCCTAAAATATTCAACTAAATTCTGCTCTCTAAAGCCAGTCATTTTGACTACCTTTTCTCCCACAAGTATCCTAGTGCGAATTTTCCTATACTTATAACTCTTCATATCATTATATTCTTTTTCACTAAAAGTGTGATCAGATAGTACCTTTGCACTGGAATTAGAATCACTAGGAGAGGGATCACTGGATTCAGGTTTATAATTCTTCTCTTCTTCTTCTTTCTCCTGTTCTGGTTCAGATTCTTCAGATGTTGCCATAGGTGATGGCACATCTTCGGCAACAATAGGTTCTCTTTCAGCAACAGTTGGCATAGGAACAATTTTCTATTTTGCCTTACTTTTCTTTCTTACTTGTGCAATGGTCACATTCATCTCGGAATCAGAATCTGACACTTGAGTGGGGCCAGATTGCACTTCTTCAGTTTCAGCTACATTAGGACCTGTAGCTGTTTCTTATGAGCTTTCATCTATCAGAATCGACTTTGAGGAATCCTCATTCTTTCCCTTCCTTTTTGTCTCAGCATAATCCACCTTTCTTCCCATGGTCCTGTAAGATCTCCTTCTTTTTCCTCCTTTCTTTGGCTGGCTTGATTTTCTCTTTTTCCAGGCGTTTCTAATTCTTTCTCCCAGACCTTCAGTGTCATTTGATGATTTAGGTTGAGTTTCCACCTCAGGTTCAACTTCAGTTCCCTGATCATCAGCTTCTGGTATTCCTTGTTGAGGATTACACATCTTTTCAAGCTCAGAAAGATCTATCTCTTTATCACCAAGTAGTATTTAGGATGTTGAGTCTTAAGTTTCAGAACTTGATAGGTGGCAGTGATTTGTTCAAATGGTGTTCCTAAACTGAAGTTTATGGAAATAGAATTAGGGTCAAGATAGTCAGCCACATTTGTAGTGGGTTGAACAGTGGATTAAGGTACATCAGTTGTATCCTTCACAGAAGTAGGGTTTGGAATCGAAGATAAAGGATTGACATTTTTCGGGATTGGTATTTCGAAAGAACCGAAGTAATCGAACGCGATGTTGGCGGAGAGGCGCCAACATTAGAAGCAACATTCTGGGAATTGGTTTTCGAGGAGGATTCTCAGATGTGGAAGAAGATGCAGGAAATTTGGGGGGATGAGGAGAAAATGGAAGGTCTCTTCGAGATGACATTTTAACCTGCAAAAGAATCGAAAATTTTGATTAAACATTAATGAATACAAATATTCAGTAGTTTTACACATATACGCATCTCATAGGTTGAAGAAGATGATACTAAATAATATTATGAGCGATTCTTGAATACTCTATCAAAAATACCTTCAGGAATTTGTTAAACAAGATTCGATATAAGCTTATATGTACTTGGAACTAACACTGAATTAAGAGATCTTATATAGAAGAAAATATGGAAGTTATCACATAAGCTCCACTTTGTGTCGTGCATTATGTGGTGGTTCTTGAGAACCTCCCCCATAAATTTTTTGAATGTGGTGTGAGAAGTTTTGTGATATGAAATATGAAAAAGAAATTATATATATATTACCCACTATTTTTTATGCTAAGACCGAATTTGAATAAATACTGTAGAATATTCACAATATATTCCCTTAATATTTATCCTATTCAAAAATAAAAAATTCATATAAATCAATAAGTAATTCTAATTCTCATAATGTTATTATTTTTATTAGAACACATATCTCAACATTTCAATAACACAATCAACATTGGATTGTTTTATCAATCAAGCACTTTTATCACAAGATTTCACATTGATCCACCTTTTAAAAAGAGAACATCGTAGTTGCGAGCTCCGTGCCCCATAGTTACTCAGTGGATTTATGAACAAATTGATACATTTTAATCACCTTTTTAAAAGAGTACATCGTAGTAGCGAGCTCAGTGTCCCATAGTTACTCAGTGATTAAAGTATATTATTTGTGATATATTTTTAAAACTTCAATATACAATGATATGTGACCACAAAAATAAACACATTTTCAAATTCAAACAACTATCAATAAGTACGAATCATCAAGAATTAAATAGAGCAAATACTTAGAAAAATTTTACTGAGATTTTTCTAATGTTGTGAACAATGTCGAAACATATTTCACAACACAGTACTAATTTATTCAGTGAGAGCATAAGCCAAGAGATTTTCTAAGTGAAGAATACCTCTCAAAATCAAGAGTTTTAGTGAATATATCTGCAAGTTGTTTTTCAATGGAGATATATTCTAATTTCACTATTTCTTTTTCAATAAGATCCTTAATAAAATAATGTCTTATACTTATATGATTTGTCAAAGAATGTTGTACATGATTCTTTGATATATTGATAGCACTTGTATTATCACAATATATAGTTAGTATATCACTGTTCAAAACATAGTCATCAAACATTTTCTTTAGCCAAAGTAATTGAGTACAACAACTCCCTGCTGCAATGTATTCAGATTCAACAGTAGATTGAGAAACACAGGCCTGTTTCCTACTGTGCCATGAGATGAGATTGTTTCCCATATAGAAACATCCTCCACTTGTACTCTTCCTGTCATCACTGTCTCCGGCCCAATCTGCATCACTATAGCTAAATAATGTAGAATTAGTGTCCTTACCATACCAGATTCCTAGATCACACGTTCCTGCAACATATTTGATGATTCTTTTTACAGCAATCATGTGTGATTCTTTAGGATTAGACTGATATCTAGCACACAAACATACACTAAACATGATGTCTGGTCTACTAGAGGTTAAATAAAGTAAACTGCCTATCATAGATCTATATAGAGTTGGATCAACACATTGTCCTGTATTATCCTTACACAGCTTTTGTGTTGAACCCATAGGAGTTCTCATTGGTTTTGCAGTTTCAAGTCCAAACCTCTTAACAAGATTCTTTGCATATTTGCTTTGTGAAAAGAAAACACCATCTTTGTCTTGTTTAATCTGAAGACCTAAGAAAAAATTTAAGTCTCCAACCACTGACATTTCAAAAGTGGCTGTTATTTCCTTTACAAAAAGATCAATCATTTTTATCATTTGTAGAACCAAACACAATATCATCAACATAGATTTGGGCAATCATGATGTCATTCTCAGTTTGTTTGATAAATAAGGTCCTATCAGCTTCTCCTCTAATGAACCCAAAATTAACTAGAAAATCAGTCAACCTTCCATACCAAGCTCTAGGAGCTTGTTTGAGACCATATAAAGCTTTGTTCAATTTATACACATAGTCTGGAAAGTCAGGATTTTCAAATCCTTTTGGTTGTTCCACATAAGCTTCTTCAATCAAAATTCCATTCAGAAAAGCAGCTTTAACATCCATTTGATGTAACTTAATATCCAGAAAACAAGCAATGTCAAGTAGTAGTCTTATAGATTCAATTCTAGCAACTAGAGCAAAAGTTTCATCAAAATCAATTCCTTTTACTTGAGTGTATCCTTGAGCTACTAATCTAGCTTTGTTTCTAATAATATTACCAGATTCATCAGTTTTGTTTTTGAAAATCCATTTAGTCCCTATAACATTTGTATGTTCTGGTCTAGGTACTAAAGTCCAAACATTATTTCTCTCAAACTGATTTAATTCATCATGCATGACATTAATCCAGTGCTCATCTTTCAAAGCTTCAATCACATTTTTAGGCTCATTTAGGGAATGATAACACTCATAACTTATCTTGTTGCAGATGGAAGACATACAGATAGTTCTTACTAGATTACTTATAATACCCATTCTTCTTCTTGTCTGAACACCAGAATGTTTCTCTCCAATGATTTGTTCTGCAGGATGATCTTTAATTATATAGGTAGATGGAACTTTGTTGTACTCAAGTGAATTCCCAGAACATTCTGATTTTTTAGGTGTTGTTTTAGTTGTTGGAACATTTTGAACAACATCTTTACTTTGACCAGAATCTGAAGAGTTTACTGGCACATCAATAAGTCCAGTAACATCATCCTCAATGGTTGGACCTGCAAGACTTGCATTGTCATCAAAAACCATATTAATAGATTCTTGCACAGTATCAGTCCTTAAATTATAGATTCTATATGCTTTGCTATTTCTAGAGTAACCAAGAAAGAATCCTTTATCACTTATTGAATCGAACTTGTGCAACTGTTCTCTATCATTTAGAATATAACAAACACAACCAAACACATGAAAATACTTAACATTTGGTTTTTTGTTATTTAGTATTTCATAAGAAGTTTTTGTGGTTCATGATCTCAAATAGACTCTGTTAGAGATATGACATGCAGTGTTAAGAGCTTCAGCCCAAAATCTTTTTGAAAGATACTTTGATACTAGTATGACCCTGGCCATCTCTTGTAGAGTTCTATTCTTTCTTTCAGCAACACCGTTTTGTTGTGGTGTTTTTGGTGAGGAAAATTCTTATAGGATACCTTTGTCTTCACAAAAATTTGTAAAGTCACTATTTTCAAATTATCTTCCATGATCAGACCTAATTTTATTGATCTTTGAATTGAAAATATTTTTGAATTTCTTATACAGATTTTTAAACACAGAAAAGGTTTCAGATTTTTCCTTAAGAAATTCAATCCAAGTGTATCTTGAATAGTCATCAACCAAAACAAAAGAATATATTTTTCCACCTATACTCTCAATTTCCATTGGACCTATAAGATCCATATAAAGGAGTTCAAAACAATTTTGTGTAGAACAATGTGTCAACATTCTATGTGACATTCTGACTTGTTTACCTTTTTGGCAAGGACCACACACTTTTGACTTATTCAGCTGTAATCTAGGAAGTCCATTTACAACACCTGTCTTAATCAATTTCAATATATTCTGGTAATGTGTATGTCTAAGTTTTTGATGCCACAGAAAACTCTCATCGGATTTCATATTGTTACACGTTTTTGGGGTATCAATTACATAGTAATTATCCACAGATCTATGACCAACCATCAGACATTCACCTTTTTCATTTTTCACATAGCATGAATCCTTATCAAAGTCTACATGTAGGCCATCATCACATAATTGGCTTATACTAATCAAATTAGCCATCAATCCATCAACATGCAACACATTTGTCAGTTTAGGGAATCATGGAACATTTAAAGTACCCTTACCAATGACTGCACTACGAGTACCACCTCCAAAAATCACATGACCATCGGCATCTAATCTATAATCAGTTAAAAAATTAATGTTGCCGGTCATATGCCTAGAACTACCACAGTCAAAATACCAAGAACCGGGTGCATGAGCTTTTAATGAAGTATACACAACATTACACCTTTTAGACTTACTGACCCAATTAGTTTTTGAAAAATGTTCTTTTAAAAGAGTGACAAATTTGGTGACACGGATTTAACATTTAAATCTCTTTTCAATTTTCAGCAGTAAGGTTTGATATGTCCCTTTTTATAGCAGTAATGACACAAAAAATCACTTGATTTTTCAAAAAAATTATTTGTAGAGTCAGGAGTGTTGATCATAGACTCTGCTCCTGATTTTACAAATTTAACCAGTTCATTACTAGCCTTAGTTGTTTTAGAAGAATCAATATATTCAAGCCCTTTTCTACCAGAATTACCAAGTACCAAGGTATTGTCCAGAATTTCAGTGCCTTTGGTGAACCTTTTGAAGTTCAAGGTTGAACCTCTGAGCTCTTCTTTCAGCTTCTTAAGCTCCATGTCCTTCCTTGTGAGAATTACTTCGAGCTTGGTTAATGACTCTCTTAAATCAGCATGTGATTGAGATTTAATCTCCTTGATGTTTTCTTCACATAAGATACATCTAGTTTTATCCAGTGAGGAAGTACATGTCTCCATGAAAGAACTTGTAAAACAGCTCACATCTGGACTGTTATTACCAGATGTTTTGACTAATGATGGAACATTTGTGTCAACATCTGTATAATAGACATCCAGATGATCATCAAGAGTATCATCATATACAAATCTAGCAGAGAAAACACATTCTTCATTTTTCTCAGACTCATTTTCATCTTCTGATTCATCACTCAAAGTAGCATTAAAGTTCAGTTTCTTTCTTAGCAAGGTGTTGGCACATTCATTTGCATAGTGACCAAAACCAGTACAAGCATCGCATCTTACTGACTTTCTATACTCAGGATCATACCTAGGTTTGCTACTACTACTACCTGATCTTCTGTTTTGATTAAAATGATATCTTCTTTCAGGCATTTGTTGATTATTGTTAATTTATACTTTTGGTTGAATATTGTCTTTTAACCTATTAGCCCTATTCTTTAAAAAAGATTTACACTGATTTGTTAGAAAAGCAATGTCCTCAAAATTGTCATCACACAAATCAACATATTCAGAATCAGAATAGACTTCAGTTACAAATGAAGGTTTTTCAGCTTTTGAAGAAGTTTCACCTTTGAAAACAAATACCTTTTTATCAGAAGAATCATTCTTTTGATTGAAATTCATTTCATAGGTTTTTAGAATACTTATCAATTCATTTTGACTCATAGTATCAGTATCCTTAGCTTCTTCTATAACATATATTTTAGCATCAAAACGTTTTGGAACCGTTCTTAGAATTTTATGAACTAACTTGATATTCGAAATTGGATCACCTAGAGAGTGAGATTCATTGGCAATCTCAGAAAGCCTCTCGTTGTAGGCAGTGATAGTTTCATCTTCTCTCATCTTGAGGTTTTCGAACTTGGTGCCTAGCATTCGTAGTTTTGTTCTACGAACACTCTCAGATCCTTCACAATGCTCTTGCAAACGATCCCAAGCATCATTTGTAGATATACAATTCGAAATTAGTTTGAACATAGATACATCAACTGATGTAAAACTGGTGTTCAAAGCTTTCGAATTGTAGCTGGCCAAGGTTACTTCATCATTAGTCTAATCCAGTTCACGTTTGACTCGTGCTTCGTTATCTTCATCTGCTGGAGTTCTGGGTGGAGTCCATCCTGACAATATACTCCTCCATGCTCGTTCATCAAGGGATTTAATATACATTCGCATCTTTGGTTTCCAATATGCATAATTCGATCTATCTAGAATCAGTGGTTTTAGTGGATATTCCATTGCAAACGAAATTAACACACTTAAAGACGCAGGATCTAACTAAGTATATCTAGTTATGGTTCTGGTGCCAATTGAAGGGTGTGCTTGAGTGTTTTTCCAGAATGTTGTCAAATGTGTTGAAACATAAACGACAACATACACAACGGAAGACCTTGAAAAAAAGAATATAAAATTTGCAAACGGGATATCAAAACTTTATCATAGATTATTATTGAATAATCTATGATGCCTCATGGCGAAACTTCACTATAACATGTAGTGATACAAAGACAAAGTGAAAACCAATTATAGGAATTTACATCAAGATCATATACCCTAGGTATACAATCAAAAGCCTATAATTCTAAGAGTGTAAACCAAATAACCTAATCAAAGGTCGAACTAAAACACTTCTAGAATTACAAAGGAGAGAATCGAAATAACTACACTCTATATATAAAATAGATATCTCAAACTCTTCACTTGATAGCGTCCACTGCATACAGTATTTATAGAGTTCGTATCTTGTATATGAACACATAAAATCATAGTTTCCCATGATGTAAAAACCGTCTAACACTAAGCCTCCATGATCTTGATAACCGCCCATGTTGTAGCTTCAAATAACTCACTCTAAACTGCAACAGATTGACCTGGTAACCGCCGCATCTTCGTTCTGTATGTCTAGATATTAAAGAAAACATTGCAACATTTGGAGTTAGTGTTAGGAGAAAGGACGAATTCTGATGTTGCAGGAGATGTTGTAACATTCTTGACAACATTGACCTAACATCAACACATAGATATAAGATTTCTAGGAATAGAAATATGGATTTTTGTACCTTGCATAAATATATTAATTATATAGAATTCATAAAAATGTAACATTTAAAAAATATTATCAATATGTAATGTAGCAATTAAAAAAATTATCAATATGTATTAATAAATCATCAAAAAATATTTTGAAATACAATTAAATGTATAACTTGTAAATCTCTCAATATCATTACCATACACAACTTCATCAAACAAACAACTTTCATTTTAAAGATAGAATCACACATTTCATACCTAATAGTAATATTTGACCACAGTGACGTTATTGTTAAAATGCAATATTATGCGGAAGTTTGTGTAGAAACAACTAATCAATGTGTTGGTATTTATAATACCAAAAAAAATCAAATGATAAGAAACATGTTCTAAGCGGAATTTAAAAAAAAAAACTCGATTCCACCATGCAAAGTTGACATCTTAAACTCTCCCCCTACAAAATTCGAATTCATACATACAAAAATCGAATTCCCCCTCTAATTTTTTCCCTAAATTATCTAAAGAAAAAAATCTTTTAAAACTTTTAAAATTCAAATCTATATTTTACAATTCAATATTCTATTTCTATAATAAAAAAATTCCCAAAAATTTGGGTGAAAAATATCGAATTTTAATAGCAAGATACAAATTTGGTGGCAAATTTTTTTGGAATAAAAAAATATTTCGGTGACAATACTATTTTCAAAATAATCATAAAAAAATATTAGAAAGTAAAACTAAATCTTCTGCCAAATATGTTAGATTTTATTTATGTACAATAATATTCTTGCTAATCTTTTTATTTTAAAATATGAATGATTATTCTGAAAAACTTATTATTTTTTAGAGAATAACTAACAATTTTTTGAAAAAATGAAGCGATATTTTTATTATTTTTAAGAAAAATTTCAAGTTTGATTCTACAAATTTCACATCTATCATTATTTTTCAAAACAAAAAACTCTAAAATTATCTAATAAAAAATTGTACAAAATAATAGAAATTTATATCTAAATTTTACAATTGAGTAGTCTATTTCGGTTAAATTTTTTTCTCTCAAATAACTTTAGTTAATCTATTCTTAATGGTCCCATCAAAAAAATATATTCGTAATGGCAAGATATTACATTTGGTGGAAAGATTTTTAGGAATTATACACTATTTCGGTCATTATATTATTTCAAAAAATAATCATAATAAAAGAATATTAGAAAATCAAACTAAATCATAGAAATGTTGTTGCTAATTTTTTTATTTTAAGATATGAATAATTATTTTGAAATTTTATTTTTTTAGAGGATAAATAATAATTTTTTGAAAAAATGATTCGGTAATATTTATTTTTTCTCTAAAGAAAATTTCGAGTTTGATCTAAAAAATTTCACATTTACCATTGTTTTGAAGAATTTTTTTTTGCAAAAATCATCTAATAAAAAATCGGTACGAAATAATAGAAACTTATATCTAAATTTTATAATTTAATAATCTATTTTGGCAGCATAATTTTCTCCCAATAACTTTGGTGAATCTATTGTTAATGACTGTTGGAGTTATACGTGAAAGTATGCTTTTACTTTGTATAACTTGTGTATCAAACAATTATTTATGAGAATAATTCTTTTATCACATATGCTTTAGATATGATTGAATGTTGAATATTTATTGCAAACAATTCATAATAGTACTAGTTACATTGTAGTTAATGTGGTGATACCCGATCACGGAAGATAACATTAACAGTTTCCTTGTAACTAAACGTACATTTTCACGACCTAGGTGGAATTGAACACGACCTAGGTGGAATTGAACAGTCCGCCGTGAAAGGTCAATGTGTAAGTCTCAGATTGGTCTGTCTTGACTAAGAGATTGCACTAGCACATTTAGCATGTGTTGAAGAGGACCTACAGCGAGGATAAATTCTTCTGTTCTGAAATTTGAAGAATTAGACCTCAGTGGTTGTTGATTTCTTAATCTCCGTCACTTAAATAGGATCGTGTGTGCTTAATGGTTACTGCTTTGATTCATGTTGGGTGAGAATCATTGTGACTTCGAACCTTGTGCTTTGGGCAGTAATATTAATCATACAACAGTTGCTAAGATTTAATACGGAGAAACGCGTGCGAGTACGGCTCGTGTGATTAGTCCCCTTGGTGGGCTCAGAAGTTTTATCGTACCAAATCTTGCAAGTGAAAAATTAGTTTCATCGGTACGGATAATAATGTTGAACTGTCTTTACTCCAAGGTGAAATATATTAATTAAGTTAGAGCTATTCGGAAGCTTAATTAATTAATGGACTTGATAATCTTAAATGCGGGAAATAATAACCGGGAGCCCATATTATCGTAATATGGATTAAGATGGATAGTACAATATTAATTTATTAGTGATAATAATTAATATTAATGGATTGAATTATATTGGGGCTCAATATTGAAATTCAGAAGTCCATTAGGAGGTCCAATCTTAATTCTCCTTAAAAGGCCCCTCAAGTAGCCCATTAAGTAGCCAATAATGATAAGGTGATTAAAATAAAAAGATAATATTATGCTGATTTTCTCCTATTTTTTCGAAAATTGTGTATCAAGAGAAGAATAGATTTTGTTGATTTTCTTGGAAAGATATTATGGAAGATATGTAGTCTTGGAATACAAGAATATCTCATATATTCAAGAAAGATCCAAATCTTGGCTTCTTCACTTGTAATTTTCGAAAATAGCAAAGTAATTAGATGAGTGAGATTTTTGTGGAATATTTTATTATGGAGAAAAGAATATATGAGATATATTCAAGATTTCTTAGAGTCTAAGAAAAGATTTTCTCCAAGGCCCATATACCACAAATTTTCGGCCACTCCTAATTATAAAAAAAGGGTGATTATTTCATCCCCAAGTACATAATTCCATGTGTTGGAAAAATCAAGAGCATATATATTTTTCGTTTTCCTTAGTTATTTAAATTACTTGAAAGCATCTTCCACCGGTGATCAAGTAAGGCGAAAGGTAAATACTTGAGAAGGTTTTTGGGTTGATAAAGCGAGATCGTGATTGTCCCGTTTATTCAAAGGCAAATTCTACAAGACGTACGTAAGTCACATAAATTCTTGTTTATTCCGCCTAGATTTTATGTGAATTAATTCAACATGCATGATGTTAAATTTGTTGTTGGAATTATTATTTGAATTAATTAGGATTAATTCATGCTAGTAATAATTGAATTTAAATTCGTATTTAAATTTCATCCCGAATAGATTTCGGGCACCCCTATTTTCCCAACAACTGGTATCAGAGCCACAGTTTCGGGCTCTGATCTTTAAATTGGAATTTAAATTGTTAAACATTAAATTGAAATTGGATAGTGGAATTGCTAGATCTTTTTTGCTGGTATCCAATTGTCATGGTTTTAATGTAGTTAATTTTTCATGCGTGTGAATTAATTATTTTTTAATTCGATTCGTTCGAATTCATTTTTCTCGTGAGAAAATCCACGAGTAGATTAATTGTTTTTATTTTGATTCGATCATTGTAATAGACTAGTCTAGATCTAGTATTTATTTTTTTATGAAAAATAAATTGTAACCGGATCGAGACGAAGAACGAAGAATTAAAGACGGCGTACCCGGACGACGCATGCATGCGCGGTGCATGCATGGACGTAAAATCATGCATGGGGTGAGAAACGAGAACGAACGGCGAAACCCGGTGCGCGGGGTGCGGCATGGCGCGGGTGCGCGCGCACGTAGGCGGCGCCCGACGGCCAGCTGCTCGGCACCGTGCCGGGTGGTGCGTGGGCCCACTTCGTGGGTCGACGCGCGCTGTATCTCGGGCCGTGGAATTTTTTTCCAGTTCTGCATTTTTTTCTGTGTGATATTAAACGTCGTCCCGAACCCCAAACGATACTATTTTTGATAAAGTGTTGCTGTTCGAGTGGGAGCGTGTTGAGACGAATGATGGAAAGCAACAAGGACGATTTTTCGCATCAAGACGTGAAGAAATTAAACCGTGACAATTGGATTTGAGTGCTCCAATGCGTTTAATTTTATTTTGATGGATGTTTTATTTCGTGCACTTATTATTATTTGTTAATATGTGTTTGCATGAATTTTATTGTCCAAGAAAAACCTTACTTTCGAAAATTACTAAGTATGTTTATTTAATCGAAATTTTATTTCGGATATTAAAATTGGATTAATTTGGCCTCCATAATTTATTTATTTTTGAAGTCTTTTGGGAATACATTTCCCCCTCGGATCGGCCAAAAAGACGGATTTCACATGAATACATTCCTAAAGGATGACTGTGGATTATTACTAGTGGCGGTATTGACCCTCACCACGAGTGGCTTGCTCAAAGTAAAATAATAATCCTGTATTTAATTTTGGTTATTACTTAGGCATAATAAATTGATATTAACTTACTCCCCTCGGAGTCCCTGTCAATTTTTATGTGGTCAAAGTGGAGCCAACTATTAATTTTGAAGCAAGGATTTATAACTTTTAAGTTTGTGATCCGCTTGAATGTGTTTAAATGTATAGACCACCCCTCGTGGCGCATTTAAATTGTTTCGAGATGTTGGTTGATGCACGATTATATTGTTTTAAGGTTTCAATATAATTAATGTGATCGAATTATGTGATAATTTTGTGTTTTTCTAGATATTGATATAAATGTATGTTTTATTCTCAGTTCACCATGTCGCAACCTTTTAATCCATTGTTTAGTATACTTAAAGATAACAAACTTGTCGGTGAGAATTATGTTGATTGGAAACGTAATCTTGATATTGTCCTAACCGCTCAACACCACAAATGGGTACTTACTACTCCTAAGCCCCAAGAGCCTGCCGAAGATGCGAGGAAGGCGGTCAAGAAAGAGCATAAGAGTTGGTTTGTCTCCGATGAGATGGCTAGGTGTACTATTCTGGCTTCAATGTCAGATGTGTTGCAACACCAACACCAACACATGGAGACCGCCTCTGAGATAATGCTCAATCTTGAAGTGATGTTTAAACATCAGAACCGTACAGCTAGGCAAATCACCATGCGAAAGATGCTTTCGTTGAAGATGGTGGAAGGTACCCCCGTAAGGGATCACGTTATCGAGATGATGGGTTATCTCAACAAGTTGGAAGTACTTGGTGCGGAATTTGATCTCCCTACTAAGGTCGATTTCGTTCTCCATTCTCTGCTGAAGAGCTTTGAGCAGTTTCAGTTGAACTATCAAATGAATGACCGGGCAAATAGTTTGCCCGAGCTCTTGCAAGCTTTGGTGTCGGCGGAGACTTTAATGGATCATCAAACTGTTGCTATGGTGGCAAACGGTCCGTCTGCCTCTTCGGGTCCCAAGGGAGGGAAGAAGAGAAAGAGGACGAAAGGCCAGACCCAAGCAAATTCAACCGTTGCGAAACCTAAGGTGAAGGGAGAAGGAGGTGGAAAGAAAGCTGCTAAGCGTAAGTGCTTCAACTGTGGTGAGAATGAACATTGGAGGGCGACCTGTTCTAAGCCTAAGAAGGTGGTAAAGAAAGGTAAGTCTTATGCTTTAGTCGTTGAAACTTATGTTGCGGCGTATGCTGCCCACGTTTGGGTAGTGGATACCGGGGCAACTGATCATATTTGTTTCACTCTTCAAGGGTTCCAGCTAACCCGGCGACTTAGCAAGAATGAGATCCTCGTCACTTTGGGTGATGCTACGAGAGTGGCAGCCGAAGCAGTGAGAGTCGTGCACCTATCTTTTGAAGATAGAGTTTTAATTTTAAGAGATGTTTTATACGTTCCGAACTTTAGGAAGAATTTAATTTCAATTTCTAAGTTATTTTTTGATGGGTATAGAGTTACTTTTAATAAAGTTTTTACTGTTTCTTTTAAGAATGATGTTATCTGTCATGGAACGTTGGTAAACAATCTATATACGATTAAGTGTGCACACCACTCAAATAATGAATCTAATAACACGTCGATCATTTCGAGTAATAAAAGAAAGCGTTCTTCGGAGATGAACGAAATACTTATGTGGCATCTTAGACTAGGTCATATTAATCTAAAGCGGATAGAGAGATTGGTGAAAGATGGATCCTTGGAAACATTCCAAGTCGAGCCGTTTCCAACTTGTGAATCCTGTTTAGAGGGTAAGATGACCAAGAGGGCATTTGGATACAAGGGGAATAGAGCCACGGAAGTGTTAGAACTCGTTCATACCGATGTGTGTGGTCCAATAACGATCAAAACGAGAATGGGGTATGAGTATTTCGTCACCTTCATTGACGATTACTCGAGATATGGGTACATTTACCTTATGAGGCATAAGTCTGAAACTTTTGATAAGTTCAAGGAGTTTAAGGCCGAAGCCGAGAAACATAGGGAAAAGAGTATCAAGTTTCTACGATCAGATCGTGGAGGCGAATACCTCAGCGATGAATTCTTGAACTACTTATCGGACGAAGGGATCGTATCCTAGTTATCTGCACCGGGAACCCCTCAACAGAACGGTGTGGTGGAACGAAGAAACCGGACTCTTTTAGAGATGGTCAGATCCATGATGAGTTATTCGGATTTACCCAAGTCGTTTTAGGGTAATGCCTTGGAAACGGTGACTTACATTCTAAACTTGGTGTCATCCAAATCGGTTCCTAAAACCCCAATGGAATTGTGGACCGGGCGCAAGTCCAGTCTAAGACATTTGCGGATTTGGGGTTATCCGGCATATGTGCTAGACAAGGAAGTCGGTAAGTTGGATCCACGTTCGGAATTAAGGTTGTTTATAGGATACCCTGCGGGAACGAAAGGGTGTATGTTCTATAGTCCTAAGGATCAAAAGACCGTGATTAGTACACACTTTAAATTCTTGGAGGAAGACTATATGAACAATCGGAAGCCTAAAAGTGAAATTACCTTAGAAGAATTGAGAGGTCAAACCTCGATACCAAGTATACAAGATGATGTACCACACGTCATATCTTCATAACCAGAACCCCGTCGCAGTGGGAGGATTGCTAGGCAACCCGAGAGATTCATGGGAATAGAAGAATCTTCAGATTTAATTCCCGGTGATGAATCAGACCCATGGACATACGACGAGGCAATCCAAGACAAAGACGCGGAGTCATGGCAAACGGCAATAGAAACCGAGATGGGTTCGATGGATCATAATCAAGTGTGGGAGTTGGTCAAACCACCCAATGGGGTAGAAGCCATTGGATACAAGTGGGTGTACAAGAGAAAAAGAGGACCGGACGGAATGGTTGAGACCTTCAAAGCAAGGCTTGTGGCCAAAGGTTATACTCAGAAAGAAGGGATCGATTATGAGGAAACCTTTTCGCCTGTAGCTATGCTTAAGTCCATCCGTATTCTCTTATCGATCGCTGCACACCTAGATTACGACAAATGGATGTCAAGACAACTTTCTTTAACGGAAGTCTTGACGGGATAGATATCTATATGCAACAGCCCAAAGGTTTCATTGAAAAAGGCTAAGAGAATCTCGTATGCAAGCTTAAGAGATCCATTTATGGACTTAAGCAAGCATCACGTACTTGGAACCAGTGTTTTGATCAAGTGATTAAGTCTTATGGGTTTGATCAAAACGAGTTCGAAAGTTGTGTGTATAAGAAGCGTGACGGAACTGCAGTGGTATTCTTAGTATTATACATAGACGATATTCTGCTCATTGGAAACAATGTAAAGGTATTGTCAGACATAAAGGTATGACTGTCAAAACAATTTGATGTGAAGGACTTAGGGGAAGCCGGTCACATCCTTGGGATCAAGATCACTCGCGATCGCAAGAAGAGGATGTTGGTCTTATCGCAAGCTTCATACATTGACACTATTTTGAAGCGTTTCAGCATGCAAGATTCCAAGAAAGGTTTTGTACCTTCTAGGCACGGAATCCATCTATCGAAAGAAATGAGCCCTAAGACGCAAACGGAGATAGATGACATGAAAGGTGTTCCGTACGCTTCGGCCGTAGGAAGCCTTATGTATGCAATGTTGTGTACGAGACCAGATATCTTCTTTGCCGTGGGCATGGTGGCAAGATATCAAAGTAATCCCGGGAAAGACCATTGGACTGCCGTAAAGTGCATCTTGAGGTATCTGAAAAGAACTCGTGAGCGGATGCTGATTTACCAGTCAGATAGTCTTGTGCCCGTGGGATACACGGACTCGGATTTCCAATCAGACATAGACTCAAGAAAGTCAACCTCGGGTAGTGTGTTTTACATGGAAGGAGGAGCCGTTTCATGGAGAAGCGTTAAGCAGAAATGCATCGCCAATTCGACCATGGAAGCCGAGTATGTAGTTGCTTGTGAAGCAGCGAAAGAGGCAGTTTGGCTCAAGAACTTCTTAGTGGACTTGGACGTTGTTCCGAATTTGCCCGACATGATAACTGTCTTTTGTGACAATGTCGGAGCAGTTGCAAATTCAAAGGAACCGAGAGCCTACAAGGCCAGCAAACACATAGAAAGAAAATATCATCTTATACGAGAAATCGTTAAGAGAGGAGATATAGAGGTGGCAAAGATAGCGTCGGGTGACAACCTAGCGTATCCATTCACAAAGGGTCTGCCTCAGAGTACATTCGAGAGACATGTGGATGGAATGGGAGTCAAGACTATTGCCAATCTGCTTTAAGTATAAGTGAGAGAAATTATTAGGTTAGTGTAGGTTGACATGAGATGTCACGTAGAGCTACTACACTAAGACATGCATGATGTATACTAAAAATGCATGCGTGAAAGTATGCTTTTACTTTGTATAACTCGTGTATCAAACACTTGTTTATGATAATAATTCTTTTATCACATATGCTTTAGATATGATTGAATGTTGAATATTTATTGCAAACAGTTCATAATAGTACTAGTTACATTGTAGTTAATGTGGTGATACCCGATCACGAAAGATAACATTAACAGTTTCCTTGTAACTAAACGTACATTTTCACGACCTAGGTGGAATTGAACAATCCGCCGTGAAAGGTCGATGTGTAAGTCTCAGATTGGTCTGTCTTGACTAAGAGATTGCACTAGCACATTTAGTATGTGTTGAAGAGGACCTACAGCGAGGATAAATTCTTCTGTTCTGAAATGTGAAGAATTAGACCTCAGTGGTTGTTGATTTCTTAATCTCCGTCACTTAAATAGGACCGTGTGTGCTTAATGGTTACTGCTTTGTTTCATGTTGGGTGAGAATCATTGTGACTTCGAACCTTGTGCTTTGGGCAGTAATATTAATCATACGACGGTTGCTAAGATTTAATAGGGAGAAACGCGTGCGAGTACGGCTCGTGTGATTAGTCCCCTTGGTGGGCTCAGAAGTTTTATCGTACCAAATCTTGCAAGTGAAGAATTAGCTTCTTCGGTATGGATAATAATGTTGAGCTGTCTTTACTCCAAGGTGAAATATATTAATTAAGTTAGAGCTATTCAGAAGCTTAATTAATTAATGGACTTGATAATCTTAAACGCGGGAAATAATAACCGGGAGCCCATATTATCGTAATATGGATTAAGATGGATAGTGCAATAGTAATTTATTAGTGGTAATAATTAATATTAATGGATTGAATTATATTGGAGCTCAATATTGAAATTCAGAAGTCCATTAGGAGTTCCAATCTTAATTCTCCTTAAAGACCCCTCAAGTAGCCCATTAAGTAGCCCAATAATGATAAGGTGATTAAAATAAAAAGATAATATTATGCTGATTTTCTCCTATTTTTTCGAAAATTGTGTATCAAGAGAAGAATAGATTTTGTTGATTTTCTTAGAAAGATATTGTGTAAGATATGTATTCTTGGAATACAAGAATATCTCATATATTCAAGAAAGATCCAAATTTTGGCTTCTTCACTTGTAATTTTCGAAAATAGCAAAGTAATTAGGTGAGTGAGATTTTTGTAGAATATTTTATTATGGAGAAAAGAATATATGAGATATATTCAAGATTTCTTAGAGTCTAAGAAAAGATTTTTTCCAAGGCCCATATACCACAAATTTTCGGCCACTCCTAATTATAAATAGGGGGTGATTATTTCATCCCCAAGTACATAATTACATGTGTTGGAAAAATCAAGAGCATATATATTTTTCTTTTTTCTTAGTTATTTAAATTACTTGAAAGCATCTCCCACCGGTGATCAAGTAAGGCGAAAGGGAAATACTTGAGAAGGTTTTTGGGTTGATAAAGCGAGATCGTGATTGTCTCATTTATTCAAAGGCCAATTCTACAAGAGGTACGTAAGTCACATAAATTCTTGTTTATTCCGCCTAGATTTTATGTGAATTAATTCAACATGCATGCTGTTAAATTTGTTGTTGGAATTATTATTTGAATTAATTAGGATTAATTCATGCTAGTAATAAGTGAATTTAAATTCGTATTTAAATTTCATCCCGAATAGATTCCGGGCACCCCTATTTTCCCAACAATGACAATATATTATATTTTGTGGAAATATTTTTAGGAATCATACCCTATTTCGATCACAATATTATTTCCAAAATATAAAAAGATAATTCAACAAAATCAAACTAAATGTTAGACATTACTTGTTTTGGAAAACATTCTTGCTAATCTTTTTATTTTGAGAAATTAATAATTATTTTTGGTAACACATTATTTTAAGAGAATAATTATAATGAAATGAAGCGGGGTTTTTTTTTGTTTTTTTGAAAAATTTCGAGTTTTAGTCTTACAAATTTCACATCTACTATTATTTTGCAAAAAAAAAAAAAAACTAAATAATCTAATAGAAATCAATAAAATATAGAAATTTATATCTAAATTTTATAATTTAATAATCTCTTTCAATATCAGAATTTTCTCCCTAATAACTTTGGTGAATCTATTCTTAATGACAAGACATTACATCTGTTACATCAGGAAATATCCTCGTCTGACAGGAGGTCAGGTTCCCGAAGATACACTGACCCGACTAGATCGAAGGTCTACATTAGAAAATAGCATTTAATATATTATAAGTCTACTGTTGATTGTTAGATTAATATTGTAATAAATCCCTAAAATAAAGGGTTAAGACGAGTTTAGGGCCACTTTTGGGCCTTTGGGGGTGAACCTCCATAAATAGAAGGTCACCCCCTCATTGTAAGAGGTTCACATTTTTCCTCATTCCTCATATATGCAAGAAAGCTCTCATTCGAGGGAAGAACGGAAGTTCTTCCCCCATCGTCCGTGTTCGATTATTATTATTGTTTGTCGGGCATAACCCGAATAGCCATATACACTTATCCATACAAAAATGCCTGTCAACAATTTGACGCTAGAAGGAGGGTGAATTCATGTTCATCTCCATAGATGAACATGAAGAACTTCCCCTCAAAGTCATAAACAAATCCTACAAACAGAAACCCAACAACCTGTTTAACCAAAATCATCCAAGGAGAGGTTAACAAACCCATTTCCTTTATGAAGGAAGGCACACAGCTGGCCTAGAAGAAAATTTTAATTTTGAAGAAACCCATTTTCCTTACAACAGCAAAAGTGCTCACGTAGTTAAACAAAAAAGAAGAAGAGTTGGTGTTGTTGCTTCTGGTCCACCACGACGGAGCTCCACCTTCGGGTTGCCTCCACCGAATGTGAACACAATGGACACACCGCTCCTTCTTGACGCCGGAGCCACCGCCAGAGGCTGCGCCCCCTGCGCCAGGGGCCACCACTATTTCCCTTTTCTCTCGCAAAGGCGGTGTCGCTCCGGTATTGTCGCGGCCTGAACCCAGCCGCCGCTCCATTACCTCCATATCCACTCAAATGTGTTGTGGATTTTTCAACCGAAATCAGTGTTATTCTCAAGCAAAACTGAAGTTTTCTTCTTTGAATCCCCCAAAGCTTGCCTCGGTGGTTACGCCAGCTTTTTCAGTTTACTTTTGGCACATTTCTCAACCCATGTTGAAAAGTCAAAGTTTTCCCTGCCTCGATCCGCGCGCCGTCGAGATCGATATCTGTCGCCTCGCCGCCCGAGCCTGGTGTCTACCAGCAAGCCACTACCTCCCAAAACTTCCCCGGGCAGCACGTTGCGCGGCCATCTCCCCGTCACCGCTCATCGCGGACTCCCCCGCTCAGCACGTTGCGTACACCTTCCCATTTCACCGCCGTATCACGCTCCTGCCCGCACCGTCGTGGCTAGCCTCCTCGAACACAGCACCTCGCCACGGCCCGACCTCACCGCACGGCCTCCCCGTTCACCGTGCGGCCTTCCCGACAGCGGCCACCACTCCACCCCGCACTTAATTGCCGCCTCCCTGAACCACGGTCTTCCCGCTCAGCCGCCTACCCGCGCTGACCAGCTTTCCAGCACCACCGTGTGGCGGCCTCAGCCGCCGCCCCCAACGGCCGTCCAGCCTGCCCGCGTCGCCCACCCGCGATGCACACGCCGCCCGAGGCGTGGCCTCCCCGTGCCGCCGCAGCCAGCCGCTCCCTGCTTCGACAGCATCCTCCCCGCCAGCAGCAGCGAAGTGCGGCCAAACTCCCAGCCTCGCCGTTTCCCAACCTCGCCGCTCACCGCGCGCTCTCCCCACCAAGCGCCACCCACCACCACAGCCTCCCCGCGTCCCCGCGCTGCCTTTCGAGGAGCGGCCTCCGACCGCGTGAAACCTCATATTGAGAGATGCATCGCAGAGGTTGTTCACCTGGGCCAGATTTATTATTCTACTTGGCCCAATTATTGATTTAGTTTATGGGCCCATATTTATTATTATATGGGCTGAGAGTGAAAGCCCGGGGCGATATTAAAAGAAAAGGCCCACGTATAGTTAAAAAATACAGCAAAAAAAAACTACAGCAACTCTCGGACGAACATTCGAAGCCTCTTCATCAACGAAAAATCTACGAGCAGTCCTTTGCCCACCCACATCAGGTTTATTTCAATAACTTGCTTTTAATATATATCACAACTCGCAAATTTTCATATTAATTAAAATCGGGGGCATATACTCGTATTTCGAAAATTCAAAATGGGGGAAATTTTTGAAATACAATTTTCAATTGATACTCCCTTTTAATATATATCGCAACTCGTAAATTTTCATATACATTAAAAAGCGGGGGCATTGATATACATATCCTAAGCTCATTTTGTGATATCAAACAAATTATTTGACACTGAGTATAATTAAATACAGTCAGTTTTTCAAAATTTCAAGTATAACTTCGTAAAATTATTGAGGTTGCTCACCGAATAAATAACTCAATATTTAAAAATGGTCACATCTTTCGACTACAAACATTTGTCCACCTTCATAGGCGTTGACCGGTCCGCCTTTTTAGGCGTTGACATTTTGATCAGTTCGCCTTCACCGGCATCAACTAATCTACTTCTCGAGTTAATCCGCCTTCTCGGCGTTGATTAGTCCGTCTTCTAGGCGTCGACATTCCGCCTAGATTGGCGAAGTAATTCGTCTTCTCGACGTTGATTAGTCCGTCTTTCAGGCGTTTACATATTGATTAGTTCGCTTTCACCGGCGTCAACTAATCTACTTCTCGAGTTAATGCACCTTCTTGGCATTGATTAGTCCGTCTTTTAGGCGTCGACATTTCGCCTAGGTTGGCGAAGTAATCCGCCTGCTCGATGTTGATTAAACCGTCTTTTAGGCGATGATATTTTGCCTAGATTGGCGAAGTAATCCATCTTCTCGACGTTGATTAGTCCGCCTTTCAGGCGTTGACGTATTGATTAGTTCGCCTTCACCGGCGTCAATTAATCTACTTCTCGAGTTAATCCATCTTCTCGACGTTGATTAGTCCGCTTAGATTGGCGAAGTAATCCGCCTTTTAGACATTGACATTCCACCTAGGTTGGCAAAGTAATCTGTCTTCCCGACGTTGATTAGTCCACCTTTCAGGCGTTGACGTATTGATTAGTTCACCTTCACCGGCGTTAACTAATCTACTTCTCGAGTTAATCCACCTTTTAGGCGTCGACATTCCACCTAGGTTGGCAAAGTAATCCGCCTGCTCGGTATTCATTAATCCGTCTTTTAGGCATCGATATTCCGCCTAGGTTGGCGAAGTAATCCGCCTGCTCGGTATTCATTAATCCGTCTTTTAGGCATCGATATTCTGCCTAGGTTGGCGAAGTAATCCGCCTGCTTGGCGTTGATTAAACTGCCTTTTAGGCGACGATATTCCACCTAGATTGGCGAAGTAATCCGTCTTCTCGATGTTGATTAGTCCACCTTTCAAGTGTTGACGTATTGATTAGTTGGCCTTCACTGGCGTCAATTAATCTACTTCTCGAGTTAATCTTCCTTCTTGGCGTTGATTAATCCACCTTTTAGGCGTCGACATTCCGCCTAGGTTGGCGAAGTAATCCGCCTGCTCGGCATTGATTAAACCGCCTTTTAGGCGACAATATTCTACCTAGATTGACGAAGTAATCCGTCGTCTCGATGTTGATTGGTCCACCTTTCAGGCGTTGATGTATTGATTAGTTCGTCTTCACCGGCGTTAACTAATCTACTTCTCGAGTTAATCCGCCTTCTCGGCATTCATTAGTCCGCCTTCTAGGCGTCGACATTCCGCCTAGATTGGCGAAGTAACTCGTCTTCTCGACGTTGATTAGTCCACCTTTCAGGCGTTGACGTATTGATTAGTTCGCCTTCACCGGCGTCAACTAATCTACTTCTCGAGTTAATCCACCTTATCAGTGTCGATTAGTCCGCCTTCTAGGTGTCGACATTCCACCTAGATTGGCGAAGTAATCCATCTTCTCGATGTTGATTAGTCCGCCTTTGAGGCGTTGACGTATTGATTAGTTCGCCCTCACCGGCGTCAACTAATCTACTTCTCGAGTTAGTCCGCCTTTTCGGTGTTGATTAATCCGTCTTCTAGGCGTTGACATATTGATTAGTTCGCCTTCACCGGCGTCAACTAATCTATTTCTCAAGTTGATCCGCCACTCGGCCTTGATTAGTTCGTCTTCACCGGCGTCAACTAATCTGCCTCTCGGCGTGGATCCAGTCCACATTTTAGACGTTAAATTTCCACCTTAATGGGCAAGGTTTTGTTTAGTTCGGCTTCACCATCGTCAACTAATTTGTTTCTCGACGTTGATTTGTTCGTCTTAACGACATCAATCAGTCCGCCTTCACCAGCGTCGACTAACCCGCATCACTTTTGCCCATTTGTGGCCATGGTATATTGCATCCTGAACGCTTTGATTAATCAATTTATCGATTGTTAGTTCAATCTCATATTCGTGAAGTTGCTGCCCGCCAATCGGCTAAAACACTTCACTATTTTTATCATTAATTAATCAGTTCATCGATTGTTAGTTTAATCTCATATTCGTGAAGTCGCTGCCCGTCAATTGGCTAAAGTACTTCACTATTTTTATCATTGATTAATCAGTTCATCGATTGTTAGTTCAATCTCATATTCGTGAAGTCGCTGCCCGTCAATCGGCTAAAGCACTTCACTATTTTTATCATTGATTAATCAATTCATCGATTGCTAGTTCAATCTCATATTCATGAAGTCGCTGCCCGTCATTCGGATAAAGTACTTCACTATTTTTATCATCGATTAATCAATTCATCGATTGTTAGTTCAATCACGTATTCGTGAAGTCGCTGCCCGTCAATTGGCTAGAGCACTTCACTAGTTTTTCATTTGTTAAGTCAATTAAAATAGGTTGTCAAATGAATCTCTTGTTCGTAAAGTCGCTGCCCGCAAGCGGCCAAAACACTTCATTAATTAATCATCGCAACTTTTATCGCTAAGTTATTAAAATCAAGGTCAGTCAGTGCAAGAACTCTATTAATTGAACATCACTATTCTCGACACGGGGACACGACAGAAGATCGTACCCCACCTAAGCCAACCGGTTTTAAAAGTTTGATAATTCGAAGATGACTCAAAAGATTCGCCCATCACGGACCCTGTCGTCGAAGATTCCCCCGGGACATCCGAGCTATCATGTTTTCAGGCTCGGGGGCAAAACCTATTTGAAGCAAAGATCAAGATCGAACTCTGGCCGCAATCAGAACCCAATCTTGGGGGAAATTGTTACAATAGGAAATATCCTCGCCTGACAGGAGGTCAGGTTCCCGAAGATACACTGACCCGACAAGATTAGGGATCTACATCAGAAAAGAGCATTTAATATATTATAAGTCTACTGTTGATTGTTAGATTAATATTGTAATAAATCCCTAAAATAAAGGGTTAAGACGAGTTTAGGGCCACTTTTGGGCCTTTGGGGGTGAACCTCCACAAATAGAAGGTCACCCCCTCATTGTAAGAGGTTCACATTTTTCCTCATTCCTCATATATGCAAGAAAGCTCTCATTCGAGGGAAGAACGGAAGTTCTTCCCCCATCGTTCGTGTTCGATTATTATTATTGTTTGTCAGGCATAACCTGAATAGCCACATATACTTATCCATACAAAAATGCCTGTCAACAACATCTAATGGAAAGATTTTTAGGAATTATAAAACATTTTGGCAACAATATTATTTTCAAAATAATAATAAAAGGAATATTATAAAATCACACGAAATAAAAAGAATATTACAAAATCGCACTAAATGTTCGACAATGCATATTTTACTTTGCAAACAATTTCGATATCTTCAATTTGCAGAAGTCTTCGATATCCTTAATCGATCTAAAAAATGGAAAAATATCATACTTAGGGAAGAAAAATTAAATAAGAGATATTCGGAAAAAATAACAACAGACGAATATGTAAACAATTAAATAATTTGGATCTGAACAAATAAGAACCTTCAATAACAATGAAGATGATGTCCATGTGCAATACTGGTGGAGATGGCGACCGCGAGGAGTAGATGCGGAGAGGGGGTATTCAAGGCGAAAGAAAAGAGAAAAAAATCATATTTAAGAAAACAAATCAGATCAACGATACTCACAAAAAAAATGACGAATGCATGAACGATTATAAAATTTAGATTTAAATAATTATTAACCTACTATAACAACAGAGACGATAGCCGCGTATAATAACAGCGGAGGCGGCAAACGACAGATGTATGAAGTATATGTGGCGGAGCGCGGCCGTAGGGATGTAAACGAATCAAATCGAGTCAAACACCACTGTGTTTGAATTTGTATTTGTGAAATTATTCCGAATATCGAATTTGAATCAAATATTTTTCGAACAATAAATGTGATTTATATTTGATTTGAAACTCATATCGAATTGTTAGAAAATATACGAATACTTAAGTCGAATATTCGAATCGATTTTTTTTCTCAAACATGTTCCTAACAAATAATATTTAAGAGAATGTATTATGTGAACAATATTCATATTGAAATTTGTTTTAAGGGTATTGGTAAAATAAACTAAAAGTATCAGTGAATTGCACTAAAGTTATCAGCTCCAAATGGTATTTAGTTGTTTTTATTAAAGATATTAGTTGAAGTGGTATTAGTTATTCTCACTAAAGATATTATTTGTTTCAACATAAGGTATTAGTATTTTTTTATAGATAAAGTTGTGACTCGAATTCATAACCTTTGTATCATAGGTAGTGAGATTTTAACCACTTGAGTTACACCCCTTTGTGAAATATTAGTAATTCGTTGTTCACGGTAATAGTTATCATGAGTACTATTCATATAATACTTTGTCAATATTCAAATATTCATTTCAAAATTGTCATTGTTTGAATTCACAAACAAGCTATAAACTTAAAATTTGCATAACATAATCAAGTAAGTAAATGAAAAAAAATTAATTATCAAATTCATGGAAAAAAACACTTGAATAATCAAATTAAGAGTGTTGACCTGCAATTCTTTTTTAATTTGTTAAGTTTTTAATAATTAAATTACATTAAATATTTTTTTATCAAAATATTTAATTAAGAATTGCCTAAAAGCTCACTTATTGGATGAAGTTATAAAGGTTAATATCCTTAAAATAATTATAATGGACTTAAATTTATAAATAATTATATTTGTTATTACTATTATTATATAATTATGTAATTATATACTTAACCTAATATTTACTCGAATATTTACGAATATCGAATCAAATATCATAGTATTTGTTTTGATAACTAATCGAATCAAAAAAATTATTTATACTCGAATTCGAATTATAAAATTTCGAATACGAATACCGAATTTCGAATACAAATACCAAATCGAACAAAAATTGTTTGATTCGTTTACAACCATACGCGGCCGTATGAAACAGATGTGGTGGAGATATGACCGTATGAAATAGATATAGTGGAAGCGCGACGTTTGAAATAGATGTGGCGGAAGAACATTCGTGTAAAGTAAATAGGGCAGGGACGACGTTCAAGATGAAAAAAATAAGAATGAATTTTGAAATTAAGGTTTAAATATATAGGGTTTTATTATAAAATTACTAAATTAATTTTAATGGTGTAGATTTAATTGTGTAAGATCAAGGGTCAAGATCAAAAGTTTAACCAACTTTTAATGAGAGCGCAATATTTTGAAATAAAGAGATTTTAAAAATGTCATATCAACCTAAAAATAAGGTGGTGTTGACACATCGTTTTAATGAGATTTGGAGATATTGTATAATGAGATATATAAAGGTCAATTGTCGTGTTAGATTGATAGTGGTCAATATCAAATTTTAATAGTGGTCTATATCCAATTTTAATAGTGGTCAATATCATTACTAATTCGCTATTCAGGTCATCATACAATAAATTGTTAGGGCAACTTAGAATTTTATACTATGGCCCATTTCAAAATTATAATGTTACAGATATCATTTGGAATCATCAATAAATATTTCATAAATGATAATACACACCTTTACTATCTCGGTCCATTACTGCTTTTGTTTATTTTTTATGGGCTGCTTTAAGCCCACTTATTTCTTGTTGTATTGATTACATTTTCTTTTGTTTTTCTCCCTTCTTCGAAATGTGGCTCCTTCATATATATATATATATATATTTTTTTTCTCGCATGTCTATATATCCCTCCATTATTATTTGATACACCAACTCCCACTGTGAACTATCAATTTTACACTTATTGTTAGGATAAAATTGTATAATTTTGATGAGTTAAAACAAACCAAAAGATGTAATAGGACCATCTGGACCTGTTAGCCAGATGAGAAAATAGTTTAGGACTTAGTCTAGGGGGAACTGTCAGACCAGAAGACTTCACCAGAAGACCCCACCAGAGGACTTCACCAGAGGACTCCACCAGAAGACTTCACCAGATGAGATCAGACCAGAGGCAGAAGACCTTCCCCAGAACAGACGAGTCCAGACCAGACGAGTCTGGTGAACCAAAAGATGCTCAGAATCTTCTATGAATTCTACTGAGTATTCTGGTTCTTAACCGACTCTGGACCAGAAGATACCGATGTTACCTGGTGTCTGGTCCTGCCTTCTCTGGAAGAATCAGAGTTGGGCATTGGAAGCATTTGACCATTGGTAATTCAAATCAAGTCAAACAAGATCGGATTGGAAAGTATTTGAAGTAAATCAATCCAAGGATCTCACCAACCCAATAAATCAATTAGGGAATTGATTGATTGAAGCTTCCTTAATTAGAGATCTGATTAGATTAGCTCTCAAACGGCTATACCCTAATCATTTCTATAAATACAAGAGTGCATCTTTGAAGAAAGGCTCTAGATATACACGCGCACGAAGTCATATTCAAGCTAGCTTTTATCACGCTTTAAGCACTCTTACATTGTTCATAATCTTATATACTCATTAAGAAGTTGTGGATCTCAACATGTTCATCTGTTAAGACAAGGTTGAAGTTTGTAAAGCTTTAGATCGAAGTTAGATCTAATGGCTGTTGTAAGAAGGAACTGGTACTTCGAAATTCCAGTACGTAAGTTGGTTGGTTGGTAGTGAGGCCCCTTTGAAAAAGGGAGAGTGGACGTATGATTGTTATATCCGAACCACTATATTTCTTGTCTTGTTTACTGCTTTCATTTATATTGCTATCATTATAGTGCTCTTTTAAAAGATTTTGTTAATACTTTGTTTTTTAAGCTTCCGCAATTAATCTATCAAGTGAGACCAACAAGTGGTATCAGAGCAGTGTGTCCAAGACCATTGCTTTGAAAAGCTTTTGGTGGTCATCGGGCAGATCCATTGCTCTTTGTTATTCTTGCTATATTCTCTTTAAAACTTTTTAAAAATGTCTTCAAAATCTTCTTACAAGAGTCGTAAGTTGCCTGAATTCTCCTTTGAGGATTATAGCCACTGGAGCTTCATGATGAGTAATCATCTTGGAGCTATCCACCACCGCATGTTAGATGTGGTAGAGAGTGGCCCAATCCAATTTTACTGGACTCCCATTAATGATGGCAGGTTAGAGTCCAGAGAAGAAACAAGTGAAACTGCCCAGAAAGCTGCTGAGGGCCCAGAAAGCTGCTGAGGATAGAGTTCCCAGACAAAAGATCCTCAAGAAAAGGGACGAGCTCAACAACGATGAGAGAAAGCTATACAACCTGGACCAGGTGGCTAGGACTGAGATTATCAACACTCTCACCAAGGAAGTGATCGAAAAGGTTAGAACCTGTGCCATGGCCAAGGAGATGTGGGACAAGTTGGCTCTGCTCTGCGAAGGAACAGAGAAGATAAAAGATAACAAGCTCCAGGCGGTTCAACACTCATTTGATACATTCAAGATGAAACCAGATGAGACGATTGACTAGCTGGACATGTGTCTCACCAACCTCCTTAACAAGGCTAGTGCCTTAGGTAAGACCTATTCTGAAAAAAAAAATAGTAAGATATTGAGATCACTAACAAGCAGGTGGAGAATCAAAGTTACTGTGATAAAAGACAACAAGGATCTCAACACTCTGGATCATCATCTTCTGCTATCTGATCTAAAGGCATATGAGTATGACCTACAAGAGGAGATGAAACAGAAGAGGTGTCCTCTTCTGGTCAGAAAGGAGTTGCTTTCTCCTCATCTATCAAGATTGATGAAAAGCCCAAGGAGTCTACTGCAGATGACATGAGTCTTAAGGAGCAAGTAGCACTTCTAACCCGTAAACTTGATAAAATGAGTTCTAAGTATGGCAGGTACAAAAAGCACTGGAAGGAATCTACCAGAGACAGAAAGAGTTCCTTCAAGCCTGCAGATAAGGAAAAGACATCTGGAGACTCAAGGGAGACCAGATTCAGAACTCCAGAGAGGAGGAGAGATGGCAGCTCTGGCAGATCAGATTACCATAGGAGAGATAGCAGTTCTGGCAGACCTGACTACCAGAGGAGAGAGAGTAGTCCAGCCAGATCAGAGTACAACCAGAGGAGGAGAGATCCAAGCCCCAGTCCCAGAGGAGACAACACATGCTATACTTCAACAAGCCAGGCCACTACAATTATGATTGTCCTCAACTTACTCCTAGGGAAAGAGAAGAGAAAAGACTCAAGAGAGATAGGAGATATGCAGACAAGAGAGCATTGCTGGCAGAAGCAGAGGAAGAGGATACTAGTTCTAGTTCTTCTTCTGATTTTGGATCTGATGATGATGTATGTCTCATGGCAGACATCATTGAGGTACAACAAACAACCTTATGCTTATCAAATTCAAAATATACTGAATCCTCTCATTCATATGGTAACTCCAGAGAGTCTGATATGCAGCAAATGCTATCAGGTCTCCAAAATTGTGTTCAATTATGTAAAAAAACTTGAGAAAGAGAATGGTAGGCTCAGAGCTGAAGTTCAATCCTTATCTCATGAGCAAAAATCCACCAGAGAACTCATGAAAGATCATTCCAAAGAAGTCTCTAAACTTCAGGATAAGATCACAGAAAGAGATACTTTGGTAGATCAACTCATGAAAGAAAAGAACTCTCAGGAAGATGAGTTCAATGAACTTAGAGCCAAATACCAGACTATTATCAAGGGAAAACAGATTGAACAAACCATTGAGGAGATACATATGCCCAAAGAAGCTCCAAAGATACCAACTGTTGTATCTATTATATCAGAGTCTTCTCAGTGCATAAATGATAATACTGGTTTGGGATATTCTGGAATTGTCAAAAGATCCCATAAATATCGCTTTAACAAAAATAAGTCTGTAATATCTAGTGAGTTTGTTGAAATCTGGGATGAAAAAGATCCTACTGGTAATGGTTACAAAGTAGTTCACAGCCCTGGTTGGAAAGGGAACTACTCTGCTAATTATATAGAATATAGTCCAGAAGAGTTGACTGTTCTGGAAGAGAAAATCCTTTAGACTAAAAGTCAAAATGGGGAACCAATGATAACAGATGACTCTGTTAACATTAAACCTCAAAGAATAGGACCTACTCAGAATGGAGGACCCCAGAGGAATCCTCAAAGAGTGGAACCTAACCAGATTAGGGGACCTCAGAGGAAACATTCAAGAAGGGGAAATTCCAATCAGAATAGGAACTATCAGAGATGGAATAATGGTCAATAGAACTATCATCAGAACCAGGGACGTCAGAGACGGTTTTCTCAGAGGAGTCAATTCCAGAACAGATACACTCAGAGGAACTATAATCACCAGAGAAGGTCTAGTTTTCATCAGAACCAGAGACCCGTCTATAGAAAACCAACTGATCTGGGTAGTTATGACACCAGAGATGGTTCTTCTAGGATGTATCCTTACAACCAGGCCTTTAAGACCATGTCTTTGAAGCAGACTATTCCAAGGGCCAGATTTGAGGTGAGATACATCAGACCTGTGTATAGGAAAGGTGTTCTTATTAGACCAGTAGCTCAATATGTAATTTTCAGAGGACATGTACTGGTAGATAGATTTGGAAGGAAGATAAGATCTCCTCATCCAGAAAGGGATGATCTTTATCTATGGATTCCTACAAAACCTGCAACTAACCAATCAGGACCCAGCACTAGTAGGGGACCTAATTGATTTCTCTGCAGGAGGACAAGAGCCCATTGGAGAAAGGACTTTCAAACAATCATGTCTGGTACATTGATAGTGGATGTTCCAAGCACATGACATTTGAGAAAGATCATCTCCAAGATTTCAAGCCACTGAATGGGCCAAGAGTGATGTTTGGTGACAACAATTATGGAGTCACCAGAGGCGTTGGAAAGTTGATCATCAATGATGTATCTGTAGATGAAGTCTACTACGTTGAAGGACTCAAGCATAATCTGCTTTCAGTATCCCAATTTTGTGACAAGGGATACTCAGTGAAGTTTTCTAGTGACTCATGCACTGTCTTTTCTTCTTATTATAATGATATCTTGCTTATTGGCTTGAGGAAAGGTAACATTTATCTTGCAGATTTTAACAGTTATCCAAGAAACACTTGTCTGGTTGCAAAGGGATCTGCAGAGAACAGCTGGCTTTGGCACAAGAGATTGTGTCATCTAAACTTCAAAACACTGAACAAGATTGCCAGAAAAGGTCTAATTCGAGGTCTTCCTAATGAGGTGTTTAAGAAGGATCAGGTTTGTGGTTCATGCCAGAAGGGTAAACAACCCAAGACTTTCTTTAAGGATGTCCAGAGCACAACCACAATCAGAGTACTTCAACTACTTCACATGGACCTGTTTGGACCTTTTTCTCCTCTTAGTTTCAGTGGTAGGAAGTACACCTTGATGATAGTAGATGACTTTTCAAGATACACTTGGGTAGTGTTCTTGTTTAAGAAAAATGAAACTATCACTAAGCTGCCAGAGTTCTTCAAGCAGATTCAGAATGAGTAGAACCAGAGCATAGTGAGGATCAGAAGTGACAAAGGGACAGAGTTCTTGAATTCACACATTGTAGAATATTGCAAGGACCACGGGATTTTTCATGAGACATCTGCTGCCAGAACACCCCAACAGAATGGAGTAGCAGAAAGGAGGAACAAAACCCTCAAGGAAGCTGCAAGGACTCTTCTAGCAGAATACAACACACCTCAGAGATTTTGGGCAGAAGCCATCAACACAGCGTGTTACACCCAGAATATATGTCTCATTGCCCAGAGACACAATAAGACTCCATATGAGGTATGGAAAGGTAAAACCCCATCTGTTTCATTCTTTCATGTTTTTGGATGTAAGTGTTTCATCCATGACAATGGGAAATCCAAATTAAAAACTTTTGATGCTAAAGTTGTAGATGGAATATTCTTAGGATATTCCAGCACCAGTAAAGTATTCAGAGTCTTTAATAGGAATTCACTTTGTGTGGAGAAAACACCTCATGTTGTTTTTGATGAATCTGCTTTTGAGTGCAAGGTGGACTTAAAGTCTTCTGATTAGACACAGAATCAGACTACTCCCAGAGTTATCAAAGTCAATCCACCTATTCTTGACTCAGATTCAGATTCAGATGGTGACCCATCTTCTGGTTATCTGGAGCAGAAGCCTTCACAAGGAGCTGAACCAGAAGAGGTTGGAAATCCTGTAGGGGGAAGCTCTCCTGTAGTTGGTGATAATCACCAAAGTACTGCAGTAGATGGTCAATCAGGCAAGGCCAAGGGAAGGAAAACCCTGGTTGATCACCCCAATGAGTTAATTATAGGAGATCCAGGTAAGGGTGTCCAGACTAGGAGAACTCTTAACTTAGCTGCCTTATTCAGTTTCTATGTATCCTTGATTGAGCCCAAGAACATCAAGGAAGCACTGAAAGATTCTAATTGGATTGTTGTTATGCAGGAGGAGTTGAATCAATTCACCAGACAGGATGTTTGGGAGCTGGTAGACAGACCAAGACATCAAAAGGTGATAGGCACTAAGTGGGTTTTCAAGAATAAGAAAGATGAGAATGATGTCATTACTAGGAACAAGGCAAGACTAGTGGCTCAGGGCTATTCTCAGTCTGAAGGAATAAACTATGATGAGACATTTGCTCCTGTTGCCAGACTAGAAGCCATCAGATTGTTTCTAGCATATGCTGCTCACGTGAAGTTCAAAGTATACCAGATGGATGTGAAATCTGCCTTACTTAATGGGATTCTCATTGAGGAAGTGTATGTGGAACAACCTCCTGATCTTGAACAAGGTGACAAGGTGTTTAAGCTTAAGAAGGCTCTTTATGGGCTGAAGCAGACACCCAGAGCATGGTATGACACTCTATCTCAGTTTCTTCTGGACAATGGTTTTACTAAGGGAAAGATTGATAGGACCTTGTTTAGGAAAGAAGAAAGAAAGGACATCCTTCTGGTCTAAATATATGTTGATGACATTATATTTGGATCCCCTAACAAGAAGATGTGTGAGAAGTTTGGTGAACTCATGCAGAGCCAGTTTGAAATGTCTATGATGGGTGAGATGAATTATTTCTTAGGTTTGCAGGTTAAGCAATCAGAGAAGGGAATCTTCATCAATCAAGCAAAGTACATCAAAAACATGTTAGAGAAATTTGGAGTAGTATCTAGCAAGGCAGCCAAGTTTCCTATGATGACAAATTTCAACATGGATCCAGATGAGTCTGGAGAGAGTGTGGACCAGACTCAGTACAGGGCAAGCAGACCAGATATAACCTTTGTTGTGGGTGTGTGTGCCAGATTTCAAGCTAATCCCAAGAAAAGTCATTTGGAAGCAGCTAGGAAGATATTAAAATATCTTAAGGGAACAATTAATTTGGGGTTATGGTATCCTGCAGATGATAATTTGGATTTAAGTGGTTATTTGGATTCAGATTATGGTGGGTGCAGAATAGATAGGAAGTCTACAAGTGGAACATGCCAATTTTTAGGAAATAACTTGGTATCTTGGTTTTCTAAGAAGCAGACTTCAGTTGCTACATCAACAACAGAAGTAGAGTACATGGCTGCAGGTAGCTGTTGTTCACAACTACTCTAGATTAGTCAACAGCTTAGGGACTACCAGATTAGGGCTAAGGATATTCCAATATTTTGTGATAGCAACAGTGCAATAACAATCACCCAGAATCTGGTTTTTCATACCAGATGCAAGCATGTTGATATAAGGCATCATTTTATCAGAGACCATGTTGAGAAGGGAGATATAAGGATGGAAAAGATTGCAACAGAGAAGCAGAGAGCAGATATTCTCACAAAGCCTTTGGCTGAGACCAGATTCAGAGAGTTGGCATTTGAGTTAAGATTATTGGATCCAGAGACAGAATTGGTTTAGGGGGAACATCAGAGAAGTATCCTTTATTTCAATTATACCTTATTTTTATCTGTTATACTAACATGTCTACATATTAGATATACCAGAGAAGTTACATCACCAGATGAGGTATGTACCAGATGAGATATGTACCAGATGAAGTATGTACCAGATGAGGTACAAGGTCAAATTCCAGAGAAATCCGGAGTTAACCCTGACCAGAACCAGATGAGTTCCATCAGATGGGATGTAATACCAGACTAATCGAGGTATCTCATCTGATTACAATATCAAATGACAGGTATGTATTTACTTCTCTGGCCTCTGACCATTGGGACACACTTTTCAAATTACTAAATACACACAAAATGTTTCATATTCAGAGTGTATTTAAGACTAGGGTAGAGGGCCTAGGTAATCATTTCTTTTTTTATCTTGAATGCCACAAAACCCCTCGAACCCAGTCCAAATGACCATGCCCACGCACCAAATTAAATCTGTATATCGTCTTTCAATTCTGGCCGTCAGATTTAATTACCGTGCAAAATGTCAACCAATTCACAAATTGATTTTGTTCCCCAAATTAAATTTTAACTTTACACACGTTCACACCTAATTTATTTTCAAAGCCACGCGTCTGTTCCTATTTAAACTTAAAATTTTTCAATATGTCTCTTCACGTGTTCATTATTTTCAAACCCTAACCACTCTCTGCAAAAACAGTTCTCTCTCTTTCTTCTCTATTCTACAGATATGGCACCAAAATACAACTTTGACCCAGATCACGTGTGCAAGAAACTCAAGACGGAGATGGTGGTTGACTTCTATTCCACTAAAAATCCGGCGGCGTTGGCAATTTTGGAATTGCTATAGAAATCTGGGGTAGAAGATTTGATCTCCACAGTTCCCATGGGATTTCGTACCTTGTATGGGTATACTGCCTAGCTCCTAGTGAGGATGAATATACATGAAGACCATATCTCTTCCAAGATTGATAAAGAGGATATAGTCTTCTCAAAGCACGATTTCTGCAAGCTTTTTGGGAATATCTCATCGGAAGGAGTTGATCTGTTGAGATACAAGGAGGGTGAAATAGTCGAGTCGTTCAAAATCTTTGCTAGATCTTCTTGCCAGAATCTGACGAAGGGATTTCTGGATAAACACCTCAGGCAGAAGTTCAAGGTTTTATTTGATATAGTGGTGAAGGTGCTGATGTGTGAGAATCACAGCACAGATGCAATCTTCAATGGCCGTATGTGTGTTATGAGGGCCATATACGATGGTGTTCAGTGTAATTGGGCTGAATTCTTCTGGGACGTGTTGAGGAAGAACAAGGCCAAGGTGCAGAAGGAGGAATGCCCCAGCAAGCCAGGGGAATTGCAGTTCTACTTCAATGCCAATGTATCTTTGGGCACGAAGCTTACCCTGATTCTGGACTCCATCTTTCCAGACAAGGCGTGGAAGGGCACCTAGTGCAAGGGCTTCCACAAGTCCAAGATCATCTTCTCCAAGGATGGTCCTCTTCATGGCCATCCTGACTCTGATGGAGAAGAAGTCATTCCTGCCCCCACTATCCAGGCAGTGCCCATCCCTGCTAAAGGGAAGGATGAGGCTCCTGCCTCTTCCAATTTGGTGTTTTCTGGCTCATCAGAGGATGACCAGATCCCCCTCAAGGCTGCTTTGAAGAAGCAGAGGGGTGATGGTGAAGAAGCTGCCAAGAAGGCAGGTGCAACTAAGAAGAGGCCGAGGCAAGAAGAAGGAGGTGCAAGCAAGGCCTCAGCCAAGAAGCCTAGGACTTTGAAGAAGGCTTCCAAGAAAACCCTTCTGGTGGACGAGCCATCAGAAGAGGAGAAATCAGAGGAGGAGGAGATTCCTCTGAAGAAGAAATCCAAGGCCAAGAGAGTCATTCTTCAAGATCCTGACTCTGGATCTGATCTTGGGGATGCCTTGGAGCAGGCAATTGAGGAGGCTTCTCAGCTGATGGAAGATGCTACAGCTCCAGAGCTTCATGTACCAGCTGATGTTGACTCAGTTGAGGTAAACCCTTCCCCTTCTCATGTCCAATCTTCTTACCCCCTCCACCTCTCCCCCAGAAACCCAGACACAACCTATCCAGTCTGCTTCTGGTTTGCAAGCTTCTTCACCAGAGCAGACCATCCCAAACACTCCCATTCACACACCCTCAACCTTATCCACTCAAACACCTTCCCCCCTCCATCTCAAACACCTTTACCTACAGACCCTTCACCCCCACAAACAAACCCTGTACCAGAGGTGCCCTCAACCTCTTCTGGTGTAGAACCATCCATTCATACAAACCCTTCCACTTCTCAAACCCAAACACCTTTACCTCCCTCAACTCAAACTGACCAGAACCCCTCTTCTTCCATGGCTCTGGGGTTCTCTGGTCCTCCTGCCTCCCCCGCACTTTCAATCAGCGATGATAGTGAAGATGAGAATGCTTCACTGGAGCAGGAGGTCTTAGCACCATCCTCCTCTGCCTCTGGGCCCAAACCCTTCACATTCAATAATGGTGATATGGGTCCCATTAGACAGAGCATGAGTGTAAGTGCTCAGCTCTGGCTAAGAGAGCATTTTCCGATTCTGTTGGAGCACTTACCCCTATTGGCAGATTTGACTGATGCCAAGGTCTGGAGCAAGGCCAGACTAAAGGACGTGGAGGATCTGGTCTTATTGTTAGATGAGAAGACCACCTCTGCCTTCACTGCCTGAGAGATAGATCTCAAGAAGAACCTCAACATCCAAAATCCAGTAGAGCTTGAGACTCCAGAAGCAGCCAAGGTGGTGATTAGAACCTTGTTGATACAGAGAGGTGTTATGATCTCTCCAGAGGGCCCTTCCTACTCTTTTGGCCCTCACTTATCCTTCCCTCCAGGGCTATATTTAGACGAGGAGGAATTTGATGTGACCCCTGCTATGCTGCAGAAGATGAAGATGTTCTTCAATGAACAAATCCAGCAGATAGGGTGTTTCTCTAAGGCCATGCAGCATCTGGCGCCTGCTTTGGTTGAGCACCAGATCAAGGAAGAGAGGAGAAGATTCTTGAAGCAGATCAAGGCTACTTTTGCCTCTGCTAAAGTCTCGTTCAAATCTGATTGCCTCTATCTGAAGATGGATGTCAGGCACAGCCAGAAGCAGATGCAGGAATATATCTTGGACCAGCTGCGTCCAGTCTCTGTGCTGAAGGTGGAGAAGGCTTCTCAAATGCTTGAGACTGCCAAATTGAAGGACTCCCTCCAGGAGATGTTGGCCAAGCAAGAGCGTCTGGTGGCTGAGACTCAAGTTTACCTGGAGGAAGCCAAGAAGCTGCGTGATCTCCACTCTTCCTCCTCCACCGAGTTACCTGATCTGATAAGGCAGGTGGTTCAGCCCCTCCTTGATGAAGTTAAAAAGGGGGAAGAGAAGGCCAGAACTAATCTAGCGAAGAGCACCAATGAGACTCTCTTCAATCACGGAGCTCATCTAGACCTGCTGGAGAACACTTTGGCTCAAGCTGAGCTGCAGAAGAAGAAGAAGAAGGAAGAGCTAAAGTCTTTGACTATGGCCATGCAGCTTGCAGCAGAGGAGGAAACTCTTGACTCAGAGCAAGATCCTGTCTCCATTCCTGGCCCTGCCAAGAGGAAGATAAGAAGGGTCAAGAAGAGCTTATTGGAGCAGGTAGTTGAAGAAGCAGAGAAGAGGTTTAAAGAAGAGACTCCAGAGGAAAGGTTGGCCAGAGTAAGGAAGAACATAGATGAAGAGCAGAGGCTCAGATATGTTAGAAGGCAAAACAAGAAAGCCAGAGAAGCTGATATCACTCCTGGTGCCAGTGGATCAAGCCAGAAGAGGAAGGCTCCTATTGAAGTGATGAATATTCTGCCACTCAGGACAGAAGGGTCTTTTGACTCCACTGTGCATGTTCCCCTTATTAAAAGGTGGAGAGAAGCAAAGACTTTGTGGTTTATCCAACACTACATTCAGAGACCTCCGCCAGAGGATGATGCGCTTATCAACAAAACCTTCCACTCCTGGATGAAGGCCTATGATGCAAAATTGTACAAGAAACTCATGGATTCCACCATTCAGTTGAACCTGGAAGTAACTGCCCCTGAGTTCCATTATCTTAACACACCAATGATTGGGGACCAGGTTGATTGGACAAAATTGAAGAAGCTGTACAAGACTAAGGTGTTGGTGAATTTCACCCCAACATCTTCTGCTGAGCTCAAGGCTATTCAAGATAGATTCTTTGATTGGTTTCTGGTGCCCAAGGAGAACAGAAGATATGCATAGATTAGGACTTTGATATAAAATGTAATCTGTAATCATCTTTATCCTCTATTATTAATGAAAGTCATATCTACTCTGTCTTAAAGACAACTTCTTATTGTCTTCTTGTTTGCCTGATAAGATCTATTCTAAGGTCTTATCCTTTTATTTGTTTTCTTGCTTATTTTCTTTTTGATCAGTTCTGATTAATGTTTTAACTTCATCAAAAATGGGGAAATTGTTAGGATAAAATTGTATAGTTTTGATGAGTTAAAACAAACTAGAAGATGTAATAGGACCATCTGGACCTGTTAGCCAGATGAGGAAATAGTTTAGGACTTAGTCTAGGGGGAACTGCCAGACCAGAAGACTTCACCAGAAGAGTCCCCAGAAGACCCCACCAGAGGACTTCACCAGAGGACTCCACCAGAAGACTTCACCAGATGAGATCAGACCAGAGGCAGAAGACCTTCCCCAGACCAGACGAGTGTGGTGAACCAAAAGATGCTCAGAATCTTCTATGAATTCTACTGAGTATTCTGGTTCTTAACCGACTCTGGATCAGAAGATACCGATGTTACCTGGTGTCTGGTCCTGCCTTCTCTGGAAGGATCAGAGTTGGGCATTGGAAGCATTTGACCGTTGGTAATTCAAATCAAGTCAAACAAGATCGGATTGGAAAGTATTTGATGTAAATCAATCAAAGGATCTCACCAACCCAATCAATCAATTAGGGAATTGATTGATTGATGCTTCCTTAATTAGAGATCTGATTAGATTAGCTCTCAAACGGCTATACCCTAATCATCTCTATAAATACAAGAGTGCATCTTTGAAGAAAGGCTCTAGATATACACGCGCACGAAGTCATATTCAAGCCTTAGCTTTTATCATGCTTTAAGCACTCTTACATTGTTCATAATCTTATATACTCATTAAGGAGTTGTGGGATCTCAACCTGTTCATCTATTAAGACAAGGTTGAAGTTTGTAAAGCTTTAGATCAAAGTTAGATCTAAAGGCTGTTGTAAGAAGGAACTGGTACTTCAAAATTCCAGTACGTAAGTTGGTTGGTTGATAGTGAGGCCCCTTTGAAAAAGGGAGAGTGGACGTAGGATTGTTATATCCGAACCATTATATATCTTGTCCCGTTTACTGCTTTCATTATAGTGATCTTTTAAAAGATTTTGTTAAGACTTTGTTTTTTAAGTTTTCGCAATTAATCTATCAAGTGGGACCAACACTTATCAAAAACCCTAATTTATCTCTTCTTTTTTCTTTTTACTTTTATTTCAGCAACCTTTCCCTCTTTCCTATTTCGACAGAGATGCCCACCACCTTATCCCGCCGCCGCACCATCCTCCCATCCTTTCGCGGATCTTGAGGAGACAAAGGGGAAAAAACAACCATGTTAATAGGAAAAACAAATAGACCTAGATCCATTTTTGTTTTTCGACTATTTTTTTCGAAAATAGTGATAAATTTTGACTGAATAAATTTCGGTCGATAAATTTTTTCGCAAACAGTTATTTTTCGATTAATTCTGGTTGAAGTATGTGATGATTTTTAATTTTTTTTTGTTGAACATATGAAATATTAGTACTGTTGGAAATAAGGTGGAAAATAAAGAGAAAAATGACGACGGTGGGCGGCGGCAATGTAACGCCTAGTGGCAAAAACCTGTTTGAGGATTTGAATATTTTTAATTTAAGAGTATAAGGGTAATGTGGAATTTTTATAAAAAAATTATTTAAGGAGTGTTTTATAATAATGGAGGGGTATTATAGTCAAGGATGCAGAAATCGGAAAACGTTAGGCGGACGTTTCTTGGCCACCTACGCGCCGCCTAGAAATCCGCCTAGTTTTTTTTTTATTTTTTTTTATTTTCTGAAATTGGCCAAGCAGTGGAAACGATTTCACCCAAAGCCAATCCCACTATTTCACCCAAAGCCAATCCCAACTCCCAAGTTAAAATACCCGCCGTCAATACATTCCAGAATACTCTGATAAGTTAATTTAATTCAAATCAAATATTTTCATCTATTTGAATCTCAATAGAAATATCTCTCAGTTTTTTCGATCTATATTCTCCCGACGTTTTCCCAAATTACTATTGTATCAGACGCACACCATGGGACGCCCATCGCCAGGCCCCTCTTCTTCCCCAAAAAGTCACCGTCAACCGCTCTGTTGCCATCCTCCTCTCCGCCGTTTAACCGGCCGACTCCCTCATAGCGTCGTCGCCCCTGTTCCGCCTTCTCCAGCGTCGCAGCCATCCCTAGTTCTGCCGTCACGGTGATTATTAACGATCTAGGGTTTCATTTCTTCTTCTAGATCTGAGCCGCCTAGACCGAGTTGGCCGCCTAGGCAGCGCCTGAACCCTTAAACGACTTTTTGGACGATTTACTCTAAATCGGGGCGGCCGCCTAGCCGCCTTTTGCAACACTGATTATAGTTCAACTTAAAAAAAATATATATATATATATATAACACTCAAAATATAATAGAATAGTAATATAAAGTCCAATAAACAAATATGTAAATTACCACTTTAATTAAAAAAAGACCATGGTTATTAGCACTTTCCTCTTTTTTAAATACACCAACCGGATGAATACACTACCTGTTTTTTTTGAAAAATTGAAGCATTTTTTTGGAATATTTACCGAAAATTAACATAAAATTTGAAAAAAAAACATTCGAATATTGTGTATTCCATTATATTTCGAAAAAATATTCAAAAAAAATAAAAGAATTTCGAAAAAAATTCCAAACAACAAGAAGTATATTCACCTGAAAAGTGTCTTTAACAAAGAGGTAGTGCAAATAACCTGGGCCTTACAAAAAAGTGTTTGATTAAGCTTATTTGGGCCAGAAGGCCCATATAAAATGTAAGAATGCCGTCATTCAAATATACTTAACTGAAACAAGACGAAGGTTATTTTCACTATCCTCTTTGTTAAATACACTAATCGAATGAATATTGATGGTCCCATTTCTCGAATACCAAAATGAGAATTTAGGAGAATTTTTTTTTTAACTTTTGCTCAGGGAGTTTAGCAAGAGTGAATAATACTCAAGTCTCTGCGTTGCTAAGAGTCAGAGCACTCAAGTCAGTGCAACTGACTTGCGAGCTTAGTCTCTTAACAAGGCAGTGACTCGAGAGGTTACACTTCAAGTCACTGCACTGCTTAGAGGCTGAGCTACCAAGTCAGTGTGAAGACTTGGAGACTCATGCTCTAAGCAACACAGTGATTCGAGATGCTGAACTCTCGAGTGCATTGCCTGAACTGATCAGTGAGAAGGATTCTCCCTGACCTAAATACTTAACCAAAGTTTTCTTTAACAATGCTCTCAGTGATCATATTTGCACAATACTTTAGTAAATACTTAAAATAATAAAACACTCAGTTTAACGTGGTTCGGAGACTCAAGCTCGTACGTCCACGGCCTGATTTAACAGGAAATCCACTAACTGAGATTCTTGTTTTTAACGTGCCAAGGTGCACCCAAATCTACAACTCCAGATCTTGCTTTCTTCCTTCCTCACTCACAAAACAACTTACTACCAACAAACCTAACTTAGGGTTTTGGTTTCAGTTGGGTTTTCTCCAACTAGGTGAGGTTTTCCCTTACAATGTGTTAGCCTAAAGCTAAGATTGGGAAAACCTCTCTAAGCTAAGAGTTACAAGATGAACACTCATGTATATATAAATATGGACCCTAATGGTCAGTGTACAAGATGTGAATCGTGCCTCTTTATAACTCCCATATAATGCACTAAACACTCACACCTTCACAGCTCGTAGGTGTTGATTTTTCTCATTCACACACTCTTAAACCGAAGCTATGAGATTGTATTTATAATGTGGATTCAAATGTAACCGTTGGAGGGAATTACATTTAAATCCAGCATTTAATGGTTTCAACCAATTTTCTTGGAATGCGGCCTTGTCAGTGTCAGATATGCTGTCTTGACTTGATTGGTCCACGTGGACTGAATCCAACGGATCTTTGACTCAGTGTGCTTGATCAGGGCGCACTGACTTCAGATAGCATTATCCTCCACTGACTGATGATCTTCAGTAGACATACTTGTCTTCAGTGGTGTTGTCCTTCAGGGACTCTTGAAGATCTCTCCAAGAAGTTTGTCATAAGGCTGAATGACAAACTTCCCTGACCACAGTAGTCTGACTCCTTCAAGGCCTACTTGGTACAGCACTGATCCTCCTGATCATGCTCTTCACTGAGTGGTCCACTGACTTAGCTTAGATCAGTCAGGCTTATACTCAGTGGGACATCCTTCAAGCTTCTCTTCAGGTCTCTGACTTGACTTCAGTCTGTTCTTCTTGATGTCATCTTGATTTCCTCAGGCTGTGTTACTGAGTTCCCCTCGCTGAGTTCCCCCTCAACTGAGTGTTCCCTCAACTGACAGCATATTCTACTGAGAACTAACATATACTGACCTGAAACAAGAGATGCAATCCTGACTGCTTTCAAACCTATTACATGTTATTTTGGAAAATCATCAAAACTAAAACATATCCCAACAAATATAATACCATTTTTTTAATTCAGTATATTAAAAAAAATGGTCGAAAAATTGAGAAAATTCAAAAAAAAAAAAAATTCGAACAATAAATAGTGTATTCATTTTGGTTGTGTATTTAACTAAGAGGCTAGTTGCAAATAACATGCGCCTTAAAATATATATATATATATTTATTTATATATACTTAATTGAAAATGGCGTGGAGTCCACAAATAAGACCATAGGCCACCGTTTATGTTTCAAAACAGATGAAGTGAAATTATAAACAAATTAAAATATTATAGTTCCCAGATCTGAACTGTCGATTACACGATTGGTATCGTGTCTATTTTTTCACTACTAGAAAAAAAATTAGTATCAGAATTTTTTTGATTCCAAAGGTAAAATAGTTGATACCAAAGACTTTTAGTATCAAATATATTCTCGATACACATCTGATACATATACCTCCGATTCTAAAGACCTCGTATCAAAAAAAGAATTTTGGTTCTAAAAGACTGAACTCTTTAGTATCAGAAAGGTATTTAAAATCAGATTATGGTATCAATTTTTTTTATACAAAATCATATTTATAGCACCTAAAATATTTTCTGATACTAAACATATTGTATCAATCAGTGATGTAAATGACGGTCGTCTAGGCGCTTATCAGCTCCTACCTCCAACGATTAATGCAAAGCGGTTGTATTTGGCGGAAATCTCATTTGGCGGTGCCTAGGCGGTCTCGGCGGCGCCTAAACGGCCTTGGCGGTAGGCAGCGCCAAAGGTTTTTATATATATATTTTTTATATTTATTTTTAATACCTTTAAAATGCTATATAATTAAAAAAATCAAAATATATAATATAACTATAAGCGCCGCAAGCTTCAGCCCTAAATCCTAAATTCCTAATTCTGCCCATTAGCGCCGCAGAGCTTCAGCCCGAAATAGATCCGCCGTCCGGCCTCCGCGCCACCGCGGTCCACCGTCGCCGAAGGTATGCTGTAATTTTTTTTCTTAGATAGGATTTTAGTTTTTTTTTTCCCTTATGGTTTAATGTTAATCTTGATATTACAGCATTGTGGGATGACAAATATAATTGTGAATTGATTATTAATTGTGGTAGCTTGAAATGATTGCGTTCTTACTTTGGAAATTATGATTATACCATTCATGGATTTGCTATATTACGCATCATGGATTTGTTATATTACTTTGGAAATTATGATTATACCATTCATGGATTTGCTATGTTATTGCGGTAGCCTGGTTGAATTGATTTGCAAGATTGTTTTATTTCCTCCAATATGTGACTGCTTTCTACAGAAGCAGCAGAAGTGATGAAAATATTGTAGTTTCTGGATTTTGAATTTTATGGTATGCTGTAATTTGATTTGGAGAACAATTAAAATAATGAAAAAAAAATCTTGGATATACCGCCTACCGAGCGTCAATCGCCATCTGCACCCTTGGTATCAATAGATATTTTCGGATACTAAATGACTTTACTCTTTAGTAAGAGAAAGGTATTAGTATCGATGTAACGCCTCAGTTTTTCAAAGTATAGATTCGACATTTTAGAAATCCGAGTCGTCATTTAGTGACCAAAAATCCGGATTAAAAATTTTCTTTTGTATAAAACACAAATAACAACTTCACATAGACAGCGGAAATACATAATTTCCGTTATGAAATGCCGCGGCAATTTATTTATTTTTAAAATTCTTATGGAAGGATCTTTATAAAAAGTTTGACATAAAATGCATGTTAAACATAAACATCATACATAACTAATCATCGGGAGACCATGAGACTGATTGTCATCCCGACATATGAATAATTGTCATTGTAAACAGTAATAGTGCATATAAGTCTTAAGTATTAATCCCATAATATCACTGGACCCGTATTACACTTCCACTGGCTCGAGCCCCCTTCATCATACCCTGAAATTTGTTAAAAGGGGGGTGTGATTTGAATTCTCAGTTTGGGCGGTCTGCATGCTATTATATAGTTGGGCAAAACAAATATGATCATTTGGTAAAATATTTTAATATCCTGTCATCAAATCATCATGTAAAATTCCTGGCGCCGACCACACAGGTCAGACCGTCAGACATAATACATCAGTCGTCAAATATAATACATCATTCCCTGGCACCGAGCCACACAGGCCAGACCGTCAAACTTAATACACTATTCTCTAGCGCCAAGCCACACAGACAAGCTTGTCAAACATAATTAATCATAGAGCCCATAGGCTCGCTCGAAGGCATCATGGTGCCTAGCTACACAAGTCAGACCATTACGTATCGTTTAAGATACCATATATCATGTAATAACACTACAAGAAAAATGAGCTTTTACGACAGTGGATAGACAACGGTTCTGGAAAAAAGTGTTGTAGAAAGTAAAAAATGTGTTGCATAAAGTATAACCGTTGTCTTTCATATGAGGCATTTGATGATATACGACGGGTATGGACAACCGTTGTAGTTCCACATTGTAAATTCCCGAAAAATGGGTCATATACAACGGTTATACACCGTTGTAGTTCCACATTGTAAATTCCCGAAAAATGGGTCATATACAACGGTTATACACCGTTGTATACACCGTTGTAGTTAATTGCGTAAATACAACGGTCTGTTAACCGTCGTCTATTTATACCCACCTACTACAACGTCATCTTCTACATCGGCTATTTTTTTCGACAGACAATGGTTTTGAACCGTTGTAAAACCTCTTTTTTCTTGTAGTGTAACCATGTATCCCGACCCGAAGGTCAAAATATTTGTAATACCAACAAACCATATAATATTCCAGACAATGTAGTAAAAACCACCCACCTAAAATGCTTTCCTTTTCGTTAAAAAGATTTCCTTTTGGCTTTCACCCGAAAATTTTCATCACCGAAATCGCACTCAACCTAGCACAAATTTATTTGCACTTTAAATATTCTTTTACTTTATCAAGTAATGTTTTATATATTTAACTTAAGAGCATTTGTAAGTATCTTTTAGATTTATCTTAGATTTCAATAGACAGACTAATCATATAATATTTATTTCGTTACTTTTCCTGGTTGAGGATATTGGTTCTTCAGTTTATTTTTTACATTTGAAGTTCTTTTAATACATTCTCAATTCTTCTTACTATACATTAAGCAAGTCTCTTAGTATTATTTAGATTGTTAATGGATTTTAACGGGGATGTTAATCTCCTTTAGTTTATCTTCTTATTTAAAGATAGTATTCTCATTTTAAAAAATTTAAACATGATTTCGAAGCAAGTAATATTTCACGAAAACATGGATTCACACATTCTTATTTACTTTAATTATCGATGTCATTTAAAATCTTTTTAAAGTTTATACACGTTGGTCCAATAAGGACTTGCATTTAGTGGTTTATCGCTTATAGAGTTTACCAAAAGCTTTTAATGTGGCTAGTGTTTACTTGGAACATGAATTCTCATCTAGGTATGTTTAGTAGGCTTGAGTATTTTGGATTTTCATAAGATTTTCATTATTCTTTTCTTTTCAAGGACACACATAGAAACACATAGTCCTTACTCTAAAACAAGCACTAAACAACACATCATTCACGTGTATTCACATCACATTTGCATGTCATAGGTTAATTCCTTTCATGTTCATCAAGTTATGCAAGAAAAACAGTCCGTTCCTAAGTTAAACAAGGAAAACAGTTTGAGGAAATCACATCAGAAGATGACCAGTTTGTTCCTTCGGATGTTTGTCCCCTAACTTTAACAATTTTTTAAAAATACTAAAATTTGTTTCAAGTCATTTGGTTTAAGAAAATATAATATGTTATTATATCAATTTTTTTATTATATGTGAATGTTGGTTACAAGGAATTGAGTTTGGTGATTTTTACATGAAGTGCTTTTTTTCCTTAAAGCATTCAATTAATTATTTTTTGTGTTTGTTTCTATTATTAATATAAAATTGATTTAAAAAAAATTAAAATATCACTGACTTTATATTTATGCAACTGTTCTAAAAAAATAAGATTGATTTGTTATTTATTAAAAACTTAAATATGTAAATTATTAACTCTTAATAAAATCAAATACAAAATTATTTATATATTTATTTATCATAGGATACAACTACCTACACCAACTCATTTTATAATTTTTACTATACATACCTAATAAAATTATAATTTTATCTTACATACAATACTTAAACACTAAGATAAGATTTAAAATTTTACAATTTAACATAAAATTATTTGAATAAAAATAATTTAATAAAAAATAAAAATTAATTTATTATTTGTTCAATAAAGTATATATTATAATAAAACACATAAATTCTCATAATACAGTTATGTTTAATAAAAAAAGTTGTATTAATTTTTTTTCCAAGAAACAAGTGATCATTAACACATATAATACATAATAGATGTGATGTTAAATGATAAAGCACTAGATAGGACCCTACGTATAACGCGGAATTTCCATTGAATTCAACTCTACAATATAATGCATTATATATATATATAACTATATATATATATGATATAATAAATAATATTGTTTATATTTTATGTTTTAATTAAATTTTATAAATATATTATAATTTTTTCGTAATGTACAATCACAACAAATTTTTTTAATTGGTACAATCACAATAATATTTTTTAATGTAATTTTGTAGGCTCAAATTAACTATAATATATTCAAAATTTATAAAGATTCATAGTTTAGTATAATGGGTAAGACATTATAAAAATATCCTATGAGTTGAAATGTTCAACTCTAAGTAAATGCATATATATATATATATATATATATATATATATATATATATATATATATTAAATTAGATGATTTTTTATAAGGCCACATAAGATTTATAAATTTACAACTTAATATAGATGCCAACTCATATTTTATAAAATGACATGTATTACTCAAATATTATTTATAAAATGAAACATAATTTAAGTTAATATCATAGATTGTCAACTCATATTTTATAAAAATGACATGCATTATTCTAAAAATTCTTAAAATGTCAAATAAGTCAAATTAACGTGAGAATGACACATCATGAATGTTGGTCCCAAAAGTATTATTATTAGCCGAAAGCGTCTTATAATTAATTTTAAGAAAATCCTCTTTTAAGATGCTAAAACTAATTATGCAGAAATTAAAATAAATAAAGCAATAAAAGAGACACGGGAATTTTTATAGTGGTTCGGATATAACGATCTTACGTCCACTCTCCCTTTTACAAAAGGGGTCTAACTCACCAACCAACTTACTTACTACTGGAATTGGGAAGTACCAGCTCCTTCGTACAATTTACAACAACCTTTCAATGTGGTGAATAGGTTGAATAATATTTCAACTAGAACTCCTAAAAGAGTAGATATAATACTTATATGAACAAGGTGAGTGTATGGTGTGTTCGTGTATTTTTTTAACTTTTGTGCTCTCTTGCCCGTCTTTCTTGTGTTGAACTTATCACCATGCACTCCTATTTATAGGTGTCAAATAACTAGCCGTTGGAAGCTAGAAATTCAAACATCTATAACTTAAGGAATATAAACAATCATCTTGATTGATTATATGGTAGATTGGTTGACTCCTTCTTTGATTGATTCTTCTTTGATCTACAACCAATCTTCCTTGATATCAGTTGACTTCCCTTTCTTTACTCTTCTTATCTTTGGATCATAAGATCTTCTTGGTAGAGTAGTCTGGTAGAGCTCATCTAGTAGAGCTCATCTGGTAGAGTAGTAGTCAGGTACACCTCTTCTTGTCTATCTCATCTGGTCTTCTACCTCATCTGATCCTCTACCTCATCTGGTCCTCTACCTCATCTGGTCCTCTACCTTATCTAGTCTTCTACCTCATCTGGTCCTCTACCACATCTAGTCTTCTACTCATCTGGTCCCGACCTCATCTTGTCTCGATCTCATCTTGACAAGGACTCATCTTGTCCAAGACTTCTCTTGTCAAGGACTCATCTTGTCCAAGACTCCTCTTGTCCAAGACTCATCTTGTCCAAGACTCCTCTTGTCCAAGGCACATCTTGTCCAAGACTCATCTTGTCCAAGGCTCATCTTGTCCAAGACTTCTCTTGTCCATGACACATCTTGCCCAAGACTCATCTTGTCTAAGATACATCTTATCCAAGACTCCTCTTGTCTAAGACACATCTTGTCCAAGACTCATCTTGTCCAAGAGTCCTGTTGTCTGAAACTTCTCTTGTCTGGAACTCCTCTTGTTCGGGACTTATCCTGTCTTGTCTAATTCCCTTCCCCCTTAGCCTAAGACCTATTCTAGTCTTATACTAGTTACAAGTTCTTATTTTAACATCTTCAAAACATCTAATTTATATCCCAACAATTTCTCCCTTTTTGATGATGTTAAAACTAAAAGAACTGAAACAAGACAAGTGAAAACTGAAATCTTAAGATGAGAAGTCTAATCAAGCAGGATCAACTGATCTTCCCCATCAAAATATGCTCAGCTGATATTTGGGGCATAATATCAGCTGGTCTTCTTATGTATATGCAGGCAATCAAGTTTTTGGTACTCTTTTGGGTCCAGGGGGGTTAGCACAATATTTAAGAAGCCACAGGAATAGATCATCCCTTTTTTAATCAGGTGATCTTATCTTTTTTTTCATACATATCCACAAAAATACACTGAACACAAGAGGCTCCGACATGATTATTTCTTCTAGAGGCTCTTCTTCTCTTATAAGTTTGTCCAGTAGAAGGAATAACTTATCTTAATGCAACAGTCTTGAAATTTTGTTGATAAGGATAAGTCTTGCTAGAACCATCAAAATTTCCAGCTTGTCTGGCAGATGACTTATAAGTCTTCTGCAGTTGAGTAGGAGTCAGCTGGGACTGCTTCTTTTGAGAAGGTCCAGGCTGTTTTCTACTCTGCTGACCTTGCTGAGGTCTTTTAAAATTCTTCCTCTTCCATTTGGATTTTTTAGATTTAGAACTCATTTGCCCGTTAGGTTGAGTTGCCTGGTCAGCTGACCTCTTACCCTTATCAATAAAATTACTAGACTTTTCTTATTTTTGAACATGTGAGGATTCAGGTTTGGAATAACCAAGGCCTGTCTTATCATGCTCTCTTTGAGATGAGACAGCTATGTGTGACGCAACATTGTTTGTTGTAGTCAGTTGCTCCAGTCCCAGCTTGAGCTTGTCCTCACTATCTTTTACAAAAAAAAAAAAAATTGATGGAAGAGTTCATCAAACTTAGCTTTAAGCAGAGTATATTCATTATTTTTCTCAATGTTTTCAACAAGCAGCCTTTCTATCAGCTTAGTCTTGACAAAGTTGTACAGATTTTTGAAGATCTAATAGCAATATTTGCGTATAAGACTCCTCTGATTGTTCAGAAAAATAAGAATAAGAAGAAGAAGAGGGAGTTCGATTATATACCTCATCTGCCACAAGACATATCTCTTCCCTTGGTCCAAAATTTGATGATGAACCAGAAGTTGATACCTTTTCTTCCTCGGATGTGAAGCTTCTTTTGGAGTGACTCCTAGTGTATCTTTTACTCCTTTTCTTCGAACCCATTTCTGCAAGAAATTGTTAGCAAAAAAAAAATTTGGGTTTTTTCAAAAAATTGGATCTGTCCTGGTGACCACCAAAAGCTGTTCAAAGCAGTGGTCTAGGACACACTGCTCTGATACCACTTGTTGGTCCCAAAAGTATTATTATTAGCGGAAATCGTCTTATAATTAATTTTAAGAAAACCCTCTTTTAAGGTGCTAAAACTAATTATGTAGAAATTAAAATAAATAAAGCAATAAAAGAGACACGGTAATTTTTATAGTTGTTCGGATATAACGATCCTACGTCCACTCTCCCTTTCACAAAAGAGCTCATCTGGTAGAGCTCATCTAGTAGAGCTCATCTGGTAGAGTAGTAGTCTGGTACACCTCTTCTTGTCTATCTCATCTGGTCTTCTACCTCATCTGGTCCTCTATCTCATCTGGTCTTCTACCTCATCTGGTCCTCTACCACATCTAGTCTTCTACTCATCTGGTCCCGACCTCATCTTGTCTCGACCTCATCTTGTCCAAGACTCATCTTGTCCAAGACTCCTCTTGTTAAGGACTCCTCTTGTCCAAAACTGTTGGTCCCGAAATGAGTAAACAGGTGTATGGGGGGGGGGGGGGGGGGAATACACATGTGGTTACAAATTAAAACTTCTTGTAAAAGTTATCTGGTTACTTAAGACAGTAGCTCGTCAGTAGACTTGAGGTCTGCTGAGAGTTACTTGTGAAAGCTTACTGAGATAATACCTCCATTGAAAGCTCAAGACTTTCAGTTGAACTACTATCTAATTAGCTTTCAGATGCGGATTAGTGAGCCCTTTAGAAAACTCGTTTTACTTTGATAAACTTTGAGATTAACACACACTTAGGAAATAGCAGAGAGTAAGTACACAAGATATAAAGTGGTTCAGAGAAGAATCTCCTACGTCCACTATCTTGATCAAACAGGAGAATTCCTTTCACTTGGAATTCCTTGTGTTATAGTGCCAAGGTGCACTGATCAACTAATCCTCTTTTAGGATGATTGATCACTAGGAAATTCCAGGTCCTAGTTCCCAAAACAAACCAGCTTTCAGACTGATACAACAATCAGGTTACTAACACCACTTAACACTAGCTCTCAACCTAAACACTGAGTAGGGTTTTGAGTAGGGTTTTGGTTCCAATTATTTTGAGATAATCCTTACAAGTTTAGCTCAAGGTTTAGGATTGGATTATCTCTTTCTAAGATTTGGATATAGCTTTTAAGCTTGGTTACAGAAGGTTTGTTAGGCTCTCTACGAATGTGAAACACTTGGGAAACAATGGTAATTTTGAGTGCTTCTAGTTGTTATGAATGTAGAGATAGCTTTGATCTTGTGAGTTTCCCGTGCATAGAAATGAGCACGTCCTTCTGTATTTATAGGCTTCCTTGAAAATCTTCCCGTTGGATTTGAATCTTCTCAAGTAAGTCTTCTTGTATCTGATTGGCTCAAACGGCTCTATTTGAAGCTTTAAGTCTTGTCAAGAAACGGCTGAAAGACCATGCCTGTTCACCAACTTCCTGTAGATTGCTAGGGAAAGACTTTTGGTACTTGTCAGTCTGGAGCAGGTCGGCTGTCTGTAAGGTACACTGACGTGTTATCTTCTCATTGGACCTTCAGTCTGCTTGCCCAGATTCTTGTCTTGATTTAAGGTGGAACTCCTCTGAGAGAACCTTCTTATTCCTTCATTAATTGCAAGCTTCACTGAAATTCGTTTTGCCTTGTTCCAACCAGATTAACTAACAGTTTTTAATATGTTTAGCATTGAATGAGCTTTGTTAGTTCTCATCAGTGGACCTTGGTCCTCTCCTGATGGTTTTAGTCTTAGTGAGAATGTACTTAGAAAACATTCAAGACTTAGACTGTTTCTCAGATCACTTGTCTTCAGTGGACTTCGTCTTCAGCAGACTTCATTCTTTAACATACTCTAGAAATTACTAACTGTACTTCAGTTCCTTAACAATTGAACTGATTAACTAAACACTAACTCTACTGAATGTTTTACTTACAAATCAACTTAGGAGGAACATTTTGACATCTAATCAAAACCTAAGTCTTATACATTTTCCCAACAATTTCCCCCTTTTTTATTATGTCGGAACCTATCTTATTACATATCTTCATTCAGACGAGGTTCTTTAGATGACATACAAAGTTCAAGGATTTTGTAAGTAAGAAATATTCAAGTACATAAGCCTAAATGATAATGAGATATTATCTTGGGCAAAACATCAGTAGAGTTCATTTCATGATAAATAGTGAAGTACAGATTACATGAATTCTACTTAACAAAAGATTCAAACATAAAACCATCTGGGACTTATAAACAAATGCCCAGCAAAGATACTTAACTTCTCAGATGGATTCGAAAATGGGTTCAAGACCATACTGCTTGAATACTCTGACCTTCAGCTCGTTCTTCCTCTCCATCACTTCCTTTGAATGTCCTCTGAGTCCAAGATGTTCACATAAGGATATCCACTCTTCAGTGATCTTTTCTCTATCCACATCACCAGTTGCATCTTGAGGAGGCCAGTAGACGATTGGCTCAGGAGCCTTCAAGGCATGATCTGGGAAGGCGTCATTCCAAGGATCACTGATCTCAGGATAGAGTTTTGGATAGGCTTCAAACAATCATGAGTTGAAAACCTCTTGAGCATTATCTCTTCCTAATTCTCCACTGACATAAAAGGAATACTCAAATTCCCTTTTAGCAGTTTCCCAAGCATCATTGAGCTTCTTAGGAACCCAAGTATCAAGATGAGGGTATTTGGCTTTTGAGAAAGTCATTTTGTCCTTTTTAAGCTTAGCAGCCCATCTTTGATAACCACTCCTGGACTTCTTTGAAGTAGTCTTATCAAAGGTGGTCAGCCTCTCCTTCCTCTTCCTTTCTGCCATCTCATCATGGTCTCCATCTTTCCAACCACCTTATCCCTCCTTTCTTGCTGTTGAGCAGCAAGCTTCTGTGCTCTTTCATTAATCTCTCCAGCCTCTTTGATAAGCTCAGTGAGCTCTGTGACTCTTGTGGGGGTAGACTTAGGAGGTTCAGAAGAAAGAGGTTCAGGGTTAAGAATGGGGAGTACCTCAACATCTTCAGATGAGCTAGTGGACTTTGCTGCTAACCTCCCTGGGGTTCTGGTCTTCTTTGTAACCTCTGCTAAGAGGGCATCTGATGCCTTTCTCTTGGTGGTTTCCCCCTTCTTTGCAGCTCTCTCTTCCTTTTCCTTCAGATGATCTTCCTTGAACTTTGAGTGGTCCTCTGATGCAGTCTCCTTCCCTTTCTTGGCCTCTGCAATCTTCTGAGCCTCTGCATCCACCTTCTTCAATGTGCTCTTCACTTGTTGGCCTTTCTCAAAGTCAGGGGTCTCAAGGATAATCTTCATTTTGTTTTTGGGATCAAGCTTCAAATCCTTAGCACTTATCCTCTTTTCCCCCTTTCCGATATTAATCATACATTCAGCCACAGTGATATTGAGCTTCAGTTGATCATGAGCTAAGGCTTTCAACCTAGTTGAGCAATGATCAACTTCATCCTCCAGTCTTTCCAAGGCTGCTCCAGCCGTTTGCCCAAATTGTACAAACTGTGCTAACTTCTCATCAATTAGCACATTTGTTTTCTCCTGAGTGGGAAAGTCCTCAGCTGCCTTCTTTAGAGCTTCTCCTAGCTTAGCTCCCAATTCTTCATGCTTGGCCTCGAATTCTGTCAGCTTTAAATTCCACAACCCTTCAACCTTCCCAAGTAGGTCCGCTGAGAAAGCCTCTACTGAGGACTTTAGGTTGATGGATACATTCTCCACTGAGTCTTTGAGAAATTGAGTTCTGGCCTCTTCCTCTTTCTGCTCCAGCTTCTTCAAGGCTTCTATGACCAGCACGCTCTGTCCTTCAACAACATCAATCACCATCTGCTGAGAATCTTCAACTTTAAGAGTAAGATTTTGAAGTGATGTTGTTGTGGATTCCATGAGTTCATCAACATGGTCTGAGAGGATGACCATCTCATCTACTTCTTCTTGCACTATCTCCTGGACATCCCTCAGTTGTGCTTGAAGAGCAGGAAGCTTTTTATCTTGAATGGAGTTAATAGCATCACTCAGGGGAGTTAGGTTGACCTCTACTGGGGGAATCTCAACAGTTTGAGTACCTGTATGACAAATAAGGTTAGTTTTTTCCCCCTCAGCCTCACAACCTAAGTCTCCTAAAGCTTCTACTTCCATTGGGACTTCCTCCTCCTCTCTCTTCTCTCTTTTCTCACTCTCACTCTCTTTTTCGACTTTATTCTTTTCAGCCAATTCACCCTTTACAGGGATGATTGCTCTAATCTCTCCACTGAAAACTCCAGTAATCTCCACCTCAGTTTCTTTTTGTTTGACATTTTCAACTCCAACATTACCAGACACCTCAGTTGACTCCTTAGCCACCACTGAGGGCTGTTGTGGGAGAACTTCAGTAGACACCTCTATTGAGCTCTCCTGTGGCAAATTTTGTGCTTCAGTATCCCTTTCCATGGATACATCCTTAGCTGCTTCACCATCACCTTGCCTAGGTGAAGCACCTCCTCCTTGTACACTTTCCTTCTCCTTCTCCTCCTCCTCCTCCTCTTTCTCCTTCTCTTCATCACCTGCCTCAACAGTTTGCACAATCTCAGCTCCTCCTTCAGCTAAAGCCTCAGCTGGCTTCTCTTTATCACCTCCATCAACCTTCTCCACCGCATCTTCCTTCCTTGCTTCAGCTATTTTATCCATAACCAGACTCTCAAAGATCTTCTCATCACAGAGAAGTCTGGTTTTGGTCATACCGGCAAATTGCATCACTTCCACCTCCTCCTTCTTCCAGTCCTCTGCATTGCTGCCTCTGACAGCCAATAGAATTTCACCAAGTCTTCTGTCTTTGAGCTGGACAAGGAGTCTCAGTCTCAAGAACATTTCTTTCAGGGTGGGAAACCCATCAAGCTCAGGATATTTAGACTCCAAAGAGTAGGCTACCTCATCCTTAAGAGCGTCTAAGAATGAGTATTCTTCTTCATCGTCTGAAGGAAGGGAAGGGGTAGGGGATCTGCTGTCTGTTGGCTCTTCTGGGATAGACTCCAGGTGAGTTGGGTGAGTTTTAGGAGGGTTCGGTTCAGATGAGGTTTGGGGTTGGGTATCAGTAGAGGTAGTATGTTGTTCAGTGGGGGTTGAGGGTAGGGGTTCAGAAGGGGTTGAGGGGATGGGTTCAGTTGGGGTTGAGGTTGGTTCAGATGTGGTGGTGGTTTGGGATCCACTTTCATGCTGTTGAGAGCCTTCAGTGGGGGTTTTAGTTATTTTGGAGATGCGTTTGGTTTTGGCAGGGGTGCGAGGTTTGGTTTTGGGTTTGATGGGGGTAGGTGCAGGGGCATCTGAGTCAGACTCAGTTGAGATTAAGTTGGGAGAAGAGTCAGGGTTACCTGATGAAGACTCATCAGTAGAGTTTGTGACTCTGACTTTCTTAGAGGCACTCTCCTTCTCAGCCTCATTAGACCTCTTCTTCTCCCTCTTAGAAGCCTTTTCTGCCTCGGCCTCCTTGTGTTGGGCCATCTGTTAGGATATAGATTAGATGTTTTGAAGATGTTAAAACAAGAACTTATAATAGGACTAGCTGAACCTGTTAGTCAGCTACAGATTAGTCTTGGTCTAGAATAGGTCTTTGGTTAAGGGGGAAGAAATCTGTGCAGACCAGAGAAGGTGACCAGAGAAGGTACCAGATGAGGTGACCAGAGAAGGTGGCCAGAGAAGGTAACCAGATGAGGTGATCAGATGAGAGGTGACCAGATGAGATGTCCAGAGCAGAGGGGTCACCAGAGCAGAAGTGTCACCAGAGCAGATGAGGTCCAGAGGAGTCTGACCAGATGAGCTTGGACCAGAGGAGTCTGCCAGAGGAGTCACCAGAAGACCCCACCAGAGGACTTCACCAGAGGACTCCCCAGAAGACCTCTCCCAGATGAGACCAGACCAGAAGACCCCAGACCAGACCAGATGAGGGAGATGGATTAGTTCACCCTCCCTGTAGCTTCGTAGTAATCTGTAGACAAGAAGACTTTGGAAATCCTTGATGGAGAAGAAGGCAATCTGGAGAAGTCAACTGATGGAGGATCTGATTGATTGATTGCTTGATTGAAAGTCAACTAATCAATCATATAATCAATCTTTGATTGATTATATCCCTCCAATTATGGTTGTTTGAATTGCTAGTTCCCAACGGCTAGTTTATTCCACAACTATATATAGGAGTGCTTGGATTAGTTCAATATAGAAGAGTCGCGCGAGAGCACACAACAAGAACACGAACTCTTCCAATCACTCACCTTGCTTATACAAGTTTATATACACTCTTTAGGAGTTTAGTTGGATTATTACTCAACCTGTTCATCTTGTTAGACAAGGTTGTTGTAAGTTGTAAGAAGGAACTGGTACTTCGGAAATTCCAGTAGTGAGTAAGTAAGTTGGAGAGTGAGTAAGACCCCTTTGGTGAAAGGGAGAGTGGACGTAGGACAAGATGGTCCGAACCACTATAAATCCGGTGTTCTCTACTTTTCTGCACTTTAAAATTCTGCATTTCAATTCTAGCACTTTATTTTGTAAACGGGTTTTCATTAAAATAAACTTAAAAACGCTTTCCGCTGGATAACCTTTTTTTGGGACCAACACCATCTTATCGCTCAATTTAACCAGCCTTCTTTTCAGTTTGGTTTTCTTCCCTTCAGCAGGGTCAGCTTCTTCCTCTTCAACTGCCTCTGGGCTCTCCTCAGCGGGCTTAATCATCCTTGTCTCTAGGGCCTTTCCAGACTTGAACAAGGCTTTTAGGTTACTCCACTTCCTGTCTGGAATTCAATCTACTCCCAGATCTACATTCTCTATCAAGTAAGAGATTTTTGTTGCAAAGTTTAGCTTACTTGATAGTTGGGGAGTTTTGTCAGGTTGGAGCTTTGAGTGCTCTTTATTCAACGCTCTCAGAAAGAACTGTTGCCAGTTTTATGTCTTCTCCTTACTCTCCACAATAGCCTTCATCAATCTGAGCTTGGGCTTGCTCACCTGCTCCGTGCTTCCCTGGTTTCCCAGTATACATTTTCCAACAACTTCACAGAGAACATTGTATACCGGCATGAGCATATTTATGTTCATTGTTGGACTGTATTTCACCTTATTTTGCATAATGGAATTAACCCATTCTTCCTCCTCGTCCGCAATACACGTATCTGGATTCGGACCTTCAGAGGGGAGATCGAACAGCTCCTTCAAGTCATCTCCACTGATGCAGATCTCCTTTCTAATCTTCTGGTGTTCAACGATTTCCATGTCGTCCCTCATTACCTTCTTCTTCCTTTATAAAATAAGATGAGACCTGATTCTTGAATCAGAGTTGGATATATGACAGAAAGACTCAAGAACCTGCCTGTCAAAACAATTCTTAGGATGAACTGTTAAAAACTTCTCTAACCCAGCAGAGGGATTGAGAGAAAATTTGCAGAGTGTATTTGGACAGATAGAAAGTGTTTGCTTGTGAATGATTTCGAAAAGGTTTACAAGCGTAAATTTGGGGTTTTTATATGAGTGTTGAACGGTGAGATTGAGAGGAGAGATTAACGTCTGAGATTAATTTGGCTTGAGATCGTGGAAAGTCCAAGAGGTTAGTGGGGAGTTTTTAAGAGATCTTGACGGTTACAAAGAAACCGCCTAAAATGGAAGGCTTAGATTGAAAGGGTTGGTAGTCGGAAGGTTACATCATCCGGGTTTTAAGGCGCGTGAGATAGGTAACTGTAAAAGTGAACCTGACTTGTACAACGCGCATTAAATGCTTGCCATACCAAAATCTCTTCGAAAAAGTGTAAGAAAGATTTAATTTTCAGAAAGCACTCATTAGTAATTTTATTGAAACGAGATATATAAATTAAAAACTAAGAGGCTTTAGATTTGAAAATATCAGAGGAATTAAAACTTTAACCTCCACTGAGGTTTGACCTCGTCTGAGAATCAAGACTCTTCTGAGATGAGGAGTCTCCACTGAGAAGGATCCTCCTCTGAAAATGAACCTCCACTGAGTTGGAAAAAATAACTCTTCTGAGATGAATCCTTGCATTACTCTCCTGGATCTAGGAGTCCAAGCTCTACTGACAACTCTTAAAACCTTGCTTCAGCCAAAGGTTTAGTGAAGATATCTGCCTTCTGCTTGTCAGTGTGGATTTTGAGCATCTTGATGTCCTTCTTCTCCACATGATCTCTGATGAAATGATGCCTTATATCCACATGTTTGCATCTTGTGTGGAGAACTGGATTTTCTGAAATAGCAATTGCACTATTGTTGTCACAGAAAATAGGGACTTCATTGGCAAAGATATTGTAATCTCTCAGTTGTTGTCTTAGCCAAAGAATTTGAGCACAACAACTTCCAGCTGCCATATACTCAGCTTCAGTAGTGCTTGTGGCTACTGAGTTTTGTTTCTTGGAGAACTAAGAGATCAGCTTACTTCCCAAGAATTGACAAGTGCCTGAGGTTGATTTTCTGTCAATTCTACATCCTCCATAGTCAGCATCTGAGTATCCTGTGAGTTCCAGATTGTCATCTGATGGATACCACAATCCCATATTCACAGTACCCTTAAGGTATTTGAGAATTCTTTTAGCAACTTCCAGATGACTTTTCTTTGGATTGGCTTGATATCTTGCACAGATCCCAACTGCAAAAGTGATATCAGGCCTGCTTGCTGTGAGATACAGTAGAGATCCAATAATAGCTCTGTAGTGAGTCTGATCTACTGATTCACCATCTTCATCTGGTTCCATCTTGGTGTTGGTGTTGAGTGGAACTCTTGCTACTTTGCTGGTCTGGCATCCAAATTTGTTGATCAGCTCCCTTGTATATTTGGCTTGATTGATGAAGATTCCTTCAGGAGACTGCTTAACTTGAAGTCCTAGGAAGAAGTTCATTTCTCCCATCATTGACATTTCAAAATTTCCCTTCATCAGTTGAGAGAACTTTTCACAGAGGACTTGATTGGGACAACCAAAAATGATATCATCCACATAGATTTGTACAAGCAAAATGTCCTCTCCTTTTGTGATTTTGAATAGAGTTCTATCTACTCTTCCTTTGATGAAGCCATGATCCAAAAGTAATTGTGACAAGGTATCATACCAAGCTCTTGGAGCCTGTTTCAGTCCATACAGAGCTTTTCTCAGTCTATATACTTTGTGACTTTCTTCAAAACCTGGGGGTTGCTCCACATAGACTTCTTCATTGAGTACTCCATTCAAGAAGGCACTCTTAACATCCATCTGGTACACCTTGAATTTCTTGTGAGCAGCATATGCAAGAAATAACCTTATTGCCTCCAATCTGGCTACTGGGGCAAATGTTTCATCATAGTCAAATCCTTCAACTTGAGAATAGCCCTTTGCAACAAGTCTGGCTTTGTTTCTGACTATGACATCATTTTCATCATTCTTGTTCTTGAATACCCACTTGGTTCCTATCACATTGCAGTGATATGGTCTGTCCACCAACTCCCAAACTTGATTCCTTGTGAACTGGTTGAGCTCTTCTTGCATAGCAATGATCCAGTTGGAATCTTGAAGTGCTTCTGCTATGGAACTTGGTTCCTGGTTTGATAAGAAACAACAAAACAAAGCATTTTTCCCATGAAAACTTCTAGTTTTGACTCCTGAGGAAGGATCACCTAGGATTTGCTCAACAGGGTGATCTGAGAGCCATGTTCTCCTAGGCTGATGCCCTTCAGTAGAGTTTAACTCTTCTGAAGTTGAGTCACTAGATATAGGAATAAAATCAAATTCAGGAAATAAAACAGAGGGTTTAAGTCCTGAGTCATCATTCAAGGTATTCTCATTCTCAATGGTAATCTCATTGGTTCCCCCTTGAATGATGGGTTCAGTGGATGTCTCAGCTGTGACCACATCTTCATTGACAGTACTTACCTCTTGAACTGGGATAGTGTTCATCAGTTCAGTTGCTTGTTCAGGAGAGCTCTCAGGTGAGCTTTGAGGGGTGGTTTGACTTTGGGTGACCTCCTTGAATTTTTGATCTTCTAAATTATCCCAGGTTGGGATGTATGTATCAACACAATTCTCAGGATAGCTTTTAGACTTGATACTCAGTCTGGTTAGTCTTTTGCTGATTACCTCCTCATTCTCCTTACTTCTGGACTCAAAAGTAGATTCATCAAAGACCACATGAGGTGTTTCTTCCACAACAAGAGTTCTACAATTGTAAACTCTGAAGGCTCTACTGATTTGGGAATATCCTAAGAAAATTCCTTCATCAGCTTTGCTATCAAAAGCTTTCAGTTGAGTTTTCCCATTGTTGTGAATGAAACACTTGCAACAAAAAATGTGAAAGTAAGATACCTGTGGTTTTCTGCCATTCCATAACTCATATGGAGTTTTTCCTTGATGTTTGGTTACCATGGATCTATTTTGAGTGTGGCAGGCAGTGTTGATAACTTCAGCCCAAAATCTTTTAGGAACTTGAGCTTCTGCAAGCATTGTCCTTGCTGCCTCCTTGAGAGTCCTATTTCTTCTTTCAGCTACTCCATTTTGTTGTGGAGTTCTTGCAGCTGATGTCTCATGTGCAATACCCAACTCTTTGCAATAATCAGATATAATAGAGTTAATGAATTCAGTGCCCTTATCTGATCTTATCTTTACAATGTTCAGGCTCTTTTCATTGCTAACTTTCTCCAGGAGCTCTGGCAGCCTCAGTTGAGTCTTTTTTTTGTTTGCTAGGAATACCACCCACGTGTACCTGGAGAAGTCATCAACAACAACAAGTGTATATTTTCTCCCATTGATACTTACATGGGTTACTGGACCAAAGAGATCCATATGTAACAGTTGAAGTATTCTGTCAGTAGAGGTTGCTACTTTGCTTTTGAAAGATGCTTTCACTTGCTTTCCCTCCTGACAGGCTTTGCAAATATGTTCTTTGTTGTATACTTCATTTGGCATTCCTTCTACCAGTCCATGTCTTGCTATCCTGTTCATCATCTTGAAGTTCAGATGACTTAGTCTTTTGTGCCACATCCAATTAGTGTCAGTTGAACTCTTAGCAATAAGACATGCATTTGGTATGCAAGACTTCTAATCTGCAGTTAAGGGATTCCTGGAGCAAGTAATCTGCCAAAGAATAGAAAAGAGAAGTGGATCGTTATCTTTATGAGTTTGTGATGAGACGGAGATCTCAATCAAGGGCTCTGAAAGCGACTCTTGAACCCCAGGAGAGGTAAGTCAATAGGTAGAGGCTATAGAACCGTTAGGCTAGGCCAATTCGACAACATTTGTCTGCTTCAGTTTACCTTCTTTCAGTGGTCGCTTTTGTGGCTAGCTCGTTATCTTGGTCAAATGAAAACTCTTTCTTTCCTCAACCGGTTTCACCGGTAACAAAACCAATCGCTGCGCTCCTATAACGCAGGCTAACTGCTTAATTAAACAAGAGCATATCCCTTTAATAGGTGTAATAGTTAATAGGCTAGTCTAGACTAGCAAATACAATGAAGTTATAGTAGGTATTGTAGTTTAAAAATACACCATCACCAATCAGACAAGATAAGACGATAAGACATTCAATCAATCAGACATTGGCAAAAGAGATATTGGAAAGAGAGAGTCTCTCCGAAGAGAAGGAACCAACCGGCTGTGGTAAAGAGAAGTACAAGAGGAGCTGCTAACGAACGATTGGGATTGGCGGGATCTTAAACTCCTCACAGGAGGGCAACCATCGGCCTATACGGTCCTGAAAGCAATCAAGGCTCCATCCCGTAATCAGTTTATTGTTGTTGTCCAATGCATAACGAGTAAACTCGGCCACAAACAACCCTGAGACCACAGCTTTCCCAAACACAATAAGGAATTGAAAAGCGGCAAGCTAAAAAGGTAAAGAGGTGAAGCAGGAACGAAGTCCAATCCATCTTCTGAACCAACGAGTTAATCGGTACATAATGTAATCGATTCATCGGCAAAGAAAAGCTGTTGAGAAAAGAGCTCAAACTCGTAGTCGATGCACAGAAGAGTACGTCTTTCTATATGCCCAATAATGGCTCTCTCCCCGAAGAGAATAAACGAAGAAGTTCTTCCATTATTGAATGCAAGAGCAAAAACGGAAATCCCAGTATTGGTTGAGAAGGGTCAGCTCATCCAAGCTGAGTGTTGAGGTGGTGCATTTCTGAGTCACTGAGGAACAAAATAGATCCCCGAGTGGTTAACCCTGTTGTTTACTTTCATTGACTCGTGGATGTCAACCCAGGTCTTGTTTTGTCCAATTGGTGTTGTCTCCTTAAGCTATAAGGTAGGCCGTCCCATCCAAAAACCGGATCCCTAGGCCAACCCTACAGGAAAGCTACTTAGGAAGACAGAACCCCGAGGGAAATAGTGAATATTTTCAGAGATACTTACCTTCGTTACTAAGATGGGTATATCCGGCTTTATAGGACCCTACTTCCTAATAGCTAGGCGAAGATGCTCCTGATAGTGTGCATTTGTATTAGTACAAAAATAGATCTATGCCCGAGTGCAAATCAGATGAGTCAAGGCAAAAGAAAGGATTTCCATCAACTGGAAGGCTATCATTTCTCGTATAGTAATGGTAGGCTCGGCGAAATGAATCAAATTCCCCAGTGAAGAAAGATTGGACTTGGTATTGGATTCACCTTCTATCTTTTTCTCTCTCTATTCATACTCTCTCTACGAAACTCCTTTTGTTCTAGTACGCTCACTATAAAGTAGTTTTACCACAGATACACAAGAACAATCCAAAATCTACGTATTATGTTTTCACATGCTATTTGCTTAACACGTACAAATCGAAGTCAAAGACTAAGACTTGACTTCGTCTCTTCTTGCACTACCAGTGTGCACAGACAGAGCCAAGACCATGGTTTTATCTGAGTCAGTATCCACCACAATAAGTCTTGCTTCTTGTCTTGGGATGAGTGAATTCACTTAATAGAAGGTAATGCGTTCGAATGCAGACATGGTGTCTTTTCTTTCGGTCAGCGGGACATAGACCTTGAGTCCTAAATAACAGTGAAAGTTCCCAGGAGTGGTTCTCCATAAGGAGGAATGGCGCCAAAAGCGAATGCATTAATCCGTTTCAAGGGTTAGGTAGGATGAGTCCAAGTACTCTAGTGCGAACACCGAGCCAAGGCAGGGGTACTCACACGAGGTGTCTGTTAAGGGAATAAAAGAATCTAGAAGCTATGTTCCCAGTGCGAATGCATTATGCCCGTTTGACACAGTTAAACCAGCTAACAACACTCTGAACTCCAAGTGGCATAGGCGCGGGAAGACCAGTAAAAAGGTCTCGTAAAGGGTTTCTCGCTAAAAACCATTGATCCGCTGGGAGTCACACCAAGAATTTTTTTACCTTAGCTTTGCTTTAGTGTCTATGGGTGCGTATATGCCCTAGACCGTTTCGTTTATACCGTTGGGTAAGATAGAAGAGAAAGATCTCATTATGTGCCATGGCACTACCAACTCAGAGCGTGTGCCCTTAGTTCTAGTTCTATCTCGCATGAGAAAGACCGGGTGCGAAATAAGTGGTATTGGAGTCGGAGTCCCATAACATCGTTAACCCGATTCACTTGATGTACAAGTACAACCGCCATGAGATCCACTCGGCTCATTGGCTCTGAGACCGCGGAAAAAAGCTAAGTAAGAAATAGCAAAGAGTGCGTTATGACCCGATCTATCCTAAATCCTAAAGTCAAGATAAAGAAATTCCCTTTCAACGTCCAGTTGTTCACCTCATTACAGGACTATGTCTTTCCCCTCCTAAGCCTAAGGTATTATGTGAAACTAACTAGCATTGTTTTGCTAGGAGATCTTTCCTTTATCTTTCTTGATACGAAAGAAAGACTCAAAAAGTACCTTATAACGAGAATGTCTTGTTTATGGGGGCTCGAAGGGCTATCGTGCAAAACGAAGCAATTCAATAGTCCAGCTTAATAGATAAGATTCATAGAGAAGAGGACTTTCTTCCTGGCCCTTTCTACGAACCCTCGGACGTACACCGACTGAAGAAGATCTCCCGCTTTTTAACTAAAAAAACGCGAGTACGGGCATAGGAAAGGCAAACTACCAGACCGACAGATCCTGGTGAAACCAATTTCTCTACATTGGACAATTCTTTCTAATAAGAAAATGCTACGTTCCCAGACTCATATCAATAAAGGAGATGATGCCCCAAGCTTCCTCTACTTTTTAAATTGAAACCTCTGGAGCCTACAGCTAAAGCAAAGCTAACGGGCTTACCCTATTAGCCTAATCGGCAAGGGAAGTAGTCGGAAATGCTACTGCCCAAAGAGAGACTTGAATCCTTGCGTGATATGAATAAGAATAAGGAAGAAGAGATGGGACCGGACACACATAAGTGGATAGAGAGCCAGGAAATGAATCGGTGAAGTTAGCCAAACCGCCTGCCAGCGGATAGTGTGAAGATGGAGTCCGGACACGAGCCTATTTAGTAAGTGAAAGAGTAAGCGGTGAAAAGAGAGCAGCCCACCCGTGTCTCGCGAAAGAAAGGACGTCCCCGTAACGATAGAAAGAAGAAAGGTTTCACCTGAGACAATCTAGGAAAGGTGGGGACTTAGACACCGATGCCGGATGGGAAAAGGTGAAAGCAAGCGGGTTCCCTTAATACAGTTACTCAGAGAGAAAGGGCAGCTACAGGGTAGGCGGGGAAGGCGTAGTTATCTCTTTGACTTTCTACTATTTCTGGTAGACCCCTTTGCCATCAATATCGGTCTTTCTCTGACTCTGTCAATGATCATGTACCATGAGTAGCGCGGAGTCAAATTCAAATTCAATAGATTTTTTAAGAGATAGAACTTCCAGGTGAAAGGATCTTTTTTTATGTTAAAGGAGTTCTCTACGTACGGATTTCTCTCTACTCTTGGAAAGAAAAGAGGGGTACGGGTCCCTGGGTGCATCCTCTTTAGCTAGTGAAAAAGAAAGCCCATCTTAGCTAAGCTCGTACGAATCCGATCGTCCTAAACATCCTGTCTTTGGCGCTCAACTCCGTCTTCGACAGGAGACTGGAAAACCGCTGGCAAAAACCCCCTGCATAGATTTGCTAGACTTGCGAGACAGCTTTTTGACTCTATCAAATTCTCTATGAGTGGCTACTCGGGGCGGTAGTGCGTGAGCGGACCTTTAGGGCGGACCTTATTAAGGCTACTTCTGCGGTATAAATGGAATTCTTCATTCATAGATTACTCTTTCCTTAACTCTATTTGGAAGACTCCATGAGTCGATCATGGTTTTCTCTCTTTTCAACTCTTTTAGAGTAATTCTACCTTGATAGAAAGCAAAGCATCTGTCTAACCCGGGCTTTCACGACGACCTTTCTTTTGGATCTCTTTTTTCTTATTTTCAACTCACTACAGGAAAAACCTTGCAGCCCCATTTCCCTTAGGGAAAGCCGATCTCGATAAGAAACTTCCTACTCACCGTCTAGGAAATCGGACTTTTGAGCGAATTCGGCCCGTCTTCGGGTGTGCTAGTCTTGGTGACAGAGTGGAACTACCTTCTACTGCCTGCGTGCCTATTTCCTGAGAGGTTTCGCCCTCCTTTAGCTCCTTAGGCTATGAGCTACTAAGATGCCCTGGTGGCTAATCTGCAATTGAAGGAGTTGAGGTCCGGATCCTCTTTCTCTATGACGGACCTTTACACCGACCGATATGAGAATCAAGTTCTGGACTGACTTCAATAAAGGCTAGCTATATGCTTCACACATGGAAGTGCTAAGGGTCTTTACTTCAGTCAAATAGGGGCAAGGCAGTCTTCGTTCTTGTGCTCGGCAGCGAATGCAGATAACGTGTCGAATTCTCTCACTTCTTGCCTTCTAAGTCGAACTTCTTTCCGTAATACTGGAAGACTACTAGCGTCCTCCTCTTCGGATTACTCTTTGAATCTGCAGGATCAGATGAGGAGTGCGTGAAGATTGAGGGACGTCAAGAGGCGATAAGAAGTCCGAAGTCAAGAAAGATGACTCTGGAAGGGCCGTGTTGGAATTCCAGAAAATAGGCATCCCGAAGCTAAAATAAGAGGTCGGCTAAGGCAATTTCAAGACTGGACATGGTAGGGAAGTGATCCCAGAGAAAGAGAGTAGGCTAGGAGAAGGGACCGGGGGAAAGGAATTTCATTGGGCCGCGAAGGTATGATTCACATCTCTAGAGTTCTCTATAGTTAGATTAGAATAGCGATCTTCGCTCGGGTTTTCTTGCTAGTTTGATTTCGGCATTATACAGGCTAAGGGCTCTGACAAGACCCTTTCTTCTCCACCCCATACAAAGATAGAGTGGTTGGGCCTATCCAAGGCAAGATGAAGTGGTGTCCTAAATGTCTTATGAGTCTGAGGTACCTTCTAAACCCTTCCAATTACACTGGGAGTTCCCTCGAGTATCAATAGGAGCTCTTTCTTAATGCCCTTCCCCTATCTTCTTTTACCACCAGCAGCGGATAGGAGTACTCCAGCACTACCACAGCTTAGTGATTCAACCACGGCGTATATTTACTCATACTCAACTGCGGTTACACCAAGAACTCCTATTGCATCAAGAGCTGATTCAATTGCTTGATTCACTGGGCTGGGCTAAACCTTCGACACCAGCACTGGATTTGCACAAAGAGAAAGACCGTCTAAGGCGCAAAGCCCTTATTGTCCAATCCAAACCTCCCCCCACAACTGCCTATTCTGTAACAAGAGCATTCTATGCATTTTTCTTAAACTCATTATAAAGAATTATGTCATTTCCATGCAGAAAGAGTCTATTGAAGGTTAGGTTAGCCCTCTAACTCCTTTACTTCACTTATAGGGTCTTCTCGTAAAGACCAAAGACGTATGCAAGTGTCCAGGGTATTATATATTATCCACATACTCTTCACCACATACACTAGGCATCTATTCTCTCTTTAAGCTCTAACGGACCATTATGTTTTCGAATTCCCGCTACGTAACCTTAATGGATAAACCCCTGGGACTTGGCTCTCAATTCCTGCCCATTGTTCCTTTCATTCCTCTCGACGCTCTTCTTTCTATGTGAGTGCTGGTTCGTGAACATGGCTCCTTGGTGTGATAGTCGCAGGTAAGCCAAAACGATGTAGGATCTTCCTTTTCATTAAATGAATCACATCTGTTCTTGGTTACAGTCTTCATCGCTTGGAGAAAGGCATGCTGCTGAGTGGACTTTCTTTCCAACCCCCGTCTATCTTGCCGAAAGTGCCCCATAGCCAAGCCCCGAAGTCACTTTACTCTCTTGATCCGAATCCCTTTCTGGTGAAATGAAAATTCCACTGCGCAACACACTTGGAGTTATAAGTGGGATAGAGATAATGAGCTCTTTAGTTGAACTGGCTGCTATCTTTCTAAACAGTGGTTTTATCTTTGATACCGATACCCTCTCGTCCCGAGCTTCTTTGAAATGGATTTGGAGTGAAGGCAGCATAAGTGCATTGGTCACATAGGCTTGACTCGAACTGAGGTAGTTTTAAAGGCTTTCAGGAGCGTAGCCTTTGAATTGAATCATAAATTCCTCGCACGCTTGGTTGCAAAGGGCTATAGAGAGAGGGTGTGGACTTCTATATATAGTTTTCATCTCCCGTGAAAGACAACTCTATTCGCGTCTTGCTTTCCCCGGACCTGACTACCTCTCTTTAATAGGAATTGCTACCTTGCTAGCTTAAGTTTAGCTCTTCTTTCTAGGGTGGCTAGTGCTCGATAGTGAAGGGAAAGCGGAGAAGTGTTCCTCTCTCTTGGGAGGAAGAAGAGATAGAGGAGATCGATAGCGTACACCTGTATCCCCATTAAGTAGGGGTCTAGGGTTGGGACTTGCTAGGCATGCAGTGATGGGGCTTCGGCGCCCAACAACTATAATAAAAGAAACTATAGACTCACTTCCTTAGCCGGGAAATGAACTAGTACTCCGCTCTGAGCTCTGCTCTCTACTATTAGCTAAAGGAATGAACTTGCTGGCCAAGACTAGTCGGGCGTAAGCCAAGGCCTAAGAAGAAAGGGTTGGGGATGAAGTTCCGGCTAAGCCGTAAAAATAGTAGCATGGAGGCAGCCATGCTTTTCTAGTAAGGACAGAGGCGAGTCGACATCTGACTTCCCAGGATTGGCCTATTTTATAGTTCCATTTGGAACGAGAACCTAGCCTCGCGTTGGTTCGAAACTCGAGTTCTTCTTTTTCTTCTTTACTGGCGTTGATGTTCCTGAGGCATTGAACAATGAATCCAACCTCCTTGTTCTGCGGAGAAGCTGCTTTACAAAGGATGACTTTCTGAGGGGACAGTTTGAACTAACCAACAGAGAACAGGAATGGGCAATAGGGGGAGCTACACCTGCTGACAACCAACCAACCAGGGCGTGTAAACCTCCTCGAAGAGAAGGATTGTGTTAGGCCAATGGATATGGTAAATGCCAGAGTAAAGAGAGTCAAGGCAAAGGAAAGGATTTGAAAACAGCCAAAGGAATGAATCAATTGACTAGCTCATTGGCTGCTCCCTCCATGGTTGTTCCCGGACTGGCCTATTTCTCTTTCCTTGTGCCTATTTCGCTTTAGGGGGTTGGTTCACGGGTACAACCTTTGTAACTTCATGGTATACTCATGGATTAGCCAGTTCCTATTTGGAAGGCTGTAATTTCTTAACAGCAGCAGTTTCGACTCATGCTAATAGTTTAGCGCATTCTTTATTGTTACTATAGGGTCCTGAAGCATAAGGAGATTTTACTCGTTGGTGTCAATTAGGCGGTCTGTGGACTTTTGTTGCTCTGCATGGCGCTTTCGCCCTAATAGGTTTCATGTTACGTCAATTTGAGCTTGCTCGGTCTGTTCAATTGCGACCTTATAATGCAATCGCATTCTCTGGTCCAATTGTTGTTTTTGTTTCTGTATTCCTGATTTATCCGCTGGGACAGTCTGGTTGGTTCTTTGCACCTAGTTTTGGTGTAGCAGCTATATTTCGATTCATCCTCTTTTTTCAAGGATTTCATAATTGGACATTGAACCCATTTCATATGATGGGAGTTGCCGGTGTATTGGGGGCTGCTTTGCTATGCGCTATTCATGGTGCTACCGTGGAAAATACTTTATTTGAAGATGGTGATGGTTTTAGGACCAACTAAAGGATTCATTCTAGCTTGTGCTAAGGGGTATTCTCGTATTTTACTTGTTAAGGAATCGAAGAAGATATCTATTATCAATAAGGTGTGAGGAGATAGACTCTATTATATGAAAGCTAGTAAACTCTTCCTTAGCACTCTTATCTTCCTTTTCAGTTGGTAGGAGAGCTACTTTGAGGTTAGCTACTAGTCTAGTCGGGTATTCCAAACAGAAGGGTATTCGGGTAGCTAAAGGGTTTGCCGATTAGCAAAGAGTAAGGATTTGAGTGAAGTGCTAAGGTTAATGAAGCAGGGACTAAGAACCTTACGACAGCATGCTTTCTTTATAGATCATATATCCTCTTGGAGTAAGAACCGATAGCAAAAGAGATTCTAGCGTAGGTAGACTCAGTCTTTATTTATTCTAGATAGGGTTTGCCCGTTCTCATACATCGCTCTTTTAGGGTAGGTTGACTCCGAGCTTAATAGAAACTGACTTACCTATACACACAACCATGGAATGAAAATATCTATAACTTTACCTTCCTTCTAGCCAACCAATCCTACATTATATCCATCTTATAGGGATAGAATAATAAAATAAATAAATCAGATAGAATTGCCTCAACAAATGGCTGTGGTGAGAAGGCATCGGCATCAAGGACTGGATGGAGTACATATCTATAGTGGAGGGCGGATTCCTCCTTTTACTCCTCAGCCTACGGGGTATTAGCAGCTGTTTCCAGCTGTTGTTCCCCTCCCAAGGGCAGGTTCTTACGCGTTACTCACCCGTCCGTCACTGGAAACACCACTTCCCGTCCGACTTCCATGTGTTAAGCATGCCGATTCGCGAATAGGATTTGTTCCGTGTTTCGGGAAGCCGCTTTTGAAGGTGAAGGGGACTACTGAAGTGAACATAGGACTTCGTTCAGTTTGCTGGACCATTCCATTCTATGGAACCTGTGGATTTCCCGGTCACCAGTCAATATCGACCTTTCGCACTGACAGCCTCGACTCTGTATTCGATTGATCCATCTTTCAAACTCTTCCTCAATCCCATGCAATCAATCCTTCTCAGTCTGTCTGCTTCTCCCGGGCGGGCTGCTGGGCTCTCGACGCGACTACGATGGGAACTTCCCCGCCTCTGTTAGTAAAGAAGCTCCTACCGTCTAGGAAGGAAGGAAGAGCTAATCAAGGTCAAGTAAGAGCTAAATGCATGGCTTTCTTTTCTTAAGATATTTTGAGCGTTCTCTTCTTTTATCTTCTTAAAAGAGATGCAAAAAAGAGTTAGATGAAGATCATTTCTTTATCTATGCAATTCTGATATGACGGAGAATGATGAAATGAAGCTTCTTCTCTTAAGATATTTCGAAAAAGTAACGGCAGCTTGCTCGAGAAGGTAGAAAAGACCATAGATGATATGACTCCAGTCATAATGGAAAGACGAGCTCAGGTCAAAAGTCTCCAGCAACAGGTTATGGAGTTGCGGTCGTCACAAGGCAAAAGGGAAAAGACACCAGTTGCGAAGGAGAAAACATCTCATCCCAGATCCAGGTTTTATAATCCAGATACATGTTCAAGGATAAAAACGACTATTACCTCTTTCATCCGGCACTCAAGACCGGCATGGAACTCCCTCCGCCTAAAAGAGAGCATGAAGTCGGACTATATAAGCGTCCCAACTATTGCCTGTACCACCCACTTTTTGTCCATACGTTGGAAGGATGCGTCGCCTTCAAGATTCAAGAATGGATTGCAGAGACACTGGGAGTTGGGATGCAGATCGATTCAAAATGAAGTCCTGAAATTGGAGTTCATATTGCAATCTAATCACTCCTGCAATGGTTTAAATAAATTTAGGAAGTGATTCAGATGAAGATTTGTGCTTCTCCGACCTAAAAAAGGAATAGAGAAGCCAACCGGGCTTTCGTATCCACCTTTTTCCATGAAAAAGAGTCTTCCTTCCAAGCCTAGTAAAGTAGTCCCACTGGTCGTTAAAGCGTAGGTCAGAGTAGCAGTTGAGTCAGCCCCTTTTCTCCAATCTCCAATAGGGTGTCTTTCTTTGTCTAAAAATGCACCTTGATGCCTAATCAGGGGGATCAAACTCGAACCGAGAATCACGCTTTTCATTGAGCAGAGGCAAGAGAGCTTCTAATAGGTTTAGCGCAGCCCACATCAGCCACAATCGAAGTAGCGATTTATTTCATTGCTTTGGTGGAGTCCCATCCCACGGGTGTTCCGGGCCGCCCACTTATCAAGAATGGTCCTTCGCTGGTGAGTGCCCCAATAAGAAAGAGAGAGCCTGACCACCACTTAACAGTCGTAGGAAAGAACTAGCGGTCTGGCCTATCTCCCCAGGTCCGGGCGCAACTACATAGGAGATGGGCTTTAGGCGACCGAATCACGAGTTTCTTTTTCTAAACAGCCTAACCTACAAGCTTGCAGCCGCTAATCCGCTCCTCTACACCACGGAAACTTTGTATCGTATCGACTAAACCCTGTCTAAGGAGATCCCAACTCTTAGCTCCTTGCTACAGGATTCATGCCCCTTATGAAGTAATGGATAAAGGGGGATATACCGATTCACAGAGTGGATCGAAGGCTAACATCTCAGACTTCTTAACAGATGACTTCTAAGGATTGGCCTGACTTCTCGTGCCCTATCTCATGGGTGATTGATGAGCCTTTCTTTAGTTGCTGAATTAATCAGCCACCCTTGGGATAAGCGAGTTGATCAGAGGCTATTCTGTTGATATCCTTTTTGTAAGCTAGGTTGTATAAGGAAGAATAAATCTATGATAATAAAGAGGAAAGCTTGATGAAATGATATAAAAGTGGGCCCTAGCTAGAAGGTAAAGACTTTGACTTCCTTAGCCGATGGAAAGGAGGTACTCTTGGACAGGACAGCTAGCAAAGGCTTAGGATTATAAGATACTTTTTATTTTGTTCACGAGCAAGCACCGTGGGTGGGCATTGAACTCTTTCTTTCATAGCGGGATCGTTCTTTTGGGAAGCGCAGGACCCCTTCGCTTCATCTAAGCATCCACTATCTGAAAGAGGATAAGTAATGGGAAACGAATCCAACCGGAAGCTAATCGCAACTCTTCAACGGAAGCAACTGTAGTGATGTCTTGTTCCCGAAAGACATTCATTCTTTTAAGTTTGAGACAGAGTGTACATGCACACATAGTGGACAGGTGCCATATCGACGATAAGTTAAGCAGTTGAGGTACGACCATAACACCTTAGGGGTTTGCGTTCTTATCTTTAAAGAAAGGAAAGCAGAGGGAGATGCCACTCAACATCGTCTTATCCTTTGATCGATGACGTTGTCTCAGCATCCCTTGAAGTTTGCGTATCCGCAGCTTCGGGTAAACCGGTCGAAACCGTAGCCATTTGAGTCATGTTCTCAATCAATCCCCTGTGTGGATTCGTGCACACTACTCAAACTAAAGAAAAAGAGAATTAGCTCTCCTCCGATCGGTAACATTTAGGTGCCAACAAAGCTTGAAATCCCTGGGATGAACTATATCGTACTGCCTGTCAGCTCCAATCCGAGGTTCGTTCTAGCATTTTTATTCTTCTGTGCACTTTCAATTCTTCTTCTGGGCGTTTGCCCGTAGCTAAAGAGGTCATTTCTTTTCCTGCATAGCCAGACAGTCCAAGCCTGATCAATTCATCCCAGGAAAAGCTCCACCCTCACACCGGCAGGCCTGAACTGAGTCCGCGGACCCTCTTCGTACCCCCCAGAGGCGCTATCCAACCTAAGAAAGTTCGGTTGGAACCAAGCCGTCAATGCCCGATCTACCCAGTATTGATATTCGTCTTCTCAGATTGCCTTAATGGTTTGGATCTTCGAAAGTAGAACCTGCGCTTAAAGCGAATCATTCTAGCCATATAAAGCGTTTGGGCTTTTCTTAGAGAAGAAAGAAGGAGAGGTCCAGGAAGCATGGTCAATGGCCATACATTTAACTCATAGCTGCAGGTTGCTTGCTTCTTCCTGACTACACGTAATGAAACGGACGGGATGAGCGAGCATACTACGATAAGCGAGACTCCTCTATAAGGGAAAAGGGTTCCAAACCAGTGAAAGTGGTGGAGGCGAAAGCCCTTGTTGCTTATTCCGTACCGTCATGGGCAGATGCTGCTATTCCAGCTGGCTGCTAGTCGTCTCATGCTTGCTTCTTTCTTTCATCTGGATTGGCTTGTTCTTCCAGGTACGGTAAACGCTTTCCTCAATTCCTTCCGGGAATGGCTTGCTTATGGATCGGGAGCTAACGCTTCATCCGTAGCTTGCTGGTGTGCTGAGCTGCTGTCGGCTTAGTTTGATGGTGTAGTTCAGTTTGAAGCTACCGTTGGAATAGTCCTACTCCAAGGTGTAACTGGTTTTTCAAAACCTTTCAAAGCTTCCGGTATTCAACTGTCCTAAAACTCCAAAGCCTTCCTTCTTTTTTTCTTTTCCAAGGGTGCTCAAAGAGTCTATAAAGGCATAAATCGATATATGAAGCTGGGTACCAATCATAACAAATAGCCTTAGGTTGTTTATTTCCTTAGAGTTTCCGTTTTTGTTCGGTTAGGCTATCTATATTTACCTGGGAGAGGCAACTCTTCTAATAGACAATGATGCTATTTTTCTACTACTATTATATACTATTAGCTATTAAATCGACGAAATTCCTTGTTTACATGTGGCTAGGTTGCTAATTGAGAAGAACTACCGCTGAGATGTCTCAGAGAGAGAGAGGTTTGGTCCCCGTCTTTCGTGTTTAAGATGCCTTAGGGCTAGTAGTGAAGCGCAAAGCGAAAAAGGAAGTGGGAAAGCACCTTGTTTTGTTTGCCCTATCACAGAGCCATCGGTATCCCTGATAGAAAGAATCAAACGTCGAATGGTCCTGGGTACGATCATAGCTTCTGAACGTTCCCATAGTATAGTCTAGTATGAGCACCTTTCGCTCACCCCCCCCCCTTGAAAGCTGAACCTCGGGCCATCGACATCATATAGCCCTTTCTCCTTTTCAGAAGTATGTTTTCCTAACGAGCCTAGCTGCCATTTCAGAGGATGGCACCTGTTTTTCTCTTTCTTTCGTAAGTTGTTATAGTTTCCACTTCTTTCCAATAGCAGTTTGCTTGGCTTCAAAGCCTTACCTGCTCTTCGCCGCCTCCACAGAAAGATTGGTCTGGTCGATTGCTTACTTCCTTTTTGGATTAGTCTTAACTCCAATTTTCTCTAGAAAACGATACAAGAGACGGTGCAACGCTAATTAGCTTTCGATGTCGAAATTTCTCCGGCATTGATTGAAGGTAAAGCTTTCACTTCAACGGAGATAGAAATTTATCAATTCTCAGCGTGACACACTAGATACAGCTGCAGAGACATGAATCCAATCTTTTGTCTCCCAGGGAATAAGGTTGCCCATATTCTATATCTTGATTTGGAAAGCCAATCACTCAATCTTCTCCTCACTCCACGCATTGCACACTCAAATCATCCAACTCGAAATCTCGTAAGAAAAGAAATGTTTGAAAAGCGGAGTAGAGGAATGGTGAACTCATCTGGCTCATGACTAAAAGAATGCAAGTTCAAATCCTGTCTCCGCCTCCAATACAAGAGTGGCTAAACAACTGGATTGAAAAAAGTCTTTCTTGGAAGAAAGAATGCTAAAGTCCTAATTGCCTCAACAAGGCTAGAAAGAGGTTTCCTTTCTTGATCTTTCACGGCGGCTAGGAAGGGCGAATTTCTCATATCACTGCTAAAAGTGAGATGACTGTAAAAAAAGAGAGACATTTCGGGGAGATTACTCAACGCGGGCTTAGACTCGTAGACTAGTAGTACTCAACCAAGCAAAAACACACTTGCGCGAGATTCTCGATTTAACCACATGGATGGATTGCTATCTTCCATACGAGATAGGAGGAGAGTTCGTTAACAAGGCATAGCCTGATCTCGCTCAATCCCGGGCACCACCGTCTCCGCTGCTTGTTTACAAGGGGCTGGATTTAGTGCTCAAGGGAAGATTGTGGTAGAACACAGAATGAACAGGGTGCGAAGAGAAGGTAGGGTGAATTAATGGATCAGAACAAGAGGCAGAACCAACGAACCAAAAGCTTTCGCTTTAGATGGTAAACCAATGCCCTTTTTTTGACAAACCGAACGGGGAGGAGAGAGTCGTGTGGAGGGAAAGCAATAGACGAATTAGGCTGGACCCTTTTCTTCCCTTATTTGTACAGCCAGTAGTTGAGGAAATATGGAACCCTCTGAGACTCTGGCATGACTTTAGACAAGTGGAAATGCGTACAAGGATCGATTCAGTCGGCTCTCTATGATCGACGTGTGTTAAGCTTGATAGAGGGGGAGGGAAACTTTCTTTCTGGGGTCTTCCTTTTGGCACAGAAGAGCGCACTTGGATGAAGAATTCCTATTCTCATCAATAGAATAGGAATACCAAAGCCGGAACACAGAGGTAATCTTAGAAGACGAATATCAAGGCTCATGGCCAAACAGCTTTTCAACATGTGAAATCGATGGATGATCGAAGAGTCCCGAAAGAGAGATCTTCTTGTGGTTGATATGCCCTTTACAGGGCTACGCTAGGCTCGACCTGACGTTTTTGGGTATGCGCTTAAGCGGAGCTATCCATAAAAGGAATGTCCATGGAACCAACGGTCACTTCGATTTGATTTGGAGAAGATACTCGTGCAAGTAAGAATTCGGCATTGTATGACGCGATGAAAGTCGGGCTTTTTTGACTCCGTCATTCATAAGAAGTCACCTTTTGGGTCTCCCTTTTGAGTTATTTCGTAGAGCCACTTTCTTTTAAATAATAAGATCTGCCAGAATAAAAATGATATTAAGAAATGTTAGCCAAAGAACCATTAAATCCAAGAGTTCAAAACCGAATTGCGTCATTATGAGTATTTCTATAATAGAACCTTATAGGATAAATAAAATCCGATTTTGGTCTCGGGAACCCCCTAATTACTAGCGGAAAGCTAGGCTCTAGCAGCAGGGACTGCTCACAAGGTTTCGACCCCCATCGTGTGGGCTTTAGATGGAATTTGTTCATGATAGATTGATATTTCTTTATCTTACGATAATAGTTGTTCACAGGGATTTCGGATAAAGACAAGGAGACGAAACTTCAACCATGCAAACAATCAAATACAGTCCATCTTTTATCGCACCAACAGAGGAATGGATTCACTATCGACTGGATCTTTCTTATCATACTATATTCGTCCTCGGCTTTCTGGTTAGCTTCCTTCCTATTCAGCCTCTCTCTTTGCATATCTTCCCTCCCGGTGCCTAGCCTCTTTCCTCTTGCTTTTATTTTAACTTTGCATCTACATATAATATACATGGAATGGGAGTAATTTCAAACCCCCTCAGCCCCATTCTATAAGGGATTCCCTTTTTGTTAAGATCATCGAGAATCTCTTTTAATAGATTATCTTGTTTTTTTAGTCGTTGCTTAATTAACCTGATAAATATGGCAACAACGACTAGCAGACATATCCCACTGATCTTGGGATTGTCTTTACAAATAAATCTAATAATTTCTTTTCAAATATCCATATTTCTTTCTCTTTTCTATCCTGACAACTTTTTGTCCCCCAAAGAAAAAAGAGAGACTTGCATGTGTTAAGAATATAGCTAGCGTTCCTTTTTGTGATATTTCTTTTTTCCCCAAATATAGAAGATTAATAGGAGGCGTAAAAAGAAAAGGAATGGACGACCCGATGTAACTGAAAGGTAGACGGATGCCTCCTCGAGGACCAACGGACTAAGCTCTTCAACTGCACTATGGAAATTATCCGTGGAAGATTGAAACATCTCATCAATATTGGGTTCCCTCGCGTCATTAAGACGAATATTTAGATTTTCTGGGAAATTTACGGGTTTTTTTAGCCCCGTGGCTGTCATCTCCACTCCTCGATCATCTTGAAGATGGAATGTGGAACAACAGAAATATGTAGTCTTTTTACAGCTACAGGTAGTTGTTACTGATAGGTTCCGTTCGCGTTTGAAATAACAACAACACCACTTTTGAAAGTTTGATAGTAGCGTTGAAAAACCCAATGAAAATGAATTCATATGATCTTACGATTTTTCTCGATATTTATAATGACCAAAACAAAGAAAATAAGGATAGTCGTGAGCAGTCCACCCCGGTTCCGTAGTCATCTTTATGAGCAATACACGGATCACTAAGACAATCCGAGAACAATCAAATCCATGATCGTGGTCGAGCAACTCTTTCGATGCGAAGTGGGAATGTGTATTCTTGACTCTTTCCACTGATCTTCTTCGCAGGATCGGATAGATAGGCTTGTGTGACCAGGTGATACGTGAGGTGCAGTTCATCTATTCCTTATCAACCATTGACTCTATATATGTCATTTACTTGATCCAGTGTAGCTGAAGAAGAAGTGAGAAGCTCCAGCAGAACTTGTGCCCATTCTATGTGCAAAGATGGACAATACCCACTCATGAAGCACTGTTAGAACTGACCGAAGCAGACGTAACCTTAGACTTGGAGACGGCAAAACTGCACCATTTGATAATAACTGATCATATGTATTCAGCACAGGTTCTATTGCACCCTTGCAGGCACCTAGAAGAGCCCTTACAATATCTTCATCTCCAACAGAACAGGTTCGACCCCTGAAACCACTCGCTCCTGTGCGGCCTTCTCAAGGTTAAGGCATAGTGTATCTAATGGTCAAATAGCCCCATCACCAGGAAAAACATGAGAACCGACCCTCTTCAGCACTGCACAAGCTTCAGCGATACCACCCCTTGAAAGAGCTTGATGGATTAGAGGTTGCTAGTTTAGAGTGGAAGGAAGTTTGCCTTACCTCTAGCTCTATCTATTAAGAAAGATATAGAGAAAAGAAAGGTTTTGGGCAAGCTCTTGACTATTCACCTATAACAGGCTTAAGGGGAACCCTACTATCAAGCTCTTCACTTTGCAACTAAGACTAGACCCTGCCAGGTAAAGTGAAAAACGCCTGCATCCTCACCTGAAACAGGAACTCTAGCGCGGAATAAGTAAGTTTGAAATCTAGTGCTGATCTCCTCCCCGCGCGACCACCGAGTAGTGGAGCATCGCTTTCAGTCCCCCTTATGGATCTCTCCCATCAGACAGATCAACGGCACCGGGCATGGGATACACAGGCAGAAGAGCGAATTTGACCGGGCAGACCAGATGAGCGAGATTGATTTAAAGCGAAAGCGCTGTGCCAACTTGCATACAATATTTATATATGGATTGGATACTAAAAAAAAAGACTATTCATAAGTTCTTTCGTACAAGTTATTCAAAGTGTATTGGCTTTCTTGGCGGTACTTCGACCGCTAAGCCTCGCTTATGCACCGAGAAAGATCGTCGATAGGAAAGCTCTGTTACACACCAACGATGGCCCCTTCTCTTTACCTTTCTCGCCCCCTACCTTTGCTGGCTTGAATGGGAGAAAAGGGGCGGCTGGCGATGTCTCATATGTCAGTAGCAGTGAACATGAAAGCAAGGCCAGATAGGCGAAGATTCTTCTTGCCTGGTCTTTTATAGGTATGTTAATCTTCAGTCTTTGGTCTAGTACGGTTGAGTTAGTTCGCTTGATCTTTGCTAATTGGCTGACATTGTTCTTGCTGTATACTGGTATAAAGCATATCTCTATATTTAGAATACTTCGTTGAGTAAGATCAACTATCATCTGTTCCAAGAGCCCTCTATCACCGGTGAGCCCGAGCGGCATTAAGAATAGCTTATAAAATCAAAGGAGAACTGGCTAAGGCTAACGAAGCCTAGCTCGTTTAGGTCCTGCCATTCCTACCTATCTATCATTGGTCAACTCGGAAATCAACTAGACCCGACTTTCTCTTTCAAATGAATTGATTCGCCAGTTTATGAGCTCACTCAGCCGGAAGGCAACGCTATATCTCTTGCTATGGCTCTTAGCTAATTATTGGTGGGGTATCTGGTCAGCACACTAAGAATGAAGTAGTACGATCGGGGGGTGTTGGAAAGGAAAGAGAGTTTCAGTACAATTATTGATGCTTAGCGAAGTGAGGTACAAAGCACCTTTCCGTTCTTTGCTTTGCGTATGCTGGTTAGAAATCAAATTTTCTCTTTTTGTTTGGAATTGGTATGAGGTTTGAAACCCCTTTCCCTTGAGCTTGCATGCTGCTGGCTTATCCATTACTGATGATTTTCCAAAAGTAGGTTCGAATGACTTAATTGCAATTGGTGAGGATGGCTCGTTTTCTTCTCGTAGATTTTCCTTATCTAAGCTATATCAACATAGCCAACTAGAAAACTCATCCGCTTGTCAATTCTTGGTGTAATACTCACTCGTAAATGATTGGTGTCATAATTAACATTTTTCACACTGATTTATGATTTTCTTTTTATTTTATTTATTATCCGTGTAATAATTAGGAATTCCTCTTCCAACTCGTCCCAGAATGGGCGTTATGGCAAAAAAGAAAAAGAAAATCAAAGGAGAAATTTGTCCAATAGTAACAAATGGTGCCTCCACAGGTTGACACCCGATCCAACCTAGTAGTAAGCGATCCGCCAAAAGCAACCAAAATATTCCTTGGTGAATCAGGCGAAAACTTGAACTACGTACATAGATATTTTTTAAAAACGGTAAAGCCAACAGACATATAAAAATGGATGCTATTGCGGCTACACCTCCCGATTTGTCAGGTATACTACGAAGAATGGCATGGATCGGTAGAAAATACCATTCCGGTACAATATGAGGTGGGGTGGACATCGGATTAGCAGGTATATAATTGTCGGGATGCCCCAAAACATTAGGAGCATAAAAAATCCAAATGGAAAAAAAGATAGCAAAAGCTACCCAACCTACTAGATCCTTTACATAAAAATAAGGGTAAAAAGAAATTTTATCCATCTCTGAATGTACACCCAATGGATTATTTGATCCATATTGATGCAATGCGGCCAGATGAAGAAGACTGGCGCCTACTAAAATAAATGGGAGTAAATGATGAAGACTAAAAAAACGATTTAAGGTGGCATTGTCCACGGAGAACCCACCCCAAAGCCAGGTTACTATGGTATTTCCTACTACAGGTATGGCGCTAGCTAAGCTTGTAATTACTGTAGCTCCCAAAAAACTCATCTGACCCCAAGGTAGTACATATCCTATAAAAGCTGTCACAATCATTAATAGGAAGATTACAACTCCGAGACACCGAACAATTCCCTAGGACTGCTATAACTCGCATGATATAGACCACGAAAAATATGAAGGTGAACCACAATGAAAAACATACTTACCCCATTAGCATGCATATAACGGAGCAACCAACCCCCTTCAACATCTCTCATAATGTGTTCTACGCTGTTGAAAGCTAGATCCACATGAGGTGTGTAATGCATAGCTAAAAAAATGCCAGTCACTATCTGAATGACTAAACAAAGACCAGCTAACGAACCGAACCCCCACCAATAACTAAGATTGCTCGGGGTTGGATAATCTATCAAATGTTGATTAAGTGTGGAGGATATAGGTTGTTTAAGAAGAGAGAATTGTTGGTTCCTTAGAGTCATTTATTTCTTTCTCTTGTGACAACTCTTGCTACCCCAAAGAAAAAAGGGAGACTTTTTTAGAAAAGGAAAGGGAAGAAGGGATTGACCTTGGTTTTTCCAAGTATGGGAGTCGAAGAAAGATGCTTCTAAAGCTTTCTTTCTTCTCTTATGAGATTTATTCATCTTCATCCACGGGGCTATCTCTGATTGAATCTCGGGGGGGGGGGGGGGGGGTGAACTTCCTTTCACACTGATCAGACGGTGGCGTTCGTTCTTCCAAACGTCTCAAGGAGCCTAAAGCTTTTGAATCTTAAAGCGACCACGTACCATATCTCGGTGAATCCCTCTTTTCACCTGCAATCGAATCCCCAACCACGGAAGTTTGAGACTCTCTCTGCGCCCAAGACCATAGCATAGATCTTTCATCAAAATATCTTAAGACGAGAGCCGCCGCGCCGAAGCAGCTTCCTCTCGACCGGCCAGCCGACGGGCGAGGTCAGCTCATATCTCTAGAATGATCTATTCACGACCAGGAGCTTCACCACTACATTAGTCCGACCTCCATGGAAGCTCGGTGGCATGCAGAAACCCGCTCGGGAAACCCACTATTGAGTATTCTGGCTTTTTCCTATTTATAGGCGCGGCCACATATCACGAAAATCCATCAACGGATGGCATTGTCAACCAAATAAAAAAAGGAAGGAGCCATCCTGGTCGTGAAGTCTAATTTCTAAGATCAGAAGGCTCTGCTTACACACCAGACCAGTGGAAGCATTTTCATTGTAAGCCGGGTCTAGTCAAAATGGCTGGTTTACAATCTCATTCGAAAGTGCAGGAATACGAAGTTAGAGCAGGGCTATGTAATCCCCTTTCCGCTTAAAAGAATTGCGCCCGACCCATAATCAAAGTTAAAGTGTGCTCGGCTGGGATACGAAACGAGAAGATCTTTCCTTTCTCTGGCCGTGGGGCCTATATATGATATATACATATTCCTTCTCGGGTTATATGTTATATTTATATATAGGGTTATAGAAAAGCCCGAACAGGTGGCCCTTACGGCGGGTACGTACAGTTAGGGGATTTTGCTAGCGATAGTCTGGCCCCCGGGCGGACCCCTTTACATGCTTGTTCTACGCGCGGGTATGCGCTCAAGAGATATTGGCTTCTTTACTAAAGAGAAAAGGTATTGATAGATACTGGGGTTAAAGGATTTCCCGCGGAGAACCCTTATGATTCCTTCCGGAAACGGTGGAGGATCTATCGACTAGAGGAGAAGACATTGGGTAAGAACCCAAAACTTTCCATGCCTTTTCGTTGCGCCACAAAGAATACTGAACTTAAATGGGGGATCCACTACTTATTTATCTATAAGACCAGAGAATTCAACTGCAACCGATTCCACTTCAGAGCGGCATCCATCCTAACCGTGGTTATTTCGACAAGAAGGTATTATAATTCTATAGTATAGCACCGTCTTCTTTTATTCCTTAAATAACCTGAAAAGAGCAGATTCTTCTTCCTACACTGATCAGTACCTTTGAGCTAACTGCATTCGGACGCTTATTCAGAAAAAAATGGTGATTCATTTTCCCCTAAACAATGGAATCCGAAATTCGCTCCCCCAAGGAACAAAAAAGTCTTTCTATACGCTATTCTTCGCATCTCGAAAGGTTCAATCAAATAAAGTTTGCACATGCCTCTCTTCTTTCCTCCCCTCGGGAAGTCAAACAGCCAATAGCCCTTATCCGCTCTTTATCGCTTTGAGCCTCTGTCTTGTTTATGGCCTTACGCCTGGATCCTCGCTGGCGGTCAATCGGGTTAATCCCTCTCGCCAAGTGCCAGCTAATTGCCTTTCAAAGCCCGCACAATGAGCTCTTTCTCTTTCTATCTACCGCACCAAGAGGCCTGTGCTACCCAATGATCCATGAGTCGTAACGTCGTATAACCCCTCCCCCTACTATAGAACCGTCATCTTGGTCTCGCATGCGCACGTTAATCTATTAGTCAAGCCCCAAGATTCGGCATTCCTGCGGAGTGGATGGAGGAATGACTTTTGAAAGATGAAAGCGTGAGAGAATAAAGGAATAAACCAGCTAAAGCGAATTCCCTCCCCCCCCCCCCCGCATATGATTGCCAATTCCCATTCTATCTTCCATCTTTCCTTGGTGAAGCCAACGTGTTCGCTGGACTGCTAGTTTACCGGCCCATCTTTGAGTTAGAATTCATGTGCCGTGAGACCATTTACCGAAAAGTTCTCTGTCGACCCGTCTTCTGATCCAATTTCAATGTGTTACGCATCGAGCAAGGTTCACCGGAGAATCGCCCAAATCATGCCAAAAGCCGAGCTATAACCACGAAAAAAGCTCTTTGACAGAAGATGTTTACTTTACGAAAATAGAGGAACGGTGCTTCACCGATTCACTACTTGGAGATCCGCTGAAATAGTAAAGGATTCCTAGTTGAATAGATAGGGAGGGCTCTCTGAGTTGAGTGATTCCATCTTTGTTTTCTTTCTGAAAGAGATGTTCTAATGTTTTAAGAAAGCTGTCATAACGACTCGTCCTTTTGGTTGTTCTCCACACCATGGTTATCTATTGCAAATATAGCTTTGTTTGGTTCTGCCCTTCCTGGCGGTGTCGTGGTTCCACTGCATGCACGCTTTCCCAACTAAATTTAGTACTGAACCCTGAGGATATAGACAAAAAAGCAAAAAACCAATGCCAGATTCGGTACTCAACCAAACAAATTTCCGTGCGAGAGGGGAATGCCTTAGCTCGAGCTATCTTCCTGTCTTTAACTAACTACCTGTACCACTTACTTTCCATGAGCCTTAAGCCTATGAATAAGGGCAGAATTTCCTTCTTAAGTTGTTTGGTATCATGTTCAACTGTTGGCTGTGTAGCCTCTTCCTGCAGAGCTGGAGTTGTGGATCGACAAGTGGCATGGCTGGCAGCTAATGGATTGTCTGGGGCTGATGAAAGGGACTTTTCTTGAGGTACCATTGATAGATAGGTTGATTGAGGCTGGCTAACGCCCATTGATAGATAGATGGATTGTGGCGCCCAATAATCTATTTAATAAAGGGCGGACCGCTTATTCTAGCTGAAAAGCTAACCCGACAACTTCAATCATGGAAATAGAAGAGAGCTTTGCCTAGACATGGGAAAAGAAAGCGTTTTAAGGCATCTTTCTGACCTCCTTGTGACTGATTACCCATCGACGCATCCAAATGGACGTTTTTATTTAATGAAGTTTGCCTCCCCTACTATCAGAATTGAATAGCAAGGAACCACTTCTGAGGGTTCGTTGTGGGGTTGTGTGCTATGGCATCGTCAAGATGGTGGAATGGTTGCTCCCGACTCCGCTTTAAAGGTGGCCTATTGTCACTCCCGATTGATTGAGGCTGGCGAACTACCAATTATAGTTATTACCGACTCGGGAAAGCATTTGTGACACATCGATACAATTTTTTGTATAAAAAAGATATCGAGTTGAACTCCATTCTGGAAGCATACCAGGAGAGGAAGGGAATATCGATCTACTTCTACTATGTTATGTCGGCTTGAACTAACCAATTAGACACCTCAAGACTAATCCTTTATAATATAAAGGTGACCATGTAACGCCCTTCTTCTATTAAGATAGAAGGAATTCACTTGTATCGGCCGGGGCTTCAAGACTAGGACCTTTAATGCGGGGATCGGCGCTCGACCGCTGTAATGGTCATGTGTGAATGCTCGCTTATCTACTATAAGAAATAGGGGGCTCTTGGTTTGCACCACTCGACTCGAAGTGACCTGACCAGTGGAAATTCCACGGTAAAATAGTTCGAGAAGCCTAACCTCAAAGTCGGGAACTCAAGGCGCGGAATGCTTAAGTTGGGTGCGATACGTGGAGACCATACGAATAAGGATATGCAGGACCTATAATAACGTACGAAGTTAAGCTTCTACTTGGATCATAGGTGGCATAGAGTCTGTCTCCCGCAACGAAGCTCATCGAGCAGGTGGTAGACCAGTTGCTCCTCTTGTTACTGCCGCTACCTCTTTTGTTTTGAGACAATCTTCCTCCCGAATAAGTGCTCCCAGACTGCATTCTATCTATGAAGGGGATAAATCTACGGATAACTTCTTTGATTTGGCTTCCATTGCAAACAATATTTTGACGCATTTTCGAATCATGAAACCCGGGAATTTTTTTATCAATCACTGATAAGAGTGAAGTTGGAGGACCAGCTTTTTCAGTAATTTCATATAGTAAAGTTTTTTCTATAAAGAGTTCGTGAACAACTGATTTCTCCACCTATCATATTACGAAATGTCGCAATTCAGTCAGTCAGTGTACAGTGAATCAGTCAATCAATTGGTGTATATTCCCAGGGCAGAGTTGGAACATTCTGAACATAGGTTTAGAAGCATTCCGATTAGCTTATGGAGTCTATACTGGTTTTCGGAGGTGAAACTGCAAAGTCGCTACTTTTCGCGGTTAGCGCATATAGGACGACTGCTACCCCATACCTTTCGTTGATTTCCGTAGAGATTCAAATGGATCCGGTTGCCAATACCCATCTTTTTTATACAAATGGGATTTACATTTCTAAAAGAGAGATTCAAATCGGACAAGTGGCCAAAACTGCGTAAAAACGATGCAACTGGATTTCCCTTTATAAACCGTACTACACAATCACTCGCTCAAGCACCCGCTTTCGCTACGTTTCCTTTCGAGTAGTATGGTAGCGAGGTTATATATAGTCTATCAATTCATTCATACATTGAGCCTTACTAGATAAGATAAAGCTTTATTCGCAGTGGATAAAAGAATTGCTTTAAAAAGATCTATAGCAATGAACCGAATGTCCTTGTCTATTAAGGAGAAGAGACAGGCGCAGAACTATCACCGTGAGATGCGGAATGTTTTCGACAAGGGACTGGCTAGGGAGAGTGCTATGGTAATTGGTCAATAGGGCTCTGCCACATGTGAATGCCTTCTTGCATGACGATAGTTAAATGAAAAACTTCGGTTTACAAACCCCTTATTTGCAAGGTGTGCTACCTACCATTACTGGGTCTGGAAAGTAGTTAAATAAAGCACCAATTCTTTCCTTCTGGATAAAATGCTCTTGTTCATCCTCTTCCAGTCGCCACTTCTCCCTATTCACAGGAGAGTCGAGCAGAGACGGGTTGTTAGGTAGAGAGGTTCGGTTTTGGTTGCCCAGTCGGTAACTCATGACATCTAGCGCTAAGGTAGGTAGGATCCGATAGTGAACTAGTTAACATCGGAGATGAAAGAGTCAATACAGGGCGAAAGCCTTTAGCTATCCGAATACCTTGAAGGTGTTAGACTAGCTAAGGTTAGAAAAGGGCGTGAAAGCCTTTGTTGGGTACCCGTTTTTATGAGGTGTAAAGGTGAAAGAGCTGCTACGAGGCACCTATTCGTTTAGCGGCTATTAGCCCTTTTCCGAGGGGAAACTGCAAATACAGGGCTACGAGGTCAAGAATTGGATTTGATTAGTTCCCTTCGGTGGATTCAAGTGTTCTTTTTGTCCCCATGTTGATCGTTTACTCGATACTGGTGTTGGGCCTCCTAGCCCTGTTTACACGATACCTATTGTCCCTCAGAAAGTGGTGCGCGGGAAAGGGAAGCTACAACTGTCCATGAGTCCCCAAGGGTGGAGATAGTTGAACCTATCTTTCGCCCTCCCTCAACCGTACAATACAACCCAGGAATAGGGAACTCTTGTAGTTGATACTGGGTCACCTTCGGCCACAGGATCCCTTGACTCATATGATCCTCAGAAACTGGTGCTTTGTAGCTGCTTTTCCGCTTCCTTTGCTCCCACGCTTCCTCCGATTAGGCTGGTTAGGAAGTGTCCTTCGCTTCCCTTGTTGCATTAGTAGCAACAGAGCTCTTCTGGACGACTTTATTCCCTATTGGTCTATTCGATATTCCTGCTACTTGAAAGCAATGGGTAAGCGACTAACCTACTAGTCGTAGGCTAGGAGCGCTAAAACAAGAAGGCGAAAGCCAAAATACGGGGCGTCTAACTTGCTTAACTGGAAAGCGACTTTGCCGCTACTTGACTGTCTCGACTAATAAGCTAACCGGAAAGCGACTTTCCAAATGGGAAAGCAGTAGGCTAGCTAACACTGGAAAGCCTGTATCGACGAAATCCCTGGCTTAAGCTCCTTGCTACAGCTACTGGATGAATTTCTTATGAAGTCATTCCCTAATCAAATAAGGGTATACCGGTACACTCTTAAGGCTAGGCCTAAGGCCAATTCAATCATTTGCCTGGATTGGCCAATTTAACTACTCTATTTAGAGCTATATCCCCACCTCTTGACTGATAAAAAAAATAGATAGAAAGAAAGAATGGGTTGGCTTAATACATGATTTGAACCACTCGCATCTACTCTTTGTTGTGAAGCTCATTCCCCGATCCCTACATCAAATGAGTCTGTTCTACGCTTTTATGGTCGAAATACTAAACCAAGACAAGTGAGCTAATGAGGCATCCAAATCAAAAGTTTGGCATATATAATAAAAAGAAAGGGCAATAGTCAAAAAAGTCTTTCCTCTTATCTATCTATACTATTTACGAGGATCAAGGTATATATATGGCCTACACTTTTAGCTGCTCTTCGCATCGGGGCAGGAAATTCTTCGGTACTTTCGAAATCTCATACACGTCAGAGCTAACGAGTTCCTCAAAGCCTACAAGCCAAAGGATTACGTCCAACGAAAGAAAAGAAAATAAGACTGTGTTGAGTGAAGGATTCTGGATCTTGGCCAGCAGAGGCGTCAGCATGTTCAAACGGAATGGAGTCTCAGACTCTTTTTCCGGGTTCCCCAATGTTGATAGGGGGATCAACAGAGTGGATCGAAGGTGAACAGAAGACTTTGTTGGAGGTGAAATCCACTCTTTCATCCATCCTTTCTTTCGAGGAGATAGATCGGCCAGTATCTTCTTGAAGGCATTTGGTGGTATATCTACGACTAAAAGCTTAAACTCCAAACATTCTTGCGCGATCGATCCATTATTCGTATTATTCGATCCGAGATCTATATCCCACTTTGCCTCTTCTCTGCCAACTAGGGCAAACTAAGAACCCTAAAAAACCAGACACCAGGAGCACATGGTCCTAGTGCACACTTTCTCGAAAAATCTTTCATTTTGCATTCTCTATTTGGTCGGATATCCCTGGGATGGCTAACATTCCCCGATCGATTGATCCAGACAGTCCCCACAATAGTCAAACATTTCCACAATCCCTGGTTAGCTCCATCGCGGTGTTTAGCAGCTAAATGCCTTCAGGATGTTTGCTATCTCTTTTGTCTCTCTTTCATCTATGGTACTCCAACTTTTTATTCATTCTATCTCCCTGAATAAATAGTTGATATGCTACTTTAAGAATGGGGAAAGGAAGAAGATGAGGACACTCCCACAGAAACCTGCAGGTGTATTTCCCTTTCTAATTCAAGCTTGCTGAGGAAATGATTAGTCCCGATTTATTGCATGAAGTGGCTCATCCTTCTTTCATTACCATCCAAATGGGTCACATGATTCAGTTAGCGAGTCCGCTTCTTTACGCGGATAATCTCATTATCTTCCTCCATTTGATCTAGGCGACCACTTCAAATAACAAGGTCTTGGATCTCATTCTTAATCAAAATGCTTCCTTATCCTGACGTTAATAATAAGTAGAAATCCACTCTCTGGTCGGCATGTGGATGCTCGATCTTGCCCTTCTATAAGCCTATCTTGGGTATGTAGGCGGTCTTCTTCTAATTTATCTATCTCTAGGTTCTCCTCGTCCCTTAGATTATTAGGGATCCACCAAGGATTGATCTTCAACCAAGGCGCCAGTAGTGTGGTTCGCTCGCTGGCATCGGCATCAAAGACGCCCTTCATTTCGGCTGGTCTTCTTTCTTCTAGTCGAGGCTTTCAAAGAGCTGAGTCGTACCCAAACTCTATCGAGTCCGCAAGTAAACTACCTCGCTGAACTAGCTTTAGACTAGGCAATAGAGTGAAAAACTTAAGGAGAGATTGATCCCCGCTTGAATCACTGAGAACAAACTTTCTACAATCCTATAGTTATAGTTATCGTAGCTAACAGACGATCTTCACCAAATTTGGTCAGAATGTAGCCCGATCCGAACGCAATTAGATGTCTCACTACTGACTACCTACCCGTACCCATACCGAAGCGACGAGACCTTGGGAAGGCATCACTTATGCTAGAAGGCTTTACCGTCTCCTTACTAGAAGCCCAGATCTGTTTTGTGCTCGGCTTGATGCCATCTCAGATGTCCGCTTGCCTACCCTATTTTATCTTAGAGAAGGGGCCTAGCGTGCCAATGATTTTGCTACAACTACTGTGATTTCCACTGCTCCTCCTTTTTTTGCTACCTTGCTGAAGTCTTACTTCTAATGTCCTAAGATCCTAAGGCCTAAGCGGGGAAGGAGGAAGAATAGCGTTCTAGTGCCCTATTTGTCTAATATTTCTAATTCCCCCCATTCAATAATTCGTATTCGTAGCATCCGATTCCATTCCTGACTAGCGGACAAAAAGAAAGCAAGAATTCCTCCTGCTCTACGATTAACTGTTCCGTTTAAGGGATTAAGGCAGTGAACTCGTTAGGACAGCCAGAAGGGCAGAGCTCTATGTTCTATTGAAAGCTGTCTCAAAAGAGCATCAAATCCTGAAAGCAGGAAAGGTCCAATTCCATGTGTTGCGCATGATTAGGGATTAGACTTAGGGCAATCAGGTCCTTCCCTAACCCTAACGAGTCATTCCCTAAGTAAAGGAACTTCATTTCTCGCCGATTGTACGTCCTTTCAACTGATTTTGGACATGAAACTGAATGCACTCGTTAGGTTAAACCTGGGGCTGAGAAACAGCTTGTGAGTGAGGAATGGGGCTCTCTATGAACAGAATCCGCAGCTATCTTGCTTTCATCTAGCTACTCCCAAACAAAGGAATTTTTCACTCTATACGGTATGGCTACAAAGCTAAGAAGTCGGAAGCAGTTCATCGCCTGTGGGAGCTTGTTCTTTCCCCAAGACACATTATCGGTCGTTCAAAACAGCCCTTTACGCGAGTACACGAACAAGGACAAGACTGGAGCGGTCGAGCTCATCAAGAATCTTTCCTTCTCTTTCTTGGCCTGGTAAGAATGCATGAATCATGCGATCGCTTTCTTATTATCCAGACGGAGAATCAACATCGCCAAGTCTTTCTGAGTCGAATCTGCTGGATACATGGAATAGCCACCATGTCTGTGTACGGGTGAAGGCAAAATGGATCTTTGTGTCCACGCGAATGCGATTCTTTTCTCAATATAATACGAACCAACTGGACGAAGGTTGCTGTGTTGGAGACTACCCGATTCCTCGAGCTGCTCGATTCCCAGGGCTCTACTTATATGGATCTCCACCTGGCGCTGGCGTACGAACCGCACCTACAGCGATTTCAGTGAGGAGGAGAGTCCGTGCCTTCCTGGCGTATTTAGGCCTGCGCAAACCGCCCTTGTGGCTGATTTTGTACCTTTCTCAGTGAAATTAACAAGCATTGACATGCTGGGGGAAAGACCGAGACGCTCAAGCATAGGACACACGCTTACGTGCGACCCCACCTGTTACCCTTGATAAGGGCAGGTTAACAAGGAAAGCCACAAAAAAACTGGTTTACGCCAAGACCACGAGCTGGAATCCTAACATCCAGAAGAATGGTTTACTAAAATAGGGCTTTGTTTCCATACCTCCCAATGGTTTACCATGCCAGGTACCCTTTTTGCTTTCTCATTGCTGAGAGTGGCATCTCTTTCTTTTCATCCTAGAGAGGAACAGAATCACTAGATTATACTATGATATTCACCCAGCCTGAGAACCGTCGACCGACAGAAAAAAAAGAACGAGCGGGGGCTAAAGGTACTGTGACGTGGTCTATATTTGTTTTAGGTATCCATTTGGACATGCCATTCCCGTGGCTTTGAAGCCATCTTTCGGAAAGTCCTATCTTCGAGTCATATCGGCATCCCAATCTTCCTTATCTTCGGCTTATTTGTGCACTTATCGAGTTCTCGAGTGTTCCTTCACCACCACCGTTAAAGAAAGGGTCTAGACACTAGATCAGACTGGAGTCCCCGCTATGCTATCGAAGAGCCTTTAACAAAAGTTAACTACTAGAGACTCATCTCACCCTCCTACCTGCAAGAAGGGTTCTAGCAACTGGAAGTGCCATCTGCCAAGTGATTACCTCGGTACCTCTGTTTCTCCTGTATTATCGTAAATAAGCTTAGCTATAACCAAGCTAGCATGGCAGCTTAGCGGCCCCCTTCCTCTAAAGGCATAGATGTATAGCTAGTTTTGCTTACTCTACCGCTCTAAGGTCATAGGAGCATACCGCTGTATAACTGCTTTCTATGATTGACTTGGTACTCCGTGTATCCACCTTCCCTTATGCATGCACAGAAGGAAGGGCAGCCATGTGAGAATTTGCCAATAAGCGCGAACTTAAGATCCGCTGCAAGAGAATTCCATTCGGAGGCTTTAAACAACACTAACGCGGGTTTACCATTCAGGGAGGACTTAGAGGCGAGTTTGCCTTCCTGTTGCTCGGAGAAGTTTGAGGGCTCTCATGTGATAATTCAGTATTCAATAGTGCATATATTTCGAAGTCTGACCATCGAGACCACAGGAACAAGAGAGGTGAATTATCCATCTGTTCGGATAGGTAGGCGTATGATCAATCACCCAAGAGGTGGCCAAGGAGATGAGATCCTATGTTGGCGCTCCGAAGTGCTACTTAGTGGCTGTTCGCTTCGTATAGCTTGACCAAAGGGCGCGCTAGTAGTTTACCGATGAGCCGCTTTTTCCCACCAGGGGAGAGAATAAGACTGGTATATAGTATTAGAAAGAGGGGACTCAAAAAAGCAACTAAACCACCTCCACCAACCTGGTTCACAAAACCTATCGTTTAATCCGCGAATATAGAAGAAGAAGAGGTGGGGAAAGCATTTGATCAAAGCATTGAGATGCAGAAGCTGCAACCGGCAGAGAAGTAACAACTGGCGAAGATGTGCTGCTTGTTCCTCTAGTCTAGTTTTCTATTCCTTTACGAGAAAAAAATATTATGTTCCTCTTGTTGTGACAGGATTTGAAACCTAAACCTAAAGGTGAACTCGCAGATCCAGATGTTCCTGGTCCCATGGAAGCCTAGCTCGTAGCCAAGTGAAAGTCAAAGTCATTAGTCAAAAACGTTCGTTTTGTGACCGTCGTAGGTGTTTTACCTCAGGGGGGGTGAAGTCGCAATATGGCGAATAATTTCCCATCATTTTATTGGTTTGACTTGATTAGTTCATAAGCTCCTCGTCCGTATAGTAGCTTGGTAGGGGGTCGCAGTTAAATAGGACCAAGGTTCAGCAGTCAGTCAATGAAGGAAAAAGACTTTGGTACAACTATTCCAACATTTGCACGTGGTGAAATTGATTCAACAGGCGGATCTCCGTTGCACTATATTAAAGAAGGGCTAGAACCTCGCTCCATTGGTACAGTTGGGTAGTGTGAAAGTGGAATTCCAGATGCTCCTGAGGAGCCGCCAAGGGAAGCTGTTCTATATCTACTTAGATTCAATTCAACTGGGCAATCAAAGGGAAGCACCGAAGTAGGGATGTAGCAAGGGTTGGATTCTCAATCCACAGAAGGACTCACCGGTGTCAAAAGTGGCATTTCTCGCTTCTTCTCGGGCGGTTCTTCCTTTTTCTTCAGAGGATATCTCAGTCTATTGGGCCTAGAGGAGCTCTAGACTCTACTTAGTGAGTTGCCCAAAATGAAAATAGAATCCGGTAAAAAGTAGAAGGAAGAGTTGGTTGGCGAAGAGAAAGGCTTTTCCTTCTCAGATCTTTCCTGGTATTCGTAGATCGGACTTTACCGGGTATGAACTCATAAATCATTTAAGCGGAAGAAGAGGTTAGGATTCACTAGCGCAGGAGAGATGAGAGAGTCTTTCATTGGCTAAGAAGCTCTTTTCGGCAACAGAATTGTTTCCTATTCATATTATTTCTCGCTGCAAAAAATGTCGATTCTATGATAGTACTTTATCTATCCACTTTCAAAGCCTGTCCATGGGATCCGACTCGTCTTCCCCCTAAACTATGCCTTAAAACGTGTTTGATTGGCCTCTGAGACCCCTTCTCTCGTGCTAGGAGAGAGCGTTGAGCTCATTCGATTCTTTCCATCATAAAGTGGATATCGATCGAGCTTGGGAAAGAGACGGTTATTGATCAAATAGATTCTCTGGGATGAGCAGAAGTGAAGTCCTACCTTGCCACTTGCTCGACCACCAGGTCTCGTTTCGTTGCCTACCAGTTAAGGGTCGTATGTGGGTGTTTAAAAAGGACTAAGGCCCGGTTTTCCATTGGCTGGCTAATAGAGTCCAAGGACAGAGTACAGTAGTTGCTAGTATTATTCAGTATAGGAGTAGATAGGACTAGTACTTCATGGTTATCTTGAGCCGATGGACCTAGTTACAAGGAAGATGGCTCGAGAGCACATTCGTCGAAGAAAGATCTACAGAGAATAAATTCAAATATCGATTTCGAAAGGATGTATGAACTATGATAAGATCTGCACAAATGTGGGAGTCAACCCCTCCCTTCCCTCCTTTCAATCTTCTACTTGTTTCGCTTTCACTTTCTCTGTGGGTTCTGATAGCCATAGTGACCATATGATATGATGACTGATCAGTTCAGCCCAAACCACTAGGTAGTCAAGACACCTGGACAATTGAATCAATCAATCTCTTTTCAATTCACTTACAAAGAGGAGTTAACTCATTCGTCACGACTATTAAATAAGTAGCTTCCTCACTTATGATCGAAGGAATCGGCTTGAAACAACCAATTGGACTCAGTAAGATAAGCCTACTTCTTGCAGGGACAGAGCATATTGAGAAAAGGTAGAGTACGTGTGCGCTCGGTGGGCCATGATACGAAACACGATCAGATCTTTCTTTAATAGGAGCTATAGTTGTCCATCTCATTTAGTCTGCTCCAAGTGGACCCCTAATGGATTGGGCTACTCAATCTTTGTATTAAGCTTCAGGGTGGGTTCATTCTCCGTTTCTCGACTCCACTATTTTCATATGTAATGTTGAACCTTTTGGATCAATGTCCCCAGAAAGAGGTAGTATGCCCGCAGACCACTCATGCTAATGCGTTGTTTCCCCTTCCCTAGAAAGTAAGGCACTCATAGTAATATGCTGTTGAATCAATGAATCCATGTCGTATATAAAGGAATAGAGCAACCACCCTATCTCCCTTTATAGCTTGGAGTTGCTCTTTGATCATCACTTTTTTTCTCTAGTTTTGATTGAATATTTCGTAAGAGAAGAAAGAATGAGTTGGTGAAAAAAAGCGGACTTAGTCTTCTGTTCATTTATGCCCTTCGACTCCCACATTTTATTCTTGGAAAAACCAAGGTGATTCCTTTCTTTGTTTATGGTGCTCCTTATCCTATTCCTTTCAAGAATAGTAGGAGCCTTAGCTCCGGTATGTAGCTCCGTGAGCAAGAAGCGAAAGAACAACATCACATTCATTTCTTAGTGGATCAGTTTTCTTATTTATAGGTGTGTGTGAACTTCCTTCTGCCAAATAACTAAATAGCATTACCGGAGGTCAGGTCCTGAGGAGTACCGACCACTTATTAGTAAAAGTAAGGAAAGGTGCAAATATGGTTTTTATTTTTTTATAAATAATATCTACCCGTAGGAGACTTTTATTACTTATTATGAGAAGATTAGAAGAGAAAAAGAACAAGATACCATGGACGGATGTGGGCATAGTATAGTCTGAATCCCCGCACCAACAATGCTTGTGCTCAGGTCAGTTTTGCTGTCTCCTTGTGGTCGACACCTACTCTTTTCTTTTCGCTTAAGCTCCCCGGTTTAGGGGATGAATTGATTGGATACCCGAGAACCATAATCTTTCCTAGGAACAGCTTCTACGATGATAGATAGGGGTCAGGTTTGTTTGGCATCTATGTCCCCCCTGCCCTCCAAACAGTATGGGAGCCTTTCAGCTCGTACTGCTCACACACCTAGATCTTCACGGCACCTCCTCCACCATAGTGTAAGCTGGGAGCAGCTCCGAAAAGCTAGGCTTACAACTCGCTTTCAACAACGTCAACAACACCACGAAAAAAGTCCACTATGGTTGCCCACTGATCTGATCATAGGTGAAATCCAATCCCTTCGTTTCGCGCCTTTGTTTTCTTTGGGCTTAGTTACGGCCATTCTCGTTTGAACAAGAGTGTGATCTCCCCTAGTATTCTCCGAGAGCTTAGACGCCACTGGGCTTATTCCTCAAAGAAGGTATTCTATAGCAAGCACCGTCTTCTTCACGGAGTTAATTGCCTCTCTCCTCGGGTGACTGAACTCGCTTTTAAGCAATCAGAGTAGGGATCTCTCTTTGATGAGTCAAACTAGGCTATGATTCCCAGATAGGAAGAAAGAGCATTCGCCACTTCAAGCTAGTCACTAGAACTCCCTCCTTACCTAGATCTTCGTGACCCAGGGGAGAAGCTTGGCTTAGATGAGTTCACCGTCTTTCTTCCGTCACGGTAAGCGGGTTCTTTCTAGGACTGATAGTTCAGTTCAAGCGTATCATAGATCAAACTCTTTCCATTTTAGTCAAGCTTGTTGTAAGGCTAAAGCCCCTTTACTAGACTAGTAGGAGCAGAAGGAAAAGTCGGAAAGCGGCTTTCCTTAGATAGGGCTTATCGGTAAGTCAGTGAAGCAAGTCTTATGGTCCAAACAGAGTACAGAGCCCGCACTTCCGGAAGACAGAGAAGGAAGACCAAACAGAGCTTGAGACTGAGACTGAGAGAAGGAACAAATATCGCTAAAACCGAGACCCATTACCGAGATAGCGGACTCAGGTCAAGGAGATCAGATAGACGAAAAGTATTGTCCCTCGTATGGAGAACAAATCCTATCTCTTATCTCTCTAGTTCCGGAGAATATAGATAGCTTATTTCCTTTCTTTTACGCCTTATTAGTTATGAAAGCGGAACCTAACCAACTTGATCGATTCAGTGCTTGGATTAGGTCCGGGTAGAGAACAGGTAATGTCGGTAGGCTTTGAACTTTAGCCGTTGTTATTCAAATTCAAGGCCTTACTCGTTTCATTTTTTATCCCTCTTTCTTTGGGAGTCCATAGATGAAAGCCTCTTCTGTAAACTCTTTCCGCTTCTGCTTCTGAATCTGGATGGCGGTGGAAAAGAGAGTGTTTCAGTTACGGTTTAGGGCTAGTGAGTTACTATACGTTCGTGAAGGCAGACAGGCGCTCGTAGACAGAAAACCGTTTTCGCAGAGCGACTTAGAGAAAACACTTCTTGTTTCGAAAAGCGATGCGTACAGTTCCGGGGGTTGTAGAACAACTACTTCTTTGCCGTTCTTTTTCCGTTAGCCAGTATCGAGACTCTAAGACTCCTTGTGCTTAGCCCCCCGCAGGTGCTTTGATAGAGATTTCGGGTTGTAGGGCGCAAGGGGATCTTTAATCTATTCCCTTTTTTCCAGTAGCTAGTTTAGATATGATATGGCAAGCGGTTCGAGTCAAGTTCCCGTTAAAGAACCAATTGTTGGCAAGAGTCACAAATTGAAGTAAACTACTTGGTCTCTTCTTTCTTCCTCTTACTACTCCCTTGCCTCTTCTGGAAAGTCACTTTGATCCAATAGAGTCTCTTTCCGAATAGGGGAAGGAAAGGCTCTCGCAGTAGTTGTTCTGTAAGGGCTTTCATTAGCATGAGAAGGCAGTAAAAAATAAAAAAAGGTGAGCTACGAGAATGGCTTATACAGGGCAATTATAGGGCTTATAGAGAATAAGAGGGGCTCACTTGACAGAGTGCCGAGCATTGTTCGTCGTGCTAGTTCCAGTGGTAAAGGAAATCCTCTCTAATCGGGAAATCCCTCTGAAAGCCTTCTTTCCAGCGGAGAGCAAAGCAAGCAAGTCCGTCTTTTCGGGTTAATGGGCAAGGCCCCACCCAAGGAACTGAGAGCATGAACTCCCAAACATCGGGAAATAAGCATAAAGGGAAATAAAGTAACAAAGTCGCTTGCCCCAAGCCCCAGAGGAGCCTAAAGCCATTCGACTAGTTGGAAAGGGGCGGATCGCAACTCAATTGCTTGTGAAATTGAAGAGCGTAAAGCAACTTGGCCGAGAGGGTAAGGAACGAAGTAACCGAAGGTGCAGTGTTCATCGGCTCCGGACCCTATGGGCGAGTGGCTTTCAGCTCCTTCACTTCATGCCTTTGATAGAACGGAGATGAGAATGAGGCTGCTGTTGAAAAGCGTCTGCTAGCGGAGTTAGTGAACTCTTTCTTGAGGAGCGGGTTCTATCCCCCGATTCATGGGTTTAAGCATATACAAGGCAAAGCAAAGGCCCCCTTCTCTTTCATACCAGGAAAGATCAGATTCAAATCACGCCAGAAGAAAGCACTACTGACTGATCAGGAAGGGCCTTTGAGGAATTCCTATTAAGTTAAGGGACGTTGATATCGACGATGATCCGCTGTAATGATTTATCCGACCTGCTCAAGAATCACATAAGTAAGGAAATTCCTTGCTTATTCTTAAACTATTCGTGACCCAGGGGAGATGGCTTATTGAACTCCTAACTCATTTGCCCTGAGCCCCATATTCCTTTGATTCTTCTCCCGTTCTTGCCAAGGAAAGCTTTCAGGCAGTCCAATAGCACCGGATTCTTCCTTCACCCCTGAAAGGGATTCGTGAACAACTGCAGCGGAGATTCCACAAAGACTAGCTTACGCTCTACCATATAAAGAAGGGAAATCCCACCCCGGAAACCATTTGATCAAGAGTGAACAGCTGAGAGTAATGGCATACTTCACTTTATCCCTTTATTAGGATTGAGACCCTGGGGTGACTGAATTCGCTTTCGAGCTAACTGTAGCGGATGAAATGGCAGCAGAGTATCTCTTCATGAAATGGCAGCAGAGTATCTCTTCATTAGGATGAAATGGCTCTAAGCTCATTGAGCTCATCCTCCTGAGAATTCTTTTCCTTCATGATTTGATCTACCAGAGTATCTCTTTCTTTGATCTTGTCCTGAAGTTCAGAGACTTCTTTGGAATGATCTTTCATGAGTTCTCTGGTGGATTTTTGTTCATGAGATAAGGATTGAACTTCAGTTCTGAGCCTACTATTCTCTTTCTCAAGTTTTTGACATAGTTGAACACAATTTTGGAGATCTGATAGCATTTGCTGCATATCAGACTCTCTGGAGTTACCAGATGAGTTAGAGGATTCAGTATATTTGGAATTTGATAAAACTAAGGTAGTTTCTTGTACCTCATTGATGTCTGCCATCAGACATACATCATCATCAGACCCGAAATCAGAAGAAGAAGAACTGGAACTAGTATCCTCCTCCTCTGCTTCTGCCAGCAATGCTCTCTTATCTGCATATCTCCTATCTCTCTTGATTCTTTTCTCTTCTCTTTCCCTTGGAGTAAGTTGAGGACAATCATAACTGTAGTGACCAGTCTTGTTGCATGTGTAGCAGGCATTGTCTCCTCTGGGACTAGGACTTGGCTCTCTCCTCCTCTGGTTGTAGTCTGATCTGGCTGGACTACTCTCTCTCCTTTGGTAGTCAGGTCTGCCAGAGCTACCATCCCTCCTCTGATAATCTGATCTCCCAGAGCTGCCAGGGTTGTCATCTCTCCTCCTTTCTGGAGTTCTGAATCTGGTCTCCCTTGAGTCTCCAGATGTCTTCTCATTTTCTGCAGGCTTGAAGGAACTCTTCCTGTCTCTGGTAGACTTCTTCCAATGCCTTTTGTACCTGCCATATTTTGAACTCATTTTATCCAATTTACGGGTTAGAAGTGCTACCTGCTCCTTGAGGCTCAAGTCATCTGTAGTAGACTCCTTTGGCTTGACATCAGGCTTGATAGTTGAAGAGAATGCAACTCCTTTCTGACCAGAAGAGGAAACCTCTTCTGTTTGATCCTCCTCTTGAAGATCATATTCATAAGCTTTGAGATCAGACAACAGAAGATGATGATCCAGAGTGTTGAGATCCTTGTTGTCCTTGATCACAATGACTTTAATTCTCCACCTGCTGGTTAGTGAACGCAAGATTTTACTATTAATTTCCTTTTCAGAATAGGTCTTACCTAAGGTACTAGCCTTGTTCAGGAGGTTTGTGAGGCGCATATCCAGCTGGTCAATGGTCTCGTCTGGTTTCATCTTGAAAGTGTCAAACGAGTGTTGAACAACTTGAAGCTTGTTGTCTTTAATCTTCTCTGTTCCCTCACAGAGAAGTGCAAGTTTGTCCCACATCTCCTTGGCAGTGGCACACGTTCTGACCTTTTCAATCACTTCTTTAGTAAGTGTGTTGATGATCTCAGTTCTTGCCACCTGGTCCAAGTTGTAGAACTTTCTTTCATCGTTGTCAAGCTCATCTTTCTTTTTTAGGATTCTTTGCCTGGGGACTCTGTCCTCTGCAGCTTTCTGGGCCGTTTCACTAGTTTCTTCCCTGGACTCTGACCTGCCACTATCAATAGGAGTCCAGTAAAATTTAATTGGGCCACTTTCTACCACATCTAACATGCGGTGGTGAATAACTCCAAGATGATTGCTCATCATGAAACTCCAGTGGTTGTAATCCTCGAAAGAGATTTCTGGAAGCTTACGGCTCTTGTAAGAAGATTTTGCAGACATTTTGACAAAAAAAAAATAAGGATTTAACAAGAATTTGAACAAAAGCAATAAAGAGCAATGGATCTGCCCGGTGACCACCAAAAGCTTTTCAAAGCAGTGGTCGTTGGACACACTGCTCTGATACCACTTGTTGGTCCCACTAGATTGATAAATTGCGGAAGCTTTAAATTAAATATCTTAGATAACTTCTTTTTACAAGAGCAGACTAAAATAAATAGGAATTTAAATGCAGAAAATATTAAATAAGACCGGATATATAGTGGTTCGGATCTGAATATCCTACGTCCACTCTCCCTTTATCAAAGGGGTCTCACTATCCAACCAACAACCAACTTACTTACTGGAATGTGAAGTACCAGTTCCTTCTTACAAACTCTTTAGATCTAACTTCGATCTAAAGATCAACAGCCTTCGACCTTATCTTGTAGATGAACAGGTTGAGGTCCAACTACTCCTTAAGAGTGAATAAGTAATTAAGAACAGAATAAGAGTGCTATGTGCTTGATAAAACAAGAGCTTGAATGTATCTTCGTGCGCGTATATATCTCTCTAGAGCTTTTTCTTGTGATTGCACTCTTGTATTTATAGAGGGGGTTAGGGTTAGCCGTTGGAGAGCTAATCCAATCAGATCCTCTATTTAAGAAAGCTTCAATCAATCAATTCCCTAATTGATTGATTGGGTTGGTGGGATCCTTGGATTGATTATCTTCAAATACTTTCCAATCCGATATTGTTGACTAGATATGAATCACCAACGGTCAAATGCTTCCTTTGCCAAACTCTGATTCTCTCCAGAGAAGGCAAGACCAGACACCAGGTAAACTCGGTGTCTTCTGGTCCTGATCTGGTTAACAACCAGAATACTCAGTTGAAACAGAGGATCAAACTGAGCATCTTTTGTTCTACCAGACTCGTCTGGTCTGGAGAAGGTCCTCTGCCTCTGGTCAGATCTCATCTGGTGAAGTCTTTTGGTGGAGTCCTCTGGTGAAGTCCTCTGGTGGGGTCTTCTGGTGACTCTTCTGGTGAAGTCTTCTGGTCTGGCAGTTCCCCCTAGACTAAGTCCTAATCTAGATCATCATCTGGCTAACAGGTCCAGATGGTCCTATTACATCTTCTGGTTTGTTTTAACTCATCAAAACTATACAATAATTTTCCTAACATAGAGCGTGCGTGCTCAGCTCTCGCCCTCGTCCCATCCGCGAAGCTGAGGCGGGATAAAAGCGTAACTCCCCGGTGTCATAGATTCTCTTTCTATCTTCCTCCCCCGTGACGCTCCCAAAGCGATCGCTATCTTTTTCTTTCTTGCTTTCTTGTTGTCTTGAGTTGTTATAGAACGGCTTTCTATCAGGTATAGTAGGTAGGATGAAGTGGTATGAAGCGTTAGTGGATATAGCAAGTGTGCCGGGGATGCGGCTCAGGCGTAGTAGGTCTGGACTCCTAGCATGAAAGAGCCTTCTCTGGCTCTGGTAGCGGCACTATACCTTTGTATCTATCTAGCTACCAGTCTATATAAAACATAGTAGTTAGCAGAGGCCGGTCTGTCTGCCGCTTTCTTTCATAACAGAGCCGTTATTCCCGGCTGGCATAGAAGTCTCTCGCGCGGGCAAAGGAGATGCATTTCTGGTACTGGTAGTATTGGACAAGCTCTCAGGGAAGAATCTATTTCTTTCTTATTTCTGCCTTTCTTTCCCATGACGACTAGGAACAGGCAAATCCAAAATTTCACTTTGAGTTTCGGACCTCAACATCCTGCTGCTCATGGTGTTTCACGATTAGTATTGGAAATGAACGGAGAAGTGGTGGAACGTGCGGAACCACATATTGGATCACTCCAGTGCGGCACGAAGCCGCTGATGCCGAGTCGGCTCCTATGCCGCTAGCTATGCCCTGCTTGGTCCTCTGGCACGGTGGAGGTTCTGTAGCGCGTCATGAGCAACGGGCTAAGGGGCGGTTGAGCAACTCAAGCGAACCGCCCTACCTTACATAGGGACAGAAGGGAGAAGGTTGTGAAGGTGGCCTCGTTATCCACACCTCCGGTCGGATGAATGGAGGACCGACCGACCCGGGTTTCACGAGCGTTGGCGGGTTCTGGAGTGCCTGTCAAGGGCGCTAGCGCATACCCCGGGGTGATCATCACCACCTGCACCTTACATCTCGGCACAGTGGAACGTGTAACCCGCCTGCTGTTCCATTCAACTACATTGGTTCCTGTAATCCATAGCCTAACAGAACGCAGCAGCGGGGGACAACCCGCCCATACAGCCAGCGGGGAGGATGGCACTACTGGAAAAGATCGTCTGGCGAAAACGCCGCAGGCACGAAGCGTGGTAGGCCTGCGCCGGGGGAGCATAGCATAGGGAGGAAAGGGAGACCGGACGGTGGAAGAGCCAGGGGAGGCCGGGTCATTTGACGGAAATGGAAGGTTTTTCCCTATTTGAGAAGGCCCTATGGAGTCAAGGGAAGTGCATGAATTCTTGGAAAAAGAGGGAGCGAGCCTATATAAATATAAATCGAAAATGCAATAAAGCAAATTTAATAAATAGATAGGTACAACAGACAGTGTTGCCTACACGCGAATTTGCTTCTGAGGTTGAGCAGTCTCAATTTCACTACAGGATTTGCGAATGAATGCCGGGCTGGGCCACCTCGAATGGCGTGAGCCGCATGCGGGGAGACCCGCACGTACGGTTTTTAGGGGGATCTGGTCGAAAGACCGGTCGGCGCCCACCCGACTAGGGGGACTGAGAAATTAATAGAGTACAAAACTTATCTTCAAGCTTTACCTTATTCTGATCGTTCAGAGGGCGATCGCAGGGTCACTGAATGAAGTCCTCTGTTTCTTTCAGAGGTACTGACCCGCAGCGAGGCAGAGATGACTAAGTGACATATGGAATATGGCGACGACAACAACATATCGTAGAAGGAGATAACAGGTGGAGCCAACGACCTACTAAGACTAACCTATCTACAACTACATCCCCGAGCGGCAGTCAAACGGGGTCGTGAATGGGAGATTCCAGCGGAATGATCGGCCGGAGAGAGGCTAGGGCTGCTTCCTTCCCACCGCGTCCTTCCTTGTGTATCGGAGATATAAAGCGAGTGCACCGGAAAAGAACGGGAACTGGGTCGATCTATTCTATGGCGAAGCATCCGAAGCATAACTGCACACTCACACGATCTTTGCCGAGAGATAGAAGCATTCGGTGGAACCGGTGAACTACACTTGCTTCTGGATAGATGTGTAGGACAGAGGGCTCGTGGTACCTGCTGCCCACCCTTCCTCCTCTGCTTTGAGAACCGTGTGAACGGAGAGTGGGCAGAAGATAAGGAGGTCCTCATATGGAGTCGCACACAACCTTGAGCAGTGCGGGAGACTGGGGAATGGGTCGAGTCAACTCCCCTGGGGTCGGAAAAATAACAGACGAAGCTTTACTTAGATAGGGCTTTGATTGGATTTGATCTTAGTGATTGGAAAGGAGGGCGCCTGGGTATGTTATAGAAAGGGAAGGCGGAGGCATCAAATAGCGAATAGAGGCGGCTCGGCAGGGAAGGAATGGGAAATTGTCTAGGATGACTTCTTTGTTGGCGAAACGAAGGGCGCCATAAATCTCTGAGCCGGTCTGGATTTCCAACGCCTCGGGAAACTGGTCGAGATAGATGACATCACTTTTTTCCCCTCTTCCTTACCGGGAGGGCAATCTTCTCTTATGGCCTTCACCTCACGCCCGGCCCGGAAATAGAGAGAACCAAACCCCCTTCTGATCCATTCATTTCTGCAAGTAGAGAGGATCCAGAGCGAAGCCCCCTCCCATTCGAGGCCGGGTGGCCTAGCCCCACAAGCACCCAACCTTCCTTTTGCTCTTCCTTCGGTTTGCCTCCACGAACGCACCACCTAGGAGCCCTACTCATATTCCAAAGGCGACCAGCTTTCAACTCCTTCGGACCCTTACGCTGCCATTTTTCCAATATTATTGAATAGCATGGACTGGGGATAAGATAACTCAAATGGGAGAGCCGTGTTATGGGTGACTTTATTGCCCGGTTCAGAGAGCACTTGTGTATGTGATGCAAGTGAACGTGTACGAAAAAGCTGTCGTAAAGTTTTGTTGTTCGTTCCGTCGTTGACCCTATCTATGTTTCTATGATGGCCCAAGAACACGCTCATTCTTCAGCCGTAGAGAGACTTTTGAATTGCGAGGTACCATTACGAGCTCAATATATACGAGTGTTATTCCGTGAAATAACTCAAATTTCAAATCATTCACTTGCTTTAACTACTCATGCTATGGATGTGGGAGCATCAACTCCGTTCCTGTGGGCTTTTGAGAAGCGGGAGAAATTGTTGGAATTCTATGAAAGAGTATCGGGAGCCAGGATGCATGCCAGTTTCATACGACCAGGTGGAGTGGCACAAGATCTGCCTCTTGGCTTATGTCGAGATATTGATTCCTTCACACAACAATTTTCTTCTCGTATCGACGAATTAGAAGAGATGTCAACTGGCAACCGTATCTGGAAACAACGATTAGTGGATATTGATACTGTCACTGCACAGCAAGCAAAGGATTGGGGATTCAGTGGTGTAATGTTAAGAGGTTCAGGGGTATGCTGGGATTTGCGAAGAGCATCACCTTACAATGTTCATGACCAATTGGATCCTGACGTACCAGTAGGTACCAGAGGAGATCGCTATGATCGTTACTGAATTAGCTTTCAGATGCGAATTAGTGAGCCCTTTAGAAAACTCGTTTTAGTTTGATAAACTTTGAGATTAACACACACTTAGGAAATAGCAGAGAGTAAGTACACAAGATATAAAGTGGTTCAGAGAAGAATCTCCTACGTCCACTGTCCTGATCAAACAGGAGAATTCCTTTCACTTGGAATTCCTTGTGTTATAGTGCCAAGGTGCACTGATCAACTAATCCTCTCTTAGGATGATTGATCACTAGGAAATTCCAGGTCCTAGTTCCCAAAACAAACCAGCTTTCAGACTGATACAACAATCAGCTTACTAACACCACTTAACACTAGCTCTCAACCTAAACACTGAGTAGGGTTTTGGTTCCAACTATTTTGAGATAATCCTTACAAGTTTAGCTCAAGGCTTAGGATTGAATTATCTCTTTCTAAGATTTGGATATATCTTTTAAGCTTGGTTACAGAAAGTTTGTTAGGCTCTCTACGAATGTGAAACACTTGGGAAACAATGGTAATTTCGAGTGCTTCTAGTTGTTATGAATGTAGAGATAGCTTTGATCTTGTGAGTTTCTCATGCATAGAAATGAGCACGTCCTTCTGTATTTATAGGCTTCCTTGAAAATCTTCCCGTTGGATTTGAATCTTCTCAAGTAAGTCTTCTTGTATCTGATTGGCTCAAACGACTCTATTTGAAGCTTTAAGTCTTGTCAAGAAACGGCTGAAAGACCATGCCTGTTCACCAACTTTCTGTAGATTGCTAGGGAAAGACTTTTGGTACTTGTCAGTCTGGAGCAGGTCGGTTGTCAGTAAGGTACACTGACGTGTCATCTTCTCATTGGACCTTCAGTCTGATTGCCCAGATTCTTGTCTTGATTTAAGGTGGAACTCCTCTGAGAGAACCTTCTTATTCCTTCATTAATTGCAAGCTTCACTGAAATTCGTTTTGCCTTGTTCCAACCAGATTAACTAACAGCTTTTAATATGTTTAGCATTGAATGAGCTTTGTTAGTTCTCATCAGTGGACCTTGGTCCTCTCCTGATGGTTTTAGTCTTAGTGAGAATGTACTTAGAAAACATTCAAGACTTAGAATGTTTCTCAGATCACTTGTCTTAAGTAGACTTCGTCTTCAGCAGACTTCATTCTTTAACATACTCTAGAAATTACTAACTGCACTTCAGTTCCTTAACAGTTGAACTGATTAACTAAACACTAACTCTACTGAATGTTTTACTTACAAATCAACTTAGGAGGAACATTTTGGCATCTAATCAAAACCTAAGTCTTATACATTTTCCCAACAAAAACTCATCTTGTCCAAGAAGACTTCTGTTGTCCAAGAATCCTCTTGTCCAAGACTCATCTTCCAAGACACATCTTGTCTAAGACTCATCTTGTCCAAGACACATCTTGTCCAAGGCTCATCTTGTCCAAGACTCCTCTTGTCAAAGACACATCTTGTCCAAGACTCATCTTGTACAAGACACATCTTATCCAAGACTCATCTTGTCCAAGACTCCTGTTGTCCAAGACTCATCTTGTCCAAGAGTCCTGTTGTCTGGGACTTCTCTTGTCTGGAACTCCTCTTGTCCGGGACTTCTCTTGTTTTGTGTAATTCATTTCCCCCTTAGCCTAAGACCTATTCTAGTCCTAGAATAGTTACAAGTTCTTATTTTAACATTTTCAAAACTTTTAATTTATATCCCAACAATGAAGATAAATTACGTATTAGTATAATAAGTGATATAAAAACCAAAATCTTTGGATTTGGGCATGATTTTTTTGGCCCTGATACTATGAAAGAATTTTGTCTCATTTAAAATTATGAACATTTGATATAATAAGATGGCAGATCTTGGAGGCGGAGGGTCAGAGTGGAAGACAATTTCATATATCAAACACAAACACAATCGGGAAGTCAGTAACAAGTGGTTGAGGACGATGAAGCAAGTGTGGTACTTCAACGATTCGGATACTACCTTCTTTTTCACGAATTTTCCAGAGAGAATTCGTAAAGAGGACCTTGCCAAAAGATTTTTGGAACTGGGAAAAATGGGAAATCTCTTCATTCCGAATAAGTTGGACAAGAGAGGAGGTTGTTTCGATTTTATCAGATTCAGAGGTAATGTGAATGTGAAAGTGATGGAAAATAAGCTTAATAATATCTGGGTTAGAACCTTTAAATTGAGAACAAACACGCCAAGGTTCATCAGGGACGCAGAAAAGGACGAGCCATTTAAGCAGGAGAAGATGAAAGGTACGGAGAGCGGTCTTGACAAAATATTTTGGCTTGTGCCAAAAAGACGGTAAAGACTAACAACGAGGTGGAGTGGCCCTCTTTACAGTGGGCTGTTAAGGAGAAGAGAAGTGGAGAGTCGTCAAAGAATAATGGAGATAATGGGGTGTTGGGAGAGCCAATTATTGTCGATTTTTTTACAACAGAGGAGAAAATGAATGCCTCTTTTGTGTGTTGGTGGATGAACCAGAACCAGAACCAGAACCATAATCCGGGCTGAATGTGACAAATGAGGTAAAATGTAGTGATTGTTAGACCACAACTGAAAGGAGGACTGTGACTGGCAGAAATCGTTATGTTCTTAAGCAAGATGAAGTGGTTTAAAGAGATTAAGCTTTGGAATGAAGGTTTGGTCCGGCCTAGAAGGGTGATATGGAGCAAATGGTTCAGAATTCCTTTGCAAGGATGGAGCCAGAGGTTCTTTAGCACTGTGGCGTCGTACTTTGGTGAGTTGATGAAAATAGATGAGCAAACAAGAAACTTAGTTGAAGTTAAATTAGTCTTGAGGATCGATAAGAAGGAGCTTTCGAGAGATCCTTTGGAAGTTAGAATCGACAACCAATGGTATGACATCGAAATTGAGGAAGAGGAAGATGAATGGGATTTGGAAGAACGAGGGAGGAAGATGCTACTAGTTGAAAAGTCTGGTAGGGAAGGGGTTCTTGGGATGTGCGGTAATCAACATTGAAATTGGGGGGACAATCCCTGAGAATTCTTCTTTTCTTGCGGAGCAACTTATAAAAATCAGTCCAAGGAAAAATTGAGCCCATCTCATCTTTATTTTGAGGCCCAACAAAGGTCGGGATATCTCAAAAGCCCCCATTCTTGTGTAGGATTAATCTTGAATTCTGAAGTCAGAGAAGAGAAGGAGATTTTAGTGGAGGCAGAAGGGCTGGGAGAAAGCTATGAGGAATCGATATAACTTGAAGAGGATGCAAGAAAGACTTGGGAGCTCGGAAAAAGATTAGGTGTTGTTAGTGACGAGGCAGATGAGGAGATCATGAAGAAACTCGTCACATTAGAAAAGAGAGAGTGCAGATGGACAGAAAAGGAGGAAGTAGTGTAGTTAATCAATGAAGGTTTTGAGTTTTAATATTAGAGGGTTGGGGGGAAGTTCAAAGTAGAAAAAGATAAAGGAGATGGTCGTGAAATTTAAGGTAACTAAAGTTGAAAAGATGAATGAATTGTTATGTAAATCAAAATCAATGTGGGGGAAAGGAAATTTTAACTGGGCGCTGAAGAAAGGTCCGGAGGGATTGTGGGATAACAAATGTTTTCGAATACTAATGGCATGCTAGTGGTGAACGGATTTTTGGGAATTTGTGGTTGATAAATGGATTCAATTGACGATAGTCTGGGATTGAATGAGGATAAAGTTGATGATGCAGAATCAGAAGTTGAAAGTCTGGAAGGAGGAGTAACTGCGACAAAGATTGAAGATTTAATGGATCAAAGAAGAGGATTTTTCAATAAGACAGAATGAAATGTTTGGGCTATTTTTGGAGGATAGATGGATGGAATCAGTACACAATTACTTCAAAAAGCAGTTTGCATTAGTGCCTGGTAGCAGACCGGGTTGCTTGGGTGAGGTGGAAAATGCAGTTTTGACAGCTCCCTTCTCGGTAGATGGAGCTGTGATTCTCAGCGTAGCCCTAGTCCGGATGGCTTTACTTTGGATTTCTTTAAGAAAAATTGCTTTTACCGAAGAATGAAGGTTGAAGATTTCCGCTGATCGGAAGCACTTATAAAATTATTTCAAAAGTTGGGGAGATGGTCATTTCTGAGTGTCAATCCGCTTTCATTGGTGGAAGGCGGATTATGGATAGTAGAGGAATGTGGGAGGAACTTGAGAGAGTGATAGGGAATGGAGATGATATATCTTTCTGGAATGAAGTATGGGTTGGTGGGGATTACCTTAAGAACAAATTTCAAAGATTATACGAGTGTAGTTTGCGAAAGAACTCAGTGATCAAAGCTATGGGAAAATGGGAGGAGAACAATTGGGTGTGGGAGTTGAAGTGGAGGAGAGATGGGGAAATGGAGTGTTTGCAAATTCTGGAAGACATCATAAACAAAAGATTAAGCTAAAAAGAGACACTTGGCGATGGAAATTGGCCTCAAACGGTATTTATTCTACGGCACAAGCTTATGTTAAGGCCTTCAGAATGAGAATTCACAAGTTTATACAGTTTTGTGGACATGCTTTTTGCCAAGGAAACAGATAGTGACTGCATGGAAATTAATCAAAAAAAGGCTTGCAGCAGGTGATAATCTTGTAAGAAGGGGTGTCCTTCATTCTTGTAAGCTTTGTAATGGGGAATTGGAAACCTTTCCACATTGGTTTTCAAAGTGCTATGGAGTGAGATTTATAAATGGTTGGGTATGGTGAGCGCCTCTCAAGTGGATCCAGAGCTTAATTTTTTGCAATTCAGTAGACTTTTAGGTGATGATAAAAAATTATGTAAAGTGGCTTCAACCATATGGGTGGGAGTGGTATGGAAATTATGGAAAAGTAGAAATGAATTAATATTTAATGGTGAAAAAATAGAAGTTAAGAAAGTGGTTGAAGAGGTAATGATTAGAACTTGGTCATGGTTTTCGGCAAGAAATTTAGTGGATATAGAGAAAGGTGTAGCTAGATGGGTGAAAGAGCCAAGAATGTTATTTTCAGTTGAGGTAGGGAGATTTTCGTGAGAAGAAAGGATGATTGTAGCTTTATTTTCGGTCTCTTTTGTACGAATTGAGTACCCCTTGTGCTCGATTTAGTAATAATATTTTATTTTTTTACCATTAAAAAAAAGTATAATAGGGGATATAAAACATATATATTATATTAAAAACTTAATGATTAACATGACTGTCGTGCGAAGCACGGGTAAGCTTGATACTAATTTGATATAATATAGAGATTTTAAAAAATAGTGTTACTATATTATTTATAGCAGTAATTGAAAGTTAAATAACTTAATATAATATTATTTTCGAAATAAATGATAGTACTGTAATTTATTGGACTATTTCATTCATTTGGTTAAATATGAAATCAATTATAAAGTCATAATGGTTCATACACTAATTAATAAAGGGTATTAGTTGTTTTCAGTAAAAAAATATTATTTGTGAACATAATCCATTAATAAAAAATTTATTTCAGTTTATACGCATATATCATATATCAATAGAAAATCGATTTTATATATGTGTAAGATATATTATTCCTAAGTATGTTGTTGAATATATATTACTTATATTGTGATAATTCGAGTCTTTATAAAACATGTGTTTTATTTAACCTTAACTTATATTTTGGCTAAATACATCCTATTTTTTTAATAATTAAATATAGATTAAAATTATATTAGGAAGAGTTGACTCGTTTTTATGGGATGACTTAAGTCATATTCTTTCGAATTAGATGAAATTTTAGGAATGAAAAAGTAAATCAATTTACTGATTCAGTCTCATCTATTTATTTAACTAAAATATTATATTTATGAACATAAATACCTTAATTCAAAATATACTAACTTAAATTCATCAATTTTATGTTCAATTAAGCTAGACATGTTAGTTTAATTTTTTGACATCTTTGTGATATACAATTATTCATATAACAACTATATAATAAATTGCATTGTTACTTATTATATTTTGAGAGTTTAAATATGTCGATCATCATATTTTAGACAATAATATTTGATATGGTTTTTTAGTATTATTGTATGTGTATATTTTTTTACCTAAAACTTAGAAATAATATATCTTACACATATTAACATAATTTGAATGAATCTTTTTCAAAAAAATATTGAAATCCTTATTTTTCGATTTGAATAAACCTTTTTCAAAAAATTATTGAAATATTTATTTTTTCGATTTATTTAATATAATTTAATTGAAAATTTTTAAAAATATGTTTTGATATGGTCTAATATTCTGCATGTGTACGTATGTATGTATTCCACATTCCTTAATATTTGGATGGTGGGTATCTTATAAAAAAATCTATTTTCTTTTCATAGATGATATTATGCGTATAAATAGAAATAGAAATTGTGTTAATAGATTATGTTCACAAATATAATACACAAATATATTTTCGTGTATGCATATATTTTAGGTACCAATTTATTTAGATTTTATTGATTAATGAAGTTGAATAATAAAAAGGATAATTAATTTATTAATATATACACATAAATAATTCCAATGATTTGAAAATAGTTATACTTTCAATACTAAAAACTAAAACACGTGGGTATTACAGTTTATATGGTAAATATGTTTGGTTAATCTTTATATATTAATAATAAATAACTTAGTAATTTAGTAAACAAAAAAAGTTTATTTATATATCCATAAATAATTCTAATGATTTGAAATTATTAATACTTTCACTACTAACAACTAAAAATTTGGGTATAATATAGAGATTCTTGAAAATTGTGTTTCTATATTATTTTATATCAGCAATTAAAATTTAAATAAGTTAATATAATATTATTTTTGACATAAATGAAAGTATTGTAATTTATTGGACTATTTCATTCTTTTTGTTAAATATGAAATCAATTATAAAGTCATAATGGTTCATACACTAATCAATAAAGGTATTAGTTCTTTTCGGCAAAAAACATTAGTTGTATTTAGTAAAGAGTATTATTTGAAATATATTATTAATCAACACTTTAATATTATTTGAATTGTATTCTTATAATATATTTTTTTATTTTTTTATTTTTTTATTTTTTGATTATATATATATATATATATATATATATATATCATTATAGATTTATTACAACTGTAGCTGGCAAAACGGGCGGGCCGGGCCGGCCCATTTGCATGTCGGGCCTATATAATCCCAGCTAGGGGTGGTTCGGTACGGTATACCGTAGTTTTTAGTTCATACCTTATACCGTACCGAAAATATCGGTATGTAAAAAATCATACCGTTACCATACCGAAAATTTTGGTATACCGTAGTTCGGTATACCAAAATTTCGGTATATTATCGGTATGATTTTGGTATACCGTTCTTTCCCAAAAAATTTGTAAAATAAACTACTAATAAATGAAAAAAAAAAAAAGACATCTTTGAAATCTTAACAAGTGAGAACCTCGGAGAAAACATATGAATTATATTCTGCAAATAATTCTCCAAAAAGAAAATAGATTTCAGATTTACTCCACATATATTGTTACTATTGTCATGAATTTACTCACTTGACAACAACTGAATAAGACTAACTTCTGGTTTAAATAAAAAATTTCAACGTTTTGGATTCAATATTCGATTATCGGTGTCTTTTTTATCTTTCTTTTTAGCAAAATGAGATTGAGAGAGACAACATTTGATTGAGTTAGAGGGTAGGGATTGAAGGAGGTAGGAAATGGATAAGCATAGCGCTTGTATAAGAATGACCTATGGGCCTATGGTTATATTAATTAAGAAAAATAAGTAATTTGTGCTTTTTTTAAATAATAAGATTGATTGGGCTTCCGCATTTTTAATAATAAGACTACCATCTAATCATTTATAATGGTACAATATTAAAATAATTAAAATTATAAATTAATTTCGGTATTTCGGTATATACCTCGGTATGCCACTTTTCATACCGTTACCATACCGAAATTTTCGGTACGGCAACATACCTTACCGAAATTTTCGGTATACCAAATTTTTCGGTAAATTCGGTATTTTTCGGTACGATAAGCTCGGTATACCGATTTTTTCGGTATTTTACCCAGCCCTAATCCCAGCCCAGCCTGACCCAATCCTAGCCCGCGGGCTAACGGGCAGGCCCGACCCGTTTCAATTTTTTTTTTCTAATCTCAAAATAATATTTGGTAGGTTTTTTTTATTCCACGGTATTGAAAATTGAGGGGCTTCATATACAAAATTCCTTATTATGACATTAATTATCAAGTCAAGTATGTTTGAAAAAAAAATTTTAATATTCAACACTAAATATCATTTAAAAACTAAATATACAACACTAAATTCCTTATTATGACAGTATCAAGTCAAGTATGTCCATATATTTGTAATTACAACACTAAATATCATTTAAAGAAACAACATTAATTATAATCTTTTAAAAAAATAGATAAAAAAAAATAATCAATCGGGTCAAACGGGCCGGCCCGTGGCCCGTCGGGCCAAGCCCATTTGGCCCGCCGGGCCGGGCCGAAAACGGCCCGGTTTTTTCGGGCCTCTATTTTTTGGGCCCAGCCCAACCCATGGGCCGGGCCCAAATTGCCAGCTCTAATTACAACATCTAATAGACTATTTATAATATAGTTTTCTTTACTTGGTGAAGTAATTTGATTGAGAGAATATATTTGTTTAGAAATATATAGTTTCATCTCTTGTGTGGTGAACAATGTTTATTTAGAGTCAACACTTTTATGTATTCATATTAGCTATTTTAGTTAATGGGCTAATGAATTAAAAGGTTATATAACTTTGGGTCCAGCTAAATACCCCTCCATTATTAATAGATACACCTTCTAAATAAAAAAAATATGAATTTCCTGTTTTACCCTTTTCATTTTCATTTTATGAGATATACCTCTAACCCTTTATTGATATCTGCAACCGTGAAAGTCCGCCACCCTTCGCCGCCTATGTCCGTCAGTGTAGCCCACATTTTCAATATTTGATATTTTTACCCTACATTACTAATCTTTTCTACAAGTACAAATCAAACAAAAACATAGGAAGAACAAGAGAGATCAAACAGGAGAAACCACATACAAAAATCTGAAAAAATATTTTTCGAACGAATCCAAAGGAGATAAAAATGGTTAGATAAAAAAAAGAAAAAAAATTGACACTGGTTTTTCTGAAGGTGGAGGAAAGTTAACCGCCTCTTCATTTTTCATTTTCTCGGGAATGATTGTTGTCAAGCACTCTTCACCCAAGACACATAATAAACAAGAAGAGAAAATGGACTTAGCTATACTATAGAGCACGTTAAACACGCGTACTCAAGCCATGTATTTCACCTCTTGAGGGTCGGTCGGTCCTAGAAACGGTGGCAACGGTGCGAGGAGTTAACTGCTTTTCACGGGCGAGGGTTAGGCAGTGCGGTGGTGGAACCGGAGACGCTTTATCTGCGAGAAGAGATTGCACGCGCTGGGAGGAAAACTAACAGAAAAATGAAAGAAAACGTTGTGGATGGCGGTGGTGGTAGCGGCGGCAGCGAGGGGCAGTGGTGGCGGCGAGGGAACGACGAAATTGGTGGGGTGCATCTGATTCAAGCAGAGGCGTAAAAAACACGAGGAAGAGATAATTTATTAGGGTTTTTAAAAAGGGGCATGATAGGTAGTTCAAGAATAATATAGGTGTATCTACTATTAACGGAGGGGTATATAGCAGGACCCTATAACTTTTCTTTTGTTTTTAAAATTATTAGAACCAATAATAATATGGGCCCGGCTATATACCCCTCCAATATTCTATTTATATTAATGGTAAAAGTCCCACAATACCCTTACCAATTCAACCCCAACTATTCTCCGCCTACCGTCTTTTACAATTGCATCCGCAGTCATCTTCGACGTCTTTACACAGAACCACACCCATGATGAAGAAACAGTTCCATACACCACTGTTTTCTATTGAAACTGTTTTTTTCTCGCCACTAAATTTCGATTTGAAATTTTCGGACAAATGCACCGGAATATTATTATTGTCAAAACGGACGGAGATTCATTAAAATTTTGATTATCTTTGAGGCTTTGACAATATATCAACAATATGTTGAACCTGGTTAGTCGAAGATTCAAGAATCCAATCAAATTCAAAAAAGAAAAAGGAAAAGGAAATATGTAATGTGGATAGATTTTTTTAAATCCACACTATCTTCAGGAGGTGGGGAGGGAGATGACAGGGGTTGTATTTGTGCGTGAAGGGTGGTGGGGAAATGGGGGTAGCAAAGGCGTAAAATAATGAAAGGAATATATGATTTATTAGGGATTTTTTAAAAAGGGGTATAATAGGTAGTTCAAGAATAATATAGGTGTACTTATAAACACAAAAAATATTATAGCCATATATATAATAGGTTTCATCATAAGCCCAATTTTCTATGACAAATTCTAGGGTGCATCCAAGTGCATAGTATGCACTTGGATTTTGCACCCAATTTGAAATTGATTTTAAAATCAATATTGACTAAATTTGCGGGTGGGTTGCGGGTCGGTTTGTGGGATCCAACAAAAAATTTGTGGGTCAGGCAACAATCGGAGTCGAAAATGGGTCGCGCGCGCTTCGTACCAATACCCGAAGTTATATCACCAATACCCGAAGTTATAATCACCAATACCCGAAGTTATAATCACCAATACCCGAAGTTATAATCACCAATACCCGAAGTTATAATCACCAATACCCGAAGTTATATCACCAATACCCGAAGTTATAATCACCAATACCCGAAGTTATAATCACCAATACCCGAAGTTATAATCACCAATACCCGAAGTTATATCACCAATACCCCAAGTTATAATTACCAATACCCTAAGTTATAATAATCAATACCCCAAGTTATAATAACCAATACCCTAAGAATTACTCAATAATAATGTATCAAATAATTATTCAGGATTACCCCAAGAGTTAATTACTAATACCCCAAGTTATAATCAACAATACCCCAAGATTTGATCCACCAATACCCGAAGTTATAATAACCAATACTCCAAGTTGTAATAACCAATACCCCAAGTTATAATAACCAATACCCCAAGATATAATCACCAATACCCCAAGATTTGATCACCAATACCCGAAGTTATAATCACCAATACCCCAAGATATAATCACCAATACCCCAAGATTTGATCACCAATACCCGAAGTTATAATCACCAATACCCCGAGATATAATCACCAATACCCCAAGATATAATAACCAATACCCCAAGATATAATCACCAATACCCCAAGATATAATCAACAATACCCCAAATTGTAATCACCAATATCCCAAGATTTGATCACCAATACCCGAAGTTATAATCACCAATACCCCAAGTTGTAATAAGTCTCAAACAGAAAAAGTAGGTCCAACACTGTCAAACGTTGGAATTTGGGCCCAGACTTGCGTACATCACCGCGCGTTGCGCAGTGTGTTCAACTCGAATCGTCGATCCGCTTTAAAAAAGGTATCACAATAAAAATTTTGAGTCTGACTCCAAAAGTTATGTCTGTTTTGATTTCTACCGACGAGCACCATGAACGGAGGTCAATTTGGTGCAATAAGAGATGAATTGTGATTTAGATCTGAGGAGAAAAACTCAGTCGCACCGGAAAGGAAAAAGCACCAGAGGGGAAAACACCAAGATGAATTATGTGGCGACCACCGCATCACCATTAATGGAGGAAGAAGCAGAAGATCGTACGTGTTTTGCTGTGGGTTTTTGGTTTGAGTTTTTTTCTCTGGGTTTTGGACCTGAGACCCGCGAATTTAGTATTCGGATCGGCTGACCCGCGAGTTTTAGTCGGGTCGGCCGACCCGCGAGATTCTATAATTGGTCAAAATCAATTGAAATTAGGGTGCAAAATCCAAGTGCATAGTATGCACTTGGATGCACCCTAGAACTACTCATTTTCTATTGTTATCATTACTACAACATCATTACGGGACAATATATAGAAATTAGAATGTCCACAATTAACATATGTTACAATTATCTATATTCCAATTAATTTAGACGTTCAAAATTTACAACAATTCATTCATTTTTATTATTCGAAAACTACCACATTGTAAATTTTCATATTAAAAGATGTCTTGAAAATATTGTGAAATTTTTTAATAATTAATTAAATAGATACATGACATATGTATGAAATTAATGATTTCCATTTGGTTTAGTTTATAATTTATTCAATAGGATTAATATTGATATACATAAAATGTTTATATATTAACATACTAATATATTCACAACTAATAAAAAAGCTAAATTGACACAAAATAGATGTAATAAAAAGTGAAGCTAAATAAAAAAAGTGTTCATTACGTAAGGAACTTATTCTCTATTCTACTCATATAAGCTTCAATGAACTCTACAGAAACCATATTAAAAAAGATATGGGAGTGTATGTCGGATGATATACTCTATAAAATAAGACGAACATTGAATATTCCAGGTATAAAATTACTTAAAAAAATAATTGATTTAGATTATTACAATATTTTACTATTATATTGTTTACTAATTTTTGTTTTTTTAGAATTACAGCTTGACAGTGAAGAGTTGAAAAACTTGGCTTTACTTGAAATTGAGAAGCTACTGCAGATTAATGGATCAACTTTGAGTAGAGTTGCATTAATGCCAGTTTTAGATTTTGAGTTTGAGAGTGATGCAATAAATAAACTCATTCGTCAAGAAGTGCATTACGATAGACTAAACAATGGGAAGAATATGACAAGTTAAGTTTAACTCTAACACAAGAACAAAAACTTCTGGTGAGCGAAATACTTGAAGCTGTTTAGTTGTAAGAAGGAAGAGACTTTTTTATACAGATATGGTGGAACTAAAAAAATATTCATTTGGAGAACAATCTTCGTAGTAGTACGTTCGGAAGAATGATAAGTATGAATTCATGCATAATTTTAGTTTATTAGAGTGTGATTTATTGCACTCGATTTATTAGAATTATGTATTTTTCTATTTATGTGTGCTAGACTTGATAAATTCTACCTTAATATTTTTGTTGTGGATTTGGGCCTTTTTTAGGATTAATTTTGAAACATAGGGCCATACTATTCCATTCACCGTGGCCCAGCAAGAAGTGTGAGAGAAAAAGGGATGTAATTACTTGGTGGTCAATCCATAATCTCATGCATAAGGAAATACATATCAAAATCTCTTTAGAAAGGAAATTATTTTCTTGGAGATGTAACACCCCAATTTTCCAAAGTGTAGATTCGACACACTAGAAATCCGAGTCGTCACTTAGTGACCAAAAACCCAAACTAATAAAAAAATATTTTCTTAAAAAGTATTAATGACAACATCTCATAGACATCAGAAGAATATAATTTTCGTTATGAAAAACGTAGTTATGTTTTCTTTTCGAAAAGTGGACATGCAAGGATCTTTTTAAAGTTTTGGCACAAAATAGATAATCAGTTTAAACATCATACATTACTACCATCGAGGGACTATGTAACTGTCTATCACCTCGGTACACAAAAGTCGATATCAACATTATCACTTAAAAGTCATACTTAATTAGCACAAACCGTGGTGAGAGCTTGAGATTTAAGAGTGATGCTCTATAGGTTTCAGGTTCGCAACCCAATAGGTGCAAACAATTCTTGAGATGGGTCAGTCCATACAGAGGTTAGCTCTGGCTTGAAATGAGACCCCCCGCTAGTGGACGGTGGGTTATGGATCCCCTGGATTAGTCGGCCAATGAGCCAGATACCGAGTACCAAAAAAAATTAGCACAAACCACAAATCATACTTAATCAACACAGGAACCAACAAAAATTGTACCACTCCTCCAGCGGTACGAACTCCCCGTCATCCCGACCTAAAAGTGTTTAAAATAAGGGGGTATGATTTAAATTCTTAGTGTGGGCAGTCTGCATGCTATTATATAGTTGTGTAAAACAAATATAATCATTTTCATAAAACCATTTTAGTATTCTGCCATCAATCCATCGTAAAATATTCCTAGCACCGAGCAACGTAGGCCAGACCGTCGATCATAATTTATTATTTCGTGGCGCTGAGCCACGTAGGCCAGGTCGTCAATCATAATTTATCATTTCCTGGCGCCGAGCCACGTAGGTCAGGCCGTCAATCACCATTCATCATATAGCCCGTAGGCTCGCCCGAAGGCATTGGGTTTTAACCACATAACGACTCGAAAGTCAAAACATTCGTAATACCAACAGACCATATAATATTTCAGGCAATGCAGTAAAAACCATCCATCTTAAACTTTTTCTTATAACAATCATTTCCTTGTCCTTCACCCGTCCGTAACCTCGTCAACATGGCCGCACACAACCTAGAACATTCTTATTTACTTCAGTTATCGATGTCTTAGAAATCTTCTTAAAGTTTATACGCGTTAGTCCGATAATGACTTGTATTTTACATAGTGTTTTATCGCTTATAGAGTTTACCAAAAGCTTTTAGTGGAATAAATGTTTACTTAGAACTTTTATGAGGTTTTCCTTAGTCTTTCTCTTTTAAGGACACATGAGAAACATATAGTCCTTATTCTAAAACTAACACTAAACAACACATCATTCACATGTATTCATATAAAATTTGAGTGTCTTAAGTTAATGTCTATCATGTTCATCAATTTAAACAAGAAGAAAGTTCACTCCTAAATTGAAACAAGGAAAACAGTTTGAGGAAATCACTTTCGAAGATGAGCAGTTTGCTCCTTCGGATGTTCGTCCCCTAACTTTAACTATTTTTTAAAAATACTAAAACATATCCAATTATCATGAAATTTACACAGTAGATGCCTTTTGAAGTCTACTTCACATATAAAATTTATTTCATGTCATTTGGTTTAATAAAATATGATTTCTAGGTTCATTTTTTCAAAATGTGGCATTCTATTTCAGAAACTCACAGTAGCTTCCAGTGTGTGCACAGTTTTAAAAATAATTTTGGTAAGACTATTTATACTCATGTAAAAATCATGGAAAATTTCATGGAGATAGCTAACTTCATGTACTATTTTATCATATTTTTTATAAAATCCAAACTTGGTCCGAAAGATACATTTTTTTCCCATGAAAGTGAAAAATGTAGCAGTTTCGTCACACATTTTTAAAAAATTCATATCTTATCAAAGAAAGTTCCAAAAATACTCAAAACCAGTGGCAAGTGAAAGTTAACTTGATCTAGATTCATGTCATATAAACAATTTCTCAAAATTTGTAGTATTTCAGGTTTGAGTTTTTGTACAGTAGGTAGGTTTACTGTTCACAATGTGTGATTTGTGTGATTACTTTCACTTGCATTTCTTATTTCACAACTATCATGCAATTAACATTTTAACACCTTAATACACATCATTCAAGACTCCATTTAGAATGTATTGGAAAATTTAAAAGTAAGATAGCCCTAAGGTTTCATGATTTCTAAGCAAGCAGCAACAACAACATCTCAAGGCAAAACATTCATATTAGCTATGTTTTGAGTTGAAGGGTTTTACAACCTTTGTAGACTTTCCTTCTTAAGGTAGAGGACCTTATTAGCTCTTCAATCTTTTAGTTCTTGATGGGGATGAAGGATCCTTGAAATAAATCCTTTGTTTTGAGCTAAAACAAAACAAGAGATGAAGTTAGAAGATGAAGATGAAAGTTTCCATGAATTTGAAAGAGAGAAAGAGAAGAATGACTCATTTTTTCTTGGAGGTGGCTTTAAAACTTCACACCAAAACCTATGGAAGCTTGGAGCTTGAGATTGGAGTCCTCCTATGGTTGAAAATGGTAGAATAAAAACTTATTCTCCCTTGAAAAATATGGTGGCTGAAACAAGCAAATAGAAGGGAGAAAGTGATCTTTTTTCTTTGTTTCTTCTTGGACTTCTTTGCAAATGATTGAAGGGGAATGCAAGACAATAATATAAAGTGGAGATGGGTGTATTTTGGGCCATCATAAGAGTAAGGGAGAGGGAGAGTAGTTAGGAGAATTAAAGGAGAGTATGGTGCATGTTTCTTGTATTCTTTTAATGAGTAAGGTGTGATTTGTTTAATAGGTATGGACTTGCTTTTTTTATTGCTTTCCCAGCAGTTTTGGGCGGTCAAAGTGGGCCCAGGGACATGCCAATTGACTTGCTTATTATTCTTGGACACAATATAGTTTTCGGTGTTGAAATTGGGTGTCTATCGGCTACGTTTTGGGCTCCGAAAATTAATGTTTTTGCTCGTTTTGTTATCCTAAAGTTTAGGTTTTTATTTCTTTTATTAAAACTGACATTTATCTTCATTTTATCAATTGCATCTTGTGTTGGGTTCGTATTTGAAAATGTGGGTGGTGTTTTTTAGAGTAGTGTTAACTGAAATATTGACAACATGTAAGATAACACAAGGCAGTTACAAACAGTTATGAACAGTTTTAAACAGCGGAAGACTTAAACACATTGCAAAAGGAATTCAAAACTTATTCATATACTTATTTAAAGTCTACGATGCCTCATGGTGAAAAGCTTCACTATAACAAAGTAGTGATACAAACAAAGATCTAACACAAGATCTCAAAGTGGGTAAGGTGTAAACACACAACCTAAACAGATCTACAATGACTAGAAAACTGATCACACTCAGACTCTAATCTAGTCTATTTTCGATCCTAATAATTATAGGAGCATTGCAGCGCTCGACTAACACAAAAGATAGTAATAACTGCCCTTCTACACTAGATGTACTAGAACACTCGATAGTGTAGCTCGTGTTTATTACTTTCTGGCTTGTCCCAATTAATTCCTGCGGGGTCTTCAAGTATTTATAGGTACAGTATTAACTAGTAGTTGAGACCACTAAGTCAGTTTGGAATGACCTAGAAACAATTCCCTCAATTAACTCCATGATTGAGAAATAACTGCCCATGATGTATTTGATCTCCTAAAGTGATAACTGCAGCCGCATGACCTGGAACATTCTAGGTCTTCATCTTAGCGAACACAACATCAAACACAACACAGAACAAAAGAGTTAGTGTTGGGAGAAAGGGAAAATTCAGTAATGTTATCCAGAATGTTGCCTAAATATTTTTTACAATACTGACATAACATTAACAATCTCCCCCAATTTGGCCTTTCTACTACAACACACCTGATGAAAATATCAATAATATGTGTGTAATAGACAATGACAAATGATTATCTTAGAATAGATATTAGTTTGCCAAAAATGCCTTTAAATAAAAAATTAGGATTTTTACTAAGCACAAATCAAATGCTTAGCCCAAACAAAATCCAAAAAAAGTTGTTCTAAAGATAAGACAACAACAACAAAACATAACTATTGTTCAGAGCTTTTTAGGTGCAAGCACAACAACCAAACAATAAACTATGCTCAAACAACTATTGTTTAGAGCAAACAAGGAACATAAACAAATAATTCATAAACAATAGAACAAAAGTATCAGAACTAGAGAGCTATCAGAGCTTTGCTAACTACAAAGTTAACAGAGCTATTACAATAAAGGAAAATATAACACAAGATGGGAAATGATTGAGCTGTAGGACATCAAGCTCTAGATTGACCTTCAAAGGTTACCACCTTCATTTCTTGGTACAACATCCTCGGAAACATTTTCTCTAACTTCAGCATCATCACCTGCATCTTCTTCTTGATTAGAACCTCCATATCCAGATGGTCCAGCAACATCTTCAGGTCTTTGTGGAGCATTTTAAAAAAATTCTTTGTTATTCCATCCTGGATAGAGTTTTCTTCAAGTTTGCTATTGTCTTGTCCAAATCTACAATTTGATTAGAGATATATGGAGCATATATGGTAACAGAAGAAACAGATGATCTATCAACATTGATGTTGGGAGGTTTGTTGATAATTTTGGGGTCAACACTCCCTTTGTTTTGAGCAATTTCAGTAGAATGTGGTTCTGGTTCAGCTTCAGGCATTTGTACATCATCTCTTGGTCCTTGAAGGGGTAAATCAATCACTCTGTAGTTTCTAATCAACAGTTGATGGTTGATTCCAAGAGCTGGTGCAAAGCTACTGACCACTTCTTCATCAGCTCTTTTAAACTCTTTATCTTGCAACAATTGGTGAATCAAACAAGGATATGGTACTAGACCTCTTCCACTAATTTCTCCAGCATACCTCAACATGTTATTAAAGATAGTTTGACCTAAATCAAACTCATTCAGCTCACCTATCCTATACAACATGATAACTTGTTCTTCAGTTAAACATGTAGAGTTGGTTGTAGGCCGCCAATTGCGGATCACCAATCTATGTAGTGCAGAGTATAAACTTGTTAACCTAGAAGTCAGTATTCTCTTTGCCCAGACTGTAACTCTACTACCAGTAATCACAAAAATCACCAAATTCAAATAAGTGATAGACCTCTCCTCCATGTTCCTTATTCTCAGAATACCATTTATTACCCTAGGATAAATTATAATCATATTACCTCCAATTCTAACATTCCCATAATTTTCAGAGTTCACTCTTCCAACACTCCTATGCAAATTGGCATAAAACTCATACACCCAATCAACAAAGTATGGTGTAGCAAATTGAAGTGCATGCATAAGGTGTCTTTCAGTAACAAATGGAATGAGATTCATGGCTTCAAACTCATGTACCCTAATGACTCTTTCACTCACAATCATTCTAGTTCTAATAGTAGTACACCTAGAACTAGTCATGTCATTATAAGTTTCATCATCATTCTTAGAGTTAGAGTATACATCTTCAGGTTCAACAACTTCTTCTTTTGGTGTTGATGTTGTCTTAGGTGAGGCAACATTTTCGGCAACATGAGTGGGATCACTTCTTCTTTTACTTCTTATTTCTCTCATGGCAGTAGAAGAATCATGTTTGTGCTTGGTCCTTCCTTCAGTTCTATTTGCAAAGAAATCTTTGAGAGAGACTTCCATGTCAACAACTTCTTCAGAAGACATCTCTTCCATCACAGTATCAGCCTCAACTTCAACATCTTGAGCAGCTTCATCTTCTGGCTCAGGTTCACTTTTCTCTTCTTCAGATTCAGTCACTTGAACAGGCTTTGAGGTTGTTCCATCATCTCTTGGCTTCTTCCTCCTTGACTCAGAATAGTCCACCTTCTTTCCTAATGTCCTGAATGACATTCTCCTCTTGCCACCATACGTTTTAAAAGGTGTTGGACCATTCTTCATCTTCTTCTTCTTTCCTTCGGCAACAAGGTTCTGCAGTTTCTTGGACAATCCACCATCAGAGTTAGATGACTCTTCACCAAGGTCAGAATCAGTTTCACCTTCCTCAGAGTTAGAAGGTTCAATAGTTTCTTTCCCTTTGTTAGCTTTCTCCTCTTCAACTTTTCTCATAGCAGCTCTTTTTTTCTCAGCTTTCTCCTTGATGTAAGCAAATTGGTTCAAATTGACTTCTCTACCACCAATAGTGATTCTTTGTCTGGAAGAGCATGGAACCATATCTTCATATGTTGTAATGATGTCAAGAACAATTGCATTTGCATCCAAATCAACATGCATAAGAAAATCTTCATCTGGTAACAGTGTTGGGTCAACACTCCCAGCAAAATTAGAGGTTTCAGCAGGTTTTGGTGAGGTTTGAGTGGGAGATGGTTTAACAACAAGTGTAGGTTCATCCGTTGCCATGGGAGTTAGAATTTCAGTAGTTTTAAGGTTTTCAGAAGGAATTGCTGGAATAGGGGTTTCAAAAATAGGAGTTTCAGTAGGAATTTTTTTATTGAGATGAAGGGTTTGAAGGCTCACCACTTGATTCTGGCATAAAATTGGTTAGGTAAACTGGTACAAACCCAATAGGTGTGCTACCAACATCACATACAATCTGTTCAATCTCCTTTGTGGTTGTGGATTCAGAGAGAACCATGGAGAGTGGAATGAGTTGTTGTGTTAGCGTGGATGGCACAACATTTTGGTTGACATTGTGAGATTCATTTCCAGTAGCTATTGAAGCAAGTAGGTTGAGAGGATTTTCGGAGGTTGTGGAGGTGTTTGGTGAATTTGGCTTGCTTGAGCTTTGTGAATCCGAAGAGGTTTGAGTGTTAGACATTATATCTGCAACAATTTAAAGAAACTAATTAAAATAATCATTAAATTTCAATCACAAAATAATTTAGAAACTGAAACAAACACACATGCAATAAAAATTAAACTGAAAATACCTTTCTAATTACTCTGTGCTTTATCACTCAATTAATGTCAGCTTATCGTATGATAACATTCAATTTCAGTTTGATATTTATTAGAGTAATAAGTAGTTAATTAAAGGCACAACAAAGTGAGAGTGGAAATTATGGGTTTGGAGAGAGATAACCATCAAAATTTGACGATTAATATTAAGATAGGTGTGAAACGTGGGTTAGTTGTGGAGAGTATGTGATAATTAACTGAATAAATAAGTAAGTAATAACTACCTTAATTAAAAATATTGTAATTAATCTAAACTCAAGAATTAATTGTGTAATCATCACATTAATATTTTAGAATCTTACCATTTTTTGAATCTTAAGCAAATATGTATGAGAAACGTCCTGAACATTTGAACCAAAACAATGATAGCAAAAATGATGGCACACACACACACACACACCTCAACACACTTATAAATTTCAACTTTCAAGCACAAACTCACTTGATCATATTGATCCACATTTTTGAAAGAGTACATCATAGTTGTCAGCTCCGTGCCCCATAACTACTTTGTTGGTCCTGGTACAAGTCTGAGAGATACGTGTATGGGGGGAAATACACGTATACAAATTTTTCTTAACTTAAAACCTTACTAAGTCCCCTTACTCAGAGTGATAAAGAACACAGTGTAGATAACAAACCTACTAACTGCACTGAGGTGAGTCAGTTGGCAAACTATCTACTTATGTTCAGTGCGGAATGTGTGAGCCCTGAAGTTTATAAACTTATTTTATGGTTTGCTTTTTGAAAACTTGATTTCCCTATTATGAAGCCGTGATTAGAAGGGCAGTGCACTGAGTTAATGAGTCAGGCTAATTGATTTAGCACTGACAAGATATGCAATGAATGACTTAGTAATATAACAATATAAAGCAATAATCAAAGCAGTAAAAACTCAGAGAGATAATGTGGTTCAGAGACTCAAGCTCCTACATCCACGGTCCTGATTGAACAGGAAAATCCACTAAGGATTTGCTTGTTTTTAACGTGCCAAGGTGCACCCAGATCAGACTCCTCACTGATCCTTCCTTCTAACTCACTCAACTAAACTTAACCAACAAACCTAACTGAGAGAGTTTTGGTTTTAGTTTTGGGTTCCAACTAGGTGTGATTATCCTTACAAGACAAGGTTATGCTAAGGATTGGATAATCACTCTAAGCTTAAGATATGACTAGCTCGCTCAATGGAATACAGAATAACTCTCTAACTCTAGAAACACTTGGGAAATTAAAGGTTGTTCGAGTGCTTCTATGAATGCAGGTTGCTTTGAGAACTTGAGAGTTTGAGTAATTTCAGGCTTCGAAATTTCCCGTAACCTTGATTGGGTCCAAGGTCTTCTGTATTTATAGGCAACTTTGAAAAACTATTCGTTGGAAGAGATAGCCTTCTAGGTTGTCTTCGTGTAGGATTCTTCAACGCTCATAATCTCCATGCAACAGTTGTCCTTGCATGTATTTGGTAAATACATTAAATGCATGCCTATTGAACTGTACAGGGATGTCAGGTTCAGGTTAGTGTCCGTACATGACTTGGCGCTATCTGATTGGTCCACGTCATCAGGTAGGTGAGAATGTCAGAACTCATTCTTTAGTTCAGTCTTGTCTTTACTGAGTTTAGGTTTGTCCTCATCACGTACGTTTTCCGGTGCTGACATTCCTTTTAACTTGCTTGGTAACTACTCCAAGTCTTTTCCCAAATATTCAGTATGATCCTGTTCCCTACAGGCTGAGTTAGCAATGATCTCAGGATCATGCTCTTCATCCTGACACTTACTCAATCAGCATAGATGAACTGCCATAAGCTCAGGATGGTGCTCTTGTGTCTTCAGGCTTCAGTCTTGATTGCCAACAATGAGTACTCCTCTCGTTGTGTACCTGTGAATGTAAAATGATCTAATTTATAAACCTAACCAAGACTAGCCTGATTATTACAACACTTAGGCAACTCATCTTTTCAGGGTCTTTGGGATCTAATCAAAACTGACATTGTCCCAATAATTTCCCCCTTTTTAATGATGCCAAAACACTGAAAAGATCCTCAAAATATTTAGAGGAAATAAGTCCTAATCTATAAGACAAAGATCAGTGTTACAACAATTCTTGATATGTACAGAAAATAAATAACAACAAAAAAAGACAATGAGTTTTTGTCTGTGGGCAAAGTAATAGATTTCATTGATAAATATGATCATGAGTACAATGGATCCTATCTATTAAAAATGTCAGGGTACAACTAGATTTTTCTAATCTCAGGTCGAAGTCCATAGCCATTGTAGACTCTGTTCTTCAGCTTGTCAAGCCTATCTAGTTGATCCAGGCACCCCTCAGCCTTGGCAATCTTGAAAACTTCAGCCATAATAGTCTTCGAGTCATAGTTTTTTCCATTGGGTTGAAGTTGTGGTGGGCGAGTGAGGAACTCAGGGGCTTTGATTTGAACTTTGGCAGTGTCAGACTCCTCTAAGATTCCTTTTAAGAGTTCAGGGTGGTTGTCAGACATGAAGTCGAAGAAGTGAGCATCAATATCGTCCGAGTCGCCCCACTTCTTCACAATGTACCATAGCCTGATGAACTGATCTCGTGCATCCAACCAAAACTCCTTCAGCTTCTCAGAGATGAAATCATCAATGAGTATAGTTTTCTCAGCTGGCTCCTCAGGCTTCTGCACTTGAAGTAGACTTGTCTTCCTTGCCGTTGGCTTCTTTCATTACTTCCTTGGCTCAGGCTTCGCCTTTTTCCTCCTTAGCAGACTGATCATCGCATGTTGGGATATGTTTTAGTTTTGATGATTTTCCAAAACAAAATGTAATAGGTTTGAAAAGTCAGGATAACATCTTTAGTTTCAGGTCAGGCTAGGTTATTTCTCAATAGAATAGGCTGTCAGTTGAGGGAACACTCAGTTGAGGGGGAACTCAACAACACAGCCTAAGGAAATCAAGATGACATCACAAGAAGAAGAAGAACTAATTGAAGCCACGGCGGAGACCTGAACCTGAAGAGAAGCCTGAAAGATATACCACTGAGTGTAAACCGGACTAATCTAAGCTAAGTCAGGTGGACCACTCAGTGAAGAGCATGATCAGAGGTTCAGTGCTGCACTAAGTAGGCCCTGCAGGAGTCAGGCTACTGTGGTTAGGGAAGTTTGTCATTCAACCTTATGACAAACTTCTTGGAGAGATCTTCAAACAGTCCTGAAGGACAACTACACTGAAGACGGTCAGTCCACTGAAGATCATCAAGTCAGTAAAAGATTAAGATACCTAAAGTCAGTTGGTCTTGGTCAACCCACTGAGTCAAAGATCCGTTGGATCCAGTCCACGTGGACCAATCAGCACAAGGCAACAAATCTAACACTGACAAGGCCGCATTCCAAGAAAAGTAGTTGAAACCATTAAATGCTGGATTCAAATGTAATCCCCTCCAACGGTTACATTTGAATCCACATTATAAATACAAGCTCATAGCTGTGTATTCAAGTGTGTGTGAAGTAAGAAAAATCAACAACTACGAGTTGTGAAGGTGTGAGTGTTTTAGAGCATTGTATGGGAGATATAAGGAGGCACGATTCACAACTTGTACACTTACCATTAGGGTTCTCATAAAAACTCAAATGAGTGTTTAGCTTGTTACTCTTAGCTTAGAGAGGTTTTCCCAATCTTAGCTTTAGGCTAACACATTGTAAGGGAAAACCTCACCTAGTTGGAGAAAACCCAACTGAAACCAAAACCTCAATGTCAGGTTTGTTGGTAGTAAGTTGTTTTGAGGAAGTAAGAAAGATCTGGAGTATAGATCTGGGTGCACCTTGGCACGTTAAAAACAAGAATCCCAGTTAGTGGATTTCCTGTTAAATCTGGCCTTGGATGTAAGAGCTTGAGTCTCTGAACCACGTTAAACGGAGCATACTTATCTTTTAAAGTATTTACTAAAGTGTTGTGAAAATCTGCTCACTAAGAGAATTGTTAATAGAAAACTTTGGTTAAGTATTCAGGTCAGGGAGAATCCTTCTCACTGACCAGTTCAGGCAACGCACTCGAGAGTTCAGCATCTAGAGTCACTATGTTACTTAGATTATGAATCTCCAAGTCTTCACACTGACTTGATAGCTCAGCCTCTGAGTAATGCAGTGACTTGAAGTGTAATCTCTCGATTCACTGCCTTGTTAAGAGACTGAGCCCTCAAGTCATCACACTGACTTGATGTCTCTGACTCTTAGCAATGCAGTGACTTGAGTATTATTCACTCTTGCTGAACTCCCTGAGGAAAAGTAAAAAAAAATTGCTCATGAATTTCCATCTTTGCCTTTCGAAAACGGGACCATCAATTGGTATCAGAGCAGGTTGTTCACATGACCACTGATCCAGTTTTGTTAAAAAAAATGGTCAATCGAATAGATCTTAAATGTTTTAAACTATGGGAATTCCTGCATATTACAAACTATTACCTGTATTCTGACACTCAACTTGTAATAGAAAATTATTTGGTTAGAAGTTTTGGAATCATCAAAAAGGGGGAAATTGTTGGGATATGTTTTAGTTTTGATGATTTTCCAAAACAACATGTAATAGGTTTGAAAGCAGTCAGGATAGCATCTTTAGTTTCAAGTCAGGCTAGGTTATTTCTCAGTAGAATAGGCTGTCAGTTGAGGGAACACTCAGTTGAGGGGGTACTCAACAACACAGCCTAAGGAAATCAAGATGATATCACAAGAAGAAGAAGAAGAACTGACTGAAGCCACGGCGGAGATCTGAACCTGAAGAGAAGCCTGAAGGATGTCCCACTGAGTGTAAACCGGGCTAATCTAAGTTAAGTCAGGTGGACCACTCAGTGAAGAGCATGTTAAGAGGATCAATTATGCACCAAGTAGGCCCTGGAGGAGTCATACTACTGTGGTCAGGGAAGTTTGTCATTCAGCCTTATGACAAACTTCTCGGAGAGATCTTCAAACAGTCCTGAAGGACAACTACACTGAATACGGTCAGTCCACTGAAGATCATCAAGTCAGTAAAAGATTAAGCTACCTAAAGTCAGTGGGTCTTGGTCAACCTACTGAGTCAAAGATCCGTTGGATCCAGTCCACGTGGACCAATCAGCACAAGGCAGCAAATCTGATATTGACAAGGCCGCATTCCAAGAAAAGTGGTTGAAACCATTAAATACTGGATTCAAATGTAATCCCCTCCAACGGTTACATTTGAATCCACATTATAAATACAAGCTCATAGCTGTGTATTCAAGTGTGTGTGAAGTAAGAAAAATCAACAACTACGAGTTGTGAAGGTGTGAGTGTTTTAGAGCATTGTATGGGAGATATAAGGAGGCACGATTCACAACTTGTACACTTACCATTAGGGTTCTCATAAAAACTCAAATGAGTGTTTAGCTTGTTACTCTTAACTTAGAGAGGTTTTCCCAATCTTAGCTTTAGGCTAACACATTGTAAGGGAAAACCTCACCTAGTTGGAGAAAACCCAACTGAAACCAAAACCTCAATGTCAGGTTTGTTGGTAGTAAGTTGTTTTGAGGAAGTAAGAAAGATCTGGAGTATAGATCTGGGTGCACCTTGGCACGTTAAAAACAAGAATCCCAGTTAGTGGATTTCCTGTTAAATCAGGCCTTGGATGTAAGAGCTTGAGTCTCTGAACCACGTTAAACGGAGCATACTTATCTTTTAAAGTATTTACTAAAGTGTTGTGAAAATCTGCTCACTGAGAGAATTGTTAATAGAAAACTTTGGTTAAGTATTCAGGTCAGGGAGAATCCTTCTCACTGACCAGTTCAGGCAACGCACTCGAGAGTTCAGCATCTAGAGTCACTATGTTACTTAGATTATGAATCTCCAAGTCTTCACACTGACTTGATAGCTCAGCCTCTGAGTAATGCAGTGACTTGAAGTGTAATCTCTCGATTCACTGCCTTGTTAAGAGACTGAGCCCTCAAGTCATCACACTGACTTGATGTCTCTGACTCTTAGCAATGCAGTGACTTGAGTATTATTCACTCTTGCTGAACTCCCTGAGGAAAAGTTAAAAAAAAATTGCTCATGAATTTCCATCTTTGCCTTTCGAAAACGGGACCATCAATTGGTATCAGAGCAGGTTGTTCACATGACCACTGATCCAGTTTTGTTAAAAAAAATGGTCAATCGAACAGATCTTAAATGTTTTAAACTATGGGAATTCCTGCATATTTCAAACTATTACCTGTATTCTGACACTCAACTTGTAATAGAAAATTATTTGGTTAGAAGTTTTGGAATCATCAAAAAGGGGGAAATTGTTGGGATATGTTTTAGTTTTGATGATTTTCCAAAACAACATGTAATAGGCTTGAAAGCAGTCAGGATAGCATCTTTAGTTTCAGGTCAGGCTAGGTTATTTCTCAGTAGAATAGGCTGTCAGTTGAGGGAACACTCAGTTGAGGGGGTACTCAGCGAGGGAGAACTCAACAACACAACCTAAGGAAATCAAGATGACATCACAAGAAGAAGAAGAACTGACTGAAGCCACGGCGGAGACCTGAACCTGAAGAGAAGTCTGAAGGATGTCCCACTGAGTGTAAACCGGGCTAATCTAAGCTAAGTCAGGTGGACCACTCAGTGAAGAGGATGATCAGAGGATCAGTGCTGCACCAAGTAGGCCCTGGAGGAGTCAGACTACTGTGGTCAGGGAAGTTTGTCATTCAGCCTTATGACAAACTTCTTGGAGAGATTTTTAAACAGTCCTGAAGGACAACTACACTGAAGACGTTCAGTCCACTGAAGATCATCAAGTCAGTAAAAGATGAAGCTACCTAAAGTCAGTGGGTCTTGGTCAACCCACTGAGTCAAAGATCCATTAGATCCAGTCCACGTGGACCAATCAGCACAAGGCAGCAAATCTGACACTGATAAGGCCGCATTCCTAGAAAAGTGGTTGAAAGTATTAAATGTTGGATTCAAATGTAATCCTCTCCAAAGGTTACATTTGAATCCACATTATAAATACAAGCTCATAGTTGCGTATTCAAGTGTGTGTGAGGCAAGAAAAATCAACACCTACGAGTTGTGAAGGTGTGAGTGTTTTAGTGCATTGTATGGGAGATATAAGTAGGCACAATTCACACCTTGTACACTGACCATTAGGGTTCTCATAAATACTCAAATGAGTGTTCAGCTTGTAACTCTTAGCTTAGAGAGGTTTTTCCAATCTTAGCTTTAGGCTAACACATTGTAAGGGAAAACCTCACCTAGTTGGAGAAAACCCAACTGAAACCAAAACCCTAATGTCAGGTTTGGTGGTAGTAAGTTGTTTTGAGGAAGTAAGAAAGATCTGGAGTATAGATCTGGGTGCACCTTGGCACGTTAAAAACAAGAATCCCAGTTAGTGGATTTCCTGTTAAATCAGGTCGTGGATGTAAGAGTTTGAGTCTCTGAACCACGTTAAACTGGCATACTTATCTTTTAAAGTATTTACTAAAGTGTTGTCAAAATCTTCTCACTGAGAGCATTGTTAAAAGAAAACTTTGGTTAAGTATTCAGGTCAGGGAGAATCCTTCTCACTGACCAGTTCAGGTAATGCACTCGAGAGTTCAGCATCTCGAGTCACTGTGTTACTTAGAGTATGAGTCACTAAGTCTTCATACTGACTTGATAGTGCAGCCTCTGAGTAATGCATTGACTTGAAGTGTAATCTCTCGAGTCACTGCCTTGTTAAGAGACTGAGCCCTCAAGTCATCACACTGACTTGATGTCTCTGACTCTTAGCAATGCAGTGACTTGAGTATTATTCACTCTTGCTGAACTCCCTGAGGAAAAGTTAAAAAAAATTTGCTCCTGAATTTCCATCTTTGCCTTTCGAAAACGGGACCATCATCGCATCATCAAGTTCTCTTTGTTGCAGACCAGTGATGTAAGTGAGCTCCTCAACCTTCTTCTCCAAGATTTTCATCTTCTCCTTCTGGGCAATTTCAGCCCTGCGCTGAGCTTCACTCTTCTCAGGGGCAGATCCCCATGCTTCCGCACACAACCCAGCTACTTTGTCAGTGTCATATGTGATTGGATTCTTCCTTGTGTTCATCGGCGAGCGCTCTGAAGAAGATTCTAGAATGGATGGAAGTTGAGTAACCTGCGTAGAAGGGTCATTAGTCTTAGCCGTTGTTTCCAACCTGGCTGACTTGCGGGGAGTGTTGGTGTATACTGTAAAGCAAACTTTTGTTGGGCTTTTATGGATATATTCAATTTCCTTATTATCTGAAATAAATGGTTTTTCACATTATTGCAATCTTATTAATTGCTTGTATTACTTGTATGTCTATTTATCTTATATTGTAGATAATGTGATGGGTTTGTAGTCACACAGAAGATCACATTGTCAGTTCCTTATAAGATATAAACAGTATTCACAACTAAGATAGTTCTGGACATAACTATTGGTATAAGTTGTAGTATGAACTTGTTAGTGGCTTGTCTTGGCCATTAGTTCATACTAGTACGCTATGTCGTATTGAATGGATCACAGTTAAGACATGTTCTTCTATTCTGACTGTTATGAAGAACTAAAGGTCTTGGTGACTCTTGTAATTCTTAACCCTAATTGTGATATCTAGATATGTGGAGCGCTTGTTCACTACTTTGATTTACTATGGGTGAGAATCTTGTTAGATTCAATGCACTATGTATTTTGGGTAGTGACATCGTTTGCACGATGTCTATTTATTGGCATTAGGGCACCGTGTCCTGGTGATCCAGGTTGATGACGTCCCCTTGAGGAAACTCATAAAGGATTGTCGTATTAAACCCTGCAGGTGGATTTAATCCGTACGACAACAAGGTTGAGTGGTACTACTCAAGGAATAATAGATGTTAATTAATTAAAGCGGTCAGAAGCTTTAATAATTAATGGACGTGCGATATCTTTAACACGGGGAATTATAGAGTCTAATAGAAGCCCTGATTCGGTTCGGGATAGGACGGGAGTGCAACATTAATTCTCTAGTGGAATGAATTAATGTTCACGGGCCAAATATATGTTCTGGGCTGAACATAAGAATATTTGGGTCCATGAGGAGCCCAAACCTATACCTTCTAACAGATCCCTAGTCTGGCCCATGAAACCTATATAAAGGCTTCAATTTCGTTCTTTGAAACCCTAGCACCAAAAAGAATTTCGTGAGCAGCTGAATTTCGTGAGCAAGGGTTTTTGAAGAGACGAAATTGGGAGGCACTTTTCTCCACGTTCGCTAGTTCGCCGTCCACCCGGTGTACGAACGAGGTTGGGAGACAGATTAGAAGATCAGTAGTGGAATCAACGCCTCGGTCTTCAAGGGTAACGGATCTAAACTTGTCTTTAGATGCATGTTTAGGTCTTTAATTGTTCATACACGTTTGGTATCCCAACAACGATCTTGGGGACGGACCGCCTTCACCGGCGCGATCCATCAAGTGGTATCAAAGCCAAGGATTCGTGGATTGTTGGCTCTGCCTGAAACGTGTATCTATTTTCTGGTTTTCTGCTTTCGTGGTTTTAGATCGTTTCTCTATCGCAGCCCTTGTGTGTTTTTGTAATCGTTTTTCCCACCAGATAATAAGTGTGGGTAGTATAGGTTTCTTTTACAATAGATCACTGTATTAGGGTTTCGTTCGCTTGTATTAGTTGTGTTTTCTGATCACAAGAGCGGGCGATGTCGGATGGAGGATGTGGAAACGGATTTCAGGTTCTCTGTGTTAGAAGTTTTTGGCCCTAGACGGTGTCGTTCACTGTTTTGGCCATAACTTTTGACTCGGGAGTCCGTTTTCTGCAAGTAAGCCCATTTCGGAAACCTCGTGACGATATCTACAGACCTCACAGCTAATTCAATCGTCTTGATGAAGTTTTCTGCCAGTTTAGTTCGGGTGACGTGAATTCGACCCGTTCGAGACCATTTCTTGCTTTGCGTGAGAGGCCGATGCGAGGCATCCATCCGCGCCCTTTATTTATCATTGTAATAGCTTTGATAGGCTGTTTTTGATAAGTTTTAGAAGGGGTTGCGATAGATATGCGTTTATTTATGCTTTTATCTATCGTTTTATGGCATGTTTGTGTTTTATAATTAATTTTATTATAATCTGCTATTGCCTGTGAATAATCTTCAATTTTAAATGACTAAGTGAGTAGAATTTAATTTAATTAATTCTTTGGCCTCCACAATTGGTCTTTAAGTAAGGTGATTGTTGCTCGTGGGACCTTGGGAGTCTCCCCCTAACGGATGCAACATTCACAAGCTTACTAGTTAAGACTTCTAATCAAAATGTTTTAATCTTAAAATGAAGTGTGTGATCATCCACAACGGATGTATTATTCATGAGTTCATCAGTTAAGATTAGTGCAAGATAACTGTAGTGAATTATTTACTAGCGACGTGTTCTTTGTATGAGCTCGTCAATTGTGAATAATAGTTCCTACAGTTAAATTGTGGTCATCACTTAGATGTGAATTTTAATATAACCCCCCAACGGGGTCCCTATTCTAATTCACATGGCCAGTTTAGGTCCGACTATTAATTTCATTCGTCATAAGGATAAGTTGACGTGATATTGAAATTAAAGACTTGGTGTCTGGTTGATGAACACACGCGTAAATGACCATCCTAACGTGGCTTGCGTGTTTGTTTGTTGGGCTGTTGGAGGTTGTGTTAAATGTTGGTTTTGAAGGTTTCCAATATTCCATGCTTCAATTTATGTGATTTTAATGCTTGCTTGCATTTAATTTATTTCAGATTTAATAAGATGACGTTCAACCCGCTTATGGTTATTTTAAAAGAAAATAAGCTGACTGGTCCGAATTATTTGGATTGGAAGAGAAATTTGGACATTGTCCTGGTTGCAGATGAGTACAAGTTTGTGCTCAATACTCCTGCTCCTGCCGATCTGGCACCCGATTCCACTGAAGAGCAAAAGGAGGCTCATAAGAAGTGGCACAAGGCTGATGAGATGGCTCGTTGTTACATTTTGGCCTCTATGTCAAATGTTTTACAACAGCAGCATCAAAACATGCCTACTGCCGCACATATGATGTTGAGCCTAAAAGAGCTTTTTGGTGAGAAAGATAGGGCTGCCCGTTTTGAGGCTATGAGGAAAATTATGACTACCTCTATGCCAGAGGGAGCGTCGGTGAGGGACCACTGTCTCAAGATGATGGAATATCTGAATGAGATAGAGGTGCTCGGGGGAGAAATCGACGGTGATGCCAAGGTCGATATGATCCTCAACTCGCTCCCAAAATCATTTGAAAACTTTCGTTTGAACATAATCATGAGTAAGAAGGGCTATTCTGTAGCTGAGCTTCTTGCGGAGTTGGTTGCGGCGGAAGGTCTCATGGGTAAGGGTCCACAAGCCCATGTTTCTGTTCAGGCTGGATCTTCTTCGTCCAAGGGCGGGAAGAAGAAAAAGCCTTCTCAGAAAAAGGCTGGTGGAAGTAGTGGTGGAAGCAGTGGGAGTAAGGTTTTGGCGCCTTCTGGTGGCGTGAAGAAGCCGAAAGGCAAATGCTTCAAGTGCCACAAGACCGGACATTGGAAGCCTGATTGTCCTCTCTTGAAAAAGGATAACCCTGGTACATCTCTTGCTCTAGTTGTTGAAACATGCTTTGCGGCTTGTTCTGCCCTTTCTTGGGTAGTAGATACAGGAGCCACTGATCATGTTTGTTATACCTTGCAGGGGTTTCTGCAAACAAGGCAACTGAGTGAGGGCGAGATTACTATCAGTTTGGGCAATGCTACGTCTGTAGCAGTGGTCGCAGTGGGAGATGTGCACTTATGTTTTTCTAATTCTGTTTTAGTATTAAAGAACGTTTTGTACGTGCCGAGTTTTCGGAAGAATTTAATTTCTGTTTCGAAGTTGTTTTTGGATGGATGCTCAGTTGTTTTTAATGACAAAGTTGTTATTATGAGAAATGACTTTTTAATCTGTTCTGGCACGTTAGAAAACAGTCTTTACACTATTACTTGTGCATATCGTACTATGACTGAAACTCATTCATCATCATCAAATAAGAAAAAAGAACCTTCAAAGATGAATCAAACATATCTTTGGCACCTAAGACTAGGTCATGTCTATCTGAGGAGAATTCAAAGACTTGTAAGTAGTGGTTCTTTGGAGTCTCTCCAAGTGGAACCATTCCCAGTCTGCGAATCCTGCTTGGAAGGCAAGATGACTTCAAGGCCTTTTAAGGCCAAGGGGAATAGGGCAAGTGATGTGTTAGAATTGATTCACTCTGATTTGTGTGGGCCTATGTCTGTTCAAGCTAGAGGTGGTTTTGAGTATTTCGTCACTTTCATTGATGATTACTCAAGATATGGGTACATCTATCTGATGCGCCACAAGTCTGAATGCTTTGGCAAGTTCAAAGAATTTAAGGCAGAAGTGGAGAACCGTCATGGTAAGAGTATCAAGTCACTACGATCTGATCGTGGTGGCGAATACCTTAGTAATGAATTTAGGCAATACTTATTAGAGAATGGGATTACATCCCAGCTCACTGCGCCTGGTACTCCCCAACAGAATGGCGTAGCTGAAAGAAGGAATAGGACTCTATTAGAAATGGTGAGATCAATGATGAGTTATGCATCATTACCTACCTCGTTTTGGGGATATGCCTTGGAAACAGCGGCGTACCTTCTAAATTACGTACCTTCTAAAGCGGTTCCAAAAACTCCGATTGAACTGTGGTCTGGGCGAAAGCCTAGTCTCAATCACATTCGGATTTGGGGTTGTCCAGCACATGTGCTGGATAAGGAAGCTGATAAGTTGGCACCTAGAACTGAAGTACGGTTGTTTGTAGGATATCCTAAGGGAACAAAAGGTGGTTATTTTTATAGTCCTAAAGATCAGAGGGTGATAGTCAGTACTAATGCCCGATTTTTAGAGGAAGACTATATGAATGAGCATAAGTCCAATAGTGAGATCATTCTCAATGAGTTAAGGGGAGACAATGGCACACCGAGTGTGCAAGAGGAAATACCACAAGAGACTGCACAACGTGATTGCTCTGATGAACCTTTGCATGCATTGCCTCGTCGTAGTGGGAGGGTTGTACGTCAACCTGATCGTTTCATGTTTGTGGGAGAGTCTGTGGACTTGATTCCAAGCGATGAACATGATGATAACGATCCCTGGACTTACAAAGAGGCAATTCAAGACAAAGATGCAGAGTCTTGGCACAAGTCTATGGATTCAGAAATTGAATCTATGGATGCTATGGAAGTGTACGACCTAAGCGAACTTCCCCATGGCAAGGAAGTCATTGGGTGTAAGTGGGTCTACAGACGTAAGAGAGGATCTGATGGGAAGGTTATTGCCTTTAAAGCAAGGTTGGTGGCAAAGGGTTTTACCCAGAAAGAAGGAATCGACTATGACGAGACCTTCTCACCAGTAGCCATGCTAAAATCGATCCGGATTCTCTTATCCATAGCTAATCACATGAACTATGAGGTTTGGCAAATGGATGTCAAGACAGCTTTCCTTAATGGAAATCTGAATAAGGACATCTACATGCGGCAACCTGAGGGTTATGTGAAGAAAGGCCAAGAGCATCTGGTCTGGAAGCTGAAAAAGTCCCTTTATGGGCTAAAGCAAGCTTCCAGGTCTTGGAACATTCGTTTTGATGAGGTGATCAAATCTTTTGGATTTGAACAATGTCAAAATGAAAGTTGTGTGTATAAGAAGAGTAACGGAGACGTCGTGGTATTCTTAGTACTGTACGTAGATGATATTCTTCTCATTGGCAACAATGTGAAAGTATTATCAGACGTAAAGGTGTGGCTTTCAGAGCAGTTTCAAATGAAGGATTTGGGAGATGCATCGTACATTCTTGGTATAAAGGTCATTCGTGATCGGAAAAAGAGAATGTTGTGTTTATCTCAAGCATCTTACATTGATACTGTGATTGCTCGTTTCAGCATGCAGAACTCAAAGAAGGGTTTACTACCTTTCAGACATGGAGTTCCCTTATCAAAGGATATGTGTCCTAAGACACAGAAGGAGATAGAGGAGATGGCTAAGGTTCCTTATGCTTCGGCTGTAGGAAGCCTTATGTATGTGATGCTGTGTACGAGGCCTGATATTTGCTATGCAGTCGGTATGGTAGCAAGATATCAGTCTAACCCTGGTCAAGGACATTGGACTGCTGTCAAGCATATCCTCGAGTACTTGAAAAGGACTCGAGATTATATGCTGGTATACCAGTCAGATAGTATTGTTCCTGTGGGTTATACTGATTCGGATTTCCAAGCTGATCTAGATGAACGGAAGTCTACCTCGGGTTATGTGTTTGTGTTGGGAGACGGAGCCATATCTTGGAGAAGTGTGAAGCAGAAATGCATCGCGGACTCCACTATGGAGGCCGAGTACGTAGCTGCCTCAGAGGCTGCCAAAGAGGCTGTTTGGCTACGTAATTTCCTCTTGGACTTGGAGGTGTCCAAGAGTATGCCAAGGTGTATCACTGTTTATTGTGATAACGCGGGTGCAGTGGCAAACCCAAAGGAACCTAGAGCCCATAAAGCGAGTAAACACATAGAGCGGAAGTACCACATTATACGAGACATCGTAAATCGAGGAGACGTAGCTGTAGCTAAGATTGCATCGTTGAACAACCTAGCTGATCCTTTCACAAAGACTCTGTGGATGAAAGGTTTTGAGCAGCATGTGGAAGGTCTTGGTTTACGATGTATACCAGCTAGACTTTAAGTATAAGTGGGAGAATTGATATGTCTTTATGTGTATACTAAAAGTTTAGCTTTAGTATAAGTGGGAGATTGTTGGTGTATACTGTAAAGCAAACTTTTGTTGGGCTTTTATGGATATATTCAATTTCCTTATTATCTTAAATAAATGGTTTTTCACATTATTGCAATCTTATTAATTGCTTGTATTACTTGTATGTCTATTTATCTTATATTGTAGATAATGCGGTGGGTTTGTAGTCACACAGAAGATCACATTGTCAGTTCCTTATAAGATATAAACAGTATTCACAACTAAGATAGTTCTGGACATAACTATTGGTATAAGTTGTAGTATGAACTTGTTAGTGGCTTGTCTTGGCCATTAGTTCATACTAGTACGCTATGTCGTATTGAATGGATCACAGTTAAGACATGTTCTTCTATTCTGACTGTTATGAAGAACTAAAGGTCTTGGTGACTCTTGTAATTCTTAACCCTAATTGTGATATCTAGATATGTGGAGCGCTTGTTCACTACTTTGATTTACTATGGGTGAGAATCTTGTTAGATTCAATGCACTATGTATTTTGGGTAGTGACATCGTTTGCACGATGTCTATTTATTGGCATTAGGGCACCGTGTCCTGGTGATCCAGGTTGATGACGTCCCCTTGAGGAAACTCATAAAGGATTGTCGTATTAAACCCTGCAGGTGGATTTAATCCGTACGACAACAAGGTTGAGTGGTACTACTCAAGGAATAATAGATGTTAATTAATTAAAGCGGTCAGAAGCTTTAATAATTAATGGACGTGCGATATCTTTAACACGGGGAATTATAGAGTCTAATAGAAGCCCTGATTCGGTTCGGGATAGGACGGGAGTGCAACATTAATTCTCTAGTGGAATGAATTAATGTTCACGGGCCAAATATATGTTCTGGGCTGAACATAAGAATATTTGGGTCCATGAGGAGCCCAAACCTATACTTTCTAACAGATCCCTAGTCTGGCCCATGAAACCTATATAAAGGCTTCAATTTCGTTCTTTGAAACCCTAGCACCAAAAAGAATTTCGTGAGCAGCTGAATTTCGTGAGCAAGGGTTTTTGAAGAGACGAAATTGGGAGGCACTTTTCTCCACGTTCGCTAGTTCGCCGTCCACCCGGTGTACGAACGAGGTTGGGAGACAGATTAGAAGATCAGTAGTGGAATCAACGCCTCGGTCTTCAAGGGTAACGGATCTAAACTTGTCTTTAGATGCATGTTTAGGTCTTTAATTGTTCATACACGTTTGGTATCCCAACAACGATCTTGGGGACGGACCGCCTTCACCGGCACGATCCATCAGGGAGTCCTTATGAGGACCTCATTTTGGGGGTCTTCATCCTCCGATACCTCAGGGGCAGATATTTTCTTTCTTCTTTCCCCCTTTTTGGCATCATCATTGGCTGGAGGAGGAGGGAGTGCCTTAGTTGCTGCTTCCTTGAATACTTTTTCTCCATTATTGATCACAAAGACAGTCAAAGACTGAACTTCTTTGACTCCTTCCTTCAACATCTCAACTTCCGTGGCAATCCCTGTTCCCGCAAAAGAAACACTGGTAATGCTAGCCTGGAGCTTCTTCTCAAATATCTCCATCGAGGTGTGAAGGCTCTACTCAGTGCGTGTCAGCTTGGCCTCAACTTTCCCTGACTCTTCATTGAGCTGAGCAGACTTGGATAAAATCTTGTCAGACTCTTGAGCAATTTTGACAGACTCCTGAGCGATCTTGGCTGACTCCAGTGCCATCTTGGCCACTGAGTCGTTAAGATCCTGAGTGAACAGCTCTGCAGCCTGACTAGCCAAGTGCTCCACCGCTTTCTGAATTCTTTCACCGTGCTCAGTTCTCAGTTGAGTCAGCGAGTTGGCCATCAATTTCTTCATCTTCTTCCTCTCTGACTTGACGGATTGTACTGTTGTCACCATAATTTTCTTCAATCTTTTGACCTCAGAACTGGCAACAGTGTTAATGGCAGACTTCATTCTCCTCAGCTGCTTCTGCATCACCTTCTCCTTGGTCTCAACCTCAGCCTTGAGTAGAGCAATTTCTTGTTGGAGCTCAACAAGATTCTCAAAAGTCTTCTCTTGCTTGACCTGGATGATGCTAGTGAAGTTGCCGTGCTGAGTCCCAGTGATGACCACTTCGTCATTCTCAGCTCTGTCAGTCAGTAGCTGGTCTCCCTTGTCAGCCCCTACAACATCACTCCCCTCTTCAAGGTACACTGAAGGCAGTTCAGAAGTGATCATGGTCGCCTGCTCAGGCTCAACCAAGTCAGCTCGAACTTTGTGAACAAGTCCCTCAAAACTAGAAGTTTCCTTGGATGCCTCTACATCATCCTTCTTTATCTCAGAGCAGGGAGTCCTGTCATCGACTGATGTATCATTGGTAGCTAAGATGTTCAAAACATCCTCAGCAACTGGTCCACCCTTGGAACCAGTTTCCTTTACACCTTCCCCCTGAGCATCTTGCTCAGCAGCCATCTCATCCACTTCCTTGGCAGTTTCCTCCACCAAGTCCTCAACAGCTCCACCAGCCTGACCATCTTCAGGGCCATCATCACCATAATCATCAGAGTCCTTGTTGTCCTTTTCAGGAGTGTCAAGGAACTTAGATTTCTCAGCTCTCATGGCAATCATCTTTGTCACCAACTCCCTGACTGCTTCCATCTCCAGCAGCTCCAGGTAACTTGTTATCTCGAAGTAATTGGTCATTCTGGCTTCCTCCGAGCACCAGTAGTCCCATCCTTTCAACTCCACCAACATTCGCTGTTCAACCATGTTAGCCTGCTTGTACTCCAGCCAGACTTTTAAATCCACCATCATCTCCCGCAGCTCCGGATAGTTTTTCAGCGATGGGAAGCTCCTCACCACCCTGTTGGTCCCACTAGTCAAATCTTGTGTATTGCGGAAGCTAGATTAAATATCTTTTGTAAAAATCTTTAAGAAGACTCAACTGAATAATAAATAAAAAGCAAGTAAAGCAGTAAATAAGACAAGATGTATAGTGGTTCGGATGTTAAAATCCTACGTCCACCCTCCCTTTTACAAGGGGCCTTACTATCCAACCAACTTACTCACGAACCACTGGAATTGACAAGTACCAGCACCTTGTTACGCCCTTTAGATCTAACTTCGATCTAAAGCTTAACTTACTTCAACCTTATCGAAAGAGATGAACAGGTTGAGTATTTTATTCCAACTTGCAAAACTCCTTAATGAGTAGATGAATATCGAAAGCCTAAGAGTACTATATTGCTTGAGTATAATGTAAAACTTGAGAGCTTTTTCTTCATGCGCGTAACTAGAGCTTTCTTCAAACTAGCACTCTTGTATTCATAGAGTTGATTAGGTTTAGCCGTTGGAGAGCTAATCTAATCAGATCTCTATTTATGAAAGCTTCAATCCCTAATTGATTGATTGGGTTGGTGAGATCCTTGGATTGATTTCTTCAATTGACTTTCCAATCCGATCATGTTGACTTTATTCAAATTACCAATGGTTAAATGCTTCCTTTGCATTACTATGATGCTTCCAGAGTAAGTTGGACCAGATACCAGATGACCCAGAGGTCCTCTGGCCCAGAGTCGGTTGTGAAACAAATTTTCCCTTAGAATCAGGAGATGTTTCTAAGTTACTTTTGTTTCACCAGACTCGTCTGGTCTGGGGAAAGGTCTTCTGCCTTTGGTCTTGATCTTCTCTAGTGAAGTCTTCTGGTGACTCTTCTGGTGAAGTCTTCTGGTCTGGCAGTTCCCCCTAGACTAAGTCCTAATCTAGTTCTTCATTTGGATAACAGGTCCAGATGGTCCTATTACAACTTCTAGTTTGTTTTCTAACTCATCAAAACTAACAACATTTTTCCTAACACACCCAATTCTCACCCTTTCCCTTAATAAAATCAAAGAAGAGAAGAGATGTGAGATCTTTGGATTCATCATCTTCTCCAGCTTCCTCGATGATGAGATCTAGCTCAGGGTCGAGTTCCTTCGGGTCTTTGGATGTGACAGGGAAATCCTCAGGATTTGATAGGTTGGGCTCAGGTTGGGTGTCAGGCTCAGAGATGTTGGGATTATTTGGCTCTGACTGTAGTTGGGGTAGGGGTAGGTCAGTGTTTGGCTCGATGGGTTCAGTGGGGTTGGATGAGGGTTCAGATATGGGAGTAGGTTCAGTAGGTTGGGGTTCAATGTGGGTTGGGTTGGGAAGTTCAGGCTGGAGGATCTCAGCAGTTTCAATGGTCCTCCTTACCTGAACCAAGTCAGATGCCTCAGCCGATCCTGACTTGTTCCCGTCCTTTTGAGGACTCAGACTCCTCAATTTCTTTACTAGAGATCCCTTCACACCTTTTGTTGGTCCCACTAGATAGATTAATTGCGGAAGCCTTTATAACCAAAATGTCTTTAGAGAAAATCTTTTCTAAGAGCACAAATAATAAACAACAGGTATTAAAGAAAGCAATAAATAACACCGTATTTATAGTGGTTCGGATCTGAATATCCTACGTCCACTCTTCCTTGATCAAAGGGGTCTCACTATCCAACCAACAAACTCACTACTTACTGGAATTTCCAAAGTACCAGCACCTTCTTACAATCTCTTTAGATCTAACTTCGATCTAAAGACAAACTTACTCCAACCTTGTCTAACAAGATGAACAGGTTGAGTATATAAACTCCTTACGAGTTGGATGAGTAATTAAGAACAAAGTGAGTGCAAATGCGTAGTGATAAAAAAGCTTAGTATGCTATGTGCGCGTGTAGAGTCTCTAGAGCTTTTTCTAGAACTGCACTCTTGTATATATAGAGGGGATTAGGGCTAGCCGTTGGAGGGCTAATCCAATCAGATCCTCTATATAAGGAAGCCTCAATCAATCAATTCCCTAATTGATTGATTGGGTTGGTGGGATCCTTGGATTGATTATCTTCAAATACTTTCCAATCCTGATCATGTTGACTTGATTTGAATCACCAACGGTCAATAGCTTCCTTTGCCTAACTCTGATTCTCTCCAGAGAAGGCAGGACCAGACACCAGGCAACCTCGGTGTCTTCTGGTCCTCATCTGGTCAAGAACCAGAATACTCAGTAGAGTCAGGGGATCAAACTAAGCATCTTATGTTCTACCAGACTCGTCTGGTCCGGACTCGTCTGGTCTGGGGAAGGTCCTCTGCCTCTGGTCTGTCTCATCTGGTGAAGTCTTCTGGTGGAGTCCTCTGGTGAAGTCCTCTGGTGGGGTCTTCTGGTGACTCTTCTGGTGAAGTCTTCTGGTCTGGCAGTTCCCCCTAGACTAAGTCCTAATCTAGATCATCATCTGGCTAACAGGTCCAGATGGTCCTATTACATCTTCTGGTTTGTTTTAACTCATCAAAACTAACAATTTTTATCCTAACAATTTCCCCATTTTTGATGGAGTTAAAACACTACCAGAACTGATCACAAAGAAGACTTAAGCAAGAAAACATATAAAGGATAAGACCTTAGAATAGATCTTATCAGGCAAACAATTAAGACAACAAGAGGTTGTCTTTAGAACAGAGAAGAAATGAGATTTTCATTAATAATAAGGACAAAGAAGAATACAGATTACAATGCAATTCTGGTCCTATTCTAAGCATATCTTCTGTTGTCTTTGGGCACCAGAAACCAGTCAAGAAACCTGTCTTGAATGGCCTTCAACTCTGCAGAAGATGATGGGGTGAAGTTTGCCAACACCTTGGTCTTGTACAGTTTCTTCAGCTCAGCCCAATCAACCTGGTCTCCTGCCATTGGAGTGTTGAGAAAATGGAACTCAGGAGCAGTGACTTCCAGGTTGAATTCAATAGTTGAATCCATCAACTGCTTGTACAGATCTGCATCATATGCCTGCATCCAAGAATGGAAGGTCCTGTTGATGAGAGCATCATCCTCTGGTGGAGGTCTCTGGATGTAATGTTGAATGAACCAGAGAGTCTTGGCTTCTCTCCATTTTTCTATCAAAGGCACAGGAACAGTTGAGTCAAAGGACCCTTCTGTCCTGAGAGGGAGGATGTTCATGACTTCAACAGGCCCTTTTCTCTTCTGGCTGGATCCACTAGCACCAGGAGTGATGCCAGCTTCTCTGCTCTTCTTATTTTGCCTTCTAACATATCGGAGCCTCTGCTCTTCATCTATGTTTTTCCTTATCCTTGCTTGCCTCTCTTCAGGCGACTCTTCCTTGAATCTCTTCTCTGCTTCTTCAACCACAGATTCAAGGAAGCTCTTCTTTACTTTCCTTATCTTCCTCTTTGCAGGTCCAGAGATGGAAATTGGATCCTGCTCTGCTTCGGACTCCTCTTCTGCAGCAAGCTGCTTAGCCATGGAAAGAGATTTGAGCTCTTCCTTCTTCTTCTTCTGCAACTCAGCCTGAGCCAAAGTATTCTCTAGCAGGTCCAGACGAGCTCCATGGCTGAAGAGAGTTTCGTTTGTGGTCTTCGCCAGATCAGTTCTGGCCTTCTCTTCCCCCTTTTTAACTTCATCAAGGAGGGGCTCCACTACCTGCCTTATAAGATCAGGCAAGGCAGTGTTGGAGGAAGAGTGAAGATCACGCAGCTGCTTGGCCTCCTCCAGGTAAGCTTTAGACTCTGCAACAAGTCTCTCTTGCTTCTCCAACATCTCCTGGAGGGAGTCTTTCAGCTTTGCAGTTTGAATCATCTGGCTGGCCATCTCCACTTTGAGCACAGAGACAGGTCTCAACTGCTCCAGCACGTGCTCCTGTAGCTGCTTCTGGCTGTGCATGACATCCAGCTTGACAAATAAGCCATTAGCCTTAAAAGAAGCTTTTACCTCTGCCAGAGAAGACTTTAACTGCTTCAGAAAGATTCTCCTCTCATGCTTGATCTGGTGCTCTATCATAGCAGGGGCCATATGTTGAATAGCTTTTGAAAAGCGCCCAATCTGCATGATTTGCTCATTGAAGAAGGCTTTCATCTTCTGGAGCACAGCAGGAGACATCTCAAAGTCTTCCTCATCTGAATATAGCTCTGGAGGAAAGACAAAATGAGGACCAAACTTGTAAGTGGGGCCCTCTGGAGTGAGCATTACTCCTCTCTGGATGAGCAGGGTGCGAATCAAGACTTTAGCAGCACCAGGAGTCTCCAGTTCAGCTGGGTTTTGAATATTCAGCCTCTGCTTTAGCTCAATCTCCCAAGCAGTGAAGTTGGAGGGACCCATTTCCTCAAGCAATAACATTAGGTCCTCCACATCTTCAAGTCTGGCCTTGCTCCAGACCTTGGCATCAGTAAGGTCTGCCAGAAGTGGTAAGTGCTCCAGAAGAACTGGGAAATGCTCTCTTAGCCAGAGCTGAGCACTTACACTCATACTCTGCCTAATGGGACCCATTTCTGCAGATGAGAAAGTGAATGGTTTGGGCCCAGAGGCAGAGGAGGAAGGTGCTAAGTCAGCAGGCTCAAGTGAAGCTTCCTCATCTTCACTATCATCGCTGGTTAAACAGGTAGGAGAAGGGGGAGGGCCAACGAATCCCAGAGCCATAGAAATGGTTGGGTCCTGGTCTGTATGGGTTTGGGGAGGGTAAGGATTTTGTGAAGTAGAGGGTGTAGGAATGGGTTGCTCTGCACCAGAAGATGATGGAATATCAGGTACAGAAGGTGTAGGAGGTATCTGGGAGGTGGAAGAGTTTGGAGGGGGGATTTCTGAACCAGAAGAGGTTGAGGGTACCTCTGGTACAGAAGGTGGGGGAGAGGGGTTTGTGTTTAGAGGTATATGGGAAGATGGGGGAGAGGGTGTTTGAGGAATGGTTGAGGTAGAGAATGTAGGTGTGTCTGGGAGAGTCTGCTCTGGTGAGAATGAAGGAACACCAGGAGCAGATGAGATGGGATGTGTTTGAGTATCTGGTGGGGAGGTAGAGGGGGAGACAAGATCAATGGAAGTAGAGGAGGGTAAGAAAGGGTTTACCTCTGCTGGGTCAACACCAGCAGGCACAACGAGCTCTGGAGAATCCTCCATAATCTGGGAAGCATCATTAATAGCTCTCTCCAGGGCCTCACCAAGATCAGATCCAGAGTCAGGATCCTGTAGAATTGCCCTCTTGGCCCTGGGCTTCCTCTTAAGAGGTTCAACCTCCTCTTCCTCTTCTTCCTCTGATGGCTCATCCACCAGAAGGGTTTTCTTCGGAGCTCTTCTGCCAGTCCTTGGCTTCTTGGCAGATTTCTTCTTGGCCTCCACCGGCCTCTTCCGCTTGGCTGCCCCAGCCTTAACAGCTTCATCATCATCACCACCCTTCTTCTTAAGAATGTTAAGAAGGGGAATCTGGTCCTCCTCCGAGGAACCAGAAAAGGCAATGGTTGAGGAACCAGTTGCACCAGCAGCTTTCTTCTGGGCCTTCTGCCTTGGCTGCTGCTTCTGCCCCATTGCAGGTGAGAGTACTGCCTGAAGAGGAGGGGCAGGGATGGCTTCTTCTCCATCAGAGTCAGGATGGCCATGAAGGGGACCATCCTTATAGAATAGCACCTTAGACTTGTGAAAACCTTTGCACCAAGACTCCTTCCATCTCTTCTCTGGAAGCAAGGAGTCCAAAATCAAGGTAAGTTTCGTACCCAACGAAACATTAGCAGTGAAATAAAACTGCATCTCCCCTGGAATGGAAGGACAAACTTCCTTGTTAACTTTCGCCTTATTCTTCCGCAAGACGCCCCAAAAGAATTCTGCCCAATTGCATTGGACGCCGTCATACAAAGCTCTCATCACACACATTCTTCCATTAAAGATCGCATCTGTGCTGTGATTTTCACACATCAATACCTTAACAACAATGTCAAAAAGTACCATGTACTTTTGCCTCAGATGCTTATCCAGAAATCCCTTCGTGATATTCTGGCAAGAGGAACGAGCGAACAGTTTGAAGGAACCACAATATCATCCTCCTTGTAGGTTAAAGGATCCACTCCTTCCGCCGAAATGTTTCCAAACAGGGCACATAAATCATGCTTGGAAAACACCAAATCTTCCCTGTCAATCTTTGTAGAAATATGGTCTTCATTGATCTTCATGCGAACCAAAAACTGGGCCGCATAACCGTCAAGAGTACGAAAATCTCTGGGAATGGTGGAGATCAACTTCTCAACTCCGGATCTCCTCAAGAGTTCCAAAATAGCAAGTGCAGATGAGTTCTTGGTGGTGTAGAAGTCAACCACCATCTCCGTTTTGAGTTTCTTCATCATCAATTCATGGTCAAAATTACACGGGGGAGCCATATCTGTGAGAGAGAGAGAGAGAGAGAGAGAGAGAGAGAGAGAGAAGGGAAGAACTTTGCAGAGAGAGGTTAGGGTTTGAAAGTATGAAAACGTGAAAAGACAGATTGTAAGGAAATTAGATTTAAATAGGGTAATACGCGTGGCTCGAGTAATAAATGAAGTGTGAACGCGTGTAATACCAAAATTAAATTAGGGAACAAAATTAATATTTGAATTGATTGACATTTTGTACAGTGATTAAATCCGATGGCCACAAAGAAAGGCAAGATACAGATTTAATCTGGTGCGTTGGCATAGTCATTGGGACGGGGCATAAAGGGGTTTTGTGGCAGTCAAGAGAAAAAGCGAAATGATTGCCTAGGCCCTATACCCTAGTCTTAAATACACTCCGAAGTTGAAAGGTTTTGAGTGTACTTACTAATTTGAAAAGTGTATCCCAATGATCAGAGGCCAGAGAAGTAAAACCATACCTGTCACCTGATATTGTAACCAGATGATACCACAGATAATCTGATGTTACATCTCCTCTGATGAAACTCATCTGATCCTGGTCAGAGAAGATTCTGGACATTTGACTCAGCACCTCATCTGGGACAAGTGTCACCTGGTGCATACCTTATCTGGTACCTTCTCTGATATGTCTAATCTGCAGGTATGTTAGTTTTAAACGAAATAAAGAATATGCAATAAAGTAGAAATAAAGGATACTTCTCTGATGTTCCCCCTAAAACAAATCTGTCTCTGGATCCAACAATCCTAATTCAAAAGCTAACTCTCTGAATCTGGTCTCAGCCAAAGGCTTAGTTAAGATATCTGCTCTCTGCTTCTCTGTTGCAATCTTTTCCATCCTTATATCTCCCTTCTCAACATGATCTCTGATAAAATGATGCCTTATATCAACATGTTTACACCTGGTATGAAGAACTGGATTCTGGGTAATTGCAATGGCACTATTACTATCACAGAATATAGGAATATCCTTGGCTCTAATCTGGTAATCCCTAAGCTGTTGACTAATCCAAAGTAGTTGAGAACAACAGCTCCCTGCAGCCATGTACTCTGCTTCTGTTGTTGATGTAGCAACTGAAGTCTGCTTCTTAGAAAACCAGGATACCAATTTATTCCCTAGAAATTGGCATGTTCCACTTGTAGATTTCCTATCTATTCTGCATCCACCATAGTCTGAATCTGAATAACCACTCAATTCCAAATTGTCATCTGCAGGATACCACAAACCTAAATTCACTGTTCCCTTAAGATATTTCAAAATCTTCCTTGCTGCTTCCAAGTGACTTTTCTTGGGATTAGCTTGAAATCTGGCACAAACCCCAACAGCAAAGGTAATATCTGGTCTACTTGCAGTCAGGTACAGAAGAGAACCAATAAGTGCTCTGTACTGAGTCTGGTCCACACTCTCTCCAGACTCATCTGGATCCATGTTGAAATTTGTCATCATAGGGATCTTGGCTGCTTTGCTAGATCCTACTCCAAATTTCTCTAACATGTTTCTGGTGTACTTTGCCTGATTAATGAAGATTCCCTTCTCTGATTGCTTAACCTGCAAACCTAAAAAGTAATTCATCTCACCCATCATGGACATCTCAAACTGACTCTGCATTAGTTCACCAAACTTTTCACACATCTTCTTGTTAGGGGATCCAAATATAATGTCATCAACATATATTTGGACCAGAAGGATGTCCTTTCCTTCTTCTTTCCTAAACAAGGTCCTATCAATCTTACCCTTAGTAAAACCATTGTCCAGAAGAAATTGAGATAGAGTGTCATACCATGCTCTGGGTGCCTGCTTCAGCCCATAAAGAGCTTTCTTAAGCTTGAACACCTTGTCACCTTGTTCAAAACCAGGAGGTTGTTCCACATACACTTCCTCAATGAGAATCCCATTAAGAAAGGCAGATTTCACATCCATCTGGTATACTTTGAACTTCATGTGAGCAGCATATGCTAAGAACAATCTGATGGCTTCTAGTCTGGCAACAGGAGCAAATGTCTCATCATAGTCTATTCCTTCAGACTGAGAATAGCCCTGAGCCACTAGTCTTGCCTTGTTCCTAGTAATGACATCATTCTCATCTTTCTTATTCTTGAAGACCCACTTAGTGCCTATCACCTTTTGATGTCTTGGTCTGTCTACCAGCTCCCAAACATCCTGTCTGGTGAATTGATTCAACTCCTCCTGCATAGCAACAATCCAATTTGAATCTTTCAGTGCCTCCTTGATGTTCTTAGGCTCAATCAAGGACACATAGCAACTGAATAAGGCAACTAAGTTAAGAGATCTCCTAGTCTGGACACCCTTAGTTGGATCTCCAAGGATTAGGTCATTGGGGTGATCAACCAGGGTCCTCCTTCCCGTGGTCTTGCCTGGTTGATCATCTTCTGCAGTACCTTGGTGATTATCACCACCTGCAGAAGAGCTTCCCCCTACAGGAGTTCCAACCTCTTCTGGTTCTGCTCCTTGTGAAGGCTGCTGCTTCAGAGAACCAGGAGATGGGTCATCATCTGAATCTGAATCTGAATCAAGAACAGGTGGATTGACTTTGATAACTCTGGGTGTAGTCTGATTCTGGGTCTCATCAGAAGACTTAGAATCCACCTTGAACTCAAAAGTAGATTCATCAAAAACAACATGAGGTGTTTCCTCCACACAAAGTGAATTCTTATTAAAAACTCTAAAAGCTTTACTGGTGCTGGAATATCCTAAGAATATTCCATCAGCCACTTTAGCATCAAAGGTTCTTAATTTAGATTTCCCATTGTCATGGATGAAACACTTACATCCAAAAACATGAAAATATGAAAAAGATGGGGTTTTACCTTTCCATACCTCATATGGAGTCTTATTATGTCTCTGGGCAATCAGGCATCTGTTCTGAGTGTAGCAAGCTGTATTGATGGCCTCTGCCCAAAATCTCTGTGGAGTGTTGTATTCTGCCAGAAGTGTTCTTGCAGCTTCTTTGAGGGTCCTATTCCTCCTTTCTGCTACTCCATTTTGTTGGGGTGTTCTGGCAGCAGATGTTTCATGAAAAATCCCATGATCCTTGCAGTAATCTGCAATGTGTGAATTCAAAAACTCTATTCCTTTGTCACTTCTGATTCTGACTATGCTCTGGTTCTGCTCATTCTGAATCTGCTTGAAGAATTCTGGCAGCTTAGTCATAGTTTCATTTTTCTTAAACAAGAACACTACCCAAGTGTATCTTGAAAAGTCATCTACTATCACTAAGGTGTACTTCCTTCCACTGAAACTAAGAGGAGAAACAGGTCCAAACAGGTCCATGTGAAGTAGTTGAAGCACTCTGGTTGTGGTTGTGCTCTGGACATCCTTAAAGGAAGTCTTGGGTTGTTTACCCTTCTGGCATGAACCACAAACCTGATCCTTCTTAAACACTTCATTAGGAAGACCTCGAATGAGACCTTTTCTGGCAATCTTATTCAGTGTTTTGAAGTTAAGATGACACAATCTCTTGTGCCAAATCCAGCTATTCTCTGCAGATCCTTTTGCAACTAGGCAAGCATTTCTTGGGCAACTGTTAAAATCTGCAAGATAAATGTTACCCTTCCTCAAGCCTATTAGCAAAATATCATTATAATCAGAAGAGAAAACAGTGCATGAATCACTAGAAAACTTCACTGAGTATCCCTTGTCACAGAATTGGGATACTGAAAGCAGATTATGCTTGAGTCCTTCTACGTAGTAGACTTCATCTACAGATACTCCATTGAAGGTCAACTTTCCAACTCCTCTGGTGACTCCATAGTTGTTGTCACCAAACATCACTCTTAGTCCATTCAATGGCTTGAAATCTTGGAGATTATCTTTCTGGAAGTTCATGTGCTTGGAACATCCACTATCAATGTACCAGACATGGTTGCTTGAAAGTCCTTTTCTCCAATGGACTCTTATCTACCTGCAGAGAAATCAATTAGGTCCCCTACTAGTGCTGGGTCCTGATTGGTTAGTTGCAGGTTTTGTAGGAATCCATAGATAAAGATCATCCCTTGATGGATGAGGAGATCTTATCTTCCTTCCAAATCTATCTACCAGCACATGTCCTCTGACAATGACATATTGAGCTACTGGTCTGATAAGGACACCTTTCCTATAAACAGGTCTGGTGTACCTTTTCTCAAATCTGGCCTTTGGAATGGCCTGCCTCAAAGACATGGTCTTAAAGGTCTGGTTGTAAGGGTACATCCTAGAAGAACCATCTCTGGTGTCATAACTACCCAGATCAGTTGGTTTTCTATAGGTGGGTCTGGAAGACCTCCTCTGGTTCTGATAATTAGACTTGCTCTGGTGATTATAGTTCCTTTGAGTATACCTATTCTGGAATTGATTCCTCTGAGAAAATTGTCTCTGGGGTACCTGGTTCTGTTGAACATTATTCCTTCTCTGGTAGTTGTTACTCTGATTGGTATTCCCCTTCCTTGAGTGTTTCCTTTGAGGTCCCCTAATCTGTTTAGGTTCCTTTTGAGGATTTCTCTGGGGTCCTCCAATTTGAGTAATTTCTACTCCTTGGGACTCATTGTTCACAGAACCATCAATCTTTAATGGTTCCCCTTTTTGACACTTATTCTCTAGCATCTTCTCTTCCAGAACAGTCAACTCTTCTGGACCATATGTAATGTGATTAACAGAGTGATTCCTTTTCCAGTCAGGATTGTGAACCACCTTGTAACCATTACCAGTTAAGTCTTTATCATCCCAGATTTCTACCAATTTACCAGCTCTTACAGACTTGTCTTTATTATAGAAGTATTTATGAGTTTTAGAGGAAATTCCAGAATACCCTAAACCACTCTTATCACAAATGCGCTGAGAAGACTCTGATATGATAGATACAACAGATGGTATCTTAGGAGCTTCTCTGGGCATAGGTATCTCCTCTATGTTGTGAGCAACTTGTTTTCCCTTGATAAGAGTCTGGTATTTGGCTCTGAGTTCATTGATCTCATCTTCTTGAGAGGTCCTTTCTTTCATGAGTTGATCTACCAGAGTATCTCTTTCTGTGATCTTATCCTGAAGTTTAGAGACTTCTTTGGAATGATCTTTCATGAGTTCTCTGGTGGATTTGTGCTCATGAGAGAGTGATTGAACTTCAGCTCTGAGCCTACCATTCTCTTTCTCAAGTTTTTGACAAAGTTGGACACAATTTTGAAGATCTGATAGCATTTGTTGCATATCAGACTCTCTGGAGTTACCAGATGAATTAGTGGATTCAGTACATTTGGAATTTGATAAAACTAGAGTAGTTTCATTTACCTCAGTGATGTCTGCCATGAGACACACATCATCATCTGATCCAAAGTCAGAAGAAGAAGAACTGGAACTAGTATCCTCCTCCTCTGCTTCTGCCAGCAATGCTCTCTTATCTGCATATCTCATGTCTCTCTTGATTCTTTTCTCTTCTCTTTCCCTAGGAGTAAGTTGAGGACAATCATAACTGTAGTGACCAGTCTTGTTGCATGTGTAGCAGGCATTGTCTCCTCTGGGACTAGGACTTGGCTCTCTCCTCCTCTGGTTGTAGTCTGATCTGGCTGGACTACTTTCTCTCCTTTGGTAGTCAGGTCTGCCAGAGCTACCATCCCTCCTCTGATAATCTGATCTCCCAGAGTTGCCAGGGTTGTCATCTCTCCTCCTCTCTGGAGTTCTGAATCTGGTCTCCCTTGAGTCTCCAGATGTCTTCTCCTTCTCTGCAGGCTTGAAAGAACTCTTCCTGTCTCTGGTAGACTCCTTCCAATGCCTTTTGTACCTGCCATACTTTGAACTCATTTTATCTAATTTACGAGTTAGAAGTGCTACATGCTCCTTGAGGCTCAAGTCATCTGCAGTAGACTCCTTTGGCTTGACATCAGGCTTGAGAGTTGAAGAGAATGCAACTCCTTTCTGGCCAGAAGAGGAAACCTCTTCTGTTTGATCCTTCTCTTGAAGATCATATTCGTAAGCTTTGAGATCAGACAACAGAAGATGATGATCCAGAGTATTGAGATCCTTGTTGTCCTTGATCACAGTAACTTTGATTCTCCACCTGCTAGTTAGTGAACGCAAAATTTTACTATTAATTTCCTTTTCAGAGTAGGTCTTACCTAAGGCACTAGCCTTGTTTAGGAGGTTTGTGAGGCGCATGTCCAACTGGTCTATGGTCTCGTCTGGTTTCATTTTGAACGTATCAAACGAGTGTTGAACAGCCTGGAGCTTGTTATCTTTAATCTTCTCTGTTCCCTCGCAGAGAATTGCAAGTTTGTCCCACATCTCCTTCGCAGTGACACAGGTTCTGACCTTCTCTATTACCTCCTTGGTGAGAGTGTTAATAATCTCGGTTCTTGCCACCTGGTCCAGGTTATATAGCTTTCTCTCATCGTTGTCAAGTTCTTCTTTCTTTTTGAGGATTCGTTATCTGGGAACTCTATCCTCTGCAGCATCGCTAGTTTCTTCTCTGGACTCTGACCTGCCACTATCAATAGGAGTCCAGTAAAATTTAATGGGGCCACTCTCTACCACATCTAACATGCGGTGGTGGATAGCTCCCAGATGATTACTCATCATGAAGCTCCAGTGGCTATAGTCCTCAAATGAGAACTCTGGCAATTTGCGACTCTTATAAGAAGATTTTGCAGACATTTTAAATAAAATTTGGGAAATAATAAGAACTTTAACAAAAGCACTTTAAGAGCAATGGATATGCCCGGTGACCACCAAAAACTTTTACAAAGCAGTGGTCGTTGGACACACTGCTCTGATACCATTTGTTGGTCCCACTAGATAGATTAATTGCGGAAGCCTTTATAACCAAAATGTCTTTAGAGAAAATCTTTTCTAAGAGCACAAATAATAAACAACAGGTATTAAAGAAAGCAATAAATAACACCGTATTTATAGTGGTTCGGATCTGAATATCCTACGTCCACTCTCCCTTGATCAAAGGGGTCTCACTATCCAACCAACAAACTCACTACTTACTGGAATTTCCAAAGTACCAGCACCTTCTTACAATCTCTTTAGATCTAACTTCGATCTAAAGACAAACTTACTCCAACCTTGTCTAACAAGATGAACAGGTTGAGTATATAAACTCCTTACGAGTTGGATGAGTAATTAAGAACAAAGTGAGTGCAAATGCGTAGTGATCAAAAAGCTTAGTATGATATGTGCGCGTGTAGAGTCTCTAGAGCTTTTTCTTGAACTGCACTCTTGTATATATAGAGGGGATTAGGGCTAGCCGTTGGAGGGCTAATCCAATCAAATCCTCTATATAAGGAAGCCTCAATCAATCAATTCCCTAATTGATTGATTGGGTTGGTGGGATCCTTGGATTGATTATCTTCAAATACTTTCCAATCCTGATCATGTTGACTTGATTTGAATCACCAACGGTCAATAGCTTCCTTTGCCTAACTCTGATTCTCTCCAGAGAAGGCAGGACCAGACACCAGGCAACCTCGGTGTCTTCTGGTCCTCATCTGGTCAAGAACCAGAATACTCAGTAGAGTCAATGGATCAAACTGAGCATCTTATGTTCTACCAGACTCGTCTGGTCCGGACTCGTCTGGTCTGGGGAAGGTCCTCTGCCTCTGGTCTGTCTCATCTGGTGAAGTCTTCTGGTGGAGTCCTCTGGTGAAGTCCTCTGGTGGGGTCTTCTGGTGACTCTTCTGGTGAAGTCTTCTGGTCTGGCAGTTCCCCCTAGACTAAGTCCTAATCTAGATCATCATCTGGCTAACAGGTCCAGATGGTCCTATTACATCTTCTGGTTTGTTTTAACTCATCAAAACTAACAATTTTTATCCTAACACCTTTCCTCAGCCTCTTCAAGGGCTTTGGCTTCTCCACCGACTCTTCCCTGACTTCATCGCCAGTGTCCTCAGCCTCTAGGACGGCACTCTTGGACACCTTCTCAGTCCGCCTCTTCCCAGCAATTGAGGTCTTTTTCTTCAGCACCACCTTCAGTCTCTCTTCCTTCTCCTTCTCAGTCTCCGTGGCCTCCCTCTCAGCTGCCACCTTAGCCTCGACAGACTTGCTCTTCTCATAGAGTTCATCTACTTTCTCATGAAGGTTGGCGGTGACCTTCTTTCCCTTGGGTGCAGCCCTTTTCTTCTGACCCTTCCGAGGTGCATTAGGGTCAGAAAGCCCAACGATTGAGTAAGTATCACCCTCAGTAGTGAACACAATCTTCACTGAGAGGTCAGCCTCCATATCAAACGTGCATCCTGGGCAAGAGTGGATGATCAGCATGGAAAGCCTCATTCCAAAGGGCAGAATAACACCCACTGAGTTGTGCTTCTTCTCCTCGTCCTTCTTCAGCTCGTCCAGAGCGGCCTGATACAGTTGATCCAGAAACAACTGCTCCCAATTGGCCTGAACTCCATCCACCAAAGCGCCCATGATCCTCAGCATTGGCAGACTCAACTGCTCATGAAAGCCAACAGTGCCCATGAACATCTTGCTGAAAATATCGATGAGAGCTCGATATTCAGACTTCAGGGTGTCCTTGTGCTGTCTCGCCCTGAATTCGGGTGACTCTGACTTCGTCCACTTCTTCAGGAGCTCACCCTCCTTGTTCTCCATAAAGACCTTGGGATTCACCCCAGAACAAGGTAATCCAAACACCTCCTTCGCCGCCTTCCGGAGGTTGATATCTTTGTACTCCTCGTTGTACAGATTCTCACCGTCTTCATTCTTCTCTTCTGTGGGCACCATTACCGTCACCCGCGTGAATAATTCACCCTTCCTTGTGAACATATTCAAGTATGCTTCCACCACCACCTTCGGAAGCACAAAGGAAGGCCTCTTTGAGAAGTATTTGTCGAGGTTCACCCTAGAAATCCACTCGAATACAGGCTGGATCTCCTTTACATTTAGACACAGTCCATCCATAGATATCACGTGCTCCATGTTGACAAGCTTGTTCTCGATGACAGCATTGAGGTCATCTGTGGTCCAAGCGATTTCAAGAAAAGCCATTGGAGGGTTTCAGAAGGTTTGAGAAATTTGCAGAAAATAGTTTGAACAGTAGAAAGTTCAGTGTGCAATGTGAGTATTGTGTTTGCGTAAATTTCTCAAATGGTTTTTCAGATTGATATCAATTGAACAATTACTCTGGCGTATGGTTGAGATTAACCCTGAATTTGAAAAGTTTTGAAATGAAGGGCCAAGATTAATCTCTTATCAATCATTTACCCTATTTCAGTCATATTCCGTATAAAATAGACACGTATATGAAAAAGTAATTGTGCGCATTAAATGCTCCGACGCGTATCGGTTTAAATATCAAAAGGCGCACTTTTAATGAAAACGGTCATCATTTAATAAGGATTATCAGGATGTAAGACTCAGTGAGACGGTTCAAATCCACAAAGTCAGGATTGAACTCATACCTATCAGGGAGACATTGTAGCACACTGATACCTCGCTGAGTCGAGTCTGGCCTGAGTTCCCCCTTTGACTCTGAACCTTAGTTCCCCTTAGACCCTACACTGACTGCTCTCCCGGATCTAAGAGACCTAACTCCACTGACAATTCCATAAATCTTACTTTAGCCAAAGGCTTAGTCAAGATGTCAGCTCTCTGCCTGTCAGTGTGAATCTTCTCCATCCTAATATCATTCTTCTCCACATGATCTCTTATAAAATGATGCCGAATATCCACATGCTTGCACCTTGTGTGAAGCACTGGGTTCTGAGTGATAGCTATAGCACTATTGTTGTCATAATAAATTGGGACCTCATTTGCAAACACTTGGTAGTCTCTCAATTGTTGCCTCAACCATAAATTCTTAGCACAATAACTACCTGCAGCCATATACTCAGCCTCAATTGTGGATGTAGCCACTGAATTCTATTTCTTACTAAACCAAGAGATCAATTTGCTCCCCAAAAACTTACATGTCCCTGAGGTTGATTTCCTATCAATCCTACAACCTCCATAATCTACATCTAAATACCCAGTCAGTTCTAAGTTGTCATCTGAAGGATATCATAGTCCCATAATGACTGTCATTTTCAAATACTTAAGTATCATCTTAGCAGCCTCCAAATGACTTCTCTTTGGGTTAGATTGATACCTAACACACACACCAACTGTAAAAGGCCTACTTGCAGTCAGATATAACAATGATCCAATCAGCCCTCTGTACTCAGTCTGGTTCACTGAAGCTCCTTCAGTGTCAGGATCTATCTTCCAATTTGTGTTCATTGGGATCCTAGCTGGATTGTAATTCTGAACACCAACCTTCTGAATCAAGTCTCTTGTATACTTGGCCTGATTGATGAAAATCCCCTGATCAGTCTGTTTGACCTGCAATCCTAAGAAGAAGTTCATCACTTCCATCATAGACATATCAAATTTACCAATCATCAACTTAGAGAATTTCTCATAGAGCTGATGATTTGGTGATCCAAATATTATGTCATCCACATAAATTTGGACCAAGAGAATGTCATCACCTCCAGTGATCCTGAACAAAGTCCTATCCACGGTTCCCTTCCTGAACCCATGGTCAGTCAGGAATTGGGAGAGGGTATTATACCAAGCTCTAGGAGCTTGCTTAAGTCCATAGAGTGCTTTCTTCAAATGGTATACTTTATCTCCAATCTCAAACCCGGGAGGTTGTTCCACATATACCTCTTCGTTGAGTACACCATTCAGGAAGGCACTCTTGACGTCCATTTGATACACCTTAAACTTCTTGTATGTTCCATATGCAAGGAACAACATGATAGCTTCTAGCCTTGCCACTGGAGCAAAGGTCTCATCATAGTCTATTCCTTCAGAATGACAATACCCCTTGCAACCAGCCTTGCCTTGTTCCTCACCACAACACCATTCTCATCCTTCTTGTTCTTGAAGACCCATTTGGTACCAATCACACCTTGATGCCTAGGTCTATCTACCAGTTTCCAAACCTGATTTCTTGTGAACTGATTCAACTCCTCTTGCATGGCTATGATCCAGTTCGAGTGAGTGAGAGCTTCTTCAATGTTCTGAGGCTCTTGCTCAGAGAGAAAACAACAGAGCAGTGCGCTCTCACCATGGAACCGCCTGGTCCTGACTCCCTCAGTTGGATCACCAATGACTTGGTCAATAGGATGATCTTCTAGTTATGTTCTCTTGCCAGGAGTTGTCCCTGATGTACCTGCAATGTTAGTATCCATAGGTTCTATAAATTCAGGGAAATAAACAGAAGGGGATGAACCTGAGTCTACACCAAAGGGATTTACCAACTCAATGTCAGGGACATTGATTCCCCCTTGATATGTTGACTCGGTGACCGTCTCAGCTGTAACCGCATTTTCATTGATGGTGCTTACCTCAGGTTGGGACTGTTCCTCAGTCTGAGGCTCAACTGTCCCTGATGCACTGGGCTTAGGAGTGACTCTTGCATCATTATCCTGATCTTCGTCATCATCCCAGCATGGAATTGGCACTGTCTTAACCTTGGGATCAGGTTGATTCTTCAAGCTCAGCCTTGTCACTCTCCTTGTGACCTCCTCGGAGTTAGGATCCAACACTCTTACCCTAGACTCAGTAACAGATTCATCAAACACAATATGTGGTGATTCTTCCACAAAAAGGGTCCTACAATTGTAAACCCTGAAGGCTTTACTGACTTCAGAATATCCTAAGAATATTCCTTCATCAGATTTGCTATCAAAGGCTTTTAATTGGGTCTTCCCATTGTTAAGGATGAAGTACTTGCAACCAAATATATGGAAATAAGATATGCGAGGCTTCCTCTTGTTCCATGTCTCATATGGGGTTTGTGCATGTTGTTTGTTCAGCATGGATCTATTCTGAGTGTAGCAGGCAGTGTTGATTGCCTCATCCCAGCACTTTTTGGGCAATCCTGACTTAGCCAACATGGTCCAGGCAGCTTCCTTAGTGTGTCGTTCCTCCTCTCAGCGACATTGTTTTGTTGTGGGGTTCTAGCTGCAGAAGTCTCATGAGCTATACCAAGTTCATTACAAAATATGAATTTATAAATTCAGTGCCCTTGTCAGATCTGATCTTAGTAATGTACTGATTCTTCTCATTGTTGAGTCTCCAGAGCAACTCTGGAAGCTTCACCTGTGTTTCCTTCTTATTCAACAAGAAAATAACCCAAGTATATCTAGAATAATCATCAATAACCACAAGGGTATATTTCCTACTATTCATACTCACAGGTGTTATAGGGCCAAACAAATCCATGTGTAAGAGCTGAAGAACTCTGTCAGTTGAGAATGTAGCTTTCTCTTTGAATGTAGCTCTGACCTGTTTTCCTTCCTGACAAGCCTTGCACACATGATTCTTGCTAAAAACTTCATTAGGTAAACCTTCTACAAGAGAAAGTCTAGAAATCTTGTTAAGAATCTTGAAGTACATGTGGTTTAATCTTTTATGCCATAACCAATTGAGCTCTAAAGAGCTTTTAGCAACAAAACAAGTATTAGGAACAGTGCTGCTCCAGTCAGCTAAATAAACATTACTTTTGATAGGCGAACATCAGTAAGAGCTAAGCGAGCAAGAGTTAAGGCCTAAGTGAAGATTATGAAGCCAAATACTCAAACCAGAAATGATTAAGCAAAAGAGAGTGCATAAACTAGTCCAGGTAGTGCACTTTATGACGAACAACACTGTTGACGAACAACATTCTTGCGAACAAGTCCAAAGGCCTGAAGCCAAATCTGAACCTTACATTAGGTCATAAATGACGAACAACATTGTCAAAAGGTGATGTATCTACCAGCTAAAGAAGTGTACAACTCAAAATCTCACAACAAACCGGCTAGATACAGGACGAACAAAGGACAAAGATCCTGAGGCCTGCCTACGAGGAACACAAGGGCGAACAACTTATGAACCACAACCTCAAGAGGCTAACAACTCTTACCAAAAGAATGTATTAGACCAACCAAGCCAACCACGACGAACAACAATGAATCCGAGATAAGACCAAACACAAGACTTTGTAACTAAGTTTTAGCTTAGATAAGGTCAAAGGACACATGTCAAGCATGCAAGCTTGGTAGTCCAAGAGTCATGTACACCTCCTACATGGTGGACAGTATAAATAGTTGTTCTCCATCAATAAAAATTAAATTCAAATTCACAAATACTCCAATTACACACACTCATACACCTAAATGTACACACACACGAAATAAATACGAACTTGATACTCGTATTTACGATTTAACAAACCAAACAATCGAATTTACCATTTACGGTGGTAATTAATAACAAGTTCTTGTTTGGTGATCCTAAAACCGGATAAAAACAACCACTAATCCTCACGATTAGAATCAATCACCAACAATTTGGCGCTAGAAGAAGGGTTCGAACCTTCGATTAAAGTGTGATTATCAAGAACTTCAAGTTTAAAACTTTAAGATTTGAAGGAATCCTCAAGAAATTCTTGAAGATTCAAACAATAGTATTCTTGGTGTTCTTCAATATCAAATTTGAAGACTCAAGTATAGAGAAGATAATTCAAATCGGGATGCCTCAATCCAAGGAAACTAGGATTTCACATCCGTTGATGGGAGTTTCCCCAACCCGGGTCTCGTCTATTGATCATCAGGATCGTGATCTATGCCATGTGAACAAGGTTCAACCTTCGGTTGCGGCCCATGTAATGCCTCCAGATTTAGAGGTATTGGCTAGAAACCCCCAGGAATTGGCCAAAACAATAGCTGTTCTCCAGGCAATTCAGAAGCAGCAACAACAACATAGACCTTCACAAGCAAGGTCTAAGTCTCGCCACCTAGAAGTAGTGAGAGAACGGTCTGTTCGTGGCGAGCAACATGAGGTCAACAGTGCCTAGAATCGAGGGGACAAAGGAAAAGCTAAAATAGTCGACCAAACAGAAGGTCAAGCTGAGTCTGCCCACGGGCGAACAACAATGTCCAGCCATGAAACATCTCATTCCAGTGCACAGGATATACTTGGCCAACTTCAACTTCGGCAAGAAGTTGCTCGCCAAGGGGCAGGAGACGGGCAAGCAACTTTTGAGCAGGCTCGCCCATCGGTGCATGAGAGCTCACTAGGTCCGCCTTTAGGCGCCTAGGGCCAAATGAGGTGAGCAACCCAAGGAGACAACCTCAGGAGATTCTTCCTCCAAGAGGGGGACTGCAACGAGCAGAAGGGCAAATGTCCTTGCTCGCCAAACAGCCTCCAAGTCAGGGGGCATCTCTTGATGAATTATCAAGCTTAAGAAAAGCTGTGGAGAGCATGCAGGGACAGCTTGACCAACAAAGAGGAGTCAGGACGGCCAGCATGCCATCTTCACCTTTATCATCAATTATACTGAAGGCCCCAATCCAGAAAAAGATACAATTTTCGGCGATTATACAATACGAGGCGTTGCTAATCCCCGAGTCCATCTAACGAAATATTCGGACTATATGATTTCTATGGGAGTCAGTGACGCTACCCAATGCCGGAATTTTTCCCTAACTTTGGGGGACAGAGTATATAAGTGGTTTTCAGCAACGCCACCAGCATCCATTTACTCTTTTGCTCAGTTAAGCTGGGAGTTTCTCTCTCACTTTTCCACTGCAGGATCGTACCTTTTCCAAAAGTACCGACTATCAGATTTAAAATAAAATGATGATGAATCGGATCGGGCTTTCATGGAAAGGTTCGATAAAGTATTGTTGGAAGGGGAACTGGTTAGTGAAGATACCAAGATTGTAGCCATCATGGCCGGTCTGGAAAAAAAAAGGTCAGACCTATGGAAGGAAGTATGTCTGAAGTACCCAAAAAGTTATGCCGAGTTCAAAAATCAAGCTGGCATATTCGTCTCCATGCATGAAGCTTTACAAGCAAACTTGGGGGACAACAAGGCTGATCCAAAGGAGAACAACAAGAAGCCCGGTAGAACAGGCTATCGGGTCCCTAAAACATGAAGGCATTTACCGAAGGGACAGAGCTGAAGGAAAAACTCAACCAGGTACTAACAGTATCCATCGATACTGTGTACAACAACGTAAAGGAGAAAGAGTTGGTCTCACCTCCTTGGAAGATTCGTCAAGAGACTGACAAACTCAATCCAAACAAGTATTGTGCCTACCACCAAAGTGTGGGGCATTTTACGAGTGAGTGTAGAGATTTGCTCAAACAACTGTGAAGATTTTACGAGGAGGGAAAGCTCTCCGAATTCATCAAAAGGCAACCTAGGAAGAGAGGCCGGGAGAGCAGTCCGGGAGATGAGATTGACGATCAACCTCCACAAAATAACAGACTTGGACGACAAGCCCATGCCGCTGCTGCTCGTCCAGTAGAAGATGTATACATGATGGAACCCTCAGGACTAGCTGGAGGGTGTTCTGATGGACGACCACCAATATCTAATCGAAAAAGAAAGGCAGAGTTGCGAGCAATTGATCATGTGCAAGAAATGGGGGTTAATCCGTTCGTCCTACAAACATCGGAATTAACCTTTACTGGAAAAGACTTAGAGGGAATATTGACCCCCCATAATGACTCTCTCGTAATTTGTGCTAAGATTATGGGGACCAGGGTGCATCGTTTATTGGTGGACACAAGGGCTTACACTAACATCCTCTTCAAGAAGACACTCGATCAACTGGGGGATTATGCAGGCTATATCTGAAACTCAAATCATCGTATCCTAGGCTTTGGAAATTCAGTAACAATCCCTCTGGGAATAATTAGTTTGTCTGTGCAACTTGTAACGGCCGAGGAACCAGAGAAAAATATCACAAGAATGGTAGATTTTTTGGTCGTGATTTCTTGGTCGTAGATCAAGAATCAACTTATAACGGGTTTCTTGGTCGACCCTTTTTGAATGAATTCAAGACTGCATGTTCAACCTACCATTATTGCATAAAATTCCCAACAGCAAGTGGAGTTAGCTCAATAAAGGGAGACCAAAGAAAAGCTCGTGAGTGTCTCCTACAAATGCAATAAAAAACAGGGACGAGTTTCCATGATGGAAGCCACCACCAGCTACCCAGTTGATGAACCATCAGTGCTGGAAGACATGATGGAGGCAGAAGAGGACCATATGAACACTGACGAACATTTGTTGGGCGAACAACTCGTCACCACCTAGGAGGAACTCACACTTGACGAACAACGTGTGGGTGTTGACGAGCAACATACAACAAGTGGCTTGGAGAGCCGAATTTTGACTAACAACAATGGGCCAGGGCCAACAGATGATCTAGAGGCCCGCCTAAAAGAAGAGCCCATGAATATCGAAAATGATTTCAACCCTGAGGGACCAATACTTGATCCTCGTTGGAAAGGACAAAAACGACGAGCAACTCCAGTCGAAGAACTAGAGGCGTTTAAAGTTAATCCCGAAAATGAGGATCTTGAATTATATATAGGATCTGAGCTCCCTGAGCCTTACATATCTCGAATGAAAGAGTTCCTCAGCAGAAATCTAGATGTTTTTGCATGGTCACATTCAGACATGGTGGGGATAGATCCAAAGCATGCTTGCCACAAGCTTAACATCAATTAAGCGAGAAGACCAGTCCATCAAAAACGAAGAAAGTACGGCCCAGACAAGTATCAAGCTTTGAATGAAGAAGTGAAGAAATTGCTAGACAATGATCTAATTCGGAATGCACTTTTTCCACAATGGGTAGCAAACCCAGTCCTTGTGCGGAAGCCAAACGGAACCTGGAGGCTATGCATAGATTTTACAAATCTGAATGCAGCATGTCCGAAGGACAACTTTCCTCTCCCACACATTGATCAATTGGTAGACAGCACTGCTGGACATGAAATGTTAACATTCATGGACGCCTTTGCCGGATATCATCAAATCCCAATGCATCCGGACGATCAAGAAAACACAACATTTTATACAAACAAAAACTTATTGTGCTGGAAAAGAATGTCGTTCGGCTTCATCAATGCGGGAGCAACATATCAGAGGTTAGTAAACAAGATGTTCGACGAACAAATTAGAGATACTGTGGAAGTCTATATAGACGATATCATGGTCAAAAGCCCCCGAAAAGAAGATCATCTCCAACATTTAATCCAGGTGTTCGAAATTCTTCGACACTACAACATGAAGTTGAATCCAAAGAAGAGCAGCTTTGGAGTTCATTCAGGAAAGTTTCTGGGCCATCTTGTTAGCCAGCGAGGAATTGAGGCCAACCCAACAAAAGTCAAAGCCATTGTGGATATGCAACCTCCACGTTCAGTAAAAGAGGTACAAAGACTTACAGGATGCCTAGCAGCATTGAATCGGTTCATATCCCAATCGGGTGACAAATGCCGTCCATTCTTCGAAGCCATTAAGAAAGGGAAATTTACATGGACGAACAACTGCCAGAATGTATTTGAGCAACTTAAAGACTACTTGGGAGATGTCAAAATTCTATCAAAGCCAATCTCAGGTGAAAAGCTCTATTTGTATCTAGCAGCATCGGAAGTGGCGATCAGTTCTGTTCTAGTGCAAGAGGACGACAAATTTCATCAACCAATCTACTACGTCAGCCAAGCTTTACATGAAGCGGAGATCAAATATTCACCGATCGAAAAGCTGGCGTATGCACTTATTATGAGTGTAAGAAAGTTACGACCATATTTCTTCGACCATCAAGTTGAGGTGCTAACAACTTTCCCACTCAGACAAATTCTCCATCGCCCAGACACAACTGGTTGTCTATTGAGATGGTCACTAGAGATCAGCCAGTTTGGGGTAACCTATGCTCCTCGAAAAGAGATCAAAGGGTAAGCTTTGGCCGACTTTATTGTCGAACTAACTTTTCCACCAGATCCTACGAGAGGACTAGATCATCCCTGGCATCTCTATGTCGATGGGTCTTCTACCAACATGGCCTCGGGAGTAGGAGTGGTTCTTATTAGCCCTGACAGACAAGTTTTCACCTCGCCAATCAGATTTGGTTTCATGGCTACCAACAACGAAGCTGAGTATGAAGCTCTTATTGTTGGTCTCTACTTATCCCTAGCAGTAGGTGTCAGACGTTTACAAATATTCGGCGACTCACAATTGATCGTAAACCAAGTCCGAGGTGAATACGAGGCAAAAGACGATCACATGATCGAATATCAGCAAATTATTGCTCACATAATATCCTTACTATTGGGTTTTAGAGGCACGAACAACATGTTCGGCGCAGCGGAAGAATACGATTCACCAACAACGAATCTGCATATGGTTGTATAACATAAAAATAAAAAAGATAAATAATAACATATAAATCCTTACAGCGATTTGTACGTGAAATCCTCAACTATGGTATCCATGTAACGACTTTCTACCAACCCGCACCGATATGCCAGCGTTGAATCTCGAGACGAATTTGCTAGGAAAATTCTAACTGGAGATTTTATGGAGAAATTATATTTCTTGTGTCTTTTCGGAATTCCCATAGGACACATTTATAGGGATTAACTTGGCTTAATTCCTAAGCAAGATATCGGGACTAGCCCGTAATATAATCTCTACAGATTATATTTCCCTATATATGTTCCTACCAATAATATATTTACCATATCTATTATTCTTGTATAATAATATTCCAAATATTATTATTGGGATTTCATATTTAATTAAATGTAATTTAATTAAATAATAATAATAATTAATTCCAAATATAAATTATTATTATATTCTCCATAAATTAAATATTATATCCAATACAATATTTAATCAACCAACTATAATTGGTAAATTGTCATTACTTGTTATGTGACCCATAGGCCCTCGTATATCGAGCGATTAGTCAAACTAACGGTCTTAATTGAAGCCTAGACAATAAATCAGATATTCTCAATATACGAGGTATGTTGCGAGAAAATCTGCAACTACCTGTAATATTGTAGGCTATTGTGATATCTTTCTTTCATTCACGAATACTCGATTAAGCCTTGAACATGATGAAGTGTCTATTCAAATAACTTAATCATATTTTCTCCAATCACTAATTGATCAAGTATATTACACTTAGCCACAAAGTCTAAGTTGATGTGCGTCGGCCAACGACTTAGAGGAATGAATCCTATTCTTGGCTCAACTACCACGCACATGTATTTCGTGATGAATTCAATCCATGCCGTATCTACCCGTGGAAGGGTGCAAGCATCGGTCATGGTCAAAGTTCACCATTCCACACATGTTGTGCATATTGACCTCAAGTCACAGGAGTATCACATCCCTCCCACTAACCGAGACACCCGTAGACACATTATGTGAAATTACATCAAACAGTTTCTCGGATGGGTATACCAATACCCTCTAAGGTATCTATGCATCCATCATGAGATACCCGGTATCTCGTAGTAAGTGAGATCTTACTACACTCTCTAAGAGTATGATGCAGATCGCACACCAATCTCAATTGCATCATCAATATCCCATTCTTGATGATCCTTGATCGGGGCTATTTGAGAATCATACTTAAGTCATCTGAGTTCTCACTCACTCAATGACAGTAGTGATTCATGGGAACACAAATAAGAATATATGCAAACAATTAAACATCATATTCAGATAAGTGTAACGCTATATATTTAATATTAAACCAATAATAATATTAAATCAAATCTGAATATTATCTTAGTATTATGTCCTTTCGATGGATTGTGTCTAGGACACTAACACTAACAATCTCCCACTTGGACTAGAGCCAATCACCTACATGTCTAACCCCTAGACCATCAAATGTCTAGTGTGTTCATGAACAGTGAAAATGATTAACAAGATTATCCTTTATGGGAAATATTTTAATTTCATTTCTCATATCGATATGATCTCTCGGATCAAATGATAACGCCTCCATACATGCTTATTTCTGTTATCAGATCTCAGTTCCTTTACTCATGCAATCGCACCAATGTTGTCACAATACAACTCTATTTGACAACTGGCACTCGGAACTACCCCTAGTTCTCTCAAGAACCTTAAAATCCAGACAGCCTCAAAGGCTTCTGATACAGCAATGTACTTAGCATCGATTGTTGAATCTACGGTGAGATCTTGCTTGGAACTATTCCAACTCACTGCCTTATCATTGAGATTGAAAATATAATTTGACTGTGATTTGTAATCTTCACAGTCTGACTGGAAACTCGCATCAGCTTAGCCCATAACGACTAGCTTCGACTGCCTACCGTAGATAAGAACATGTTCTTTAGTACGCCTGAGGTACTTCATAACATTCTTGACAGAAATCCGGTGAGACTCACTGCTGGTATGTACCAGTGATGCTGATAGCGTACGCCACATCTGGCCTCGTGCAAGTCATGGCGTACATGATGGAACCCAATTGCAGATGCATATGGAACGTCCTTCATGTGCTCGACATTAACTTCGCTAGAAAGATAATCCTTCTTCGACAGCTTTATCCCATGATTTGCCGGTAGAGATCCTCTCTTAGAGTTCTCTATCGCAAAATGCTTCAACACCTTATCTACGTAGGTGGATTGTGACAGCCCTACCATCTTCTTGGATCTATCCCTATGGATCTTGATCCCTAAGATGTAGCATGCTTCACCAAGATCCTTCATCATGAAGGTCTTTGATAACCAATCTTTCACGGACTGCATTGGCGGGATGTTACTTCCAATAATCAATATGCCATTGATATTTACGACTATAAAAACAATACTCTTCCCGCTGCGTTTACGATAAACGCAAGAATCTTCCAAATTTCAGATGAAGTCAAAAGGATTCGACAGCTTCGTCAAATTGGATATTCCAACTCCTAGAACCTTGCTTCAATCCATAGATGGATCGTTTAAGCTTGTACACAAGATTAGATTTTGGCTTAGATATAAAACCCTCCGGTTGAGTCACAAACATTTTCTTATCAATGTTACCATTGAGGAAAGTTATTTTGACGTCCATCTACCAAAACTTATAATCGTGGTGTGTTGCTATCGCAAGTAAAATTCGAATGGACTTGATCTCAGCAACTGGCGAGAAAGTCTCATCATAGTCAATACCTCGTGTCGACTATAACCTTTCGCCACCAACCTATCTTTATAGATTTATACTTTGCCATTTGCATCGGTCTTACGCCTGAAGACTCACTTACAACCTATGGGTCTAACCCCTTTCTGGCAACTCAATTAAGTTCTAGACTTAATTGGTGTACATCGAGTCCATCTCGGATTTCATGGCTTCATGCCACTTCTCTGAGTCAACATCTAATGTTGCTTCAGTATAAGTTCTAGGTTCGTCTTTATCCAGGATCTCCACGTCATCATGTTCCTCCATAAGGAACCCATAATCCCTAGTGGATGGATTACGAATCCTAGTTGACTTATGGAGTTGTGGTTGTGCAGGCTGTACATTCTAATCGTGAAAATTTTATGGTGCAGCGACTTCATCGTTGACCAGAGAGTCCTCAAGAGCGACATTTTCATATGTCTCTTGGGCGGGAGTTTGAACTATGTTATTCTCATTCAGCCCACTTGGAGGTTGTTGCGAAGGCAATGCAACTCCAATTACGCTCCCACTGGCTGAAAGAGGATCGCCTAGTGATAAACTTCCACCATGAGAGTCGTTGAATGCTCCCACTGATTCTTTGTCATGTTGCTTTGACAAATCATCAGTCTCTATGTTAATTCGTGGTTCTTGAATTCTCTTCAAGTTCTATCTTCTTACGGCTTTGTTCCTTAAAAACGTACTCGTCTTCTAGGAACTTAGCTTGCCTAGAAACAATCACTGTTTGTTTCTCCGGTAGATAGAAGTGATATCCTCTTGTCTCCTTAGGATATCCCACAAAATAACCATTTTCACCTTTGGGCGGAATCCTATTCAAAATGTAGATTGAGCTTTGTAATGCGTATCCCCATAAGAATGTTTGAAGAGAGAAAAAGCTCGTCATGGACCTTACCATGTTTAACAAGGTTCGGTTTCTCCTTTCGGACACACCGTTAATCTAAGGTTTTCCGGGAGGATCCCATTGTGATTGGATCCCATTAAGCTTCAAGTAATCGGTGAACTCATGGTTAAGGTACTCACCTCCTCGATCCGATCGAAGAGTCTTGATACTCTTACCAAGATGCTTCTCTACTTCAGCCTTATACTCCTTGAATTTCTCGAGCGACTCGAACTTGTGTTTCATAAGATACACGTATCCGAATTTAGAGTAATCGTCAGTTAAGGTGATGAAGTAGCCGAAGTTTCCCCTAGCTAGAGTGGACAATGGTCCACGAACATCGCTGTGAACCAACTCTAGAACTTCTTTGGCACATACCCTTTTCCCAAAAAAGGGTTTGTTGATCATCTTGCCCATGAGAAAAGATTCGCAATCATCATAAGACTCTAGGTCTAATGGGGTTAAGTAGTCCAACTTTCTTAACCTTGTGATTGTTTTCTCGTTTACATGACCAAATCTACAATGCCACAAGTAAGTCGGGGTTTCATGATTACTAAGTTTGGCTCATCCTACTTTGTATATTAAGAACATCATGTCCATAACTCAACAAATGCCCAGCAGTTTGAACTATTATTGAACATGTTTATCTGAATAACAACCGTACTTGTTCTAGCAGCTAAAACACCTTGTGTTTTCTTCTCGCTTGCTAGAACCTTACAGTCTTTCTTCCAACGCCCCTTTCTATTGCAGTGGGGCACACATCCTTATCAACCTGCTCTTACTTTTGAACTCCACCTTTAGCCTTCAGGAAGGTGGACTTGGATCCCTCTTAGCCTTGCTCATTCGCTTCTTCTCGCCTTTCGGGTCAGAAGAAGTAGGCACTCACCATGAGTACGGGTTTTTCCTTAGCAGTGAAAGACTCAAGACTCTTAAGCATGTTATGAGGCTCCGGCATCGTCGTTTCCGTCTTCTTCATATTAAATTTATTACGAAACTAGAATATGAATCGGGAGCGACTTGAGGATAGCACATGAGGTGAAATCTTCCCTCCTTTAGCTAACCGACATCTGAACAAATCTCTCATCACATCATAAATCTCAAACGAGATCTAGAATCAAAGAGATCCTTCAAATGTTTGAGCATCTCGAAGGGATCCATTTTTCTCATGTTGCCTTTGCAATTCGGGAGTCATGCCGAGCAATCATAACATAGAGTCTGGGAAACATCATCTTGATGCTTCTTTGAGCTGTAACGTCAAACGTTGCAGACTCAACTGAACCAGCCTTATGCGTAAAGGGATTATCGTGTTTAACACGTACTCAATCTCTTCTTGCCTAAGCACCAAACACACGTTTCAGTGCCAGTCCAGAAAATTTGGCTCAGCCAATTTGTTCATTTCCAGAACATTTTTCAATGATAAGTTTTCATTTCAACAATTGTAGAGAAATAAATTAAAACAGGAGTTAAATACAAAATTCATATGATCAATATTCAGCAATCAAAATAAATATGACCTTTTAATTTATTTTGTCTGCATTATTTTCACATACTCAACGACCTCATCGGAAGAGTACGAACTTATATCTAATATAAATCGTAATGGACTAGGATCCACATTCCTACTATTACAATGACTGCTTGGGCTGAATATTGCAACAGCAAAACTGGTAGGTCTCTAAACCAATTGTCTCACGCAATTCCTAGTTGATTGAATCTAGTTCAATCGAATGTCACCTAATTCTCGTTTCCCTGATTGGGCTGGTGAAACAGACTTAAGTTGGTTTTATAACCATTAAGCGGCGACAAACATGTATCTATAAAAGTCCCGTTAGATGTAGATCCGAGCAAAAGACTTGGGCCTTAAATACTCATTGGAACGAAATCTCCGGTTTACTTTTAATTTTAATGGAAGACATCATTCAATATAATGAAAAAACCATATTTTAGTGAGGATCATTTGAAAGGCGGGGTATTAATTGCTTAATCGAGATTCAACATGATAACTATGTCACATTTGAACAATTATTGGGCGTCGCCTACCCAAACATGACATGTGCGGACTTACATATATTGGGCGCCGTCTACCCAAACATCTAATGCGGTCCGACAAATATTGGGTGCCGCCTACCCAAACAATTTAATGCGGGCATTAACTAATAATGTAAATATCAATTCACATAAACAGTTATACAAGTGTGGAACAACTAATCAAGTTCTCATGCTTTATTTCAAAAATTAATTTTGCATAAATAAAACATCTAATAAATATTTAGCACATAAATCAAATAAACGTGCAAAATAGTTAATATTTATAAATAACACGTAAATCAAATAAACGCGCTTATCAATTAATTATCTGTAGGTAAAATAGTGTTAACATTAGAAATATCAACAAGCTTCAAGCTTTCGGACAATTTCTAAAGTCATTTTCAAAATTATTTTGCCCAAAATTATTAATTTATTAAATTTTGTCCAACCAAAACTTTCCTTATTAATCTCCAAAATTATATTATTTTGGTCTAACCAAACAAACCATAATTTTGTTTTGTCAAAACAAACAAGGCATTAATATATTTTCCAGAATTAAAATATGATCCAAGTACATATTTGCAATTTCTTTAGAAATTTAAAATTGCATAAAGATCCTAAGGCCAAGCTGCAACTTTAAAAAATAAACAAAATTGCTAAAAGGCCCAAGAATCAAATTGCAATTTGTTAAAATTGCAAGTAAGTCCTTGTAGAGAATCAAATTCTCAAAGATTAGTCCTTGGACATTCACGCAAAATTAAAAGGGCGTAGGAGGAACAGGGATCAAAATCCCATCTTGCATCAGCCCGCTCCCGGCTTGCACCGCTGCAATCGGCGAGCATAATCCGTCCGGCGACGCTCAACGCCACCACGGTTCTAAGTCGCAAGGAGATCCTCAGTGCAGCCGTTCGTGTTCCGCCCATCACCACGAACCAGTCGCCCCGCGTCACGTTTCCAGTGCAATAGCGGCGCGGACAACTCGCGATGTAGAGAACTTGGTTTTCCAAAAACCAAAAACTAATTTCACCCCTTTTTTTAATGAATGAAGCAAAACTGGTTTTCTCGAAAGAACCAGAAAGAATTTATTTCAAAATTGTAAACTTGATTCCAAATCAAGTTTTAGTAAAATAATAACAAATCTGATTGTTTAGTTGTTTACAATATGGGCAAAATAAATTCAAAGTACTGCACATATTTTAATCTACGGAAAGTAGACAATTTATATTATTCAATCCTATACCACTGTTGGGCGCAGCGGAAGAATACGATTCACCAACAATAAATCTGTATATGGTTGTATAATATAAAAACAAAAAAGATAAATAATAACATATAAATCCTTACAGCGATTTGTACGCGGAATCCTCAACTATGGTATCCACGTAACGGCTTTCTACCAACCTGCACCGATATGCCAGCGTTGAATCTCGAGACGAATTTGCTAGGAAAATTCTGACTAGAGATTTTATGGAGAAATTATATTTCTTTTGTCTTTTCGAAATTCCCATAGGACACATATTTATAGGGATTAACTTGGTTTAATTCCTAAGCAAGATATCGGGCCTAGCCCGTAATATAATCTCTACAGATTATATTTCCCTAGATATGTTCCTACGAATAATATATTTACCATATTTATTATTCTTGTATAATAATATTCCAAATATTATTATTGGGATTTCATATTTAATTAAATCTAATTTAATTAAATAATAATAATAATAATTAATTCCAAATATAATTATTATTATATTCTCCATAAATTAAATATTATATCCAATACAATATTTAATCAACCAACTATAATTGGTAAATTGTCATTACTTGTTGTGTGACCCATATGCCCTCGTATATCGAGCGATTAGTCAAACTAACGGTCTTAATTGAACCATAGACAATAAATCAGACATTCTCAATATGTGAGGTACGTTGCGAGGAAATCTGCAACTACCTGTAATATTGTAGGCTATTGTGATATCTTTCTTTCATTCACGAATACTCGATTAAGCCTTGAACATGATGAAGTGTCTATTCAAATAACTTAATCATATTTTCTCCAATCATTAATTGATCAAGTATATCACACTTAGCCACAAAGTCTAAGTTGATGTGCGTCGGCCGACGACTTAGATCCAATTATGATGAGAAGACGAGTATTCTCTCTAAATTCACATTGAGGAATGAATCATATTCTTGGCTCAACTACCACGCACATGTATTTCGTGATGAACCCAATCCATGCCATATCTACTCGTGGAAGGGTGCAAGCGTCGGTCATGGTCAAAGTTCACCACTCCACACATGTCGTGCGTATTGACCTCAAGTCACAGGAGTATCACATCGCTCCCACTAACCGAGACACCCGTAGACACATTATGTGGAATTACATCAAACGGTTTCTCGGATGGGTATACCAATACCCTCTAAGGTATCTGTGCATCCATCATGAGATACCCGGTATCTCGTAGTAAGTGAGATCTTACTACACTCTCTAAGAGTATGATGCAGATCGCACACCAATCTCAATTGCATCATCAATATCCCATTCTTGATGATCCTTGATCGGGGCTATTTGAAAATCATACTTAAGTCATCTGAGTTCTCACTCACTCAATGACAGTAGTGATTCATGGGAACACAAATAAGAATATATGCAAACAATCAAACATCATAGTCAGATAAGTGTAACACCATATATTTAATATTAAACCAATAATAATATTAAATCAAATCTGAATATTATCTTAGTATTATGTCTTTTCGATGGATTGTCTCTAGGACACTAACACTAACACTTACTGGATCAAGTTTTCATTGAACAAATTCCAAGGACAAGCAACAATAAAGCAGATGCATTGGCTCGACTAGCAATAAGCGAAGGACCTGCAGAGTTGATAGACATTATAATCACAAAGATGAACAACCCGTCAACGATAAGTTATAATGTTAACCAGCTAGACGAACAAACTAATGAAGAAGAAGACTGGAGAACAAACATAGTCAAATATTTGAAAAGTGGAGAAAAACCAAATAACTCTTTTGAAGCTGTCAAGCTAACAAAGCAAGCCGTCAGATATACTCTGGTAGGTGAGCAGCTTTACAAAATATCAATTCCACTTCTCAAATGTTTGCCTAAGGGGCAAGGATGAGCAATACTCGAAGAAATACATGCCGGCGTATGCTGAAATCACACTGGGGGGCAAGCTTTGGCATACAAAACTATCAAACAAGGTTATTATTGGCTGACTTTACGTCAAGACACAATCAAGAAAGCAAAAACTTGTCACCAATGCCAGATTTTTGCCCCGAGCATTCACACCCCGGCTCAGGAGCTCATATCAGTTTACAGCCCATGGTCATTTGCAAGATGGGGGATGGACATTATTGGTCCCTTCCCAACGGGAGTTGGAAATATTCAATTTGCCATCGTGGCAGTCGATTATTATACGAAATGGGCAGAAGCAGAAGCCATGGTGAAAATCACACAACAGAAGATGATCAACTTTATATGGAAGAACATTGTCTGTCGTTTTGGAGTTCCACAGACAATGGTCCGCAGTTCGATGGGAAAGAATTGAGAGACTTCTGCACAAAGTGGGGAATAAAAAAGCATTACTCTACTCCCTATCATCCCCAGTCTAATGGACAAGTCGAAGCTATTAATAAGATTATCAAGCATACATTAAAAGTACGATTGGCGGAAAGCAAAAGTAGTTGGTCTGAAGAACTTCCGGAAGTCTTGTGGGTATATAGAGTTTCTCCCAGGTCGAGCACCGGAGAAACACCTTTTGCAATGGCTTTCGTAACAGAAGCCGTAATACCAATTGAGTTAAAGGCCAATACAATCAGGATGACCAACTTTGATGAAAAGACGAACAACTCTGCTTTAGCTACTAAAATGGATTTGCTCGAGGAAAAAAGATTAAATGTCGAGCTAAAAAATGCTACGTACAAACAGCGAGCATAACGTTATTATAATTCCCATGTCAAAATCAGGGAATGCAGAGTTGGAGATTTGATTCTAAGAAAGTTGCTCGCCCAACCTCCAGGTGTTTTGGGACCGACTTGGGAGGACCCGTATCCTATAACAGACAAATTCCTTAATGGTGTATACGATATTGAAGATATGGAAGGCAAACCGGCCCAATACTCCTGGAACGCTGTACATATGAAGAAGTACTATCAGTAGGTCGAACAAGTTCAACTCTTGGGCGAGCAAGTGTCTTAGGGGGCAAGTGAACCAAATGAAACAAAAACTTGCCTAATTTTTTGAAATTTTTGTTAAGTATAGAATGAAAGGTTGTTCAGCACATTGTATAGTTTGGTGTTGATTCATATCTTTTGGTTTAGATAGAACTGCTCGGCAAAAATATTATAAGCGAGCATAAGGTTTTTGTTAGTGTTCAAAGTTGTTCGTCAAATTATACATGTTAATGATGAACAATCTTAAAACACTTGTAAATCTTCATGATGTAAATATAATTGTTCGTTGGAAGATAAGTCTAAAGCTCAAGGTATAAGTCCATTTTTAAGGATCAAGGCCATTAACAGGTTGTTCGTCTTTTAAGATGAGCAGAATCTAAGGCCAAACCCCTATTCTATTAAAAGGCAAAGTTCAAATCGAATAAAGCTCAATATTGTATGTTATAATTGCAAAATCATTATACAAAAATGTAAAGAAAATTAACATATAAAGAAAAGATGAGCGAACAAAAGACATATTCATTAATACTAAGGCATTGAGCCTAAAAAATAGTACATAAGTGTGAAAGTGAAATGTACTACAAAAAGGACGAGCAACTATTACAAGAAGAAATTTCAAGAAATTCTAAGTCTTAAACTTGATGTTGCTCGCCCTGTGAAGGATCTTGGGCTTGATTGGTGGATGGAACGACGATCATGTCGCTGGCCAAGTCTTCAGCCGCTTTTTGCTCTTGCTCGATAGTTGCTTGCTCGCCATCAACAGGTTGCTCGCCCTCTTCAGCAGGAACTGGGGGATGAGTAACAATGATACTGGGGACAAGTTTATCAATCTTAACCCCGTAGTCAATCATATCCCCCAGCTGGAGTTCGATGTTGTTCGGAGGAGGATAATACTCGATAAACTCCCCCAGATCCTTGCCCATCTCATCGACCAAATCGGGTTTCTCATATGCGTGTGCAAGGCGAATGCAATCAGCATAAGCGCAAATGTATCCCAGATTTGTGATGGGTCCGGATCGACTTTGTAACTCGAACTCCATCTGTTCTTGAGTAAACATACTCTTTGTCACCTCATTAAGGCAAGCAATTTCTGCTGCAGCCTCAATCAGCTTTTGCTCGGCAGTAGCCTCACTCTTCTTTCACTCTTCAAGCTCGGCATCCTTACTCTTGAGCTCGGCCGATAACAGTTGATAATCTTTGACATGTTTCTTCTTGATGTCGTCGGCAAGTTTAAGCTGGTTGTTGAGGCGAGCAATCATGGCCTCGTATTGGCTGACCAAACCATTTTTTTCCTCAGTCAACTGCCAAGCAGTACCGGCATAGCGACGAACATCTTCTTCCAGATCAGCAAGCTGGGCCATCATTTTCTGGGCCGTTACAAGCGCATTGGTGTGCTGCATCATGGAAAGATGAAAGTTGTCTGCCACTTCTTGCATGGAGATAGTTTTCTCCATGGGTCTGGTCCAAGCACGGGCGATCAACTCAGTAGCCCTTCGGACGTGCTCGCCTGGAATCTCCCTTATGTTTACTGGAGTTTTGGAGCAGGCGTACTGGTGGACGAGGTTTGCTCGGCCCGGATGATTCTCTATCCGATATCTGCGAACAAGAAAATAACTTATACTTAGAAATTTCTAAGGATTCTAAATTTTGTTCGGCAAAGCAAGTCAAAGGATAAACTTACTCAACAATTTTTTTATCATCCCAGCCTAAGTGGGTGATATCTTCTGGGCCTCAGGGAGGACTCTGTTTATTTATCCCCGCCTTATCTGTTCGCTCAACCGACTTAGTTGAGGTGTGGCGAACAATCTCATCATGGTGAGTGCGAGCATGGCTTTTTCCCACCTTTTCCTTCCCCTTGTTACCGGCGGGGACGGGTTGTGCCACAGGAGTCCCATCTCCCCTTTTTAAGCGTTTTGCTCCGTGAGGAGATGAAGCGGGGGGAGATGGGGGTGGAACGCTTGGTGGAGGAGCAGCTTGCCGAGGAACTTTCGCTCCCTCGGATTTGTTCGTCATTGCTAGCACTTTAGAGGGCGGGTCCCCCTTAATTTTCCCCCTTTGGCGACAGCATCTCATGCACTCTTTGCTCCAGAAGTCCAAAGCAAGAGGGAACGGCTATTGTGACTTGCTCGGCTAAAAAAAAGAGTGTTAGTGACAAGCAAGAGTTCAAAGTGACGAACAAATATAAAGTTAAAAGTTAGAAATTTTATCATACCTAGGGGCACTTCAGCCTCAGCCTCGAGATGAAGTGGATACGTGTAGAGGTGAGCAGCTTTTTTGCACTTCTCCTTGTTCATGTGTTGAATCGTCCTTTCTGCTTTGTTTCGAAGGGCCACCAGACAGGAGGTGAAGAGGAATTCTGAGTCAATCTCCTCCTCTTCCGTATTCCACTTGAGGAGACGAGGACCTGCGAGCAAACAAAAAAAGTTAAATTAGAACAACACAATCCCAAGATGAACAGAAGTAAGCTTACGTCTAATTTTTCTATAAGAAGCTAGGGAATTAATACGCCCAACACCACCGTGTGGGCCAGAAGATGCTCGCCAATCACCCCCATGAAGAAGAAGTGTTGCTTCCAATCTCTGATCTTGTTCGGCACCCCTTCGATAATCTTGAGTCCGGTACGGGCTTTCAGATAATAATACCCCTCCTCACTAATTGGGCATTTAATGATCGTCATCAGATAATTCACCTTCTCAGCGGTAATGCGATCCACATATCCTTCTAAAGCGAATAAACCCATTACGCCGAGCAAGTTCATCCACCCAATCAGAGTAATCTGGATGATGGCAAGGTTGATTGTCTCCAAAAAACGACCAACAGCTGGGGCAACGGCAACCTTGACCCAGCAATTAAAGTATCGATGTTGATCATTGTATATCTAGGCGGAGGACGATCAGCTCTTTCCATCTTTTTTGGAGCCCACATAAAAATATCATGTGGAATCTAATACATTTCTCGGATCGAGGCGAGCTCACTCTTGCGAACAACACTACGAATCCTGCTCGCATGGAAGTCAGCTCGCTCCAAATTAAGTACCATTCGTGGGGGAGGGGGAAACCTGTTCGCAAATTTGTCCGCATATGCTCGCCAGTCAAATAGGCGAGCAACTCCAGAGGGGATTTCGTTCTCGATCATTTTAGGATTTGGGAAGTCAATCCCCTCTATGAATTCACGAGTTAGCTCGTCGAATTTGGGATCTGACTCTTTAGATTCAGAACTCGAGAAAGATTCCTCATCCGAATTTCTGCTCGCCGCCGCTACAATTTCCTCGCCGGAGTGAGAACACCAGTATCCTCCACGGATCGGACAATAGAATCAACGTCGGGGTGCGTCTCCAATGAAATTTCAAATGGAGGTTATGTTTCGAACGGCACAATTGGAAAAAGAGGGTCTAAAGTCTCCTCAGAGCTTTGGTTACTCGAATAAGAGGACATGGATTTAGAAACGAGTAAATTTGGGTTTTTAGAAATTTTGGTGAGGTATTCCGATGGAAGTCCCTTGGAGACGACGGCGGCGATAGACTCCCACGGTGGTGGGAAAGCGAAATTCAAAAAGAAAAGTGAATTAAATAAGTAATACAATGAAATAACTACCTTGGGAGTAAGTCGAGGGCTGGAAATCAAAAGAATTACGCCGTAAACGCTTGGGAATCGCCGGTAATGGAGTTTCGACGCCGGAGGTCTCTGTAGCAAATGAAGAAGAGTGGGAAAATTTTGTTTCCCACTCGTTTATATACATAAGCAAAAAATAAGGTAAAACCCGTATTGTTCAAAAGTTATGGGGCCGAAATGAAAGGAAACAGGGTCCCTTATGCATAATTGAAAGAGATGGAGGATCTGTGAGCAAATACAGGAGCGCGTCACCTCGAAGAAACACGCGTGTGGGCGGTGTCTCATCATACTGCCCATGTTATCCTCGTTATCCTCCAGCAACCTTGGAATACGGAACGACACTACTAAAGTTGCTCGACAAGGTCAAAGCTATTCGTCTACCCTTACCACCAAAATAATATCCCGACCACAGTTGCTCGATGCAGAGTTGCTCGCTCAAAGCAACATTTGGCCAGGATAGGGGGCAATTGTTGATAGGCGAACATCAGTAAGAGCTCAGCGAGCAAGAGTTAAGGCCTAAGTGAAGATTATGAAGCCAAATACTCAAACCAGAAATGATTAAGCAAAAGGGAGTGCATAAACTAGTCCAGGTAGTGCACTTTGTGACGAACAACATTCTTGCGAACAAGTCCAAAGGCCTGAAGCCAAATCTGAACCTTACATTAGGTCATAAATGACGAACAACATTGTCAAAAGGTGATGCATCTACCAGCTAAAGAACTGTACAACTCAAAATCTCACAACAAACCGGCTAGATACAGGACGAACAAAGGACAAAGATCCCGAGGCCTGCCTACGAGGAACACAAGGGCAAACAACTTATGAACCACAACCTCAAGAGGTGAACAACTCTTACCAAAAGAACGTATTAGACCAACCAAGCCAACCACGACGAACAACAATGAATTCGAGATAAGACCAAACACAAGACTTTGTAACTAAGTTTTAGCTTATATAAGGTCAAAGGACACATGTCAAGCATGCAAGCTTGGTAGTCCAAGAGTCATATACACCTCCTACTTGGTGGACAATATAAATAGTTGTTCTCCAGCAATAAAAATTAAGTTCAAATTCACAAATACTCCAATTACATACACTCATACACCTAAACGTACACATACACGAAATAAATACAAACTCGGTACTCGTATTTACGATTTAACAAACCGAACAATCGAATTTACCATTTATGGTGGTAATTAATCACACGTTCTTGTTTGGTGCTCCTAAAACCGGATAAAAATAGCCACTAATCCTCACGATTAGAATCATTCACCAACAATTACCTTTCCTAATACCTAATAGAAGCACTTGTGTTGATTTGTCCTTGACTAAATATATATTCGATGAGAACTCAACACTGAAACCTTTGTCACATAACTGACTCACTGACAACAGGTTATGCTTCAGTTCTTCAACAAAGGACACATTCTCCACTCTGATTGTACCTATTTTCAAGACACCAAACTCTTTAGTAAAACCTTTTGAGTTATCACCAAAGGTTACATATGGACCATCCTTAACTTAAAACTCATGAAGGAGACTCTTCATTCCAGTCATGTGCCTTGAGCACCCACTGTCTAGGCACAATTGGGTCTCCTCTCCTCTTGTTATGATCCACAGCCGCCTGCAAATAGATTAGGCTTTAGGTACCCATTGGGTGTTGGGTCCTATGGTGTCAGATGTACCCTTCGGGATCCAAACTTGCTTAACCACCTTGATTGCCTCAGAGTGGTAAATTTGTCTCCCTGAAACATCAACATACACGACTTTCTTCTTCTTAGCCTGAGATGAAGATGGTGTATGAGTGTCAGGCTTAGGAGTTGCAGGAGCCTGAGTGGTTGCCTTTTGGGCTAGCTTCCAGTTATTCTTAGGCCTGGGTGCAGCAGGTCTTAATGTTTGTTCCTGACGAGGGCCTTGCTTTCTATTCCCCCTAGGCAAGTGAGGGAACTGAAAGCAGTTATAGGCTTCATGATGCCTGTTAGGATAAATATTGTTAGTTTTTATGAGTTAGAAAATAAACCAGAAAATGTAATAGGACCATCTGGACCTGTTAGCCAGATGAGGAACTAGATTAGGACTTAGTCTAGAGGGAAATGCCAGACCAGAAGACTTCACCAGAAGAGTCACCAGAAGACTTCACCAGAGGACTCCGCCAGAAGACTTCATCAGAGAAGATCAGATCAGAGGCAGAAGACCTTCCCCAGTACCAGACGAGTCTTGACCAGACAAGTCTGGTGAAACAAAAGTAGCTTAGAATCATCTCCTGATTCTAAGGGAATAACTGTTTCACAGCCGACTCTGGACCAGAAGACATCTGGGTCATCTGGTACCTGGTATAGCTACTCTGGAAGAATCAGAGTTGTGAAAAAGGATGCTTATGACCGTTGGTGCATTTAAATGAAGTCAACATGATCGGATTGGAAAGTCAAATGAAGAAATTAATCCAAGGATCACCAACCCAATCAATCAATTAGGGAATTGATTTATTGAAGCTTCCAAAAATAGAGATCTGGTTAGATTAGCTCTCTAACGGCTAAACCCTAATCATCTCTATAAATACAAGAGTGTTAGCATGAAGAAAAGCTCTAGTTACGTGCACGAAGAAATACTCTCAAGCTTTACACATACTCAAGCAATTAAGCACTCTTAGGCTCTTAATATTTATCTACTCTCAAAGGAGTTTTGCAGTTGGAACTAAACACTCAACCTGTTCATCTTTATAGAAAAGGTTGGAGTTAGATATACTTTAGATCAAAGTCAGATCTAAAGTGTATAACAAGGAGCTGGTACTTGTAAATTCCAGTGGTTCATAAGTGAGTTGGTTGGATAGTAAGGCCCCTTTGATAAGGGAGAGTGGACGTAGGATTTTAACATCTGAACCACTATACATCGCGTGTTCTCTACTACTTATTTACTTTTCTGCATACTTCATTAAATTCTTACAAAAGGTTTATTCGCTTTAATCTGACTAGTGGGACCACCAAGTGGTATCAGAGCAGTGTGTCTAACTTTTATCAGAACAGAGACCCATCTATAGAAAACCAACTGATCTGGGTAGTTATGACACCAGAGATGGTTCTTCTAGGATGTGCCCTTATAACCAGACCTTTAAGACCATGTCTTTGAGGCGGGCCATTCCAAAGGCCAGATTTGAAGTGAGATACAACAGACCAGTGTATAGGAAATGTGTTCTCATCAGACCATCAACTCAATTTGTCATTGTCAGAGGACATGTGCTGGTAGATAGATTTGGAATAAAGATAAGATCTCTTCATCCAGCAAGGGATGATCTTTATCTTTGGATTCCTACAAAGAAAGTAACTAACCAATCAGGACCCAACACCAGTTGGGGACCTAATTAATCTCTCTGAAGGAGGACAAGAGCTCATTGGAGAAAGGATTTTCAAGCAATAGTGTTTGGTACATTGATAGTGGATGCTCCAAGTACATGACATTTGTGAAAGATCATCTTCAGGATTTCAAGCCATTGAATGGGCCAAGAGTGAAGTTTGGTGACAAAAACTTTGGAGTCACCAGAGGAGTTGGAAAGTTGATCATGAATGACGTATCTGTAGATGAAGTCTACTATGTTGAAGGACTCAAGCATAATCTACTTTCTGTATCCCAATTCTGTGACAAGGGATACTCAGTGAAGTTCTCTAGTGATTCTTGCACTGTATTTTCCTCTAATTATGATGATATATTGCTTATTGTCTTGAGGAAAGGTGTTGGTCCCAAAATGGTTATCCAGCGGAAAGCGTTTTGAGTTTATTTTTAATGAAAACCCAATTTATAAATTAAGTACTAAAATTGAAATGCAGAAATCTAAATTGCAGAAAAGTAAATAACACCGGAATTTATAGTGGTTCGGATATAACGATCCTACGTCCACTCTCCCTTTCTCCAAAGGGGACTTTCTCTGTCTCCAACCAACTAACTCACGAACCACTGGAATTGCGAAGTACCAGCTCCTTCGTACAACAACTTACAACAACCTTTCAAGATGAACAGGTTAATTATAAGATCCAACTGAAACTCCTAAAGAGTGTATAAATGTTAATGAACAAGGTGAGTGTTTGGAAGAGTTCGTGTGTTCTTGTTGTGTGCTCTCGCGCGACTCTTATCTAATGAACTAATCCAAGCACTCCTATTTATAGTTGTAGGATTAACTAGCCGTTGGAAGCTAGAAATTCAAACAACCATAATTGGAGGGATATAATCAATCAAAGATTGATTATATGATTGATTAGTTGACTTTCAATCAAGCAATCAATCAATCAGATCCTCCATCAGTTGACTCTCCAGATTGCCTTCTTCTCCATCATGATCTCCAAAATCTCCTTGTCTCCAGATAACACGCAGCCTCAAAGTGGGTGAACTAATCTGTCTCCCTCATCTAGTCAGGACTCGTCTGGTCTGGTCTCATCTGGTCAGGTCTCATCTGGTCAGGTAACATTTCTGCTCTGAACCTCATCTGGGAGAGGTCTTCTGGTCAGACTCCTCTGGCAGACTCCTCTGGTCAGACTCCTCTGGCAGACTCCTCTGGACCTCATCTGGTCAGACTCCTCTAGTCAGGCTCCTCTGGCAGAGCTCATCTGGTCCATACCTCATCTGGTCACCTCCTCTGATCAGACTCCTCTGGTCACCTCTCATCTGGTCACCACCTCTGATCAGGCTCCTCTGGTCACCTCTCATCTGGTCTGGACAGATTTCTTCCCCCTTAACCAAAGACCTATTCTAGACCAAGACTAGTCTGTAGCTGACTAACAGGTTCAACTAGTCCTATTACAAGTTATTGTTTTAATATCTTCAAAACATCTAATCTATATCCTAACAATTTCCCCCTTTTTGATGATGTTAAAACTGGAAGAACTTTAAATAAAACAAGACAAGAAAAATCTAAAATATCTAAATAGAGATTCTAGCAGGCTGGGTCAACTGATCTTCCCCCTCAAAGTATGCTCAGCTGATATTGGGGCAAAACATCAGCTGGTCTTCTTGTGTATCTGCAGGCAATCAACTTTTTGGTACCCTTCTGGGTCCAGGGGGGTTAGCACAATTTTTAGGAAGCCACAAGAATAGATCATCCCTTTTTGAATCAGGTGATCTTATCTTTCTTCCATATAAGTCCACAAAAACACACTCAACAAAAGAACCTTTGACATGGTTATTTCTTCTAGAGGCTCTTCTTCTCTTATGGGTTTGTCCAGTAGAAGAAGTAACTTGTCTTAAAGCAACAGTCTTGAAATTCTTTTGATAAGGATAAGTCTTACTAGAACCATCAAAGGTTCCAGCTGGTCTGGCAGATAACTTGAAAGTCTTCTGCAGGTGAGTAGGAGTCATCTGGTTCTGCCTCTTTTGAGAAGATCCAGACTGCCTTCTACTTTGCTGGCCTGGCTAAGGTCTTTTAAAATTCCTCCTCTGCCTTTTGGGTTTTTGAGTTTTAGAACTCATCTGCCCATTAGGCTGAGTTGCCTGGTCAGCTGGCCTCTTACCCCTATCAATAAAATTACTAGGTTGTTCTTCTTTCTGAACATGTGAGGATTCAGGTTTGGTATAACCAAGGCCTGTCTTATCATGCTCTCTTTGAGATGAGGCAGCTATGTGTGACACAACATTGTTTGCTGTAGTCAGCTGCTCCAATCTCATCTTGAGCTTGTCCTCACTTTCTCTTACAATTTTGTTTTGATGGAAGAGTTCATCAAACTTAGCTTTTAGCAGGTTATATTCATTATCTTTCTCAACATTTTCAACAACCAACCTTTCTATCAGCTTAACTTGTTCAATACACCTGGTTGTCAAATCAGAGGACTCTTCAACCAGTGTATGATTTTGTTCAGCTGGTAGATTAGCTGAGTTGCCTAGATATTGTGAAAGCTTCTGATTTTCTGCTTTCAGCTTTGAGTTCTCATCTTCCAATTTTTGACAAAGTTGTATAGATTTTTGGAGATCTAATAGCATCTTCTGCATATCAGACTCCTCTGATTGTCCAGAAAAAGAAGAAGATGAAAAAGAAGAGGAAGTTCGATTACATACCTCGTCTGTTACAAGACATATCTCTTCGTCTGGTCCAAAATTAGATGATGAACCAGAAGTGGACACCTCTTCTTCCTCATCTGCTAAGCTTCTTTTGGAGTAACTCCTAGTGTCTCTTTTACTGCTTCTCTTTGAGCCCATTTCTGTAAAAATTGTTAGCACAACAAATATTTGGGTTTTCAAAAAAATGGATCTGCCCTGGCGACCACCAAAATATTTTCAAAATAGTGGTCTGTAGGACACACTGCTCTGATACCACTTGTTGGTCCCAAAATGGTTATCCAGCGGAAAGCGTTTTGAGTTTATTTTTAATGAAAACCCAATTTATAAATTAAGTACTAAAATTGAAATGCAGAAATCTAAATTGCAGAAAAGTAAATAACACCGGAATTTATAGTGGTTCGGATATAACGATCCTACGTCCACTCACCCTTTCTCCAAATGGGACTTTCTCTGTCTCCAACCAACTAACTCACGAACCACTGGAATTGCGAAGTACCAGCTCCTTCGTACAACAACTTACAACAACCTTTCAAGATGAACAGGTTAATTATAAGATCCAACTGAAACTCCTAAAGAGTGTATAAACGTTAATGAACAGGGTGAGTGTTTGGAAGAGTTCGTGTGTTCTTGTTGTGTGCTCTCGCGCGACTCTTATCTAATGAACTAATCCAAGCACTCCTATTTATAGTTGTAGGATTAACTAGCCGTTGGAAGCTAGAAATTCAAAAAACCATAATTGGAGGGATATAATCAATCAAAGATTGATTATATGATTGATTAGTTGACTTTCAATCAAGCAATCAATCAATCAGATCCTCCATCAGTTGACTCTCCAGATTGCCTTCTTCTCCATCATGATCTCCAAAATCTCCTTGTCTCCAGATAACACGCAACCTAAAAGTGGGTGAACTAATCTGTCTCCCTCATCTAGTCAGGACTCGTCTGGTCTGGTCTCATCTGGTCAGGTCTCATCTGGTCAGGTAACATTTCTGCTCTGAACCTCATCTGGGAGAGGTCTTCTGGTCAGACTCCTCTGGTCACCTCTCATCTGGTCACCACCTCTGATCAGGCTACTCTGGTCACCTCTCATCTGGTCTGGACAGATTTCTTCCCCCTTAACCAAAGACCTATTCTAGACCAAGACTAATCTGTAGCTGACTAACAGGTTCAACTAGTCCTATTACAAGTTCTTGTTTTAACATCTTCAAAACATCTAATCTATGTCCTAACAAAAGGTAACATTTATCTTGCAGATTTCAATAGCTGTCCAAGAAACACTTGCCTGGTTGCAAAAGGATCTGCAGTGAACAGCTGGCTTTGGCATAAGAGATTGAGTAACCTGAATTTCAAAGCACTCAACAAGATTGCCAGAAAGGGTCTAGTCCGAGGTCTTTCAAATGAAGTGTTCAAGAAGAATCAGGTATGTGGTTCATGCCAGAAGGGTAAGCAACCCAAGACTTCTTTCAAAGATGTTCAGAGCACAACCACAACCAGAGTTCTTCAGCTACTTCACATGGACCTGTTTGGACCTGTTTCACCTCTTAACTTCAGTGGGAGGAAATACACCTTGGTGATAGTAGAAGACTTTTCAAGATACACTTGGGTAGTGTTCTTGTTTAAGAAAAATGAAACTATCACTAAGCTGCCAGAGTTCTTCAAGCAAATTCAGAATGAACAGAACCAGAGCATAGTGAGGATTAGAAGTGACAAAGTGACAGAGTTTTTGAATTCACACATTGCAGAGTACTGTAAGGACAAAGGTATCTTCCATGAGACATCATCTGCCAGAACACCTCAACAGAATGGAGTGGCAGAAAGGAGGAACATAACACTTAAAGAAGCTGCCAGAACTCTTCTAACAGAGTACAACACACCTCAGAGATTTTGGGCAGAAGCTATCAACACAGCCTGTTTCACCCAGAACAGATCCCTCATTGCCTAGAGACATGGTAAAACACCATATGAGGTATGGAAAGGTAAAACCCCATCTGTTTCATTCTTTCATGTTTTTTAATGTAAGTGTTTCATCCATGGCAATTTGAAGTCCAAATTAAAGACATTTGATGCTAAAGTGGCAGATGGAATATTTTTAGGATATTCCAGCACCAGTAAGGCATACAGAGTCTTTAATAGGAATTCTCTTTGCGTGGAAGAAACACCTCATGTTGTTTTTTATGAATTTACTCTTGAGTGCAAGGTGGACTTAAGGAACCTGTTTCTAGAAGAGACAAAAGATCAGAATACTTCCAAAGTCATCAAAGTCAAGCCACCTGTTGTTGATTCAGAGTCAGATTCAGATGGTAACCCATCTCCTGGTTCTCTGGAGCAGAAGTCTCCATAAGGAGCAGAACTAGAAGAGGTTGGAACTCTGTAGAGGGGAGCTCTCCTGCAGTTGGTGATAATCACCAAGGTACTGCAGAAGATGGCCAATCAAGCAAGTCCAAGGGAAGGAAAAGTCTGGTTGATCACCCCAAAGAGTTGATTATAGGAGATCCAACTAAGGGTGTCCAGACAAGGAGAACCTTTACCTTAGCTGCCTTATTCAGTTGCTATGTATCCTTGATTGAGCCTAAGAACATCAAGGAGGCACTGACAGATTCAAACTCGATAATTGCTATGCAGGAGGAGTTGAATCAATTCACCAGACATGATGTTTGGGAGTTGGTAGACAGACCAAGACATCAAAAGGTGATAGGCACTAAGTGGGTTTTCAAGAACAAGAAAGATGAGAATGATGTCATTACTAGAAACAAGGCAAGGCTAGTGGCCCAGGGCTATTCTCAGTCTGAAGGAATAGACTATGATGAGACATTTGCTCATGTTCCCAGACTAGAAGTCATTAGATTATTTCTAGCATATGCAGCTCACATGAAGTTCAAAGTTTACTAGATGGATGTGAAATGTGCCTTTCTTAATGGAATTCTCATTGAGAAAGTGTATGTGGAACAACCCCCTGGCTTTGAGCAAGGTGACAAGGTGTATAAGCTTAAGAAGGCTCTTTATGGGCTTAAGCAGGCACCTAGAGCATGGTATGCCACTCTATCTCAGTTTCTTCTGGGCAATGGTTTTACTAAGGGCAAGATAGACAGGACCTTTTTTAGGAAAGAAGGAGGAAAGGACATCCTTCTGGTTCAAATATATGTGGATGACATTATATTTGGATCCCCTAACAAGAAGTTGTGTGAGAAATTTGGAAACTTTCGTTCATTTCCGCCGCGAAAACATAGTTTGAGATGTCCATGATGGGTGAGATGAATTATTTCTTAAGCAATCGGAGAAGGGAATCTTCATCAACCAGGCGAAGTACATCAGAAACATGTTAGATAAATTTGGAGTAGGATCTAGCAAAGTTTCCAAGATTCCTATGATGACAAATTTTAACATGGACCCAGATGAGTCTGGAGAGAGTGTGCACCAGACTCAGTACAGAGCTCTTATTGGTTCTCTTCTGTACCTGAATGCAAGCAGACAAGATATTAGTTTTGATGTATGTGTGTGTGCCAGATTTCAAGTTAATCCTAAGAGGAGTCATCTGGAAGCAGCTAGAAAGATATTGAAGTATCTTAAGGGAACAGTTAATCTGGGATTATGGTACCCTGTAGATGATAGTTTTGAGTTAAGTGGATATTCGGATTCGGATTATTGTGGTTACAAAATAGATAGGAAGTCTACTAGTGGAACGTGCCAATTTATTGGGAACAAGTTGGTATCTTGGTTTTCTAAGAAGCAGACTTCAGTTGCCACATCTACTACATAGGCAGAGTACATGGCAGCAGGGAGCTGTTGTTCACAACTACTCTGGATTAGTCAGCAGCTTAGGGACTACCAGATTAGAGCTAAGAATATTCCAATATTTTGTGATAGCAACAGTGCAATTGCCATTACCTAGAATCCGGTTCTTCACACCTGATGCAAGCATGTTGATATAAGGCACCATTTTATCAGAGACCATGTTGAGAAGGTGATATAAGGATGGAAAAGATTGCGACAGAGAAGCAACGGGCAAATATTCTCACTAAACCTGTGGCAGAGACCAGATTCAGAGAGTTAGCTTTCTAGTTGGGATTGTTATCCAGATACAGATTTGATTTAGGGGGAATATCAGAGGAGTATCCTTTATTTCTTATTTCACTTATTCTTTTATTATATGTATTAACCTATCTGCAGATCAGATATACCAGAGGAGTTACATCTCCAGAAGAACTATAAAGCCAGATAACTTGCAACATAGGAGTTACCTCTAGAGGAGATGTAACACCAGAGTCCTTGTGGTATCATCTGGTTACTATATCAGATGACAGGTAAGTTTTTACTCTTCTGTGCCTGGTCATTGGGATACCTTTTAAATTACTAAATACACCCAAAATGTTTCATTTTTAGAGTGTATTTAAAATTGGATCGTGGGCCTAGGTAATCATTTCGCTTTTATCTTGACTACCACAAAACTCCCTCGAACCTAGTCCCAATGACTGCGCCACGCACACTAGTTAAATTTGTATCCTGCCTAGTTTAATCATGGTGGTCGGATTTAATTAAAGTGCAATATTTCAATCAATTGATATATTGATCTTGTCCCCTCATTAGATTTCATATCCACACGTCTTTCTCTCTTATAAAGCAAAATTGTCCATTCTGTCTCTTCACATTTTCAAATTTTCAAACCTTAACTTTCTGCAAACAATTTTTCTCTCGAATCTCTTCTCATATCCTTCTCAGATGGCCACTATTGTGCATTTTGATGCTACTCATGTTTGTGAGAAACTCAAGTCGGAGATGGTGGTTGATTTCTACTCTACCAGGAATGCTGCTGCTCTGGAGATTTTGGATCTCCTTCGCAAATCTGGTTTATAAACTTTTCTCTCCGCTCTTCCCAAGGGACTTCGCACTTTAGATGCACATGCTTCTTATTTTTTGGTAAAATTGAGGATCAATGATGATGAGTTGGTGTCTAGAATTGATGATGAAAGGGTAACCATCACCAAGGCGGAGGTCAGCACATTGTTTGGGGGATTATCATTGGAAGGTGTTGATCCCCTCACCTACAAGGAGAAGGAGCAAATCGAATTCTTCAAGATATCTGCGAGGGCATCCTGCCAAAATATGACTAAGGGATTCATGGACAAGCACTTGCGTCAGAAGTACAAGCTTCTTTTCCACATTGTGGTGAAAATCTTGATGTGTGAAAACCACAGCACAGATGCAGTTTTTGCAGGAAGATTGTGTGTGATGAGAGCTATTGTAGATGGAGTCAAGTGTAACTGGGTAGAATTTTTCTGGAATGTTTTGAAGAAGAACAAGGTGAAGGTACAACATGAGCCAAGCCAGGAAGATAATGGGGAATTACAGTACTGTTTTAATGCCAAGGTTTCTCTGGCAACAAAACTTACTCTTATGTTGGATTTCAAGTGTCCACAGAAAGCATGGGCTGTGGAGGCTTGCAAGAAGTTTGGGAAGACCAAGATTTTCCTAAGTAAGAATGGGCCTCTCCATGGGCAGGCAGATTCTGATGGTAATGTTCCCATTCCCGCCCAGCCCATTCAAGTTGTACCCTCTCCAGTCAAAGGGAAGAAGAAACAGACAAGTGAGAGTGTCTCCAAAAAGATTTCAGTTACTGTTTCTTCAGAGGAGGACCAGATTCCTCTCTCTTCTGCTCTGAAAAAACAGAAAAGAAATGAGGAAGCTCAAGCTTCATCTCCCAAGACCAAGAATAGTGGTCTAAATAAAAAGAGAAGCAGACCAGCTGAAGGAGGAGATGCTGGAAAATCTTCTGCTAGGAAGAAGAAGCAGAAGAGGACTGAGAAGAAGTATCTTCTGGTCGATGAACCCACAGACCAAGAAGATAATAGTGAAGATGATGTAGAGGAGATTCCTCTCAAGAGGAAGGTCAGGACCAGGAGAGCAATCCTACAGGACCCAGAATCCAGTCCTTCTCTGGGAACTTCATTAGACCAGGCAGTAGAGGAGGCTGCTCAACAGGATACATAAGTGATATCTCCTATTGTTCCGGCAGATGTTGACTCTGCCGAGGTAAACCTTCCTACCTCTTCTCCTATAAACCTTATCTCTCCTACCCTTTCTCCCCCAGAAAATCCACATCAAGCCTCTGGTCTGTATGCAAACATTTCTGCATCTGCTCCAGACCAGATCCCCTCATCCCCAAACACTCCCCAAATCCAAACACTCAACCCTCCCTCTACCTCACAAACAGCCTCTGTACCAGAAGAGATTTCTATACCTACTACTTCTCCTGGTACAGAACAGCCCCCATCCACTCCCTCTCATCAACCTCACCCCTCTACCTCTACCCAAACTCTCCCTATTCCAGGCATGGCTTTGGGATTTGTAGCCCCTCGTGGCTCTCCTGTTTGCCAAGTTAGCGATGATAGTGAAGATGAGGATGCTTCACTGGAGCCTAAAGGTCTTTCCACATCCTCCTCTGCCCAGGGCCCCATTCCTTATTCCTTCAACGATGCAGATATGGGTCCTATCAGGCAGATTATGAGCAAAGATGCTCAGCTCTGGCTACGAGAGCATTTTCCAGTTCTTCTGGAGCACCTTCCTTTATTGGCAGACCTCGCCGATGGCAAGGTGTGGAGCAAGGCCAGAGAAGAAGATGTAGAAGACTTTGTGCTTCTATATGATGAGATGGGTGCCTCAACTTTCTCCAGATGGGAGGTTGCTATTAAGAAGAAGCTCAACGTCCAGTTTCCTTCTGAGCTAGCGACTCCAGAATCCGCCAGAGTAGTCATTCGGACTCTGCTCATCCAGAGAGGTGTCATGCTCTCTCCTGCTGGCCCCTCTTACTCTTTTGGGCCACACTTCTCTTTTCCTCCGGAGCTGTATTCTGATGAAGAAGATTTTGAAGTCACCCCTGCTATGCTCAAGAAAATGAAAATCTTCTTCAACTAGCAGATTCAGCAAATTGGCAGATTCAGCAAGGCTCTTCAACACTATGGTCCAGATCTAATTGACCATCAGATTAAAGAGGAAAGAAAGAAATTCCTTAAGCAGATCAAGGACACTTTCAATTCTATTAAAGTTGCATTCAAAGAGAATGGGCTTTCTCTCAAGATGGACATTATTCATTGCCAGAATCAACTTCAAGAGTATGTGGTTGATCAACTCAGACCTGTGTCTGTTTTGAAGACTACCTTGGCCACCCAAGTGATTGAAACTGCTCAGTTGAAAGAGGATCTGAGACAGATGCTGGAAAATCAACAGGCTATGGTAGCTGAGGCCAAGTCTTATCTTGATGAGGCCAAGAAGCTAAGGGAATTGCAGACTTCTTCCAACACTGAGTTGCCGGTTTTGGTCAAGCAGATCGTGGAGCCCCTCCTTGATGAAGTTAAAAAGAGGGAAGAAAATGCCAGAACTGTTTTGGCAAAGAGCACTAATGAAACACTTTTCAACCACTCTGGTCGCCTGGACCTATTAGAAAGTACTCTAGCTCAAGCTGAGCTCAACAAGAAGAAGAAGGACGAGCTCAGATCACTTGCAATGGCCAAACAACTCACTATAGAGGAGGAGAATCTGGATTCTGAATTAGATCCAGTGACTGTCCTTGGCCCTGCAAAAAGGAAAATAAGGAAGGTGAAAAAGACTTTCTTGGAAGAAGTGGTGGAAGAAGCTGAGAAGAGATTCAAGGAAGAAACAGAAGAAGAGAAGAGAGCAAGGATAAAGAATAATATTGATGAAGAGCAGAGAAGAAGATATGTTCGTAGGCAGAATAAGAAAGCAAGAGAAGTTGGTCTTGCCCCTCCATGTGTTAGTGGAAGCTCTATCTCAAAGAAGAAGAAGCTAGTGGAAGTGATGGACATCCTGCCTCTCAGGACAGAAGGATCTTTTAATTCTACTGTACATGTGCCTCTGATAGAGAAATGGAAAGATGCTAAGACTCTCTGGTTTATCCAACATTATATTCAGAGGCCACCTCCAGAGGATGAAGACTTAATCAACAAGGCCTTCCACACTTGGATGAAGGCCTATGATCCTGGCCTCTACAAGCAGCTGATGGACTCCACCATTCAGTTCAATCTGGAAGTTACTGCACCAGAGTTTCACTATCTCAACACTCCAATGAATGGTGACCAGATTGACTAGGCAGACCTGAAGAAGCTGTTCAAGATAAAGGTGCTTATGGACTTCACTCCCTCAAGTTCTGCAGAGCTCAGAGTTGTTCAAGATCGCTTTCTAGATTGGTTTCTTGTGCCTAAGGAAGATAGAAGATATGCAAAGAATAGGAGTTTGCCTTGTAATATGTAAACTTCTCTGTTCTGATTATTAATGAAATCACATATATCTTCTGTTTGAAAGACAACTTCTTATTGTCTAATTGTTTGCTTGATAAGATATATTCTAAGATCTTGTCCTTATTTGTTTTTCTTGCTTATCTTTTCAGTTCTGGTGTTGTTTTAACTTCATCAAAAAGGGGGAAATTGTTAGGATAAATATTGTTAGTTTTGATAAGTTAGAAAACAAACCAGAAAATGTAATAGGACCATCTGGACCTGTTAGCCAGATGAGGAACAAGATTAGGACTTAGTCTAGGGGGAACTGCCAGACCAGAAGACTTCACCAGAAGACTCCGCTAGAAGACTTCATCAGAGAAGATCAGATCAGAGGCAGAAGACCTTCCCCAGAACCAGACGATTCCTGACCAGACGAGTCTGGTGAAATAAAAGTAGCTTAGAACCATCTCCTGATTCTAAGGGAACAACTGTTTCGCAATCAACTCTGGACCAGAAGACATCTGGGTCATCTGGTACCTGGTATAGCTACTCTGGAAGAATCAGAGTTGTGCAAAAGGATGCTTATAATCGTTGGTGCATTTAAATGAAGTCAACATGATCGGATTGGAAAGTCAAATGAAGAAATCAATCCAAGAATCTCACCAGCCCAATCAATCAATTAGGGAATTGATTGATTGAAGCTTCGAAAAATAGAGATCTGATTAGATTAGCTCTCCAACGGCTAAACCCTAATCATCTCTATAAATACAAGAGTGTTGGCATGAAGAAAAGCTCTAGTTATGCGCACGAAGAAATACTCTCAAGCTTCACACATACTCAAACAATTAAGCGCCCTTAGGCTCTTAATATTTATCTACTCTTAAAGGAGTTTTGCAGTTGGAACTAAACACTCAACCTGTTCATCTTTATAGACAAGGTTGGAGTTAGATATACTTTAGATCAAAGTCAGATCTAAAGTGTGTAACAAGGAGCTGGTACTTGTAAATTCCAGTGGTTCGTAAGTGAGTTGGTTGGATAGTAAGGCCCCTTTGATAAGGGAGAGTGGACGTAGGATTTTAACATCCGAACCACTATACATCGTGTGTTCTCTACTGCTTATTTACTTTTCTGCATACTTCATTAAATTCTTACAAAAGATTTATTTAAGTCAAGCTTCCGCATTCGCTTTAATCTGACTAGTGGGACCAACAATGCCAAAACCATGGAGGTGTTATCATGCCTGGCCTTCCCTGAGGGTATTGTCATGCATGATAATACCCCTGTTGAGCAGTCTGAGTGCTCTTGGCCTGAGTCTTCCTCTGCTTACGCTGAGGTTTCTTCTGGCCTGAGCTTCTCAGGGGCCTCCTTTGGTTGCTTAGCTTTTCCCTTTGGGGTAACCCTATCTGTCGAAGCAGTTTCCTTGCCCTTGTCAGTTTGGCGGGCTTCGAATACAACCTTCTTTGTACCCTTGCCTGCCTGAACAAACACTCTCTCAGTGTTGCTCCCGGAAGAAACATGAGTTTGACCTTGTGAGGATTTCTTTGGGACATATCCAAGCCCCGTTTCTCATTCCTAAGCATCTGGCTGCTATATATTTCCTCTCTAGCAAATGAGGATTTATTCATTGCAGCAACCTTTTGCTTAAGTGAGTCCTCACTCTTTTTCAGGATTTCATGCATGGCAAAGAGGTCATCAAACTTACTCAAGTACTTTCAGCTCTTCCTTCCTGACCAGCTCTTCATCAGCCAGTTCCTTCAGAATCTTTTCTCCTGGGAGACGCTCAGCATTGATCATGTCAATTTCCTGAGTGAGTCTCACAATTTGAGCTGACTCTTTAAGATCTGACTAAGTCAACTGATCATTCAGATTTTGAACTTCAGTACTCATTTTCTTGTTCTCCTCAGCCAAGAAGACATTAGTCTCCTGCAGTCTGGAGAAATCAACCATCAACTGATCTAGACAGATCTGAGGTTCATTTCTCTAACTGACTCTGAGCTTAGCTCAGGATTTCTACCACTATGTGAACCACACACAGAATTAGATGTTACCTCAGGCTCCTCCCTTACCATAAGGCACAAATCATCGTACTCATCATCGGAAAAGAGTTCAGGCGACATCTTCTCAAGACCATCCGAGTCAGTAGCATCCCCAGCGAGCATGGCTCTCTGGTCAGTATACATGTGGTCTCTCTTGGCCCTCATGTCCTCTCTTTCCCGTGCACTCAGCTCTGGGCAATCATACTGATAGTGCCCACTCTTGCTACAGTTGTAACATGTTGCTTGCTCATCTCCTCATTCCTTTCTTGGTTCAGGATTCCTTCTTGAGTCAGGTTCTCTTGGTCTTGATGAGCTTTCATTCTTCCCTGAGTGCCAATCCTCATGAGTACGTCTTGGGTCCACATCTCTACAATCGGGTTTCGGATTTGAGTATCTCCTTTCATCACCACGATCATGTCTCTGGTCAGTGTTTCGTCGTTCATCATACCTTCTTTAACTTTGGTGGCTTCTTTCAGTTTTCCTGTCAAGATTATCCTGATAATACTTTTTATAATGACCAAACCTGGAATTTAAATTGTCAAATCGTCTGGCCATCATGTTGTATTCCTCAGCTAGCTTTTCTTTGCTCATCTCCATCAGTGGCTTTGATGAAGATTCGACAGGCTCTGACTTGGCTTTGAAAGCCACACTTTTCTCAGGAACTTTCTCTTCCTCTTCATGAACTACTTTATTCTTTCTCTTGTTCAGATCATACTCCAACGCTTTAAGCTCTGAAAAAAGTAAAACAGAAGTTATATTAATCATATCCTGAGTGTTTTTCAGCATAATAACACTATTATCCCATCTCACAGGAAGTGCATTCAGGATCTTTGAGGCAACTTCTCTTTTGGGAACATCTTTCCCCAGCATCACAAGCTCATTCATCATCTTAATGAATCTTAACTCCATTACTCAGGGTGATAAAGAACACAGGGTAGATAACAAACCTACTAACTGCACTGAGGCGAGTCAATTGGCAAACTATCTACTTATGTTCAGTGCGGAATGTGTGAGCCCTGCAGTTCATAGACTTGTTTTATGGTTTGCTTTTTGAAAACTTGATTTCCCTTTTATGAAACAGTGATTAGAAGGGCAGTGCACCGAGTTAATAAGTCGGGCTAATTGATTTAGCACTGACAAGATATGCAATGAATGACTTAGCAATATAACAATATAAAGTAATAATCAAAGTAGTAAAACTCAGAGAGATAACGTGGTTCAGAGACTCAAGCTCCTACATCCACGGTCCTGATTGAACAGGAAAATCCAATAAGGATTTGCTTGTTTTTAACGTGCCAAGGTACACCAGTGATCAGACTCCTCACTAATCCTTCCTTCTAACTCACTCAACTAAACTTAACCAACAAACCTAACTGAGAGGGTTTTGGTTTCAGTTTTGGATTCCAACTAGGTATGATTATCCTTACAAGATAAGGCTATGCTAAGGATTGGATAATCACTCTAAGCTTAAGATATAACTAGCACGCTCAATGGAATACAGAATAACTCTCTAACTCTAGAAACACTTGGGAAATTAAAGGTTGTTAGAGTGCTTCTATGAGTGCAGGTTGCTTTGATCACTTTAGAGTTTGAGTAATTCCAGGCTTTGAAATATCCCGTAACCTTGATTGGGTCCAAGGTCTTCTTTATTTATAGGCAACTTTGAAAAACTATCCGTTGGAAGAGATAACCTTCTAGGTTGTCTTCGTGTAGGATTCTTCAACGGTCATAATCCCCATGCAACAGTCGTCCTTCCATGTATTCAGTAAATGCATTAAATGCATGCACGTTGAACTGTGCAGGGATGTCAGGTTCAGGTCAGTGTCTATACATGACTTGGCACTCTCTAATTGGTCCACGTCATCAGGTAGGTGAGAATGTCAGAACTCATTCTTTAGCTCAGTCTTGTCTTTACTGAGTTCAGGTTTATCCTCATCTACGTACGTTTTCTGACGTTGACATTCCTTTTGACTTGCTTGGATCCTACTCCAAGTCTTTTCCCAAATACTCAGTATGATCCTGTTCCCTACAGGCTGAGTTAGCAATGATCTCAGGATCATGCTCTTTATCCTGACACTTACTCAGTCAGCTTAGATGAACTGCCATAAGCTCAGGATGGTGCTCTTGTGTCTTCAGGCTTCAGTCTTGATTGCCAACAATAAGTACTCCTCTCATTGTGTGCCTGTGAATGTAAAATGATCTAACTACAAACCTAACCAAGACTAGCCTGACTATTACAACACTTAGGCAACTCATCTTTTCAGGGTCTTTGGGATCTAATCAAAACTGACATTGTCCCAACATACTCAATGGATTATGACCATATTGAATTAATTACCTTTTGAAAAGAGATCACCGTAGTAGCGAGCTTCGTGTCCCATAGATACTCAGTAATTAATCCAATATTGATGCACATTTAATCACCTTTTGAAAAGAGATCATTGTAGTAGCGAGCTACATGTCCCATAGTTACTCAGTGATTAAGCATTTATTGTGATTTTTCAAATTTAAAATATTTAAGAGATGTGTAACCAAAAAATAATTTTCAAGGTCCAAATGGAAAATTTTCTACAAGAAAATTCACCTAATAGAAAAAATAGGTTTGACACTTAGAAATAAAAAAACGAGACATATACTGATGTTGTTTAAAATGTTGTCAATATTTTGCTCAACATCTTGTTAAAACAGACTCATTTATTACATAAACCAAGAGATTTCCTAAGGGAAGAAAACCTCTCATAATCAAGGGTTTTAGTAAATATATCAGCTAATTGTTTTTCAGTAGAAATATACTCCAATTTCACAACTTCTTTCTCTACAAAGTCTCTTATGAAATGGTGTCTTATACTAATATGCTTAGTTAATGAATGTTGCACAAGGTTTTTAGAGATATTTATGGCACTAGTATTATCACAATAAGCAGTCAGATGTCATAATCATAAAACATTTTCCTTAATAATAGAAGTTGTGTAAAACAACTTCCTGTAGCAACATATTCTGACTCAGCAGTTGATTGTGAAACACAGTTCTGCTTCTTGCTATGCCATGAGATCAGATTGTTTCACATGAAGAAACATCCACCACTGGTGCTCTTCCTATCATATGCATCTCCTGCTCAATCAGCATCACTATAGCCAACTAAAGCACAATTAGTATCTTTTGAGTACATTATACCCATCACACTAGTTCCAACCACATATTTTATAATTTTTTTCACATAATATAAATGACACTCTTTAGGATTTGCCTGGTATCTTGCACATAAACAAATACTAAACATGATGTCAGGTCTACTAGAAGTAAGATATAACAAACTTTCTATAATTGATCTGTACAGTGTTGGGTGTTTTCATGCATTTAGTATTTTCCAATCCAAATCTTTTAACCAGATTCTTAGCATACTTACTTTGTGAGAAAAATATACCATCTTTACTTTGTTTAATTTGCAATCCAAGAAAGTAATTTAGATCACAACCATAGACATTTCAAATGTTGAAGTCATCTCATGCACAAATTTATTCAGCATGTGTTCACTTGTTGAACCAAATACAATATCATCTACATAAATTTGAGCAATTAAGAGATAATCATTTGAATGTTTAATAAAAAAAAAGTTCTATCAGTTTTCCCTCTAATAAAACCAAATTGAATTAGGAAATCAGTTAGTCTCTCATACCAAGATCTATGTGCTTGTTTGAGACAATACAAAGCCTTATTCAATTTATAAAGATGATCAGGATATTCAGGTACTTCAAAGCCTTTTGGTTGTTCTACATAAGTTTCATCATTAAGAATTTCATTTAAGAAAGTAGTTTTAACATCCATTTGGTGTAGCTTAATATCAACAAAGCATGTTATGACTAATAACAGTATAATAGACTCAATTCTTGCTACAGGAGCAAATGTTTCATCAAAGTCTATTCCTTCTATTTGAGTATAACCTTGAGCTACTAGCCTAGCATTGTTTCTAATTGTATTACTAGATTCATTAGTCTTATTTTTTAAAATTCATTTTGTCCATATGACATTAGTATGACTAGGTCTAGGAACTAGACTCCAAACTTCATTTCTTGCAAACTGGTTTAGCTCTTCATGCTTTGCATTTATCCAATTTTCATCTTTAAGAGCTTCAACTACATTTTTAGGCTCAATTAATGAATGATAACATTCAAAATTTACCTGATTGCATATAGAGGACATGCAAATAGACCTTACCCCATCCTTGGGGTCAGTTTCAAATCTTTTTCTAGTTTGTACTCCAGTTTATTGTTCACCAATTATCTTATTCATTGGATGACTCTTTATAATCTTGGAAGAAGGTGTTCTTCCTGTTTCTAATATCTTTTCTGACTTAACAATCTTTTCAGATTTTTCAGGCAGTTTTGTCCCAGATGATGACTCATTTTGGGCAACATCCTTTCTCGGGTCAGAAACTTTTGGAATCTCAATGAGATCAATAACATCATCCTCATAAGTTGTACCTGCAATACTAGAAGTATCATCAAATGCCACATTATTGGATTCTTGAACAAATATGTTCTTAGCTTGTAAATTCTGTAACCTTTGCTATTCCTAGAGTAACCCAAGAAAAATCCTTTGTCACTCTTAGAGTCAAATTTGTGCAATTGATCTCCATCATTAAGTATGTAGCAAACACATAAAAAATATGAAAGTACTTTAAATTAGGTTTCTTGTTATTTAGGATTTCATATGGTGTTTTAGAAGTTTCAGACCTAATGAACACTCTATTTTTAATATGACATACAATATTCAAGGTTTTTGCCCAGAATCTTTTTAAAAGATTTTTAGAAATTAACATGACTCTAGCCATTTCTTGAAGAGTTCTATTCTTTCTTTCAGCAATGTCATTTTGTTGTGGTCTTTTTGGAGAGGAAAACTCTTGAAAAATACCTTTGTTTTCACAAAATTCAGTAAATGAGCTATTCTCAAATTCTCTACCATGATCTAATCTTATCCTACTTACTTTCTTGTTATAAACAGTCTTAAATCTTTTGTAAAGAATTTTAAATGCAGAAAAGGCATCTGATTTTTCTTTCAAGAATTCAATCCATGTAATTTTAGAAAAATCATCTACAACAACTAAAGAGTATCTCTTACCACCTATACTTTCTGTTTCCATAGGACCCATTAAATCCATATGTAATAATTCTAAACATTGTGTGACACTTTATGGTACATGAATATAACACTTTGTGTGACACTCTTGATTGCTTACCTTTTTTACATGGTCCACAAACTTTCACATCATTAAACTGTGATTTAGGTAAAAACAACTACAACTTCAAGTTTAATCAATTTCTGAATGTTTATGTAATTAACATGTCCTATTTTTTTTATGCCATAAGACTTTATCATCAGTTTTCATGCTATTACAAACATTATTTGAACCAATCAAGTAGCAATTATCAGTAGATCTATTTCCAGTCATCAATCATTCATTATTTTGATTAAAAACATTACATGCATTCTTGTCAAATTTAACATGCAAGTTATCATCACATAACTGACAAATACTAATCAAGTTTGCAAGAAGACCATCAACATGTAATACATTTGATAACTTAGAAAAACATTTCACATTAAGAGTTCCTTTTCCTATGATTTTTCCTTTAGAACCACCACCATAAGTTACACTTACACTATCATATGACTCATAATTAGCTAAATATTCTATTTGTCCAGTCATATGTCTTGAGCAACCTGAATCAACATACCATAAACCTGGTACACATGCTTTCAGAGAAGTATACACAACATTACATGAGATTTTAGTTTTAGAAATCCAAGATTTATCAGTATGTTTTCAGAATGTTGTAACATTTTGGGTAACATGACCTTATCTATCAAATCATTCTTCAATTTTGCACAATATGGCTTAATATAATCTATTTCAGAACAGTAATGACATATATAGACTGTATCATTCTTCTCAACATGCTTTTCAGAATTATCATAATTAACATTTTCATGTTTTGCTTTAACAAATTTAACATGCTTAACAGAATGAGAAGGTTCAAAAGTGTCACCAACAAAGCCAAGTCCAGCTTTGTTTGACTGTCCAATAGTCATAACATCATCCAGATTCAAATTCCTTTGTGAGAATTTCTTGAAACTCAAAGTTGATCTTTTCAGACCCTCCTTAAGTTTGCAAAGTTCCAAGTCCTTTCTAGTCAAGATCACTATCAACTTTGTGAGAGAATTCCTTAAATCAGAATTTTCCAAAGTCAATGACTCTAGAATCTGATATTTGGATTCAAACTCCTTACTCAGCTTCTGTCTTTCAGATTCACACTCCTTGTGAATGTCCTTTGAATTACCTGCCTCATCAAGTAAACCATTAAAACAATTCACATCTGGACCATTTTCACCCAGTGTTGTCTCAAATGACATGTCATTTTCATCAACATCAGAGTAATAATTATCCAGATGATCATCAAAAGTATCATCATACTCTATCCTAGCAGAAAAAAACATATTTTTCTTCTTTATCAGATTCATTTTCATCACCAGAATTATCACTCAAAGTAGCAGTCAAACTATACTTCTTTTTCAATAAAGTATTAGTACATTCATTAGCATATTTGTATCACCCCAAAATTATTATATAAATTACTATTATATTATTAATAGAAGTATTAGATTTTGATGTTAAAAATGAGTAATATTTTTATGTTATTATATTTTAATTTAAATAAATATGGATGGATATATGTGTGTTATGTACAATATATATATATATATATATATATTTATCAATTTATTTATATATATATATTGATATAGTTATATAAATAAATTGGTGAGTACAATTTTGCTTGTAAGTTATACGCAAACAGGATAACTATGTATATTAACTATAATTAAAAATAAAAGAAAAACATGGCAGATAAATATGGTAAAAGGGAATCAGATTAACTCGCCCAAAAAATTTAACTCGGAAGGAATAAAGGTAATATATTTCTTCTCTTTCTTTTTTTATCTTTTTCATCGCCGCCGTGCTTGGTCGTCGGCATTTACCGGAATTAATTGTACTATATATATTGAAATGATCGTAGTGACTCGTAGATTCTAGAAATGAAGTCGTTTGTTGATTCGATGCTTGTAGCGTCGTGAATTTGTTGTTGAAGGTTCGAAAACTTGGAATATTTTTATACTTTCCTCCAGTCCCTATTGTCGTTCCGGTGAACAATAGGCGACGATCCTTATACCATTTGAAGCCTGTAATGAGTAGATTAAAACAATATCTTCAATTTGTAAAATCACTGTAGGAATCTTCTGGAATTCGAGTTGGATATTGACATTTTAAACTTAGTTTTACTGTAATTTTGGAATTCTATTTTTGGATGAAATCGTGTGGTTTGTTGTTGAAATGGGGTGTAGTAGTAGCCAGAGGCTTGATTTTTTATTGTAGGCGGCGAGAATGAAGCGCCGTCGCCGTGAATTTTGAGAGAGAAAGCTTGGCGAGTTGCAGGCATGGTGGTTACCGTTGACGACGTCTTTCCGGTGTCCATTTGTCTGTATTTTTTATAGGAAAGGTAGCCTAAGTTGTGAGGATTTCGGCTATGTTATCGGTTTTACAATCGGAGGTGTAAAATTCTGAATATGATCTGTTTGTATAAAAGGTTATAACTTTAGGGGATGCCAAAGAGAATTAGATTAAGTTCAGGGACCATTTTGTAAATATAAAAGTTCTGGTCAAGGTTGACTGGTCAACTAGTCAAATGTCAACTTTTAGAGAAATTACAATTTTGCCACTCATTTTCTAACGTCCGTAAAATCTTTGTTTTTCATCCGATTCGATCCAAACAAGTGTCAAACTGTCCTAAATTCAAAGCTCTACAATTTAGTACTAAAATTAGGTGAGGCAAAACCTGGTAAAATGACCATTTTACCCCTGGACAGTTATGAGTCCTAAATTCTTGTTTTTATTCTAATATCTTTGTTACACATCCGTTTTAGCTCTAACAAGTTTCATTGTACTTCCAATAAGCCACTTAACCAATAAGAGCCCTATAATATACTTTTTGAATAACAGACGAATCAAACAAACTTTAGGAAATGACTATTATACCCTTAAATCTAAAATGAAATCGGATGGTCCCGTTTTCGAAAGGCAAAAATGGAAATTTAGGAGAATTTTTTTTTTAAAAATCTGCATTGCACCCTGAAAGAGTTCAGTGAGTGGGACACTCAAGTCACTGCATTGCTAAGAGTCAGAGCACTCAAGTCAGTGCAAACTGACTTGTGAGCTCAGGCTCTTAACAAGGCAGTGACTCGAAAGACTGAACTCTCGAGTGCTTGCTTAAGCCGGTCAGTGAGATGGACTCTCCCAGACCTAAATACTTAACCAAAGTTTCTTAACAATGCTCTCAGTGAGCATATTTTCACAACGCTTTAGTCAATGCTTAAAACAATGAAATGCACAGTTTAACATGGTTCAGAGACTCAAGCTCTTACATCCACGACCTGATTTAACAGGAAATCCACTAACTGGAATTCTTGTTTTTAACGTGCCAAGGTGCACGACTACACTGGACTCACGTCACTCCCTGGGCTGTCTCTCCTCCCCTCACTACAAACCTAACATTCTACTGAAAGGGTTTAGTTTTGGTTTGGTTCTCTCCAACTAGGTTAGGTTTTCCCTTATAATGTGTTAGCCTCAAGCTAGGATTAGGAAAACCTCTCTAAGCTATGAGTTACAAGCTGAACACTCATTTATATCTGTGAAGACCCTAATGGTCAGTGTTCTAGGTGTAAGAAGTACCTCCTTATAGCTCCCTTTGAAAAGCACTAAACACTCACACCTTCACAGCTCGTAGGTGTTGATTTTTCTTACATCACACACACTTCAAAATGCAGCTATGAGCTTATATTTATAATGTGGATTCAAATGTAACCATTGGAGTAAACTACATTTGAATCGAGCATTTAATGGTTTCAACCACTTTTCTTGGAATGCGGCCTTGTCAGTGTCAGATATGTTATCTTGACGTGATTGGTCCACGTGGATTGAATCCAACGGATCTTTGGTTCAATGAGCTTGATCAGGGCGCACTGACTTCAGATGGCATATCCTCCACTGACTTGATGATCTTTAGTAGACACGGCTGTCTTCAGTGTAGTTGTCCTTCAGGGACTCTTTAAGATCTCTCCAAGAAGTTTGTCATAAGGCTGAATGACAAACTTCCCTGACCACAGTAGCCTGACTCCTTCAGGGCCTACTTGGTGCAGCACTGATCCTCCTGATCATGCTCTTCACTGAGTGGTCCACCTGACTTAGCTTAGATCAGCCCGGTTTACACTCAGTGGGACATCCTCCAGGCTTCTCTTCTAGTTCAGGTTACTAGCATGGCTTCAGTAAGTTCTTCTTGGTGTCATCTTGATATCCTCAGGCTGTGTTGCTGAGTTCCCCCTCGCTGAGTTCTCCCTCAACTGAGTGTTCCCTCAACTGAGTTCTTCTCAACTGACAGCCTATTCTACTGAGACATCACTTAGCCTGACCTGAAACTAAGGATACAATCCTAACTGCTTTCAAACCTATTACATGTTGTTTTGGAAAATCATCAAAACTAAAACATATCCCAACAAAATCTGATGACCCTGAGACCCTAGAGAAAACTTATTATCTTTATAATAAATTAATTATTATATAAAAATAGCTCTACTGAGAATTCTAAGAATCAAATGTAATATTCTTTGTAGGGCCGGAGAAAGGCTGTGAACCATAGAAAGGTGTTGTGCTCCAACGCAGGATACTCCACACTGAGGTGGGATGATTTCCACTCTTATCTGAGTTTAACATTTTATGCTATGATTGTTATGTTAAAATGTGATATGTGAATGATATATGTCATAATTGTGCAATAAATGTGAAATTTATATGCAAGTCGGGTAATGGCCCGTAATGTATTCAAGTTGGGTAATGGCCCGTACTATGTACGAGCCGGGCAATGGCCCATATTATGTGCAAGCCGGGTAATGGCCCATACTATGTGAGCATAAGTTTCATTTTCATGTTATGTGTTATTTTCATATACCTTTTAATAGTGCAATCATTGAGATTGTTCCACTGAGTGTATTTGAGACACTCACCCCCCTTTCCCTATACATTGTAACATATGTTGAGTCTAGTGTGGAAGAATGATGAAGATGCAATATTGTACCTTGTTGAGATATTATAAAATAAATAAATGTTCTTAGTTTTTGCTACTCAAATAAAGGTCAATCGTGTTTATGTATAATTAAAAGTGTACTGGTTGAATCTATTGTAACAAAACATCGTATTTTGCTCTTACCACTTCCTATGTAAAATTATCGCCTGTGAGCGAAGTTTGTTAGTTTTTTTCTTACATATGTATTGTTGAGTTCTGGTTGCTTTGGAATTATCATTTTAAACTGGGTATAACTTCCACTTACAAAATAGAGATACTGTTTCGCTAACTCTGAAATTGGGTTTGATGATGGGAATTACTAGCACCTCAACCCTAAAAGCATCATTATTCGAAAACCTAAATATCGAGGCGTTACAATAATGACCAAAACCAGAAAATGCATCACATTTTACATTCTTTCTATATTTAGGATCATATCTAAATCTGTTATTTCTATTTTGTGATTTAGTTTGATTAAAACTTGTTCTTCTTTCAGAAACATGAGGTGAATTGTTAATCTGAACTTTAGGTTGAGCAATACCTTTAGCATTGTTCATTTTCTTCTTATGAAACTTATTAAATTGCTTAGACAAGAGAGCAATGTTGTCTGGATTGTCAAGACACAAATCGACAACATCATCATCAAATTCAATTTCAGTAATATAAGTAGACTTTTTAGAATTAGAAGAAGTACTACCTTCACACATAATGTTAGGATATTTATGTCCTAAGAATCTCTTAATTTTTATTTTAATGATGTAAAAAATATGTTATTATTGTATTGTGTGGAGACTAACCTTTTAGGTACCAAGAAGAGAAAAACTTAGGAATTTTTCTAAGTACACAGTTGAAGAGTTAGAAGTCCACAACTGAATAGATGAAGATTGAAGTCTATAGCTGAAGAGTTCACATCAACTACAAGATCAGAGTCTACAGTTGAAGACTTATGTTAATCAAGCCTAATTGAGTGTAGTATTATCTGTACACTCACTCACAAAGCTTGAACAACATCAGAAGTTTAAGGAGGTTAATTATGCCAATAGATACAAGATGTATAATGTTTAGTTGACTATATTAGCAGCTAACACTACAAGACAACTTGTACTACAAAAGGACTATACAAAAAGACAAGAAGTCTTAATGAGCTGAAGTCATAGCTGGAGGTGTTTCCTATTAATATGCAAACCCTTCCAACGGCTAAGAAGACGTCCAAGACTCCTATAAATAGGAGAAGCAACTTCAGAGGACAACAACAACAACATTCGAGCTCTCAAGCATTCTACTCAAGCAAACCTACAACTACCCAAAGTCTACTGCTATCGGAATTAACAGTCTAGGACTAGGTTGCTAGGTGTGAAGAGTCTAGTGTTGGGGTATACTATAAAGCAAACTTTTGTTGGACTTTTATGGATATATTCAATTTTCTTATTATCTGAAATAAATATTTTTTCACATTATTGCATTCTTATGAATTGCTTGTATGTCTACTTATCTTATATTGTAGATAATATAGTGGGTTTGTAGTAACATAGAAGATTACATTGTCGGTTCCTTATAAGATATAAACAATATTCACAACTGAGATAGTTCTGAGCATAACTATTGGTATAAGTTGTAGTATGAACTTGTTGGTGGCTTGTCTTGGCCATTAGTTTATACTAGTATGCTATGTCGTATTGAATGGATCACAGTTAAGACAAGTTCTTCTATTCTGACTGTTATGAAGAACTAAAGGTCTTGGTGACTCTTATAATCCTTAACCCTAAGTGTGATATTTAGATGTGTGTGGCGCTTGTTCACTACTTTGATTTACCACATGTGAGAATCTTGTTAGATTCAACACACTACGTATTTTGGGTAGTGACATTGTCCGCACAATGTCTCTTTTATTGGGTAGTGACATTGTCCCCTTGAGGAAACTTATAAAGGATTGTCGTATTAAACCTTGCAGGTGTTTAATTGTACGACAACAAGGTTGAGTGGTACTACTCAAGGAACAATAGATGTTAATTAATTAAAGCAGTCAGAAGCTTTAATAATTAATGGACGTGCGATATCTTTAATACGAGGAATTATAGAGTCTAATAGAAGCCCTGATTTGGTTCGGGATAGGACGGGAGTGCAACATTAATTCACTAGTGGAATGAATTAATGTTCATGGGCCAAATAAATGTTATGGGCTGAACATAAGAGTATTTGGGTCCGTGAGGAGCCCAAACCTTATACCTTCTACAGATCCCTAATCTGGCCCATGAAACCTAAGGAGACTATATAAAGACCTCAAAATTTGTCTTTGAAACCCTAGCACTCTAAAAAATAAGCAACAACCAAAATTAGTGATTAGGGTTTTGAGGACGAAATTGGGAGGCTTTTTCTCCACGTTCACTAGTTCATCGTCCACTCAGTGTTCGAACGAGGTTGGGAGATAGACTAGAAGATCTCTAGTGGAATCAACGCCTCAGTCTTCAAGGGTAACGAATCTAAACTCATCTTTAGATGCATATTTAGGTTTTATCTATTGATTGTAAACGTTTGGTATCCAATAACGACCTTGGGGATGGACCGCCTTCACCGGCGCGATCCATCATCTAGTTCTTAGGGGGAACATCATTGGATCTAAGTGATTGATCTTAGTGATTTTGGCACGTAAGGGTGTAACAGTGGATGTAGGAGGATTACACCACCCCTGAACCACTATATATCTTCTTTCATTTAAATTTATGTCATTTACTTATTGTTATTTATATTATGTTGTTTACATTGTGTTTATATACTCACATTTGCTTCATTCATCATCTTATTTATATTACATTTCAAGGATTGCATAAGTTCGAAAAACTGAGAAAGTTACAGCTGTAGATTTCTATAATCACTCAGCTGAACACTTAAAGTTTCTAACTGGTTTTTCATTTTCACAAACACATTATTATTCTGGGGTATTTAGGTGTCTCAAAACACTTATCAAAGTGTGAGATATCCTCTCTAAAAATCCTCATTGTGAAAAGATAAAATTTATACAGGCTTAACATTTTATTCAAGTCTGCAGCTGCACACTTTGTTTTTCAACTTTGTTAAGTGTTGTTGATTAGAAAAAAATTAATTTAAAAAACTGAAGGTCTATTCACCCCCCCCCCTAGACCTTCACCACTTTGGGACCAACAAGTGGTATCAGTGCAGCTGGCTTGCCACTGCTTTGACCAGTTTCTAATAAGCCAGATCCAAAAATGTTTTTGAAAAACCACACCTGCATACTTTTATGGCTCCTAAGATGATGAAGTCTAAAGTTCCAATGTTTTCCACAAATGAATATAATTATTGGAAGATCAGGATGCAAACATATCTATCAGCAATGAATGATGAGATGTGGTCTATTATTGAGGATGGACCAATCACCATAGAGAAAGTGAACATTCCTGCTGAACAGACTGGACTTCCCCAGATTATACCCAAGCTAAGGAGAGAATGGACAAAAGATGATAAGAGGAGAGCAAATATTGACAATGTTGCTAGAAACACTATTTATCACTCTCTGAATAAAATTGTGTTTAGCAAAATAAAAAATTGCAAGACTGCTAAAGAAATTTGGGAAAAGCTTGAAATGATTTGTGAAGAAACTAATCAAATTAAGGAGAACAAGCTAATGATAGATGTTAAAAAACTTGAGAACTTCAAATGAAATATGGAGAAACTCTTGAGAAGTTTGACACAAGATTCATTGAAATACTCAATGAGCTTGAACTACTTGGCAAAGAGCACCCATAGAGAGAAAAGAACATGAAAGTTCTTAGAGCACTCCCATCTAAATGGGATATGAAAGTTAATGCCATGAAAGAATCCAAGGATCTTTCCTAAAGTATCTACCTTTGAATTGTTTTTTTATTTAAAAGCTTATGAATAGGACATTTATAGGAGAAATGATAAATATGCATCAAGTTCAAAAGTTACAGCTCTAGTAGCTGTAGAGTCTCCCCCTACTGCTGATTCAGATTCAGACACTGAAGAGATGGCCTTGCTTATCCAGCAATTCAAGAAATTTGTAAAGAGAGCAAGTTGGAAGAAGAATCCTACCAAACAGACTACAGAAGGTAAGGGTAACAAGTCAAATTTTACTAACTCTACCTATCTTTGTTATAACTGTAGGAAGCCAGGGAATTTCATCAAAGACTGCCCATATCCAGAGGCTAAGAAGTACACTAAAGAAGAAAAAGCTGCCAGGATGGAGAGGAGAAGAAAGGTGGATAAGGAAAGAATAAGGGCACTACTATATGAGTTTGACAAAGCTCAGGAAGACAGACCCTCTTCTTCCAAAACAGATGTAGAGTGTGAATCTACAGATTCTGAAGATAATGAAGCACTTATTTGTTTAATGGCAAAGGATGAAGAGGTACAATCCTCATCTAGTTCTTTAACTGATAAGGAGTCTTCTAATGATATGATTCACATACTCCAAAAGGGTTTTAAAGGACTGCTCAACATCAGATGTGATTATGATGAACTGAAGATTATTAATCAAGAACATAAGCAAAGAATCAAAGAATTTCTTGTAGAGATTGACAGAATCAAACACAAGCTATCTATAATGAATGACTTGCAAGAAGAACTTGACTATCTGAAGATTAGTCATGAAGAGCTATATGATGAAGTTGTCTGTAGAATTGTTGAGTGCATAGATCTCAAGAAAGAAATTGAAACCAAAAGCAAGAAGATCACAGATATTTAATTTGAGGGAGATTACTTTGAGAAGAAACTTTAATGTTTTGGAAAATCTTCAAGGAAATTAAAGGAAATGCTATTACAGCAAAGACCTTCTGGAGATTTAACAGGTATTGGTTACAATCCTTGTGATTGGAAGGATTATCTTGAAAATTATGTACCAATATTTATCAAACAACAACGAGAAACTGAAAAGGGAAGCATTCTTATGCAAGAACATGAAGAACCAGTTGTTCAGAAAATGATAAATATTCTATCTGAAGAGAAGCAAAGGAAGATAATTGATATTATCCATGGAAGGACAGATACTCACCAGGAAGACAAGATCAACAAGTATTTAGACAAAATTACAACTATCAGTAAAGATGAGACTCCAAATCAAACTATACAGATCACAAATGTACAGCCAGAGGCAGCTGTAGAATTCAAAAGGAAACAAAACTTTAATAATTTTTGGAATGGATGATAAACCACAGTTGTAAGCCAATTACTCAAGGAGTACCAAAAAAGTTAGGCAAGAGACCATCAATTGCCAAGCAAACTTGGGTGGTTAAGAAAGTCACTAGAGGAGATCCAAATCTTTGAATTCATAAAAACTAACTTTTCATATATTGCAGGGACATTTGTTAGCCACACTGAAGAAAATTTGGTATATTGATAGTGGTTGTGCAAGACATATGACTGGAAACAAGGAAGCACTTCCCAACCTTAAAGAACTTAATAGACCTAGAGTAGTTTTTGGTGATAATGTCAGTGGAACTGTCAAAGGTTCTGGTTCAATAAGAAAAGGAAATGTACAGATAAATGATGTATATCTTGTAGATGGACTAAAACATAATCTACTGAGTGTAAGCCAATTCTGTGACAAATGCTACATTGTAGACTTTACACCACACTAATTTATGATTAAAGATTCTGAAACCAAACAAGTTAAGCTATTTGGAACAAGAAAAGGAAATGTATACATAGTTGAATGGAACTCAGCTGAAGTGAATGTTTACTTTATAGCAAATAACTTTACAGAAGTAAGTTGGTTATGGCACAAGAGATTAAATCACATAACTTCAAGACTGTGAATGACCTTGTAAAGAATAAACTTGTAAGAGGCCTACCAGACAATAACTTTCTTTGTGATGCATGCCAGAAAGGTAAGCAAACAAAGAAGACTTTTATAAGTAAGACTTTTGAAGGCTCAAACAAAGTTTTAGAACTGTTTCACATGAATCTTTTTGGACCCATAGAACCATTTAGTTTGAGTGGAAAGAAATACACACTAGTAATTGTAGATGATTACGCAAGATTTACTTGGACTATGTTCCTAAGAAAGAAGAGTAAAACTCTATATAGACTATCAGGGTTAATGAGGAAAATTCAGAATGAAAAAGACTTGAAAATAGTGTAAATCAGATATGATATTGGAACTGAATTCAAAAATCATGTCATTAAAGAATTCTGCACACTTCATGGAATCCATCATGAATATTCAGCTGCAAGAACACCTCAAGAGAATGGTGTAGCTGAAAGGAAGAATAGAACATTAAAGGAAGCTGCAAGAACAATGCTTGTGAAAGCTCCTTTACCTAAAAGGTTTTGGGCTGAAGCAACTAACACAACTTGTTACACAAGTTTTAAAAAAATAGTTGTTTATTAGTATTTAAGGTGACAAAATGTTAAAGTAATGATTTTGGTTATGAGTGTATAGAGAATATGTAATACCCTAGACTTTCATGGCCTTATTTGCTTTACTAAATGCTTTATAATTCTATATGAATCTATGTGATGCATTTACATCCAAAATTCATGCCAAGGCACGTTTATGTGTTTTATTTACTCGATACTTACAATTGACATATTATTTGCTCAATACATGCTTATTCTTGAAACTTCATAATTTTTATATGTTCTTTATTTTATGTCTTAAAGTATTTGATATAGAAATTAATATAGTCCTTAAGTCTAGTATTTTATTTTACACGTTATAAGTTGAAAAATGAACGTTTCTTCAAAAAATGAATTACGTATCGATTGCTCGATATTTTTTTATGATTAGTATATAGACTTTATAATTATTTAGAGCCTTAGAAGAGTTTTAATTTAATTTTATAAGATAGTATAAGTAATTTTATGCATAATGTACCTTAAAATCATTAAATAAATTAGAAAATTATAATTTCTTTTATTTTATTTATTAAATTCAAAGCCTACAAGTGTCTTAACTACAAGACACAAGAATTCTCTTTAAGTATCCTCAAAATTTCGTCCAAAATGAGGAAAGGAGGAAGATTGGTGAAACTTCATGAATTAAGGTCAAAGTTAGTAGCATAAAAGTCAAAATTAGCTACTAATTATAAGATGCCATGTGTTTAATGGCTTAACCTCCAAAATCATCCAAATTCTTCCACACTTTTCATCCAAGTCGGTCAAGAGGATTTTGGAGTAGCTTCCAAGCATGGTTCCTCCTATAAATACATGAGCTTTCATGCAAAATTATTCATAAGAAAAAGTTTAAAGAAAATTTCACAAATACTACTACTCTTATACTTAGAAGTTGAGAAAGGAGAAGAAGAGATTTCTTGTAGCTACCTATCTCTGAGTAAGCTTCTCTTCTTGATTGAGTAATTATTTAAGTGGTAGTATGAAGTTTATGCATGATATGTGAATTAATTGATAGGAAAATGGGTTTTGATGAGTAAATTGCATGTTATCCATGTTTTACTTCATGTTTGAATGTTTAATTCAATTTATTCATGAGTTATGATCAAAATCATGTTTATTACTTGATTATGTATGCTTTAGAAGTAGAAATCATGAAATTATGTGGTTTAAAGTGAGTTTAAAATGTTATGTTCTTCATGTATGCATGAAAACCGAAAATCTGGACAACTTGCGAAAGAATTTCGTTTTGATCCAATTTTTGGTGGAAAATTCTGAAATTTTTATATGTGAAAATAGACTTGTGAAGGAACTTACGTTTAAAATTTCATAATTTTTAGACTGGTATTCAATTTGTGGTAATTTTTCGAAGTAGAGCTAGAGTTTTGGACGAAAATACAGGAACAGTAGAAGTTTGCTATGATCTGAGAATAATCGGTTAGTTTTTTATAGAAAACCAAAGTATGTTAATAAATTAAATGAAGTTAGGAGTTCATGGTTAAAATTTCATGAGTATTGGACATGTGGTTGATTTATGGAGAATTTTTAAAGTTAAGTGACCAGAATCTGTTACTGTGTGTTCATTACAAAATATTTGATGTTTGGTAAGGAGTTTGAGAAATTTGAAAATATGGTGATAAACTTTATTGAGTTGGTAATATACTGTTAAAATTTCATAATTTTTGGACGTATGAATAATTTAATATGAATTTTCAAAGTTAGGTATGTAATCTGCCAAATTCAAAATTTTGTATGAAAGGTTCAAAATGGTCCGATTACATTTTTACAGTCGATATTTATTTATAACTTGTTATTTGATGATTTTATACACTTAATTAATATTTGGGTGTTAGTATACAATATTTGAATATGTGTGGAGATTTGAATTCAAGTCTTACAATTTACAAAAGTGAAGGAATAAGTAACAATGTTTTTATTTTAAAAAATTTTACTTGTAGGTACAAACCTGCAAGGTGGGGAATCACTTCGCTCTTCATCGAGTGTTTTATTATTATTTTAATTGCACTTATTAAATGTTGAATGTTGAATATTTTGAGTCTGGCCCGCTATCGACTGGCCCCTGAGATAGTCCAACACTATGTTGGCAAATGAGATAGTCTGGTCGTTCCGGCACCACGGGTTGGTCACGCCACCCAAGCATATACCCGGTAAAATTCCGGGGGCTCACATTTTATAAACAATTGATGTTTAGTTTGTGCAATTATAAAGAGGTTTCCCACTAAGTGTTTACAAACACTTATCCCTTCCACTTTAAATTTTTACAGATGCTGTGGATCCGGACGTGGGCGAATGAACTCGGCAGGCTGTGAAGTTTTCTTAAAGACTTTATGTTTTCAAGAATAATATTTTTAAATTTTGGCTTGTATCTTAAATTACGATCATACTTATTTACTACTTCCGCTGTGTAAATGTGTGGCGTGTGTATATTTTAATATAAAGTACTATTTTAGTAACGTTCCTACTTGTGCCACATCATATTTTCCGTACTATTTTAAGTGGGGGCGTTACAGGTGGTATCAGAGCAGGTTCGCCTGCTAAAGTATTTTCAAAAGGAGTGTGTTTTAAAATTTTAAAAAGGAAACAGACGCACCGAGATTATTCTCCACGACGGGATCAGGTAAATGTTTTATATGTACTTAAATTATGTTATTTATTTGAAAGTTTGTATAGTTATTGCATTACATTGTTGTTTGAATTAACCAATAAAATGTGTTGAATAGAACTATGAATCGTAGAGGAAACCAAAACAACTCAGGCTTGAGCGAGGATCTAACTTCCGTCTTAAGGGGGTTAGCTCAGCAACTAAATCACCAAAGCCAATCGTCCCAAACACCTGTATCCTCAACCCAAAACCATGACATTGTTAGCCAATTTAAGAAGTTTAGACCTTCAACACTTACCGGAAGGGAAAACCCTATGGAAGTAGAAAACTGGGTTCAGATCTTGGAGAAGATATTCGCTTATCTTAAGTGCACCGATGAGCAGAAAGTTTCTTGCGCTATATTTCAGCTGACTGAAGATGCAGATTATTGGTGTGAAGCTCACTGTAGGACAATGACTGAAGAAGAACGAACTACAGTTACTTGGGAGAAATTCGTAGAAGCAGTGGTTAAGAATTACATACCACAGTCATTCTTAGATCAGAAAGAGACCGAGTTTCTACAGTTGAAACAAGGAAACCTGACAGTGCAAGAATATGAAAGGAAGTTTAATCAATTGGGAAGATATGCTTCTCATTTGATTAATACTGATGAAAGGAAAGCAAAAAGATTTATGCAGAATTTACGATCGGAAATCAGTACTATCTTAGCGGCACAAGATATTAAGTCTTATGCCTCGGCATTCGAGAAAGCTCAGATGATAGCAGCATATATGAAATCAGAGGACGTAAGAACGCCAGAATCACAATAAAACAAAAGGAAGTGGATTGGTACGAACCAAGGAAGAAATTCTAAGCAAGTTAAAAGGACAGAAATAGTGCCACAACAGAGGCCACCTAAGTGCAGAAATTGTGGGAAGGAACACCTTGGACAATGCCTGAAAGGAACAGGGGTATGTTCTAAGTGCAAAGAACTTGGACATCTTATAACTAATTGTCCAAAGCTGAGGGGACAACAGAAGATGGCACCTGCTCGAGTGTTTGCCATGAGTCAGCAAGAGGCAACAGCAAATCCAGAAGTGATGGCAGGTATGTTCAAAATATTCCAAATACCTGTTTTCACATTATTCGATACTGGTGCTACGCATTCATTCATCTCTAGAAAGATATTTGAACAAATTGAGACCGCCCATATTATGGTAGAAGAAGATTTCCTAGAAGTAAACATTCCCTCTGGAAGTACGACACAATCCTTAGGACTGTGTAGGAATGTGAAGATTGATTTTGAGCATGCAATACTCCCGACAAATCTACATATAATAGAAATGAAGGACTTTGATGCTATCTTGGGAATGGACTGGCTTATAGCAAATCATGCTCTCATCAAGTGTCAAGAAAAAGAAATATCAGTACGGAGATCAAAGGATGAGAACTTTACACTATATGGTGCTAGAATTGGAACTATACCTCGGGTAATTTCAGCAGTAAAGGCTCGGAAAATTTTAAGGAAAGAAGAATGTACAGCATTTCTAGTAAATATTGTAGCAACAAAGTCTGATGGTCCAACATTGGACGATATACCGGTAGTATGTGAATACAAGGATGTATTCCCAGATGATTTGCCAGGACTACCCCCAGATCGTCAGTTAGAATTTACTATTGATTTAATTCCCGGAGCAGCGCCTGTTTCAAAAGCACCTTACAGAATGGCACCAAAAGAATTGCAAGAATTGAAAGTGCAACTGCAAGAATTACTGGATAAGGGTTTTATTCGACCAAGTGTGTCACCCTGGGGAGCACCGGTATTATTTGTGAAAAAGAAAGATGGTTCATTAATAATGTGCATCGACTACCGAGAATTGAATAAGCTTACCATCAAGAACAAATACCCTCTTCCCAGAATTGAAGATATGTTCGATCAATTAAAATGAGCTAGTGTGTTTTCAAAGATTGATATAAGATCGGGGTATCATCAAGTGAAAATAAAGGAAAGCGATATTCCGAAGACAACTTTCAGGACTCGATATGGTCATTATGAGTTCGTGGTGCTACCATTTGGACTCAGTAATGCACCAGCTATTTTTATGGATTTGATGAATCGAGTATTTCATCAATATCTGGATCAATTTGTGATCGTTTTCATTGATGATATTCTGGTGTATTCGAGGAATCAAGAGCAGCATACGGAACATCTTCGGATTACACTAGAAATCCTGAGAAAGAAAAAATTGTATGCTAAATTCAAGAAATGTGAATTTTGGCTGGATAAAGTGGTATTTCTTGGACATACGGTTTCAGCCCTGGGAATAGAAGTTGAACCAACAAAGGTAGAAGCTGTAAACCAATGGAAGACACCAACTAATGTAAACGAAGTCAGGAATTTTCTTAGTTTAGCCGGGTATTATTGAAGATTCATTGAAGGGTTTGCTCGGGTTGCAAAACCTTTGACTCAGTTGACTCGGAAAGAAACAAAGTTTGATTGGACAGAAGAATGTGAAAGGAATTTTCAAGAACTAAAGCAAAGATTAAGAAACGGCCCCAGTTCTTACAATTCCTGAAGGTACAGAAGGATTTATTGTGTACAGTGATGCTTCTAAACAAGGCTTGGGATGTGTACTTATGCAAAATGGGAAAGTAGTAGCGTACGCATCAAGACAATTAAAACCACATGAGCAGAACTATCCTACGCATGATTTAGAGCTAGCAGCAGTTGTGCATGCACTCAAGATTTGGAGACATTACTTGTATGGAAGTAAATGCCAGATCTACACAGATCATAAGAGTTTGAAGTATATCTTCGAACATAAGGAATTGAACATGAGGCAAAGGAGATGGTTGGAGTTGGTGAAAGATTATGATTGCGAGATATTGTATCATCCGGGAAGGGAAAATGTAGTAGCAGATGCCTTAAGTCGCAAGGGAAAGATCAATGCCTTGGTTGTGAAACCAACACTGAAGGAAAGAATAGCAAAAGCTCAATATGACGATGCATTCTTAGAAAAGATAAAATAAAAGATCAAGGAAGGAAAAGCAAAAGAATTTTCAGTATGTGAGGATGGTACATTGTTATGTCAAGGAAGAATATGTGTCCCAGACAAAGAAGAATTCAAGAAGGAAATATTAGAAGAAGCACATTCTACACCATATACAGTTCATCCTGGAGGAACAAAGATGTATCAAGAATTATAGAAGTTGTTCTGGTGGAGAAATATGAAGAGGGATATTGGAAATTTCGTACAGAAATGTTTGACATGTCAGCAGGTAAAAGCTGAACATCAAAGACCATCGGGATTGCTGAAACCACTTGAGATTCCTGAATGGAAATGGGAACACATTACGATGGATTTTGTGGTAGGATTGCCCAAGTCAATACAAGGAAATGAAGCTATTTGGGTAATTGTTGACAGATTGACCAAGACGGCACATTTTCTACCAATAAAGATGATATTCACATTGGATAAATTGGCTCAGATTTATATTAAGGAAATTGTCCGATTACATGGAATTCCAGTTTCTATTGTGTCAGATAGAGATCCACGATTCACATCGAAATTCTGGCACAGTCTTCAAGAAGCTTTGGGTACTAAGTTGGAATTCAGTACAGCTTTTCATCCTCAAACAGACGGTCAATCGGAAAGAACAATTCAAACTTTGGAAGATATTTTGAGAGCTTGCATCATTGACTTTGGAGGAAGTTGGGAAAGGTACATACCTTTAGTGGAATTTGCCTACAACAATAGTTATCAAGCTACAATTGAAATGGCACCGTACGAAGCATTGTACGGGAGGAAGTGCAGATCTCCACTATGTTGGGATGCAATTGGAGAAAAGAAATTGTTAGGACCGGAATTAGTGGAAGAAACTAACAAGGTGGTAAAGAAAATTAAAGAAAAGATGCAAGCGGCTCAAGATCGACAGAAAATGTATGCGGATAGGCGAAGGAAAGAATTGAGTTTTGAGATTGGAGACAAGGTATTTTGAAGGTATCTCCAATGAAAGGAATTTTCCGCTTCGGAAAAAGAGGAAAGTTGAAGCCCAGATATATTGGACCTTATGAGATATTGGAAAGAGTTGGAGATTTGGCTTATAGGCTAGCACTACCAGCATACTTGACAGGAATACACAATGTATTCCATATCTCGATGCTCCGAAAGTACATACCTGACCCTACCCACATAGTAAACCAATCTGAATTAGAACTGGATACCGACTTAACCTATGAGGAGATTCCCACAGCCATACTTGATAGAAAACTTCATAGGTTAAGGAATATAGATATCCCTATGGTTAAGATCCAGTGGAATAGACACGGAATGGAAGAAGCTACGTGGGAGCGAGAGGACGAAATCTTAGCCAAATACCCTTACCTCAATAATCCTGGTAACACTTGAAATTTCGAGGACGAAATTTATTTAAGGGGGTTAGACTGTAATACCCTAGACTTTCATGACCTTATTTGCTTTACTAAATGCTTTATAATTCTATATGAATCTATGTGATGCATTTACATCCAAAATTCATGTCAAGGCACGTTTATGTGTTTTATTTACTCGATACTTACAATTAACATATTATTTGCTCAATACATGCTTATTCTTGAAACTTTATAATTTTTATATGTTCTTTATTTTATGTCTTAAAGTATTTGATATAGAAATTAATATAGTCCTTAAGTCTAGTATTTTATTTTACACGTTATAAGTTGAAAAATGAACGTTTCTTCAAGAAACGAATTACGTATCGATTGCTCGATATTTTTTTTTATTAGTATATAGACTTTATAATTTATTTAGAGCCTTAGAAGAGTTTTAATTTAATTTTATAAGATAGTATAAGTAATTTTATGCATAATGTACCTTAAAAGCATTAAATAAATTAGAAAATAATAATTTCTTTTATTTTATTTATTAAATTCAAAGCCTACAAGTGTCTTAACTACAAGACACAAGAATTCTCTTGAGTTATCCTCAAAATTTCGTCCAATATGAGGAAAGGAGGAAGATTGGTGAAACTTCATGAATTAAGGTCAAAGTTAGTAGCATAAAAGTCAAATTTAGCTACTAATTATAAGATGTCATGTGTTTAATGGCTTAACCTCCAAAATCATCCAAATTCTTTCACACTTTTCATCCAAGTCGGTCAAGAGGATTTTGGAGTAGCTTCCAAGCATGGTTCCTCCTATAAATACATGAGCTTTCATGCAAAATTATTCATAAGAAAAAGTTTAAAGAAAATTTCACAAATACTACTACTCTTATACTTAGAAGTCGAGAAAGGAGAAGAAGAGATTTCTTGTAGCTACCTATCTCTAAGTAAGCTTCTCTTCTTGATTGAGTAATTATTTAAGTGGTAGTATGAAGTTTATGCATGATATGTGAATTAATTGATAGGAAAATGGGTTTTGATGAGTAAATTGCATGTTATCCATGTTTTACTTCATGTTTGAATGTTTAATTCAATTTATTCATGAGTTATGATCAAAATCATGTTTATTACTTGATTATGTATGCTTTAGAAGTAGAAATCATGAAATTATGTGGTTTAAAGTGAGTTTAAAATGTTATGTTCTTCATGTATGCATGAAAACCGAAAATCTGGACAACTTGCGAAGGAATTTCGTTTTGATCCAATTTTTCGGTGGAAAATTCTGAAATTTTCATATGTGAAAATAGACTTGTGAAGGAACTTAGGTTTAAAATTTCATAATTTTTAAACTTGTATTCAATTCGTGGTAATTTTTCGAATTAGAGCTAGGGTTTTGGACGAAAATACAGGAACAGTAGAAGTTTGCTATGATCTGAGAATAATCGATTAGTTTTTTTATAGAAAAACAAAGTATGTTGATAAATTAAATGAAGTTAGAAGTTCATGGTTAAAATTTCATGAGTATTGGACATGTGGTTGATTTATGGTAAATTTTTAAATTAAGTGACCAGAATCTGTTATTGTGTGTTCATTACGAAATATTTGATGTTTGGTAAGGAGTTTGAGAAATCTGAAAATATGGTGATAAACTTTATTGAGTTGGTAATATACTGTTAAAATTTTATAATTTTTGGACGTATGAATAATTTAATATGAATTTTCAAAGTTAGGTGTGTAATCTGCCAAATTCGAAATTTTGTATGAAAGGTTCAAAATGGTCCGATTACATTTTTACAGTCGATATTTATTTATAACTTGTTATTTGATGATTTTATACACTTAATTGATATTTGGGTGTTAGTATACAATATTTGAATATTTGTGGAGATTTGAATTCAAGTCTTACAATTTACAAAAGTGAAGGGATAAGTAACAATGTTTTTATTTTAAAAAATTTTACTTGTAGGTACAAACCTGCAAGGTGGGGAATCACTTCGCTCTTCATCGAGTGTTCTATTATTATTTTAATTGCACTTATTAAATGTTGAATGTTAAATATTTTGAGTCTGGCCCGCTATCGACTGGCCCCTGAGATAGTCCAACACTATGGTTGCAAATGAGATAGTCCGGTCGTTCCGGCACCACGGGTTGGTCACGCCACCCAAGCATATACCCGGTGAAATTTCGGGGGCTCACATGTTATAAACAATTGATGTTTAGTTTGTGCAATTATAAAGAGGTTTCCCACTAAGTGTTTACAAACACTTATCCCTTCCACTTTAAATTTTTACAGATGCTGTGGATCCGGACGTGGGCGAATGAACTCGGCAGGCTGTGAAGTTTTCTTAAAGACTTTATGTTTTCAAAAATAATATTTTTAAATTTTGGCTTGTATCTTAAATTACGATCATACTTATTTACTACTTCCGCTGTGTAAATGTGTGGCGTGCGTATATTTTAATACAAAGTACTATTTTAGTAACGTTCCTACTTGTGTCACATCATATTTTCCGTACTATTTTAAGTGGGGGCGTTACAGAATATAATACTAATTTTATTTTATTTTTTTTGTAAAAAATGAATGTAGCAAACAAGTATGAAATAAACTTTTTTGGCAATGTAACAAACAAATATGAGATGGAGAGATAACAAACTCTAAAATTTAGTACTATCCGACAAATTAATTAAAAAAAAAAAGAATTGAATTGATGTTTCTACCTATGTAGCCTCCCAACACCCAATTTACATACATTACCCACACTATTTCCAGCCCATGTTATCCCTAAATCAACATCATCCCTGTGACAACTCACACACACTTATGCACCTTATTTATATTGCCTCTGTTTCCATTTTGCTCTTAGCATTACCCACAAATTTATCTGACAAGTGTTTTTCGAAATGGGAGGAGAGGTACGTACTGCTAACCGCTTCTCTCTCTCTCTCTCTCTATCTCTCTCTCTGTCTCTCTCATGTATAATCTTCATTTTGGAGTTGCAGAAGAAGGAAAATGAAAATGGCGGAGGAGGAGTCGTTGTGCTGAAAGCTGATATCCATTGTGATGGCTGCGCTTCCAAAATTGTCAAGACCATTCGCTCCTTCGATGGTAGTAAACACATTCGAATTCGTATCTTTTGATTATTTGTGATTCCTCTGATTTTTTAAGTATGAGCTCTGTTTTCTGCTTTTTCACTTTTCAAATGTCTTTTCGCTGATTTGTTCAAAGCTTTTTGGTTTGTGTAACAGGAGTGGATACAGTGACGATCGAGGACCAGAAAGTCACGGTGGTGGGGAAGGTGGATCCGGCGAAGCTCCGGGAAAAGGTCGAGCATAAAACTCACAAAAAAGTGGAACTCATCTCGCCGAAGCCTAAAAAAGACGACGACGCCAAAGGGAAAGAGAACGACGGCGGCGCCGGAAAAAAAGAGAAGAAGGAAGATTCCAAAGACAAAAAATCAAATGATAAATCTGATCAGAAAACATCCAAGGAAAAAGAGGTATTACTATTAATTAATTAATTGATGCTGATCACATTTTTTCGCTGGTTGGTGATTTTGTATCATTCGAATTCAATGCATTTTTCATTTAATATTAGTATAATCAATGCTCCGTTGAAAGCGGAAATTCATGTGGCGGCCAGCGCACGATAGCACTCACCGAGTGGTTACTGTTTTACCAGTCGTATCCCTTTCGACATTTCATGTCAACTCATTGAATTCAGTGAAATTTCCTTCTTTCTTTCGAATTTCAATTGCCGTAAATCCCACGCAGTCACATTTTCTCTCTGTAACTCCTCTGATCCCATTGCCGTTTCACATTGTTGCCAATTTGTCAGCCGCCGGTTACGACGGCGATTTTGAAATTGAATTTACACTGCGACGGTTGCATTGAGAAGATATACAAAACCATCACCAAAACCAAAGGTACATTAATCAAAATCGCAATTGAATTATTTCATCTTCGTTTAAATTCTGATTTTCCAGCGGTTTTAGGATACAAGGATATGAAGATCGACACTCAGAAGGATCTGGTGACAGTGACCGGCTCCATGGACATGAAAGCGCTGGTCGAGTTTCTCCAGAAAAAGCTGAAGAGAGAAGTGGCGATTGTGCCTCCGAAGAAAGATGGAGAGAATAAAGAGAAAGGCGGCGGCGGCGGCGACGCTGGTAAAGAGAAGGCTGAAGGGAACAAAATTCGGGCGTCAATGGAGCAATTGTACCCGTTTATGTACGGGCCGGTTTCTAACGTGGGAGATCCGATCCAGTACAACCCGTACGCACCGCAATACACTGCTCCACAAATGTTCAGCGACGAAAACCCGAATTCGTGTACTGTGATGTGATGTGATGTGAGAGGAAGTGGTAAAATGTGTAAATAAGAAAATATTGGCAGGGTTATTTGGTCATTTTGTCCAAACTTTTCTCTGCTTCCTTTTTGGTGTTAGGAAAGGTGAAATTTCACATTTGGTCATGGCTATTAAAGGGATTTTGTTTACTTCACCATTTTTGGTAATTATATTTTAATCAAATTAATTGTTTAGTTTATGTAGGACATGTGGGTTTAAGCACTTTCTCACGATTTGATAAAGAATTATTGATTAACATGCATCTATGAATTTGTAGGTATTCATCAATTTGATTTTTTTTTTTTTTATGCTAGGGCACTACAATAATTTGTTATGAAGGTCAAAAAGGAATTTTCCACATATTATTAATCGTCACACTTTTCATTTAATGGCAACTACTCTTGTTGAAATTTTTTACTCCCTAGCCCCGGATTGTCTAACATTTTAATACTCATGTTTATAAATATTTTAGAATTTATTTTTAAAATTAAGAATGATGGATAATATAAAATTGGCAAAGTATTTTATGAAAATAGTTCATAATAAGCTTCTCATGAAACAATTTTAAAGTATCATTAATCTCATCGGAAGTGTCATTAATCTTATCAGGGGTATCATTAGTCCGAGTTTAAAAAAATATTTTAAATTTTCTTGAACACAGACTAATGATACTTCGGATGATATTAATAATATTCTAAAATTATTTCTTGTTAAGCTTATTATGAAGGGTTTTCATATAAAACCTACTCTATAAAATTTATCTTTAATTCATTAATTAATAAAGATAAGGTAAATTATTATATGAAAATAGTTCATGATAAGTTTATTATAAAACAGTTTTAAAGTATCAAATATTTTATCAGAAGTATCAAAAATCTCATCAGGAGTATCATTAATTTGGGTATGTGGTATTATATTGTAATCGTTGTAAATTTTCTCGAACTCAGATTAATTATATTTTGATGAAATTTTTGATACTCTTAATCAAATATTAAATATTTCTAAACAATTTTATAATAAATTTATCATGAACTATATTCGCATAATATCTACTCTAAAGATAAATTCAAAATCACTGAAAATTTTATTGGATTGAAATAGGAATAAAATGAAAACAAAAAGCCATCTACAATATTAATAATCAATAAAAACAAGATTATTACCCTAAGTAATAAAAATATGAGTATAATTGGGATGGAGTGAGTAAACAATAGACAAATTCATGTATACATCACTTTATTGTACACTCTTTCTTAAATTATATTAATTGTTTTATTGAAAAATACTATTCGGAAACCAATTGCACTATGTACATCAGTTGAATAATATTACTCATTTCACTAAATAGTATTGTTCGTTTCATTGAATGATATTATTCTGAAGCAGTTGCACGATACAACTGTTTCACTCAAGTTTTACTCCGTTGTTTTACTAAAAATAATATTAATTGATCAACATTAACTATTTTCACCGAACAATATTAATTATTTTAAATGATCCATATCAATAGGGTGGGAAATGGTTCACTCAGCATCTTCGTTAAAGTTATCTAATCAATATATACAAAATAAATTGCAAGATAGAGAGTGGAGTATTACTCTATTTTACTTCATTTTTTATAAGTAAACTGGAACTAAGTACTAATATAAATAAATCACAAATTCTCATGTAGTTTTTCTTTATATAGGTGTAACAGGAGAGGGGCAAAATAGGAGAGAGGTGGGCATTTTCATGAAGAAGTAAATGTGTCTCATCTTTTGGCAATGGACGGGTCTATTTTAGTGGAGTTGTAAGGCATTATATGATTTATGCCTCCTGCCCAGTTGCCACTACCTCTACATATTGCACTCAATTTACGATGTCACGTTTTTTTGGTTTTTTTTTTTTTACCATCACCCAGCCAAAATTTCAAAGCACGTCTGATTATATTTTAAATTACAAGTTTCTATGGGATAAAATTTTGTTTGCATTTTAAAACTCCTATTTTTAATAAAAAGATACTGCATTTTTCAGTGGAAAAAAATACGATATTGTTAAAATATATGTGCATTTAAATTACACTGTAAACCAATTATTGTTTTTATTATACTATTTTACCGACAAATTAATAATATATATTAATGAGCAAACAAATTTTATGGTGAAATTAGTTCGCATTATATTTAATTTTCCTTCATTCCTATATTATTACCATTAAGTTAGTATTCCAGACTAATAAAACGCAAAGATATATCCTTATGATTTTAATCTGCTAAGTAAAAAAATACTACCCATACTACAACCTTTTTTGTTTTAGCTGTCAAAATGGTATTTCTAACTATTTCATTTTGCTAATACAACAAAAATGAATCCCTCTTTTGCCACAATACCTAAATAAATATTAATAATCTTCATATAATATAATTGCTTATTAATTAATACACTAAAGTATTAAATAGAGTATAATAATTTTTTTATGATATTCTAATTAATGAAAAGTTAATTTGTGTGAATGAAGAAAATGTTAATTAGCAAAGGAGTGCCTAGGCAGCAATTTCAAACTTTAATTACATTCATTACATTAGTAATAAATAAAAACTTATAAGAATAGACAATTGTCGGGTGGACCACTTCCAAGAATACACATTCCACCTACTCACAACGCGACAATTTATTAATTAGTGTGGCATGCTACATGCAAAATTCCTATCACAAACGCGACTAAAATACAAAAGCGAGGAGAAAGCGTGCTTTATGCTATAATAATTAATCAAAGAATGAAGGAGAAGTACTACATATGGTATGGTTGGATTCTAAATCCATGTGATGGGTGGGTTGTTTTCTTTCATATATATATACTCGTTATGATTACTTGAGAGAGAACCCACATGGCTTTTCAATACTTGGAATTAAAGAGATTGATTCTCTGAATATACTCGAACAAAATAACTATTGTGCACTTGAAGAGACTTGGAGTGTTGTAGTCCGCGGAGAATGCGTTTGAATTCATAACATTTTAGAGCCATAAAATCCATATAACAATTGCATATATCATGTTAATTAAGGGTTGGTCTTGTGTGAGACGATGGGTTAGAATATAAATTGGTATTTACGCATGTAACATCCGGTAATATTGGATGCCACGTGGCAAGGCGAAGAGTGGTCACGAGGGCTACAAGATCCGACGAGGCCAGGACCCTACCCGTCATTAGTGGGCATAACCGATTTGTGATCGATAAGCGGGTATCGGACAGAAGCCAAGTGCGACGAGAGTCGGACCGAACCCCCAGGAAGTAACACACCGGGTGGAAGGAATGTCTTGCGGGTAGCAACATGCGGAAAGAAGGTACGGGGTAGTTTTCTCTTCCCACTAGGCCGCTACCCGAGTATGGTGTATCCCATAAGACAACTAGAGCAGGCCGCTCCTCGCTTCGTTCCTAGGTATCAGGCAAAGTCAACCACTAGATTTGTATTGTCCCATCGAACGTGCGGATGTGACAGGGGCAGACTGGGGCCAGAAGGCGGGGTCATATCAACCAGATTCAACAGAGACACGTGGCTTGCTGCGATTGGCCCGTAGGCGGAGCCATAACTAATCATTACCAGACAGATGGAACCTAGTGGGGCCCGCGAGAAGGTCAGATCAATGGGTACCCACGAGTAAACTATAAATAGAGCATTTATACTCATTTGTAAGACACAACACATTAATGAGAAAAGACTCCTCTTGAGAGCATTAAACACCCTTGCATTTATACACGTTTTAACCGTATTTAGCATTCCTTTCTGATAGAGAGTTTTCACCATACTCTCCCCGAAAATAGTTATCAACAACATATTGACACTTTAACATGAATGAGTATTAGTTTATACTATCTCATGCCATAAATTTTTTTGCAATATATGTTCCTTTTATACTAAAAATTGTATAAGAGCCGAGAGGTGCGTCATATCGTGAGACTAAATATATTTGTAAATTTTGATAATGCTTTCAAAATATAAGTATTTCAAAAATTTATAAAAGTATCATGTTTTGTGTATGAGAGTGTCTCGTACAATACTTTCTCAACTTTTTTAATTTATATTTAGAATTATTATTGGGAGTTATTTTGATAAAGTTTGGTGTGTATAGATCAGTCGGTCCATGCTCCGACATCCTCCAACTTGGATCGATCATCGCTTATACTTGGCCCCTACCAAATTTCACAGTGAAGGTTTAATTAAGACCACAAAAATATTATATGTTTTCAATGTTTGGGTTTCAGAAAATTTCTCACATTGAAATATTATGGGAAGATCATCAAGGTCATAAGAGGGAACAATATCTCGATTGAATCAGGAGGTTTTTTTAGGGAAATCAAAAAATAAATTTGTACGACCTGATCAGGTTCCCAACAGTAGTATCATAGTATAAAATGATTTTTTTCTTCTACTTTTTTTTTATATTTTGAAAACACAACTAAAGATCAGCCTATTGGAGCTGCTAAAATGACAAGAAAATTAAATAATTAATAAGCCAAACAAATTAGGCCTCATAATACCAACACATGTTATACCTGGATATCATTGACGCAAAATTTACCTTAAATTTTGTGTGAGATTGAAGTCAAATTAAATTTTATTATTTTTTTGGAGTGGCAAATTAAATAATTATTAATTCACTCCCATAAACTAGCTAATCCAATTTCCTTTTTTTTTTTTTAAATTATGATATAATTTATCATAAATTTTGATCTATTTTATATGAGATTGTCTAAAAATCAAAATTTGATAAAGAATATATAGAATTAAATTATTTAATTTTCTTGACACACGGTACGTAGATTCCCAAAGTTGATAAAGATATGGTACACATATTTTGTACCAATTAAATTAATAAAGCTAATATATGAATTAATCCTTCATTATGCTTAGTACTTAAATAAGACAATTTTTAATTCAAGTAGCAGTATATATAAATTCACATAAGAATTTATGAAACAATAATAAGAAATAATATTGTCTTTAAAAGAAAAAACAAATCAGACATATATACAATTATTATATTGAATGTTTCAATCAAATTAATTAGGCAAAATATACGATGAAGCAATTTCAAAGTGAAATTGATTTATAGTATTAGTTATTTCATTAAAAAAAAATTCTTCCATCCCGTAAAAGACTTCACATTATTTTTAATATTATTATTGTTTAATGAAAACAACATATATCGTTTACAAATGTACTTGAACTTTACCGTAAAGTTGGTTAATACATTGTATACTTGCTCAATATTAATTAATTTTTTAAGGGAATTTTTTTTATACACAACTTTCATAAAAGTAATATACTTTCATGAAATTGAAGATTTATCATATTATTTACATAAGTACACCAAAAATTATACCCCTAAGTCGTAATAAAAAGAAAAATTAGAAAAACTTGACATATTGTGGAGGCTTGATTGATTTTGCGTCTCAATCAGCTCAGAAGTTTCCAGACAAGATCCAAATCAGAATGATCTCATTGCTTCCCCCCTTCTATTCAAATTCTATAATTTATTTGTTATTATATTATATGATAATAATAGGTAAGTGCATGGTTCATGGTAGTAATGATATAAGCTGGAAAAATAGACATTATGGTGGAAGAGATATGGGCATGAAAGGACTTCGCGGTACAAAATTAGTCAAAATTCATACTATCAAAGGCTTATAAGTCTACGTAGTCAAGTTTCAATTGATAACATAAATTTTAACTGTTCTGCTAATAATGTGGACATAAAGCCTTTTTTTTTTTTTTTTTTTTTTTTTTTTTTAAAGCATGTGGACATAAAGCTTAGAGACATTATTAATGACCACCCTGGATGCACGTATTGGTTTATAGTCAGATTCAAGATAGAGAATTAGAATTGAAGAATAAAAATATTAGAGAAAATTACTGGCTTTTTTATCAAAATATTATACTTATCAAAACAACTCATTATTCTACGGTGGTTTTTGAAATTGTTATCAAAATAAGCAAGAGCGCCGTTCGTGACGGCGCCCACACTGTTCAAAAAGGACGGGCGCCGTTGCAGACGGCGCCCCATGAAATTCCGTTCAATATTCCGACGATTGGGGGGCGGAGGCAGACAAACAGAAGGGGCGCCGTTGAGGACGGCACCCATCGACAAGATCAGAGTTGACTGCAGGGTAGTGGGCCATCTTGGACGCCAACGGGAGTGGCGCGCATTGCAATAAAGAAGAGGCCACACCGTACATTCCTTGTTGGCTGTTGGCAGTCCGCATGCAAATCTAGGCGAAGCTAGGCGAATATATTCGTTGGCAAGCATGCAGAGCTATGCGAATATATTCTCATGCATGCGTTTAAATGCTGATGGAAAATTCAGTACATTTGAATTCAGGTTTGAAAGTAGGGAGTTCACATGCATACAGTAGGGAGTTTTGCCTCTTGTTAAATACAAGCGTATTCCTCTATTTCAATATCTCTATAACAAAATTTTCAGAGAATCAAGTAAGTTCAAAAAAATATATTAAGTACAAGTTGTTTGTTTATGTATAGTATATCTAATAAAACTTGTTATATTATTGTTCTTAGGTTATTATGCTCTTGAGTTGATGTTTGCAATAATCACAAGACTATAAAGAGGAGTAAATTTTGGAAGGATTACACATCTTGAGGTATTTTTATTTATTTTATTATTGTAAGTATTTACATTCACTGAAATTATTTTAAACTGCAAGTATATTGTATTTTTTATGATGTGTTTATTGAAGATGATGAAAATTGTTTTATGATGTGTTTATTCTCAATCGATAAATATCATATGTTATAATATTGCATGAAATTTTTTAGTCCATGTTTAAGTTTTCCATTTTTAATGTCTTAAGACATACTTTAGGTTTAATTAAATATGTAGAGACCATTTAATTACTGAGAATGGAGGGAGTATTAAAAAAATGTATTGCATGAGTTAGATATTATACTGCAGTTTACAGAAAAAAGTGATGATTTTATTCGTAATTAAATATTATGGTTATAATTTGTATTGTAAAAATAGAAATAAATGATATTGGATTTATCAGGATTTATTTCAAGTTAATCCAAAACATGGATTTTGAAACTATCTTTCCAAGTAATTGTAATGGATTTCTGCTAGTAATTGACATCTTAACCGTATATATATTTTGAATATGTTGTTTAATCAATTTATTATATTTAATATTAAATAAAACAATTAAATCACTAATTGAAAATAAATAAATTTATCATAATCAATAGATAGTCAATTTTGAAAATTCGAGTTTATTATTAGCTAGAATCGGTTGAAAACGATTATTTTTATTTTGTTGATATTTATCTTGAATCTTAATCCTTAAATATTTAGTTATATTAATAAAATAATATATTTGAATGATATATATTATCATTATCTAAAAGTGATTATTATAAACTAAAATGGATTGAAAATTAAAATCCATATAAATATATTTGAAAGATATTTTTTTAAATTATTAATAAATGAGTGTGAAAGATTCTTTGAACTTTAAGTAGTAATATTTTTTTTTTCACAGTGTGGGTACTATATCAAAAAAATTTATAACAGAATGTTGTATTTTTTAGTTAAATAAAAATAATTAAAGAAACATTATATGTATACTGTTGTTTTTTTTAAATGTTTATCATAAATGATTGATTCCATTGGTTAAACAAAAATTCAATTCGTATAAACTAAATTTAAATTTTGGGATTTTGAACGGAGCTTGTAGGTATGGCAAATTCAAATGATATTGGAATAATTGTACGATGTGATGAAGTAGTTGTTGGATTACAACGAGTAGATCGTCGGATTGGTTATAATGATCTACTACCTTTATTATCTGAGATGACTGGTTTTGACTTGAACCAATATTCGTTGAAGGTATCTGCAAAATATGACATTAATAACATGTCACAAATTTTTCCGATTACGTGTAACTGCGACCTCCGTTTCCTTTTTTATCCGAATGCTGGTTTCGGATCAGTTGAGCTATTTGTTGACGCGGAAATGATATTTCCTTCACGGTCATCTCATGATCCAATGGAAGATACGTACAATCAGTACGCATCTTACATTGCCGGTGAATCTGAAATGCCTCATTTCACCAATTACGTTCCAACTCATAATGTGAATGATCATGGTGGACACACAAGACAGGTACCTTCTGATAGTTTGGGGCATACTGTTCCGTGTGATTCTGAACCAGAAGCACAAGAAAATGACGATGAATGTGTTATGGATGATGCAGTTCATTCAATTGTACATATGACACAACAATTTGCACCACATCCTAGTTTATCGAGAGCTTCTTTTTTCGACTCATCATACGAGGATGTGCATATTGATTCAATAGGCATCCCAGATGGTGAATTCACATATGATGATGATGTGGGAATTTTGAAGGTGGGAATGATCTTCACAAATAAAAACCAATTGCAGACTGCTGTTAAGAATTATTCAATTCGACATTCCATGCGTGAGTTTGCAGTCAAGGAGAGTACCCCCAACCATTTGGAAGGTTGTATGCAAACAAAATGCAAGGGGAGCTGAAGGCAACTCTTCATTTCAACAATGTAATTGGTACTTGCGGGCGAATTGTTCGAAGAAGACTACAAGTTGGAAAATTACTCGGTTGGGACCGCATCACACTTGTCTTATCAGGGGCTCTAACATGCGTCACAATAATTTGGGTAAGAATTTGATTGCGGGTATGTTAGAGAGTATGGTGAAGGTAAATCCTGCATATAAAGCTGAATGTGCAAAAGTAATGGTGAAGGATCGATATAATTATGATATTTCGTACCATTTGGCATGGGATGCAATTAAACGTGCGGTGGAGAATGTTTATGGGACCTGGGAGAGCTCATGTCAGTATTTGCCCAAGTTCATTAGAGCATTGCAGAAATACAATCCTGGAACAGTTGTCGAGTGGCGTCATATGGAACGTGAACCAACCAGAGGTGTCTATACATTGAACTATGTGTTCTGGGCATTTAAACCATGCATCGACGCATTTCAGCATTGCCGTAAAATCATTTTTGTGGACGGCACACACCTCTACACCAAATATAAGCACAAGTTGTTGATTGCAGTCACCGTTGATGCCAATCAGAATGTCCTTCCTTTAGCTTATGCCATTGTCGATGAAGAGAGTTTCAACTCCTGGCACTGGTTTCTACGCATGTTGGCGACACACGTGGTTCGGGGCATTAGTGGTGTTTGTCTCATTTCAGACCGCCATAAAGGGTTGGTGAAAGCAGTTGAGGAGATCCCAGATTTTCATGAACCAAATGGTGTACATCGTTTCTGCTTAAGACATATTGCTTCAAATTTCAATAATCGTTTCAAGAATGTCCAGTTGAAGGATTTGTGCTACAATGCGGGTAAATCATTGACAGTGTTACAATTTGAACAAATTATGGAGCAAATTAAAGAGTTGAATCCTGAGGCTTTTGAATATTTGTCGGCAATCGAAAAGTGTAAGTGGACACTTTGTTACGACCAAGGTCATCGATACGGTGTTATGACCACCAACATGTCAGAATGCTTCAATGGCGTATTGGTTGGTGCACGACGTCTCCCAATCACAGCAATCGTGCGAATAACATTCACTCGATCGAAAAATGCTTTTCTAGAAAGGGAAGAGGCTGCATTAAAGCTACAACAAGCTAATCAGATGTGGTCTGATGACATTTTGAGAAGATTTGACAAAGAGCAACGCTTAGGACTGAATTTGAGACACGGTGTGGATAGGTACAATTTTTCTCTTCAAACTGCTAGTGTAACAACATTTCATGATGGATCTAGACGCTCGCGTACATATACAGTAAAATTATCGTCGCAAGAATGTTCGTGCGGTCAATGGAGCAACACTGGTATTCCATGCTCACATGCAATGGCCGTCTGCAGGCACTTTGGAATGGATCCCATAGGCTTTGTGCATCAATGTTATAGTACGCGTGCATATGTTTTGACATACACCTCAGGTATATTTGAACCATTGGCTGATGAAGAGGAATGGGATGAACCGTTGTTCATGTTGCAACACAATCCTGAACGTAGGATCAGACGTCGTGGTCGAGATGTTATCTCTAGAATTCCGAACGAGATGGATTGGGCCCAAACTCGCTTGAGGCAACAATATCAAGCACATGATATAGCTGGGAGTTCTAATCAAGGGTCTTCATCGCGTCGTAGATGAATTAATCTATTTTAGTTTAAATATTTATGTGTTGCTTTTAGGATCATGTATTATATAATTTCACTTTAAAATATTATATTATTGTCGTGTGTTTATTTATTATAATTTATTTGACTTTGTTAGATTTTAAAGTGCATCATGTGAATTGTTTGTAATTTTTTTAATCTTTTATATGTTTGTAAATCCTTTAAATAATATGCATATGTTATTCTCTAATTAATATTACATTGTTACAGTCTTCTTTGTAATGGCAAATACACGAAAATGGAAGCCTAAGAATCAATTCGAGACACTCGAAAACAACCATTTATGGACTCCTGATGCCGACTTTACTCTTGCTAACAATCTCGTTTATGAGCATACGGCTGCCAATCAAACTACGAAAATAACTAAATATAATTAGACTTCAAATGCTTTGTTTTGCAACAATTATCATGAAGAGGAAATATGTATCTTGAATTACTTCTTCATCAGTCATGCGATCAAATATGTCTCTGTATACACGTACAGAGTTTCTTGTGCTGTGGGTATGACTATGATGTTTCACCCAACTAAACAATAATAAGCCAAGCGTAAATAGACATATGACCATAACACATAATATATACATATTTAAACATTTTTCGTTACCTGATACCATAAGGTGGAAGACCTAAGTTGCGACCATCAACACCGAATAATGGACCTTGTATAAGACAACTACGAACATTCTTAGGTTGTATTGTAAATATTCTTGACCATGCCCATATCTATAATAATGATTGTATCAGACATATAATTATATAATAAAAAATTTAAGCATAATCTTAAACAAAATTTTAAAAAAAAAACCTGTAAAATGGACAACGGTCCACAAATAACTTGCCGCTCATTCTCTGAAGCCCGACAAAGCTCGCGATATAAATAGGCTAACACAGCGCTAGCCCAACTGTAAGATCCAGCATCTACTATATCAGCGAGAAAATATAGATATATTAATGACACGCAACTACGAGATGTATCAGGAATCATAAAACCACCCAACATAAGAAGTGAACAGCCTCGTGCATACTGATCAACAATCATTTGATCGGTATCATCGGTAATCACAATATTTTCAAGATGTTCTTTCACTGCAGATAGGAGGATTCGTGATTTACTCTTCATCTCATTGCTACGGGGCATGAAACCTAACAAGTCACCACAATAATTCATCCACTGGTCTTTTGTAAAATTAGGATCAGCACAAATAACTGGTCGACCCTCTACAGGCAATCCCCAAATGATCGCCACATCCTGTAATGTTACAGTAGTCTCTCCAATGGGAAAGTGGAATGTGTGGGTCTCTGGGCGCCATCTTTCTACCAACGCAGTAATAAGATGATTATCAATTATAATCGGTCCACATCGAGCAACACCATAAAAACCCATACTTTGTAGAGCATCAAGAACACGAGGGTGCAAGCTGTCCATATCTTGTTCACCTATCTTAAAACTCCAAAAAATATGTGATGTCGCGTGAGTTGCCCTTAAAATATCATCCTCTTTAATTTTTCCCCTAAAAAGTGATTCTGAACGATGTGTATTTTGTGAGGTCAAGACAGACGGATCCTCTGGTCAATACAACTCCGTATACGAAGTCATCCTGCTATTATATAAAAAAATGAGACTATATAAAGGAATATGACTAGATATTTTCCTCAACCCATATAATATTATAAATCACTAAACCATGCATGGTAATCACTAAATCATGCATCGTTATATTTATTAATTATTATTGAAAATTATTTACCATAAATTATTTACCATAAATTATTAATTTAAATGCATACAATTCACTCAAATGCACACTAGAATTATTATATAATAATATACCATCATTCACTCTTACCCCATTAAATAAAGATATTCATTGTTTCATAAAAAGTATTATTATTAGCTTTATTTGGAGGTTTAATTGTAATTCAGTTTCGAATTGAAAGTAGTTCGGAAAATTATACCACCTCTTTGTTGCATTGTAAAATGAGTTTATATAGTTTCTAAAATTACTAATACAAATAAATTGTCTTACATGAATTTATATATTAAAAAAAATTATTGTGTAATAATAAACATAATATACTATTTTCAACTTTATTTTATATGTTAAATTAAATTCTCGTGTAACATTCAACACATATTAGTTTTAATAACGAAAATAACATATTCCTCACTTTTACTCACAATATCTTCAATTTATGAAATAGATTATATTCTTGTCCTTTCATTAATTAAATTAAAATTAAAATTATCAATTAATTTAATAGATTATCCTTTCATTAGTTATCACGGTCAAATTGACCTTTTCGAATAATTAACAATTAAGAAATTATCTTACTTTAAAAAAAAAACAATTAACAAATAATATATCATCCTAATTACATTATTTGACAAGGTTAAAATCATGTAAACTTAATGCATACGGAAAACTTATCATTTAAACTTAATTAATATATTATCCTAATTTTGTAAATTTAATTCCTAAATTAACGGAAAATTAAACAAAATATTATCCTATTCAATATTCCTAAATTAACATGGTCAAATTGTTACGTGATTTTCGTCCAAGAAGAAACTGAATATATATTTATTTCAATTCTTGCCAATAAATAAAATTCGACCTTATCACGGCGACCTCGTCCTCCTCAGCAGCAGTGCGCGCCGGCGGCCTTCTTCCTCCTTTGTGCCGGCGACCTTCCTCCTCCGAACCAGCAGCGCCGGCGACCTTCTTCCTCCTCCGAAGCGCAGGCCGCCTTCTTCCTCCGAACCAGCAGCGACCTTCTTCCTCCTCCGAACAAGCAGCGACCTTCTTCCTCCTTTGCGCAGCGCCCGCATGTATGTTTGAGGAGGAAAAATCACAAGTCTAATAATACCCCTCAACCATATTATAAATGAATTCACCTACCACTCTTCAAAAATTTATTGAAGTCATTGCTCTGAAAATATTTATTGAACTCATTTCTTCCTCTCACAACTCTCATCCACCGTTCTGCAAAAATTAATTGAAGGGTGCAATGAGCGCCACTCACGTTGGCGTCCAAGATGGCCCACTGTCTTGCGGCGCCCCTTCTGTTTGCGGGTCAGAAATTGTCGATGGGCGCCGTCCTCAACGGCGCCCCTTCTGTTTGTCTGCCTCCGCCCCCATCGTCGGAATATTGAACGAAATTTCATGGGGCGCCGTCTGCAACGGTGCCCATCCTTTTTTAACAGTGTGGGCGCCGTCACAAACGGCGCTCTTGCTTATTTTGATAACAATTTCAAAAACCACCGTAGATTAATGAGTTGTTTTGATAAGTATAATATTTTGATAAAAAAGCCAAAATTACTAATAGGTGTTGTTTTTTAAGCTAAATATCCATCAGGTGTAGTAACTTTTTGGGATTGCAACTAGGTGTAATTTTTAAAAGTTAAAAAGACCTATGTATCCTTAAGTTTCAATTTCAAATATATATTTAGTATCTAGAAATCATTATAGATATTGCATATCAGGACAAATTCATTACAATTTGCATGGCCATCACTACAACATAAGTAGTCAAATGTAACACTCAAATATAACACTTTTACATAAATTATTTTATGTAACACATTTTTATAATACTTTTAAAATTATAAAATATATATAACACTTTCATACACTATAGAATATATGTAATACTTTTGTAACACTTTTAAATTAGTAACATTTTTTTATGTAACACTTTTTTGTATTTATTTTTTGTAACACAAATTGTTAACACTTTAATGAAATTTAGACTCTTAGGTAATAATGTATTTGACTATATGTAACACAAAAAATTGACTGCCGGAGGAAGGAAAATTTATACAATACACGACAAGTATAATTATAGAAATTAAATATGGACTAAAGTAATTTTTTTAGACATAAACCATAATATTATAATAATAATGATAATAATAATAATACAAAACACGTTCATAAATTATTGCATGTGGCCCATGAAAATTTAGTTAACCCAATTAAAATGTAGGAACTTATTTTTAAACTAAATTAAATATAGGCAACTGATTAGTGTGAAAAATGCTTGAAAGTCATATGCTTATTCTGCTATATTCATATGGTTTCATGCATATATTATGAAAAATTGATTAATTGCACTTAATTTGTATTGTTTTGTTATTTTTTTATAGGAAATTGAGGATTTTTTTTTTTTTGGAGCAAATCACATGTCTAATAATTATCGAGATCATTTGAAAAAGTTAAGCTAGAGCTCCATTACATATGGTCGAGAGGTCATGGATTTGCGTCACATTTTATGGATCAATAAAAAAAGTTAACTTAAGAATGAGATGTGCAAATATACGTGAAAGAAAAATTGCAGTTAGACATGTGATGATAAAGAAAAGGAAAACTGAGGCCCATGGTTGTAGGCCATTTGTTGCGGTCCATTTCAGAGAGAGAAAAATTGAGCCCATTTATTAACAAAGTCATCCCTTCGTTCCAATTTTTTGTTAATGAGTTGCAAAAAGGGAAGCAAGTTTAGCAAAATAAGTTGCAACAACTTTGGTTAATTGAGAAATTGTCATTCCCAGTCTTATCAAGTTAGACCCGAAATTAAGAAAAATGTTCACAACTGCAAATTAATTTCAGTGACCCCATATCTACTCTTAGCAAGTCAAGAAATATAAAAATGAAGCACATGTATAGAAGGCAGATACTCAAATATTCCTTTCACCATTAAAAATGGATGCGGATATCCCCCCTCCCCCCAGTTCAGTTTACAATTATTTTGTTCAGTTCACCACCCATAATTTTTCAATATTACACATTCTCTCTTTCTTTCCTTGTTTACATCTTGTAAATTCACCCCCTTTCTTTCTTGATACAAAGAAACTCGCCACCGTCGTTCCGTTTCCGTCGGCTGTCGTGTTGTCACTAACGGCCGTCATCACCCTCCATCGAACAGGGATGTCGGCACTCGCTGTAGATATAAGTTATTTACATCATATACTTAGATTTTTATTGTGTGATTATATTGTATTTAGGTTTTACATTGATTTTTCAATCTTTCAATTTTAGGGTTTATGAACTTGGTTGTTGTTTATTACATGATTATGAACATAATGGATCATATATTGTTTGATTTCGTGATGGAATACGTTAAGATTTTGTCAAAAAATGTGAAAAACCCGTCGGAGGAATTGTTCAAGTTTGGTTGTTTGAACAAACAACTGATGTTCGAAACTTTTTGCCAAACATTAACCATTTTTCAAGTCTGGTTGTTCGAACAAACGTCAATTGTTTAGCAATTTTTTATGAACAAACGTCAATTGTTTGGAAAAAATATCGAACAAGGTGTTTGAATTTTTTGTTTGAACACATGACAAATGTTTGACAGAAATTTTCGAAAGTTATGCTAAAGTTTGACACACCAAGTATGAACATGTAACGAAATAAAAAAAATAAGAAAATGCGTGAAATCATATTTTCCAACATATATTCGTTTCTACAAGAAGTTGTTGTTTGTTTAATTTGGAATTTACATCTCTCTAACACCAAGAAGAAGCTCTTATCATTTCCGATAAATTGGAATGGGGTGAACTGATAGTATTTGTATAACTTAAATTATGCATAAGGGTACTTCAGTCTTTTCAAATGTATTTTCAAACGTAGTAAATAGATGGGTGGTGAACAAATTAAAAAAGGAGGAGGCAAATATCCATCTCCATTAAAAATCCATATAACAAAAGTAGCCCAAAATATAAAACCCAACTTGAAAGGTAAATCTGCCAAACACTAACCCTTGAGAAAAAAACATAACAAAAATCTAAGAAATTAGCACTAAGAAAACAGAAATTTGTAATCCAACTCCAAAATTCAAAGCACGTAGATAACCCTTCAACAAAGAGCCACATTTCTTATAATCACTTTATCCTTATTTTTTTCCTTTTAATTATTTTTGTATTTCCGACGAAGATTCTTCAAATTAGCGGGCATGTTCTAGTGTTCTATATCAGTTGAGTTTAAATTGAAGTAATTATGTTCCTTTTTTTTTCCCTTTGTTTCCCTTCATTTTATTTGTTATGCTTCTATCAATTTTTGTGGTTCATTTTGGGAATTTTTTTATCACCATGTGTTTGTCTTTTTATCTGAATGATGGTTTAGAGAAAATATGGCAGGAATGCAATTGAACTTTTCTTTAATTTGCTCCCACTCCCACACTGTGATCGCTAAAGATCATCCTAGGAACAGTGGTACCTCCAGGCTTTGTAAACATGTTTCACTAGAATATATAGAAACCGGTTGCTTGCAATCAATTATGAATATGGTAGGTGTAATGTAAATAACAGAGTGTCAAGTTGATAATTTACAATATAGATAGAACTTTAAATGCAACTACAAATTTTAGGGAAAAAAAATTATTCAATGATCACTACAAATTTTCAAGAATATTAATTTATTCTAGCTTATGGTAGTATAATATAAACAAAAATCCTAGAAACAATAAGTTTATGTAAAAAAGCAGAACAAATATAATATATCATTTTGCACATTCCACCTTCACAAGTATAAGTAATAGTCATTATACATTTAGATAGATTGATAAAGAGAGGGAAAGAGAGAGAGGACATTAATCATCATGTATTCCTTGAAAGGGCTTCTGGATCCCCCTTCAATGGTAGAAAATGAAGTTTTTTTTTTTTTTTTTATATGAGCAAGTATAGAGAATGAAGCATGGAAGGGGGGTATATTTAAAAAGGACTAAAATCCTTCTTGTCTTCTTAGGTAGTACAAATACATTGTGTATTTTAAGTCACTTAACTATCGAGATATATAAATCTTTTATTATTCAAAAAGAAATAATAATGCTCTTAAATAAGTGTTTAAGTGTAGTTTGGAAAGCACATTTGCATTTTAAAATTAATTATAGGAACCATCTATCTTTTTTTCACGGGAGTTCATTATATATTTGGTAGCCAAGGAAGACGCTCCTTATATATACACACACCGCTTTTTAGCTTGGAACTTGTTTGAGTAAAATCTGAAATCCTAATTTCATTCTTATTCTAAACTGGTTCAACAATTTATAAGTCTTATTATGATTGCTTTAATTTTCTATTTCTTATTGATTGTGACAAATTTTTCACTCAAACAATTCTAGAGCCAAGTAAACACAATTCTTCTCGTGGGAATACATTACATTTTAAAATTGTTTGGTGCAATGAGAAGTTTATTTATTTTTGTTTTAATGACCCCTAGTTGTCCAAAGACTCCCAACCCAATATAGCCTCTTGCCAATCTTACTGCCTTGCCAGACTCACCATTGCCCTCACAGCCATACCTCAGCCTGTCAGCCCCTCGACCCTCATGCAATTACTAACATCTCATTGAGGCCTTTGCTCACAGTAGCAGGTGGACCGTGAACGTCAAATGATCCGCAATCTAGCTTCAAACTTCAAAGCGCATAACAAACCCTCAATTTTCTACACAAAATTAAAATTAATTATGAAAACAACATATCTTTGTTTTCTAGTAGTCCAATATATTATAGATAGCCAAGGAAGATGCTCATTATATGTATACACACACGCGCGCCACTTTTCAGCTTAGAACCTATTTGAGTATAATCTGAAATTCTTAGCTAAACTAGTTCAACATTTTTTAAGTCTTGTTGTGATTTCTTTAATTTTCTATCTCTTGTAGTTTGTAACAAATTTTGCAATAAAATAATTCTAGAGTCAAGTAAACATAATTATCTTGTGGGAATATATTATTCTTTCAAATAATTTGGTGTTACAAAAAGTTTAATTTGTTGATTTAATGATATGGTACCAATATATTATTTTATATATATTGTTTAGAACAAGTTATTGAAAATGCCATGCATTAAGTGTTATCATGTGTTTAGCATTTAAAAGAGTAGAAATCACTATATTATTTCTTTATACATGTCATGCTCTAATTAACTTAAAGTCTCTCTAACCTTCAAGTGTGATTTACTTCATTTTAAGGTTGGATAATGGATTGTGGAACGAGTAATTGGGTGAATCTCTTATAATCTAGTAATCTCTTATGATCTAGTGATGACTATGTAAGAGCAGTGGAGGATTATCTTGATCATGCATTTTCCACTCAAGCAAAGGGAGATCAAATTAAATACCCGTATAAAGAGTGTTATCAACGTTTTTAGTATCATAGAGCTAATGTGTATAATCATTTGATTGTCAATGGCATTGGTTCTGATGTTACACAATGGCATTTTGATGTGAAAGGTAAATTCACTCTTTCAAATAAAATGATGAATGTTGATAACTATCGGCCCAACATGCATGATGATATGGAAAGCTTGTTATATGATACTCACAGATATTTAGTTGACAACATTTTTGCTGACCATCAAGGGCACTTCCATGAAGACATTGAAGAAGAGTACACTGCAAAAGCTAAAAAAATTCTTTAAGCTGGTTGAAGATGGAAAATAAGAAGTTTATCCAGGGTGTAAATCTTTCTCGAAGCTATCATTCATCATTAGATTGTACCTAGTCAAGTGTGTAACGGGTTAACCAATACGCGTTCTCTGATCTCCTTGATATTATCCGAGAGTTGATTCATGAAGAATAGTTGCTTAAGTCTTTTAATGAAGCTAGGAAGTTGGTGAATGATTTGGGTCTATATTATGCATGTCAGAATGACTATCACATCCTGTAATATTTGTCACGCTTCAAGGTGGAAGGAGGTTGAAAAACAGCCAGAAAATAATGAGAATGATCATTCGACTCAACATGCTCCAAAGATTCCCGCTAAAGTAGTTTGGCACATTCCCTTAAAACCTAGGCTCCAAAGGTTGTATATGTGTTCTGAAATAGTTGATTATATGAGGTGGCATGATGAGAAAATACTTAAAGATGGAAACTTAAGGCATCCAACAGATGGAAAGTCATGGAAAGATTTTTATTCCTTGTACCCACATTTTGCTCAAGATTCTCATAATGTGCGATTGGGTATTGCAAGTGATGGATTTAATTCATTTCGAACTATGAGCACCTCCCATAGTACATGGCCAGTTGTTTTAATTAATTATAACCTACCACCATGGTTGTTTATGAAGTCGGAATACCTTATATGTCTCTTCTTATCGCATGCCCTCTCTCACCAGGGAATAACATTGATTTTTACCTTTAATAGTTGATAGAAGAGTTAAAGGATTTATGGGATTTTGGGTTGGAGACCTATGATGTTTCAAAGAATCAAACATTTCAGATGCACGTAGTCATACAATCAACAACTAGTGATTTTCCTGGTTATGCTAGATGTTTGGTTGGAGTACCAAAGGTAAGTATGCTTGTCCATATTGCCACTATGAAACAAATCACGTGTACTTGAATCACAGTAAAAAAAAAGTGCTACCTATCATAGATTTTAGATGTAAATCATCATTGGTGTCAAGATAAAAAGTTTTTTTAATGGTGAAACAGAGGAGATGCCAGCTCCAAATCCTTTATCGGGGATTGAAGTTCAAGATTTGTTAGAGAACTTTGAAAATAAGTTTGGAATATTACAACCACGGAAAAAAAAAGAGTGCCCATGGAAGAAAAAGTCGTGCTTTTTTTATTTACTTTATTGGAAACATATTGAATCTCGTCATCATTTGGATGTCATGCACATAAAGAAAAATATTTGTGATAGTGTACTTGGGACTTTGTTAGACATACATGGAAAATCAAAGGACCAACTCAAATGCTCGGTTAGATCTAAAAGAAATTGGGATCAGAAAATCACTACATCCTTAGGAGTCTAAGGATAAGAATCAGATTTTGTTGTCTAAGACATCTTTTTCAATGTCAAAGAACGAAAGACATTGTTTTGTGAGGTACTGAAGAATGCAAAGCTACCACAATGTTATGCATTGAATATTGCACGTTGTGTGCAGGTGAATGAAGGAAAAATATCAGGTTAAAAAAACCATGATGCTCACATTATAATGCAATATTTACTTCAAGTTGTTATTAGCAAAACTCTACCTAAGTATGTGGGTCTTGCTTTGATAAGATTCAGTGTCTTCTTTAGAGGTATATGCAACAGAGTTATTAATCCAAAAGATCTTGATCGTTTGGAATGTGAAATTAATGAAACTCTTGTATATTTGAAAGAATATTTCCACCTTCATTTTTTGACATAATAATCCACTTGCCTATTCATTTAGTGAATGGAGTTAGATTAAGTGGACCGCTAAGTGGCTAGTGGATGTACCCAATAGAGAGGTACCTCGGGAAACTTAAAATGTACGTTCGGCATCATAGTCGTCCAAAGGGTTCTATAGCGGAAGAATATTTGACGGAAGAGTGTCTAGTTTTCTATTCAAGATATTTATAAGATGGGTCAAAGAAGCGATCAAAGAACTTCAATAAAAATTATGAGAAAGTTGCAACCGACGATAACTCACCAATATTTCATAAGATTGGTTATCCTCTAGTGGGTCGCGCTGTCGAGACGTGCCAAATTAGAATAAATAAATTACCCTCGTCTACACTACTAACTCATAGTAGTGGCAAGCAAGGGGTCGATGTTGGGAAAAATTAGGGGTGCCCGGGAACTATTCGGGATGAAATTTAAATACGAATTTAAATTCAATTATTACTAGCATGAATTAATCCTAATTAATTCAAATAATAATTCCAACAACAATTTTATCATCATGCATGTTGAATTAATTCACATAAAATCTATGACGGAATAAACTAAGAAGTTATGTGATTTACGTACCTCTCGTAGAATTGGTCTTTGAATAAAACGGGACAATTACGAACGTGCTACCAACCCAAAGACCTTCTCAAGTATTTCCCTTTCGCCTTGCTTGATCACCGGTGGGAAGTGCTTTCAAGCAATTTAAATAACCAAGGAAAAAGAAAAATATATATGCTATTGATTTTTCCAACACATGGAATTATGTACTTGGGGATGAAATAATCACCCCCTATTTATAATATGGGATGGCCGAAAATTTGAGTGAAATTGGGCTTGGAAAAAATCTTTTCTTAGTCTCTAAAAAATCTTGAATATATCTCATATATTCTTTTCTCCATAATAAAATATTTCACAAAAATCTCACTCACCTTATAAGCTGGCTATTTTCGAAATTTATTAGTAGAGAATCCAAGATTTGGATCTTCTTGAATATATGAGATAATTTTGTATTCCAAGAATACTTATCTTCCATAATATCTTTCCAAGAAAATCAACAAAATCTTTTCTCTCCTAATAAGGCTTTTTCGAAAATTAAGAGGAAGAAATCAGCATTATATTTTCTTTTTATTTTAATCACCTTATCATTATTGGGCTACTTGAGGGGCCTTAAGGAGAATTAAGATTGGACCTCCTAATGGACTTCTGAATTTCAATATTGAGCCTCAATATAATTCAGCCCATTAATATTAATTATTACCACTAATAAATTAATATTGCACTATCCATCTTAATCCATATTACGATAATATGGGCTCCTGGTTATTATTTCATGCGTTTAAGATTATTAAGTCCATTAATTAATTAAGCTTCTGAATAGCTTTAAATTAATTAATATATTTCACCTTGGAGTAAAGACAGCTCGACATTATTATCTGTACCGAAGAAACTGATTCTTCACTTGCAAAATTTGGTACGATAAAACTTCTGAGCCCACCAAGGGGACTAATCACACGAGCCGTACTCGCATGCGTTTCTCCGTATTAAATCTTAGCAACCGTCGTATGATTAATATTACTGCCCAAAACACAAAGCTCGAAGTCACAATGATTATCTCCTAACATGAATCAAAGCAGTAACCATTAAGCACACACGGTCCTATTTAAGTGACGGAGATTAAGAAATCAATAACCACTGAGGTCTAATTCTTCACATTTCAGAACAGAAGAATTTATCCTCGCTGTAGGTCCTCTTCAACACATACTAAATGTGCTAGTGCAATCTCTTGGTCAAGACAAGCCAATCTGAGATATACACATCGACCTTTCACTGCGGATTGTTCAATTCCACCTAGGTCGTGAATTTGTACGTTTAGTTACAAGGAAACTGTTAATGTGATCTTCCGTGATCGGGTATCACCACATTAACTACAATGTAACATGTACTATTTATAATGAACTGGTTGCAATAAATATTCAACATTCAATCATATCTAAAGCAAATGTGATAAAAGAATTATTCTCATAAACAAGTGTTTAATACATGAGTTATACAAAGTAAAAGCATACTTTCACGTATAACTCCAACAGTCAATCCACGGGGAACGTAGAAATCAAAATTATGTCTTTTGAGATGATTGATGGGACAAACAAATGGGGGGGGGGGGGAGTTTGGATTAATTTTTCTAACACTACTAAAATAAAAACTAAATAAACTAACACTAAAATAATAAATAAGTACGAAGTAAAATTCAATAAATTAAAAAGATTTTAATTCACAGTTCATTCACCACTTTGTCTTGACTATGCTAAGTAAATGTATTATTCGTTCAACTTTTCCCACTGATTATTGACCCTCGATAAATAACACGCTTTGTTCACTGGTTTTATCCCTTAATATTAATTGAAACAAGTTCTTCAATGAACTTTTCTAACCAAAAGTCTAGATACGGTCTAATTTAATTTAGTAGAAGCATTAAACCCTAGGATAAAGGTCAAACAAATTCCCAAATATGCTAGCTTGGTTCAAAAGAATTCGATTTATATCACCCTAGTAAATATTACTAGTTGCTACCAATTGTCATATAATCGCAATAATTATGGATTACGACATACGATCTAGCAAACATGTATAAAATAATTAACCTAGGTGATCAAACTAAATTAATTATTCTAACACATAAAACAATTAAAACAGATGATATAAATAATTCTGGTAAAAGTCTCACGAATAAAATAGGATTTAATTAACAATCATCAAAACACAAGTTTAGAAATTCCTGGAATTGGAATAAAAACTAACTAACTAGAAGTAGTTGGAGACATCTCCATGGAATTCGTCACGTGTGGTTACTTCTTATAATGGCTGCTAGGTATCAAAATAGTGATATCAATCTCCTCAAACCCTTACGTCCATCTTCTGTTTTAATAGTGATCTTAATGGGCTGGTACTTGGTAATAATCATGGGCTAGTATGGAAAGAGCCCTCCAACCACTCGGTAATCCTTTACCAAAAGATTTGGTAAATAAAATCTTTATTTTGATTCACAGTCAAGTCTTATGCTAATCTCTTTCCTTATCTACTTGATCTTGTGCTCTTTCAAATCCAATTAATTGATCGTTAGGCCTCCAACTCCAATTTAATTGCTCCAAATTTTATCCTGAAAAGAAGGCCCAAAACCACAACAAAAAGATTAAGGTGGAATTTATCACGTTTAACACACATTAATAAAAAAAACATAATTTCAATAAAATTGAGTGCAATAAATCGCACTTTAATAAACTAAAATTATGCAAAAAAATCCTACTTATCATTTAGGGAAAAGAAAGAAGGGGAAGAAAGGAAGATCATTCTATTTAGATTCAAATTCAAAAGATCTAGCACAACAATATGTGTTACTCAATTGCAAAAATGAGGTTGTTGAGAAATACATCAAGTGAGTTATTTTTTATATTTTGTATGCATATTTTATCCTTAATATTTTATTAGTCATTGAGTTTATGATATTCTAATAATGCAGGGAGCCTGAAGATTTGATGAAAAACAAGTCCAACAATAAGCAAAAGAAAAGATGGAGGCAAGCTCAACAACATAGTCAATAATTTACGGTTTGGATTAGGGAAAAAATTGAGTCGAGCCAAGTTCCTGATCATATTAAATGGTTTTCCGTAGGTTCTTCTAGTTCAGCAGGAAGATAATTAGGTTAACTCATTAATGGTTATAGGTTCTATACAAGTAAACATGATGTAAGATGCAAAACACAAAATAGTGGAATCAGTTTGACTGCATTAACTTCAAGTTTTTCTAGTACTGAGGACTATAATCCAATTCTGGATAGTCTCACTTATAATAGAGCTATAAGTAAGATCATTGAGCTAAACTATCGGGGTTCTTTTAGTACCATCTTATTCAGATGCGATTGGTTTCATGTGGAGAAAGATCAGTATGGTCTCACACGTGTTAATTTCAATAAGTTATGTTATGCCGATGATCCTTTTGTCTTGGCATCACAGGTGCATCGGGTTTTTTTATATGAAAGATCCTATAGAAAATGGTTGGAACTACATAATGAAAAAGTTGCCTAAAGTATTTTTTTAATATTGTGGAGAAAAATAAGGATGCATATTTGGTCGAACCTTGTAATGATGATGATGATAAAATAACAAATATGGTTGTTGATGATGTTGAGTGGCGTAGAGTAGGTGTACCTTACACTGTGGTTGAGATGCATCAGAATGAATTAAATAAGGAAACACCTATTTAAACTCATGGGGACAATTCAGATTTGGATGACACGGATTTTGAATGGATGGATTCTTGAGTTAAATCTTAGGTAATGATATTAGAAGTTCTTTCTTGAAATATGTTTGAATTTCTCTAATCTATTTGTTATTGTGCATATGACAGATTCTGAAATGTTCCTGCAGAAGTCCTGATTTTGAACTACAATCTATTTTTATTTGGAAAGAACTAGGTAAAGTGATATATGGTTGGAAAGCCAAGTTAATCTAATATTCATAAAACAAAATATATAAAAAGATTACATGTGGAGAAAATTATGGTCATTTTACTACTAACTGTCAAGCAGCTTGGGAATCTCTCAACTTTTCATCTTCTTTGTATCTCATGTAGTATATGTGTGTGTTTGGTATAATTGGCATTAAATTACTATTGCAGATTAAGATTGTTGAATGGAAACTGGTTGCGGATTCTAATATTCTTTTCGTTGTTTCAATCGACATAGGCTTTTAATGAAATCTCTTGTAAGTAATATTTTCTTTTTTTGCAGCCTAACATTTGCTTCATTAATTATTTGAATGTCAATGTGTAGTGATTATAGTAAATTAATTATATGTTGTGGGAAGTGCACAAATATTTTTGCTACTATGTTCATATGTATGGTTTAAGTTGTTTATGTATTTGAGAAGTCTCTACCAATATACATATTCTATAAGGTGTGATAGTGTTGACTATCATTCTCTTGTGATTCATGATATGAAATTTAAGAAAGTGTCTGATAGTGCTATCGAAAGTATAATAAATGATTTAATTTTGGGATCATCTGTCAAGAAGTGGTCATTATAGAAGCACATATATTTGGGAGCTATTTTGACCTTTTTCGGTGTGTTCCAAATCAAATTGTGTTGATATTTCTAAAATTCAAAATAGGTTTAAGACAAAACTACAGTGTATATAAAATGACATATGTCAAATGGAACTCCCGTAAGATGTTTTGTTGTGGCAATTGGTGGTATTGTGGCGGTTGCATACATTTTTAATGTAATATTGGATGGGGTATTGGTACTTATAAGTGTATGAAAGATTTGAAATTTTGATTTCCATATCTTACTTCCATCTAATTAAAAAAGTTGTCAGTTTGGTCATAAGCATTGTCATGAGACTTGATTTCTCATATTATTGTTATTGATTGGTATTAAAATTAAGATTCTCAAGACATGCATAAGTCTTTTTTTTTTCTTTTTTTTTTTGTTATTTTTCTCAGCTTAATGATATTTTTTGATGATCTATATGTTATGATAGTCATTAATATGATTTTTATTATGCAGGATACATTCCACAGGAAGATGTAGCTTCATGTATCTACGCATTAGACAAGAACCGTTATTTCTGTAGCGAGGACAATTTTTCTTTTGGACGGCTCTCAAAATAACTTAGTCTCTTATATTTAAATATTGAACCACTATATCAGACAATGTGATTTTCATTAATGCCTTTTTGTACGTTGTGGATCTCAGTGGGTATCACCTTATTTTCATTCTCAGTTCTGTATTTCTGATTCATGTTGTTCCAAATTATTTCAATTTCGTCATAATTTTGGCTACGTGTATTTACAGTTTAGATTATTTATGGTGAGGTCCTTTAATGTGCACAATCTTGATATGGTACATTTGTATATTTTACTTATGTTTCAGGTTTGTGTAATGTTTAACACCACTAAATTTATTTTTTGTTTGTTAAATATTTGAATTGTAATGTTTATCATTCATGATTGTATATTTTACTGAACAATATCAAATGGAAATAACAACAACTACCAACGTTTTGTTTTTCTGGTCATCCACCTGTAGTTTTACCCATGTTATTGGATCTCTATATCTCATGGTAATTTTCAACTCAATCTAATGGAGATTTTAATCAGGTGGAGTACTCAGGTTTACTAATTATGTGTTTGATCATATGCCTCAATAAAGGATTTGGTTCAACATCTACGTTCCCACGAAAAAACCTCCCCCCATGTACTCTATTAAATGTAACTTGCCAATCCATGTGTTAATTTTTCAAATCACGGTTTCTATGCACCATTCTTGGACTCATTGCAATATGTTTACTGATATTAAGCCATTTTTATTGAATTTTTTTAAGACTATGATAATGAAGAAGAATTTTTGTTTCTCTATTTTTATTGTTCAGTCTTTTATCTGTTTATAATTTTGCAAAATGTATGTAGCAATGAGAAAGTTAAAGATGGAATAAAAAAATTGGACTGTGGTTTTAGAAATTATTTTGCGACAAATAGGATATAATGAAGTTGTTATTATGCTTTTTAATAAGAGTGAGTCTTTTGTGCACCAGATGCACCATGCAAGATATTAATGAACATCATATAACACATACAATATTTAAAAATAGAATTAATGTCTATATTAAATTAATCAAAATATTTTTTTTAAATTTTTAATATAAAATTAACATACAATTTATATTATTGCTTGGGTTAGAAATTTGTGTCATGCCACTGACCCCAATTTATTATACTTATGGTGGAATTTTTAATATTTTTTATCAAATATTTGACACTTTAAAACCTTCAAAATAACTTCATGTTAAATTTATCGTGAACCATTTACATACACATCTTTGCCATTTTAAAATTACTAGAATGTATATTTCATATTCCTATTGTTTATATTAAAATTTAAAATTACTCTTATTTATTACTCCTCCACATCCTATTAATTTTCATATGTGGGGTGACACATTTAGAAAAACTATTTTATTGACTCTTTGGACCAATGAATGAAGAGTAATTTCAAATAAAGTGAGTAGATTGAGAGTGTCATATTTCTATTTTTTGGTGTGAAATTTATTGTGGGATGTCCCAAAAAAAATGTGAAGTTTATTAAGGAACGGATAGATGAATATTTTAAAACAACTCATAAAGTTACACCACCAAATTTAGTGGTTCCAAATGATATTTGGATACGAGCTTGTGGCCTAAGTTGAAAACAAAACTTTGAAGTAAAATTAAAGGCATTGATTTAAATCTTTAATAGTTGAATAATGACTAATTTTTTACGACATATAATTTTTTTAACTAAAATAAACAGCCTAAGTTTTTATTGATTTTTGAAGACTAAATATTGTAATAAAAATTTCATCCTAAATTATAACTAGACACATTTCTACAAACACAATAAGATTATACAAAAATTTATTTGAGACTTTTCTAATATACTAGTAATAGGCCTACCCGTGCTTCGCACGGAAGTCATTTTATTTTTCAGTTTTTATTCTATTTTTTTTAATGATTTTAAAATGGACCTTTTTTCACCTTTAACAAAAATAACTAAAACTAATAGTTACATTTATATTCATAAAAATAAATGAAATGTTATCATTCAATTTTTTTATTATTATAAATAAAATTACTAATACATTTACCGGTTTCCTTTAAAAAAATTTAACACAATAGCATTAAAAAATAAAATTTGTTAATTTTTCATTTAAAAAGTAGTCATTTTAAAACGATTTAAATTATATATGCCAAATTAGGCAAATATAATGCATAAATTATTCTTTACTGTTAAAAAGTGATAATTTTAGGATTTATTAGATTATTTTTTTATTAAATAAATTAAGTTAATTGATAAAGAGTTTATAAAAAATAATGTGCAATAAAACATAAATAAATGGTGTTTGGAAGATATTGCTTCTTCCGTCTCGTTATTACTTTTTGATATTTGTCTAATTAAGACATTCCACAAATATTTTCATGCAACATAAAAACAAATAATTATGCATCACAAAAAAATGAATAATGTATAAAAAATTATTATTTTATTCGACACTACACTCACATAACATAATTTTCCTGAAACAACGTGACACTTTCAAATGTGAAAGAAACAGTGAGACGAAGGGAGTATTTTTCAAATAAAACCTACAAAAATATATAAACAAAGAGAAAGTGCAAAGTAGAAATGATTCATACATGAAGGATTAAAGTATATTAGTTGTTTTGACAAAAAAATATTGAATTTTTACCCCTAAATGGTATTTATTGTTTCACTGAATAGTATCAATTGTATAATAAAAAGAAACAAATTTTCTTCAATAAAAAAAACTAATACTCTTCAATAAAAATAACTAATACTATTTAGAGAAAGAAACTAATATCCTAGAATAATTTATGTATGAACCAATTTCACTCTATACATACTCATAAATTAATGATTAAACAATCTTTGTTATATTCATACCATATTCAATTAAAATTGTTTACAAATTAAACAATGGCAAAACAATATGTGGGATACTGTTAATAATAATTTATATATATATATATATATATATATATATATTATCATTGACGTGCAGTGCGCTAGTGCCAAAAATGTGTGGTATAACTGCAACGAACATAGGGAATTAGTTTCTTAAGCTGGAAACCTTAGAAGTAAAAAATAAATTTAACACACAGGTATTTGTCCACATACTCCAACAATAAAAAGTTATTGTATTTTCCATCCACAAAAGCCTTGTTCCACATACACTTAACAAAATAACATAGAATAAAAAAAATCACCCACACATACTTGCTAATTTCAAAATTTTATTCTATAAAGAAGAAATAAAAGATGATGGAAGATACAAAAAGAAATCTGCATTTCACACCTATATAATTTCCGTTCTTAGTTACGAATTTGTCAAAATCGTCTTATTCTTGCCGAGAAAAATATCAGGAGAGCACTGGAATAATACCAAAACAAATACATATGTAGCATAAAAAATAGGTATGTTCAATTTCAGGGCTTCATTAACAAATTCACTACCCTTAATTTTTTTTTTCATTTAAGATATAAATTTTGAAGTTTAGAAAATTTACGGATCGATCTCTGTATTTGATATATTTTAGTGAATTATGATCGATTTTGGGTGAAAACATTTCATTGGTTTCCAGATTTTTCAATGCATATCCGAAAACTAAATCGACCTATCATTTCGAAAAATAATTCTTCAACATGGTATCCACTACTTGCTAAAGGTTCTTTGAATTGTCAAAAACATAAATTGTTTGGAGGATTAAAGAGCTCCAAAATAACATCGACTAAAATTGAAGGTAAAAATATAAAAATAAATAAAAAAATCAATAACATTGTCTCGGAACTTCACAATATATTTATTTCTGATCAGTGTTATTTTATGCCCGTATGCCTAAATTTGCACGTGCTCTTTCAATACAATATATTAGAAAACATTGATATTTTTTTTTATGTATAAGTGATAGAAATTACACCAGTTTTTTATTATAATGGATTTTGTGGAAGAACTGAACTTAAATCACTCCTAGATGAATTGTGTATATGTCAGTAGATACATCTATAAATAAGTGAAGTTAAGTTAATATTTTCATTCAGTGATACACTTGGTTATGGAAAATACAATTCGAAAATCATTTAAAATAAAGTTATGTAACACATATATTTGTTGCACTGAATTATTTTTTAGTAAATTATAGACAATAAATTCCAATCTTTTTTAATTCTTGTTTATAAAGTTATATGAAATTAGTTTGGATGTAACAAATGAAGACCTTGGTGTTAATGGTCACATATTTTACACCAGCCTTGAAAAAGCACTACTGGATTACAGTTTACTGTTGAATTTATACAAATTTTTATTATTCTAAAACTGGTAACCCAGTTTTTTAGCAGTAGAACTATGATATACTATTATGCGAACTAACATGATTGTCCATAATACAGAACAATTGACTGTTCTAAATTTTAGACAATGACTTTAATTTTAGATATATTTAGTTGAAATAATTTGTACTTATCAAAATTGATATATATCTTTCGTAGACAGAAAACTAACCAATGAATTGTATTTGAATATTCAAGAAAATAATTATTTCTTGATATAGATATGAGTTATTGTCTAATGAAAAGGGGTTAGATCGGACACAGTAAGTGAGATTGGTGACTTTGATAAAAATGATAAGAAAGGAACAAATTACCTTGTTTTATTGGTTTCTTTAAAACTCAATTTTAACTCCCACTGCCTAATCGACATTTTTGTACAAAATGTTAATATTTTTAACCGCTAGATTAAAGAGATAGAGAAGTGGATATGTTTGATGGTTTAAACAATTTAAATATTTATTTAACCAAGGATTACAATTAATAATTTAAATATTTGATTTTTAATAAAAAATAATACAAAAAAATATTTATTTTGAAACAATTATATAATAATAAATTCATTTTTATTTTCAAACTTTTTAGAAAAATAAATTTATATTAATAAAGGAACAAACACATAAACAAAATAAAAAAAAATCAAATGACTTAAGTAAGATATAACAAAAATAAGTACCTCTAATCATAATAAAATCACTAAATGCAAACCACTGTAACTCGAAAGTCAATTGTCTCTAAACCTTAAAATCCACATAAAATAATAATTTTTGATACATTGAAAATAAATACTCCCTTCGATTCATTTTTTATTATCCGTTTTACCATAAAATGAAGGTTTTTTTTTCACTTACCCAAAATAGCAAAAAGCAAACACTACCCCTTTTAACTTACCCCTTAAAAACATCATTTATTTACACTCATGCCACTACTTTATCAACTTTATACCCACAAATATTAATAAACAACTCTTACCCCTTTAAAAAATATACTTTATATCCATAAATACTAATAAACAACTCTTTTTATTAAAATCAGTGTCATTTTCTAATTGACAATCAAAATCGAATTGGAGGAAATATTATTTTGTTGTTAAAATATTACAATACAAATAAAAATAACCAACAAATGAAATCAATTAAAAATCAATATAAAGTATTCAACATTGCTTCATAAACAATGAAAATCAATCTTGCTCCAACATCAATACCATTATATATCTTCAAAACAGTTTTATCATCCTTACACAATCCAACATTTCTAATAAATTTATAGCAAGCTTTAGCTAGACAAAGAATTTGATAATTCATGTTACTATTAAACCTAAACTTATAATAATCTGGGAACAAATCTCTAGTTCATAATAACCCGAGTTCATTTAACTTTTAATCCGACACTTGTATGTGTTATAAAAATATGAAAAATATATATATTAAACTTACAATTTCGGTTAGAAATTTTTGAAAAAATACAAATAAATAAATGTAAATTTCACCAAACAATGTTTAAATATAATATTATTGCATTTACATAAAACTCAATTACTTCACAAATCTTCATTGGTTCTAATTTTCCTTTAAAAAAAATCTTCAATATAATCATTTAACTTTATGTTGATAGATTTGGAGAAATACTTAAACTGCCTATAAATGACCCAATAACATTCTTCTCTAATCAAATAGATTTGTACAGTAAGGCTAATCATGTTTGATGGTATTGAAATTGAATGAGATTGATTTCAGCAAAAATATTTCGAGAAAAACTTAAATTGCCTATAGATGATCCAATTGAATTTTTCATCACTATTCAAACAGAAAATAATAAAATAAATAATTTAATACAAAGAATAAAAGTTTATTACGTTAACGGTAAAAATATATTACATATCAACAAATTATCTTGTTTTATTGATTTCTTTCATACCAAATTCTCAATTCCTTCGCCTAGACATCACTGTGCAAGATGCTAATAATTTATTTCCCTTGTAGCAAAAAAAAAAGGCGAAGCCCTCGCCCCCAGGGCCCCCACCCCTTGGCCCGACAGGATTGGGTGGAGGAAGTAAATCATGGTGACTCAGCGGCCCATTAGGTGGGAGGACCAGTGCCTGGTGCCCACAAGGAGTTATCCCCCACATTGGAGGGATAAAACTCCCACACTGCGGCTGCCAGGGCTCGATCCTGCGTCCTTGTAGCAATCTGCCACCCAGGAACCAGCTGAGCTACGCCCATGCGGGCTAATAATTTATTTCCCTGCTAGAGTAGAAAGTTGAGGGAGTAAGTGTATTTGGTAGTTGTATTAAAATTAAAGAAGATTGACGAGTGAGTATCTTTAGAGATGTAGGTGCAAGTATTATATGTTGGATAAAATTATAATTTTAAAGTGGTATATTTAGTAAAAAAAAAGGTGAGTGAGTTAAGAAGTTGGTGAACTTATAAAAGAGAGTGTAAGATAACTACCTTGAGGATTGGGCAATAGACATTAACTCTTCGAGGTGTTATTTAGTTGGGGGAAGGGGAAAATTAAGGACAAAAACTCTTCGGACTGGAAAAATTAGGACCGTAACTCTTCGAGATGACAATTTTGGGACATTAACTTTTAAAAGAAGTGAATTTTGGGGTTAATTACGGCTAATTGTGCTTAAATTCACAACTCTTAGAAATTACAGTCCTTAAATTATCAACCCTAAAGTTACGGTCCTTAAAAAATTATTTTAAAAATATTAACTTTCACCATGAGGATTGAGTGATAGATATTAACTCTTTGAGGTGTTATTTAGTTAGGGGAAGGGGTAAAATAAGGACAAAAACCCTTCGGTTGAAAAAATGAGGATCATAACTCTCCGAACTGATAATTTAAGGACATTAACTTTTAAAATTAGTGAAATTTTTGGGTTTATTAGTCTGGCTTGCTTTGATCAGGCTGATTTGATCTCAAATCTAGACTTTTAAAAGTTAATGTCCTTAAATTGTCTAGCCAAAGATTTAAATTCCTAATTTTCCTACCACCCTTATCTATGGTCCTTACGAAAATCATTCTTGCTATGACATGAAATACCATTATACTTCTTTAAAAAAAATTAAAAAATTAATAGTTTTTTATTTGACATTTTTATGGGGGAAAATTAACATTTAGGGTTATTTTTCAAATCCAAAATTATCGATGAAGACAAAATAGAATCACGAAATTAAGTTAGGGAAAATGACAAAATAACGAACAAATTTATATACAGAATAATGAATAAATTCCTAATTTTGCTATCGTCCCTAAGTTACAGATCTTAAAAAAATTATTCATTGTAAACGAAAATCAATCTTGCTCCGACACCAACACCATTATACTACTAAAAAACTATTAATCATTTTTACACAATCCAATAACCATAACAAATTTAAATCAATTTTTAGGGAGATGAAGTATGCGACGATCCGTGTCACAAATAAACTTGTATTCACAATAAACTGGGGAGAATTCTTCAGTTCTGAAATATTTCAATACAGTATAGTATGACTCTTCTCTAAAAAGATTTACACTTGACACTCGTATATACAAAAAAACCAAAAAAAGATGAAAAAAAATATATTAAATCTAGAGTTTCAATAAAAAAATTAAAAAAAAAAACAAAGATATGAATCCAATGAAATATATATCTCAACAAATGACGTATAATTTCAGAATTATTGCATTTCACCTAAAATTCAATGATTTCACCAACATTCACTATTTTTAATTTTACTTAAACATAATGAGATTAGATTTTTGTACATCCCATAACTTGGCACCAAATTGATTTTAGTCCCAATCAATTATCTATTGTGATTTTGATCTTATAAGTTAGAAAATATTATGTTGATTCATTTACCGGCATTAGTAGGTGGTTATCTTTTCGGTCACCCCATATGAATTCTTTTTTATTTATTTTTTCTAATATGTGATAGTCTATTTTAGTTTTTCCTTTTTATTTCTGAAAAAAAAACTGGTCGGATCAGGTTGTTTTTCCACAATTATTGTTCATCTTCTTACATATCCTCTACCCTGATTATTGTTCACCTTCTTAATCTTGAAGGGCAATGTGAGAGTCATACAATAATCATAATTCTGGGAAAAAATTAGGATTATAGTTCATCTTGATGAAAAAATCAACGAACGAAGACACTCAACATTTCATCAACTTGCAGAGACATTGAACCCTAACCGCGAAGACACAAATTTTTCAGCAAGACTAAGGCAACGAAAATGCTATGCGGGGGAGATCTATATTTTCAACTTTCAGATTAATTTTTTTAGATAAACGAAACATAATTCATTTGTCACGCATTTGTATATTCACCAAAACAAAAACATAATTTTACTAATTTGAGAAGTTAGGTTAAGGATCACAAATCTAATTTTATTCCCTCTCTCAGTTTGATGGATGATTTATTGAACCTCCAATTATAGCATCCACATATGATTCAGACCCGACTTAAGCATGTCACATGAGAGGCGTGTGCACATTAACCCACATTTTTCAACTTCGGCCAAATTTGGTCTATACCACCATTACTTAAAAGATAGTTTCCTAAATTTGAAAGCCTGATTAAAAATTGTCCTAAAATTATCACACCCCCAAAGATAGTGGCATAAAAAAGTTAAATTCAATTTCTTTCACACCCAATTTCAAGTCCTTCCATCTAATGGACAATATTGTGCAAAGATGTGTATCAATTTATTTTACCATTGGGGCAGAGAGACAGAGGAGTGGGTATGTTTGGTGAATGAAGTGAAATTGAATAAGATTGGTGGGTAATTTTTTTTCACGGATTTGGATATAGGTACTATATGTTGGATAAAATTATAATTTTAAAGTGAGTATATTTAGTAAAAATTATAAATGAGGTGTGTAAAATTAGCGATTTTTTTTAATAAATAAACTCACTTTAAAATTATAAATGAGGCGTGTGAAATTAGCGAAGTAGTGTGTGCACATAATTGTTCCCTATAATATACTTCATTCGTCCAAAAGGAATTTGCACAATTTCGACGTCCCATACCAATTTGCACACTGCCTAAAAAATGAAACATTGATTTGTTTGCACACTCACAAAAATATACATATATTTACTCACAAAATTATACTCCCCAGGGACAGAGGGAGTATATTTTTATGAATCAGTATCCAGCCCAAAGATCGACTAATATGGTGGACCAAAGTTACGCCCTATAATATATCTATGTATAAACAATATCATATTTAATTTGATTAAAAATAATAATATCAATATTTATTTTTAATAAAATAAAAACGTAAACAAACTGGTTTATTTTTTAAATGACAAAAATTTGTGTGAGACCGTCTCATAATATAACACCGACCAAATTAAAAAAAAGTGATAGAATTCTAATAAAATGTGACAGTGTTTTTTTAAGAAAAGTGATAAGTCACTTTAAAAAAAATATTATCACTTTTTGTTAAATTTTTATCACTTTCTAATAGTGACAACTTTTTAGTTAATAAGTCACACACTTTAAGTTAAAAGTGGATCATTCTATGAGACAGTCTCACTCAAAACTTAACGTCAATGTTATGTTTAAACTTTTCAAAAAATCACATTTTTTTATTAACAATGATATTAAAAATTCAAACAAAATTAAATAACATATATTTAAGACAAATATAACAAAAATAAATATCTTAGATCTTAATAAAAATCATAATTTTTTTATATTATAAATAATTTCGTATTTAATTTGATTAAGAATTAATAATTTCCACATAGGATGTTTAATTAAAAAATAAACTTTTTAAATTTTTAAAACAATTATATAAAATAAAGTGAATGCTATTTTTAAAATTTTCAAATGATCAACTTGGAAAAGTATTATATGAAAATAGTTTATGATAAGTTTTTCATGAAATAGTTTTAAAGTATCAAATATGTAATCAGGAGTATCGTTAATTTGGGCCAGTAATAATATATTGCAATTGTTATAAATTTTCTTTCATAATTCAATCTAAACAATATATATGTATTTGAGATTGTCTCGCAAATTACATATGGCGAGAAGGAACTATATTTATTCAGTTTATTATAAATAGAAATTTCATCGACTTAGTGATATTTTCATCTATTAATGAAGAATCTCGCTCTTTAGCCGAAAGTTAAAAAGTGATATTGTATTTACTTAATTAAGTTAAATTGTTATAACTTTCTGAAAAATGTATATTAAACAATTTTTTAAAAAATTAACATGATTAGTTTTGGGCTAAAACAAACTCCTGGATTGTATAACATATTAAGTAAAATCTCTTTTATGTATGAAATTGTCTCATATAAATTTTTATCAATAAATAAAGATTAGTTCTAGTGTGCAAATTAAGTGCATAACATGAATTCGGATTTTGAAAAGAATACCCAAAGTAGGAATCAGTAATACCCCAAGAAGTATTCAATAATACTCCAAGATGTAATAAGTAATACCCCAATTGAAAAAAAAATCGGTGTGATAGTGTGTGTTTAAAAAAATTAAAATTAAAGTCAAAGTTGAGCTTAAAATCCAAGTGCATGCCATGCACTTGAGTGCATGCTAAAATTTATGACGGATTAAATATTTAGACGAAAAAATGATTCTAATTAATAGGATTGTTATGTTAGAGAAGTTTGACCAAATATAAAGCACAAAATTAATTATGCAATTATTTGCTTAATCAAAATTAAAGCTATAGCATTTAAGAAATGACCTATTTTTATAATGTGAATGAGGTAAATCAAGCCATCAAATTGAAAATGTTTAGTTTTCTTTTAAAAGTATTAAATCTCATTCATTGCAACGTTCCATATGAATCGCGCTAAATTAGTGGCATCTTTTTCACTTTCAGTTTATCACATCCCATAAATTTAGTTAGTCCATAACATATGTATAAGTGAATTTATGTGGAGTTAAATCACAAATAAATTTATTTGATAAACAATATATATAACTTGAATTTTTTTATTTAAATTCATAAATCTAAATTTTAACTTCATGAATTACATAGAGACGGAACACCAACCCAGGTTTTAGAGTTAGGGACTATGAATGCCGTTATAGAGTTTAGAATTGAACACTTAAAATATAAGTTGGATATAATGGTAAAATTTCAGTCCTATTAAATTTTAAACCAAAATTAGAAGAAAGTCTCCTAAAGAATAAGAGATCGTGCGAAAATATTAATATATGTTCTAATTGTCCTCATCAAAATCATCACACAATTTTTTTCTAAATATCAAAATCATCATAAAAAAATAAAAGTTAAATCTAAAATGTAGAAAATTACATCTGTAAATAGGTGAAAAAAAACTTAAATCTGTTAAAAAAGTATTTACCTTCTCATAAAATATAAATGAATATTAATTAAAAAATGAGTGTAAATACATTTCATATCTACACTAATCACCTTAATCAACATGGTCATCTAAAAATCTCTCGACATCTCAAAAGAAAATAATTAAACAGTTGAGGGTTTAGAAAAAAGAAATGATTCTTATAACAACATTATATTACTCATTGTTTAGAAAATAAAATTAACATATATAAAATAATCTAAAAATCAAGGAATTAGGATAAGGGTTTCCGTTAGACAATTCATGGTATTAGGGCGACACTCTAACTAAAATTATATTTAATATATATATAATAAATTAAAATTTTATTCATAGATAAAAATTAGAATTTGATTCATATATTGAATTTGTCATCAACAACAATACAGAGGAAAGTACATTAAATAGTTAAATTACTTAAAAATTTCATATCTAATCTAAATTCCTCCCTATGTGAAGAAAACGTCTAATCTAATTTATACCGATGTGTAGAAAATGGTTCTCAATATCTAAAGATGAGTAGGAAATCAACATGGTCATCCAAAAACTACCCGATGTGTAGAATATAAATTGAATATGTTGAAGATCGTCTTCAATCTCTTGTTACAACCAACAAAGAAGTTAAATCTCTTACAATTATACACTACGACGAAGAACTAATCTCTATTACAATATAAAAGAATTTAAATTACAACCTACAAAAGAAACTAAATCTATAGCAACATATAAAAAGAACCTAAACTACACAACACATCCTAAGAAAAACAATGAATACTGAACAATGAAGAAAATAATGATCAATGAATCTTCAAAATAACAATAACAAAGAGTATAAGTAGAGAAAAAAAAGTAACGGTTACAGAAAATTAAATGATCATCCAACGACTTAAATCAAATCAACAAAATGAAGGGTCCAAAAAAAGCACAATAATAGGCCACATTGATGGACATATGACCAACAAAATTACCAAAAATAAACCAAGGACAAAATGAACGATGAAGATTAGATGACTAAATTTTGATCGACGATCAAGAAATTCTCCCGCCAAAACCTAAAAATGGAATAATAGGGTGTATTATATATTATTATAGATTATAGATGAAATGTGTTACTTGTAAAATTTTGTAATACTTAAGTTATAAAGGTACTAAAAATTTACAAAAATACTACACATCATTTATGGAACTATTTCACACAGAACTTGCTCGTAAAATTAAATTTTGTTGAAACTATTGCGCAAAAAAATATAAAAAAATTATTTTAATAAGAACCATAAGACGAAATATAGAGTGAAAAGGATCTATACATGAACCATTGAAGGATATTAGTTGCTTTTACTAAAGAGTATTAGTTGTTCTTACTGAAGGATATTAATTGTTTCATTGAAAAATATTGGTTTCTTACTAAAAACAAACTAAGACTCTCCAATGAATTTAATTAATATTTTTTAGTGAAAATAACTAATAATTTTCAATAATTCATGTATACACCAATTTCACTCTATTCACACTCAATTTATATAGTCGGTAAAAAGTGCATCTAAAAGTTTATATTATATTTGAGTCACATTTTAAATAGTTTACACAAAATAAGAATTTGTAGAAAAAATACACTCATATTTACACGAAATATTTTTACTAAGAAAAAACAAATTTGCACAAGTAAATCCTATTAATATTCCTCAAATACATCAAGTTTAGCGTTGTGATATTTTTCCTGATTGTTTTATTTTGGTTTCTACTTTAATTACTTTATATTTATATGAATATAACCATTATGACATCATCATGAGAAAAACTTATATATTAATTTAATAGTTATTCATTATTAATTATTATAAACAATAGATGAGCAATTATTACCAAATATATAAAATATGTATAATAAATACCATAATAAACTCTCATAAGTTTTAGAACTTTTATCTAAACGTGTGTGCATGCTAAAAAATTCCCTGAGGAAACCACCATTGTTCCTCGCTCCAGACCATGGATGAAGTTAGAAAAATCCTAAAAAAATTGCTAATATTATTTGGGCGAATAATTGTTCGTCCATACGTATACACTTCTCCGATTCTCCCTATTATGCAAATTATTCTCTCTATTTTCTGCAAAAGAAACACCATCTTCTGAATAGCATTACAAATTCGGTACCAACAAGGTTTATCCTATGTTTCTCAAAATTAGAATATATTTTCTTTTCAATTATTTGTGGATTTTGACTATAAGTAAAAATTCGTCATTTATTTGTTATGAGAAACATTTGATGCGGTTTATTTAGTTAATGATATTGGATTTTTTTATTTTTCAGCTTTTTCTCATCAATTTGATTGTCTTTTCCTTATGATTCATGTCGTTATGCCTGATGGAATACATTGCTATAGTGTTCTTTAAACAAACTGATGCAACTGAGTATAATCTTGTAAAAAAATTGATGCATCTTTATTGCGCATCAACTGTTCATTGGAAGTTCTATGTGAAAGATATAGTTATTTGATTTTTTTAGTAGCTTTCTTATTTTATTGAGACATTTAAGAAAACTGCATATGAATCATGGATAACATTAAGTTTAACAATCTACAGAGTGAAGATTATACTCATACCAGCGCTTATACCAGTTTCAGCAGCTTGTCGGAGACCTTTCTTATACAAGATGAAGTTTGTCCCAATAAACAAAGTTGATAACATTGCCAATATTAACCCCTTTATATTATCCGAAATTTTCATCTCTCTCTCTCTCTATCTAATACTCCCTCCGTCCACAAGTGAGTTTCCCACTTCTTTTTGTTGAATGGTTTAAGAAAGTGTATTTGTTTATTAATATATGGTGGGCCACATGTTGACTTTTGGGATAAAGTAATGAATAGTGTTGAAAAGTAAATTGAATGAGTGACATTTTTGGTAATATTGTGTGAGTTTGAAGGTTAAAGTTTATATATAGTAGAGTGTTGTTTTTTCCATTTATGGAATGAAAAACTTACTGGGGGACAGCCCGAAAAGAAAAGTGGGAAGTTTACTCAGGGACGGGGGGAGTATATATTTATAAATCTATAACTTGATATAACTACGTCTGCCAACATACCCAAAAGGGGAGGGGAAGGTAATAAAAAAAACCCGTAGTTTAGAAAAATTATGTTGTCTTTTTTTTTGTAGTTTTTAAGTGACTGGTGAAATTCAATTTGTGATGCAAATTCAAGCATGATGCAAAGAATTAGATAATTTTAAACTTAAATGCATTTATATATATATATATATATATATATATATATATATATTACTTTTAACTGCATATGCAGAATATGTGGAACAAACGCTAAATAGAATTGAAGAAAAAAAAGGATTAGGGATTCAATCTATGGCGTATGAAACGATATACTTGATGGATCAGAATAAAGCCCAGTGAAGTTCGTGCAAAGAATGTTGAATACACACCTCATGAAGAAGATGAACTAAACCATTCAAGTGAGAATGATGATGACAGTATGCAATATATTAGGAGTTTGAGGTCTCGTTCAAACAAGGTTATAAATATCTATTTTAAGTATTATTATGTAAGTTTAATGTTTTATAATTTAATATGTTATAATTAGAACATATTTCAGGTAATGGTTGTTAATGTATCAAAGTCGAGTGTGTTAAAGAAACAATGTCAAGCTCGTAAAGTTCAAGAGCAACAAAAGAAGGTTCTTACTCCACTTCAACATCAAACTAAAAAACTTGGACAAGTACTTTCACAAGTTAAATCGCAACAAAAAGTACGTATGATTATACCTTAACAAGAAAAAGAGGTCATAAGTAAATTTTCGAAGAAACATGGGCGAAGTAAGACGTTGGTCACATCGGGATCACTTAGGGCTTATCTTAGGCTAAAAGAGCAATCACAGGAGCAAATATTGAGACCAACACATGCAGCTCAAGATGATTCATTCCATCTAAGAGATGATTTATTTTCGAACCAGCTGATGGAGAATTCAGAAGAAAAAAAACGAGCAAGCTATTCAGGGCTGAAATTAGAAGACGAAAGTGAGTATTCTAAAAGCTCGGATGATGATGTTGTTTTTATTGAAGAAACAAATAAAGATCCAGATGATATTGAACATGATGCAGCTGAGATGATAAATGAGTTTGTGCATATAGAAGACCATACAAATGCTCAGCCAGGTAAGACTAAAAATTAATCAACTAAAGTGCATTTATTTAATGTTGTATAATTATTATTTATTACTTTCTTTTGGGAAAGTCAAGTTATTAAAATTAACGTGTACATGTTGAACGTATACTTTTAATATGTGTTTTTCACTTTTCATATGGTCTCAAAGAAAGTTGAAATGAACAAGAGGACCAAGTATTTTTAAAGATGTGCGTGATAGGTCCATAAATGATCGGAAACCCATAATATTGAATGAACTATGTCAGCCGATTGGATCGAATTTAGCTACTTTGAATGAGTTTAGTTGTTTCTAAAGGTCAGTGGCTCAAGACTCTTATCTCGTGCCATTCAACAAGCTTGATTGGCATCAAGTTCTCAAGAAGTACCTAATTTGGGATTATGTGGAGGTTCTTCTAAGATTATGCATGTTTCACTTCACAATTTATAATTTAATTTTTTATTTCATTGTGTATTGTAGCATATTTTTAACAATTTATTCACTCAATTTCCTTTTCCCAACTCTAGGAATTTTAATATATAAACTAAACTTCAACCAATTCATTCATATCTTGCAGACAAAATATATGATTCCGGAAGAAGGCAAAGGCTACGTGTTGCATTCAGTTGGAACTCTCTGGCGCATTTACAAGTCCAGATTAAAAAACCTACTACAAAGCATACGATAATATGAGGGATAGATGGACTAATCGTCCACAAATGATCTCAGATTCATATTTCAAGGAGTTGCTTAAGTTTTGGAGTCTAAAAAAGGTTTAGGTATTTATTAAAACCACTGAGTTTTTGAAAGCTTATGCGTATTCTCCTCTGTATTTCTTATTTTAGCCAATGAGCATCAAGTCGTTTGTTTATTTTATAAGTTAGTATTGTTGTGATCATTTGACATCCTATATTGTAATTTACATGCAGGACATTAGTGAAAAGAATAAGAAAAACAATGAAAGTTAGAAGGATAGACACACTACATGTCTTATTTCCTTTGCAAGAAAGCGTTGTGAGCTGGTAAGGAATTATATATTATTATTCTTATATTAAAACTTATATAAGCATCATATCATAATGATGCGGACCATATGTTAAATCTAGTAGCTTGGTTCACATGTCCCGTCAACTCAGTCAAGCCCCACCTGATTAATGATAAGTTATTTGGTGACTGAATTACTTTACTTTCTCAAATTTTCAAATTTTAGTCTTTTGTCTTTTTGTTTTATCATTTTTTATGCTCCCTCCATCAATAAAAAGTATGTTCACTTGTTTGCACGTGGTTTAATGCAATAAGTTGGAGGGTATTTAAGGGTCTTGTGACGGCCATTTATGAATAAATTTATTATTTATGGTAAGTATGCATAGAAACGCTACCATAAATAATTACTTTATTCATAAACGGACCTCACAATACCCCATAATACCCTCCAATATATCGCATTAAACCACGTGCAAAAACATGAGCACACTTTTCATGGACGGAGGTAGTAGTTTTTTTGTAACTATGTTGTTCAAGAAGATGACCACAAATTTTGTGGTAGGAAAAAATGGATAACATGCCACCATCTAAAGCAATGTTGTACAGAGAAAATTGTAAAAAGAAACCAGGGTGGAAGTACAAGACATTTTGTGAAGAATCTAACAAAGTGTTATATTATATAATTAAAAGTGATGCAACTATCAAGAAAAATGTTACATTATATTTCAAAAGTATTACCAAAATAGTGTTACATATAAAGAAAAAAATGTTACATAAGGAATAAAATGTAGTAACATTTTTTATATGTTACAATAAAGTGTTACAAATTATAATTTAATACTAAAAGTGTTACTTTAGATTTTAAGCTACACGGGCTAATGCAACCCCCTTAAAAGTGTTACCTATTTATTATAGTAACGCTTTATACACATCAAGTAACACTTTTTAGGTGGTTACATGTTGGGACATTGTCAATTTTGAGTTGATCCCAAAACCCTGAAAAGATGAATTTGCCTAAGTGTCAATTAGCCAGGTTCGTTCTTGATAGGTTAGATTAGAGTTAAAATTATTTTATATTCACAGGTACTCAGTTGGAGGGAACTCACTGAAGTCCATCAAGACTATGACCCTGAAGACACAAAGTATCATCACTGATATCATAGTTGGCTTGGTTGACTATGAGTCAGGATGAAGAGTCTGATCCTGAGATCTGGACTAACTCGGTAGATCCTGAAGGAGTCAGGCTACCCTGAGTATTTGGGAAGACTTGGAGTAGGAGTCAAGCATGAACAAAAGGAATATCAGGATACAACAAAACTGGAACATGTACTTCTTGAGGATGAAGACAAAACTGGACTCTGAAAAGACAAGTCTGAAGTGAAGAATGAGTTCTGAAATTCTCACCTAATTGAAGATGTGGACCAATCAGAGGCTGACAACTCATGTACGGACCTGACACAGAGCCTGGCAGGCAGTTCCTGCATATTTTCAACAGACATGCATTAAGTACCCATACCTAATCCATGAAACTGGCGGCATGTAGTATGGATTAATGTTGTTGAATATCCTACAGAGTGGACGTGAGAAAACTATCTCTTCCAATGGATAGTTTTTCAAAATGCCTATAAATACAGAAGACCTTGCCCCAAACAAGGTTACGAGAAATTTCGAAGCCAAAGAAAATACTCAGACTCTCAAGCATTCAAGCATGCAAAGAAGCACTCGAAAAGCCTTTAATTTCCCAAGTGTTTCTTCCTAGGTCTAGAGTCATCTGATTCCAGAGCTTATTATATATATCCTAAACTTAGAAGTGATAATCCATCCTCAGCATAGATTCATCTTGTAAGTATTATCACATTAGTTGGAATTCATACTGAACCAAAACCCTAAAGCTTAGTCAGTAATAGGTTTGTTGGTGAAATGGTTAAAAAAGGACTAGAACTCAGTGTAATTCTAGGGATCAAAAGGAGTTGATCATTGTGCACCTTGACACGTTAAAAACAAGCTAATCCTTAAGGGATTCTTCTGTTCAATCAGGATCATGGACGTAGGAGCTTGAGTCTCTGAACCACGTTAAATACTGTGTTATTTATTGCTTTGCTATTATATTTGAACTTGTTACTGTTAGTGTATTAGAGCCAATCCTTTGTGAGGACATAATACTACAATAATATTCAGTTTTGGTTTAATATTATTATTGATTTAATATTAAATGTATGGTTATACGTATCTGAATATTATGTTTGAATGTTTGTATTTATTCTTATCTGTGTTCCCATTAATCACTACTATCATTGAGTGAGTGAGAACTCAGATGACATATGTATGATTCTCAGATGGCCGCAATGAAGGATCATCAAGAATGAGATATTGATGATGCAATTGAGATTGGTATGCGATCTGTATTATACTCTTGGGAGAGTGTAGTAAGATTTCGCTTACTACGAGATACTAGGTATCTCATAATGTATGCACAAATACCTTAGAGGGTATTGGCATGCCCATCCGAGAAACCGTTTGATGTAATTCCACATATTGTGTCTACATGTGTCTTGGTTAGTGGGAGTGATGTGATACTCCTCTGACTTGAGGTCTATACTCACAATATATGTGGAGTGGTGAACTTTGACCATAACCGACGCTTGCACCCTCCAAGGGTAGATATGTCATGGATTGGGTTCATCACGAAGTACATGTGTGTGGTAGTTGAGCCAAGAATATGATTCATTCTTCGAATGTGGATTTAGAGAGAATACTCATTTTTTCATCATAATTGGATCTAAGTCGTCGGTAGACGCGCAACAACTTAGACTTTGTGGCTAAGTGTAATATACCTGATCAATTAGTGATTAGAGATAATATAATTAAGTTATTTGAATAGACACTTCATCATGTTCAAGACTTACTCGGGTATTCGTGAATGAAAGAAAGACATCACAATAGCCTACAGTATTACAGGTAGTTGCAGATTTCCTCGCAACGTACCTCGTATATTGAGAATGTTTGATTTATTGTCTAGTGTTCAATTAAGGTCGTTACTTTGACTAATCGCTCGATATACAAGGGCTTATGGGTCACACAACAAGTAATGACAATTTACCAATTATAGTTGGTTGATTAAATATTGTATTAGATATAATATTTTATTTATGAAGAATATGATAATAATTATATTTGGAATTAATTATTATTAATATTTAATTAAATTATATTTAATTAAATACGAATTCCCAATAATAATATTTGGAATATAGTTATGTAGAATATTATTCTCAAGATAATAATTCGTAGGAATATATCTATAAGGAAATAAAATTCGTAGAGATTTTATTTGCCGGGCTAGACCTATTATCTTGCTTGATAATTAAGCTAAGATTATCCTTATAAATATGAGTCCTATGGGAATTCCAATACGCACAAGAAATATAATTTCTCCATAAAATCTCTAGCTCGAATTTTCCTAGCAAATTAGTCTTGAGATTCAACGCTGGCAAATCGGTGCGGATTGGTAGAAAGCTGTAACGTGGATACCATAGTGGAGGATTCCGCGTATGAATTACTGTAAGAATTCTTATTTGGGTTTTCTCATAATTAATTATACAATTAATGTTTGTTGTTGGTGAACTATTTATTCCGCTGTGCATGTATTACATGTTTACGTGCCTATAAAATCCAATAGTGGTATCAGAGCTCCAGGCTCTTTTATTGGTTGCATAAAATATTTATATGCATATTTGTAAAATTCGTGGTTAAATTATTATGTGTTTTCATAATTTACTTTGCCTAAAATAATTATCGATTTCATGGTTTTCGCTACTCACGAAACAATTGGATCTGTTTACAATATTCAACATCTAATGTTAGTTGATTTCAATATACATGCCTCCATAGTTGAGGGATGGTTTGTATTATTAAAATTATATTTTAATAATAATTAAAAAAAATGGAAAAAGAGGTGTGAAGCATATTGGATACGCTCCCACCATAACTCCGGATCCGCATCGATAACCGCCGGTGGCTCACAAGGCGAGACAAAACTTGCGTGGGCAAATGTTCAGGGACGGCAGAATCATCATCCTCTTGATTGTCAACGGCCAGAAGGGGCGGTGGGCGTCCTTTAGGCGCTCGGCGTGGCGGCTGTTGGAGTTATACGTGAAAGTATGCTTTTACTTTGTATAACTCATGTATTGAACACTTGTTTATGAGAATAAATATTTTATCACATTTGCTTTAAATATGATTGAATGTTAAATATTTATTGCAACCAGTTCATTATAAGTAGTATGTGTTACATTGTAGTTAATGTGGTGATACCAGATCACGGAAGATCACATTAACGGGTTTCTTGTAACTAAACGTACAAATTCACGACCCAGGTGGAATTGAAAAATCCGCCGTGAAAGGTCGATGTGTATATCTCAGATTGGCCTGTCTTGACCAAGAGATTGCACTAGCACATTTAGTATGTGTTGAAGAGGACCTACAGCGAGGATAAATTCTTCTGTTCTGATATGTGAAGAATTAGACCTCAGTGGTTATTGATTTCTTAATCTCTGTCACTTAAATAGGACCGTGTGTGCTTAATGGTTACTGCTTTGATTCATGTTGGGTGCGAATCATCGTGACTTCAAATCTTGTGCTTTGGTCAGTAATATTAATCATACGACGGTTGCTAAGATTTAATACGGAGAAACGCGTGCGAGTACGGCTCGTGTGATTTGTCCCCTTGGTGGGCTCAAAAGTTTTATCGTACCAAATCTTGCAAGTGAAGAATTAGTTTCTTCGGTACGGATAATAATGTTAAGTTGTCTTTACTCCAAGGTGAAATATATTAATTAATTTAAAGCTATTCAGAAGCTTAATTAATTAATGGACTTGATAATTTTAAACGCGAGAAATAATAACCGGGAGCTCATATTATCGTAATATGGATTAAGATGGATAGTGCAATATTAATTTATTAGTGGTAATAATTAATATTAATGGGTTGAATTATATTAGGGCTCAATATTGAAATTCAGAAGTCCATTAGGAGGTCCAATCTTAATTCTCCTTAAGACCCCTCAAGTAGCCCATTAAATAGCCCAATAATGATAAGATGATTAAAATAAAAAGAAAATAATATGATGATTTTTTCTCCTTATTTTCGAAAATAAGGTGTCAAGAAAAGAAAAGATTTTGTTGATTTTCTTGGAAAGATATTATGGAAGATAAGTATTCTTGGAATACAAGATTATCTCATATATTCAAGAAGATCCAAATCTTGGATTCTTTACTTGAATTTTTCGAAAATTACAAGTAAAAAAGATGAGTGAGATTTTTGTGGAATATTTTATTATGGAGAAAATAATATATGAGATATATTCAAGATTTCTTAGAGACTAAGAAAAGATTTTTTCCAAGGCCCATTCCACATAGTATTTTCGGCCACCTCTACTTATAAATAGGGGATGATTATTTCATCCCCAAGTATATAATTCCATGTGTTGGAAAAATCAAGAGCATACATATTTTTCTTTTTCCTTAGTTATTTAAATTACTTGAAAGCATCTCCCACCGGTGATCGAATAAGGCGAAAGGGAAATACTTGAGAAGACTTTTGGGTTGATAAAGCGTGTTTGTGATTGTCCCGTTTATTCAAAGACCAATTCTACAAGAGGTACGTAAGTCACATAATTTCTTGTTTATTCCGCCATAGATTTTATGTGAATTAATTCCACATGCATGATGATAAAATTATTGTTGGAATTATTATTTGAATTAATTAGGATTAATTCATGCTAGTAATAATTGTATTTAAATTCGTATTTAAATTTCATCCCGAATAGATTTCGGGCACCCCTATTTTCCCAACAACTGGTATCAGAGCCACGGTTTCGGGCTCTGATCTCAAGCCATGAAATTTTATTTCCATTCTCATTTTTTTGTGTGATTTTAAACGTTGTCCCGAACCTCAAACGAAGTTGTTTTTGATGAAGTGTTGTTGTTCGAGTGGGAGCGTGTCGAGACGAACGATGGAAAGCAACAAGGACGATTTTTCGCATTAAGACGTGAAGAAATTAAACCGTGACAATTGGATTTGAGTGCTCCAATGTGTTTAATTTTATTTTGATGGATGTTTTATTTTGTGCACTTATTATTATTTTTTAATATGTGTTTTCATGATTTTAAATTGTCCAAGAAAAACCTTACTTTCGAAAATTACTAAGTATGTTTATTTAATCGCAATTTTTTTTCGGATATTAAAATTGGATTAATTTGGCCTCCATAATTTATTTATTTGTGAAGTCTTTTTGGAATACATTTTCCTCTCAGATCGGCCAAAAAGACGGATTTCACATGAATAAATTCTGAAAGGATGATTGTGGATTATTACTAGTGGCGGTATTGACCCTCACAACGAGTGGCTTGCACAAAGCGAAATAATAATCCTGTATTGAATTATGGTTATTACTTAGGCATAAGAAATTGATATTAACTTACTCCCCTCGGAGTCCCTGTCAGTTTTTATGTGGTCAAAGTGGGAGCCAACTATTAATTTTGAATTAAGGATTTGTAACTTTAAGTTTATGATCCGCTTGAATGTGTTTAAATGTATAGACCACCCTATTGGGTTTTAGAGGCACGAACACCATGTTCGGCGCAGCAGAAGATTACGATTCACCAACAACGAATCTCAAACATGGTTGTATAACATAACAATTAAAGGATAAATAACGATATATAAATCCTTACAGCGATTTGTACGCAGAATCCTCAGCTATGGTATCCACGTAACGGCTTTCTACCAACCCGCATCGATATGCCAGTGTTGAATCTCGAGACGAATTTGCTAGGAAAATTCCGACTGAAAATTTTATGGAGAAATTATATTTCTTGTTTCTTTTTCGGAATTCCCATAAGACACATATTTATAGGGATTAACTTGGCTTAATTTCTAAGCAAGATATCGGGCCTAGCCCGTAATATAATCTCTACGGATTATATTTTCCTAGATATGTTCCTACGAATAATATCTTTACCAAATCTATTATTCTTGTATAATAATATTCCAAATATTATTATTGAAAATTCATATTTAATTAAATCCAATTTAATTAAATAATAATAATTAATTCCAAATATAATTATTATTATATTCTCCATAAATTAAATATTATATCCAATACAATATTTAATCAATCAACTATAATTGGTAGATTACCATCACTTGTTGTGTGACCCATATGCCCTCGTATATCGAGCGATTAATCAAACTAACGGTCTTAATTGAACCTTAGACAATAAATCAGACATTCTCAATATACGAGGTACGTTGCGAGGAAAGCTGCAACTACCTGTAATATTGTAGGCTATTGTGATATCTTCCTTTCATTCGCGAATACCCGATTAAGTCTTGAACATGATGAAGTGTTTATTCAAATAACTTAATCATATTATCTCAAATCACTAATTGATCAAGTATATCACACTTAGCCACAAAGTCTAAGTTGATGCACGACTTAGATCCAATTATGATGAGAAGACGAGTATTCTCTCTAAATCCGCATTGAGGAATGAATCATATTCTTGGCTCAACTACCACGCACATGCATTTCGTGATGAACCCAATCCATGTCATATCTACCCGTGGAAGGGTGCAAGCGTCGGTCATGGTCAAAGTTCACCACTCCACGCATGTCGTGCGTATTGACCTCAAGTTAGAGGAGTATCACATCGCTTCCACTAACCGAGACACCCGTAGATACATTATATGGAATTACATCAAACGGTTTCTCGGATGGGTATACCAATACCCTCTAAGGTATCTGTGCATCCATCATGAGAGATACCCGGTATCTCGTAGTAAGTGAGATCTTACTACACTCTCTAAGAGTATGATGCAGATCGCACACCAATCTCAATTGCATCATCAATATCCCATTCTTGATGATCCTTGATCGGGGCTATTTGAGAATCATACTTAAGTCATCTGAGTTCTCACTCACTCAATGATATTAGTGATTCATGGGAACACAAATAAGAATATATGCAAACAATCAAACCTCATATTCAGATAAGTGTGACGTCATACATTTAATATTAAACCAATAATAATATTAAACTAAATCTGAATATTATCTTAGTATTATGTCCTTTCGATGGATTGTCTCTAGGACACTAACACTAACACACCCCTCGTGGCGCATTTAAATTGTTTCGAGATGTTGGCTGATGCATAATTATATTGTTTTAAGGTTTCAATATAATTGATGTGATCGAATTATGTGATAATTTCGTATTTTTCTAGATATTAATATGAATGTATGTTTTATTCTCATTTCATCATGTCGCAACCTTTTAATCCACTTTTAATATACTTTAAGTTAACAAACTTTCTGGAGAGAATTATATCGATTGGAAATGTAATTTAAATTTTGTCCTTACTGCACAAACACACAATTGGGTTATTCACGTTAATATACCCGGCAAGCCTAATGATAAGTCAAGCAATGGGAAAAGGTAGTTTATGATTGGAAGCGTGACAATGAACACATGAAGTGCATTATCTTGGCATCTCTGTCTGAGGATTTAAGGCATATTCATGAAGACATTGTATCCATTGTTGAAATCATGAAAAACCTTGAAGAGATGTCTTCAAATCAGAACCCTATGACTAATCAGTTCACCAAACATGAATCGGTCAAGTTGGAAATGGTGGAGGGAACGCCCGTGAGGGAGCACGTTCTCGAGATTATAGCATACCTTAACAAGATGGAAGTACTTGGTGCGTAGTTTGATGTCCCTTCTAAGGTCGATTACATACTCCACCCTCTTCCGAAAAGCTTTGAGCAGTTTCAACTGAACTATCAGATGAATGAACGGATAAGTCATTTGCCCGAGCTCTTGCAAGCTTTAGTTTCGGTGGAGGTGATAATGGAGCACCAGACTAGTGCTATGGTGGCTAATGGTCCGTCTACCTCTTTTGGTCCCAAGGGAGGGAGAAAGATGAAGAGAACCAAAGGCCGGACACAAGCAAATCAAATTGTTGCAAAAGACAAAGCCAAGGCTAGCATCAAAGGGGAAGTGTTTTAACTGCAGTGAGAGAGGACATTGGAGGTCTGCCTGTTTCAAGCCTAAGAGGCTAGGAAAGTTAGGTAATTCACACGTCTTAGTCGTCAAAACTTGTGAAGTGGTGTATGCTGTCTATTCGTGGATAGTGGATACGAGAACCGCTGATCACATTTGTTTTATTTTGCATGGGTTCAAGCTAACCCGACGATTTAAAGGAAGTGAGATCCCCATCACACCGGGCAATGCTACGAGAGTGGGAGCTGAAGCAGTGGGAGAAGTGCGCCTATCTTGTGAAGATAGAGTTATGGTCTTAAGAGACGTTCTTCATGTTCCTAGTTTAGAAAGAACCCAACCTTCATTTTCTAAACTGTTTTGAATAGATACTCAACTTCTTTTAATAAGGATGTTATTATTTCTTGAAACAATGAGTTTATCTGTTCTGAAATATAATTCTATGATCTTTATACCATTAATTTGGCATACCACTCATAATGAATCTAATAACACGTCGATCATTTCGAGTAATAAAAGAAAGCGCTATTCGGATATGAACGAAACACTTCTATGGCATCTTAGACTAGGTCATATTAATCTAAAATGGATAGAAAGATTGGTGAAAGATAGATCCTTGGAATCATTCCAAGTCGAACCGTTTCCAACCTGTGAATCCTGTTTAGAGGGTAAAATGACCAAGAGGGCATTTGGAGCCAAGGGGAATAAAGCCACGGAAGTGTTAGAACTCGTTCATACCGATGTGTGTGGTCCAATGACGATCAAAGGGAGAAAGGGGTATGAGTATTTTATCACCTTCATTGACAATTACTCGAGATATGGGTACATTTACCTTATGAGGCATAAGCCTGAAATTTTTGATAAGTTCAAGGAGTTTAAGGCCGAAGCCGAGAAACATAGGGAAAAGAGTATCAAGTTTCTACGATCAGATCGTGGAGGCGAATACCTCAGCGATGAATTCTTGAACTACTTATCGGACGAAGGGATCGTATCCTAGTTAACCGCACCGGGAACCCCTCAACAGAATGGTGTGGCGGAATGAAGAAACCGGACTCTTTTAGAGATGGTCAGATCCATGATGAGTTATTCGGATTTACCCAAGTCGTTTTGGGGTAACGCCTTGGAAACAGCGGCTTACATTCTAAACTTGGTGCCATCCAAATCGGTTCCTGAAACCCCAATGGAATTATGGACCGGGCGCAAGCCCAGTCTAAGATATTTGCAGATTTGGGGTTGTCCGGCATACATGCTAGACAAGAAAGCCGGTAAGTTGGATCCACGTTCGGAATTAAGGCTGTTTATAGGATACCTTGCGGGAACGAAAGGGTGTATGTTCTATAGTCTCAAGGATCAAAAGACTGTGATTAGTACACACTTTAAATTCTTGGAGGAAGACTATATGAACAATCGGAAGCCTAAAAGTAAAATTACCTTAGAAGAATTGAGAGGTCAAACCTCGATACCAAGTATACAAGATGATGTACCACACGTCACATCTTCACAACCAGAACCCCGTCGCAGTGGGAGGATTGCTAGGCAACCTGAGAGATTCATGGGAATAGGAGAATCTTCGGATTTAATTCCCGGTGATGAATCAAACCCATGGACATACGACGAGGCAATCCAAGATAAAGACGCGGAGTCGTGGCAAACAGCAATGGAAACCGAGATGGGTTCGATGGATCATAATCAAGTGTGGGAGTTGGTCGAACCACCCAATGGGGTAGAACCCATTAGATGCAAGTGGGTGTACAAGAGAAAAAGAGGACCGGATGGAAGGGTTGAGACCTTCAAAGCAAGACTAGTGGCCAAAGGGTATACTAAAAAAGAAGGGATCGATTATGAGGAGACCTTTTCGCCTGTAGCTATGCTTAAGTCCATCCGTATTCTCTTGTCGATCGTTGCGCACCTAGATTACCAGATTTGGCAAATGGATATCAAGACGGCCTTCCTTAACGGAAGTCTTGATGGGTTACATATCTATATGCAACAACCCAAAGGTTTCATTGAAAAAGGCCAAGAGCACCTCGTATGCAAGCTTAAGAGATCCATTTATGGACTTAAGCAAGCATCGCGTACTTGGAACCAGTATTTTTGAAAGTGTGTGTGTGTTATAAAGTGCATATGTTGTAACAGATGTTAAAGCAAATATTACAACAATCTGGTAAATCAGAATATAAAACGTGTATAGCGGAAGACTTAAACACACGATTGCAAAAGGGAATACTTTTTAACACAAACTATTATAAATAGCTTGTGCTAGCCTTACGGCGAAAGGTTCACTATAAAAAGATTAGTGATACAAAAGTTGTGTGAAGAATAAAATCGTTCACAAAACAAGACTTGATATCACCTATCAAATCTAAATTGGCTAAGTGTATAACATAATACACCGTCAAAATTGATCTCACTCTATATCGATGATCTCACTATCTATGGATATAAGTTCGATCACAAGCTATGCGTGAAAAACTCTATTTCAAGGCATAATATAAATGTTGGAATAACTGCCCTATCACCTTTAAACTCAGGATCAACACTAGAGTAGGTGTACTTGTTTACTCCACACTTGGTACTGAAAGATTCGGCCTCTATTTATAGGCAGAAGTCTTCAATCTAAAATAACTTCTCTATGTAACCGCTTCCATGATCTTCATGTTGTCCCACGTTTCTTTCTTTATTCCTCATGCTTCTTGATGCAACCGCCTGATCTAGACAGTTCTAAAATGTTCTGGATAAGTCTGGAACGTGTAGGCCCTTGTAGATCCTTGTAGATCCTTCTGGAACCCGTAACTGCTCATGTTGCTACCAATGTTATGCAACATTCACTGCAACATTGATAATTCCAGAACCTTGTAGATCCTTCTAGATCTTCATCCTGCATGTTAAAACATCTAAGACAACATTTGATCATAAAGTGTTGGTTAATGAGAAGAAAGGGCAAATTCATGTTGTTTCAAAGTAAATAGTGAATACTTCACTACCAACAACATCAACAATCTCCCCCAATTTGACCTTTCTGCTACAACACACCTGATGTATATATTTGTTCAATATATAAGTCAGTGATGTATGTACAATAGAGATCAACATCATATTGTACACTTATCTTTTTACCCTTGTGTAGCAAAACAGCCAAAAAACAAGATGATCAACTGTAAGTTGAACCACCAAAAACAAGATGAAATAACACTAAGTTAATTTCACCAAAACAGAATGAACATCATCATATATGCTCATCAAAATCAACAGAATGAGTAACATAGTGTTTACCCATTCAAATTACAACTTCAAAATTAACTGAAATAAATCCTAACAATTCTAATATAATAACCTAACAACTAATATAATAATGTCTTTTCAGAAATTAAAAACATCCTATCATAGCAACAATAATTAAAAACATAAATCAACCAAGAGTACTTAGAGGCAATCACAAAAAGAAGGAACTTGATATCACTGTATAAAATATACAGCTACAGCTTCAAGAATCTTGCACTAAGCTCCCCCATAAATTGTGCTTCCTCCAGTCTCTAAGATATCTTCAAACCTTGGCTGAGATGTCAGGCAGATCACCATATAGTTCATCTTCCTCCTGGATATCAAATGTTGCAAAGTTTGCAACAACATCTGCAGCAGTATCTGCACCTCCACCAGTCTCATCAGGTCCAGTTGCACCACCTTCCTCAGCAGCAACAGGCTCATCAGCATTCACTTCATGAATTTCAACTCCCCTGGCAGCAGCAGCAACTGGTACTCCCCCTGTTGTGGCAGAAAGGAGGTTTTCCCAGTAGTTCTTCAGGAATTGAAGTTCATCAATTGAGTCCTGCAAGTGCTTTAGTTGAGTTTGAATAAACTCAGGTGAGATATTCAGAGAATAGGTTGTGGGAGCTGGAATGTTGCTAGGTATATTCCCAGCATTCTGTGCAGCATCTTGTGTAGGAGCAGGGTCAGGAACAGATTGGTGTTGTTCTGCATCTTCTTCTTCAGCATTATCCTGCAAAGGTAAGTCTAACACTCTATTTCCAGACAGTAAATAATGAGATATACCCATCAGATGAACTCTCCCCCTCAACAACTCATTCCTTTTGTGAACAAAGTTGTGACTCCTCAAATATCCATAAATCAGCACAGGGTAAGGCAGGTTGCCTTTCTCAGAGATCTTCCCAGCAAACTTCATCATGTGATGAAAAATAACCAGGCCCAGGTTAAAAAATTTCATCATACCAATTCTGTACATCAGTACAGCTTGGTCCCTGGTCACCTTTGTGGAGTTTGTAGAGGGTATCCAGTTATACACCACCAGCTTGTGTAACACTGAATACAGAGAGGTCAATGATGCAGCCAACATATTCTTCTTCCATTTGTTAACTCTTCCCCCAGTCAGAACAATAATGATCTCATCCATATGAGGAACATCTTCTTCCTCAACATCCTCAACATGCAGAAAATGATTAATCAACTTAGGAGTAAAAGGAACACTCCTATCTCTAAATCTTACAGCACCATACCACCTAGAATTCCTTCTAGCCTGGTTCTTTCTCAGACAAGCATAAAACTCATACACCCAATCAGTAACAAATGCATCAACAAAAGTAACAGCATGCATCAAACTTCTTTCTTCTAAAAATCTAACTAGACCCTTGGATTCAAACTCATCAATGTTAATTTTTCTTTCAATTAACAGATTTCTTTTCCTCAACCTTTCCAACTTTTGGTCTAAAGATTCATCATCATCATTATCAGAACTAACATGCTCAACAGAATGTTCAGATGCATTACCTTGATCAGAATCAGTTTTGGTTCTGTCTGAGCTACTTTCAGAACTGTTGTCATCAGCTTCAGGTTCTGGTGCTGCTGTACTTGTTCCAGCACCACCAGTAGCATACTCAAACTTTCTCTTAGTCCTCATCTCAACTATTGCTCTCCTCCTCAGTTCAAAAATAGGTACATCACTCTCATCAGTTTCTTCTTTCTCCTGGCTTTCAGATTGATCAGTCTCTTTCTCAGATGAGTCTTTGGAGCTTGACTCCTTTTCAGATTCTGAAAACACTCGAATAGGTCGAGTAGCAACATCTCCTTCATTATCCTTCTTCTTCCGTGCGGTTTCAGAGTAGTTCACCCTTTTCTTTGCTCTACCCGATCTCCTCCTTGATTGAACAGGGCTCCTTTTCCTCTTGCCACCCTTTTTCTTCACAGCTTTGGCTATTGGAGCAGGCTCAGAATCCTCAGACATTGAAGAATTAGTTTTGGGTGATTCTTCTTTGTCCTCCTCTGACATTTCAACATTAGGGACCTCAGCATTAGGGCTTTTCTCCCTAGTTTCTTCAGCAACAGTTTCCTTGACAATGGGGGTCTCCTTCGTAGCCTGATCACCTGTTTTAACACTCTTTGAAACATTAGTAGTAGGGCTTTTGGCTTGGCTAGAGGATTTAGGATTTTCTGATTGTACAGTCGAAGAAGGGCCTTCGACATGAACAGTAGGAGAAGGGTTTTGAGGTTGGTTCAAGTAGGATGCAACATCTACTTAAATAGAGACAATGGTTAGTTTGGGAACCACAGGGCTTCCTTGAAGGCTTTGTGCAATACCGCGTGCGATCGTCTCAAGCTGATCGACAGTGGCCTCATTTGGGATGTAGATGTTTACAGGAAAAACTTGAACATGTGTTAGAGTAGTAGGAGGTGTTGTGCTCGATGATGGAGCAACAGATGCAGCATTCGGGTTTTGGCTTGAGGCCATTTCTGCAAGAAGGTTCAGATTTGAATGTGGAGGAGTTGAAGGGTTTGCGCGAGATTTTGAACTGTGAGAAGTCTTCTTTTGATTTCCAGCCATTAAGTAGATAGTAAAATTAAGCAAAAAATAAAATTTAAAAGAAATAACACTAAAACCCTAAGATGTGAACACACAACTTTCAACACTTATTCGACAAAAAAATTGAATTTCACTCATATGCTGAACACTGAGAATTAAACATAAGACATGAAGGAAATATATATAGAAGAAAGTACGGAAGTTATTTTAATTACCCATGAAAATGAATATTCTGGAATTTTTAAGAAGTTGAAACCACCCACTCCCCCATAAGAGATCGTGGGTTATTTCATGATTAAAAAATCTGAAATTTAATTAATTAAACACACTAAATTATGCACTACTTGAATAAATTGAAAAACGTGGGTTTATGCATGTGGAAATTAAAAACAAATTCCTGAAAAATCGGTTCAAAATTTAACTTAGAAAAATAAATACGAACTGCATATGATGTTGTATTCAAAATTGGAACACACACTTCAACATCGGTTTTAATATCCAATGTCGCACTTTTTATCAAACACTTTTTAGCACTTTTTATTCACATTGATCCATCTTTTCAAGAGAGTGCATCGTAGCAGCGAACTCCGTGCCCCATAATTACTCAATGGATTTGTGACATTTTGATGTTTTGCTAATCACCTTTTGAAAAGAAGACATCGTAGTGGCGAACTCCGTGCTCCATAGTTACTCAGTGAATTAGTTACATCTTGATGTGTTTTTTTTTTCAAAAACTTATTATGCATTTGAGAAGAGTGTGCACATACCAAACATACTTAGTCCAGATTTATTTTTACACAACAAACATACTCCGTGCTCTTTATTTTTACACAACAAACATACTTAGTCCAGATTTATTTTACAAAGGAATTAAGAAACAAAATACAAGAACAGGCTTTAATTAGAACATGCAAATACCCTGATGTTGTTATAGATGTTTTAACAAACATAACAACATCCGCTTCTCAGTTACTCAGATTGTGCACATACCACGAGATTTTCTCAAGAATGAGAATCTCTCATGGTCTAATGCTTTAGTAAACACATCAGCAAATTGATTTTCAGTGGGTATGTATTCTAACTTCACAATATTCTTCTCTACAAGATCCCTTATGAAATGATGTCTAATACTTATGTGTTTAGTAAGTGAGTGTTGAACTGGATTTTTCGAAATGTTGATAGCACTAGTGTTATCACAAAATACAGTTAAAGTGTCACTCTCTAAACCATAATCACTAAATATTTTACTCAACCAAAGAAGTTGTGTACAGCAACTACCTGCTGCAATGTACTCAGACTCTGCAGTAGATTGTGATACACAATTCTGTTTTCTACTATGCTATGAAATCAAATTGTTACCCATGTAAAAGCAACCACCACTCGTGCTTTTCCTATCATCAATATCTCCAGCCCAATCAACATCACTATATCCAACAAGTGCACTGCTTGTGTCTTTGGTATACCATATACCAAGATCAGTTGTACCATCCACATATCTTATGATTCTCTTGACTGCATTCAAATGAGATTCTTTGGGACAAGCTTGGTACCTAGCACAAACACAAACACTATACATAATATCAGGCCTGCTTGAAGTTAAGTACAGAAGACTACCTATCATGGATCTATACAAAGTTGGATCAACATCTTGACCAACAATGTCTTTACATAACTTTTGTGTAGATCCCATAGGAGTTTTCATGACTTTTGAGCTTTCTAAACCAAACCTTTTCACTAAATTCTTTGCATACTTACTTTGTGAGAAGAAAATACCTTTATCAGTTTGTTTGATTTGAAGTCCTAAAAAGTAATTCAAATCACCTAGCATGCTCATCTCAAATGTTGATGTCATTGCTTCAACAAACTTGTTTAACATAATGTTGCAAGTTGAACCAAAAACAATGTCATCAACATATATTTGAGCTATTAACAAGTCTTCTCCAGAATTTTTAATGAACAAGGTTCTATCAGCCTCTCCTCTTATGAAACCAAATTGCAACAGAAAGTCAGTAAGTCTACCATACCAAGCTCTAGGAGCTTGTTTAAGACCATACAAGGCTTTCTTTAGTTTGTACACATGATCAGGATACTGTGGGTTTTCAAAACCTTTAGGTTGTTCAACAAATGCATCTTCAATTAATATGCCATTCAGAAATGCAGCTTTTACATCCATTTGATGAAGATTAATGTTGATGTAACATGCAATTGCTAGTAACAGTCTAATGGACTCTATCCTAGCAACAGGTGCAAATGTTTCATCAAAATCAATACCTTCAACTTGAGTGTAACTTTGTGCAACTAATCTAGCTTTGTTCCTAATTATGTTACCAGACTCATCAGTTTTGTTTTTAAAGATCCATTTAGTTCCAATGACATTGACATCATCAGGTCTTGGAACTAATGACCAAACATCATTTCTCTCAAACTGATTAAGTTCCTCATGCATAACATTAATCCAATTTTCATCTTTTAATGCTTCTGTAACATTTTTAGGTTCAATTTCAGAATAGTAACACTGAGCATTCACAATATTGCATATTGAAGACATGCACACAGATCTTACCATATCAACACGATTTGCACTTACTCTTCTTCTTGTTTGAACACCTACTGAAGCATCACCAATAATCTGATTCGAAGGATGACTTTTGGTAATCCAAGTAGCTGGATTCTTCTTTGGGGTATACTGATTGTTCTGTGAAGTATCAACTGAAACTACAGGTGATGTTGAACCAGATGCTGTAACATTTGGTGTAACATTCTCTGTTTTCAGTGATTCTTTTGGAACATCAGTAACTTCAGTCACATCTTCAGTGTCATTTCCATCTATCAGATTCCTGTCATCATCAAAAACAACATTCACAGATTCTTGAACAGTGTTAGTTCTAAGGTTATAGACTCTATAGGTTTTGCTATTTCTAGAATAACCTAAGAAAAAACCTTTATCACTCTTAGAATCAAACTTGTGTAGTTGATCTCTATCATTCAGAATGTAACACACACAACCAAAGACATGAAAGTATTTCACATTCGGTTTCTTATTGTTCAAGATCTCATATGGGGTTTTGTTGCTTCCAAATCTAAAATAGACTCTATTAGCAATATGGCATGCTGTATTCAATTCTTCAGCCCAAAATTTCTTTGCAAGATTTTTTGAAGTAAGCATTACTCTTGCCATTTCTTGAAGAGTTCTATTTTTCCTTTCAGCTATCCCATTTTGTTGTGGAGTTTTAGGAGAAGAAAACTCTTGGACAATTCCTTTCTTATTACACAATTCTGAAAACATGCTATTTTCAAATTCTCTACCATGATCAGATCTAATCCTGCTTACTTTCAAGTTGAAAACAGTTTTAAATCTTTTGTAAAGAATTTTAAAAACACCAAATGTTTCAGATTTCTCTCCTAAGAACTCAATCCATGTAAACCTAGAGTAATCATCTACCACAACTAGTGAATATTTCTTACCACCAATGCTTTCAGTTTCCATAGGACCCATAAGATCCATATGCAGTAATTCAAAACAACGATGTGCCATGCAATGTGATAACATTTTATGCGACATTCTCACCTGCTTACCTTTTTTGCATGAACCACATACAGTGGGTGTAACAATCTTCAGTTTTGGTAAACCTCTCACTGCTTCAGACTTAACCAATTTTTGCATGAATCTATAATTTGCATGTCCAAGTCTTTGATGCCATAGGACATTCTCATCACAATTTGTCAAATGACATACTTTGTTTGTTCCAATTAGATAACAATTATCTGCTGACCTATTTCCAGTCATTAGACACTTGTTATCCTTGTTTAGAACATAGCATGAATCTTTATCAAATTTAACATGCAAATTATCATCACATAGTTGACTTATACTAAGGAGATTAGCAAGTAAACCATCAACATGCAAAACATTCTTAAGTTTAGGAAAACCTTCAACATTTAAGGTCCCTTTTCCAATGATTTTACCTTTTGATCCACCACCATATGTAACAGTTCCACCATTACAAGGTTCATAGTCAGACAAGTATTTATCATGACCAGTCATGTGTCTAGAACAACCACTATCAAAGTACCATAGATCGGGAACACATGCTTTCAGAGAAGTTTGAACAACATTACATGTAACATGTTCTTTCTTTTTCTTAGCAGGTTTTGACCAGTGTTTCTTAGAATGTGAGGACATTTCAGACAACACTTTCTGAATTTCTAGATCCCTTTTCATCTTTTGACAATAAGGACGAATATGACCAATTTCAGAACAGCAGTGACACACATACTTCTTCACAGGTTTTTCAATCTCATGAATTTTTGTTTTGGAAAAAAGTTCAGTTTTTCCCTTAACAAATTTTACAGGATTATTCACTAATTTAGAAGCAGTCTCACCATAATAGCCCAAACCATATTTATTAGACTGTCCAGTAGTTAAGGAGTCACTTACAATGGAAGAACTTTAAGAGTATTTCTTAAAACTTAAGGTAGAATTTTTCAATTCTTCCTTTAGCTTAGAAATTTCTAAATCCTTCCTTGTTAGAATGACTTCTAACTTTGTCACAGTCTCTCTGAGATCATCATTCTCTTTGGCTATACTGGAATCATCATTCCTTATGTCATTAGAACCTGTCTCATCAACACACCCATTAAAACAGTTCAGATCTGAATGATTTTTGACAAATGTTGTTTCTGATGTTATAACATTGGAAACAACATCAGTGTCTAGATCATCCAGATCATCATCTAAAGAATCATCATAATCAATTCTTGCAGAAAAAGCTAGTTCCTCATCTTTAGAACCTTCAGGTTCATCATCATCTGAGTCATCACTAAAGGTAACATTAAAATTCAGTTTTTGTCTTAACCTGGTATTTGCACACTCATTTGCATAGTGTCCAAATCCAGTACATGCATCACATCTAACTGATTTTCTAAATTCAGGATCATACCTTGATTTATTACCTCTGAATTGTCTTGATTGATTCTGATCCTTCCTTTTCTCTGGGTCTGATGGTGTGTTGTTGAAAGGAGTTCTCTGTTGGACATTTCCTCTGGATCTATTCAGTTTCTTCTTCAGGTAGGAATTGAACTTCTTTGTAAGGAGGGCAATGTGCTCAAGAGTGTTGTAACATTGGTCTAAAACATCTTCATCAGATTCAACTTCAGTCACAAAGGGCTGATTTTCAGTGTTGGATGATGTTTCACCTTTGAAAATAACAACCTTCTTTCCTTCACTTGTATCATCAGATTAAGTTGTGTTCATCTCATATGTCTTGAGAATACTTACAAGCTCATTATGACTTAAAGTGTCAGTGTCCTTGGCTTCTTCAATAGCACAAATTTTTGCATCGAACCGTTTATGAACATATCGCAAAATTTTGTGTACAACTCGTACATTGGAAATTGGATCACCAAGTGCGTGTGATTCGTTGACAATCTCACTCACCCTCTCATTGTACGCCGTGATTGTCTCATCATCCTTCATCCTTAGATTCTCGAACTTGGTCCCAAGTATTCGAAGTTTGGTCCTTCGAAGACTTCCACTTCCTTCGCAATGCTCTTGAAGCCTCTCCCATGCATCTTTAGCCGTAGTACATGTTGATATAATCTTGAACATAGATACATCAACAGAGGTAAAGATAACATTGAGAGCTTTAGAATTAAACAGAATATAAAACGTGTACAGCGGAAGACTTAAACACACGATTGCAAAAGGGAATACTTTTTAACACAAACTATTATAAATAGCTTGTGCTAGCCTTACGGCGAAAGGTTCACTATAAAAAAATTAGTGATACAAAAGTTGTGTGAAGAATAAAATCGTTCACAACGGAAACAAGACTTGATATCACCTATCAAATCTAAATTGGCTAAGTGTATAACATAATACACCGTCAAAATTGATCTCACTCTATATCGATGATCTCACTATCTATGGATATAAGTTCGATCACAAGCTATGCGTGAAAAACTCTATTTCAAGGCATAACATAAATGTTGGAATAACTGCCCTATCACCTTTAAACTCAGGATCAACACTAGAGTAGGTGTACTTGTTTACTCCACACTTGGTACTGAAAGATTCGGCCTCTATAGGCAGAAGTCTTCAATCCAAAATAACTTCTCTATGTAACCGCTTCCATGATCTTCATGTTGTCCCACGTCTCTTTCTTTATTCCTCATGCTTCTTGATGCAACCGCCTGATCTAGACAGTTCTAAAACATCTTGGATAAGTCTGGAATGTGTAGGCCCTTGTAGATCCTTGTAGATCCTTCTGGAACCCGTAACTGCTCATGTTGCTACCAATGTTATGCAACATTCACTGCAACATTGATAATTCCAGAACCTTGTAGATCCTTCTAGATCTTCATGCTGCATGTTAAAACATCTAAGACAACATTTGATCATAAAGTGTTGGTTAATGAGAAGAAATGGCAAATTTATGTTGTTTCAAAGTAAATAGTGAATACTTCACTACCAACAACATCAACAATTTTGATTAAATGATTAAGTCTTATGGGTTTGATCAAAACGAGTTCGAAAGTTGTGTGTATAAAAAGTGTGACGAAACTGCAGTGGTATTCTTAGTATTATACGTAGACGATATTCTGCTCATTGGAAACAATGTAAATGTATTGTCAGACATAAGGGTATGGCTGTCAAATCAGTTTGATGTGAAGAACTTAGGGAAAGCCGGTCACATCCTTGAGATCAAGGTTACTCGAGATCGCAAGAGAAGGACGTGGGGCTTATCGCAAGTTTCATACAAAGGCACTGTTTTGAAGCGATACAGCATGCAAGATTCCAAGAAATGTTTTGTACCTTTTAGGTACAGAATCCATCTATCCATAAAAATATGCCCTAAGACGCAAGTGGAGATAGATGACATGAAAGGCGTTCCGTACGTTTCGAACGTAGGAAGCTTTATGTATGCAATGTTGTGTACGAGACCGGATATCTGCTTTGTTGTGGGCATGGTGGTAAGATATCAAAGTAACCCCGGGAAAGCACATTAGATTGCAATTAAATGCGTTCTGTAGTTTCTGAAAAGAACTTGGAATGGAATGCTGATTTAACAGTCAGACGGTCTAATTCCCATTGGATACACATACTCAAATTTCCAATCAGACATAAACTCCAGAATAACTACCTCAGGTAGTGTGTTTTGCATGGGAGAAGGAGCCATGACATGGAGAAGCGATTTGCAAAAATGCATTGCAGATTCGACCATGGAAGCCGAATAAGTAGTTGCTTGGGAGGCAGCGAAAGAAGCGGTTTGGCTCAAGAACTTCTTAGTGGACTTGGACGTTGTTCCGAATTTGCCAAGCATAATCACTGTCTTTGTGATAATGCCGGAGAAGTTGCAAATTCAAGGGAACCGAGAGCCCACAAGGCCAGCAAACACATAGAAAGAAAATACCATCTTATACGAGAAATTGTTAAGAGAGGAGATAAAGAGGTGGCAAAGATAGCGTCGGTTGACAACCTAGCTGGTCCATTCACAAAAGGGTCTACCTCAGAGTACATTCGAGAGACATGTGGATGGAATGGGAGTCAAGACTATTGACAATCTGCTTTAAGTATAAGTGGGAGGAATTATTAGGTTAGTGTAGGTTGACATGAGATGTCACGTAGAGCTACTACACTAGACATGCATGATGATGTATACTAATAAGCAGACTTTAAGTATAAGTGGGAGATTGTTGGAGTTATACGTGAAAGTATGCTTTTACTTTGTATAACTCATGTATTGAACACTTGTTTATGAGAATAAATCTTTTATCACATTTGCTTTAAATATGATTGAATGTTGAATATTTATTGCAACCAGTTCATTATAAGTACTATGTGTTACATTGTAGTTAATGTGGTGATACCAGATCACGGAAGATCACATTAACGGTTTTCTTGTAACTAAACGTACAAATTCACAAACCAGGTGGAATTGAAAAATCCGCCGTGAAAGGTCGATGTGTATATCTCAGTTTGGCCTGTCTTGACCAAGAGATTGCACTAGCACATTTAGTATGTGTTGAAGAGGACCTACAGCGAGGATAAATTCTTATGTTCTGATATGTGAAGAATTAGACCTCAGTGGTTATTAATTTCTTAATCGCTGTCATTTAAATAGGACTGTGTGTTTAATGTTTACTGCTTTGATTCATGTTGGGTGCAAATCATCGTGACTTCAAACCTTGTGCTTTGGGCAGTAATATTAATCATATGACGGTTGCTAAGATTTAATACGGAGAAACGCGTGCGAGTACGGCTCGTGTGATTTGTCCCCTTGGTGGGCTCAGAAGTTTTATCGTACCAAATCTTGCAAGTGAAGAATTAGTTTCTTCGGTACGGATAATAATGTTGAGTTGCCTTTACTCCAAGGTGAAATATATTAATTAATTTAAAGCTATTCAGAAGCTTAATTAATTAATGGACTTGATAATCTTAAAGGCGGGAAATAATAACCGGGAGCCCATATTATCGTAATATGGATTAAGATGGATAGTGCAATATTAATTTATTAGTGGTAATAATTAATATTAATGGGCTGAATTATATTGGGGCTCAATATTGAAATTCAGAAGTCCATTGGGAGATCCAATCTTAATTCTCCTTAAGGCCCCTCAAGTAGCCCAATAATGATAAGGTGATTAAAATAAAAAGAAAATAATATGCTAATTTTTTCTCCTTATTTTCGAAAATAAGGTGTCAAGAAAAGAAAAGATTTTTTTGATTTTCTTGGAAAGATATTATGGAAGATAAGTATTCTTGGAATACAAGATTATCTCATATATTCAAGAAGATCCAAATCTTGGATTCTTTATTTGAATTTTTCGAAAATTACAAGTAAAAAAGGTGAGTGAGATTTTTGTGGAATATTTTATTATGGAGAAAATAATATATGAGATACATTCAAGATTTTTTAGAGACTAAGAAAATATTTTTTCCAAGGCCCATTCCACATAGTATTTTCGGCCACCTCTACTTATAAATAGGGGATAATTATTTCATCCCCAAGTACATAATTCCATGTGTTGGAAAAATCAAGAGCATGCATATTTTTCTTTTTCCTTAGTTATTTAAATTACTTGAAAGCATCTCCCACCGGTGATCGAGTAAGGCGAAAGGGAAATACTTGAGAAGGCTTTTGGGTTGATAAAGCGTGTTTGTGATTGTCCCGTTTAATGCCTTGTTTGGCTTGAGTGAATTTTAGAAAAATTTTAAAAGCAAATTAAAGGCTCATTTGATTGGATCAAAATTATATAAATTTTGAAATTTTGAAAATTAAAATAAAAGCATATTTGTTTGGATGAATTTTGGAAATTCTAAAAACAAGAGCTTGTTTGGTTGGACCTAAATTTTGAAATTTTTGTTAAATTAATAATTTTGGGCAAAATAATTTTGAATATCGTTTTAGAAATTAATCGAAAGCTTGGAGCTTGTTGATGTTTCAAATTTTAGCAATATTTTACCTACATATAATTATTATTAAGCACGTTTATTTGATTTATGTGTTATTTATAAATATTAAATATTAATATTATTTATAAATATTAAATATTTTGCATTTTTATTTGATTTATGTGCTGAATATTTATTAAATATTTTATTTATGCAATTTAAATTTTGAAATAAAGCATGAGAACTTGATAAGTTTCTCCCCACTTCTATAACTACTTATGTAAATCAATATTTACATTATTAGTTATAGCCCGCATAAATTGTTTAGGTAGGCGGCGCCCAATAAGTATCGGATCGTATTAACTATTTGGGTAGACGGCGCTCATATAAATGTTAGTGCATATAATATCATGCTTGGGTAGGCAGTGCCCAATAAATGCTCAAATGTGATGTAGATTAACATGTTGGATCTCGATTAAGCAATTAATACCCCGTCTTTAAAATGTTCCTCACTAAAATATGGTTTTTCATCAGATTGAAAGATGTCTTCCATTAAAATTAAAAGTAAACAGGAGATTTTGTTCCAATGAGTATTTAAGGCCCCAGTCTTTTGCTCGGATCTACATCTAACGGGACTTTTATAGGGACACGTACTGTTGCCGCTTAATGGTTGTAAACCAACTTAATTCTGTTTCACCAGCCCTGGTAAGGAAACAAGAATTAAGAGACATCTGATTGAACTAGGTTCAATCAACAAGGAATTGCGATGTTGCAATTAGTTTAGAGGTCAACCAGTTCTGTTGTTACAATAATCAGCCCCATTAGATATTGTAATAGTAGGAATATCGATCATAGTCCATTAAAATCTATATTATATATAAATTCATACTCTTCCGATGAGATCGTTGAGTATGTGAAAATAATGGAGACAAAATAAATTAAAAGGTCATGTTTATTTTGATTGCTGAATATTGATCATAAGAATTACGTATTTAATTCCTGTTTTATTTTATATCCAAGGATTGTTGAAATGAATAACTTATCGTTGAGATGTGTTCTGGAAACGAACAAATTGGCTGGGCCAAATTTTCTGGACTGGCCGGAGCCGAAGTTTGCGTTTGGTGCTAAGACAAGAAAAGATTGAGTACGTGTTGGACACGCCAATCCCTGTTGCCCCTGAACCTGGTTTTGATGAGGTTGAAGCATTTGACAACATAGCCCAAAAGAAGCATCAAGAGGATGCTTCCCAGGCTCAGTGTGTTGTGCTGCTCGACATGACTCCTGAGTTACAAAGGCAACATGAGAAGATGCTTCCCTTCGAGATGCTCAAGCATCTGGAGGATCTCTTTGACTCTAAAACTCGTTCCGAGATTTATGAGGTGATGAGGGATCTGTTTAGATGTCGATTAGCTGAAGGAGGGAAGTTCTCTCCTCATGTGTTGAAGATGATAGACCTAATCGAGAAACTTGGTCGTTTGGGCGTTGAGCTGCAGACCAATGTTGTTGTTTACTCTATCCTTCAGTCGCTTCCCAATTCATACTCGAGTTTCGTAGTAAACTTCAATATTATAAGATGAAATCGACTATACCTGATCTTCATAACATGTTAAAGCCTTTTGAGTCTTCCACAGCTAAGGAGAAACCCGTACTCATGGTGAGTGCTTCAACTTCTTCTGGCCCAAAAGGCAAGAAGAAGCGAAGAAGTAAGGCTAAGAAGGGCTCTAAGCCCAACTTCCTCAAGCCCAAAGGTGGAATTCAAAAGAAAGAGCGAGTTAATAAGGATGTATGCCCCCACTGCAAGCAGAAGGAGCATTGGAAGAAAGTTTGTAAGGTTTTAGCAGCTGAAAATAAGGCACAAGGTGCTTCAGCTACTGAAACAGGTATGTTTGTTATTGAGATAAACATGTCCACAAATGATTCTAACTGTTGGGTATTAGATACTGGTTGTGGCTTATTACCTTCATTTTCTCTCTCGGACTATTAACTTCTCCTCGCAGGGACTCAATCTCATTCTAATGTTCTATATTTTTTTATTGTTGATCTACTATTATTATATCGTGTATATGTAACTTGAAATTTATTTGAAAAAAAAAAGATATAAGAAGCAAACTGCTCAAATCCAAAGAAATAAATGTGGCTAAAGTGAAAAAAAAATGTGAAAGAGAGAAGAAAGCATGAAAAATACATAAGAATAAAAAACTTAAGGACTTAAAAAAAATCCTTAAGAATAAGTATATGCTCAATGATCAATATGGTTTACTATAGCTAAATAAAAGAAAGAGTTTCCTCGCCACAAATCCAAGCAATATAAATGGCAAAAGTTATTTGGACATTCAAGGGAGAATGTCTAGTGAATATCCATTATTGTATCATTCATAAAAAATAATTAATTTTGCTCGTGAGATTAGTTAGGGTTGTTCACGGAGTTCGGAGATTACCGAACACGTACCGAAACCCGCACCAAAAAAGAACTGTACCGAAAAATCGTGGACTTTTTTATTTTAACAGTACCAAAACTGAATCGAATTTTTTTTGGTACGGATCTGGATATTACCAAATTAACCGTACCGAAAAATCGAATGTGGCCGTACTGAACCGTACCGTATTGAACCGAACCGAATAATCGAATTAAATATGTATTAAATTTTAATTATTATTTATATTTTATTTATCAAACATTATTATAATAACTGAATTCAAGTACAACTAAACGATATCATAATTTCTTCTCCTTTTCAGAATACAAAGACTATATTATTTATTTTATTAAGATCTTAAAACGTTAACTTATGTTTAGGTGTATATCAAAATAATTTAAATTTAATTTCTTATTTTTTTAATTTCATTGTTGATGTATATTTGATGTTTACAAAATTTTGGATGGTGTACACTTGTATCATTAATTACGATTAACGTGATTTTAATATTACATTTTCCATTCACAAGATATTTAAATATATATATATATATTATATACTGTATTTTAAATACTCTATTGGTGGTGATTTACGTGAATTTTTTAATCATCCATTATTGTATACAGTGTTATATTCGAGCTTGTAACGATATATGTTATATTGTGGTTGAAGTTGTCCAGTATACTTGTGAGTGTGCATGCATCGATTTTTTTAAATGATTATAGAAAGGAGAGAATGATAAAAAAAGGTAAAATAAATCAGTTTCTCCGCTCCGTTCCGTACCGGTCCGTTTGTAACCGAAAATCCGCTCCGATCCGTACCAAAAAATAAAATATTCGTACCGTATCGTACCGAAATTTCGGTATGAACACGGACACTCAAATTTTAAAATAACCGAACTTTGGTACATATAATAATATTTTCAAATATCCGTGTTGGTCCGTGCCGTGAACAACCCTAAGATTAGTCATTCAATAATGAACTCATTATTTAGTTTACATGTTTAGAGCCTATATCATAAACTCTATATAGTCAAACCTCTAATTGCCTATGTGGCATGGCTAGGATGCCTCTTTTTCAAGAATGACTCATTCTCATTCGACCATTTATTGCCAAACGATCTCATCCTTTCATTTTTTTCTATTCGATCGTGTTCGTCCATTAATCATAAATATTATCTCTAAATTCTGGTATCCTATCCTCCATTTCTCCATTCATTCGCCATTCACATTTTTTCTTTGTCCCATTGTTGCCTAATATTTTTTTATTTAGCATTATATTTTATTTCTGATTTTGTCGTCCCTTTTATAGGTACGTTGGATTCTCGAGTCCCTCTGCTTCTCTATTGTGCGCCGTCTTCCGGTGTTATCTCGGGAGACATTCTCATTTGGCCGTTGAACTTGGAACCGTTCGATGATAATTATCCATCTCATGTAATATTAGTGTACAATAGTTTGTTCGGAATTTCTATTTTTTCACTTTTTGGTCCACTATTTCGGATTTCGTTTAATCAAGTTGTGGATTTTCGTATGTAGATGTAATCCGGAGAAATCCTTAATTGACATTTTTGTTTTGATTCGTTATATGATGATGATTCGTCTCATGTAATACAATTACCGAGAATAGTTTTCGTGCACGGGTCTAGAAAATTTGTCTATATAAAAGTTACATTAAGTTGCCGAATTATTGTATGTTGCCATGGCCTTTTTTATCATATAAATTCATGTTTATACGTCATGGATTCTTTGTATTGGGTTAATTTAATACAACAACATTGAATTGTCTCAGGAAGTTAAATCCGAGCATTGCCTAATTTGAATTATTGCATAGAATTTACTTGACATTGGCTTATTTAAAAAAAAATCCTGAATGTGGCATATAATATTAGTTTTTCATGAACTAAATGAATATTTTCTATTTAAGCCAACTTTGACTCCGTAAATTTGGTATATTTTTATATATCCTATGTCATTTAATTTCTTTAAATATTATATTCTTAATTGTGGTTATTAGATGAATTGGTCAAATTAGATGATTTCCTTAAATATGTTGCAGTTTTTGTTTCTATATTTCTCTTGAAATTTTAATGGCAAGTTGGAATATTTGTTGTGTCCATAATTTTAATATATCTTTTATGATCAAATATTCCAAAATTGTCTAATATTTATTTATATAACTAACTAATATATAGCTAAAAGATCATCATTGTGCCCTATTGAATATGTTAATCACACCTTATTAAGAGAGTTTGCTTAATATGTACTAATTTATAATTTAATTTATCTAACCCAATTTTGACTCCGTAAGTTTGGTATATTGTTATATATCCCAAGTTATTCAATTTGTTTTACTATTATATTCTTAATCGTGGCTTATTAGAGGAATTGGTCAAGTTAAATGATTTCCTTAAATATGTTGCAGTTTTTTGTTCTAAAATTGCCTAAATATATTTATATAGCTATCTAATATATAGCTAAAATATCGTGATTATGCCCTATTAAATATGCTAACCACGCCTTATTAAGGGAGCTTCTTTAATCTCTACTAATTTAAAATTTGATTTCACATTTACTGAAAGCTTAAACCAATTAAATGGGTCCCGGTTTTAATGTGCAAATGAATAAAATCCAATAGAATAATAATGAATAATTGGTCACAATTAATTTTCTAACGGTGGTTAATCTTTGGGCGTTTTTAGTTTTAATCCCACATGGTAAATTAAATTAAATTAAATTTAATTGAAGTGGAATTTAAAATCCTGGCAACTTAAGGCATTAGATTACTTGTCTGACCAGTTTTTATGATTATCTTAAATTCACAATATTCGCTTAAAAGGTATTGGTCAATATATAATTTCCATAAAATCGGATTAACTAAAATATGTTGCATTAATTGATTTCATATTACAAGATTACACACTTTTTCCCCTTTTAATGTTAGTTAAGATTTACTTTATTTTCACAGATAATTTCGCAATTTGCTAATCTAATTGAGACTAAGTATATGTTTTTTTATATCATTATAGCGGAAATAATCGCATGTCCACCGGTGGACACAATATTATATACCCACCGCGAATGTGTTAATAACACATAAGCAGTGGGGTCACTATTATTTTAGGACAAAGTATAGAGTGAAATTGGTTTATACATGAATCACTTAAGGGTATTAGTTGTTTTCATTGAAGAGTATTAGTTATATTTACTGAAGAGTATTACTGCTTTACACTGAAGAGTCTTAGTTGTTCAGTAAAAATGAACTAAGACTCTTCAGTGTAAATCAGTAATACTCTTCAATAAAAACAACTAATATTCTTCAATGAAAACAACTAATACCCTTCATTGATTCATATATAAACGAATTTCACTCTATACATACTCTTATTTTTGTTAATTGTTTATACTTGCTTATGTGTCATTAACACATTCACGGTGAGTATATAATATTGTGCCCACAGGTGAGCATATGATCAATTCCGATCATTATAGATTATATCAATATTTTTCACTATTTTTTTAGTAGGAACCAAAATTATTAGATTTTCTATTTTAGTCATTTTTTACTTGACGTTGTATATTTGTATGTTGGCTTGAGTGCGTGCCCTATAAAAAATTCAATCAAAAAATCATGATCGTGCCCTATTGAATATACTAACAGTGTGTTATTAAAGTAATTGGTCAAAATCTAATTTAAGTTTAAGGAATAATGTCAATCTAAGACTTGAAAGATGGTAAAACTATCAATTTAAGGCCTAAAAGATTTTTCTTATCGATTCAAGGCCTGTAAAATAGAAAACTATCAATCTAGGACCTAAAAGATGGAACCTGTCAATTTAAGACTCAAGAATATTAAGACTATGTTTGGCATATTATAATTTTTATTTTTATTTTATTTATATACATTATTATTTTTTCATTAATTCTTTTGTTTCTTAATTTTTTCAATTACATTAAATTAATATATATATATATATATATACTGGAAATATGATTTATAAAAATATTATCTAATAATAAAAAATTATTAAAGACCAAACACGGTCTTAAAATGAGTAAGTTCTAAATTAATAGTTTTATCTTTCAGGTCCTGAATCGATAGTTTTCAATCTTTCAGGCCCTGCATCGATATGAAAAATCTTTCACGTTTTAAATTGATAATTTTACTATATTTCATGCCCTAAATTGATAAAAACTCATTTCTTTAAATATGATGCAGTATTTGGGTCCATATTACAAAATTTCTCATAATATAGTTTCCTTTTTTAACATATATTAAATTATAATTTATTTTTCGCATTTAATAAGAACTTATACCAATTAAATGAAATATTTTTTGGTCAATTATTCTAAATTTTTCTTAGGTATATTCTACGTCGAATCTAATATTTTTTGCTCGGTGATCATAAGATTTCGAAAATTTTAGATTTTGAACTGTTTTTACTAACTTTGACTTGGTATTTTTTAAACCACGCCTAATATTATTATTTGCATTATTAAAGGATTTTGTCGTCCCTTTCTTTGTTAGAGTAAGTTCGACTTTTTCTTTGGTATGGAGTGTTTGTGTTATAAACTTTTGTATTTTGCTGTTTAAAATCACCTTTGGTTCATACATCATAGGCAGTAGTTAGGGCTTCATCCCCAACTTGACTAATTTTGTGCTTCAGTATTCATCATGTATCTTCTTATTGAGTGGTCTTCTGGTGTTTCGTTGCCGCTCTTCTTTCCCGTCGTCTACTACAGTGTGTCTCTCGAAAACTTTCTTATTTTGTTTTTTATTTTTGTTCTTTCAGCTCTGTTGTTTATCAGTTTCTTCGTGTGTAGTCCCCATAGTTTATTTGTCATTGTTTTTTCTTTAAAAAAATTGTTGCAAATTGGAGCAGTTGTTCGAAATCAGTGTTTGTAAAATATGTTTTGGTCGCTGCTTTGTAGATCAAAATATCGGATGTGGTTAGGTCTTGCAAGATTTTTTGAATTTTCAACGGTAGTCCTTTATTTTTTTAATGCCTCGGTACAACCTAAATTCTCATTTTGTAATTTTATATGATATGTTAAATTATATTGAATAGATTTTGTTGCCAAATTTGATTTTTCCGTTGAGCTTGACTTCAAATATTTTTACTCTAATCATCTCCTTTTTCTTTTTCCCTCTTCAGTGTATTATTTCAATGTCCATTGTCAGAGGTAATATTGAACTGCACTCCTTATTGTTCTCTTATTCTTTTACAGTTTAGTTTATTTCAATAGTTGTTTTAATTCCTTGGTATCTTTAGATACTAATTTGCCTCTCGATTTCCCTGTTATTGCAAAATTGAAGAAGCGGTTCCATGATATTGGAGGGGTGTCATTCTTTATTGAATACCTGTCGCGTGGTCACGTTGATTTTTTTCCTAAAATGGTACACCTTTCTAACATATTACTTCGTGGATGTATGTGTTGGTATCATTCAATTTTATCGATGCCTGATTCTGGTTTTTTTGGTGTGCATATTTTTGTGTCGTCTATTGTAGTTTTAAGCATTTTTCTATCTCCCCGAATTTTTTTTCACCTGTTTCAGTCTATTCCTGATAAGTTTGTTGAATATTGGTGTTTGAGTGGTTTTGGTGGTCATTCTCTTGATGTATTCGACAATGCGTGTCGTAAGTGGCATGTTGGTTTTGGTCTAGAGAATGACCGCTTTCATGTATTTTGTGGAGCACAGTGGGAACAATTGATCACTTTCTATTGCTTAGAGATTGATGATCTTATTTTTTTGTCGCAATGATCTCTGGGTCATGTTCGCTACTCTTTAGAATTTTTAGAGATGGTGGGATGCTGCATCAGGTTGGGGAAGTAAACGACAATTTTTTTTATCAATAATGGACATGGTATTATATTTGTTGAGTACATCTTTTGCGTAAGCTTTAATTTTTTTCCTTTCCATCTTATAAATTTGTACCCGAATTGTTAATTTGCATTTTTTCTATTGTCTACATACGCAGATTTTATGATTAGTGTGTCACACGTTCCTAAATTTTTTGCTCCCTTTGAGGAGTCAATTGTGAGATTCGTCTCTTCCTTTTTTTTACGTTCTAATTTTGTTTTTAGGCTGATTTTTTTCTCAGGTTATTCCCGATAATTTTGCATGGATTTTTGATTAATTTTTCCCGACTACTTGCTTGATAAAGACGTCTACTGGATGATACATCAATTCTAGGTGTTATATGTATGGTGGATCGTGGAATGTCACATGTGATTGGAAGATTTTTTTTCGTAGTGTTAGTATTGCACGTATATCGTGCGTAACTATTTTATATGATGGTTTGTATACTTTTTATCTTACTCCGTACTGCGATGATCGTTGTGGTGTTTTTTTTTCTACTGATCGCGGCTATAGGGGTAAATTTAATTACATTTAAAGTATTATTTTTTGCATTTTTTATTTTACTTGCAAAATCTTGTAGATTTCCTAGATGAACATAGTTGGCCTTATCGTGTGCATTCTGTGGCTACTACTCGAGAACTCCCCCCACCGTCATCCATAACTAAGTATGAGGTATTATTTTTTTGTTCTGATTATCCAATTATTTTATTAATTCTTTTTTCTATATAATGATTGTACTACGGATTTCTATGCTACACAAAATGTTAATTATATTGTTGTTTAATTTTTTTTGCTTTGTTTCAGTTATCCACTGTTCCAGAGGGTTTTACTATCCGTACGTGTTGTGATTCTACGGAATGGATGACTCGATTTGTGAGATAATTTTTATTCCTTGTGTATAATTTCCCTTTATATTTTTTTTTTTTTTTGCAAATGTGTCTTCTAATTTATATTTTTTTTAAAGAAACTTTCGTCTTCCACACGATCTCTTTTTTGCGATACTAGCAGGATGCTTGCATTGCGGGAGAATTTGTAGGGTAGAATATTCAGTGTTAGCTATGATTTTAGGGATATAGTTAAGAAAAAAAGGCGACCTCGGATGCTCCGTATCTCTAGGAACTGGTGTGAGGTCGTGTACTACATGAGGATTCAACTTGGTGATGAGATTTACCTGAGTTTTGATGATAAGTATTTCATAATTTCTATTCCCCATGTTGTGGGATGATTGTGGTTCGTGTTGTATTCCTCCGCTTTGAGTGTGTTTTAAACCTTTGTCTTTGTTCCTTATCTCATTTTTATTATTTTTATACATTGCTTCATAATAAAATTATTATTTTATTCGGTCTAGAGATTAGGAGATATTACTCTTAATCCCGGTATAATTGCTTAAGGATTATGATGGCATGCAATTTTAATTTTAGCCCTCTAGAAATATTTTGTGAGTACTACTTTAATATGAATATTGACGGAAATTATCAATTTTAATTTGGCCATATAATTTAATATCAATATTGAGGTTCATAGGAAACTTGTATCATGCCGTGCCTGTTATTTCTAATTTTTTCCGGTAAATTATGACGCATTTGTGGCACGATTTCAAATGTTCAAATTCCTATTTGCAACCTTTTCCAAATTCAGTGTACTTTTATTTTTCATACTTATTCTGAACCGTGCACAATACTTCGGACTGAATGTTCTAGACTTTTGTTGGTTCCCGTCCCCAATATATTGGAATAGTAGTTCTCGACTAATTATCGAATCAGACTATATTTTTCTCGGGAAACCATTTATTAGTGCATTAATAACTTAACTGTACTTTTTTAAATCCTAATTAGGCCCATTAATATAATAGACTTCAATTTTTGAAATTATTAATTAATTTCAATAGTTGTTAAGTATAAAATATTTTTCGTATAAGAATACTAAGTTCAATTGACGGATTTAGAAATTTATGATGAATTTGACGGATTTGAATGTTTTTTGAATAAATAAATATATTTTTGTGGAGAAATTGTGTATTTGACGTGACTATTTAAATAATAATAAATAAAGTACATTCCAATAAAAATATTTCTATCGTGTTATTGAATAAGATATCTAACAATAATTCTCCAAGCCCGCGAAATTCGCGGGACTACAACTAGTACATGTATGTAAATAGAGTTTCATATGATTGATATTGGTTAGAAGAAACTTAATATAGAATATGCAAGAAAATGTGAAATCCTCCTGGTTTGGTAAGCCTCCAAATGTAGTCATTTTTGGCAAATTGGGTAAACAAATCTGTCTTCTTTGTTTTCTTTATTTTTCACAACAATTTGAACATTCTTATCGTTTATCATTTATTTTATTATTTATAAAAATTTATATTATGACGTGTAAGATTATTATTGTTTATAAGAACTAATATTATTATAAAATTTCTCCTGCAAAACTTGTATATAGTATGAAATTTATACTATTACATTCATTTAGTGATATCATGTCATACATTTAGTGATATTATTGTACTTATAAACTAATATCACTGGTTAAAATAAGAGCAGAAATGAATGAATATTATGACATTAGCTTTGTATTATGAACAAGTTTAACAGGAGAACATTCATTTTATTACTAGACAAAGACTTGTGAACCGAGTTCACTTGAGCTCGATTTCTTCATGTATATAGTCATATTTATTATTATTACTATCACTGTTTAAAAATTAAATATTTTTTAATGCTGGTAGTTTATATATAAGAGTAATACTAGTGAATATTTGAAAATGAGGATTCATATAAACCCGGTTACTCTTTCTACATTCTGTATAATTTTTATTTTATTTTAAAACTAGAGTGTACCCATGCGAATTTCGCGTACTGAAAAAAAATTATTTTTATTTTCTGTAAACATTTAATATAAGAGTATTTTTGTCTAATTTTTTTTTGGGTATATACAATAAATTATGGGATTTGTTTAGCTGTGGCCCGTGCCCTTCACTAAACCCTATAGGTATATCCTACAAACTAAATAATTAAAAAAAACCAAAATCCACATAAATTAATAATAATTATGGAATAACATTACTTAGACTAATAATTTAATAATAATCAATTTCCATTTCAATATTGAATAATTTATAAATTAATCAACATTATTAGTTATTGGGAGTATACGGTAAAAAATTAATTTATATAAGAAACAATATAAAATTTGAAATAAACTTTAACGTTACAATACCTGTTCATCGATCAAAATGAGTTTCAAGTAGAACTTGTCTCTATTAAAATCATTAAAAAATATTGTCCAACTTTTTCAATTTTAACTTTAACGGTCAATTTTTGGCTCTCACTCTTGATATTAGAAATCAGAGAAAATTGAGGTGTCATACTCTTGAAATCTAAAATGAGATTTAAATTACAACAATTAAACCATCATAATTATTCAGATAAAAATATATGGTATAGTTAAATATATTATTTTTTAACATGAAGAATATTTAAACTGAACGATGTAGAGCATAAATCAACCATCATTATTACATTCATATTGATATTGACATTTAAATTTAATCAAATTGTGAGCACTTAAAATGATGAATTTAATTATAAAATAAATATACTAATAACAATATATATATAACTAACCAACAATTGATGGGAGAAATCTCAGCAAAAGAGTGGAACAAACGAAACTTTGATGTGAAAAAATGAAATACAATATGCTCTTATTTATAATAAAAAAATGCATGCAGTATTATATTTTGTCCATAATAAGAATATATCACATAAGAATATTCTTTGGAATATATAACTATATACCTTTTATTTTAGGAAAAAATAATCGAACATTATATTATACTATATATACTGACTCAAACTTAGAAATGATAAATTTAGATTCGCTCAATAAGTAGATCATATTTAATTATATTAAGGTTTGGAAAAAATATGATTTATAATAAATTCCAAAAATAATTAAATAAGAAAATGGAAAAAATATCAATTTGCATTAATTATGCAGATATAAATTAATGGTTTAAATTTAATGATATAGAACGAAGGATCGAGATTAAAGGTTTAACCATCTTTTAATGAGAGCGTAGTATTTCAAAATGGAGAGATTTGAGACATGTTAGATCAGTGGTGTTGACACATCATCTTGGAGAGATATGAAAATATATTATTACAAGTGTGTATCCCCGCGAATTTCGTGAATTGAAAAAAAAATTATTATTATTATTTCAAATTATAGACATTAACTTTTTTTTTTAAATATCTTGTAATTTTGATATAATATTAAAATTGTAATTATAATTCAATGAACAATAAAAAAAAATATTAAACATGAATAAATAAATTTTTTTAAAAATATTAACTAATTCACATTCAAACTCACATTAAATATTACTTAAAATTACAGTTGTTGTATACTTGCATGCCCAGTTTTTCCCCATGGTGTGAAGATACAATAACAATCGAACACAAAAGTTTAAATATGCAGATAGAATCACACATTTCAAATCTAAATGTAACATTTGACAAAAATGATGTCATAGTTAAATTAAATATTGTGTAGATGCTTGTTTGTGACAATTGATTAATGTGTTGGTATTTATAACACAATTCAACAATAAAAATTGGTGTTTGAGTATTAATCTTAGTCCTTTTTTTTAATTCAATTTACATATAGATATTTTGAAAATAAAAAAAGTTTAAAAAATCAATTGTTAAAAAAAAAAATCGAAATCCTAATCTACAAAATAATATCTATATTTTACCGTTTCAAATTCTATTTTGCAGGTAGAATTTTATCCAAAATAAAAAATTGTGTTACAATCTATTATTGAAGGTAAGGTATTACATTTGGTGGCAATATTATTTGAGAATTATATGCTATCTCGGTGACAATATCATTTCTGAAAAATTTCAATTCCCTTCTACAACTTTTACATCTATCTATATTTTGCAAAAATAAATTCCAAAAATATCTAAGAAAAGAAATCGTTCGAAAAAAGTATTTTAATATTTGTATGTTAAAACAATATAAAAGAAAAATTGAAATCCTAGACTATAAAAGAGTATATGTAGTTTACAGTTTAATAGTCTATTTTGGCGGCACAATTATATCCAAAAATAAAATTTTGTATTATAATCTATTATTGAAGGCAAGATATTATATTTGGTGTCAAGATTTTTTTAGTATCATACACTATTTCGGTAACAATATCTGTTATGAAATATTTCAATTTCCTCCTACAAATTTCACATCTATCAATATTTTGTAAAAATAACTTCCAAAAATATTTTAGAAGAGAAATCAACCGTGAAAAAAATCAACTTGCATTAATATAATATTTAAAATAATATTCCATATTTTAGGTAAATGTTATGTTTTCATTGATTAAAATATACTCATATTATTTTATTTTAGAGTAAGATACTTTAAAAGTTATAGTACTGAAATTGTTAGTAAATAAATTTAATGTCCTTTTTTTCCCAACACTATAATTTTCAATCCATAAAAAAATTATTCCACATATTTTAAGAAAAAATATATATAAATTAATTATATAAGAAATAACAGCTTTTTACTTATTTATAAATTACACTATTTTTTAATATTTTTATGTTAAAAAATATTATATTAAAAAAAATCGATATCCTAGTATAGAAAAAATATTTATATCTTTCAGTTTAATAGTCTATTTTGGCCACATAATTTTATCCAAAAATAATTTTTTTTATTACAATCTATTATTGAAGGCAAGATATTATATTTGATGGCAGAATATTTTTGGTATTATACATCATTTTGATAACAATATCTTTTCCAAAATATTTTATTTTCCTCCTACAAAAATTTCACATCTATCAATATTTTACAAAAATAACTTCCAAAAATATCTAAGAAGAGATATCGTTCGACCATGAAAAAATGTCTCTACATCACTTTTAGGTTACCTGGAATACAAAACGAAAAAATATAAAACAATAACGCACACCTTATTCGGGAAAGAATAATAGTTGGATCAAAATCGTAGAGGTGTGATGGGAGAATTTTCTTATTAAAAGAGAAAAAGTTATTGATGGTGGATTCTAAAAACACACGAATGTAAAGATATGAATATAAATATACTTTATAAACTTACAAATAATTTCTGAATACGCTCGAATTATCTTCAAGATGCACACATAATTTTCTTATAATGTGTGCCTAATAATCTCCATGTGCATAATAAATTTGTTTACCTGCAAAAAAAGAGGGATGGTGATCTACACAAAAATTTACAGAAGTAATCCAAACAAACGAACAAAAAATAAAATCATATTTCTTCACATAGTACACAACAAATGAGAAAATGAAGAGAAGAGATGAGGATTAGGGTTGTGAATTAGAATGAAACTAAAGAGAGATTTGACATTTATAGAAAATACAAAATAAAATGTATGGTTGAGATTAAAAGTGTAAAATATATGGTGTAGATTAAGTCTTAGTAAAATTTAAAACATGCCTAAAATAACTTTTAATGAGAATTTTGTATTTTGAAATAGAGAGATTTTGGACATGCCATCACCTTAAGAATAAGGTGGTGTTGACACATCATTTTGGAGAGATTTGAAAATATAATATAATAAGATAAGATATAAGATGGAAGAGAAACGGCGCCGTTTTATATACCCTGTATCTAGTGCTGGGTTAATTCCCAAGCCGCACCATTCGTCGTCAGGTTTTTCCTAAAATTTCGACGCCAAAACCCCAGCTCTCTCTCTCCGTCGCTCCATCTCCATCACGTCGACCTTCATTCAGATCCGCAACTTTTCTCGACCACTCTCCACTCTACCGCCTTGATTTTGCTGGTATCGATTTGGAGTTTCTTATGCTTTAAGGTAAATTTAAGTCGCTTTATCCAACGATTTAACATTTTGCTCAATTTTGTTAAATCGCTTTATTCATAGTTTGTCTGTACTGCCATTACTCGTCAAGATTATTAAGAATCTTGGGTGAATTTCAGCCTTGAAGAATCATAATTGGTTAGATCCATATGTAGTTGCTTCCTTGTTTTGACGCATCTGAAGATCTAAACCCTTGGTTTGAACAGATTCGTCGCCATTTTCTTTTCACCGTTCAAAGATCTACCGTGTTGAGCGATTTAATTTTCCTCAAGAGATGGCTCGTGCCGGCGGGATAACGAATGCCGTGAACGTGGGAATCGCAGTTCAAGCCGATTGGGAGAATCGGGAATTCATTTCACACATCTCGCTCAACGTTCGCCGCCTCTTTGATTTCCTCGTACAATTCGGTATGTTTTCCATTTTCACTCTTTGATTTTCGAATTTCGTAATTGATTTTGTTTTTCATTCCCAAAATAGAATCTACGACGAAGAACAAGTTATCACAACTGAATGAGAAGCTGGACACATTAGAGCGGCGCCTAGAGTTGCTGGAAGTACAAGTGAGCAATGCCACATCTAATCCTGCTCTCTTCACCACTACCTGATCCACTCCGCCATTACGAAAAAGTAAATTTTTTTGTGGCTCTTCTACACATTTTCTTTTTCTTATTCAAATTATCAAATATGCTTCTTTACTATCATTATTTTGATATATATAAAAATTGTGAGTTGTACTACAGTCTCCTTTAGCACAATGTGTATTATATAAGCTTAACATGATTTGAATGTATTGAGTTGCAATTGATCTCACTTTGGTTGAGTTGCAGGGTAGCTTCATGTAAATTTATATGTAGAATTTTACAGCGTTCCTTCAATCATCTTAATTGGAGGGCAAATTTAACTAAAAATTGTAGTTTTGAGATTCATTCTTTAATATATGGTGGAATTTTGAAGTTTTACTTACTACTTAAGGTGGCGATTATATGTTGGGCATAAGAAGATCGTCATTCTGTGTGTAGCTTAATGTACGATGGTGGTGGTGGTGTACGCAGTTAGGCGGGGGTATTATGATACAAGTGTTTTTGTCGGTGGAACGACAGTGAGTGTGGCGTAATCAGTGACTGACAATGTAAGCGTTTTAACTGATGATCCGTATTCTCTCTTGGTTTTATTTGGTAGTTTGGTTTCTTGGTCTATGGGAACTTAGAGAAAAGTAGATGTAGGTTTATTCATCCCTAAACATGGTGATGTATTTGCCCTTGTTACTGTGTTATCTTGGAAGCCTTGTTCATTCTTAGTCAAGGAAGAAGTGTATATATAATATATAGATGCAGACTAAATGAGAGCAAAAGGCAAATTTGAAAAAGAAAATGATTTTTCTGGTTATTGATTTGTGGAGATTGATGAAGAAGTTGAATGAATTTTCTTTTTTATATTTGTGTTTTACTAAGCCACAGTTCAAAGATAGTCTCGGTGTATTCAATATTTTCTATGAGAAATTTAATATGTTGTATTTTCTCTAAAACTTCATCTACTCATGCAATGGCTGGGATGGGCTACCGCCCTTCTAAAAAATTAGGTATTTTTTTTAGTGTAGGTTTTTGGTAAACTCATAACAGTGATAGTGGAAATTGAGATCACCTGTAGACCTCTTAAAAGGGAGATGAGCACCATACCACCCAGCCACTGATTCCTGTTCTTTTAAAAAAAGAAAAAGGAAATTAAACCAAGTAAAATTTCAGTTTTAGAGACCTAAACTTCACTAAACGAGAACAAATCAAATTATCCAAATTTGTGCCCCACTTTGCTGTTGCTGTGCAGTTCCCCATTGCACATAGCCCGTCTAATTTTATTTTTTTCTATGGCTTGATATGGTAACGAAAATTGTATACCGTATAAAAAAATGGGCAAGGTAAAATATCATACCGATCCCGTACCGAAATTTCGGTATGTCTAAAACATATACCGTACCGAATACTCCCCCGTCCATGAAAAATAAGTTTGTTGCTTTTTGCACGGTCATTAAGAAAGTTGTTATAATATGTAAGACCCTCCTTGGTAGGGCATATAAGCTCATATAACAACATTTAATACCACCTCAAATTTGCTTGGTAGACAATACTAATTTAATATGAATTCGGATATAATATTTTGATCCGGTATAATAAGAGCCCATAATATGGGTTTGACACTATTTTCATCAACAAAATTTGTAAGGTCTTTCCACCCTTACAATTTTATTATGGATGTAAAAGAATTTTTGTACCCATTTTACCCCCTCTTTCCCCTCTACCCTTCTTCTCTATAAGGGCAAATTAGTTTTTTTTTTTATTTTTTTTTATATTTTTTACTATTTTTTTATGTATTGTACCATTTTTATTATTCCCTACCAAGTGAATGTGAGGATTTTTATAGATTAATACAGTCTTTGATAATATGATGTACCAAGCAATGTAATACATAAAATTAATACTAAATTTATAGTTACTCTCACTCTTAAATTATGAACATCTACCAAGTGGAGCCTAAAAGTAAGAAAGTGTCACATCAAATACAAAATAAATTATTTTAAAAATTTTACTATTTGTGAATGTTGAAAAGTGTAGATAAAGTTTATTATTTCTATTTTAGGCAATATGCCATTTTTTGTGGACGGCCCAATAAGGCAATTAAGCCTATATTTTGTGGACGGAGGGAGTACATTTTTTAAATTCAATTGGTATTGACATATACCGAGTTATACGATACTTCGACATACCGAAATTAAAAAAATGTGTCGGTATACCATTCCATATCGAAAATAAATTTCCTATTTTAATTTTTTAAACAATTAACATTTCAAAAGAATTAAATTAATATTTTACTTAAACCGAAATACCCATTTTTGGTATATTGGTATACCAATATATGTTTTGGTATTTCAGACTTTTCAGTATATATTGAAATATAGGAAATTCAGGTGATTTGTAACGTTGCCGTACCTAATGATATTGTATTGAAATTTTCGATATTTTCATGGTACGATATACGCGTATTTCGGCATTTCGATAGTTTTTTCCTCCCTTAATTTTAACGTATTGGGTAATATTCCATCCGTTTATCAATCTATTACTCACTTTCCAAAAAAGCTAGGTATAGTAAAATGCCATACCGATTCCGTACGGAAATTTCGGTATGCCTAAAAATATATACCGTGTCGTATCGTATCATATCGAATATTCGGTCTACCAAATCTCATAATGGTATCTGCATATCATTTTATACTGAAATTCAATCAGTATTAACATATAGCAAGTTATATCGATATTTCGACATACCGAAATTAAAAAATGTGTCGGTATATCGTTCCATATCGAAAATAAATTTTCTATTTTAACTTTTTAAACATTTAACATTTCAAAACAATTAAATTAATATTTTACTTTTACCGAAATTCTAATTTTTGGTATATCCGTATACCAATATATGTTTCGGTATTTCAGTATATACCTATTACTGTACCTAAAATGTTCGGTACAGTATCATAATGTATCAATTTTTTTGGTATTTTCGATATTTTTTTTGTACGATATGCGTAGTATTTCGGGATTTCAGTATTTTTTTCCCACCCCTAGTTTTAGAGGGGTGTATTCAATTGTGATTCTATTGGATTTTTTTGGACTTTAAAAAGTCAGTGGATTTAGAAAATCTATAGATTCTATGCAGAGTTTGACTGACTTTTTTTATTGATTTACTTGAATTTTCATAGACTTTACAAGATTGTGGAATACATATTTTTTATTGATTTACATGGATTTCCATAGACTCCGGCACTGGAACCATTGATGCAAATATATATGAGACACACTTGTATATAAAAAAAATTATCCAAATTATTTAGAAAAAAAAAATACATTAGTTAAAAAAATAACATTATTATTTCATCTTCATTTGCACCACCGTTATACCTCGCCCTCATTAGAAGTCTCAGGTTGTTAGAAGATATTTTGGAGAGTAAAATTTATTTATATTTTTTGAAGAGTAGACTTGACAACGGGGCGTGTAATCCCCAAAACAAACAAGAACGGAGAATTTTTTTTGCCCCGTAGGCGGGACCGGGATAGTATTCTCAGCCCGGTGGATCCCCGTCTTGTTCCCCGTGGGGAGCCGCATAATTTTTTATATAATTAATATATTTATATATTATTTTAATGTTAACGTAAATTACAAATAAATATTTCATAGTTTCCTACTCAATTAACTATTTATTAAAAATTATATTTTTTATTTAATACTATGTTATTATTTCCAAATTATATTATTTTCACTTTAGTATATGCTAATTAAAAATATTAAAATTAGAGGTTCTTCAATTTGTTTAAAATTTTTTTTAATACCAACTTAAAGTAATTGTTGTGTATGATTAATTTTTTAATTTTAAATATTTTTTTATATTTTATAAATGAGATAAAAAAATAATTAGGCGGGGAACGGGGATCCCCAGCGAGGCGGGGATTGGGGGAAAATTTTCCCCATTTATTTTGCAGGGACGGAAATGGGGAATGACCCCCCGTCCCCGCCCCGTTGACATCTCAATGGAAGAGAATCAAAGAAAGTCAATATACTGTTGAATACCTAAAGATTTTTTAAAATTTTTTAAAATCCGTAGAAATCTCTGGTTATTAGAAGAGATTTTGGAGAGTGAAATCTATTCATATTTTGGAAGGGGAATCTAAGAAAATTCGTGGAGTATTAAAATTCATAGACTGTTGAATACCTAAAGATTTTTTAAGACTTTTTAAAATCCGTATTGAATACCTCAGGATTTTTAAAGACTTTTGAAAATCTAGATTGAATACCCCTAAACTTTAAAAGTCTAAAAAAATCCTACAGACTCTATAACCAATACACCCCTCTTAATCCGTCCATCAATCTTTTACCCACTTTTTTTTTTGTTGTCCACCAATTTTATATCTAGTCCTTTTTTAAAAATAAATATTACTCACAAATAAATAATTGAGTCTCATAATACCTCCAATAATACTCTTACTTAATCTATTTTATCTATTATTTTAATAAAATATTATTTTTTATTAAATCTTGTGCCAAAAAAATAAAGGGGTAAAAAATTCGTGAACGGAGAGGTGTATGCTTCAACAATCAAATTAATATGTTTCAGGAGTAAAAAAATGAAATTAAGCAAAATTGGTATGACTATTTAACACATGAACAACACTATTTTAGTACATGAACTATCTTAGGTTTTTCTTTTCCAAGAATGCTGAACATGGTTGAAAGAGAAGAATGAGAAAATGTTTCATTTTAATACTCAGAGAGGAATGAGTTTCATTTCTTCTAGGCATGAGGATTCCTCATTTTCGAAGAATCAAAATACTATTGTAGTTTTCGTTTCTTAGTACCTAACAACATATTTCATTCTATTCTCCATTTTTTTACTTTGATACCCCAAACCAAGCACCCCTAAAACTTTAACTCACTTGTGAATTGGATTCTCGTTCCTATACTCCCAAACATTATCGCAGGCTTCATTTGACGTCCCATCTCCAAGGATGTCAACAAGAAGCTTAATATGCAACTCAAAATTTTTATAGTTATTTTCATTAAACAATGTTACTATTAAAATAACATATTTTAACAAAACAACAAACACTATTAAAAAATACATAAAAAAAAAGCCTAATTAAACTATTGTAATAAAGATAATACTACACATTTATTACATATACCCGAAGTCATAGTCTAATATACATTAAGTGTACCGTGTAATTTAAGTATATTTAAAAAAAAATCACTCCAAAAAAGAAAAAAAAGATCCCCGTTACAATTTAACAAGAGATGATTTTTCAAGTAAATCAAGAATGATTTTTCAATTATAACATTGATAACTTTTTTTTTAAATGCACTTGATATGCACGGTACACAAACATTTACTCACACTAGAAAGGTTAGAATGAATTGAAATTTCATCCAGAAATGACCAATTTTAATTCCATGTTTCATTAGTTAAAAATGAAAAAAAGTTGGAAATACATCATCTATGCATCATTGGTGTATTTAGTTACTCAAATCTTTTTTTGAGTATGATTAATATATAAAAAGTGACAACTTTTTAACATAAAATAAAATTTGGAGAGTAGAAAGATATGGAGAGTTTCACCTCCCACACGTAGGACATAAAATTAGAGGACAAATAGAAAACACTTATCTTGATTAATTTCGAAGATTAAGCGCAAATTATCATCAACAGACTTACTGAATTACCTAATTAGAACATTAATCGCTACTGTCAACTGGCTCTCCATTACTGTTACATTTCTACAAATTAAATGTAATAATTAAATTTGATTCAAGAAAAACTTTTGTATACACCATTTGCACCATTCACTTCCTTTCAAATGATATTACTCGTAGTTGAATAGCCTACCGATTTATTCTAAACAAATTTTTTTATAGTGAAATTGTCTACGATTTGTCTATAAAATTTTCTAATCATATAAGCACTTTCATTCCTCAACTTACAAGCAAATTGCATATGAATTCAATTTGCCTAAGGAATAAAATTCCTAGGCGTTAATTACCTACAAATAATTTCTCTACAAAAATTTATCCACAAACAATTTGTCTATGAAAATTTCATATGCAAACTTCAATCTTTGTAGGTAGAGAATGAAAATACCTATATAATTAGAAAATTTTAGACAATTTCGTAGGCAATTTCCACTATGAATTTTTTTGTTGGAAATTCCTCAGCCATGTTGACAATTTTTGTAGGCAAATTCATATTTTCTTGCAGTGTTAGTTGTTTCACTGAATTATATTAATTAAAAATCAGTTGTTCATTGCACACCAGTAGAATGACATTACATGTTCCACCTAATAGTACCCACTCTGTCCAATCTTAATTGTTACTTTATTGTTTACCCTTTTAAATTAAGTTGATTTTAATTAATAAATATGAATTAATGTGTAAAGTAATAACATGAGATATAAATATACTAGTGTAGGAAGGATATAAATAACAATATTTTATTGTCGTTTATGGAAATATTGATTGGGTAAAGGGAGAGACATTTTTGATAAAAAAAATAATTAGATATGAGACAGAGGAAATATACTCGTTTTACTGAATGATGTTACTCGAAAATTAATTGTGTTGTACAACCGATTCACATACCAATTTAACCATGCAACATGGTGCAATTTCGACCAACAATATTCATCTAAGCAACATTTTAATTTTTTCACAAAAGTAAAATCCGTGGCGGCCCTCGGATGGCGTAGGTGGTGCCGCCGCACAGTGCCCCTTTCTAGTGAGGGACCTCGATTTTATATATATATATATGTGTATATATATTTGAATATTTTGATATATTTAAAAAAGTTGCAAAATAGAACATGTCAATTAGGCAACTTTGGTTGCTTCAAGCTGTTGAAAGTAGGGGTGATCACGGTGCGGTTTTCCGATTTTTTCTATAAAATTTAAAATGCATTGCTACATATGGTTCGGCTAAATGTTAAATTCAAAACCACGATTTATTAAATAAAATTGATCATGCGGTTTTGAGCGGTTTCGATCGGTTTTTGGCGGTTTGAATAAGATAGAATGTCAAATAATTATATATAGTAGTAAATAAGTAAATACTAAAAATATTTACAATTCGAATAATGACACCTAATAAGCCAACTCATTATCATCTTCATACGAACATTTAAAATTACTATATGTTCGTTGTTCATCTCTTCTACCACAACAAGCAATAATAGATGAGATATAATTTAAAAACAACATATATAGTTGGTAAAAAATATAATTAATTTATAGTTAATGGACCGATATATATATATATATATATATATATATATATATATATATAAAATAGTAAGTACACTCATGTGTATATTACATATACAAGTCAATTCAATGCATATAAAAATATATATAATATTTGCACATTTCAATTCATATATATATATATATATATATATATGCACATATATAATTAGCGGTGCGGTCGGAGCGATTTTGCATCTACATTTCAAATTGTCTTGTTTGAGCGGTGCGGTTTGCTAAGAAAAAATTAACTGCGATTTATCTAAAAATTTACAAATAGCGGTGCAATTCGTTTTAATGCGAATGATTCGAATCATTTTTTAAATTTCATCATCACCCCTAGTGCAATACCCCAACCTTGCACATATTTTTTTAGCGTTTCCTCTTTATATATTTCCAATTTATTTTTTCTTTTTTGTTATTTTTAAATTGAACATGCTAACAATTTTATTCCATCAAACTATTCAAGTATATTTTACTTTTTCTCCCTTATATGTTTCCATAGAATTCCTCCTACCCATATGTTTTACAAAAGTTAGCACTTTAACTTTTTTTATAATTTATTTTTTCTTTTTTATTATTTCTCAAATATTAAATTTGGAAGCAATTTTTTTCCCCTTAAATGCAAGCAATTCTATTTACTTAAAATATTCAATCAAATCAACACACAATTTTCACACTACCAGGCCCTTTTAATCTTTTCCTTATTCTTTTATGCATGTTTTCAATTCTTTTCTAATTTTTAATTTCTTAAAATAATTATTATGCATGTTATGCATTCATTCTTTTTTTTTTTTTTTTCAGTTGTTGAGTTTGAAATATTTTGTTACTGTACATCTAATTTGTTTTTATGTATTTAACAATTATATTATTTTTATTTATTATACAAATTCCGAAGGGCCTAGTTTTTTTTTTTGCACCGGACCCTTAAAATCATAGGACCGACTCTGAGCAAAATGCATTAAAAACGTGTTTTTGACGCATTTGAAAGTGATAGAACCTATCTATTCTCATATTAATTTTTTGTGTGGTTTCTATTTGTGTGAAGTTAGGGTCATTAGATATTATCACACCAAAAAGTGTTAAAAGATTAGTTAAATTTTAACACACCTCAAACGGTTATGATTGGATAGATATTACTCAAAAGTGTTGAGATAGGTTGAATATGGACAGCTTAAAATTAAAATGTTAAGATATATTGAATATTAATATAATAAAAAGTTGTAAGATAGGGGTGTGGTGATAGCCCATTTTTCTTGTAGTAATGTCCTAATATCGTTCATTATGTAAACCAATTCTCGAATATCCTTCTTTCTATTTTTGGTCCTATACCTCATTAAATTGAGTTAAAATTATACATGCAATAAGAAGAAGCTGATTTGTCTAAATATACCATGCTAACATCTCCCCATGAGCCTTTTTCCCTCATGATAAATCAAATGGAATCATGTAACTTTATTTCATAAAGGAACATCCTCATGATCCTCTATAGCTATTTCATTATCTTTAGTTTATTCACACAAACAATTAAAAAGTAGGGTGCATTTACAAACTCTAGAATCACTTATTTTAAAAAGAAAAAAACCGTGAGGAATAAGTTTCGATAGTAAGTGATTCTTGGTAATCGCATTGTCATTGCTCCGCCAGTAGGCGCTCGAGCACGGTGGGGCGGCAAGGCACCGTGACGGCGCCGTCGTGATCAAAACCGTACACCTCGGCCGCTTGTTCCAACAACATCAGAAACGAGGGGTGCGTCAGGTAATTCAACGGCACGACGAATCTCTTAAACTCGTCGGCTTCCTCCGCCACCACCGCGAAATGCCCTTCCTTCACGTCTTCCGGCACCCTCGTTTCCTTGGATGAGAGTAGCCTCTTTTGAATCCTTTCCACTGCCATCTTTAGGTTTAAAAGGCCCACATTCTTTCTCTTGCCCTTCGTCAGAATCTTTGCCATTCTCTCTTCTATTTCTGGGAGTGACTGGTTCTTTTTCTAGGATATTGATCCTTTGTTTGTGACGCTGAAATTAGTTATAGTACATGTGTATATATAGAGAGAGTGGTGAGAGGTGAAATACATATTAATCCTAAATACAATAACAAAATGACGGAGACACTAGTACCCTTGTATTTGTGAGGATGTGCTACATTTCACATATTAGCTAGTTATATTCATTTACCTTCAATGAATATGTATGTATGTATGGAATGGAATCCGTTCATACATGAATTATTGAAGAAAACAACTAATACTCTTCAATGAAACAATTAATACTCTTTAGTGAAAATAACTAATACCCTTTAATGGTTCATGTATGAATCATTTTCACTCCATACATTGTCATGTAAAAATATACTCCTCGCCAGACATGCTTTCGATTTTCATGTCCTACTTCAAAGATAGGATAGTTAAATTTTCATTTTCATTTTCATCCCTATTCAATATATATATTTTGTTATTTTTCGAAATATCTAGTTACTAAAAATTATCCTATAAAATGAGTAGTCATATTAATTAAATGGGAAAACAAAGCAAAAATTCAGAGTAAATCTCTTGTACATCAGGTGTACTATGTAATTGATCAAGTGTATTTTAAAGATTGACAATAGTTTTCACTGTACATTTAGGACTAGTTACATTGAATAGTTAGGTTAGTTTTCACTATCCTAATTGTCCGGACAACTTAATTGTTCATGTGTAATCAGTTCTAATTGTTCAATGAATAGCAATTTAAAAATACGTTTGAATTGCACAGTGCATCTAATGCGCATAAAAACTTGGCAACATTTAATGTTCTAAGTATAGCTAGTAATAACTTCTATACTTTAATTTGTGTGAAAGAACTCATAAATCTACTTACTTTTTTTTTTTTTTTTAAATAATGAGAGTATTCAATTTTGATCTTTCCCACGACTCATTTATTATTTCACCAACACACATAAAACGAGAAGGACGAAGGAGATTGAACGATGGAGGAAAGGACATGCTTGGGAGTATTGCTAAATCATTTTGCATGTGGGAGACCAATGCACGTGAGAGAAAGTTTGAAGCACCATGAAACGTCAATTCCCTTTTAGCTCGTCATTTCAGAGGCTTCGAGTTGGGGCTCTTAATTAATTTCAAATTAAATAATTCATGATTATCATACACATAAATATAATATCAATTAATATGCAATTTATATATCTCAAGATTTATGTTTCATGTTTGTTCAACACTAGTCCGGATCTTACGATACGATGTTCCTTTGTTGATTTGTACTTCTTACCTTATTTCTCTTTCTAGAGCAACTCTTGTTTAACAAACATTGTTGGACAAATTATTCTATACATCATTTGCACTGTCCATTTTTTATTTTATGATACTCCCTCCGTCCCAAACTCAAGTTCTCGTTTACTGTTTGCACGGTTATTAAGAAAAGAATTGTTTATTAGTATTTAAAGTGATAAAGTGATGATAAAGTGATAAAGTGATAAAGTAGATGTTTTGGTTATTAGTGTATGGAGAATATAATATTAAAAAGTATTGTTACTTTTTTGCCAAAAGTAGATGCAGCAAATGAGTATGAGACATACCTTTTTGGCAAATGGGAACTTAAGTTTGGGACGGAGGGAGTATTATTTATTTCATTGAATAGTATTACTCATTAACTGAATGATATTACTCGAAATTTTGTTGCACTGTGCACACCAACTGAATGGTATTACTCGTTTTACTGAAGAGTATAACTAAAAAATCAGTTACACAGTGCACTGATTCACACAAGTGTTACTCATACTATTCGATTTAAATAATTAATATTGTTCGACGAAAACAACTAATACTGATCATCAATTAATATTGTTTAATGGTAACAATTAGTATTGTTCAATAAAAATATTAATTATTGTTCAGTAAAAATAACTAATATTGTTTGGTGAGAATAACTAATATTGTTCAAAAATATATATTAGTTGTATGGTGCAATTAATATATACAAAATTCTGCCTTTTTAACATTTAAAAATTATAATATATCACCCGTGTTACATGTTCATTTGTGAGTTTAAAATGATTATGTTGTTAGTTGTTGTGTTTGTTTTAAATGAAGTAAATTGTGCGTTCGTTCTTTTTAAATGAAGTAGAAAGAGTGTTTTATGAGTAATTTTCTTTCTACTCTTTCTTATAATCAGAAAGTTTGTTTTTCCTAGTTACAATGTGATGCATGATTTGTTCTTTTATTTATTTGAATCATGGTGGAATAAATTGTGAATGGAATACTCGTTCTTTAATCTATTTTAAATATAATGATTGGTATACTTCTTCAAAGACATAATTTTATATGTACTAATTGCAATGTGCAATTCAAGTGTATTTTTTTAAAAAGTTACCCCTATTATTACTGAAAAATTATCCCAGCTATTACTGAAAAGTGTAAGAGGTAACTTTTTACTAATAATAAGAGTAACTTTTCAATAATAGTAGGGGTAAATTTTTTCAAAAAATACACTTAAATTGCACGATGCACCTGGTGCACAGGAGACTTACTCTTTTTCAAAAGGAATGATCATTCCAAAAAAATAAGAAATAGTGATTCCTCCCATAACACATGAGCTCACTTATTCAACATCTTAAGAAATGAACATTTTTTATTTACAGAAATATCACCACTTATTTTTATTATCTTCTACTCCACAATCAACAACAATAATTATAATATATAATTATAACATTACTATTATTTAATAACAATATGGATAAAACAATTCAACTTGATTAATTATAATAAAAAAAAAAACTAGTGTTATAATTACCAACAATAATATTATATTTCAACAAGATGAATAAATATAATAATTATCGACAATGTCTAATAAAAATATAAGTTTTTTTCAAAATTATAATAATAATTATTATTATTATTATAAAATAAAAGGATCATATTGTAATTGATAAACACTTATAAGGTTGTGTTGTAATTGATAAATAACTTGGTCGTAAAATACTAGCTTTACTAGTAGTTACCTCACAAGAGTATGTGATCACTGTAGTATGGGCAAATATAAGGACCAAGTAGTATCGAACCCGTAGGAAAGTTCGTACGCGAATAAATCTCTGATTGTTTCTCCACTGATTCTGAGGAGGCTCTGGACCCGGTGGTACAAACGGTTGACCATAGATAGGTCTTCCCTACTGATTCCCTCCTTGTTGGTACCCGTCTTGGTTGTAATTAGGTCTTCCCATGTAGTTGACCTACTCATGTTGGTATCCTGGTTGTTCCATCTTCTCACTCATAACTGCACCTCCTTCTCTCAAATTCTGTTCAACCTCAAGATTGTTGATTTTCTCCATAAGTGTCATCAACAGCTTCCTATTTTCCTCACTCTCCTCCGTCTGGTACACACTCTGCAGACGAGGCTGGCCAGCATTCCACTGCCCCACATTCTTCACTATATCCTCCACTATCTGTCTACACTCGGCTGCACTTTGGTCTAGAAATGCTCCACCCGCACAAGCATCGAGACGTGCTGATCCTTCTCTCAAGCCCCACAGTAGAAGTAAACCATAATATCTCCTTTGTTGTACCCATGATGTGGGCAATCAATAAGCATGTTGGAGATTCTCTCCCAGGTCTGACTCAGTCCCTCATTCAGTTTCTGCTTGAATGAGAAAATCTCGTTCCTCGCCTTCACTGTTCTGGACGGAGGGTAGAACCGCTCTAGAAATAGACGCTCGAGCTCGGTCTATGTATTCACAACCCCCCCCCCCCCCCATGAAAGTGTGTTATCGTACCAATCCTTAGTTATTCCAGTCAGAGAGAACTGAAATAACCTGAGCTTCTTCGCGTCCTCAGACATCCCATTGTAATGAAAAGTGGAAGCAATCATGAGGAAGTTCCTCAAATGGGTGTGTGGATTATCTTTCCATACCTCTCCCATGAACTGATTTTCCAAAAGCATCTTCAAAATTATGGGAGAGATGGAGAAATTATTCGCCTCGACTGGTAGCATAGTTACTCCATCATAGTACCGTTGAGGCTAAGCCTCAAACATCCCTCTAATCTCCATACCAGGAGGACCTGCGTTCTGGGGTACTTGTTGTTGGTGTACAGGTGGTGGAGGCACTTGTGGAATATTTGGTTGGTTTAAGATAGGTTGCGGAGGGTAGTATGGGTGATAGTAGGGTGGATAGGGGTATGGATAATGTGGGTTGTTGTGTTGGTAGACAGTGTTGATGAAAGGGTTATTGTTGTTGTTGTTCTGGTTTAGCGCAGAGTTATTTTGGTTAGGTGGGTTAGGGTTTTGGTTGGTGCTTTTCCCTTGGAGTGCTTGCTTCTGACTATTCATACCGTACGCTCCTTCCACCCGTTCCACATTCTGATTGAGCCCTTCTCCATCTAAATCTAACTCTCCTCCTAAATTCAGATTCATATCATCACCAGCTGCAGTAGTCATCCTTTCTCTAGAAGACTCTATTCCTTCTGGCTATTGTCTAAGGATCTAGTTTCGTTCTATCTTCGCTCGTTTATCCCTTTGAGCGTGTTTTCCTATACCTGAAACACCAAAAAAAATATCAAAACGCAACTGGCTAATAACTAATAAAACAGAAAATAAATGCATTCATTACTAACTACTAAACTATTTTCAAGTTTCACTCAATGAACATATATTACCATCCCCGCAACGGCGCCATTGACTTGGTCGTAAAATACTAACTTTACTAGTAGTTACCCCACAAGAGTATGAGATCACTGTAGTATGGGTAAGTATAGGGACCAAGTAGTATCTAAACCGTGATAAAGTTTGTATGTGAATAAATCCCTGGAAATTTATGTGTCGTAGCTAATATGAATGCAATTTTGGTTTAGACTAATACTACTAATTATTTTCTACTAATTATATTCAAGAAGACAGGAATAAATCTATACTAACTTCTGGTTGAAGTGCAAATGAGATGATGATGCTTGGGATAGGAATCCCTGCGTATACTAAAGGAGTTGGTACGTTAACTAAAATAATTGTGATGTTCAAGTTAAAATCCTAAGTGTACTATAAACTAGGTAATTAACTTTCCTAATCTAGCACAAAGAATTGAAAGAATAAAAGCTCGGAAATTATCCCAATACTTAGTTCTAACAACTTACTTCACTAACCCACTAATTAAATTATATGAACTGTGCTTAATTATTGAGGCTCTAATTTAACTAAGGTGATTCGGCCGTCCTCCCTAGATAAACCGGTTGATTATATACCCCTTCAAAAACCCTCTCCTTAAGCCTATTCGTTATTAAAGAGTGATGCGGTCGTCTTCTCTCTAACAATTTTTGTACTTAATTCTATGATTATTCTAGGGTTTATGAGAATTATTCAATAATTAAGAGAACTAAAACTATACATCACGAATTATCCTAATTACGTACCAACATCCTAATTCTACGAGTTCATCCTATCCTAAGCATACAAGGGTTTAGCCTAACATGGTGATTATGAGAACAAAAGCAACAACAAGATCAACAATCATTAACATAATTAAAAGAATCAAGAAATTCAAGAACATAAACTATCTATGAAAGTAATTGAATCAAATCTGGAAAATAATCTCTAAAATCTGAAATTTAGGTCTAGAATATCAAAGAATTCAAGAAACGAAAAGAGAAATCAAAACCGTGCAAAGTATTAATTGTTCTAATGAATCCGTACGATAAAAAACCTCGTTTCTAAACTTGAAATCTTTGTCAAACTCTCAAAATCATGTCCCAAGCCTCTTCCCCTCCAAAAATTGAGTCTTGATCTGTAAAAATAGGTTTGAGATGGGTATTTATATGATATGGACCGAAAATCCTTCAGGGCACTCGAGCTAACTGATTAGGCGTGAAATTGTCATGATTCGTAGCTAGAAATGCCCAAGTTTTGATCGATTTTATTGAGTATTTAGAGTCAATTGAGTACTATTTCTACACATTGATAAATTTGTCTCTTTGATGCTCATAGGTGAATCGAGGGCTAAAATGGAGTTCATAGGGCTTTGAATCAACTCAAACAGATGCCCGGATGAGAAGATATCGAAGAAATACGAATGGTATTAGTGCGCGAGAAGAAATATATCAGTTGAAGAAGAAGGAGGGCCACTCGAGCGCCTCCACTCGAGCATGTTGCTCGAGCGCTGAAATCTTCCAGAGAGTTTTGCCCATTCGAGTAGCTCGAGCGCCTCCACTCGAGCATGTTGCTCGAGCGTCCAAAACCAACAGAGAGTTTTGCCCATTCGACCAACTCGAGCGCTAGCGCTCGAGCCCTTGCACCATTCGACCTACACAGCTCGAGCGCCACCGCTCGAGCGGGTGGTGCTCGAGCACTATTCCTTTTTTGCCTCCAAATTTGTTTTTCGATCCATGAGTTCCCGATTCGGCCCGGTGCTTATATATACTTGTTCCGAACTCGTTTTGGAGGATCATCACATACCACTTGATACCGCATCACTTTTAGAGTTCATTTTTAGAGTTAGAAGAGTACTAGAGACGAGCAAGCTTTATTTTTACGTAATCGAGGTTTTACTTTACAAATTCTTGTTTCGGTTTGGATTTTAATTTATTTTCGTTCGCTCTTTGACGTTGAATACTTGAGACTTCGTTTTATTAATCAAATTTCACTTCTTAAAATTTATTTTCTTTAAACCCTAGTTTATATTTAGTAGTTACTTAGTTCAAATCATCATGTTTATGTTCGTTATTTCTTCAATTGCTTTTGTTGTCGTTAAAGCTATGTCCGGCTAAAACCCTTGTATGCTTAGGGTAGGATGAACTCGTAGAAGTAGGATGTGGGTACGTAATTAGGGTAAATCGTGATGTTTAGTTTTAATTCTCTTAATTAATGAATTCTTAAAATCAATCTTAACTTTACCTTTGAATTTTGTTCGAAAAGTGTTAGAGAGAGGACGACCTTATCACTCTTTAACAACTAGTAGACTTAGCGAGAGGGTTTAGAAAGGGTTAATTAATCTACCGGTTTATCTAGGGAGGACGACTGCATCACCTTAGTTAAATTAGGGTCTCGTTAATTAAGTACTATCTATTAACTTGTTAGTGGATGAGTGAAGTCGATTGTTAGGATAAAGTATTAGGGTTTGAATTCTTGAGCTTTCATCTTACAATCTTTTACTTAGGTTATTTCTTGCACGTCACAGTTATTTTGATTATGTACCTGCTCCGTTAGTATACGTAGGAATTCCTATCCTGAGAATTACCACCACATATTTGAATACAACCCTTAGTTAATTAGTTCAATTCAGTTCTTTAGCATAATTAGTTTAGTTTTAGTTTATAATAATTATTTTTAAAAACCCAAAAAAATACACACTCATATTAATTACGACGCGTAGATCTTCAGGGATCTATTTGCATACATTCCATCCCGAGGTACGATATACTTGGTCGCTATACTTGCTTATACTACAGTGAACTCGTGCGCTTGTGGAGAAACTACTAGTAGAAAGTTAGTAATTTCGGTTCAAGTCACTAACCCCGAGGTCGAGCACTTCGTGCTCGAGCGGGGCTTGGTCGAGCTCTAAATCTTCACAGGGGTCAGGTACTGCTCGAGCTCGACCACTCGAGCGCCTCGCGATCGAGCTAGGTTGGTTGAGTGCCTAATCTTCAGAGCGAACAAGGGCCGCTCGAGCTGAACCATTCGAGGGGCTGGCGCTCGAGCAAATTGATCGAATGCCTAAATTTGTACAGAACTGCAGGGTCGCTCAAGTGGCACTCTAGCTCTACTCGAGTGCTTTCTCTTTTCGTGCTATTTGATACTTTTCTTCGCTCGAACTAATACTTTTCGTATTTCTTTCATATCTTCTCATCCGGGAGTCCGTTTGAGTCGATTCAAAGTCCTACGAACTCCATTTTCCGCTCTCTTCCCTCATATGAACACCAAAGAGATAAATTGATGAGTTTATGAAAATGTTACTCAAATAACTCTAAGTACTCATTAAAACGCTAAAAATATGAACTAATCGGGCTACAAAACATCACAATTTCACTTCTAATCAATAAACACGTAAAAGGTCTTGTATTTGTATGCAATTAACCTTCTATATTTTTAAAACTAATATAACGCTTTGTCAAAGATTTTTTTGTTTTTAATGTACTCTCATACTTCCAACCACATTCAACGAAGGAGTATGTATAGAGTGAAATTGGTTCATACATGAATAATTGAAGGGTATTAGTTTTTACTAAAGGGTATTAGTTGATTTCACTGAAAATTCTTAATTTATTTTCACTGAAAAACTAAGACTCTTCAGTGTAAATCGGCAATACTCTTCAGTGAAAACAACTAATACTCTTTAGTGAAAATAAATAATATTCTTTAATAATTTATGTATAAACCATTTTCACTCTATACTTTGTCTCAATGAACCCAAAGTGTAGCTTAATAAAAATTCACACCACATATTTTCGAAGGAACTAGAAAGACCGTAAATAATAACATTCAAAATTATTGCATCCTTTAATTTCAAATTATATGAAATATTCATAATTTTCGGTGGAATATTTCTCAAAATCTATCTCCTGAGAGCTAATTTTTTTGGATTCGTTAAAAAATAAAAAATAATTATTTTCTTCTTTAAAAATGACTTGAACGCAATGTACTAGCTTGACTAGTAGTTACCCCACAAGAGTATGAGATCACTGTAGTATGGGTGAGTATATAGACCCAGTATTATCGAACCCAAGGGAAAGTACGTATGCGAATAGATCCCTAGAAACGTACGTCTTGTAACTAATATGAATATAATATTTTGTTTTAAACTATTACTAAACTATATTATACTAATTAATGTTAATAATGAAATTAACTAAACTAACTTTTGGTTTGAAATGCAAATATGAGATGGTGATGCTCGGGACAGGAATTCCTACGTATACTAACGGAGTTGGTACGGTAACTAAAATAATCGAGATGTTCAAGTTATAATCCTAAGTGTACTAAAACTAGGCAATCAACTTCCCTAATCTAGCACAAGTTGAAAGACTAAAAGGTCAAGAATTAACCATAATACTTCGTCCTAGCAACCTACTTCACTAATCCGATAATCAAGCTATACGAATTGTCCTTAATTAATGAGACTCTAATTTAACTAAGGTGATGTGGTAATCCTACCTAGATAAACCGGTAGACGATAAACCCCTTCAAAAACTATTTTCTTAAGCCTATTCGTTATTAAAGAGTGATGCGGTCATTGATTAGGCGTGAAATTGTCATGATTCGTCACTCGAAATTCCCTTGTTTTGATTGATTTAGATGAGTATTTAGAGTCATTTGAGTATCATTTTCATAAACTAATGAATTTGTCTCTTTGATGCTCATAGATGGATAGAGGGCGAAAAGAGGAGTTCGTAGGACTTTGAATCGACTCAAACGGACGCCCGTATGAGAAGATATCGAAGAAATACGAAAAGTATTAGTTCGAGGGAGCAAAAGTATCATTGGAGTGCACAAGCAAGGAGCACTCGTGCACATAGTGCACGAGCACTCGTGTATAGAGCTCGAGAAGGTGCAACTCGTGCACCTAGTGCACGAGCACTCGTGCAGTGCGCACAAGTAGTCGCAGGTCGTGCACTAGTGCACGAGCAAAGGTGGTCGAGCACTTTTTGCTCTCTGGATGAATTAGAGTGCACGATGGTGATGAGCTCGTGCACGAGCAGTGCACGAGCGTACGTGATTTTTGGTCCATTAACTCCCGATTCAACCCGTTGCATATTTATACCCCTTCGGAGCACGTTTTTGGGGATGACCAGATACAACCAGATACCACTTGATACCATATTACTTTTAGAGTTCGTTTTTGGAGAGAAGGAGAAGAGCAAGCTTTAGATTAACATTTTTTAGGTTTTCTTTACGAATTCATAGTACGATTTTGCTTTTTAATTTTGTTTCTTAAGACCTTTGTTCGTTAATACTTTGAGACTCGGTTTTCTTAATTTAAATTCAGTTCTTAGCATTATTTTCTTTAAACCCTAGTTTATGTTTGATAATTTATTCGTCATAATCATTATGTTCATGTTCGTTTCTTCTTCAATTGTTCTTGTTTACATAAAAACCATGTCTAGCTAAAACCCTTTCATGCTTAGGGTAGGATGAACTCGTAGAAGTAGGTTGTGGGTACGTAATTAGGATAATTCATGATGTTAGGTTTTAATTCTCTTAATTAATGAATTCTTAAAATCAATCTTAACTTTATTCTTGGATTTCGTTCGAAAAGTGTTAGAGAGAGGACGACCTTATCACTCTTTAACAACGAGTAGACTTAATGAAAGGGTTTAGAAAAGGTTAATTAATCTACCGGTTTATCTAAGGAGGACGACCGCATCACCTTAGTTTAAATTAGGGTCTCGTTAATTAAGCACAATTTATTAACTCGTTAGTGGATTAGTGAAGTCGATTGCTAGGATAAAGTATTAGGGTTTTAATTCTTGAGCTTTCATCTTACAATCTTTAACTTAGGTTATTTCTTGCGCGTCACAATTATTTTGATTATGTACCTGCTCCGTTAGTAAACGTAGGAATTCCTATCCCGAGCATCATCATCTCATATTTGAAAACACACTTTTACTTTCGTAGTTTAATTTTCCTTTTTGCATTTATAGAGTAATTTAGTTAGATTATAATTTATTTTCTTCTAAAAACCAAAAGCATACACTCATATTAGCTACGACGCGTAGATCTTCAGGGATCTATTCGAATACTCACCTTCTCTTGGGTTCGATAATGCTTGGTCGCTATACTTACTAATACTATAGTGAATCCGTCCGCTTGCGGGGAAACTACTAGTAGAAAGTTGGTACATTCGCTTCAAGTCAATGGCGCTGTTGCCGGGGATGGCGTTGTATGTCGTTAAAATAGGACTTGTCGATAGCTTAGTAGTTAGTAGTGAGTGCTTTACTTTTCTGTTTATTTGTGCGTGTTCGGCAGTTGCATTTTTATTCTTTTGTTAGTGTTTTAGGTTTATGAAAACACGCTCGCAAGGTAATACAAGTGAAGAGAGACTACAGTCAGATCCTGAGACAATAGCAAGAAGAAACCGAGACTTTTTAAGAAGGATGAACGCTGCCGGAGGAGGGAAAGAACCAATGGACATTACTAATGAGTTGGATGATGTCGAGAATGAGTTTAATCAGACATTGAACCGGGCTGACGTCACTGAAGGTAATTCCAGTAAGAACCAAGATCCGTCAGGGGACAGCCAGAGCCAAAACTCGGGTACACAGAACGTGAACAATCTAGCTCATAATCTTGTCCAACATCCTCAGAACAACCTGCTTACCCACATCCTAACTTACCACAAAACAACTTGTCTTATCCCTACCCATACCCACCTTATCCGTATCCACCATACCCGTATCCTCCACCGCCTGTTTACAACCAACCACCAGCTTATCAACCACCACTACCCCAATAAGTACCCGTACCAGCTGCTAATCCTCAACACGTTCCTCAGAACGCAGATCAGAAAATGGCTATTAGAGGAAGGTTCGCGGCTCAACCGCAGAGGTACTATGATGGAGTGGCATTGCCCCCTGTAGAGGCAAATAACTTCTCGATTTCCCCAAGAATTCTTAAGCTGCTTACCGAGAATCAATTCAAGGGGGAGGTTGGGAAGGAGAATCCTCATACTCATCTGAGGAGTTTTCTGATGATCGCATCCACATTTAATTATAACGGCATATCTGAAGATGCCAAGAGACTCAGGCTGTTCCCATTCTCTTTGACGGGAATAACCAAGGAGTGGTACGATAACACGCTCCCACGGGGAGGTGTAACCACATAAAACGAGCTTGAGCGTCTGTTCCTTGAGCGATTCTATCCTCCATCGAGAACGATTAAAGTAAGGATAGAGATTTCTTCCTTCCGCCAGAAGCCAGGAGAGGATTTACGTCAGGCGTGGGAGAGATACTCGAATATGTTGATTGAGTGCCTGCAGTACGGGTACAATGAGAGAGATATCATGGCATTCTTCTATAGTGGAGACAGCAAGGCTGGTCAAGCCCATCTCGATGCATGTGCCAGTGGAGCTTTTCTGAACTAAGGGATAGCGAGATGTAGAGAAATCATCTACAATATTGTCACGAATGTCGGGGCATTGAATGAGGATCCAGAATTTCAGCGAGCTTGCAAGTTGGAGGAGAATGGGGGTACGAGGAAGCTGTTGATGGCTATGATGGTGAAGATCAGCAACCTTGAGATGGGGCAGAATCTGGTTGGAGGGAATGTAGCAGTGAGCGAGAAAGTGGATCCGCCCACGAGTCAGCAAGAAGAGGCCAACTATATGGGAAGGCCTAACTATCCACAAGGCGGGTATCCACAAGGTGGCAATCAGTTTGGAAGACCTTCTTATGGCCAACCATTTGTACCTCCAGGTCCACAACCGCCTCAAAATCAATGGAGGAACACACAAGGATATCAAGGAGGCCAGCAGCCTCCTCAGAATACATGGAGGAAGAGTGAGAATTTCTCATATGCTAATCCTAAGGCCAGAATTACAGTTCCTCCAGGTGTTGATCCAGGTTCAAAACCTCCTGGTGGAGAAGGCGGTGCCTCAACTGAGGAGATGTTGAGAGCTATCCTTCAGAAGGTGGAGGAAGGAAGCAAGAGATTGTCCTCTTTGGAGTACGATGTGAAGGAGTTGCATAAGAAAGGCGATCAGCGTGATCAAGGACTCCAGAAGAGAGATGTAGAGCTGAATCGAATTCAGCAAGAGAACAATAGACGGTTCACTTCGATAGAGTTTCAGATGAGCCAGATCGTAAAACCATTTGGAAGAGAGCCGGGTAAATATCCTTCCATGCCGGAGGGGAACCCGAAAGAACATTGCAAGACGATCCAGCTTAGAAGTGGAACCAACTATGATGGTCCTCAGATGCCTGCTGATTCTGAGACGCCTCAAGGAGAGATTGAGATGGAGGGACAAAAACATAAGAAAGATGGAGGTGAGACTGTTGAGAAAGGGGTTGAGGGTGAAGGCATTCAGAAGAGTAAAGATGTGGAGGAGTCCCATGAGAGCAAAGAGCCTGAAGAGGAAGGCATTGAGAAGATTGAGAGAGTTCCTAAGTGGAAGAAGGCAAAGGAACCAAGGAAGAATGTAAAAGAGACTGAGAAAGATGAATGGGGGTACCCAATTCTGTGATATCTGTCCCATATCCACAACGGTTCATGAAAAAGAAATTAGATGAAAAGTTTGCTAAATTCCTTGATGTTTTTAAAAAGCTGCATATTAACATTCCTTTTTATGATGCTTTGGAACAGATGCCTAACTATGCCAAGTTCCTGAAGGACTTGATAGCGAAGAGGAGGCGAGTAGATGAGCCCAAGTTGGTGCAGCTGAACCATGAGGTGAGTGCATTAGTGCACAAGGCGCTTCCCCCAAAGTTGAAGAATCCCGGGAGTTTCACGATCTTATGTGATATCGGGAATGGAGTCAAGAAGGGAGCATTGTGCGACCTTGGGGCGAGCATCAATCTTATGCCCTTGTCGTTATTCAAGAAGTTGGAAGGTGGAGAACTTCAGCTGATAATGATGACGCTTCAACTTGCCGACCGGTCTATTACTCGACCTCAAGGTGTAGTTGAAGACGTCCTCGTAAAAGTTGGGGATCACATTTTTCCAGCCGACTTTGTAGTGCTCGACATGGAGGAAGATGAGCACGTGCCCTTGATCTTAGGAAGACCGTTCTTAGCAACAACCGGGATGGTGCTAGATGTGGCAAATGGGAAGATCACGTTGAAAGTTGACGATCAAGAGATAAAGATTTCCCTATATGAGGCCATGAAGTACCCGAAGGAGGATGAAAGTCGTTATTGCATTGATGCCATTGATCCTCGTGTTGAAGACACACCTCCTATCCCTAATCATTCTTATATTCATGATTTTGATAATCCTTCATTTGATGAGTTAACCCATGAGCATTACGATTTTGATTATTTTGATATGGATAAAGGGAAGAAGTTGAAGGATGAAGAAGTGAAAGGTGAGGACGTGGTCCAGTTGGAGAGGAAAGGAGGAGTTAAGAAGAAAAAGTCCAAACTCAAGAAATTTCTTAGCAAGACTTCTCCAGATAAAGGTGAGAAGAAGTTGAGACCCCTACCACTTGGGGATGAGAAGGAAGCAAAGGAGCTCATGATGGAGGGGCATCAAGGAAAGGAATTCAACCACCACTCTTATGAGAGTAAGGGAGGTAATTTTGAGTATTATGTCCCATAAGCTCCTTTGAGCTCGGTCCGGCATGAGGACCTTAAAAATAGCGCTGAATGGGAGGCAACCCATTTTTATTTATTTTTGAGTGTTTTATGTTATTTGGGTGTTGTTGAATCGTAAGTTTTAACCTCGTACTTGAGTCTATTTTGTAGGCTTGTCTCGAAGGAGTAAAGGTACCATGAAGTTATTCAGATTGAAGGAACCAACTCGATACCAAGGAGTGCGACACGTTGTTGAGAAACTTGAATTATTTGGATGAGGTAACCCCCAACCCCAAACTTAGACATCTTCACAAGGTCGAAGTTTGAGGGGTGGAGTTTTTTTTTATTTGTTTATGGTGACATTGCACAGGTGCACACCCTTTCTTTGAGTTGAGTTTGGTTATTTAGTATCTCGAGATGTTCCTTGGGCTATTAGTGTTTTGATGTGGTACGACATATTTCATGCCTATCAATCATCTTATGCTTGTTGAGTGCTATCTTTTAGTATGATTTGATGAGTAGGGTGAGTTGTAAGGTTGAGTTAGGAATTCTTTTGTGTGAGTGTTTGAGTTAGAGTGGATTTGTGAGAGAACTAGTATGCTTGCGAGTTCTTTTCTTTTGAGTACTTGTGTGGTGAGAGTGAGAATTCACTAGGACTAGCATGGATGTGAAAGCCGTGAGATTTGAGCCTTTTGAGATTTGATGCATAAAATAATCTCTTCGTTTGTGAGTGAATCGTCACCTTAGAGGATGCTAGAACTTGTGTGTGCTCTTGCTTCTTGATTGTGTCTAGTTTGATATGCCGAATGTGATTTTAGGCCATCTTTGTTTTTATTGAGTCACTTAGCCTAAATTTTCCTGACCATTGATATTTGTCCCTTGTTAGCCCCTTTGAGCTTTAAGCCTATTTCATTTGCTAGCACATTTAAACACTATTCCAAGTTCCTAAACTTTTTTGTCCCAATTTGAGTGGAGAATAGGAAACATGTGAATGTGAAGGGATTGAATTGAGTTGAAAAAGGAAAATGTTGTTTGTTGAGTGAGTATGAGAAGAAGGTGTGATGGAGTTTTTGAGTTGTGGGAAAAAACAAAAAAGGTTGAGAATGAGCAAAAGAAAAAAAAAGTTCATGTGTTTGTGAAAAAAAAAGTGAAGTGATTGAAAAAAAAAAGTGAAAAGAGTGGGAAAGAAAAAAAATTGAAGTGTTGAGAATTGGAATTGAAAGTGTTTTGATTGAAATTGTTTGAAGTATTATGTTCCTCATCTCGAAGTACCGAAGGTTGATTTTCTATTCTCCATTCACTTAAGTCACTTACCCATATTGTTATCCCACCTGTCCAAAGAGCCTACATTACAACCTTGAGAAAAGTCTTTTTTGATTCGGCATTGATTTCTAGAGTATGGTCGGAGTTGAGAGTGCTTACAAGCCTATGGCTGCCGATATGTGTGATTAATTGTTTGAGTGAGTCCCTTAATCATTTATATACACTTGTGAGGGAGTGAAACACATCGTTGAGTGCACATCCATGTTTGATCTTGGTATTTCTTGTTATTGTTGTATGAGTATGATGAAGGAAGGTGAGTGAGTATACTTGTGATTGATCTTTGAAGCTCGGGTTCATTTGCTTGCATGATTTGATTTGTTGACTCATTCCTAACAATTTCACTTGACTTATTATTTCGTTGCTTGAGGACAAGCAACATGGTAAGTTTGGGGGGGTTGATTAGGCGTGAAATTATCATGATTCGTCACACGAAATGCCCTTGTTTTGATTGATTTAGATGAGTATTTAGAGTCATTTGAGTATCATTTTCATAAACTAATGAATTTGTCTCTTTGATGCTCATAGATGGATAGAGGGCGAAAAGAGGAGTTCGTAGGACTTTGAATCGACTTAAACGGACGTCCGGATGAGAAGATATCGAAGAAATACGAAAAGTATTAGTTCGAGGGAGCAAAAGTATCATTGGAGTGCACAAGCAAGGAGCACTCGTGTATAGAGCTCGAGAAGGTGAAACTCGTGCACCTAGTGCACGAGCACTCGTGCAGTGCGCACGAGTAGTCGCAGGTCGTGCACTAGTGCACTAGCAAAGGTGGTCGACAACTTTTTGCTCTCTTGATGAATTGGAGTGCACGATGGTGATGAGCTCGTGCACTAGTGCACGAGCGTACGTGATTTTTGGTCCATTAACTCCCAATTCGACCCGTTGCTTATTTATACCCCTTCGGAGCACATTTTTGGGGATGACCAGATACAACCAGATACCACTTGATACCATATTACTTTTAGAGTTCGTTTTTGGAGAGAAGGAGAAGAACAAGCTTTAGATTAACGTTTTTTAGGTTTTCTTTACGAATTCATAGTACGATTTTGCTTTTTAATTTCGTTTCTTAAGACCTTTGTTCGTTAATATTTTGAGACTCAGTTTTCTTAATTTAAATTCAGTTCTTAGCATTATTTTCTTTAAACCCTAGTTTATGTTTGATAATTTATTCATCATAATCATTATGCTCATGTTCGTTTCTTCTTAAATTGTTCTTGTTTATATAAAAACCATGTCTAGCTAAAACCCTTGCATGCTTAGGGTAGGATGAACACGTAGAAGTAGGTTGTGGGTACGTAATTAGGGTAATTCGTGACGTTAGGTTTTAATTCTCTTAATTAATGAATTCTTAAAATCAATCTTAACTTTATTCTTGGATTTCGTTCAAAAAGTGTTAGAGAGAGGACGACCTTATCACTCTTTAACAACGAGTAGACTTAATGAAAGGGTTTAGAAAAGGTTAATTAATCTACCGGTTTATCTAAGGAGGACGACCGCATCACCTTAGTTTAAATTAGAGTCTCATTAATTAATCACAATTTATTAACTCGTTAGTGGATTAGTGAAGTCGATTGCTAGGATAAAGTATTAGGGTTTTAATTCTTGAGCTTTCATCTTACAATCTTTAACTTAGGTTATTTCTTGCGCATCACAATTATTTTGATTATGTACCTGCTCCGTTAGTATACGTAGGAATTCCTATCCTGAGCATCATCATCTCATATTTGAAAACACACTTTTACTTTCGTAGTTTAATTTTCCTTTTTGCATTTATAGAGTAATTTAGTTAGATTATAATTTATTTTCTTCTAAAAATCCAAAAACATACACTCATATTAGCTACGACGCGTAGATCTTTAGGGATCTATTCGCATACTCACCTTCCCTTGGGTTCGATAATACTTGGTCGATATACTTACTTATACTACAGTGAACCCGTCCGCTTGCGGGGAAACTACTAGTAGAAATTTAGTAATTTCGGGTTCAAGTCAGTCATCTTCTCTCTAACAATTTTCGTACTCAATTCCAAGATAATTCTAGGGTTTATTAGAAATATTCAATAATTAAGTGAATTAAAACTAACATCACGAATTATCCTAATTATGTCCCAACATCCTACTTCTACGAGTTCATCATATCCTAAGCATGCAAGGGTTCTAGCTTAACATGGTGGTTTCAAAAGCAAAAGCAATAACAAGGACGATGATCATATGCATAACTAAATTAATGAATGAAATCAAAGAACATAAAAGAAAATTAGAATCAATAAATCAAGTCTTAAAAGAAATCTTTATAAATATGAAAAACCTAGGTTTAATAGTCTCAAGTGTTGAAGAAAGACAAATAAAAACGTTAAATTAAGAATTTGTAAGCTCAAAACCTCGATTACACGATAAGAAACCTTGCTCACACTCTCCAAACTCACTTCCCAAGCTCTCCTTCTCTCCAAATTATCTCTAAATATGATATGGTGTCTAAAGATTAGCTTGGATGGGGTATATATAGGCATTGGGCCGAATTTGACGATTTTGGGCCGAAACTGCTCGAGTTGGGTGGTTGCTCGAGCGCCTCATCGTTCCAGTGAAATAATGGTGCTCGAGCTCGACTACTCGAGCGCCTAGTTCTCGAGCTTGGCTTGGTCGAGCGCCTCAGTCTTCCAGCGTGAAAGTAGTGCTCGAGTGCCATCACTCGAGCGCCTAGCACTCGAGCTAGGCTCGGTCGAGCGTGGGTTGGCTCCATTGTAAAAGGGCCGCTCGAGCTTGGGTGCTCGAGCACTTCCTCTTGAGCTAAAATAGCACTATTCTTCACACGAACTAACACTTTTCGTATTTCTTCAAAATCTTCTCATCCGGGAGTCCGTTTGAGTCGATTCAAAGTCCTACGAACTCCATTTTTCGCCCTCTTTCCTAATATGAGCATAAAAATGACAAATTTATAAGTTTATGAAAATGATACTCAAATATCTCTGAATACTCATCAAATACGCACAAAATAGGGTCGAATTGGGCTACAAAACTCAACAATTTCACTCCTAATCAACCCCCCCCCCCCCAAACTTACCATATTTCTTGTCCTCAAGCAATGAAATAATAAGTCAAGTGAAATTGTTAGACATGAATCATAGGACCAAATCATACAAGTAATAGTGTTCAAGTTTCAAACATCGATCACCCATACACAAACTCACCCCCTTCATCCTACTCATGGATAATCAATAAAAACCACCAAAATCAAACATGGATGTGCTCTCGGCGATGTGTTTCACTCCCTCACAAGTGTTTAACAATAAATAGGGACTCTCTCAATCAATCTATCACACAAATCAGTAACCATAGACTTGTAAGCACTCTCAACTTCGACCATAAACTAGAATCCATGCCGAATCAAAAGAACATTTTCCAAGGTTGTAATGTAGGCTCTTTGGACAGGTGGAGTAACTATATAGGATAATTGACTCAAGTGAATGCAAAATAGAAAATAAAACTTCGGTATTTTCAATCCACGGAACAGAATTCTTCAAACATCTTCATACAAAGCACTTTCAATTCCATCTACTCACAACACCTCAATTTTTTTTCTTCTAACTCTTCTCACTTTTTCTCAATCACTGCACTTCCTTATTTTTTTTCTTTTCACACATTATATGAGCTCATATTTCTTTTGCTCATTCTAAAATTTTTGTTCTTCCCCACTACTCACAATCTCATTACACCTTTTCTCATATTCACTCAACCATAAACAATTCCACATTCTCTCAACTCAAACCCTACTCATTCACAACTTTTCCTATTCTCCACTCAAATTGGAACAAAAAGAGTTTTAGAAATTGGATAAGCTCAAATGTGCTAGCAAATAAATAGGCTCAGGCTCAAACGGGCTAACAAGGGATTAATGTCATTGGTAGGCTTATTTTGGCTAAGTGACTTATCAATTCAAAGATGGTCTTAGATCACATTCGACATTTCATTCTAGTCACAATCAAGAAGAGAGAGTACCCACAAGTTCTAGCACCTTGATTAGGCGTGAAATTGTCATGATTCGTAGCTTGAAATGCCCAAGTTTTGGTCGATTTTATTAAGTTTTTTAGAGTCAAATGAGCACTATTTCTTTACATTGATGAATTTGTCTCTTTGATGCTCATAGGTGAATCGAGGGTGAAAAACGGAGTTCGTAGGACTTTGAATCAGCTCAAACGGATGCCCGGATGAGTAGATATCGAAGAAATACGATTGGTATTAGTGCGTGAGAGGAAAAGTGTTAGTTGAAAAGAAAGAAGGCCCATTCGAGCACCATTGCTCGAGCGCCTCCGCTCGAGCTCAACCAGCTCGAGCGCCCAAACTTGCAGAGAACTTTCTTCGCTCGAGCACCATTGCTCGAGCGCCTTCGCACGACCTGTGGATCCGCTCGAGCGCCTCCGCTCGAGCTAGCCCAGCTCGAGCGCCTTCAAAACTTAAGTTTCCAAGTTCGTTTTTCCAGCCCACGAGTTCCCGATTCGGCCCAAAACTTATATATACTCGTCCCGAGCACGTTTTTACAGACCACCACTTACAACCACATATCACTTGATAGATTTTGATTTTTAGAGTTTGTTTTTGGAGAGGAATGAGAGGATCAAGCTATACGTTTACGTTTTTTTAGGTTTTCTTTACGTTTTTGAGGTTTTCTTTACGAATTCATAGCACGATTTTGGTTTTTTAGTTTCGTTTCTTTATATCTTCGTTCTTGAACACATTGAGACTTCTTTCATTGATTTAATTCCAGTTTATTCTTTTATTTCTTTAAACCCTAGTTTATGTTTGATCTCTTCTTCGTCCTAATTATCATGTTCATGTTCATTATTTATTCAATTGCTATTATTTACGTAAAATCGATATCTAGCTAAAACCCTTGCATGCTTGGGGTAGGATGAACTCGTAGAAGTAGGTTGTTGGTACGTAATTAGGGTAACTTGTGACGTTAGGATTTAATTCTCTTAATTAATGAATTCTTAAAATTAATCTTAACTTTACTTTTGAATTTCGTTCGAAAAGTGTTAGAGAGAGGACGACCTTATCACTCTTTAACAATGAGTAGACTTAACGAGAGGGTTTAGAAAGGGTTAATTCATCTACCAGTTTAGCGAAGGAGGACGACCGCATCACCTTAGTTAAATTAGGATCTCATTAATTAAGCACAATCTATTAACTTGTTAGTGGATTAGTGAAGTCGAGTGTTAGGGTAAAGTATTAGGGTTTAGAATCTTGAGCTTTCATCTTGCATTCTTTTACTTAGGTTATTTCTTGCGTGTCACGGTTATTTTGATTATGTACCTGCTCCGTTAGTATACGTAGGAATTCCTATCCTGAGCATCACCATCTCTTATTTGAAAACACATCTTAAATTCTTAGTTTAATTTTCTGTTTGCATTCGTAGGATAGTTTAGTTTGTTTTAATTAATTCTTCCAAAAAATCTAAAAACATACACTCATATTAACTACGACGCGTAGATCTTCAGGGATCTATTCGCATACACTTCATCCCTTGGGTTCGATACTACTTGGTCATTATACTTACTCATACTACAGTGAACTCGTACTCTTGCGGGGAATCTACTAGTAAAAGCTAGTGCATTCGCATCAAGTCACACCTCTAAGGTGAAGATCCACTCACAAACGATGAGATTAATTTAATGAATTTTAATCTCTCATAAGGCTCAAATCTCACGGCTTTCACATCCATGCTAGACCTAGTGAATTCTCATCACTACCACACAAGTATTCAAAAGGAAAATTCGTAAGTGTACGAGTTCCCTCTCAAATCTACTCTAATTACACTCACACAATCTAGTCCCTAACTCAACTCCACAAATCAGTAACCCATAACTCAGACTCAAAGATAGCAATCAACAAGCACAAGAGAGTTAATAAGCATGAAATAAGTTATAGCACCCAATTAGTTCACAACAATCAACTCAAGCTCAAATACCTATCAATGCACAATATATAACCAAACTCAACTCAACGAGAGGGTGTGCGCCTGTGCAATGTCAATCAAACCTCTCAAGTGCACCGGTGCATATTTATCACCATAAAACATATAAAAACTCCACCCCCCAAACTTCGACCTTGTGAAGCGGTCTAAGTTTGGGGTTGTGGTTACCTCATACGCATAATACTGGTTGACTCATAGAAATATAACAAACTCTCTTTTCTTGAGTTGCTTCCCTCATCACTCATTGGAAATTCGTGCATCCTCGATACACGCCTACAATAAAAAATACTCAAGAACGAGATTAAAACATACTAACACAAAAACACTCAAACATTAAAAACATTCAAAAGTAAGTAAAAATTGGTTGCCTCCCACTCAGCACTATTTTTAAGGTCCTAATGCTGGACCGAGCTCAAAGGAGCTCATGAGACATGCTACTCAAAGTTACCTCCATTACTCTCATAAGAGCAGTTGTAGACTTTCTTCACTCGATGTCCATTCACCATGAATTCCTTTCATTCCTCCTTCTCAACCTCAAGGAGTACACTCTTGAATACCTTCTTCACCTCCGGGGTTAGGCTCGAGGAGTCCACTCAAGAACTCCATTACTCTTATAAGAGCGCTCGAGCTAGGCTCGGTCGAGCTCGGTTTGGCTCCAGTGTAAAAGGGCCGCTCGAGCTTGGGTGCTCGAGCACCCTTGCTCGAGCACTTCCTCTTGAGCTAAAATAGCACTATTCTTCACACGAACTAACACTTTTCGTATTTCTTCAATAACTTCTCATCCTGGAGTCTGTTTGAGTCGATTCAAAGTCCTACGAACTCTGTTTTTTGCCCTCTTTCCTAATATGAGCATCAAAGAGACAAGTTTATAAGTTTATGAAAATGATACTCAAATATCTCTAAATACTCATCAATACGCACAAAATAGGACCGAATTGGGCTACAAAACTCAACAATTTCACGCCTAATCAAAAAACGAATAACAAAATTACTTTTTGGGGTATGGACTTTTGTTTTTATGGGATAAATACGATTGTTTATATCTGCTTATGTGTCATTAACACATTCGCGGTGAGTATATATAATATAATTTGATCATTTATGTGGATAAATATTGTTTATATTTAAAAAAATTGATCAGCATCAACCTTAGGATATTTATTATTATCAGCAAAACATGTGAAATTTTAAAATAATTTTAAGTGCCGATCAGCGTCAATTTTATAAATTTCGTTAAAGTTAATATAAAAATCTTAAATAAGATCATAAATTAATAATAATTTCGTTAAAGTTATTATATTACATATATAATAATATGACAATATCTAAAATAAATAATATTTGTACAGTATCGCTCAAATTTATATGATAGATGATGTTTTCTTTTTACAAAAATCAATAAAAAAATAGTTTTATAATATCATAAATTGATGTCTTTTTAATTATATGATCATTTCTCATATATATATATATATATATATATATATATATATTTCACTTTCTTTGACAAATAGTATGAACTTAGAACCAAAAACTAATATTAAATGATATCATTTATTATACAAATTATATATGAACGGCTAAATTATCAATAAATATCACTCAAATCTAATCATTCACAAAATAATAGCTAAACAATCAAGGATACAATTATAAAATTAAAATCAATACATACTTCATTAGCAAAAGAATTTACTCCTGAAGAAATTAAATAAATTCAAATATTTGATAATCAATAAAACAATAAAGTTAATATAATATATTACAATTTACTGAGATATTCTCAGTTCCTTTATTATTTTTATAAATTTGAGGGAAGTTCACTACCCTCTTAATTGACTCGGATAGTCAGATGTGCTCAGGTCTACGTTGTTGTGTTTTTTAAAATTTGAGGAGAGTTCAAATACCCTATTGGACTCGATGTATGTCCTTCGCTGCTTATTTGTGTTATCGGTTAGACAATTCTTTGTTTAAAAAGTAGGTGTCGTTTTAAATTTTCGTGTCAAATTAAGAATTATAAAAATTTCACATGTATACTCTATATATATATCTTGAAAAAAAAATATTTTATTATAATAATCTCTAAAAGATATGTTATATTTTAAAATTTTCAAAAAATATCTCCTAAACTTTAGATTCAGGATAAATTATAAAAATTATGAAATTATACTAAAATGACACTTATTTGAAACAAAATTTAATCTCTAAAACGATATTTATTTTGAAACGGTGTGAATATGTAGTAATCGAAATAAAACAAAATAAAATTAAGAGCACAATTCGTGTAAGATCAAAATGTTGAGTGCGAAATAATATATTCAAAATCGAGTCATCTTCTACGTACTAATTATACTTTGCAATTGGACACATGGATAAATATTAACGAAATATCAACTTTGACTGAAACATAACTCTAATTTTAACTAAAATGGTATACGCTAAGATAACTAAATAGTGACATTAAATTTGATTGAAAATAAGAAATAAAATGTGATACCAGTTTTATCTAAAATGTGACATTTTGATTAAAATGTGGCAAGTGCACCTGATCCATATGATTATATGACTATATAAAATCTGTATTATACTACTTTTGTCCACAAAAATTGAACATGTATTTTTGCACGTGATTTAATGTGTTATGTTGGAGAGTATTACAGGGTATTCAAATGTTCATTTTTTAATAAAATTATCATTTATGTATATTTTATTCATAAACGATCATTTTATTTAAAAACGATTTTCGCATTATTCTATAATAATTTTTTATATAAAAAATAAAGATTATTTTTTTTGGACGGAATCACTATTTAATTAGAGGTAGAAAAACAACAAAGTGGGCAATTCTCGATATCCACGTGTACCAATGGTATAAAATAATTGAAATATTAACCACAATTTATGTGTATGGTGTAGAATTACTTGTATGGTGGAGACATATGTCGGTCAGCAACAGTAATTTCTGCTCTTCGTCTAACGAATTGTGAGTTATCATTTCAAAATCTAGAAATTCCTAGATCAATAGAGGTAAAGAGGATGACCAAATTAGTACAACGGTTGTTTCTATCCCGCCTGGCAGTGTAGATGTTTTACCATCTGCTATAATATATACACGATTGTAGTTGAGTGTTGTACTATATTTAAAAAAATATTATTTTATATTAAATGTTTTATTGATATAACTATAAGTAGTTTTACTAAATTGATCGTGAAATGCATAGCTTGTAGTTTGCAACATGAAGAATTGATTAAACAGATTCATTTTGATTCATTACATAATTGTTGTGCTAGATTTAATTAAAATAAATATTAAAATGGATTTATCTTATATTATTTATAATTGAGTAATTCAATTGTGATTTTTTAAACCAAATTTATAAATGTAATAAAACAATCGTAAGTAACACTAGTTGCAATGTGTGTAACAATGCGCAACTAGTGCAATTGTGGCATAATTTTTACTCACTAATTTTCAACCAAGCCATGCTTTTTGTTTTTTGTTTTTTTCCGCAAAAGTAGTTTATATACAAAAAAAAGTACAAATATTATGTGATATAGAAACTAATAGTTTTAGTTATACAAACGAATACTCTTTATTTGGTTTTTTATATTATCCATTAAAATAAATTAGAATTAAATTAGATTTACACAGGTTATACAATCATGAGACCTCACTTTTCTTGTTTAATAATTAGGGCCCCATATTGGTGTGTGCATAATGCCTACCTTTTATTGCGGAAGTTTCTAGATTTTGAAATGACAATTCGGAGGAAGTTCTTGCTACCTCACTTTTCTTGTTTAATAATTAGGGTCCCATTCCCATACAGGGTTTATATGAATCATATTATCAGACCAGATTTTCATTCTATATAGGCAAAAATGAATAATTTTGGATACTAAGAATTAAATAAAAAAACTTCAACAAGAGTAACACTTATACACTTACACTATTCATGTTTGGATTCAGCATTCAGATGATCTTCTCAATGTTATTTGTTTTTCTTGCAAATAAATGAAAGTTGTGCTTGACTTTCAATAAAACATAAGAATAACACTCTTGTGCACCAGTTCTACAGTTCAATTAACACAAATAATTACATTTTGGTAAAATTACTAATATTGTTAGTGAAACAACTAATATTAACAAATTAATACTTTTTTTTAAGACAACTAATGTTTTTTTTTTAAATATACATTATTTGTACAATATAACTGGTGTATACAAATTTTATCGTACACCAAAGGTCCTCACACGTGTGAGATTAGCTTTAAGTAAAAGGTGTGTGGATGTTCACATCCTTTTCTTTTATATAATTATTACGCCCACCTCTAAATAAACCCTTCAATTTTTCCCATTAGAATATTAAATATGCTCTGTCCCATTAACTACCTATTTTACTTTGAAAAAATAGTTCTAATTTTATCATTGAGTTGCTCTTAAAAAGTTGGTCGCTTATGATACTTATATAAACTTAAATATTTTACTTGGTTACATCTCCATTTCATCATCATACCGACACACAAAAAATTAGAGTAGATTTGCGGTGAAACTAGTTCATAATATGAAACTGGTACCATTAAATGTATTTGTTGTTACCATTAGATATAAAATAATTTCAGTTTACAAGTCTAATTATATCAGTAAATGCATGTAATAGTATCAGTGAATACACCTAATAATATTAATTTCATATTATGAAATTTGTTCAGATGAAATTTTGTACGAAAAATATTTCAGAAGAGATAGATTACGCAAGAACATAAATTAGATGATTTTGATTAGAGATGATAATGTGATAGATTTAAATTAGAATCCGCGTTGAACTTGTCTGGTCGTCTCGTTCAGGTTGGATTTGGACTCCAACAATGAATCTGGAATGGATGTGGTTTTGATAGAATTCACTTTGTGTACCCATTAAATGTTTTTTTTTTTTTTTATCGGTAAAAAATAATAATAATAATAATAATAATGTACCCATTAAATGTTATTTTAAAGTATTAGATGAATATCAAATGGTATTTTAATCAAAAGAAAAATTGTAGTATGCACTTGGATTTTAGATTATCTAGATCCACAATTATCCAATTAATTATAAATAAAATTTACGGGTCATCTATTTACCACGGATCCTCGATCATTCTTTTTTCTGTATCGACAAGACAATGCCTATGTTCTGCTCCACCGCCGGCGCCAATGATGTCTTATTTGGACAAAACTTGTTGCACAACTCTCTTCTCCAAGTAGTACCGACAATCGGATCTCCAAGCTGCACTAATGAAGCCAAAAGACCACGCCGTCGCCCTGCTATCTGACGCATACAACATAAGTTCTTATCTATTGTTTCTCCGCTCTCCTCATTTTTTTTACTTTTTATTTGTCGGTCGAGTTAGTGCAATAAAATAAAAATGAGAGATCATCATTTAATTGATAATGTAAATGGAGGCAAAGAAGATGAAGATACGAGAAAAATTACATGAAAAGACACTTTAAAATGTAGTAATTGCTTATCTGTTATTACATTTCACTTATCTCCACATTTATAGTTAGTGTGGTGTAAAACAATGTAGCAATAGACAAGGTGTTATAACTACATTTATTAATGTGTTAAAAAATATTCTATTAGTACATATATATATATATATATTTTTTGCATACATATTCTAACTACATTTATAAATGTGTTAAAAAAATATTGTGAGTACACATGCAATTTTTACATACATGCTATAACTACACTTAAATGTACTAAAAAATATTCTATAAATACACATGCATTTTTAACATATATACTATAACTACATTTAAAAATGTGGTATAAGTACACAAACATGTTTTATATAATGCTAATATGACATTTGAAAATGTCATAACGTATATATATTATAAATAATTTTATATATTATATATAGATAAATATTTACAATTTTCAATTTAATTTTCATAATGAGACAATCTAAATAACATATTTATAAATATTTATTCTTTTTTCTTGAAAGAGTAATTGAATTAAAAAATAACATATAATATAAAGTAACATGGACTCAACATCATAATTGACAAATAAAAATTTAACATTAAAAACTTCATCTAAAATCAATTGATCCATCATTCCAAATTTCACATAAGATACTCTAAACAAATCTTGAAAATTACTTACATGAACAATTATATACAATCTACCAAATGTGGTATAGAAACCAAATAGTGAAAAATTCTAATAGATTGGGCTAAAATTTGTTTAGCAATGTTTCAAGGGCTTCTAGTTGGTATGTGTTTATAACAGCCATAGAGAACTCCTCCCAGGTCCATCTTTTGATAAAGACAATAGTGTCATCTGAATCAACAAAATATAATTAGTAACTATACATGTTAATTATGTGTCTATTTTATTCTTGAATGAACCACAAAGATAAATAATTTTATTAGTTAAGAGTAAACGGATACTCCACCCACTACAAAGATAAAAAGATCAAACAAATTGCCTATAATAACTCAAAAGAAACCAGATAAAAAAATGCAAAAGAAACCTCTTTCAAATCAACATACTAGTAACAAAGATGGGGAGAATTTTCACGGCTACATGCTTCCCAAACAATATATGGGATTTGACAACAAATTATACAAGTCATACTCAAAGTTGATCTCACTCCTCCATTTAGTCCAATTCCACGTTCTAATACATCAATTCTTGAGGTGTTTATATATATAACTAGTCATGGTGGCAATTTTAGGATTATTTTTATTATTAGTGGTGTTAACCAAAAGGCACTATAATGATTATATATGAAATCTAATACAAACAATTTAAGATATTTTCTTTCACCCAGCATGATCAGTTTGCTGGTTTAGTGGAGACTAAGGAATACAACTAGTTCGTCTGATTTTTTATTTTCCAACTTGAATATAAGTAGCATAAATATGCTGTGAAGTCAAGAGGATTAGTAGGAATATAATGGCACTGCACACCACAAATCTTATCAACAAGAAATTCCACTAAGTACATAATACAATAGTATTCCCTATTATTCCAACGGGTTGCCCAAATATTCTTGCAAAGGTTAATTACACGAGTAAAACAAAATGACAATCCACAAGATATCGTCTGAGGTCATAAGATATATACACACATAAGCACAAGGAAAATTGATATGCAAGACTCCATAAAAACAAAGTGAATAAAAGACAATATAAAAATGATATAAGATAATCAAAATATGCATTGCAATCGATATAAGATCAAATAATGGCATGAAAGATACTCACTCGATGCAGCACCATTGCAATCGACATTCAAGCAACAATTAATCTTCACTAGGTGTCGCTTGCAAATATAATATAAATTAATTAAAGAATCAACTAATGTTACAAAAATAAATTTATACTACTAATAAGATTCAAAATATATTTACATACCAAATGACAAGGCCAAGCGATCATTTCTCCAAGTACTTGTGAAAATTTCTGAAAATTACCATAAGGCCTAATCAATTCTTCCTCGGGTTCAAGCTACCACCTTCACATTTACTTCACACCAATTTGACCCCAAAAGTTGGCCCCCAACTTTTGTACATGGATTGATACTATGAATGCATCCTTTAGCAATAATTCTTTTGGGATCACAGAAGTGCTTGAGAGAAACATGAGTACCAACCTTTTAAGGAAAAATAAATAAAAATGAATTGTCTTTTGTATTTAATTATATAAAATTTCAATATAAATGACTATTAATACATGATATCAGCATGCTAGAATTCGTAACAGACAGTTGATAATAAAAAGTAAAAGATAATTCACCGTAAGAGGCAGATTTCTTGCAGCACGGTTTGATAGAGAATTATCTGAAAATTCATGTTGCGTAGAAGACAGTTGTGGATTGACACATCTTTGTTGTGCCACAAGCGCTTCCAATTGTGTAATTCGTGTTTGTTGCTCCTACAAGATACGGTTGGATGTGCGCCTTGAAAGTTCGCCCCATACATCTGAAGGGCAGACGCCTTTACCCATCATTCTCACATGACCAGGTCGATCCGGCCCCATGATTTGGGCAAATACATCATCTGGACCAATTGGATCTTCAGAACCTTCTTCAAGTTGGTTATTGCGTTCTTCCATTTCCAACTATAAATTTAAACAATCAAGAGTTTTGTTCATATATCATTAATGAAACATTAAATGTAATATATATCATGTAAACTTACATATTTTCTTGAAGCATCCCCAGTTGATTCCCCATTCTGTTTAACAAAACATGCACCGAACAATTCATAGCGCTTTGGGGACCGTCCTAACTCTTCTTTCTGAAATAGAAATTGTTAAATTGAATATTAAAATATATTAATAAATGCTAAAATAAAAATAACATATTGTTGCATTAACCAATTTGTGTTTAACTCGGGCAAATGATCTTTTCCCAGTTATTTGCTTCATGGTTTTTTTAGCTCTAGCTTGCTTGTTTCTCTTGCTCGCTTCCTGAAATTAAATTGAAGAAAATAATTAGTAGATGCATGCTAACTTTTTTTTACCCTAAACAATCACAAGAAACCTTTGCTTCATCTGAGTTCCAATATGTAACTAAATTGACCCACTGCTCAAGTTTTATCCTTCTTTCATTCTGCTGTCCTATCAAAGCAACCAAAGGAGCATCATCTTTTCAAAAATTCACTTTCAAAAAATGCTTCCAATTTCTCCATTTTTCCCCAATGGATGACAAAATCCACTTCTCCGCAGTTTTGGGGACATTAAATCGTCGCTGCATAAAATGTTCAATTATTAAACTAACAAAAGAACTTAAATATAAACACACAAATCACACTTATAGATTAGTGAAAAAACGCAGTAAAGCAAGAGAAATACACTAGTATTGAAAAAAGTGGGGAATAGAGTCTGTAAAAATAAGCACAGAGAATAATGGATTTCCACGACAATTATTTTCTCTTGCAGCTTAAAGAGGGAAGGGTAAAAAAATAAGCACAGAGAAACTGCAGAGACTTGGTTTGAAATACAGGCCATTGAAAGAAACTCTTGTAGATTCTGTTGAGAACTACAACATAATGGTCTTCTCCAGCAGTAGATTAACTTCGAATTTTACTGGTTAATAGCATTTGTGCCCTTAACTGTTATTATTGTATATATAAAGCTATTACATGAAGATCCATCATTTTTATTCCCTGTTCTAGAATTATGTACTCCCTCTGTCCACTAAAAGTATGTTCATTGGCTTTTGACAGGTTATAAAAAAATGTAGTATGTTTAGTAAGGGTATTTTAGTGTATTTTGTGATCCATTATGAATTAAGTGATTATTTGTGAATGTAAAATCAACGACATATGATATAATTAAGTGACGATTGAATGATAAATGAAAGAAGATTTTAGTGGACATAGGGTGTACTTTTCATCACTGTACCTATTATCACAAGTGTTTGTATTGTAAAATACCATACTTGGGAGGCCTTTAACCGGCAGGGATAAACTATATGTTAATGATTTTGAGATTGAAAACTGGTTAATTGAAAGCAGCCTTCTTTTTTTCTTTCTTGTCAAAATGAACTCTAAAAAGGTGAACACAATCAGTAGTAACAGCTGCATTAGTAACAAACTAACTGACCAATCTAATGATCTGGAAGACATTCAAATGCTATAGAAAAACAAACGACAATTCATCAATTTTGAACAAAGAAATTTAAACATCAAAATTCAAACCAATTAAGAAGAAGATTTCAAACAAAACTCTGGGAACATCAAGAAAAAGAATACCCGTAGTTAGATAAATTAGTTGTAAACAAAATCAGTGTATGAATACACGCATTACTAAAAGGATGATTACCTTTACAAGTTCTAGCATATGAGCTCTTTTTTCCCTTGGCATTGCACGCCAATCTTTCACATCAATTGGACAATATTTACCATTTCTAGCAATTGAACCTAAGAAATGGCAGAGCAAGCTACATTTACCACTTATTGGTTGACCATAATCATTATATTCAACTTGATATCGCTCTAGGTAGGTAGGACGACCCCAAATACTTCCCATATATGTAGGACCTCGAACTTTTTTCATAGATTTATCAGCAATATCATCATTTATTAGCACAAAAATAAATATTAGTTTTTAACTTTTAAAATAGACTATGAAATTGCACTTACGTCATTACCTTGTTCGTGTTCTTGCTCGTAGCTACCATTCATGATTTCATCCTCGGATCTTGACTTTTCTCTAACTACGTCTTTAGGTGGGTTGTTCATCTCGTAGTTTTTATTCGTAAGCTCATCATCGCTTCTTGATTCTTCCCAAAGTGTAGCAATAATCTGGTTGTCCAACTCATAGCTTTTGTTCATTAGCTCTTTCCCAGTTCTGGCTTCCTCCCCAAGTATATCATAAGGATTGCTGCTTATACTATTCTGCTCAATTAGCGACATGTTCATGAGCGGGTGATTTGATACTATATATGGGGCTTGTTGGTTACTTGCGCATCCATTATAAACTCTTTTATTAGTCCTATGTGATACAATCACTGGAGTCTTTCCTTTATCCGCACATCCCAAATCAAGTCTCCTTTTTTTTTTAGTTGTAGTCATTGCTGCAAATTGCAGAATAATAATCAGGAAAAACAATGTGATTGAATTATAAAGGAAATATGAAAAGTAATTTTTCAATGAATAACAAAAAAAATATACAGAGTGAGTTTATTCATACTTTTGTTCCAACAATTTGACATGTCAAATTGATCCCAAGCACTTTGAGGATGATCTTTTGAAGTCGAGATTCTAGGTGGTTGTATAATTGGCTCATCTCGAAGCATAAAGTTTCTTGATCTGCTATTTTTACTTGTGTTAACCATACCTGCAAGAAAGAAGTATGAGAAGATAATATTGTAATATACATACAAGTGGATTTAACATTCAAGAGAATTAAGGTAGTTCCAAGTAATGGTGTATAAACAAACTCCCCTAAGGTCATAAGCATTAGACTTGCAAATCATGATAAATTATATACTAACTAAACAAATAGAAGTTTCTAACTAAACCAACAACAGCCACAACCCAAACTTTAATGATAGAGGGATAAGCATCCACAAAGAAATAAATGCAAAGGTGCTATAAGATTATGATAATACATACACACCCATGAAAATAAGACTCAGTTACTCACTAATTTGAAGCTTGAAATAGCTCAATTCTCATTTATGTTTACTGGTTCTCAGTTGTGGCAAAGCTGATGAACCAATACAAGTTTCCTGTTAATCTCATACGTGTTGAAAAAGCCTGTTCTTCAGACGGGAGGATTATATGATCGAGACATTTTAATGAAGGCCGTGTTTGGCAAAATCTACGAGTCTGCAAAGAAAAGATGAGCAGGGGCTGGAGTACTTATATGTCAGTTTTTGGTTGAGGGAGTCGAAGAATATAAGGTCCGTTTTTCCTTAGTAGCTCGGAGATATCCTTCCACGTATAAACTGATCTTAGAGCAATGTGCAGGCTAAGAAATGTGTCTTTTGAGGGCCAAATGGAGAATAGACTTCTCACAAAAGATCCATGTTTAAAGGTCGGGAGTTCTTGATTTGGATACCCAAATATTAATGGTTTTCAATCAAATTTGCCAAAAGTATCAGATACAAATTGAAAACTGAAGCTATTAGTCTTTACGTGGTTACTTCAATCTGGGAGATTTTATGTTTTGAAGATTGAGAAACCGTATAGATGATTCTGTAAGAATCAGGCACGTTCAATATAATAACTATTGTATCAACAAATCTGTTAGCTTAATCTTAAATTTTTTATGTCATAACTATTGTATGAAGCTCAATGTCATTAAATTATATCAGTAAAAATTTGTAAATTTTATTTGATCAATCCTTTTTCATTGACGGGTCTGAATAAACAATCACCAACACAAATATTAAGCCAACAATATTACAGTGTTAAAAGATGGAGCAGTTGCACCAAGTATGCTGAATCAGTACTAGCAATTCAGATGGAAATTTTACTACCAATTCAAAGAGAAAAAATCAGCAAATTATTCCAACCAGGGACTCCACGAACATGAAATCTCGCGACTATTAATCCATATGGGCGTGTATACTTTCATTCTGTCATCTTAAAATTGTATGATTGAGATTCTAACATAATAGAACCAACTAAATAAATACTAGTGCAACTAGTAAGCTATACCTAGACAGCTATTGAATGCGTGAAACTTAATCAACTAAATAAATGATATCGAAACAAAAGACAAGAAAAATGAAATACCTCATCAACAATTTGTGATTCTGCAAATCAAATTGTAAATCCAAATGTAGCCCCTGAAATAATTAAAAAAGATCAATTAATTCAAAGAAATTGATTTTTCGTCGAAATTATCCTCGAAATTGAACAATCTACAATTTAAGACATTGAGTAGTCAAATGAAGGGTATCAATTGAGATGTATTTAGTAGCAAGTGATCGAAAATGGATAATTCTTGAAGAGATATTAAGAGGCTTTGATATGCTAATAATTGCCTTCAATTTGATAACGTCTACAGTTAGTTGAAGAAGCCATAGCCCACGATCCATGGTTGTCAATTTCATTTTTGGCGGGTTTCCTCCCGCGATTTTCTTTCAAGTTTTTGTACGGAGTATAAGATTTGGCACAACTAGGAAGTATATAAGATTAGGGCAATGTTGCAGTGTGTACCAATTCATTAAATTTATTTTGCAAAAAAAAATAAAAATTCATATTTATACTACACGGAGTATATATATTAAGATAATACTTAGATGTGATAAATTTAAGAAGTTTAAAAATTATTTAAATTAAATTATATATATTGTATTTTAATGAACTCAACCATTTACAAGTTAGACAAAGTATTATATGAAAATAGTTCATGATAAGTTTATAATGAAATTTTTTTAAAGTATCATTAATCTCATTGGAAATATCATTAATATCATCAGGTGTATCATTAGTCTGAGTTCAAGAAAATAGACTAATGATACACCTGACAGGTTTATTGATACTCCTGATGAGATTAATGATACTTTAAATTTATTTTATGTTAAGCTTATTATGAAGCGTTTTCATATAAAACCTATTCTACAAGTTATTTAGGGAGAAGACGTGATAGATTTAATAAGTGTCAAACCTATTTAAATTAAATTATGTATATTGTATTATAATGAACTCAAACATTTATAAGTTATTTAGGGAGAAGAGTATTTCTAGTGTACACTTGAGTGCATAGTATGTATTTAAATTTTGAGAAAAAATATTTCAAACAAAAATCAGTAATACTCCCAGAAGTAATTAGTATTACTCCAAGAAGTAATCAGTAATAGTACAATTACAAAAAAATATACAGTTAAACGTATTAGTGTGTGTTTTAAAAAAAATCAAAACTAAAATTAAAATTGAGTTTAAATTTCAAGTGCATGTCATGCACTTGAATACATACTAAAAATTTTGGGTGAGATAAATATTCATTGGAAGAGTCGTGATTCTATTGTAGTTCATAAATATTAGTTGTTTTATTAATATATATTAATTTGTAAATAATATTGTATGTGTAAAACAACTTATACCATTTTGATTTGTACAGAGTTCTAAACAAAATATAGGTCATTAAGGATGTTAGTTGTTTTCAATAAAGAGTACTAGTTGTTTTCACTAAAAAATATTACTCCCTCCGTCCCACAAGTGTTTGCACCATAGTTTGGGCACAACTTTTAAGACAAAAGTGTAATGAGTAGTGTTTTGTGGGGTATAAAGTGAAGAAATTTGTTGAATTGAGTATACTGTGGGCCCAAAAGACAGAAAATAATGGCAATTTCTGTAAATATGTGAATATTGTGAGGGTGAAATTTATAAAAATATTTCCTTTTATGGGTGTGCAAATAATTGCGGGACGGACGAATAAGGAAAACAATTATGGGACGGAGGGAGTAGTTGTTTTCACTGAAAAATATTAGTTGTTTTCACTGAAAAATATTACTTGTTTACTGAAAATAAACTAAGACTTTTTAGTGAAATCAACTAATACTTTTCAATAAAAACAACTAATATTTTTCAGTGAAAATAACTAATACCCCTTAAAAATTCATATTTTAACCAATTTTCTCTATACATACTAATAATTTTAATCTTCCCAACCAACTAACTGTTGTAACCCAATTTGATGTTCGGCTATCACAGTGTCACTCCAATTTGTTTTAATATTTTATACTCTCCCCGTCCCAATTTTGATTACTCATTTTAAAATGACACAATTTTTTAGAAAATAGTTGTTTATTAATACTTTTGAGTATAAGGTAGTTTTTTAGGAATTGTTTATTAATATTTTTTAGTATAAAGTAATTTTTTAAGGGTTGAATTTGAAAAAGTGGCATTGCTTTTTGCCATTTTAAGAAATGGGTAAAAAAAACCTTCATTTTTTGGGCTTTTGGGTAAACAAAATTGGGATAAAGGGAGTAATAAACTAACAAAAAAATTATTACTTATTTTTTAAACTATCGATAAATTGGTCATGAGTATAAATTGTTGTAACATTTTAAATATAAAAGCAGGTCTTGTGTGACACAATATGATACAATGAGATGGGGTATAAATTGAGCATGACACACTAACACTTTAACAAGGATGAGTGTTAGTTTGTATTGTCTCATGCCATTAGATGGTCTCACACAAGTATTTTCTTTTATATATACTAGTAATTTCACCCGTGCGATGCACGGTTTATAATTTTCATTACTACTTTCTTCGTTCATTTTAATTAATTATAATTCATTTTGTGAGTGTTTCAAAAAATATTAATTGTTTATATATAAAATAAATTTGTTGAAGAATATTATGAAATAAGTGATTACTTGAGAATAAAGGTAATGGTAATTTAAGTAATTATTAAAATTACCATTAAAGACAAAGTATAGAGTGAAAATGATTCATGCATGAACCATTAAAGGGTATTAGTTGTTTTTACTAAAAAATATTATTTTGTTTTCACTGGAGAGTATTAGTTGATTTCTTTAAAGAGTATTAATTATTTAGTAAAAATAAACTCTTCAGTATAAACTACTAATACTCTTCAATGAAAACAACTAATACTTTTTAGTGAAAACAACTAATATCTTTTAATAATTCATGTATGAACCAATTTCACTCTATATACATATTATCACTAAATTAGATTTATATCATCAAGATTAATTGCCAAAACTTTTTTGTCATACATATCTTTTAAAGCCTACGTACAATGTCATTTGAAGTAAGTAATAAAATCAATCAAGACTAAATTAATGTTAAGAAAAAAAGAAGTCTAAATTATATTATTTTTAAATTAAGATCAATGATGGTAAGTATTATAATGGAAAATTAAATGTAGCTTCACCTAGATCCACTACTCTTAATGTTCGTACTTAATTTCATATCTTGTCTTTTAGATTTATTTACAATGAATTTTATGTGCAATTCAATTTAATTTCAGTTTGATTTTTTTAAATTTTAGCATTTTTTTTTAGAATAAGGTAGATGAAAAATTCTAAATATTTTATTAATTATGTCACTCAAATGAATATATTTATATTCTTGTCATTTTGAATTTTTATTAGTAGTACCACTTAAATGAATTATTTTCAATTAATATAAGTGAATTTCGATAAATGACTCATATATTAAGTCAACATTATAATATACTTATATGTTTGTTATATTGAATTATCATTAGTAGTTTCACTCAAATGTATTATATTCAATTAATATAGGCCGTTTCTTATAAATGACACATATATTATGTCATTTATTATTTCTAGTTTGAGATGTCACTAGTTCAAATTTCCTGCAAAACAATCAAATTAATGAATTAATTTATTAGAAAAAAGGATAAAAAAAAAATAAAGTATTAAACTGTGTAACAAATCATAGCTACTTTATTTGAATAAGAACTATCAATTATTCCATTTTATTTTCATCCCTAAATAATGAATAAAACATTAACCATATATGAGAAATCTATGTAAATGGAAAAATCTGTTTTAAATGGGCAATGATATATTTTAATGTAATAGTCATCCGCAATTTTTTTTTTTTTTACAGAAATACTAAGTACATGGTTTTAATATTTCTTTTATATTATTGCAACTCAACTAATTAATCGACAATATACAACTGGTTCTTTTATAGGTAAATGATATTATACACATGGACATTCGTTTGTTAGATTTTTTTTTCTTCGAGCTCGGGGACATATAGGTACATACATATAACAAATGTCGAGGATGAAAAAAAATATATCATTACATCTAATTTTCAAAGAGTCTTGAAATTTTAAGGTATGATAAAAGTCTTTTGATATTTTCTTAAAGATGAATTAAAATGAACAATAAATGAGTTTCTAAGTAACTAGATTTAATAATCGGCCATATATATAAAATATATAAAAAAAAGATCAAGAAATTATTACAATACAGAAGACAATAATACATACAAATCAAATGAATATTAATTTGGTTAAAGTTTCATTTTATTATAATTTGAGCAATGCATGTCATTTTATAATATATTAGTTGGTAATCTAAATTAATATGTAAATCTTATGTGGCCTTATAATAAGTGAATTAATTAAATAAAAAAAAATTATACTTGTATAGATTTGAACCTTGCACTTCAAGGGATATAATTAAGATGTGTAATCAATTTAACCAAACTTTTAATCTTTATAAATTTTGAATACATATTATAATTAGCACGAGTTTATAAAAGTGCATTAAAATCTTGTTGTGATTGTACTAATTATATTTGAGGATGATTAAAAAAATCATATTGAGAAGATCTAAATTAAAAAAAAAAAAAATTAATTTGCTTATACTCCATGTAAATATTGGTTAATTTGAATTTGTAAAGAATAACTTACATATCGGAATTGTTAAATTTTTAAACTTTGAAACCAAATAATTTTTTACGTTGAGGTAATGGTGAAATTGTACATTTGTACTCTACTGAAACATGAAAGCACTGTGTTAATCTGGAAAAAATGTAGACATTCATTAACAAATAACAAATACTACAAAGAGAGGGAGCCTGAATTTTGCTATTCAAAGTTGTGTAATAGGTTTGATAGTATCTCTTATTTTTTAATTTAGGTGTGGTTTAGTAGGTTTGGTAGTATCTCTTTTTTTTTTTTTTTTTTCTGGTACACCGCACGTCACAATCAGTTGAATCTTTACAATCTTATTAGGATTAGTTTGCTTTGATGAATAAAATTGATAAATAATTATTCTTTAGTTCCATACAAATGATTGAATGAGAATGAAATATAAACTCCTCCTAACCCAACAAAACAAACATACCTTAATAAATTTGATACCCTTGGTTATCCAAAAGTTGAGTGTCATTCAATATTAGTCTGCAATGAAAAAAATCAAAATGCCATTGTAAATTGTGAAGTAGAACATGTAATGGAATGAAAGCAAAAATACATAAAATAGACAGCCTAAAATGAAATGTTGAAGGTAACCTCTTCAGTATGACGCCGATAATCAAATTGAAGGTGGCAGTCATATGTATGGGTGGAAATGCAGTTGAGGAATATGTCATTTTATACCAAAATTATTTATTTATATTACATAAAGGGTAAATGAAAAGTCACTATATTTTTTAAAATAGCAAGACATATTATTTAAATGAAATTTTATGATGAATGTGGCTGATTTTTTTATAAAGATAAAACTTTTTAGTGGGACACTTAATTATGACAATCATTTTCTTTTAACAACCACAACTATATTTGTAAGCGTTGAAAAGACTTTTCAACTTTTAATTACAACAGATTTTTTAAATAACAATTACTATATTCAATTGAAGAGGGATCCTGAATAGTCTTTTAACTTCTTAATTACAAATTTTTTTTTTTAACATTAGCCGTGTCCAATTATAGGTTACAGATTTAGAAAGTATAATGTTTTTCTTTAGATTTTTTTTAAATATAGTAGAAGATTTTGTTATTATATATTTATAGATAAGTGTTTGCCATGAAAGTTTGACAAAGTATAGTGTGAATAACATTCAACGTGAGATTTGTTTAAAGGATATTAGTTGTTTCATTAAATGATAATATTAATTATTTTTACTAAAGATATCAATTCTGAAGTGTATTAGTTGTTTTCACTAAATATATTAATTGAAGAGTTATTAGACTACAAAGTATTAGTTATTTCATATCAAGATAATAGCAAATTGTTACTTACCCTAAATTGTTAACCAAAACAATGCTTTAACGAAATGAGTATAAAATTATTCAAGTGTTGTCAATTATTATTTAGTGAATTATGTTATTAGAATGAAATTATTAATTCTTGAAAATTAAAACAAGACTAATAATGCACTATTTTAAATGTGCTAATTGTATTACGACACTTAGTTAATAATGCATTAATAGTGTATATTGTATTATGACATTTAGTAAATAGTGTGTTAACGGATCATAAGTAGTGTAGTTTTAGGATATATGAATGCAGTGTATTATTAGAACAGTTTTCACTACATTCTTTTTATAGTGTATTAAAATTAATGTCATATTAAGCCTTGTAGTTGATGGTTGTCACGGCAGCATTGATGACCGTGCAAATATGTTGTCCTCTTTTGTTGTGCGGATTCTTTTTCTAACACAATTTTTAGTTAAATTTTTTTATCTAATATTTTGTGGAGGCTCACGTTCCTATTATTATTCTTTGATATGTAATTTGATTTTAACAATGGAGGGATGTGTTGCCAATGCCATTATCTTCATTAATGCTTCTCCTTTCTTCACGTAGTACATACATGTTACACCTACACATACAATTCCACTTATTAACCAGGAAATAATTGTATTTTTATGACATGTTTATCAACTGAAAATAGTTTTGTGATGAAATCTTGCAACTTTCGGTGACGTTCACAATTTTGTTTGTTCGTGAAAGATACTACTTGTTGCTTTGCTTTGCCTATTTATGATTATTGATAGGAGTATTATTTAATTATTATTTGAGACAATGCTGATTACTTTTTTAGGATTTGATGATTATTGTTTGAGGTATTAATAATTATTTCTTGAGGTATTATTGATTATTATTTAGGATATTGTTAATTATTGCTTGGAGTATTGAGATGATTGCGTGGGGTATTACTAACTATTGTTTGGAGTATTGTCGATTATTGCTTGGGGTATTACTGATTATTGTTTGAGGTATTATTGATTATTGTTTGGGGTATTAGTGATGATTGCTTGGGGTATTACTTTTTGTTGTTTGGGGTATTGTTGATTATTACTTGGGGTATTGGTGATGATTGCTTGGGGTATTACTGATTATTGTTTAGGGTATTATTGATTATTGTTTGAGTTATTACTGATTATTGTTTGGGGTATTGCTAATTTTTATTTAGGGTATTGTTGATTATTACTTGAAGTATTACTAACTATTGTTTAAGGTATTACTGATCATTGTTTGAGGTATTGTTGACTATTGATTGGGGTATTGGTGATGATTGTTTGGGGTATTGATGATGATTGCTTGGGGTATTGCTGATTATTATTTGGGGAGTTGTTGATTATTATTTGGGGTATTGGTGATGATTGTTTGGTGTATTATTGATTATTGTTTAAGGAATTGCCCATTATTATTTAGGGTATTGTAGGTTATTACTTGAGGTATTAGTGATAATTGCTTGGAATATTATTTATTATTGTATAATGTATTATTGATTATTGTTTAGGGTTTGGTGATGCTTGCTTGGGGTAATATTTATTATTGTTTTGGGGTATTGGAATGATTGCTTGGGATATTACTAACTATTGTTTGGGGTATTGTTGTTGTTTGAGATATTACTAATTATTGTTTATTGCTAATTTATTGCATATGTTATTATATACTATTTATAGTAACATGTTTACCCGTGCTTTTATATATATATATATATATATATATATTAAATTATTTTAAAATAGATCTCTTTTTTTCTTTTACAAAAAATAACTAAAATTAATAGTTACTAAAAACTATTTTTATTCACAAAAATAAATGAAATGTTATCATTCATTTTTTTATTATTTTAAATAATTTTACTAATACATTTACATGTTTGCTTTAATTCTTTAACACAATATATTAAAAAAATTAAATTTGTTAATTTTTATTTAAAAAGTAGTCCTTTTTATAATATTTAAATTATATAAGTCAAATAAGGTAAATATAATGCGCAAATTATTCTTTACCATTAAAAAGTGAAAATTTGAGGATTTATTAGATCATATTTTTATTAAATAAATTTAAGTTAATTGATAAATAGTTTTTTGAAAAATATCATGCAATAAAACATAAATAAATAGTGTTTGGAAGATATTGCTTCTTTCGTCTCGTGATTACTTTGATATTTGCCTAATTAAGTCATTCCAAAAATATTTTCATGCCACACAAAAAGAAATAATTCTGCTTTACAAAAAAAAAATTAAAATATTAAAGTATAAAATTATCATTATTTTATTCAACTCTACACTCACATAACATTTTTTTCTTAAACAATGTGACACTTTCAAATGTGAAAGAAACAGTGAGATGAAGGTAATATTCTTCAAATAAAACCTACAAATATATATAAAAAAAAAAAAAGTACATAGTAGAAATGATTCATAGGTGAAAGATTAAAGGATATTAGTTGTTTTGACAAAAAAATATTGATTTTTCCCTCCTAAATGATATTTATTGCTTCACTGAATAGTATCAATTGTATAATAAAAAGAAACAAATATCCTTTAATAAAAACAACTAATACTCTTCAATAAAAATAACAAATACTATTTAGAGAAAACAACTAATACCCTAGAATTATTTATGTATGAATCAATTCCACTCTATACATACTCATAAATTAATGATTAAACAACCTTTGTTATATTCGTAACATAATCAATTAAAATTGTTTATAAATTAAATAAATAAAACAATGACAAAACAATATGTGGGTTACTTTTGATAATATATATATATATATATATATATATATATATATATATATATATATATATATATATATTATCATTGGTGTGTAGTGCGCCTGTGCAAAAAATATGTGGTATAACTGCAACAAACATAGGGAATTGGTTTCATAAGCTAGAAATCTTAGAAGTAAAAATTAAATTTAACACACATGTATTATCAACATATTCGGACAATAAAAATTTAATGTATTTTTTTATTCTACATACACTTAACAAAAGAACATAGCATAAAAAGTCACCCACGCATACTTGCTAATTTATAAAAAAAAAACAAATAGAAGATGATAAGAAATGAAATTTGCATTTCACATCTATATAATTTATGTTCTTAGTTACAATTTTGTCGAAATTGTCTTATACTTGCCAGGAAAAAGTACCAGAAGAGCATGGAATGATACCAAAATAGATACATTTGTAGCATACAAAATAGGTATGTTCAATTTTAGGGTTTCGTTAACAAATTCACAGCCCTTAATTTTTTTTTCATTTAAGATATAAATTTTGAAGTTTAGAAAATTTACCGATCGATCTCTGTATTTGATATTTTTCAGTGATGGATCGATTTTGGGGAAAACCATTCCGTTGGTTTCCAGATTTTTCAATGCATGTCCGAACACTAAATCGGCCAATTAATCCGAAAAGGAATTCTTCAACACGGTATCCACTACTTGCTAAGGTTCTTTGAATTGTCAACTACAGAAATTCTTTGGAGGATTAAAGAGCACTAAAATAATAAAGACTAAAAATGAAGGTAAAAATATCAATACATTTTTTTAAAGTAATAACATTGTGTCGGGCACTTCACAATATATTTATTTCTGATCAGTGTTGTTTTGTGTCTGTATGCCTAAATATGCATGCGTTCTTTCAATACTGTATATTAGGAAAACATTGATATTTTTTTATGTATAAGTGATAGAAATTACATCAGGTCTATATTAGAATGAATTTTGTGGAAGAATTGAATTTAAATAATTCCTAGATGAATTGTGTATATGTTAGTAGATATATCTATAAATAAGTGAAGTTAAGTTAATATTGTCATTCAGTAATAAACTTGGTTATGGTAAATACAATTCGAAAATCATTTAAAATAAAGTTATGTGACACATATATTTATTGCACTGAATTATTTTGTAGTAAACTATAGACAATAAATTCTAATCTATCTTAATTTTACAATATAATCATAAAAACACACAGATGAAATTAAAAATCAACTGATTAAGACAAATTTAACAAAAATAAGTATCTCAAGTCATGGGATTTTTTTAAGGACTGTAACGTAGTGGGTGACATAATGGGAATATAACTTTTGAGATTGTAATTAAGGACAATAATTTTTAAAAGTCGCAAATTGAGGTTAAATCATCCCAAATAAATCCAAATTGAACTAAATTGGGCTGAATTTGATCTAAATTTTGGGCTAATTTACACGGTTTGGCCTGACTGAGGGCTGAATGGGGGCCCAATTTGGGTTTATTAGGCTAATTGTGCCTAAATTCACAACTTTTATAAATTGCAGTCATTAAATTGTCAACACCAAAGTCACGATTCTTCATTTTTTTTTTCAAAATAATAGGATTGAGTGATTGACTTTAACTCTTCGAGATGTTATTTAGTTGGGGAAAGGGGCAAAATGTGGACAATAACTCTTCGGGCTGGAAAAAGAGGACTATAACTCTCCGAGCTGACAATTTAAGGACATTAACTTTTAAAAAATATGAATTTTTGGGTTAATTAGGACTAATTGTGCCTAAATACGTAACTCTCATAAATTACAGTCCTTAAATTGTCAATTCTAAAGTTACAGTCCTTAAAAATATTTTTAAAATATTAACCTTCACCTTGAGGATTGAGTGATAGACACTCTTCGAGATGTTATTTAGTTGGGGGAAGGGGTAAAATACAGACAAAAACTCTTCAGACTGGAAAAGTGAGGATGGTAACTCTCCGAACTGAAAATTTAAGGACATTAACTTTTAAAAGTAATGATTTTTTGGGTTTATTAGAACTAATTGTGCCATATTTGCAACTCTTAAAAATTATAGTTCTTAAATTGTCAACCCCAAAGTTACGGTCCTTAAAAAAATTTAAATATTAACTTTCACTTTGAAGATTGAGTGGTAGACATTAACTTTGTTGGGGGATAATCAGAGGGAGTGCGTGAAGAGTACAAATGGAGAAGGAAGACAATTAGATCGGGGAAATGAAATTCTTGCAAGGTTTCAAGAACTGATTTACGTCAAAGATTTTTTCGAAAATAATAATCGGCAAGAATAAATCTAAGGAATGGTGGTCAAACAAACATTAATACACAAATTAATGAATGATGAAGAGTCAATATCAGTGTCTGATAATAGTCCAGAAAAAATAAGACAGAATATTTATATTAAGTAGGCTATAGTGTATTATATATGCATAGATTGTAATAATAATAATAATATCCCAAGTCACTTCCAAAGGTAATTTTGAGGATATCCCAAAAAGTTCAAAGATATTAATATTCTTTAAATAAACAATATTTTCTTAAGGTGTTAAAAAAACATTGAACAATTATATATTAACTATGTAAAAAAATTTGTAGGTTAGTTCTACATGTGATGCAACTTTTCTAAAGAAAATCAACCTCTCATGATATAGACGTGGTTGATCTTCATAAACGATTTCCCTAGTGTTGAATTATATAATTAAACTATCAAAATAATAATAATATTCATCCTTAAATGAACTTGAATATTTTTCAACATTAACAAATATGTATTGACCTTCACCACATTAATTAATAAATTTATGTAATAAACTACTTAATTACTATATTTATATAGATCAATAAAGATACATATATAATTAATATAAAAAATACTTTAATTATGTAATGTAAAACAAAATTAATTAGTACATTATTATTATAAATGGTACATAAAGTAAGTATCCATGTATTTAATTTTTTTAGGCTTAGTTGCGATTTAAATCATGACCTTTTTCAAAATTGCATTTTAAGCTATACTTTTGGATCTTGTTAAAAAAAGCTTCAACTTAACTTTTTTTGGCAATTAAGACTTACGGGCAGATTTGCCTCTGCCCGTTGCTGATGTGGCGTCTACGTGGCAACCGCCCAAAAAACTTAAATTAGGAGGCAAAAAACTTTAAGACTTGGTTGCAATTTAAATCACAATCTTTTCAAAAATTGCATTTTAAGCTAAACTTTTGGATCTTGTTAAAAAAGTTTCAATTTAACTTCTTTTTTTAGCAATTAAGACTTACAGACATATTTGAATAGGGTCGTCGTTGATGCGGCGTCTACGTGGCAACAACCCAGAAAAAATTAAATATTGTGGCAAAATCTTTAAATACATGAAAAAATTAAAAATTAAATTATAAATTTTTAAATAATTTCCAAAACCCCACGTCTAAAATGGATTTTTAAAATTGTTTTATGATAAAATGGTTGTGTTTATCTTATTTAGGTTCATTTATGTTCTTATTAATGCAAGTATTTTATATCTTGATTTCATCTTTTCTGTACTTCTTTTTTTTTTTCAATTTGGATTCATTTATTTATGTTCTAATTAATTTGAAAATTTAATTTTAAGTTATGACACATATTTAAAATGATCCAAAAGTAAGTCTCTGCAAATCTGTCTGTAAGTCTTAATTGCAAAATATTAGTTAAAATTGAGCTTTGTTTAAAATGATCCAAAAGTTTAGCTTAAAATGCAATTTTAAAAAAGGTCGTGATTTAAAATGCAATTAAATTTTAAAGTTATTTTTCACCTAATTTAAGATATTTTAGGCGGTTGCCACGCAGATGTCATATCATCAACGGGCAGAGGTAAATCTGCCCGTAAGTCTTAATTGTCAAAACAAGTTTGTTACACCCGATATTTACTACCCGACCCATCGGGTATCAGACATGGACCTACTACTGTAGCGGGCTCGGGTAAGAATGGTCCGCCGACCGGTCAGACAGACGGGCGGGGACGTAGAGGCTACCCGACGCGAGCCTCTGGGAGCTGCCGGGCAGGATTCTTAGTTACCCACAGGCCCGGGTATCGGTCGGCCAGCGGCGAGCTCCGGGGCAGGTGCTCTACCCGCCTACCCGCATATGAACAACCAGGGTACTCTTGTCGGGACTCATTTCCCGGTACCCGAGTACCCGTCTGCCCGACCCCAGGCCGCGCCAGCTGTGAGAGGACGTCGGGTGCCATCAGTCCAGAGGATGTGACAGGGTCAAAGAGGGCAGTTGGGGCCAAGTCCAATCACCCCAGGGGTGACAGAGCCACGTGGCGTCTCCTCATTGGCTCGTAGGGGAGGCTGTAGCCACTCATTACCTTCCAGCTAGGAGTAGGGGGGCCCCGCAAATCCACCTACCAAGCATGGGGAACCCCCACCTTGTACACTATAAATAGGGCTTTGAATGCCCATTTGTAACTGATTAGGCGTGAAATTGTCATGATTCGTAGCTAGAAACGCCCTAGTTTTGGTCGAGTTTATAGAGTATTTAGAGTCAATTGAGCATTATTTCTATACATTGATAAATTTGTCTCTTTGATGCTCATAGGTGAATAGAGGACGAAAAACGGAGTTCGTAGGACTTTGAATCAACTCAAACGGATGCCCGGATGAGAAGATATTGAAGAAATACGATTGGTATTAGTGCGGACGAGGAAAAGTATCACTTGGGAGGAGTTAGAAGTCACTCGAGTGACTAGGTCGAGCGCCCCCGCTCGAGCGCATTGCTCGAGCGCCTAAACGTACAGAACTATTCTTGCGCTCGAGCAGCTCGAGCGCCACCGCTCGAGCGAATCGCTCGAGCGCCCAAAACTTACAGAATGATTTCAGCGCTCGAGTAGCTCGAGCGCCACCGCTCGAGCGATTGTGTCATTCGAGCTACACTGCTCGAGCGGGACCGCTCGAGCGTTTTGCTCGAGCGCCCATGGGTTTTTGCCTCCGGATGCGTATTTTCGGCCCATTAACTCCTGTTTCGACCCGTGTCTATATATACCTCTTCCAAACACGTTTTGAAGGACCCCCAACTTTTAGAAATAATTTTAGACTTAGTTTTTGGAGAGGAAGGAGACGAGCAAGCTTTATTTTACGTTTGTTGAGGTTTTGCATACAAATTCTAGTTTCTTTTCAATTCTTAGTTTCTTTTCATTAGTTCGTTACTTTGAACACGTTTAAATTTCGTTTTTATCAATTCAATTTCAGTTCTTCGTATTTATTTTCTTTTAAAACCCTGGTTCATGTTTCGTATTTTCTTCGTTCACTTCGTTATGTTTATGTACGTTGTTTCTTCATTTGCTTTTATGTTTGTTACAACCATGTCCGGCTAAAACCCTTGCATGCTTAGGTTAGGATGAACTCGTAGAAGTAGGATGTGGGTACATAATTAGGGTAGTTTGTGACGTTAGTTTTAATTCTCTTAGTTAATGAATTCTTATAATTAATCTGAACTTTACCTTTAAATTTAGTACGAAAGTGTTAGAGAGAGGACGACCGCATCACTCAATAACAACTAGTAGTCTTAACGAGAAGGTTTAGGAAAGGTTAATTCATCTACCGGTTTAGCGAAGGAGGACGACCGCATCACCTTAGTTAAATTAGGGTCTCATTAATTGAGCACAATCCATTAACTTGTTAGTGGATTAGTGAAGTCGAGTGTTAGGGTAAAGTATTAGGGTTTAGAATCTTGAGCTTTCACCTTGCATTCTTTTACTTAGGTTAATTCCTGTTTGTCACGATTACTTTGATTATGTACCTGCTCCGTTAGTATACGTAGGGATTCCTATCCTAAGCATCACCATCTCTCATTAGAACACAACCCTTAGTTAATTTAATTGCTTTAGTATTTTAGTTTACTTAGTTTATTTCAGTCTTTTAATTAATCTTTCCAAAAACCCAAAAACATCACACTCATATTAATTACGACGCGTAGATCTTCAGGGATCTATTCGCATATACACCATCCCTTGGGTTCGATAATACTTGGTCCCTATACTTGCCCATACTACAGTGAACCCGTACTCTTGCGGGGTAGCTACTAGTAGAAGCTAGTGTAGTCGCTTCAAGTCAGTAACACACATCACATTTATTGCAAATACATTCTTGAGAGCTCATTTACTCACACATTAATTGCTTCTTGTTATCATTAATATCAAATCCTACCCGCTAGGAACCCGGCAGCGAGATCCATTATAAATCGCTGTCAACATTTTGGCGCTAGAAGAAGGGAAGCTAATATCGAAGTACACTCGGTTTCTTTTATCTAGTCACCTCGAACAAAACCCCATCCACTTTCATTCAAAGAAAAAATGACCACTTCAAAGGCCACACGAACCCAGCACCAAGCCGAGGACATCGGCGAAACCGCCACCCCGGCTCCAGCCACGGCGGAAACCCTCCAGGGTCCCTTCGAGTTTTTGTCAGCCATAAGAACTCCGGAGGACCTCCAGGCCGCCAAGGCCATGATCGAACGCCGTCAGGCCGAGATCAACGCCGCTCCTATCCGCACTCATAGACCCGGAAAGGAGTCAGCCCGGTCCAGGGCCACCGGCCAGCCACAGCAGGAGCAGGAAACGGCCAGGAGGGCCGCCAGTAACCCACGGCCTCAGAACCTAAAGAGGCGCCTCGACGAGGAGGCCGACTCGCAATGGGTTTCACGCCGACCTGCGGGCTCAGTTTTCTCTCGGCTGGGTTCCCAAGCTCGGGGGGCCCGACCCTGCGAGTCCAACGCCAGCTCCAGACCCCGGGAGCGAGAGCGGGCGCGATCCCCCAGGCGTCACAACGACACGGTCCCGAGGCCGTCGGTCCGTGACCGCTTGGGGGACAACCCTCGTCCCCGCTCTCCACCCGCGGCCGACAACGCTATGGCCGCTATCTTAAAGAAGGTCACGGACCTCGAGGCCAAACTCGACAGACGGGATGGGCAACACCACGTCGCCTACATGCCGAACTCCCCTCTCGCCGACATACTGGTACGGGCCCCCGCCCAACCAAAAATCAACGTGGCCGCCGTGGGCCAATATGACGGGGAGACGGACCCCATCACCCATCTGAGCAAATACTCCACCTACATGATCTCCATGGGGGCAACGGATGCCACCCAGTGCAGGATGTTCCCATTAACCTTGGGGGACAGGGCTCACCGATGGTACTCCTCGCTTCCCGCGGGGAAGGTGGTTTCATTCCACCAGCTAGGGGAACTGTTCTTGGAGCACTTCTCCTCGATGGCGCCACGAATGGCCGGCGCCAACCGCATGGCAAACCTGGCCCAAGGAAAGGACGAGACAGACCGGGCGTACATCGACCGGGTAGATCGCATCATTATGGAGGGCGAGCCCGTCGGGGACGAGGTCAAGCTCATCGGGATCATAGGCGGACTTCGCCTAAAAACGAAACTGTGGAAGTCGATGAACAAGGACTACCCCAAGTCCTACGCGGAGTTCCGGCAGCGAGCCGGAAAAATCATCTACAATGCTGACATCCTGGCGCAGCAGCTGGGCGAGAGCACCCCTACCGAAAAGGAGAAACCTCGTGCCCAGGCAGGCACCACATCAAGCCGGAGGAATTTTTCCTACCGGGCTCCCCAGCCTTTCAAGCCTTTCGATTCCGTCGAGGTGAAGCTGGCCGAAAAATTATCGGCCACCCCGGAGTACGTCTATGTGCAAATCCGGGACAAAAATATGATGCCCAAGGCACGGTCGTGGGTCCACAAGCCAGGGGTGCAGCTCAACCCCAACAAGTACTGCCACTACCATCAAACCGTCGGGCACAACACAAGTGAGTGCCGCGACCTCCTGAAACAACTCTGGCGTCTCTTCGAGGAAGGGAAGCTGGAGGAATTCGTGAAGAGACCGGCGGCCAGACCGGAAGCTCAAGCCGCTGCCCACCCCTCAGAGCCAAACCGGGAGGCAACCCTCATATGCCCACCGATGCCAGAACATCAAGCCCGTCGGGCAGTCAACATGCTCTCCCCGGTGGGTGGCTTTGCACCCACCACCTCGCTGTCCAACCGCAGGCAGAAGAGCGAGCTGCGGGCAATGGACAACGTCCACCAGATCACCATGCCGGTCAACATGACGGCAAGAGAGACAGACCTCCTCGCCTTCAAGGAGGAGGATCGCACCGGGGTCATCTACCCGAACCACGATGCCCTGGTCGTATCCGTCAACATCATGGGCGTCACCGTCCACCGCATGCTCGTCGACAATGGGGCCTACTGCAACATTCTCTTCAAGACCGCATTCGACCAGCTGGACAGCTCATTTGAAAAGTATGTTGAACCATGCGACCAGGTCATCAAGGGCTTCGGCGACGCCACAGTAAAACCCTATGGGATAGTTAGGCTAGCCGTAGAATTAGTTTCTAGTATAGACGCTGAGGTTAAGGCTTCGAAACAGCTCGACTTTATTATTGTCGACCAGCCGTCAACCTATAACAGGTTTCTCGGTAGGCCATTCGAGCACGAGTTCGAAGCCGCCGCCTCAGCATTCTATTATTGTATCAAGTTCCCAACCCCCTCCGGGAAGGTTGTGACTCTTAAGGGAAATCAAAAAATGGCACGCGGATGTTTGGCGTATATCGATGTTATTTCAAATTTTACAAATCTAGATCATGTCTGCACAATCGGGGAGGGAGACATGGAAATAGACGAAGATTCACAAACTTTTGAGAACATTCAAGTCGACCTGGAGCCAAGGCTCGGGTACGAACCCATGGAGATTGACAAAACCCTAACAGGGCAGATCGACGATCCACGCTACGGCGAGCGGGGAGCCAGCCCGATCGAGGAATTAATTTCGGTCACAATGAAGAATCGGCCGGAAGTAAGTGTTCAGCTAGGTTCGTCGATGTCCGACGAGATGCGGGCAGCAATGACCGCATTTTTAGAACAGAATTTAGACGTGTTCGCCTGGTCCCATGAGGACATGGTCGGGATCGATCCAGCCGTATGTTCACACCAACTGCACATCGATCCATCCCGCAAGCCAATCTCACAGAAAAGAAGGAAATTCGGCCCAGACAAATACGCGGTCATTGCCACCGAAGTCAAAAAGCTGCTCGACAACAAACTCATCGGAATGGTCGACCCCGACGACAAGCCCCAGTGGGTATCCAACGCTGTACTCATCAAGAAGAGCAACAACACATGGCGACTGTGCATCGATTTCACGGACCTAAACAAAGCTTGCCCAAAAGATCACTTCCCGATGCCACACATCGACCACCTGGTGGACAGCACGGCCGGGCACGAGATGCTCACTTTCATGGACGCATTTTCCGGCTACCACCAGATCCCGATGGCCGCAGGCGACCAGAAACACACCACTTTCCTCACCGAGAAAAACATGTATTCTGGAAACGGATGCCATTCGAGCTCATGAACGCTGGGGCAACCTACCAAAGGCTGGTCAACCACATGTTTCACGACCAAATCGGGGCGACCATGGAAGTATATATCGACGACATCGTCGTCAAGAGCGAGAAGAAAGAAGACCACCTCGCACACCTAGCCGAAACGTTCGAAATCTTGAGAAAATATCGGATGAGGCTCAACCCAAAAAAGTGCAGTTTCGGCGTCGAGTCGGGCAAGTTCTTGGGGCACATGGTTAGCCGATGAGGAATCGAGGCAAACCCGACCAAGGTACAGGCGATCCTCGACATGAGCCCTCCCCGCACGGTGAAGGAGGTACAAAGGATGACGGGCAGCCTGACCGCTCTTAGCCGTTTCATCTCCCGCATGGGGGACCGATGCAAGCCTTTATTCGACAGCATGCGGAAGGGGAAACTGAACTGGACTCCCCAGAGTCAGCTCGCTTTCGATAACTTGAAAGCATACCTGTCAAACGCCCAGGTGCTGGCTAAACCCGTCCCTGGCGAGAAGCTTTTCCTATACTTGGCGGCTTCAGACTCAGCTCTCAGCGTCGTGCTAGTGCGGGCTGAGGGGCAGGCACATCTGCCAATCTTCTATGTCAGCCAGACACTTCACGACGCCGAGCTACGGTACCCACCCCTGGAAAAATTAGCATACGCTCTGGTAATGAGCGTACGCAAGTTACGCCCGTACTTTTTCGATCACCAAGTAGAGGTACTGACAACAATGCCACTTTGCCAAGTACTACATCGGCCAGACACGGCGGGCAGGTGCCTCAAGTGGGCTGTTGAGATCGGGCAATTCGGTGTCACATACGCTCCCCGAACATCCATCAAAGGCCAAGCCATGGCCGACTTCATAGTCGAGCTCACTTACCCAAAGGCGATGTCCAAGATCGAGCAGCCACCATGGAAAATGTACGTTGACGGATCCTCCACAACTACGCGGGCAGGCGCGGGAATTGTCCCTCTCAGCCCGTCCAGCCAGTCATTCACGACAGCCATAAGATTCGGTTTCCACGCGACCAACAATGAGGCCGAGTACGAAGCATTAATTAACGGCCTGGAAATGGCCATGGCCATGGGAGTGAAGAGACTCCAGGTCTACAGTGACTCACAGCTCGTTACATGTCAAATCTCAGGAGAATACGAGGCGTGCAGCGATAGGATATTGGCCTACCAGGGATTAGCCAAGAACCTGCTCGAAAAATTCGATCAAGTTTGCATAGAGGTGGTACCCCGACTCGATAATACTCAAGCAAATGCACTTGCCCGCCTCGCAACATCCGAAGGGGCAGCCGACATGTCCCGGATCACAGTTACTTATCTGACCGCCCCCACGAGCTCGAACCAGTGGGTGAATAACCTGGGGCAGGAGGAGGATAGTTGGATGACCCCCATCCTAAAGTACCTTCGTGACGGCCAACTCCCAGTCGACCGGGTAGCGGCAAGACAGTTGCAGCTCCGGGCGGCCCGGTACACGATCATCGGGGACCAGTTGTACAAGCGAGGCTTCGCCCTGCCCCTCCTAAAATGCGTAACGCCGGGGCAGGGAAGGAAGATCTTGGTAGAAGTCCACGAAGGACGCTGCGGGAACCACGCCGGCGGCCAGGTGCTCGCCCAGAAGGTTATCCGACAGGGATATTTTTGGCCCACCCTAAAGAAGGACGCAATCAACTACGCACGGGCATGCCACAAGTGTCAAGTCTATTCGCCGGCAATCCACCAGGCTCCAACCGAGCTCACCTCGATCCTGAGCCCGTGGTCGTTCGCAAAGTGGGGGATCGATCTCATTGGCCCTTTACCTACGGCCCCGGGCAGCGTCAAGTACGCAATTATCGCCGTGGATTACTTCACCAAATGGGCGGAGGCGGAATCACTGAAAACGATCGATCAGGAACATGTTATCAGGTTCATCTGGCGCAACATAATCTGTCGATTTGGCCTCCCTCAGATAATCATTTCGGACAACGGGAAACAATTCGACGGGCTGGAGATGGAAAGATTCTGCCAGAAGCACAAGATCAAGAGGCTGTTCTCGTCACCCTACCACCCCCAGTCGAACGGGCAGGTCGAGGCAGTAAACAAGATAATCAAACACACGTTGAAGGCAAGGTTGGAGGAAAGTAAGGGAACATGGGCAAGCAAACTGCCCGAAGTGTTATGGTCGTACAGAACAACCTGTCGAACAGCAACCGGAGAGACTCCTTTCGCTCTAGCTTTCGGAACAGAGGCAGTCATCCCGGCCGAGGTCATTATCCCAAGCCTCCGCACCTCACAATCCGTGGGGACCGAGAACGATCAAGCCATGCTAAACGAGTTGGACCTGCTGGAGGAGAGAAGGCTATCCGCCGAGCAAAGAAACATTGCTTACAAACGACGAGCTGAAAAATACTTCAATACGAAAATCAAGGTCAGGGAATTCGAAGCCGGGGACCTAGTGCTTCGACGGACGGTCGGACAACCCAAAGGGGCATTTGGCCCAAATTGGGAGGGACCCCTAAGGATATCTAAGCGCCTAGCCAACGGTGCCTACGAGCTAGAAAGCCTTGAGGGCAACCCGGCCCAATACCCTTGGAACGCCTCCCTACTAAAAAAATACTACCAGTAGGGACTCATTGTAATCGCTACTCGAAGCGCAAATTTGTAAAAATTAATAAGCGGTTGTTAAATCAATCCCATCTTCATGAAGTCGCTGCCCGACATTCGGCTATAGCACTTCATTAATTAATCTGTTGGTTAATTCTTTAAGCGGTTGTTAAATCAATCCCATCTTCATGAAGTCGCTGCCCGACATTCGGCTATAGCACTTCATTAATTAATCTGTTGGTTAATTCTTTAAGCGGTTGATAAATCAATCCCATCTTAGTGAAGTGCTGCCCGACATTCTGCTATAGCACTTCACTAATTAATCTGTCGATTAATTTTATAGTCGTTAGTTCAACCCGATCGACATTCGGCTAGAACACTTCATCTTTTATTATACAATTACGTCATTAAACCCGATCGATAAACTAAGTGCAAAGAAACAAGAACGAAAGCGAAATGAAGAGCAAAAGAGATTTCATTAAAAAGAAGATTCGCTGAAAAGAAAGTACAAAAGGCCCGCGGCCAGAAAACTTAAACAAAACAACAAAGAAAGTCCCCCACGGCTGCCTAGTCCACCACTCCCGGGTCCTCGTTCGCCTCCTCGTCAGCCAGCGGGTAGATGAAGGTCACCGGGTCGCCAAGAAACGACAGATCCAGCCCGCGGTCGACCAAATCCTTCAGTGTGATGTCATAGTCCGGGGAGGGAGGATTGGACTCGACATAACTCCTCAGATCAGCCAGAGGCCCGGAGTAGTCAGCCTCGGGATTCCGACGGAGTAGAGAGCGGATCGAGTTGGCGTAAGCATTAATGTACACCATGGATCCGGCCGACTCGTTCTCAGCGGCCAATCAGGCGCGCTCGGACTCCAAGCGCGTTTCCGCCTCCGCAACAAGAGCTTCCCTGGCTTGGCGGACTTCTTCAGCCGTCCTCGCCTCGGCCTCGGCGCGCGCCTTCCTCTCCTCCTCGAGGACGCCCTCGAGTTCTACCCGACTCGCTCGGCCGGCCTCCAGCTCCTCCCGGAGCTTTTTGTTCTCCTCTTCCAGGCGGGTAGCTTCGTCCCGCTTCGTTTGGAAGGCTGCCCTGTAGGAGGAGGCAGTCCGCATCTCCCGCTCGAACTCGAGCATGATGCCCTCCATGGCAATAGCGTTGCGGGAGGTACGGATGGCCGCCGCCCTCATCCGGTCGGCGAGCGAGACGGTCCTCGTGGCCTTCTGGCAGTTGAGGGTCCAGGACCGGGGAAGATTCAGCACGGCGCGGCGTAGGTCTTCCGGCCAAGACTCCGGCATGGCCTCCGAGTACGGAGGATCCTGCGAGCGCAGGAATTGAAGGACCTCGGGCGGGGGCAGAGGCTCAGGCCTGCATGACCACGAGAAGAAAAGTTGTGTTAAAAAACCTGCATCGCAAAATCGACCAGGAAACTTGGAAAAGGAAATGAAATACTTACGTGAGGTGATTGCCCCAGCCCAAGAAGGAGAAGTCGCTACGATCGCGACCGGTTTCGGCCGGGCTCCCTATGGTCGCCTCGACGGTGCCGGCCACAAGCCCGCCCGTCGCCGGGTCCAAGTTGACCGTCACCATGGCCGGGTCGATAGATGTCTGGCCCTCAACCCTTGCCTGCTTTGATGGACGCTGGCCGTCCATCGGGGAGGAGGCTGTCGGGGGCACCGGGGTCGCAGGAGGAGTACGGATCGTCACCCCGGGGGCGCGAACGGCTCCCCGCTTCGCTAGCTTCGCCAGGGCATTCCTCTTAGGAGCCATATCGACGGTCTCCTCAGAGGATTCTACGTTAACCACCGGGATGGATGCCTGACCGACCTCGGGTGCGGCCCTCAGGGAGGCTGCCGGGGAGTCGGACGGCGTGGAAGATTCGGCCGGGAAGCGCTGCGCTGCAAAAGCGATAACGGGTTAAATTTCGGGAAGGCTCGAGCGAGCGTGCAAAAGTAGAAGTCGGGGAGAGTCTTACCACCAAAGTCCAAATGGCGCGGGAAGGTTTGGAGCCCAGAAAACCTTCTATACTCGTTGTCGTTAAGAAGGTCGACGTCACGGTTCTCCGCGCTCTCCGACTTCACCAACTCAAGGGCCTGCCTGAAATCGTCGGTCAGGTCGGCCTGGTTTGGAGCCGCACAGCCTGCACAGTGAAAGAAGAATTAGATCAGTACTAAGGGATGGATGAGAAATTCAATAGTTACCTCGGCGGTTGCGATCCCGATACTCCCGGGGAACCGGGATGGTTTGCCCATCGATGCCAACACTCTCCCACGCACCGCCGACCCACCACCACTTCTCTTGCCAGTGCGTCACCTTCGACGAGATGCCGAAGACGATGGCGTCACCACCTCGAGGCTTCACGGAATAATACCCGTGGTTCATCCGACCGACCGAGGCCACAATATAATACAAGTGGTTGATCTCGGCCGGGGTCGGCATACGATGCAGCCCGCGGTGACCAAGAGCAACCGTCGCCCCCAGTATGTAGCTCCACCCGTTCGGGGTGATCTGGGTGATCGATAAATTCCACGCAACGAGCAGCTTAGAGATGGCTGGGTGGAGCGGGAAGCGAAGCCCGGCATGGAGGGTATCCGAGTTGATGGCAATAAGGCCCTCCGGCGGCTGGTCAGCCCGCTCGTTCTCTCGAGGGGCGTAGAAGAAAACGTCGGAGGGCGTCTGGAAGGTCCAATAGAGCTCCTTCAGATCGGCATCCGGGGGCAGGCAACTGGGGCGACGAGAAGCCCCAAATTCGGTGTCCTGGGCCTCAAGGTACACGCGGGCAGTGCGCTTCCGCACGAACCGGCTCATATAGTTCGAGTGGTCGAACCCGAATAGCCGGCTATCCGCATAGTTTATTTGGTCGGGCACGGCTTCCTGCTCGAACAAAAAGTCTTCGGCTCTGGGCGGGTAGGCCGAGACCGGGGAAACACTCAGGGCTTCTCCCTCCCGTTGGGGGCTCATCCCCTCCAAATCTGCGGCGAAGGCATCCACATCCGTGGAATTGCCCTCGCCCTCCCTTGCAGCGGCGGCGCGGGACGTTCCTTCCCCGGCCGGATGAAGAGGCCTCTCGGCGTCGGCGGCGGCGCGACGGCGGAAATGATAGGCATCGACGGCCCCAATACTCTCGACGGAGTCGCTCATGGCGAAAGGGGAATAGAAAGAAGGAAAGTTTCGATGAAGAAAGCAAGAAATTACCTTGGGACTCGAGAAGGATCGCCGGAACCTGGGAAATTCGCCGGAAGGTTTGAATCTTCCTAAGGGGGGGCACGAGTTTGCAAGGGAGTGAAAATGAGAAAATGGGCTAAAAGCCCCTATTTATAGAAGAAGTAGGAGGGGCTAAACTGCAAAAAACGGGGTAAAAAATGGAATAAAACAAAATTCAGGGGCGCGCGTGAGGGCCACGCGCGCAACGGTTGGGGAGCAGGTTCGGCGGACGTGACCCCTGGACTTCTGCGCATCAGTCACGCCATCCCATGACGTCAGCAGGCGCGGCATACGAGGCGTCGTCTCGGAAACCGAAACGTCATCCCCAAAATTCAAATTCAAATTCAAAATAGTCTGCAGTTCGACCAGCCCACCACCCGACGGCTGCGGCCCCCCGATGTCGGGCTGGTGGGGCAATTGTTACACCCGATATTTACTACCCGACCCATCGGGTATCAGACATGGACATACTACTGTAGCGGGCTCGGGTAAGAATGGTCCGCCGACCGGTCAGACAGACGGGCGGGGACGTAGAGGCTACCCGACGCGAGCCTCTGGGAGCTGCCGGGCAGGATTCTTAGTTACCCACAGGCCCGGGTATCGGTCGGCCAGCGGCGAGCTCCGGGGCAGGTGCTCTACCCGCCTACCCGCATATGAACAACCAGGGTACTCTTGTCGGGACTCGTTTCCCGGTACCCGAGTACCCGTCTGCCCGACCCCAGGCCGCGCCAGCTGTGAGAGGACGTCGGGTGCCATCAGTCCAGAGGATGTGACAGGGTCAAAGAGGGCAGTTGGGGCCAAGTCCAATCACCACAGGGGTGACAGAGCCACGTGGCGTCTCCTCATTGGCTCGTAGGGGAGGCTGTAGCCACTCATTACCTTCCAGCTAGGAGTAGGGGGGGCCCGCAAATCCACCTACCAAGCATGGGGAACCCCCACCTTGTACACTATAAATAGGGCTTTGAATGCCCATTTGTAACACACATCACATTTATTGCAAATATATTCTTGAGAGCTCATTTACTCACACATTAATTGCTTCTTGTTATCATTAATATCAAATCCTACCCGCTAGGAACCCGGCAGCGAGATCCATTATAAATCGCTGTCAACAAAGTTAAGTTGAAGCTTTTTTTTAACAAGAACCAAAAGTTTAACTTAAAATGTCATTTTGGAAAAATGTCGTGATTTAAATTGCAATTAAGCCTTTTTTTTTATAATAATATAAGTAGTAACAATAGAAACTTATTAAATATTGGTAATCTTAATCCCAAACCCAGCAAAAAGACATCACCCCATGCTCAAGTTCATATATTTCGATGCAGACCAATCTCGAGGATATATGAGATGTATTAACTTATTTCATAATTTTATTTTCATAACGTGTGAAAATTATTGATTAAGGAAAAAAAACCTTTATGCATGTGAAAATTATTGATTAAGGAAAAAAAAACTCTTTTAAATAACCAAATCAACATCACCAATCTCCTTCTCCTCTTGCGGCAACCACAACTTTATACTACTTTCCAATGAGTTCTAATGAATCAGCTAGCCCTCCTTCCCTTGGTTCATGTAGGAACACGCTACCAAATTTATAATTAAAATCACCAGCAATCTATTGCCGAAAACAGAATCTGGCAAGTGGAAAATCTTCCAATCAAAATTTACATACGAAACTTACAGATTAAATAGAATTTACAATTTCATACTATCTAAACAAAATTTCAAAATAAGCACGATGAAGAAATACATAGAATCTGGAGACAATATACAAAAAACAATGAAGATTTACAAAATTATGCGCAAGAGATTGACGGGCATAGGATATAATAGTTTCTAATTTTAAGAAAATCATGGACAAATTAAATAACATCTACCTTAGTTACCGAAGAAAAAAAAATGAATGGTGATAATGAAGTTAGGAGTTTGATATTTAATAAGATGGTTTAATTTTTTATTATTGTTTTGCCGCTAAATTGAATTTATTGTTGTGTATATATTAATTTATATTTTAAGGATATTATAAATATTTTTTGTAATTTATAATGATGAGTAGTTCTAGTGATTTTGAAAAAAATACTCTATTTAGAAATCAGTAATAACACAATTGCAAAAGAAAAAATATGCACTCACAGAGTTCGGTGTGTTAGTGTGTATTTTGAAAAAAAAAAAATCAAAATTAAAGTCAAAATTGAGCTTATATTCCAAGTGCATGTTAGAATTGTGTATAATAATTTATTTATAAATATGATTTGTTCATGGAACTGATTTAAATCAATAATCTTTCAATTATAAAACTAATAGATATGTTATATGCATTATAACTCTAGTTTCTCCATGAAAATATAGGATTTAAATAGCAATAACTTCACCAAGTTATGCTTAAGTTAGGTTTATATGTTTTACTTGCAACACTTAGAGGGCGTTTGACTGAGCTTATAAGCTCCTTAAAACATCTTATAAGTTGTTTAAGAGTTTATAAGTATCAACAATGTATTTGGCAAAATAAGATGTTTAACAGCTTATAAGATCATAAAATAAGCTCCTAACATGTTATAAGCTGTAAAAAATAAGTTGAGATTTTCCAACTTATTTTCCTAACCACCCCCACCCCAACCACCCACCTCACCTTAGAACCACCCCACCCTTATCCACCCTCCCCCACTCCAGCCACCCTCATCCCAACCCCCAACCCCCACCCCACCCCACCCCACCCAAACCCACACCCACCCGCCCCCGCGCCCCCCCACCCCACCCCACCCCACCCCTTACCTCAAAATAAAAAATAGAAAAAAAATATTTTTTGTAAATTTAAAAAATACCCACCACACCCTACCCCACCCCCATCCCCCCACCCCAACCCCAACCCCAACCCCACCCCTATCTCAAGATAAAAAATAGAAAACATTATTTTTTATAAATTTAAAAAATATTTGTTATAAATTATCAAAGATCTTATAAGTTGTATTAGTCAAACACTTTAGCAACTTATAAGCTATTTAAAAATTACATTTTATAAGCTCTTAAAACAACTTACAAGATGTTAGAGCTTATAAGATGTTTCAATTAACCTTAGCCAAACACCCTCTTAATCTTTATCACTAATGGCTATGTAAACTCTTCTTTTGTAAATCATGAATCAAACACACAATTTTTCAACACAAGAAACAAAACTAACACAACAAACCAAGGTAAATTAATATATTCAAGGAACCCCAATATATTTCTGCAAGAGAAACACAATCAATAATTAGTGAAACTCATTTATGATTATGACACACTCAAGTAGTCAACAATTGAAATGAATCAAGGAAAAAAATGCCCTACTGATACTTGGAAATTTTTAATAGCTACGATCGCTACATCTCTATAACATTAATTATTCTATAAAACTAATGACTAATATCTTCAATCAATATGATAATAAAAATGTGAAATAAATGTATTTAACTATTACATATTGTAATTTATAAAAGTTGTAGTAGTAAAGATTAAACGACTTATGATCAATCTCAATCCTCAATTTCCTATATGATTATTTTGACCAACCTTGGTATTATCTTGATCATCCAATTTATTTAAAAAAAAAAAAAATTAAAAGAATCCAAGGAATCTGCCTACATTACTTAAAAAATAGAAACTTAAAACAAAATTATAAATTGATTTAGTTAGGAAGATATTCATAAATAAAGAAAAAAAGATTTTTTTGGAGATAATAACGATTTTCTTTTGGAGATAATACATACTCCCTCTGATTCGCTTTTTATTGCCCATAAGGAAATGTCATGGGTTTTATGAAAAAATTATTTATTAGTAGTTGTGGGTATAAATTAGATTTTTAAAAGGGGCGCGAGGGCCTTTCCAACTTTATGGAAGGTATTTGTGGGTATAAAGTTGATAAAATAGTGACATGCATGTAAATAAATGGTGTTTTTAAGGGGTAGGTTAAAAAGGGTAGTGTTTGTTTTTTGCTATTTTGGGTACGTGGAAAAAAAAACCCTTCCTTTTATGGAAAAGTGGATAATAAAAAATGAATCGGAGGGAGTATAATATTAAGAAGATTAATAAATTTACAACATTGATTTTAAATCAATCAAGCTGATTATTTTCTTTGATTTGAATTTTCCTGTAATAATAATAATAACAACAATCACGACTTAAATTGATATCATGAATTACAGACAACATAATTTTTTTGGGGATTATATATAATTAAAGAAAGTTAAATAATTTTAAATAGTAAACATTTAAGGCAATAATAACATATTAACTAATTACATAGAATATAAACATATATTTTGTCATGATTTCATTTGACTGTACGTTGGCATAACTTTAGACAAACAAAATTTATAAAAAAAAAATTATCAAGTATCTTCCAATTAATAATTAAAGTTATCATACAAATTAGCCACTTCGAGTAACCCTAAAATGTCTTTACATTAGCATAAATTAAAAGTTAATGGCCTAAGTTCACAAAACTTTAAATTAAATGTCCTATATTTGCTAGCCCATAACAATTGGTGTCATTAATTTGCAAACTCCATAGAGCTAGTGTCCTAAAAAATATGTTAATCCACATATATCCAAGTTTAAAATAAAATAATCTATAAGGTAACTTAAATATTCAAAAAAAAAAAAAAAAAAAGACCATTGTTATATAATATAGTTATGATTTAATAAGAAGACGAAATACAATTTACTTCAATATTAATATAAAATTAGATAAATATTTTAAAATAATTTATAAAATATTTTTAATAGTGACTTGGTCAAAACTTTTATGTTAATTCATGGACATCTCTCACAACTTATTTTTTGGAATGAAGAAATGGTTGTACCATATCCTAGCAACATTGAGATTTTATTGCTAAACTTAGTCAACATTCTTATATAAATAACCGTTCCTAATTTTATAAATTTGTGACTTGCATAATCTGAGTGATATATATGTTTTCAGAATATAGAAAAAATACTTGTTCTCTTCATCTCCTCTGATGTATTTCTCTTAAAAAGACCAAGGACAATGCAATCTGCATGCCTCAAGTGCTTTGATTTCTCTTATTATGGTTTGATCTCATGATTTTCGTTTAGCATTTAATAACAAAACAGAGACACAAATTATAATAAAAGATAGAAAAAATTCTTCCTCATATATCATATCAATTGAACAATTCGGACCTCCAACCGCTAATTAACTTATGCATTGAGAAAAAAGACGTGAATTGATCTGACTAAACTCACTTAGAAGAATGTATTGATATTATATATATTTTTACTTATAGAATGCCACCTTATAAAAAATTAAAGCTAGAGTTGATGAAAACTGCATTATTTTCTCACCTATGACCCCATTAATCGCACCTCAACTTGCTCTTTAACAGCAGTATCCCACCACACCTAATCACTTCCTTAGACAACAATTTCTTTTAAAAAATATTAAATCAAATCGATATGTAAAATAGTAAAACGGTCTATGTATTAAATTGTAATCTTATCATATTAATTTTTTTTTATATTTTTAAGTTAGATATGTAAATGAACTTGAAGCTCTATCTCATGAAATGCGGTCAGTGATTTATTTCTCTCCTCTAATTATCCATTTCTATTCATTATGAATTTTATTAAAAATGAACGCCACTTCGAAAGGTGAGATGAAATAATTTTTATAATTAAATTATATATTATCATAAGTATATATATTACACACGTTTGAAACATAAATAAGTATAATTGTCTGTTTGGCCTCAAGAAAATTAGTTCAAAACATTTTTATTTTATCTGCAGTTCTAAATTCATTCTTTAATTTTTAGGATTAAAACTGTCATTTTACCACATTCTCTTGAAACAAAAAATAAGAATTTTAATCGAATTGAATCGGATTAAACGGATTTTAATATTAATAAGACTTGTTGCCAGGTTATAATATTATAAGAATAAATATGTGTTATTGTATGTATATTTATCTTTATAGTTGCACAATTAATGAAAGACGTGATTTTTTTTAACTCATGATAATCAGTTAATCACACAACTCAATTTCTAAAAATTTCCTAAATTTTCATCCTTTTAAGTTGACCCCCACTAACAAAAACATAAACATTTTTCAAGTTTTATGTAATCTTCCCACTGAAAGAAATATCTCTATATCTGGTAAGAAGATGAAAAACATAAAGACCCCCACTAACAAAAACATAGACATAAAGTCTCGATGATGGAACATATGAAATATCTCTAACAAACTTTCTTTCAAGGACGCTGTGTAAACTCTTCTTTTGTAAATCATGAATTAAACACACAGTTTTCCAACACAACAAACCAAGGTAGATTAATATATTCAAGGAACCTCAATATATTTCTAAAAAAAAAAAAAATACAAACAACAATTAGTGAAACTCATTTATGACTCTGACACACTCAAGTAGTCAACAATTGAATTGGATAAAGGAAAAAAATGCTCTACTGATACTTGGAAACATAGGAACCATAAATTAAAGTGTTAAAATAGAAAGAGAGCAGTGAAATCAAATTCCCGAAGCATATTGATTAACTTTTTTTCATCAAATAATACAAAGACCAAATCTATTTTGAAGTAAACAAAGCTAAGCAAAAACACGACCTTTTTCTTGAACCGATCATTCAGGCTTTCCTCGATGGACTTCTTTTTAACGGTCGGGTCGTACCCCAATTCTTTCATTTCGACGGGGAATATAGAATCAATCGTCCAGATATTGGCAACATACGAACCTGAATCCAAGACGCTGAAGCTCGGAACTTTGGAGGGAACGACATCGTCAATTTATATCAATACATATCTTGATAAAACATCTAAATCTACATATACAAAAATATATATTAAACTACACATTCAATGAAATTTGCAGATTCATGCTAAATAACATATAGACAAAATTTCTCTGCAAGAACTGTGAAAAAATACACAAAATATGGAGATTACATACAAAAAGCAATGAAGATTAACAAATTTTTGGTTGGGAGATTGATAGGCTTAAAGAGTATAAATAGGAGAAAAATCTAATCAGCTCTATATTTGTAGCTAATAATAAAAAAATTGGTTCATAATTTGTAGCAGAAAATTAAACACCATTTTAACTTAATTGTCAAATAAAAAATGTACGGTCATGATCAAGTAATGAAATAATGATCAATGGTCAGAAATGTTTGGCGCCTAAACAATTTAAGGAAAAGTTAGTCCTATTATATATTTATAGATATGTTGGAAAAAAAATCAAAATATTGAAAATGAAATTTTGCATTAAGAAAAAAAAATATTATATAAAAGGAAAAACAAAATTGGTGAATGTGAATCCAGCAGAAGAATTATTTATTATTAAAAATAATATTCAAATTGTTGTGGTGAAGGGCACCACTTCATTATGGAAGAAGGTGGGGAGCTAAGTCAGAGTACTGACCAAAACATGAATCGACAATCCAAATTGATCTCGTGGTTCCAAATTTGTAAGATCCACTCCATGACCCTTTTTTTAATTGGGTCAAATTGAATTAAAATTGAGTCAAAATTATGCTTAAAATTCAAATGCATAGTATGCACTTGGATGCACACAAAAACTACTCTTTAATCAATTATACGTTTTAATTTGAGGTTTTTTAATATTAAAATATAGAAATATTTAGTATTTTGAAAATTAATTTAAATAAAAGTGGAGCGGGAAGGGTTGGACCCATCAGGTCCACGAGGCGGGGTGGGTTACATATTCTCTATTTTTCTGGTGGAGCGAGACCTATGATAGGTTAAATCTGTCTCAAACTCACTCTGTTGTCATTCCTAATTTTAATTCTAATATTAGACGGAAGATCATTAGTAATTGAAAATGTCTTATTTGTCTTATACAGTAATATCATTTAACTTATAAAGTAATACATTCAAAATTAATTTTGCAAACATGAATGATACTCACTCCGTCCACAAAATATAGGCTTGGTTGTCTTATTGGGTCGTCCATGTAAAATAGTCTTGTTGCCTAAAATAGAAAGAATAAATTTTATCTACTTTTTCAACATACACACATAATATTTTTAAAATAATTTATTTTGTACTTGATTTGACACAATATTCTTACTTTTACATATTATATCAACTTTCTTAGTAACCGTAATAAAAGTAACAAGCTCAATTTTCATGGACAGTGGGAGTATTTTTTATAAAATCAATTGAAAGTAGTAACATTAAATTGATAAAAGGTGTCTGTGTTCTAGTAAAAGTGTTTAGTAGAGTCTCTGTTGTATTACACTTTTTCAACACCTGCATTTTATTCTAAAACTTTGATTCCCTAAATTATATAAGCATGCAACTAGCTATACCAATGAATTTATTTAGTTTGCCCACTTTTTTTTTTTTAACAAAAATACTTTTATTGGAAAATACTAATATATGCTTTGTAATAAAAAAAATATAATTTTTTTACTATACACGATCACATTGTTTCACACCCTCATCACATTCCCCTGAATCCACATCATCTTTATTGTACAACCTCCCCCCTTCCCCCACCCCAAAAAAAACATATACCTTAAATAGTCTTCAAAACACCACCATAGAAGATGAAAAATCACCTGAGTATTAAAAATATAAATTAATCCCAACATCAAGTCACTTTGTATATAATTTTTGCTATTTTTTTTCCTCTTTGCGGTCACCCATCGCGAAATGTTCGGCCAGTGACATGTGGATTTTTTTATCTGTTCGGCTAGACCTGTCAAAGAAATGGTGAAATTTTTAGTACCATGGTTTTACAAAGGACAATTTTTCCACAGCCCTGGCCAAACAAAGGGCATTTTTTCCATAGTTCTAGCCAAATAGAAGGCTTATGTACAGATATGGTCCTTTTGTAATTATAGACATATATTTTTATGTTTTTTGTCGACATATACTCATGCATCGAACAACGGTGATCCATGGAGTGTAGAAATATTGTTAGAGATTACACCGACCTCTTCAACGCTCCTATTTTATTTGAATTTCGTGACTAGTTGATAAAATGGGTTCGCGATGCAGCTAAATCACATAGGATGATTTTAGTAACCAAGAGGTCAAATAATGGATTTGGTAAGAAAAATTCTCGATTGTTGTTGGGTTTGAGTGTGGGTGAGTATGCTGTGAAGTGAAGGGAAGGTCATTGGAACCGAAAGTTAATTAGAGAATGATGTCTGATTTAAATGATGAATTAGATGGTAAAAAAGTAAAAAAAAAATAGAGAAATTGGAACGAAGATGTCAGTTTTTATTGAGGGGTCGACAAGTTTAGTATATGGGTGATTGAACTTTAAAAGTAATATGTGGTGTGCATAATCACCCAACAGTACTTAGATTGATAATTGTGCTAAGTAGAAAATTTACACGATATTTGGTATTGACTTGATCATCACTACAAACAAAATAAACATATAAATAGAGTTACAAGGTTTCACTAGGGAGCTAAGTTATCTGTGCAATCTTGTAATTAAAGGAAAACAGTAAAATAATTGGGGAAGAATAAACCAACCAGTGAAAGGAAAATATACGGTTAAATTGTTGTCGAGAATATCGTAAAACCTATCACATTACTCAAGTTAGATCGTGAAGATTTGATCACCTAACTTGCCAATTAAGAACTAAAGTTGCTTTGTCTTAACAACTATAGTGGATACATTTGTGACTTGAATGAAACTTGAGATTTTCTTGAGCTTTATTTCTTTGGACTCAACTCGCTCATGATACACGAGATTGTAAGCGATGTGTCGAGCCGCTTGATTGGTTGCAAGTTGGTAGGCTTCAAGGTCATGTATAATCAGAACCATTAAAGCTCATTCGTGGTAGCTGCCATGACCAAGTGATTGGTGCACTTTCGAGAGAAATTGAATAACATATGTTTGAAGGTAGTGTCGTAGGTTATCCTCCAAAATTTAGAGTCACAAAAAGCTTCTAAGCACAAGCCACGATTAGCTGGAAGAAAGATTTCTTGACTTGGTGTGATCTTTAAGACATGATGCTGAATTTGTTGTCAAGACATATCTTAACGTGATGGATCTTGATTGTAAACATATATATTGTGGCGACATATGTAGCGCCTCATTAAAAAAAAGTGTGGTCGGTCCAAGATTGATGAAAGCCATTGTCGGGGAGGGCTTTGTGAATTTGTAAAAATAATTTCAGAAAACTTGAAGCAATTATCCCCATTTGTAATTTTAACTAGGATTCTAACATCCGCATTTATTCAAATTTCAATAACTCTCTCATCACAAGTAATTTGTTTTATGGCTCCAAAATCCATAACTCACAGTTTATTAGATCTAATCTTACCAACTATATTGACATTGGGTGTTCTGAAAACATCACTTTTAGTGTTGAAGAATTACAAAAATTGTGAGGTTTGCTCTTGTGTAAGTCCTTGAATTGGTCTTGGGGACCTTTTTGCATGTATCCATGTGACCAACCTTATAGTGTTCCTTTGGTTTAATTCTGATTTGTCGACTTCATTCAGCCTCACACTACTCTTGCAACTTTTTCTCATTCATCCAGATACTAGATCAACTCATAACGTCTTTGGATAGCATGATTTGTGTGCTGACATGTGATCAACCTTATGGCACTGACAATTTCTCTTGCCTTCCATCTCGTCGTTCCGATGAACCACATCGTTGGGCTTGAAATAAACGACAAATGACTGAATTATGTGAATACAGGACCACTCACACCAATACACGAGTTTACATTTATTTCTTAAGGTCCCTAAATTATTTACATTTAATTTGTAAGATCCTAAGAATACACGATCACTCATACTAGTACATGCGTGAGTTACACTCGTTAATAGACGATCAAGAAAAGGGCCCCATATGTAAAACAAAAAATAAAAAAATACTTTGAGGGCTCTTTAAAATAAAAAGATAGATTAATGACCTTTGAAATAAACATAGATAGTTTAAGAGGTTTTAGATGCATTATGCCTAAAGAAATCATACAAATTATATTTACTCCATGATATTCACTCATAACATCTAACCATTTTTTGTGATTTTTATTTAACAAAGTATGTAGAACTTGATAGACTCGTATGCAATATTGTCGGATATAAGATTCTTAAAATATTGTCCAGCCCTACCCATTTTTTAATGTTCAAATCGGCGCGTTTTCCCAAGTCCTTTCTTGCTCACGTATGTTTAAGTCTTCCATTGTGATTTCCATTTTTTGTTCTTCCGTTCTCTTTCTAGTTTTTCATATCCTTTAATCTCCCTACGTTCTTCCATTTTCTCTGACGATATTACAGGTCATTTGATTCTCCCCACATTCTTTCATTCTCTCTTCTTTATGTTTTTTGCCAGGGTTTTACAAGTCCTCCCATTCTCTTCCTTGTTCTTGAGACAATGGTTTTCCACTTTTTTTTTTCTTCTGCTTGAATTTTCTATGTGTTTTGTACTGGTATGTTGTTCATATAATACTGTGTGCATACACATGTGTTACTGTTACCATATAAATAATCATGTATTATTTTATATTTTATTGTGTGTTACGTATTGTATTGATTATATTTTAATATAACTATCTATTAACACATAGAGGTTCATAAGGTAATAAATGATTGTTTCATATGGTAATACATGGGTATGCACAAAACACTCATGGCTAAAAATGTGTGATAAGATATATATATATATATATATATATATATATATATATATATATATATATATAATGATTGTGTGTTTTGTTTTACCATACATATATTGGGTGTTTGTTGTTGTATTTTTCTTTTTGCTTTTCAATGCAATATTGTCATTCATTTTCTAAAAGCATTTATTTGCGTTGTCGCGTATGATCACCTCACGATTATTTTCATCAATGTTTTGTGTGTTCCTAAAGAGTACTAGAAATATTACTACAAAGTATAAATTCATACTTCAAAAATACATACTTAGCAAATTCATCAACAATTAAAACTAAATCTACTTGTTTCAAACACAACTTCAAAATACATCAACATCACTTCAGTCTCAAACTTTTGATTCAATCTTTATCTGGAAGTTCAACTTAATGATATGAAGATGATGCAGCATCCAACGATTCCTTCAAAATAAAAATGAAAAAATTATTATATATAAACTTATAAATAAGAAATATTAAACTTACAAAATAGCACTTGCACTTGCACGGGGTCTAGTTTTTACGCCATAAAGATTTTGGATCCAATCATTGCCACAAAGTAGCACTTGCACTATCTCAATTGTCACAGAAGCTCATCTATCATCGATTATTCTACCACCAGCACTAAAAGTGGACTCGGAAGTCATAGTTGTAATAGGAATGGAAAGAATATCACTTGCCATTCTTAACAATATTGGAAACTTCATTCCGATTTCCACCAAGCCAAAACATCAAGATTTGCAGAGCCATTATCACAAGTATACCATTTTTCTTCTAAATAGGTATCCAAATCTACCTTTTCCGGTGCAGTGTCCACATTTTTACTATAAAGCATTTGAAACTTTTCCTTACCAGTAACAACATTAACCCCAAGTTTCTTAATGGTTGTCCTATTGGTTATCATGTCCCTATTTTGTCGATTTGGCTGCTGTCTTGTAGGGTTTTCTACATGAGACGAGATATAAGCTTGTATATATTCATTGTAAAGCTCATAAATAAGCATTCTGATTTCAACAATTTTATGCCAGCTTCTACCTCTCCATAAATAATCAGAAAAACATGATCAACAAGTGTCATATTGTACCTCAGATCAAGAATAACAGCTATCGATAACAACACATTACTTTCTCCCCAATATTTATCAAATTTTCAGACATTCTCAAAGCATTTTAATAATGTTATCAGAAGTATCAACAACTTTTTCATTTAACAACTCCTTAACCCTATAAAGCTCCACAAGAAAAATGTTGGAAGTCGAATAATCAGATCAAGAAATCATGTTAGTAATTTCATGAAATATACCCAAAAATTTGCACACTTCCTCTACTTTCAACCACCCTTCTTCACTTGGCACATAAGTAAATCCAGGATCAATATCATGATATTTTGAAAAGACAGCCTTGAATTCCAAAGTTGAAGCCAACGTGAGATATGTGCTATTCCACCTAGTTGGACAATCTAGAATCAATTTTCTAGAAGACAACTGAAGTTGTTTAGCAATTTTTGCAAATTATATAAGATGAGATTCTCAATTGTTCAAGTACTTGACCTCATCCCTAACAACACCAATCACATCACCAATGTTTTGGATACCATCTTACACTAACAGAATAGGTATGTGTACACAACATCTAACATGAAAAATTCTTCCACCAATACTTAAATTTTTTCTTAGAGCAAAATTGGTTTTAAGCCTTCTAATACACACATCATTATAGGCAGCATTGTCTACAGTTATGCTAGAAATTTTGTCCTCAATGCCCCAATCACCAAAATATATATTCAAAGCATCAGTAATAATGACTCATGTATGTGGAGGTGGAACATTGCAAAAATTCAACACACATTTTTGTAACACCCAATCAACATCCACATAATGACCCGTCGCAACCATATACTGAAGTTTTTTTTACCAAATTTCCACAAATCAGTTGTTATACTAACCCTACTAACACCCTTCAACACAGATTTCAGCCTTTTCTTTTTTAGTTGGTAGGTAGAATAACAATCATCTCTAACTTGTTGGCGGGTAATCTTTTTGTAAAATGGTGTTGCGGCTTTCATGAACTTATTAAACAAAATATGATCCATCGTAGAAAAAGGGTACTCATGTACTAGAACCATATGTGAAGCAAGCTCTTGTACCATAGCATGATCGTACATAAAGTTCGCAATGGAAGTGATACCATTGGATTGTCTATCTGTAAAGGAAAATATTTGTTGCTTCCCTTTGGTTTGATCCCCACTGGCTAGTTTTCTTTGCATGCACGAATTTAAATGGCTCTTGTGTTGAGATGTAGCTCCACTTGCTCTCATAGAAAAATACGTCTTGCAAAGATTGCATTGCACCTTTTCAGCCCCATTCTTCAATTTGACAATTTTCATACTGTCCCATACTATTGATTTTCTTTGTCATTTCTTTATCTTAAATGGATTAGATGGTTCTTCAACATCGCCTTCTTTTTCTCCGTCCACTTCATTAGGTTGGTCTTCTGTTGTTTCCAAATCTTCCTCACTCATCACATCCATATTTTCTCCAGTCTCAATCTCTTGACCAACATCTTCATTGATATGATTCATGCCAACACTTGAACATGAACCTTGGGGTGAATACATCTTGTTTAGTCATAAAATAATAAAAATAGTGTGCGTGAATACTCTTGAGGAATAAGAAATTTGCCTATAAAACTAAAATTTTCTATTTCAACAAGAAATGTACCAAATCATTATATAACTAAAAGCATCTTTGGTTTGATAGTTCACTTTAATTAATGGTTGCATGCTTTATGCATACTCATAAAAGAAGAAAAGAAAAGGACATGTAGTGTGTACTGTCTCCTATGTTTGTCAAATAAGGGATATAAATTATTTAGAAATTCTCAAGTATGTTTGTTTTGGGTTTAAATAAGTTTTATATATAAAAATATTTTAGTCCAATTCACACATATTAAGAAAGAAACCGAAGCACCTAATGTACCCCTAATCAATAAATATTACTCAACTTTTTAAACCTGCAAATCATCATAGTTTGCAAAATATTAGACATAAATCATCATATAAACTAAAGAAGATGAAGTACTGAGTACAAGTTTATAACTAAGCCATCACTTGATATCTATTACCCTTTTATGTTAACTATTTATAATAACTGGAGGATTAATTACTTTTCTTATATTTATGTAACATCTCAACAAATTCTTAGAATTAAATAATATCTCAGAAACACATAAATTTTTTTTATTTTCGACTTCATAAAATTTCCAAAGGCAAAACTTGTGGCTTTGAGTAACTTGGTGGAAGAATGTTCATGGTCTCTTCTAAAATTGTTATCTTCAAAACATTAGGATGCAAAAAATCAGAACGCCAATTGAAGAGAAAACCTAAATTATACCAGATCTAAAATCTTGAGTGATAATATCCCTAAACTTCAAGCTATTGAAGTAGGGAAATAGACGGCCTGAACGTGGAGGTGACGATGGGCGTCGGTCGGTGTAGGAGTTGGACGATGTTGGGCGGCGTATGAGTCGGGTGATGTTGGGCAACGGGAGTGAACGGTACTGGGCCTGGGCATCGAGTATCTGGTGTAGGGTGACATAGCGCGTAGAGCGTAGGGCGGCAAACGACGATGGGCAATGGCCGTCAGATGGTGGGCGGTTGAGGTCGGGATTCGGGAAGGATTTTAGATTGAGCGGCGCTTCTTGACTGATATCTAAAGAAATGAGGCAAAGTGAAAGAGGAAAAATGAAAATACATACCTAACCTAATTTAAGAATTTACATATCTACCCATTTTTTCGAACCTAACCGAGTAGCTCGCGAGCCGAGATTGGCTCAGCTCGTTAAGCTATCAAGTAATTTTCGAGCTCGAGCTCAGCTCGTTTAACCCTACGAGTTGAGCCGAGTCAAGCTCGCGAGCAGCTCGTTTCGTTTAACAGCACTAGATATGAGTTGATGAGCTTGGTGTAAGAGTACCAAGGGTGCAGAAATTGGAAATTGCTAATTGGGCAGATTCTGGTCGCCTAGCGCCTAGTCCCTACTTAGTTTTTTTTATTTTTTAGAAAATTGCATATAAATAACTATATATGCATGTATTCAATTTTTGCGCAAATTTACCTACGTGCAATATTTATATGTATAACATTTTCAATCAAATATATTTATATATACCACAACCAATGGGAGGACGATGACGAGCAGCGAATTCAAACATGGGTGATGACGAAAGTGGGTCATTAGCACTAATCTCGATATATTCTTACCTTTTATTTTTAATGTTTAATTTTTTTTAATAAATAGAACAATGAAAATGTAGAAATAATAAAAACTGCCTAGCTGACTCGGCCACCTAGGAGGCACCTAGACCCGCTTAGGCGCTACCTAGGCTCCAAAAAGGCCCACGATTGCCAATTTTGTAGAAATCGGGTTGGTCAGCGGCTTAGCACCTAACCTAATTCTTTCACCATTAGAGTACTAGAACTCAGTAATTCTAGGTCAAGATTTTTCAAGAGAGGAGGTCTGATCAATAATGTACCTTGACACGTTAAAAATAAGTTAATGATGTGTTAATGAATTCTCCTGTTCAATCAGGATCATGGACATAGGAGTTTGTGTCTTTGAACCACGTTAAACAACTGTATTTTTACTGTTTGCCTTCTTGCATATCTTTCTCAGGATTGAATCAATCATCCTAACTGCATAAAGTGTGCATTGAACCGCTAACCAACATGCTTTGAAAACTAAGCAATTTCAGAAAACCTAAAAGGAGTATAAAACCTTAGGGTTCACAACTTCCGCATTCAAGCTTGATCAGATAGTTATTCAACTGATAAGTGTCAGAGTTGTTAGTAGGTGTGTTATCTGACAGTAGCCTCACTAAGCACTCGGTCACTGAGTTTCAGGATCATTTTCAGATTAGTTGATCAGTGATTTGTGAGATCTTTTTGGAAAAGATTTTACATACATGTATTCCTTCCCCCCCACCCCCCTCCTCATATATGTATTATAGACTCATTTGGGACAAAAATAACACTTTAACATGTCACAAGAGACCATCTATTATCAAAAGAAAACTTAGATTCATACTATATAACGTGAGAATCAATCATGACAAACATTAGAGTGGTCATTGGTCTTTGCCAAAACATCTAGGTCCCTTGTATTTACTAGGGAAGATGGAAATGCAAATTGAACAATTATAAATGCATAATAAAGATGGTAATTAAGTGATTGTATAATACAAGTAAAATTTATGATTATCCCAAATTATGATTTACCCTTTCATAATTTCTCATTGAAGAGAAACAAAAAATTGTGTCAGCAGGCATAAGTATATTAACAAGTATTTAGTACTCACAATGAGGTTCATTAATTTACTAAGAAAGCATATTCTGGTTACAATTCTCTATTCTGATTTAATATTTAATGTTGTAATTTTACCCATGTCATTAACTGTATATTTCCTAAGCTTGCACCAATCTTTCTCATTTTACTAGTCTGTTATTTTTTGTAATATGTTGGAGGATATTATGAGATATTGTTTGTTCCATTTTATGAATAAATTCATTATATAAGTATCATATTTTTTTATAAACAATTACTTTATTCATAAATGAATCTTACAATACCTCATAATATTGTCCAACATATCACAAAAAATAATAGGCCCCATGATATCCTTCTATATGTCACAAAAAATAATAGACCAAAAAACAGAACTAATAAAATTAGATTGTACATGATACTAAATAGTCAACTTGCAATTATATACATACACGAGTTAACTTTATATTTTTTGAAAAAACAGATATATATACTCTCACACACACATCTTATTATACTATATTTCCAAACATCTCCAAGATGACGTGTTAGAGAAAAACAGTTTTTTTGTTCCATAACTTGTCTAGTGTCCAATTTTGTTTCCAAGACTTTCCAATTTTGGTCCTATAACTTATTCAATCGTCCAATTTAGGACTCATTTTCGATGGAAATTATAAAACAACGTCATTTCTAGTCACATGTCACTCACGTGCCGACGAAAATTGGGAATTTATGTCTGGGTTGCTTACGTGGACGCTGACTGTTTAATTAATTTTGTTTAAACTTTTTTAATTAAAAAATAAATAATAAAAAAAAGAACTAGTCAAACCTAGATTGAAACTCACGCTGATAAATTATTTTTAAAAGGATACCAATCAAAATTAAATTAGAAATTAATATCACGCTAACAATCATAAAACTCAATTAACTTTAACAAACATAAATTAAATTAGATACTAAACTCTGGCGAAACTATGCTCAAATAAGAGTTCAAATAGCAGCTTGGAAAGTGATGTAAGAGAGAATGACGACAAAAGATAATATAGCAAGGAGAGGAATCACACTGACCAATGATGAAATGCTTTGCATCTTATGTGGGGAAGAAGAGAAAAACACTTCACACCTCATTTTCAATTGTAAGTTTGCTTCTAAAATTTGGGCGCACATTCATCAATGGTTGTATATGGTGATTACTCCCCATTCGAGACCGACCATAAATTTATCGCAATATAATGCCTTACTCGATGATCTAGGCAATAAAGTGATGTGTTGGGATATGTTTTAGTTTTGATGATTTTCCAAAACAACATGTAATAGGTTTGAAAGCAGTCAGGATAGTATCTTTTATTTCAGGTCAGGCTAGGTTAGCTCCTAGAAGAATAGGCCGTCAGTTGAGAAGAACTCAGTTGAGGGGAACTCAGCGAGGGGGAACTCAGCCACACAGCCTGAGGATATCAAGATAACACCAAGGAGAACTGACTGAAGCCATGCTTGCAACCTGAACCAGAAGAGAAGCCTGAAGGAAGTCCCACTGAGTGTAAGTCAGGCTGATCTAAGCCAAGTCTGGTGGACCACTCAGTGAAGAGCCTGATCAGGTGGATCAGTGCTGCACCAAGTAGGCCCTGAAGGAGTCAGGCTACTGTGGTCAGGGAAGTTTGTCATTCAGCCTTATGACAAACTTCTTGGAAAGATCTTCAAAGAATCCCTGAAGGACAACTACACTGAGGACGAGTCAGTCCACTGAAGATCATCAGTCAGTGAAGGATGAAGCTGCCTAAAGTCAGTGGGATCTTGGTCAACCCACTGAGTCAAAGATTCGTTGGAATCAGTCCACGTGGACCAATCAGCACAAGGCGATAAATCTGACACTGACAAGGCCGCATTCCAAGAAAAGTGGTTGAAACCATTTAATGTAGGATTCAAATGTATTTTCCTCTCCAACGGATACATTTGAATCCCCATTATAAATACAAGCTCATAGCTTGTTGTTAGAGTGTGTTGTGTTGTTGTGTTGTTGTATCATTGTAAGAAAATCAAAAGAATACCAACACCTACGAGCTGAGAGTGTGAGTAGTAGCATACGTGCATGGGAGATATAAGGAGATTCTACTCATTTCTATACACTGAGAGTTCACAAATATACACATAAGAGTGCTCAGCTTGTAACTCTAGGCTTAGAGAGGTTTTTCCTATCTTAGCTATTGGCTAACACATTGTAAAGGGAAAACCTCACCTAGTTGGAGAAAACCCTAACCGAAACCAAAACCCTGAGTCAGGCTTGTTGGGAGTAAGTTGTTAGAAGGAGAAGGGCAGCCCAGGGAGTGGCGTGAGTCCAGTTGTAAGTGCACCTTGGCATGTTAAAAACAAGAATCCAAAGGAGTGGATTACCTGTTAAATCAGGCCGTGGATGTAAGAGCTTGAGTCTCTGAACCACGTTAAACTGAGCGTATTTATCTTTCAAAGTATTTACTAGAGTATTGTGAAAATCAGCTCACTGAGAGCTTTGTTAAGAACACTTTAGTTAAGCAATCAGGTCAGGGAGATTCCTCACTGACCAGATCAGGCTAGGCACTCGAGAGTTCAGTCTCTCGAGTCACTGCCTTGTTGAGAGCCTGAGCTTTCAAGTCTCATCCCTGACTTGATAGCTCTGACTCTCAGCAACGCAGTGACTTGAGTATTTCGTCACTGAACTCAGTCAGGGTGCGACGCGTAAGGTTTTAAAAAAAAAAAATTTGCTCCTGAATTCTCATTTTGCCCTTCGAAAATGGGACCATCAATTGGTATCAGAGCGGGTTGTTCACATGACCACTGATCCAGTTTTGTTAAGAAAAATGGTCAACCGAACAGATCTTAAACGTTTTAAACTATGGGAATTCCTGCATATTTCAAACTATTACTTGTGCTCTGACATTATTCTTGTAATAGAAAATCATTTGGTTAGAAGTTTTGGAATCATCAAAAAGGGGGAAATTGTTGGGATATGTTTTAGTTTTGATGATTTTCCAAAACAACATGTAATAGGTTTGAAAGCAGTCAGGATAGTATCTTTTATTTCAGGTCAGGCTAGGTTAGCTCCTAGAAGAATAGGCCGTCAGTTGAGAAGAACTCAGTTGAGGGGAACTCAGCGAGGGGGAACTCAGCCACATAGCCTGAGGATATCAAGATAACACCAAGGAGAACTGACTGAAGCCATGCTTGCAACCTGAACCAGAAGAGAAGCCTGAAGGAAGTCCCACTGAGTGTAAGTCAGGCTGATCTAAGCCAAGTCTGGTGGACCACTCAGTGAAGAGCCTGATCAGGTGGATCAGTGCTGCACCAAGTAGGCCCTGAAGGAGTCAGGCTACTGTGGTCAGGGAAGTTTGTCATTCAGCCTTATGACAAACTTCTTGGAAAGATCTTCAAAGAATCCCTGAAGGACAACTACACTGAGGACGAGTCAGTCCACTGAAGATCATCAGTCAGTGAAGGATGAAGCTGCCTAAAGTCAGTGGGATCTTGGTCAACCCACTGAGTCAAAGATTCGTTGGAATCAGTCCACGTGGACCAATCAGCACAAGGCGATAAATCTGACACTGACAAGGCCGCATTCCAAGAAAAGTGGTTGAAACCATTTAATGTAGGATTCAAATGTATTTTCCTCTCCAACGGATACATTTGAATCCCCATTATAAATACAAGCTCATAGCTTGTTGTTAGAGTGTGTTGTGTTGTTGTGTTGTTGTATCATTGTAAGAAAATCAAAAGAATACCAACACCTACGAGCTGAGAGTGTGAGTAGTAGCATACGTGCATGGGAGATATAAGGAGATTCTACTCATTTCTATACACTGAGAGTTCACAAATATACACATAAGAGTGCTCAGCTTGTAACTCTAGGCTTAGAGAGGTTTTTCCTATCTTAGTTATTGGCTAACACATTGTAAAGGGAAAACCTCACCTAGTTGGAGAAAACCCTAACCGAAACCAAAACCCTGAGTCAGGCTTGTTGGGAGTAAGTTGTTAGAAGGAGAAGGGCAGCCCAGGGAGTGGCGTGAGTCCAGTTGTAAGTGCACCTTGGCACGTTAAAAACAAGAATCCAAAGGAGTGGATTTCCTGTTAAATCAGGCTGTGGATGTAAGAGCTTGAGTCTCTGAACCACGTTAAACTGAGCGTATTTATCTTTCAAAGTATTTACTAGAGTATTGTGAAAATCAGCTCACTGAGAGCTTTGTTAAGAACACTTTAGTTAAGCAATCAGGTCAGGGAGATTCCTCACTGACCAGATCAGGCTAGGCACTCGAGAGTTCAGTCTCTCGAGTCACTGCCTTGTTGAGAGCCTGAGCTTTCAAGTCTCATCACTGACTTGATAGCTCTGACTCTCAGCAACGCAGTGACTTGAGTATTTCGTCACTGAACTCAGTCAGGGTGCGACGCGTAAGGTTTTTAAAAAAAAAAAATTTGCTCCTGAATTCCCATTTTGCCCTTCGAAAATGGGACCATCATGATGATAAGTTTATGGGCCGGTATTGTTTGGGTAATTTGGAGAGCAAGGAACGAACGACATTTCGAGAATAAAATCCCGGAGGTCGACAAGTTAGTGGAAGAAATCAAAATGAGAACTTGGTCATGGATTACGGCAAGTGAGGAGAAACTGAAAGGTGTACCGGTGTCGAAGTGGTTACGAAAGCCCTTGGATTGTTTGGAGTCTTTAAGTAATGTAATCTAAATTTGTAATGGTATTCTTGATGTAAAAGGGTTGAGTACCCCTTGTACTCTACACTTTTATAAAATCTGTTTTACTGTTAAAAAAAAGATACTAAACTTAAAAAAAACATAATAGAGATAAAAAAAAAACCATTTGCTGCATTAATTCAAAAGTAACGATAAAACAAGAGTTCCACACAGGGTAGAAAGAGGAGAATTTGTAAATCCCCAAATCTACTGCATTTATCCATAGAATTGAAGTCACACATGTTTTCTTTTGGACCCGAAACACTGTGGGAGGTCGTATTGGTGCAAGTGAGATGGTATTCGTGTGAAGGAAAGACGCGATGGACTGGGGTCGCCCCAAATATGGTTAGTCATTTTCTTATAATATGTAGGTATATTTTATTTGTCCCCAAAATAGAACTATGTTGTGAGTATTTAGTATGATGTAGTAATGTTTATGCAGTGTATTTTAAATGTTCCCTCGCACATGGGTTTTCTTGTTGTTATCTGCATCTATTGAGTTTTTTAGATCTCGTGGGTACCTGTGTTTATGTGGGGTATGTGGGGTTTTCTTGTCTCTAAATATTTAGTTTCATTTATTTATTTTATAATTGTTATGTTTAAAGTGAGCATATGGGGCTTGATTCTTTTTATTTACTGTCATAGGGATCTCTGATGCTTGTATTTTGTTTTTTTTTTGTTTTTTTTGCCTTTTGCAGACAATAATAGTAACTACATTACGTAGTTCTTCATTTTGGGGGATCTTTTGTTGATATGCCGAATACTTTACATATTGAGGGTGAAAAGCTAGTGTATGGCTAGGTTTAAGCAGATGGAGTTAGTATTAGTGACATAGATGATTGCAGTACCAATGCAGGGGTTAAGGGGCAAAAATAAAAATAAGTTTGAGAATGACTAATTATCACTTTAAATTTTGTGTGGATAATAATGATCTTAGACATTGGGCAAGAAAATTTCTAGTGTTGGATAGGGAAATTCATATAGATGTTGAGTCATTACCTATAGAAGTTGAAACTGGGATTGGGGGACCTGTAGAAGTTGAAAAATATGTAGAACTGGAATCTGATTATGACTCGTATGAAGATGTTGATTATGTTATTGGAAATGAGATAAGTTATGATGATTATGACATATTTGATAAAGAAGTTGAAGCTAAAAATAGGAACTATGAGGGGGGGTATTGCAGACAATATAGGTTAGGGTGAAGTAGGTAGCGGGAATGAAAATGATGTGGGGAGTGAGGGTGAAATTGAAGTGGAAAATGAGGAAAAAAGAAATGATGTGAGGGGTAAGGCTATGGTAGAGTATTCTAGTGATGGAGAAACATAAATTGAGATTGAAAATGAAAATGATGTGATTCAAGGTGATACTCAGGATTTTGATGAGAATAGGGTGTCTGATGAGGATAAGAGCATCCTAGTTATCCAGTTTTCAATCAAAAAACAATCTTTGACCCTCACTTTTGCATAGGCCTAATTTTTTTAGGCAAAAGATAGTTCAAGTTTGTTGCACAGCTGCAATTAAATAAAAAAATCCACGTTCCAAGAAATGACACCAGGAGGATATATGCTAAATGTTGTGACCCTACTTGTAAGTGGAAGATTCATACCTTAATTTGGAAGAAAGAACATACATTTCAGATTAAGGAGTATGTCCCTAAACACACATGTGCGCCTTCTCAAAAGGTGAAAAGCCTTACTTCTTCTTGGTTGAGTGAGAAATACTTGCCAAAATTCCAATCTCATCCAAATAGGCCAGTTTCTATGTTTATGGATGATGCAGTCAATGACACTAGGTGTGAAGTCTCTAAACAGTAGGCTCATAGAGCCAAATCTTTGGCATTGCTTAGGATAGAAGGTGATCCTGATGTCCAACATGCAAAGTTGTGGTCTTATTGTGAGGAGATTAGGAAAACGAACCCTGGGTCAACCATCATTATAAGGACGGATGTGGATTATGGGGTTACAATATTTAGCAAGGCATATATGTGTTTTGATGTATTGTAAAAAGGGTTTCTAAATGGGTGTAGACCAATTATTGACATTGATGGGTGTCACTTGAAGAGTAAATATGGGGGTATTCTATTGAGTGCAGTGGGGGTTGATGGGAACAATAATCTTTTTCCCTTGCATATGTTGTAGTGGACATAGGGAAAGGGGAAATTGGGAGTGGTTTTTTAGTGTTCTTAAGGCTGACCTAAACCTTAAGTCGGATGAAATTACATTTATGCATGATAAGTAAAAAGGGTTAATCCAAGCACTTGATTTTGTGTTCCCTGGGTGGACCATAGGTTTTGTGTAAGACACATGCACAATAACCTTAAGACGGCTGGGTATACAGGGTTAGCATACAAACAAGCCATGTGGAAAGCAGCTTGTAGCACCATTGAAAATGAGTTCAAGTGTAGAATGAGAGAACTTAAGGCTTTGAATGAAAGGGCTTGGGAATGGTTCAAAGATAAACTTGGTGCACAATGGTCAAAAGCTTTCTTCAGTGAGAAATTAAAGTGTGATATGCTACTCAATAATGTGTACGAGTCATTCAATTCAGCTATTTTAGATGCAAGAGGAAAAGTTATTATAACCATGCTAGAGTGGATCAGAGAGTTCTTGATGAAAAGGTTGCAAAAACATAGGGACTTGGCTAAAAGATGGAAGGGCAGATTATGTCCCAAGATATCCAAAATTTTAGAGAATAGCATGGAGCAAGTTGCTGGTTGTATCCTTTGAATTCTAGTGATACATATTATTAGGTTTCTTATATTTATGCAGGTGGGCAATATTCAGTAAATTTACAACAGAGGACATGTTCTTGTAGAAGTTGGCAGTTGCCTGGGTTTCCATGCAATTTCTGCCATTTTTAAGCAAAAATATGATCCAATAGACTTTGTTCATGAGTACTACTTTGTGGATGCCTATATGAAAGTCAATGAAAATCCAATATTTCCAATAAGTTATGAACCATTATGGGGAGAATCTTTGTACATCCCTCCACTTCCCCCCACATTTGGATTGAGACCTAAAAGAGGAAGAAGGGTGACAAAGAGAAGGTTGGGAGCTAATAAAACTAGAATAGTTGGAAAGAAGAAATCTAAATATGGATAAAATATGAAAAGACAACAAACAACATTATGTTGCAGAAGATGTGGTGAAGAGGGGCATAATTCTGCTACTTGCAAAATGAAACAGGTATAAAAATTATATTTTTAACTGCCTAGTACTAGAACTAAATTATTTAATAATTAACAATCATTCTATTACAGGCTGGTGGAAATGTAAGTGGGAGCACAAGTGGTAGTGGAGCTGGAACTATTGGAAAGAAGGTATACTTATAATAATAACTAGAATTGTAGTTAGAACTAGGTTATTTATTGATTTACTTTGTATTGTAGGTTGTTGGAAGTAAGAGTGGAAGTAGTAGATTTGCTGGGAAGAATGTTATTGCTGAAAAACAACTATTAAGAAGGTACACATATAGTTAAGTAGAACTGTAACTAGAACTAGGTTATTTATCTATTTTTTATTATATTGCAGGCTGTTGGAAGTAAGAGTAGGAGTAGTAGAGCTACTGCAAAGAAGGTTGTTGCTGAGGTATGTATTCTTAAAGATTTCAGATTATTATTTATGTTGATCAATTGAAATATTAATGATGACCTCTATACTTGCAGATTGCACCACTAAGTATGAGACTCGTTGATGAGAATAGTGAAGATCCAGGTGGTATAGTCACTCAACTGAACCAAATAACAACTGATAGTTGGTTATGTCCAGATCCAGTTTCTCAAATTCAAGGCCCTACCATGCACCAACAACTCTACATGGAAACCCCGTCTATTCAAGCAAGAGTACAAATTAGGGCTCCTCCATCTTTTGTATGTGGTCATGGTCATTTCACCACCATAAGTCATCCGACTCTACAACCTGAGACATTGAGGAGAATTTTTGTTGATGAAGGTGGACATAAATTTATTAGCCTATCAAATCATAATAATGATGGTAATAAGAAGAGGAAGAAAAAAAATAGGGAAATAGTGGAAATAGGCTTGTGGGGAGTTTTTTTTTTTCCTTGATATTGGTTGCACAGTTGAAATTTAAACTATTTTGATGTATTTTGGCTTAAACTGCTGATTTTGGATGTATTTTGGCTTGAACAATTGATTTGGATGTATTTGGCTTGCACAATTAGTTTTTGGCTTGATGTGTAATGATACAATGGTGATGAAGTTATTTTTATAATGCAATATGTATTTTAGCAGCTTATTTATAGCAGCTTTTCTGGGCAGCTTATTTATAGCAGATTTTCTGGGCAGCTTATTTATCGTCAACAGATTAAGACACATAATTCTGCCCCCTTTTGTTCTTCTTCACAACATTCAAAGGTTGGATTCAAACACCACACTAAATTGATATGCATAGAGTGTAGTTCTTTATCAGACATCTCAAATAAAATTGAAAAGTTAAATACACACATCACACTAAATTCAAGAGTCAATACAAATACTAAAGGGATGCATATGTCAAACTTGATACAATTAAAAAGATAAAATACATTAATACACATCAACATATCATCTTATATTCCATATTAGAACCATTGAAAATCAAACTAAATCTCTTCTTAATCAAGTAAAAGCATGTCAAAAACAGCACAATCATCTTCACAGTATTCACCAACAAGCCCTTGATTACTCTGTTTCCTTCCTCTATTATTTTCTCCAACTTCAATGATTTATTTTCTTCCTCCAACCGGTCATTCTCACCTTGCAAAATTTTGGTCATCTCTTCAAGTTTATGAACTTGAGTCTCAAGAATTGCAGTCTTCAACTTTTGTTCATTCAACTTTCCCAATAATCCCAGAATTATTTATTTGGATCTTTCACACATTAGTGGATCAAACTATTCAAAATATTTATAGTGCCCTTCTCTCTTAAGCAATAAAAAATAAATTTCATACTTTAACTTGAATTGTACAGTAAAGAATAAAAAATAAGTCTTAAAATTTCAACTAAATTTTCTTACCGCTAAGTTACCTTTGACCAACATTTTTGTCCTTCCAAGAAGTTACAGTGACTGATGAAGCACGGCCACAATAGCACACCGACGGACGTTCCAAGCTTCGACTTGATTCAGACATTACGCGCTCCGTCATATTAGGTTAGGGTTTGGGAGGACAATCAGATAGATGATTCAATTGCGAGGTGTTATTGATTTGAATTAGGGTTCGGTGATTAGTTGCACACCATGCTCGTCCTCCAATTTCCACCATTTTTTGGCAGAAACTTTTTTGAGGAAGAACATCGCGATTTGTTTTTTTTTTTAAGAAAGAAGATCGCAATTTGATTTTAGCGTGTTAATTTCTAATTTGATTTTGATTGGGGGTTTTTTTTAAAGAGAATTTGTCAGCGTGAATTTCAATTTAGGTTAGACTATAGTAAAATCTCTATAAATTAATACTCTTGGGACCGGGAAATATATTATTATTAATTTAAAGTTCTTTTTTAGTATAATGAATAAAATTTTATTTTTATAAAAATGAGTGTCTTAATTAATGATATGCATTATATTCATTGAACTATAAAAATAAATAAATTAATCTTACATAACACAATGAAATTCAAAGCTTAGAAGAAATTGTAGCAACCATCATCAAGAATGATGTGGATGATGGAGAGAATGATAAAATACCTTTGGAACCAGTGACGAGAAAGGAAGTACTTATATCATTCATAACACTTCACAGTTCGTTGGTGCAATTTGAGAATGCAACACCAGAACTATTGGATGAGATAAGCAAAGTTAGAGATGAAATCCAAACAGATTTGAAGTTTAACAACAAGGAATCAACAATATATTCTTATTTTACTAAATTGTCCTAGTTATTTTTGTAATGTGAAGAAATTATTAATTTATGATATTGATGGGACCACTATATAGGGTTTTAAAAAAAATTATTATCTTATTATTTCATCGAAATTGGTAAATTTTTGCACTGATCCAAGTCGGCACCGGAAAAAATTATTATCTTAAAGAGGTTATTAATTTATAGAGTATTAATTTACAGAGGTTTTACTGTAGTTCCTTTTCTATGAATTAGTTTCCAGGTGTAATTATTTTTAAATTTAAAAAAGTTTAAACGAAATTAAGTAACAGTCAGCGTCCACTTAAGCAACCCAGACGGAAACCCCCCATTTCCGCTGACACGTGAGCGGCACGTGACCAGAAACGATGTTGTTTTATAATTTCCAGCGAAAATGAGATCAAAATTGGATGATTCAGTAAGTTATGGAACCAAAATTGGAAAGTTATCTTTTTTGGGATCAAAATTGGACACTAGGCAAGTTACGGGACCAAAAAACTATTTTTCTCTGATGTGTTAACACCACCTTATTCTTAGGTTGATGTGGGATGTCTCAAATATCTCCATTTTGAAATACTGCACTCTCATTAAAAGTTGGTTAAACTTTTAATCTCGATCATTCGTTCTATATCATTAAATCTAAACTATTGATATATATTTAGGGTTAATATAATTATTTAATATTTTCATTCAAACAATTAAACATCTCACCTCCGCAGCCTTCTATCTCCTCTTCGATCGCGATGCCTCCTCTCCAGCATAGTGATTTAAATCGCGCCGCCTCCTCTCCAATCAGCACACGGACCAGCTGCAATCGTCCCGCCTCCTCTTCAATCAACGCAAGGACCAGCCTCACAGATTTAATTTTAATATTCCCTGTTAATGTTGATTTTTGTTCTCAAAGGTATATATAATTTTATTGCCAATATGATTGCTAAATTGTTGATTTAAGAGAAGGCGAGGGGGCTATTTGGTATGCTGAGGGAATTGTACAGTAAACTTGTAGAAATCATTCGTGAATGTCCTGGCCAGTATTATAGGTGAGAAGCTTTAATGGAAAAAAATTATACTTGAAGCATCGTGTTTGTTCAAAATTCATATTTATTTTTGTTGATTTACAGGTATCATGGTGATTGGAGGAGTGGGATTGCTACTATGGCTATGCTTTAATTCAAATATATATTGTTTGTCGTCTCTATCAATATATGTATGCCTAGTATTTTGTATTTATTGTTTTTCTTTGTGTCTTGCAGTAACGATCTGTGGAAAGGATCTTCAAAATGATCAGGTTTATCATTCTTCACTTTCTAATTCTTGCACTATTAATCTATATTTGATAATCTTTTCAACGATGACATTAGAATGGGAATGATTTTGTATTAATTCTTTGTTATGGGCAGGTTTCAATTTGGTATTTTCTCTCCAGTTTGACAATGATATTCTGTCATTAGCCTTAGGTGAGTTGGAGTATGTAAGTAGTCTCATCTTAGTCACTTGTCATATTTACCTACACCTCTTTCTTATCATGGTTAGGGAATGCGGAAAAATATTTTCATTGATCTATTCGGGTGTAATTTAAATACGAATATCATAAATCAATCAAGTATGAATTAAAATAATTTAAATAAATTAAATCCATGCTATTCATGTATTAAATACGGTAAATTCATACATAGCCCTAAACATGCAGAACTAAGGGATATCATATTTACCTCGTAATCGGAGAGACACCGTTGAGAAGAATAATCATTTTAACCCAAACACCTTTTTGAGTATTCCTTAAGCCCAAGCTCGCAAATCTGATGGGGAATTAAACGAACTTTTAAACCCTTAAGGAATATTTATTTTCTCTCTTTTATTGCACTTTTTTTTTCAAAAACAAAATTTTTTTTTAATTGAAAGCACACGTTTTCTTTAAACCCCATGGGTTTTTTAAAACAACAAACAATCAGCCCCTTTATATCATGGTGGGCGTATGTTTTTTTTTTTAATATTTTAATTGGAGACCAAGAAATATCTTCAACGTATGATAAGATTTATTCCCTTTTGTATAGAAATTTTCCACATATATAAATCCTCATATATATTCTTTCCATATGTTTATTTCTCTCTCCAATATTCATACAACAAAATAATAATTTTTATATTTTAATCACCTTGGTTAATGAGCTTTTTATGGGCTACTCAAAGGGCCCTTAGGAAAATTAGGATTGGACCTTCCAATGAGCCTAGAAACCAATATTGAGCCACAATATTATTCTAGCACATTAATATTAATTCACTCCACTATATAATTAATATTGCACTATACATCATAACTCATATTAAGAAATATGGCTCCCGGTTATTATTTCTCCTGTTTAAGATTCCAATGTCCATTAATTAATTTAAGTCATTGAAAGCTCTAATTAATTAATATTTTTTATTCCTTGGAGTGAAGACAACTCAACATTATTATCATACCGGAAATTTATTCACTGGCCAGATTTGATATGATAAACGTTCTTAGCCCAACAATGGGGACATAACAACTTGACATTCCAAGATACAATTTTCTGTATTAATCCTTAGCAATTGTCATATAATTAATAATATTGTCCAAAATACAAAGTATTGAATCCCATTGACTCTCTACCCATAATAAATAAAGCAATATAAATTAATTATATACAATTTTGATTAAGTGACATAAATTAAGAAATAATTAACTAATGAGATATAATTTTTCTTTCAAGTCAGTCTAGAAAAATAATCTCGTTGTAGTTCCAATTCAGCGCATCAAAATGCACTAGTGTGATCTCTTGGTCAAGACAAATCAATCCGAGTCTTACACCTCAACTTTTACCAATGGATTGTTCAAGTCAATCTAAGTTATGAATCACTTATACTTATTGCAGGGAACTGACAATGTAATCTTATGTGATCTACTACACACCACATTTGTATACAATGTAAAAGTATTTGAACGGTTTTGCAATAAATAAACAACATTCATAATATTTAGAGCAAACAATGATAAATATTCTAAAAAATGAAGTGCAAGAATCAATTAAATATACAAAGTAGCACTAAAAGCATACTTTTAAGTATATCCCTAACAATCATTGGTGGTAATCCATTAATTCTTACAATATTAATTGATTTGTTCCTATTATTTGTCGTTGTATTGTTTAATTTGGTTAGTTCGGTTTAATTCTCTCTTAATATGTCAAAAGATTGTAATCCCATATCTAACTCACGTGTAATGTTATTTCAGATCTATTGCACTCCAGTCGGGTTCCCTGTCTTACTCTTAAAGGTGATTCCTTAATTTTTACATTAACGATTCCGCCCTGTTTTGCACTATTTGCTACTGAATGTAAATCATTTTTTCATCCCTCTCTTTAGTTCATTGGCGCAAGGTATTTTTCTTATTGATATTAAGGTATTTACATCGTTCTCTTATGAAGGTGAGGTACTTATCATATCATTGTTCAAATGGATATGAAGTATTTATTTCCGCATGTGCTTTCCTTCATCTTTATTGTAAAGGCATCCCTTAGGAATATGAGGATGAGTGATGATAGTCTTCTTATCAGTCATATGCAACTCTGATGGTAATTTCATTTGTACTGTTACATAAAAGTCATGTTTTTTGTGTGTCCAATATCTCTGCCATTGTAATGGCTCTTCCAACTCCTACAACTGGTGGGAGGTTGTTGCTGCTTCTCAAATGTTTAAGTGATGGCGTGATTGAATATGTAAATTTATTTCTTTTTTATAGAATATTGCTATTAAAGGTCATCAATTTTAGGTTATTCAAATAAAAATTCAATTTTAATGTCCTAAATTGTTATTGTTGGGACTCCAAATATTTGATATGTTATTATTGGGAAAAAACTTTGCATTCGCCTAATGGTTTATAAAGACAGTGAAAACTTTCTGGATTTCATCTAGATTAAATTTTTCAAACATGAATAGAATTGACATTTTCTGTGAGTGCTTTTACATGTAATTCGTTTTAATGTGATTTATTTTTTGGGATATATTTTAATGTACTTATGAATTCACATGTAATGTATCAATATGTGTCTTCTGGAATATAGAATCCTCCTGTTATTATACCTTGCACAGTTGCATTTTTTTATCATAGCAATTGATTCAATTAGTGTCATTATCAAGGGTGCACATCGGATCTTGGCCGCCTAGGGCTCGTTTTTTTTCTTTTTTTTTTTAAATTATAATTTTAAATTAAAATTTTCAAAATTAAAAATCACAACAATTAACATAAAGTCATAGTCACAAATTACAAAATAAGAACTCAAAGGTCAAAACTCAAAACAAATGTTTCATCAATGAATTGACAATAATTAAATTAAGTGTTACGATGATCAGATGGTTGATCATCTCCATAAATGCGATCATTATCATCTCACACATGAATCACAATAAAAATGTTGTATTTAGAATTCTTTTTAAAAATTGGGACAAAATTTTACCCAGATAGACTACGATTTCTATTTTATTTTATACTTTTGAATTTTTTATAAAAAATTTTTTATAAAATATCTGTGTATGTGAAATGTCTAGAAGGGAATTCGAATTAAAAAAACATTAATTTTTTTTACTAAACATTACATTAATACAAGCAGATTTTGTAGTATATAATTAAAATATTTCGCAAAAGATATTGCCAAATAAATTACATATGATTCCCAAAAAATATTGTCATTCAATATAATATATTACCATGAATAACAGATTGTAACATAAATTTTATTATTTTTGGAGAAAATTTTACTACACAAATAGACTTTGAAACTCTAAAATATAGATACGTTTTTCTATACTAGGATTTAAAAAATAAATTCTTTACTAATTTTGATTTTTAAAAATAAAAAATTCTCAAAATATATGTATATGTTTCATGTTTAGGCGAGATTCCGGATTCATTTTATGAGCTAGGATTTTGATTTTTTTTTTCAGAATTTCAATTTTTTTATAATTTATTAATATATATATATATTGCAAAATATGTATATGTGAAAAATATATGAGGGAATTCGAATTAAAAAAAAAAAGACATTAAGTTTCCTAACTAACAATTTAAGTACAATAATTTTTTAAAGTACCTTACTCTAATTATATACAATGAATCTGAATATATTTTAACTAATGGAAACAAAATATTTACATATAATATTAAATTTTCTTTTAAACATTAAATTAATGCAAGGAGATCTTTTTTTCACAGTTGAACGATTTTCTTACTTAGATATATTTTAAATTTATTTTTGTAAAATATTTATATATGCTAATTTTCTAGGAGAATATTGAAATATTTTACAAAAGATATTTTCACATAATAGCATATAATTCCCAAAAAATCTTGTCATCCAATACCATATCTTACCATTATCAATAGATAGTAACATTATTATTATTTTTTGGACAAATATTTTACTACCCAAAAGATATTGTCACTGAAATATCATATTACTGCCAAAAAATATTGTCATCAAATACAAAATCTTACCATGTATAATACAATAATAGTTTGTTCATCTACTATGATTTATTTTATCTTTCTTTTCAAATATGGCCGGATATTAGATGGAATTGAATTGTGTATCAAAATATTTGATTTGATTCTTATTAGACGTGTTGATGACCTTGATTCGGACTGAATAATTAATGGTTGTTTAACACTTAAGAAGGTCACCAAACAAGATTACAAATGATGAATTTGGATAAGTGAAGATCAAGAAAAGAAATTGCAAGAGTTTGGTCTTTTTCTCTCATTATTGAACTTATTTTGACCCTTCCATGAAAAAATCAATTTGGAATGGTGATGTGTAGGTGTAGCACGCATTTTTTATTTTTCATTCTAATTTTTATATATTAAACATTCTAAATTATTTTACTTCCTTAATTTTTATTTTGTTAGTCTATAATATTCAAAATCATGAAATATATAAACGAAATATGAATCCAGAATTTTAGTTAATTTGAATTACACAAAACATATTAGTATAATTAGTACAACAACTTTAGTGGAATAAGTAATTTCGCAATATTACTTATTCCTATAGTCTAATATAAAAAAAATATCTTCTATATTATAAATTTCAATGGTTCAATATTGTATTACATAACATTATATATTTCTCATCAGCTATATAATAATTTTTCAAAAAAAAAAAATTATGTCTAGGTTCGATGTTATATTGACCAAGATATTGTCCTCCATTAAAAAATTCCTAATATTCTAGATTGTAATTTTGGACGTTTATTTTTCAGGATTTTCATGTATAGTCGTGTCATGAATGTGAATTAACCAAAGTCGAACGAGCTTTAAAGTTTTTACCACAAATTTGTGAATTATATGCCCCCTAATTATATCTAAATTATTAATATTAATGTTGGGGATTGATATGAATGAATTATTGTAGTCCAACTTTCCTATTAAAAAAACAAACTTTGTTTCATAAAATAAAGAAAACGTGTTCCTATTTTCAAGTACCGTTAATTTCCAAATCCAGATAAAATTGATGAATAATTTACGTGTGCTATTTTCTTGGCTCTAAGATTGAGTATAGGTTCGATGTTTAATGAGATTGAACAAGATAGTGTCCCAATTTAAAAAATTCCTAAAATTATAGGTGGTAATCTTAGACGTCTATTTTTCGAGGTTTCTATGTATAGTTGTGTCATGAATGCGAATTAACCAAAGTCAGTCGAGCTTTAAAGTTTTTTCCACATATTTACAAATTATATGTCCCCTAATTATATCTAAATTATTAATATTAATGTTGGAGATTAATATTAATGAATTATTGTAGTTCAACTTTTCTATTAAAAAAATAAACATTATTTTTCATCAAAATAAAGAAAACGTGTTTCTAATTTCACATACCGTTAATTTTCAAATCCAAATGGTTACTTTAAATTTTGGTGAATAATTTGTATGTGCCATTTTCCTGGCTCTGAGATTGAGTCTAGGTTCGATGTTTAATGAGATTGACCAAGATAGTGTCCTCATTTAAAAAATTTCTAATATTATAGGTTCTAATCTTGTCTATTTATCGGGATTTCCATGTATAGTTGTGACATGAATGCGAATTAACCAAAGTCAGTCGAGCTTTAAAGTTTTTTCCATAGATTTGTGTATTATGTCCCCCCTAATTATATCTAAATTATTGATAGTAATGTTGAGGATAAATATGAATGAATTATTGTAGTCCAATTTTCCTATTAAAAATATAAACATTAGTTTTCATTAAAATAAAGAAAAACGTGTTCCTATTTTCACGCATTATATCGAGCACATTTTGCATTATTGGTTTTGCATTATTGAATTTAGTCATGTATGTTAATTGTTGTATCTAAACTAATTTGAATATTTTGTGTGCCTTATTGTATTCCAAATATTTATAAAAAAAAAATTCTACCAACGCATCACCGATGTTGGTGTAGGATACATTTTTGCACGTATGTTGCTATATTATTCCTTTATTACTTTATAAAAAATGGACCGAAAACTGTTATGGAAAATTTCTCTTAATTCTCTTAAAAAAATTTAGTCAACGCTCGATTAATTGCATCGAAGGAAAATCCAAGACTCATTATATGTATTTATTATATTTATGATTTGAATTGATTAATGTAATTGAATAATGAAAAGAATCGGTTAAAATATTTTTGGTTTTGGTCCTTTAACTTTTTAAAGGTCTGAAACAAGGAAATCTAAAAATTACATGACCAAAAAAAAAAAAAAAAAGCCAATATAGTGCAAGATAAAATATTACTAATTGTGGTACTATTAATGAGTATATGTAGTATTTAAAATAATACATTCTCAAAATTAGTTTCATATTTAGTAAGTATACTAACTAATATGCATATTGCCACCATATAAACAATTTCATAGTTAATATGTTTGATATTGGTCCTCAAACTTCTTTTTAGTCCTTTTAAAAGTTATAGGGTCAAAGTCTAACATGTATAATATTCTTAATGTGGACGAAAATGTTAAGTGCACAATGTCTGGATGATTTTGTTGTCTCTTAATGCTTTGTTGACTTTATATATTTGGTCATTAGTGCTAATTAGTAGTGAAAGTATGGTATTATTATCGAATTCATGCACATGTTATTTAGTGATTTCAATTGATTGTTTTAACTCATCAATTGTTCTGGAATGTTGAGCCACCGTTTAGTTTTGAAGTAAGGTGTTCCAATTATTCTTCTCAGGAATATTGATCATAATTAGGATTATATAATGGTACAAGAATGATTATTACTAGGCTGGGAATGCACATAATTGAAGAAGAAATTATTTCTGGAAGAAACATTGGGAATAAAGTTTCATCCCAAGAATGACATTGCGTAATTCGGATATAACCATGTCTATAAATTTCACGAGAAGGTCTCTCATTTACTATGCTTTATAATGGCTGTGAATAAAAGTCAATGACAATCTCTTTCAATCGTTAATTTGTACCTTCTAAAGTCAATTTTCACCCACGATCAAATATTTGTTGCATTATCCAAAGATTAGAACATAAATGTATTGAACTTTTGTTTTCTTGATTCGCAAGAAAATTCAAATATACAACAAAAATTGTTTACAAAGAGATTTATTTTTAAATTATAATAATTACTCTGATATTGAGTGTTATTTATATGGAAAAGTAATTTATTTTTCACTTTAAGACATTTGTAAGTAATATATATTAAATCATACGTATAAATATTTAGCTTTAATCAATATTTTATAAAATAAATTATTAAATACTTTATCAATATAAAAAATGATTTTCTTTTAATTTGTATTACTTAAAAATCTTTTGAAAATTTAAATTAAACCCGCGAGATTTGCGGGGCTATAACATTTCAAGGTGTACACCAAATGTGATTCAGTTGAGTGGCGAAATCGATTGGTATGTAATTTTTCTACTAATATAATGTATTCTTTAGTAGCAAATGTTAGTCTCAAGTTCTTAATATATATGTGGAAAAATTTATACTTTCGTTTGTTAAATTTAAAAATTGTCATTACCGGCTATTACACTTTTTGGAGATGAAATAAAGTTTGTTGTATTGAGGAGCACCTTTAATGGACATATATTTATGGTTAAATATGAGTGCAATCTTATTTTCGAGGAGTCAAGCTCGAGAGTGATACGGTCTGGAAGGATATTGTGGACAGGGTTAAAATAAAATCTCACGACTTTATATGGTTTAGTTATGATAAGAAATATTCCATGCTTATTGTTCAACGTCTCATGGGTTGGATTTGCATGCTTTGGATTTCTAGACGTGAATTGTTAGTCTTTATGTGTGTTTTTAAATACTTGCCTGATATATTTGATGTTTGATAATTAAGTTGGGTGTTTTATATTTTGTACGTAGTGTAAACTGATACTTTTAATATAGCCTATATTCTGCATGTATTAAAAAATTTAAATTATGTGTTCAATTCTATGGTTTGCCAAAATTAGGATAATGAGTATATTTATTCTTATATATATATAGACACTCCTAAGGAATTACTTAGTAAATATGAGATTTAATTTTTTATTATTTGAACTTATTTTGATTTTCATATTACTCAAGCCTCTATAGTGGTATTGTTATGCTTGGCCTTTATGGACAACAGAAAATATATGGTAAAGGTTGTTGTCAACTTTAAGTCGATTGAGTACACAAACAATGATTACATTGTGTAAATTGTGATTCAACTGGGATGCAAAATTTTACTATCTTTCAAAACAAATGGTTTTTAATTGATTTAAAAAAATGACTCGATTGTAAAAGATTTTGGTTGATTTTGCATTTATTAATTGATTTGTAAATTTTAATAATGAAAAATGATATAATGTCATATACTCGTTCAATCTTCTAGCTAGGTTTATTGTTCCAAATATTTTGTTAATAATTCCATATACTCATTCAATTAATAAGTATGTAAGTTTTTAATAGTTAAATTTTAAAAATTCTATACAGATATTATTTTGCTTGACATTTTTTTTTGGAGAAAAAAATGTTAAAGATTGTTGTCAACTTTAAATCGATCAGTAATTACGTAAATATTTTATAACATAAATTTAAACCCGAGACAAATCGCGGGGCCATATATTATGAGTGTTCGTAAAATTATGACATTATCTTTATTGTAACGCCCCGAATTCAAAACACATAAATATCTCAGATTCGAGGTGCCACTTGTGACTAAAATCCGAACTATAAAATTTTTGATATAAAAAGGGATAACAAAATGAGAGATGAGATTTATGCAGCGGAAGAAATGAATGTAATAATTTTAATAAGTATCTCACACACATATATGTGTATATAAAGCTTAGTATTAACATTAACATTTTATTTAAGCGGGGAACTCCGTGTCGTCTCTATTACTGTCTCTGCTCCACGAAATCATAATCTGCAAGGGTTGTAAAAAGGGGGGGCGTGAGATTTGAATTCTCACGTATGGGTGATTTGCAACGTCATGGGATTGGTAAATCCGAAGTATATTAAATTATACTCATTGATAAAGTATATAATTTATTTAAGCAGTTGACATATAAATATGAATAACATATATCACAGAAGTAACAAGCTCACATAATAATTAATTGGGCATAACAGGTTTCACGTTCACATAATTGATATTTCACAAGTTAATTCACATTAGGGGCGAAGCCCAAAACCATTTTCACGTATCGGCCCAATCTGCCAAAATCATTTCCACATATCGTAAATCTCTCTCAAATCCTTTCTCATATTCAATTTTAACTTATTAATGACCTTGCCCGGAACTCTACTGAGCATCTTATCCGGAGGACAAACTTTATTAATGACCTTGCCCGGGACTCTAATGAGCACCTTATCCGGAGGCCGAACTTATTAATGACCTTGCCCGGAACTCTACTGAGCATCTTATCCGGAGGACAAACTTTATTAATGACCTTGCCCGGGACTCTAATGAGCAACTTATCCGGAGGCCGAACTTATTAATGACCTTGCCCGGAACTCTACTGAGCATCTTATCCGGAGGACAAACTTTATTAATGACCTTGCCCGGGACTCTAATGAGCACCTTATCCGGAGGCCGGGTTTATTATTAATCAATAGCTTTCCTCTTCCTCATAAGCTGACATTTCACAAAGTGGGGAAAATTCACATAATTCATACTTAAACAGATTCATGCTCACAAAATGCCCTTATATCATGCAATCGTCATCAGTTCATATAATCAACAAACACAAACCATCCATATAAGGTATATATAATTATACCACATAATTCAAACAGTTATATAATAGGGTGTACATTTATGTTGGATTAGTTGTTTTAGATTGATTTAGTCGAGTTCAGAGTATACCAGCACAACGTATTATAAGCAGATCAATCAACAGATCATCACCCACCTTTTAACTTTATAGCTAAGTTAAAACTGTCTTGAAATTCCTTTGAAAGATAACTCGCGTTGTAGAGACGTCCCGAGAGTCATATACAAACAGAATGTTGGATCCCTCGTGCGTATTCCGATTAGCACAGAATCCTAGTACAAAACCATTTGATTAAAGGTTGACCTTTGAATTATTAGGAAAACTTGAGAGTTTGTGTTACGAGAATCGAGGAGGTCATTTGTCTTATAGACCTATTGAAAAAGACCTACTTAAAAACACACACTATCTTGGTAAATACACTACTTCTAAAAGGTTGGTGTATTGGGGGTGTGTACTTACTAATTTCCTTGTTGTATGACTATTTCGACTCTTATAAAACAATCTCTTAATATCTTAGACTTTCATAACTAAATGCTTTTATAACTTAAAAGCATATCCATATAATATTTTCTTAAAAACAATTTAAAAGACTAAGTAATTTATTTAAATAATATTAATATAATGAAAGTCTCAAATTTAATATTATTCTTTCTAAAAAATCTATATTTTATTCTAAAAGAACTCTTGAATATAATTATATTTTTTATAAATAAAACCCCCTTTACTAAACTTATTAATAAACTTTGACTTTAAGAAGTTTGTATTATAAACTAAAAATGATATATAAATATGTTCTTCTTTTCTTAGTATTAATAATACTTCTAAAGTTGACTAGTGACACCTTTATAAAATGAAAGAATTATATTAATTTCCCAAAATTACTATTTTCATTTGTTTACTAACTTTCGAACAGTGGCTCGGGGAGAAGACGAATTTCCCTTTGTCACTAAGAACTTCAACCAACAATAATACTAACCAACTAAAACAGTACTACTAATCAGTTAATTCAATAATACCAAACAATCTAGCCAATAGTACTAATCAACTAATTCAACAACGGCTAATCAAAACAGTAGGAAATCCAACAACAACAAAGTCCATCTACAAGCTCACAAGCTCCAAACCAACAATAACTATTCTAAACTCTCAAAGTCTCAACAACGAACTAAAATTGATCAATTCCTATCTCAACTAGTACAAGATTTTGAGAGAAGGTTAGGGATTCTTACGAGTCCCAAATCGGCCAGCCTAACGGCGTCGTAGAAGGATTCGGTTATTCGTCGGATTATTTGGACAGCCTAACAGCGTAGTTCCGGTTTCTCGAAAAAGAATGGGCAGCAGTTCGTCTTCCGGCTTCATCGAAAAATACGAAGAGACGACGACATCTCGATTAGGTATGAAAAGAAATGAAATCGGACCATGAGTATTTCCTTTGAGAGAAATCAGTTGAAGAAACAGTGAAATTGAAAGACTTGAATTACAAGACTCACTTAACGAGCAAAGGACGGATGACAAGCAGCGTTGGGAGGAGGTGGCGCTCGGTGGTCGAGCGACGGTTGAGCGGCGGCGGCGCTATTGGCGTCGATTGGGAGAGGGGCGACGGCCGTGAGGCGGCGCGGTGCGAAGGGGAGCGGCGACGCTCCGGCTGGAGACGAGCGACGGAGTGGCGGTTGGAGCACGGCGGCGCTGTGCTTCGCTTCGATCGGGATTTCAGGGAGAGGCGTCGCGGCTCTGCTTCGATCGGAGAGGAAGAAGAGGCGTCGCTGGAGCGGTGGACGCGTGACGACGAAGGGGGAGGAGGCATGGATGGGCTGAGCACGGCGGCGATCGATCCGCCGGAGAAGGAAGAGAGGCGATAGGAGAGAGAGAGAGAACTGATTTTGTGAAATGGGGAATTTTTTGGGAAAGAGGCGTCTTCTGTAACTGATAAAGGAGAGGAAGAGATATTTTATTGAAATATAAATTCTTAATTAATTAATTTAAAAGAAGGAATAAGTATGTGGGTGAGATTAATACTTTAATTAATTTAATTCAAAAAGGGAAGTAATTTATGTAGTTAGGGATTAATCCTTTTAATTCTGATATATTTGTTCCTGTCTGACACGGTTTAGGGATCATTTGGTTTACGAGTTTAATCTCGATTTAATAATTAATACAGTTTTATAATTCGATTAATATTTTATTGCATTTGAATTATTATCGATAAATTATACGGATCGAAATCCTAATTTTAAACTCTGAATATTTAATTTCTCGTAGTCCTTTATTCGTTTGAAAGATTCGATTCCTTTCTTCGAATTCGGGAATTTGAAATAGTGTATATATTTAAATTACACAGTATCACACAAAATAATAAAATTAAAAGAAACAAGATAATAATATAAAATAAGGGTTCTAGGAATATAAAAGGTATAAAATGGGACGGGGTGTTACATCCTCACCCCCTTAACAGGAATTTCGTCCCCGAAATTCAGCTTCTAGGTATTGCTTAGGTATTACTTGGCTAAACCCTATACCCTTATTTTAAGTAGTTTCTTATTTTCTTCTCCTACTAGTCATAACCTCTTTCTGCTAGTGCTTCATACTACTCGGGTTGTTCATGTCCTTTAAATCAAAGCTGTCTTCCACTGCTTTCCTCTTCTTCCAGGATTGCATTCACGTGGCCCGACCACTTTTAACCTTGGTTAGGTGAACCTCTGATTGGAGGTCCCAATTGAAGGTTGTTAGGTGCAAGCGACTGGTGATTCTGATAGTTATCCACTTGTTGCGGGTGGTACTGGATGTTGTCAATTGCTTGGCATTTGACACTTAGCGGTTGAGTGCATTCGTAAGATTTGTGCCCTGGTTGGTCGCAACGATAACAATTTGTTCCACTCGGGTTACATTGTCCCCAATGTTTCTTTCCACAACTTGGACAGACTGGTTTGCTTCGAGCAACATCATTGCTGCTTCTCTCTGGTGGTGGGAGTGAATCTCTTTTAAAGTATGGCAGCCAATTTAGATTGACAGGGGCAGTTGTCGGAGTCAACTTGTACTCCAAATTCTGGCTAATCGAGACTAGTAGCGCTCGATGGTAAACTTCACTATAGCTTGGCACTTGAAGGCCAATCACAATTCCTGCTATCTCGGGCCTCAAACCCTGCTCAAACCTCCGAGCTTTCCTTTCATCATCACCCACTAGATGTGGGGCATAACGAGACAGTTGGTTGAATTTTCTCTCGTACTCTATCACCGAGAGAGTTTCTTGTCGGAGATTAACAAACTCTTGTTCTTTCTGATCCCTAAGAACTCGTGGAAAGTACCTGTCTAGTACAGCTTTCTTGAAATCCTCCCAAGTAAGGGCTTGTCTAGCTTCTTCGTTCATAGTCCGCTCATAGGATTCCCACCATTGAGCTGCGTCTTCCCCCAATTGGAATTGTGCACAGGAGATTCTCTGTACATCAGTTAGCGCCATATGTCGGAAAATGCGTTCCAACCCGGCTATCCATTCTTCGGTCTCAAAAGGGCTTTCTCTCCCGTTCAGCCTAGGTGGCTGCAGTCGTCGAAATCGTTCAACGAAGTTATTCATCCTGTGTGCCGTCTGAGGCATATGTTGTTGCATGTAGTTCTGGAGTGAGATCAGTATTTCCCTCGCAATGTCGTTCCCAGGTGCAGCCTGCTGAGGCGGTTCAGGCTCAGCCTGAGGAGGTGGGTCCTGTTCCATAGGATCTCTTTGGGTTGGAATAGGGTTAACATGAGGCTATCCACGTCTATGGCACGGTGCTATCCTAGTGGTGTTTCTAAAAATAAAAGAATAATATTGCTAAGTTATATAGGTATGGAAAAATTACAAAAACAGAATCGAATTACATAATTAACACAATGCTAGTACTGAGATATGCGTGAGTATGTAGTTCACCGCAACGCACTGCGGCCGTCAATGGTACAGTGATCACATACGCACCATATAATAGAAACCAGCGACGTGTCATAAAACAGTAATCGGATAAAATATAACAGTTAATATAGAGCAAGTAGCACACATTGCCAAGTAGCAATTTCACAACATATATATATATATATATATATATATATATATATATATATATATATATATAAAGGTCTCGGGTCCTATGAGGTTAGTCTTCTTACTTCTTATCCCGAAATGAAATATAAGGCTTCCAAATGTAAAGTTAGCGCATCGCATCTTCTCTTCATCACGGATTGCGAGTTGACCAAAAGGAGTAGGGTTAAAACTATGTTGCTATGGCCCAAGTAAAACGGGCATGCATCTGACTACTACTATATGTTAGGATAGGGTTGCACTTATGTCGTATGTATTTGTGACTATATCAAAAGGATAACTGTTTAAAAGGATTTGATCACTTTGACTGAACGTTACTATTATACGAAAATCTCCATTGTCAACTTCTACCAGGCATGTCTCCAAGTGGATGTGGTGCCCTTGAACTGGGTCTTCTATTCCCATCCGTTCGAGTAGTACTACAGCGATAGGACAGAGAATAACTCAATAACCCTTCTGGCAAAATGAATCACGGCTGTCAAATCTATCTTCGTCATGGGGTATACGTGCGGATCTTGCTTTTGCACGTAGTCTCATGAACTGGGTTATAAACGCATTGATAGATTCTAAGGTTAGCTAAGCGTTTTCTAATTATCAGGTTATAACTATCTTAGATGGATTCTTATATGGAAAGGGAAATCCTAGTCAAAATTTTAATTATGAAGAAACATAATTTTAACAATTAAAGTACAAAATTTAAACAATTAAAACATATAGTTTAAACACTTAAAGCATATAATTCAAACAATTAAAGCACACAATTTAAACAATTAAAACATATAATTTAAATAGTCATATAACATCATTTATGAAATTTATAAACTTACACAAATATATTTATTCCTATCATTTACTAACAATCTGTATTTCAATAGTAATATAAACAATATTTTGGGGTTCTTTCTACACCTCGTAGGTGTTGTTTTGAGTTCACGATCTTTTGATTGAAGTTTTGTTATGAAAGTCAACTTATCGTAATGTCATAAACTTTTAGGCAATTTAAAATAAAATAAGAACATACCTTCGAGGAGCTTCCGACGGTAATAGGAGACACATTTCCCCTCAAGTGATTTAATTAGTGATCTATACTTACATGATAAGAAAATTTTAATTTTAAGGAGAAAAATTTTGGTTTGATGAAAGCAATGATTTGGGTCTTGGTCCGAAAGTTTGAACCGAGGCTCTGATACCACCTGTAACGCCCCGAATCCAAAACACATAAATATCTCAGATTCGAGGTGCCACTTGTGACTAAAATCCGAACTATAAAATTTTTGATATAAAAAGGGATAACAAAATGAGAGATGAGATTTATGCAGCGGAAGAAATGAATGTAATAATTTTAATAAGTATCTCACACACATATATGTGTATATAAAGCTTAGTATTAACATTAACATTTTATTTAAGCGGGGAACTCCGTGTCGTCTCTATTACTGTCTCTGCTCCACGAAATCATAATCTGCAAGGGTTGTAAAAAGGGGGGGCGTGAGATTTGAATTCTCACGTATGGGTGATTTGCAACGTCATGGGATTGGTAAATCCGAAGTATATTAAATTATACTCATTGATAAAGTATATAATTTATTTAAGCAGTTGACATATAAATATGAATAACATATATCACAGAAGTAACAAGCTCACATAATAATTAATTGGGCATAACAGGTTTCACGTTCACATAATTGATATTTCACAAGTTAATTCACATTAGGGGCGAAGCCCAAAACCATTTTCACGTATCGGCCCAATCTGCCAAAATCATTTCCACATATCGTAAATCTCTCTCAAATCCTTTCTCATATTCAATTTTAACTTATTAATGACCTTGCCCGGAACTCTGCTGAGCATCTTATCCGGAGGACAAACTTTATTAATGACCTTGCCCGGGACTCTAATGAGCACCTTATCCGGAGGCCGAACTTATTAATGACCTTGCCCGGAACTCTACTGAGCATCTTATCCGGATGACAAACTTTATTAATGACCTTGCCCGGGACTCTAATGAGCACCTTATCCGGAGGCCGAACTTATTAATGACCTTGCCCGGAACTCTACTGAGCATCTTATCCGGAGGACAAACTTTATTAATGACCTTGCCCGGGACTCTAATGAGCACCTTATCCGGAGGCCGGGTTTATTATTAATCAATAGCTTTCCTCTTCCTCATAAGCTGACATTTCACAAAGTGGGGAAAATTCACATAATTCATACTTAAACAGATTCATGCTCACAAAATGCCCTTATATCATGCAATCGTCATCAGTTCATATAATCAACAAACACAAACCATCCATATAAGGTATATATAATTATACCACATAATTCAAACAGTTATATAATAGGGTGTACATTTATGTTGGATTAGTTGTTTTAGATTGATTTAGTCGAGTTCAGAGTATACCAGCACAACGTATTATAAGCAGATCAATCAACAGATCATCACCCACCTTTTAACTTTATAGCTAAGTTAAAACTGTCTTGAAATTCCTTTGAAAGATAACTCGCGTTGTAGAGACGTCCCGAGAGTCATATACAAACAGAATGTTGGGTCCCTCGTGCGTATTCCGATTAGCACAGAATCCTAGTACAAAACCATTTGATTAAAGGTTGACCTTTGAATTATTAGAAAAACTTGAGAGTTTGTGTTACGAGAATCGAGGAGGTCGTTTGTCTTATAGACCTATTGAAAAAGACCTACTTAAAAACACATACTATCTTGGTAAATACACTACTTCTAAAAGGTTGGTGTATTGGGGGTGTGTACATACTAATTTCTTTGTTGTATGACTATTTCGACTCTTATAAAACAATCTCTTAATATCTTAGACTTTCATAACTAAAAGCTTTTATAACTTAAAAGCATATCAATATAATATTTTCTTAAAAACAATTTAAAAGACTAAGTTATTTATTTAAATAATATTAATATAATGAAAGTCTCAAATTTAATATTATTCTTTCTAAAAACTCTATATTTTATTCTAAAAGAACTCTTGAATATAATTATATTTTTTATAAATAAAAACCCCTTTACTAAACTAATTAATAAACTTTGACTTTAAGAAGTTTGTATTATAAACTAAAAATGATATATAAATATGTTCTTCTTTTCTTAGTATTAATAATACTTCTAAAGTTGACTAGTGACACCTTTAGAAAATGAAAGAATTATATTAATTTCCCAAAATTACTATTTTCATTTGTTTACTAACTTTCTAACAGTGGCTCGGGGAGAAGACGAATTTCCCTTTGTCACTAAGAACTTCAACCAACAATAATACTAACCAACTAAATCAGTACTACTAATCAGTTAATTCAATAATACCAAACAATCTAGCCAATAGTACTAATCAACTAATTCAACAACGGCTAATCAAAACAGTAGGAAATCCAACAACAACAAAGTCCATCTACAAGCTCACAAGCTCCAAACCAACAATAACTATTCTAAACTCTCAAAGTCTCAACAACGAACTAAAATTGATCAATTCCTATCTCAACTAGTACAAGAATTTGAGAGAAGGTTAGGGATTCTTACGAGTCCCAAATCGGCCAGCCTAACGGCGTCGTAAAAGGATTCGGTTATTCGTCGGATTATTTGGACAGCCTAACGGCGTAGTTCCGGTTTCTCGAAAAAGAATGGGCAGCAGTTCGTCTTCCGGCTTCATCGGAAAATACGAAGAGACGACGACATCTCGATTAGGTATGAAAAGAAATGAAATCGGACCATGAGTATTTCCTTTGAGAGAAATCTATTGAAGAAACAGTGAAATTGAAAGACTTGAATTACAAGACTCACTTAACGAGCAAAGGACGGATGACAAGCAGCGTTGGGAGGAGGCGGCGCTCGGTGGTCGAGCGACGGTTGAGTGGCGGCGGCGCTGTTGGCGTCGATTGGGAGAGGGGCGACGGTCGTGAGGCGGCGCGGTGCGAAGGGGAGCGGCGACACTCCGGCTGGAGACGAGCAACGGAGTCGCGGCTAGAGCACGGCGGCGCTGTGCTTCGCTTCGATCGGGATTTCAGGGAGAGGCGTCGCGGCTCTGCTTCGATCGGAGAGGAAGAAGAGGCGTCGCTGGAGTGGTGGACGCGTGACAGCGAAGGGGGAGGAGGCGTGGATGGGCTGAGCACGGCGGCGATCGATCCGCCGGAGAAGGAAGAGAGGCGATAGGAGAGAGAGAGAACTGATTTTGTGAAATGGGGAATTTTTTGGGAAAGAGGCGTCTTCTGTAACTGATAAAGGAGAGTAAGAGATATTTTATTGAAATATAAATTCTTAATTAATTAATTTAAAAGAAGGAATAAGTATGTGGGTGAGATTAATACTTTAATTAATTTAATTCAAAAAGGGAAGTAATTTATGTGGCTAGGGATTAATCCTTTTAATTCTGATATATTCATTCCTGTCTGACACGGTTTAGGGATCATTTGGTTTACGAGTTTAATCCCGATTTAATAATTAATACAGTTTTATAATTCGATTAATATTTTATTGCATTTGAATTATTCTCGATAAATTATACGGATCGAAATCCTAATTTTAAACTCTGAATATTTAATTTCTCGTAGTCCTTTATTCGTTTGAAAGATTCGATTCCTTTCTTCGAATTCGGGAATTTGAAATAGTGTATATATTTAAATTACACAGTATCACACAAAATAATAAAATTAAAAGAAACAAGATAATAATATAAAATAAGGGTTCTAGGAATATAAAAGGTATAAAACGGGACGGGGTGTTACATTTATGGGCTTGAAAAATTGAGACAATATATTTACGAACTTGCAAAAATTAAGATAATATCTTTATAAACTTGCAAAACTTGGACATTATCTTTTAATTTCTGCCAAATTAGGCCAAATTTTGGAAAATGTGGCTATATGGGCATATCATAATCGGGCATTATTTGACCAACATTTTATAAAAAATTGGCCCAAATTTTAGTTTAACCGGTAGATGTGTCCATAAATAATAACTTCTACGCTTACATGTATTATTAACTTGATGATAGTTTTACCAAATTAAAAAACTAATTTATAAAAAAAAAAAGAATGATACTATAATGTCTAATAGATTAATTAATTATGGATTTTATTATGTACACAACAAATGTTGTTTATAGATTGATTTTTAAAAATTTATGGTTATTATGTTGGATTTGATTGTTTGTGTTTAATAAAATAATTATTATTATTATTAGGAAATTGTGCATTTGACGTGAATAATTAATTAGAAATAACACAGCCACATCCCCATGGACATACTTATACCGTGTATTTTAACAAAAAAAAAATTATAACAGTATTTCTTGTAACCCGCGAAATTCGTGGGTCTAAAACTAATAAATTACATATGATTCCCAATAAATCTTGTCATTCAATATAATATCTTACCATGAATAACAGATTGTAACATAAATTTTATTATTTTTGGACAAAATTTTACTACACAAATAGACTTTGAAACTCTAAAATATAGATACGTTTTTCTATACTAGGATTTAAAATATAAATTCTTTACTAATTTTGATTTTTAAAAATAAAAAATTCTCAAAATATATGTATATGTTTCATGTTTAGGCGAGATTTCAGATTCATTTTATGAGCTAGGATTTTGATTTTTTTTCAGAATTTCAATTTTTTTATAATTTATTAATATATATATATATATATATATATATATATATATATATATATATATATATATATATATATATATTGCAAAATATGTATATGTGAAAAATATATGAGGGAATTCGAATTAAAAAAAAAACATTAAGTTTCCTAACTAACAATTTAAGTACAATAATTTTTTAAAGTACCTTACTCTAATTATATATAATGAATCTGAATATATTTTAATTAATGGAAACAAAATATTTACATATAATATTAAATTTTCTTTTAAACATTAAATTAATGCAAGGAGATCTTTTTTTTCACAGTTGAACGATTTTCTTACTTAGATATATTTTAAATTTGATTTTGTAAAATATTTATATATGCTAATTTTCTAGGAGAATATTGAAATATTTTACAAAAGATATTTTCACATAATAGCATATAATTCCCAAAAAATCTTGTCATCCAATACCATATCTTACCATTATCAATAGATAGTAACATTATTATTATTTTTTGGACAAATATTTTACTACCCAAAAGATATTGTCACTGAAATATCATATTACTGCCAAAAAATATTGTCATCAAATACAATATCTTACCATGTATAATACAATAATAGTTTGTTCATCTACTATGATTTATTTTATCTTTCTTTTCAAATATGGTCGGTTATTAGATGGAATTGAATTGTGTATCAAAATATTTGATTTGATTCTTATTAGACGTGTTGATGACCTTGATTCGGATTGAATAATTAATGGTTGTTTAACACTTAAGAAGGTCACCAAACAAGATTACAAATGATGAATTTGGATAAGTGAAGATCAAGAAAAGAAATTGCAAGAGTTTGGTCTTTTTCTCTCATTATTGAACTTATTTTGACCCTTCCACGAAGGGATATTTATAGGCTTACAAGCAAGTAGGAGGTGTCACCCTCTTAGCCCTTTTGATTTAGGTGTTACCAAGTGTTTAGCCACTTGTCCTACCCTTAAACTATTATATTTTATACAATGACAAGTGTTTAGTACACTTGTTTGTTTCTAATGCAATGCTTAATTAGTGGAATTTTGAGATGTCTTCCGTGACCTCATCTTGCTCGCTTGGTCGCCTAGGTGATGGGTATTCTTTGTCCTTGCTTTTGGCTTGGTTATTTATTCTTCTTGTTCTTTTGCTGTGTTGGTCGCCTGACATTCATCTGACAACTCCCCTGGTCGCCTGGTGTTTTGCCTCCTTATGAGCTCTGCTGGTCGCCGACTTCTTAATTATATTATCAGTTTCTTAATCTTCTAATCTCTATTGATCGCCTCGCCGCCTATCAACATTGCCCCTTGACTTGTTCTTTATTAGGAAAATTGTTGACTAATGAAAGACAAGGCATAATTTTGATAGGATGATAACTGCATGCTTGGAGCGAGCAACAAATTTTTTAATTTCTTGGGCCGGAAAACTGGCGATCATCCGGACATTAGGGCGAACAACAGAGTGTCCTACGCGTGTGTGACGGTTGGGTTCCCGAGATTTTCGGAATCCATAACGTCATGGGCGGTGATGACGTCACTGCCGCCCACGCGTAGTCTTGGCTTTGCATATAGGGGCCTACGAAAATTTTAAAATTTTCGTTTTAGCCCCTGTTTTTGCTCCTTATAAATACTCGTATTCCTCCTCCTTTTCATTTTTTCAAAATTTTTTCCTTCCTTCCGCCATTGTTTCACTCTTTCAAGATTTTTCTTTGATCATCTTCCATTTTTTGCCAAATTTTCGACGATTTTCGTGCGACTCTTCAAGGTAATTACTAATTAAAGTTTTTTATTTTGTTTTTTCTTTCATTTTTGCATTCTCTGCTTCTTTTCTTCAAAAAAATTTCCCCGCCGCCGTACCCATTCTCCGGCGCCACCGTGTTTTTCCCAGTGCCGCCGTGCTTTTCCCAGTGCCGCCGTCTCCTCCTTCATTTTACTCCAAACACCATTTTTGTTGACTCTTTAAAAGACGACCGTTTAAATGGCCTCCCCTTCTACAAGCGAAACCACTTTGATCGAGATTTTTTAGTGCAACCCTGGGAAGCGCCCAATGGAAGAAGAGACCTCCCCCGTTCCTCGCCGATCAATTCGCCAAGCGCTTGCTCGCAATCCCAGGACCCTACTCGTGGATGAGGAAATGGGCTCAGAAACTTCCTCCATTGTTCGCTCCGTAGAAGCCTATGCTGTGGACATTTTGGGCGACGAAGAAGTGGAGCGACCAGCTGGTCGCCCAGATGTGGAGGAGGGTACTTCCTCCGACTTGGGAGAGGATTCGGAAGAGGTGGCCGCTGAGATCGAGGCGGAGAGCGACCAACCTGACGCGGAGCGACCAAAGTTGTTTGTGACTTGGGAGTTTCTAAGGGAGATAGGTTTTCCTACCTCTAGAGTGACTCCTGGGTTTCAGATCCCTGAAGGAGTTGCTCGCCAAAATGAATGTGGAGAATATGTTGCTCACTACTCCGCTATGTTTTCTGTTCGCTCCCGTGTGATTATGACCGCCAAAAAGAACAGCTTCACGGCGAGCAGGATTCCAAGTCTGATCACAGAAGATAACTTGGACAACATAAGGTCCCACTACAAAATCCCATACGATATCTTTCTGTACGCCCCCAAGAAGGGAGAGACTGCTGATCGCCCACCACCAGGATGCACGGCGATCAACCTGGATATTTTGAACACGGGGTTCCCTTTGCCGCTCCATCCCCTCATTGGTCGCTTCTTGGAGGACGTAAATTTGGCCATCACTCAAATTAATCCTAACGGGTAGAGTAACTTGCTCTCTTTGATGACATTGTTTGGCCTCGAGGGCTACAAGAACAAGATTAGCACCGCCGAAATCCACTACGCTATGGTCATATCTGCCTGCAAAGAGGAGGGTGTAGGCTGGTATTATGTGAAGGCGAGGACGGGGGTCAAGCTCATTAAGGGGGTTGCCAACAAAGTGAAAAGTTGGCATAATCAATTCCTTTTCATCAGAGGAGACTGGCTTGCATCGGCGGACTTTACTGGCGGCCAAGCGCGCATTAATTCTCCTGAACATTTTGGCGTAGTAAAACGTAGGCTCCCCTGTTTCCTTCCGGGAACCAAGTTGTAACTAATATTAATTTTTATTTTCTTGTTGTTTTGCAGGTCCAAAATTTTTGAATTGGGGGCATCCTGACTTGAGTGAAGAATTCTTGTACACCTTAGCTGTGATAGTGTTGCGGAACCCTGCTGATCGCGAGATCCTTCATCTATCAAAAGCTCATTACCGAAAAATTGCCCAACTTTTCACAAGTCCCCATCATCTGGAAGCTCAGGCGGAGACCCCCGAGGGTAATAACCTTTAAAATTTTTACCTTTTTGTTCGCCTAATCGCCTAGGGACATAACTCTTTGTTTCTTTTTTTTTAACAGATCGACGTGTGACCGTTGCCGTTCCTACCATTCCTGAATCCTACCACCTCTTAGCCGCCCGCGTGAAACAGATGGCCGCCGAGTCGCCGACTAGGAGGAAGCAGGACCTCTCCTATCTCTCATCCGCCTCTGCGCTGGGGAAGAGCCAGCTCCCCATGCTCGCACACGAGCCCCTGCTGGTCGCTCTAGGGGAGCTTCTAAGTCCATCGCCTCTCCCCGTGGTGTGGAGAAAGAGAAGGAGAGGGTGAAGAAGAAAGCCCCTCGTGAGGATAGTTGCGGCGAGGGAGAGGGTGCCGAGCGAGCAACAAAACGCTCGAAGCCAACAACAGAGGCTAGCAGCCGGGCTCCTCGCTCTCCGGTTTTGAAGTCTACCACGCTTGAGGTTGTAAGCGAACAGCAGACCGTGGCTGCTGTGTTGAGCAAAAAGAAGCGACTCTCCAATAATCGCTCCTACCTGGGATACGACCCAGTGAAGCTGGGGGGGTAAGTTTTTAGATTGCTTCGTTGGTGGTCGCTCTTTGTAAAACTTTAATTTATATGTATCTTCTCTTCTTTTCAGGTACAAGCCTGAGGAGCATCCCGGGCGCACAGAAGTGCTTCACCAGCTCAGCTGTGTGAAGTCCCCTCCTCCCTACTTAGACATCCCAGATTCACATGTTTGGCGGGCAACTGAAATGGTCCCTCACTCCTGGACCAAAGTCTGTGAGGACATCGTCCAAAAACAGACTGCCGGCTACAATGCGTGCCTGGTCACCTACAATGCCAGCCATCAAGCTGTGATGGCTCAGAAGCTCCTTGATCAAATTGTGATCTTGGAGCGGACCAACTGCGGTCTTGGTCGCAAGATCGATGGCTTTGAGGCGGAGAAGACGGCTACCTTGAAGAAGAAGGAGGATGAGCTTGCCCGGGAGAAGGCTGAGCATGTGAAGGTGGTGGCGGACTTGGAGCAAAAGTACAATGCCTCCCTGGATAGCTAGCAGGTTGCACTCAACCAGTCTGAGCGGTTGATGCTTGAGTTGGGGGTTGTTGATGAGCGAATAAAGGTGCTGGAGAATGAGAAGGTGGCCATGATCGCCCAGGTGGAAGAGCTACAAGCTGATGTTGCTCGCCTGCAGCAAGAAAAGTCCAGCATGGTCACCTACGACGTATATGCTCAGGATGTGGCCGACAACACTAACTTCGGTTATGTGTGTGCCTATACAGAGAGCATTAGGTCCGTAAAGTTTTCCTTGGATCATGGCAAGGATGTGTTAGCCATGGCCAAGAAGGACATTATTGACTACGTCAAGGACAACCCTATCAGTACTGGGTTTGCTGTCCCCGTGGCCGATCTTGGGGAGATGGGAGTTCCCTTGGACATCTTTGGGAAGGATGTTCAAGTCATTGCCCCTCAGTTCTCCGGCGAGGAGCCAAGCAAGGAGGCTGAAATTTTTTATGGTCTTCACTTCCCCCCCCCCCTTACTCCCATCGACGGGGCGGGCACCTCTGCTGTGGCGGGTGGCCACGAAGTTTCTGCAGCAACCACCACTGATGCTGCCCCCACTGCTCCAGCCGCCACTGATGTTCCTCTTGCCCCCCAGGATTGAAGACTTATTTTCTTTTTTATTTTCTTTAGCTTGTATTAGGTCACCCTTGTAATTTCTTCGCTTCCTTTTGTAATACCTTTTGCCCTTTTAATGGAAAGAAGTTTGGGATGTTTACTATTTCCTTTATTGCTTTCTTTGTTATTTCCTCGCTTCTTGTTCATTCGCTTCATGCACTGATGTTCGCCTGTCTTTGTTTAAGTTTTACAAACTCAATATCTTTCATCTTTTAGAAATAGATATTTCATGTTTGTTGATCGTCTTTGATTGGGCCTTATGGTCCTTATATGGACTTGGCCTTGAACTCATTCTCATTTTCCCTTAATGATCACCCCTAATTTTGGGCCTTATTGTCCTTTTATGGACTTGGCCTTGGGTTCATATATTTTTAACTTTGTTGCTCGCCCCCTTGTTCGGGTATCTGAGCGAGCAACTTATTTTGTGGAGCGAACAACTGAGCAAATTAATCCTACAACACAAATTTCATATACATCCATAAAATTTTGAAAATTTTGAAATTTTTCACTGTACTTACAACTGATATTCATAAAATAATATGGAGCTTGAACTAACTTTTACATGTACTGTATAATTTTTGCCTACTGATAATATTTCTTCAACAAAGCTGCATTCCAGGAGTATTGGGCCGAGTTGTCTTCCAGGTCATATGTGTCGTTGTGCCATTTGTGAGTTATCTTGAATGGGCCCTCCCAAGTCGGTCCAAATACTCCTGGTGGTGATCCCAAAAAATTTCCAAGTACGAGATCTCCGATCTTGAATTCTCTTACTTTTACTTGTGAATTATAATATTTTGCGATCCTTTTCTTGTATATCGCGTTTTTCATCTCTGCTGAAATTCTCTTTTCATCGATCATATCTATTTCTGTAGCTAGAGCCATGTTGTTCGATTGCTCGTCAAACATTGTTGTTCGTTCAGTCGGCACTTTTAATGCCACTGGTATTATTGCTTCGACGCCAAATGTCATGGTGAATGGAGTTTCCCCTGTACTTGTTCTATATGACACCCGGTATGCCCATAGCACTTCTGGTAGTTCCTTTTTTGTCCACCAACTGGATTTTTAAAATGTGTTTGATTATTTTATTGACTGCCTCTACTTGGCCGTTGGACTGGGGATGATATGGAGTTGAAAAATGCTTCTTGATTCCCCATTTTTCGCAAAAGTTTCTTATTTTCTTGCCTTCGAACTGTCGTTCATTGTCTGTCAGAATCGCTTGCGGGACTCCGAACCGGCATACGATATTCTTCCATATGAAACTGGTCATATTTTCCTGTGTAATTGTCACAAGCGCCTTTGCCTTAGCCCATTTTGTGTAGTAGTCCATGGTAATCACCACAAATCTTACGTTTCCCTTTCCAGTCGGGAAGGGCCCTGTGATGTCGATTCTCCATTTTGCGAATGGACATGGACTATTAACTGCTATCATCTCGGTTGGTGGTTTGTGAATGTTGGGTGCGAATATCTGGCATCTGTAACAAGTTTTTGCCATTTTGACAGCATCTTGCAGTAAGGTAGGCCAGTAGTATCCTTGTCTTACTGTTTTGTAGGCCAATGCACGCCCCCTTACGTGGTTTCCACAAAAGCCTTGATGAATTTCTTTTAAAACCTCTTGGCCTTGCCCTTTTGTCAAGCATTTTAGTAACGGAAGTGAGAATCATCTCTTGTAAAGCTGCCCATCCATGATTGTGAACCTTGCTGCTCGCCTGGTCATCTTGGCCGCCTCTTGAGGATCTTCCGAGACTTTGCCATCACGAAGGTATTTGATAATGGGTGTTCTCCAGTCGTCTCCCTCAGATTCTTCATTTACTTGATTGATCTTGTAATCGTGTGTTGATGGTTGACATATTTTTGTGGTGGTGATTTCTGACAACTCTGCTGGGCCCGTGCTGGTAGCCAGATGAGCAAGTGCATCTGCTTGGGCATTATTCTCTCTTGGTACTTATTCGATGTAAATTTGTTCAAACATGGAAGCCAAGTGGGCTACAATTTTCTTATATAACGCCATGTTCCCGTCTTTTGCTTCATACTCTCCTCGGACTTGGTTGACTATCAGTTGTGAGTCCTCATATATCTGCAGTCTTCTAACTCCAACTGTCAATGCTAGACGGAGTCTGGCTATCAACAACTCATACTCGGCTTTATTATTTGTCGCCATGAACTCGAATCGTACTGCCGAGGTGAAGATTTGTCTGCCCGGGTTAATTAATATTATTCCGGCTCCTGATGCTGCATTGGTCGACGATCCATCAACATACATATGTCATGGATGATTATGACCTCTCGTCGAATCTTGAGAAAAGGTCAGCTCAACTATAAAGTTGGCCAACGCTTGTCCTTTGATCGATGTTCGAGGTGCATATGATATCCCAAATTGGCTTATTTCGAGGGACCATTTGCGAAGGCGACCAGCAGTGTTTGGCCTTTGTAATATTTGTCTTAACGGGAAAGTTGTCAGTACTTCTACTTGGTGATTGAAGAAGTATGGTCGAAGTTTCTTGATGCTCATCACCTGTGCGTATGCCAGCTTTTCCATCGGGGAGTATTTGATTTCTGCCTCGTGCAATACTTGGCTCACATAGTAGATGGGTGAATGGAATTTCCCTTCTGCATGAACCAAGACTGAGCTGATTGCTACTTCTGAGGCTGCCAGATACAGATACAACTTTTCTCCTGAAACAGGTTTTGACAAGATTTTGGTATCGCTGAGATATTCTTTCAGTTGCTCAAACGCTTGTTGACAATGATCTGTCCATTGGAACCCTCCTTTCTTTATAGCATTGAAAAAAGGTCAGCATTTGTCTCCAGATCTCGAGATGAATCTATTCAAGGCTGCCAGGCATCCGATGAGTCGTTGTACTTCCTTGACGGACCTTGGTGGCTGCATGTCCATGATTGCCTTTACCTTTGATGGATTTACTTCAATACCTCGCTGGCTAACAAGGTGTCCTAGAAACTTGCCTGAGTGAACTCCGAAGTTGCTTTTCTTCGGGTTCAGCCGCATGTTATAAGTTCAGAGTATTTCAAATATGTGGGCCAAATGTTCCAAGTGGTCCTCTTTCTTTGGACTTTTCACAACTATGTCATCCACGTATACTTCCACTGTCTTGCCAATGTGCTCATCGAACATTCTATTGACAAGTCTTTGATATGTGGCTCCCATGTTAATCAACCCGAATGACATCCTCTTCCAACATAGCAAATTTTTGTTGGTGTAAAAAGTTGTGTGCTCCTGGTCGTCTGGATGCATCGGGACCTGATGATAGCCAGCGAAAGCATCCATCAATGTAAGGAGTTCGTGTCCCGTTATGTTGTCCATCAACTGGTCGATGTGTGGTAATGGGAATTTATCTTTAGGGCAAGCAACGTTCAAGTCTGTGAAGTCGATACACAACCTCCATGTCCCGTTTGGTTTTCGTACCAACACTGGATTGGCTACCCATTTAGGGCATAGTGCTTCCTTGATGAGGTCGTTGTTCAGAAGCTTCTTTACCTCTATGTCCAGTGCTTCGTACTTGTCGGGCCCAAACTTTCTCCTTTTTTGCTTCACCGGCTTTCTTGTTGGGTCAATATTTAGTTTATGGCAGGCATGCTCAGGGCTGATGCCTACCATATCACTATGTGACCATGCGAACACATCGAGATTTGACTTTAAGAATTCTTTCATTCTGGATCTGTAAGGCTCTGGGAGCTCAGATCCGATGAAGAGTTCTAAGTCTTCTCGGTTCGGGTCAACTCTTATTATTTCCAACTCTTCAACCGGTGTTGCTCTCCTTTTTTTACTTTTCCATTTGGGATCGTTAAATGGGTCCTTCCATGTTGAGTTCATCTTCAATCATCATTGGCTCCGCTCCTAGCCGTGGTTCAAGGTCCTCAACTTTATTCGAGCCAGATACGGCTTCTCCTCTTTGTTGCTCGATCTGGACTTCCTGCTCGTCTCTTCCCTGTTGGTCGTTTATCTCCATCATCTCCGTATCAATGGATTCCATGATTTTATCGAGTACGGAAGGTTCATCCTCAGCACTGCTGCTCGAATGTTCATCTACCATTGATACCCGATTGTCTTTGGGTTGCAATTGCATGAGGCACTCACGAGCTCTCTTTTGATCACCCTTTACCGTACCTGGTCCTTTTGGTGTTGGAAATTTAACACAGTAGTAATACGTTGAAACAGTTGCTTTGAATTCATTGATAAAAGGTCGACTGAGGAACCCATTATAGGATGACTGCTGATCTACTACTAAAAATTCTATCATTCTAGTCAGCCTCCTATCGGGACTCTCGGTCGATACAAGTTCAACTGGCAATGTGACTATACCTAGGGGAACGGTTACAATATCTCCGAATCCCACTATTTTGTGATTACAATCTTTTACGTAATCTGCACAATCTTCTAATTGATCTAATGTGCTCTTGAATAAGATGTTTGTGTAAGAGCCGGTGTCCACAAGTAATCGATGGACTCGAGTTCCCATGATGTTAGCACATATGATCAGCGAGTCATTGTATGGAGTAAGCACTCCATCTAAATCTTTTTCTGAAAACACCAAGTCTCTCATTTTCTTAGTAGCCTGGTTTACTCCTACTTCCTTCACTTGAGCCACTGCTCTCAATTCTGCTTTCCTCTTTCTCTTTGAGATCAGAGGCCTCCCGTCTGAACAACCTCCGACTGGTCCGCTTGCTTCGAGCATGAGAATATCCCGCATTGGTTCTGCCGGAGCTGTTGGGATTTTCTTCCCCTTCTTGGTTCCAAGTATTTTATTGTTAAGTATAGTCATGATTTTTTCCACGAATCTGTCTATTCAGCAAATAAATAGTATATTGACAAAGTGCATGCCACGACGATCTCTAGGAAAGGGCAGTTTTCATTTTCTTGATGCATTCCTATTGAGAAAGTTTTTTTTATTTCATTCTCCAACTCCGGATGAGTTTGCGGCCTCCTAGCCTTTTTTGAATACTTTTTTTGCCCCTATCTCTAAAGGGCGAGGGACCGGTTTTGATTAAATATCCTTTCATGTCCTGCGCTTGTCTTGTATTGAGTAAGGAAGAAATGAGTAAAAGTAGGTAACAGAAGGTAGTTTATTTGCTTACTTGTTAGAGTAAGGGGAGGGATTTATGTTTTTTATTAGTGAGGGCAAGCAACTTTCATTTTCTCTCAATCAGGACATACTCGGATCATATTCTGGTGGCCAAGAAACAAAGAAGGAAATGACTGAACGAGTGAACGGAGTCAGGAAGGAGATGTCTTATGACTACCAACCAAACACGGAACAAGAAGCCTTTTTCAATCAAAAAAACACGGGAATTAGGCGACTTGTTTGTTCGTCTATTTTAGACCTTCCCACTTCTATGGAAAGGGTTAGTACCTTTTCAATCAAAAATTTGCTAGGAAGAGTCCGAACTAAAACCCCGAGCTCCCAACCCTAGCGTAGTTGACTATGTGCTACTGCCGCCATAGTCCAACTACATGCCGAACGACGTGCCACAATGGTCCTAGATTAGGTAAATGAGCTTAAAGTTGGAAAAATCAACTTTTAAGTTCGTCTACCTAGGATTAGGAGGTATTGAGTAGGCCCTCGCCCGATTGAGTTTATGGTCCGGTGCTCTAATACTGAGCACCGTATAAAGAAAAGAAGAGCTTTTAAGCTCTCTTTTCAGTCCTTGTAATAACATCTATAATAAGGTCCTAAAAAGGCATCTCTATTCCCTTTATCAATTCTCCTATCCTACCTAGGTCTATGAATTTCTCTATCAATTCCATTACCTTATCCTTAGCCATGAGGTTCCAACATTTTCTCCAACATTGACCTAGAAGTTGTTCCCGGGCATTCTAAAAAAAAGGTTATTATACACCCCAACCCCATCCCTTGGAAAAAAAAAGGTAGCACCGAAGAAAGGAAAGAGCGAGATGGTGGTTTTCGTTGTTCCCGCGAAGCGAAGATCATTCGCCAAGCGAATGAGTGGGTCAACCTATTTTTGGCTTCGGACAAACACTTTTTCTCGCTGGTCGAGCTTTCTACAAAAAAAGCGATGCGAGAACGTATTCTCTTATCTAAGCTTCTTTCATGTGCATTAGCTCCCCCCATAGTAGATGGTTCAGCCACGCCCGGTGCAACGAAATGATTGAGAACTACGACGGGGTCGAAATGCATTTTGTTCTTTGTATTCAATAAGTATTGCATGACCGATTAATTCAAGGAAGAGCGCACTGTGGGGAGGGTCCTTTGTTGTAGATGACTCCTCGGGCCGCCGGAGCGGGACTTCTTTGGGAAAAAGAACAAGAATAACTTAGTTTTTCTGAAGTTTTGAGAATTCAAGAGAAGGTCACGGCGAGACGAGCCGTTTATAATTACGATAGGTGTCAAGTGGAAGTGCAGTGATGTATGCAGCTGAGGTCAGGCCCTATTGTTAAAAATAATGAATTAGTATTTTCATTAACAGCATTTAACCAGCCGGGTAACCAGATGCTTCGACCCGCATTGAATGTCGGGCCGCTCGTTGAAGATAAAAGTACATCGAACCCATATGAAGTTTTACCATGAGCCGATTGTATCCATTGAGCAAATATGGGTTCGGTCAAAATTTGCTTTTCCAGAGTACCAAAAGCAAGCATGACGTCATTATGAACATAAAGGCCCAAGGTATGGAATCCCAGAAAGAGGCTGGCCCAACTTAAATGAGATATGATAGCTTCCTTATGGTCTAACATTCTTGCCAATACATTATCTTCATTTTGCTCCGGGTTGTAATCTCTAATGAAAAAGATAGCTCCATGAGCAAAAGCCCCTGTCATGATGAATCCTGCAATATATTGGTGATGAGTATATAATGCAGCATGAAAAATTGTAACCTTCCATCTTCAAGTTCAAGTTCTATTGTCGTGTATGTGATATCACCATATCTATAGACTGTTTCAACTTGTCCAATGAAAACCACATGTACATGGATATCTAAAAAAAATATAAATAAATTTAATTTTATGTGAATAAAATATTAAATAATTTTACTCAAAATATAAAAAAAACTTACCTTGAAGAATTGAATTTTCTTCATAGTCTGGTTAAGTATATCTTGAAATGCAATGAATTGAAAAACAGGGCCTCATAATAACAGATTCTCCACATTGAGTCATTTGAGTTGAAGGAAGAAATTCGAAGCAATAGTTATGTTTGGTGAACTTTATGATATTAGAATTTGGAGCAGTGCTAATATATTGTAAAATGTACTCCTTCCCCTCAATCACAACATTTTCATACGTAGACATAAGATTCTTAGGAATAAAAATATGAATTCTCGTACCCTGCAAAAATAATTTAACTACATTAATTTTATAAAAATATTGATAATAAAAAATAAATGTTATCAATGTGTATTCATCAATTAGCAATTTTTTTAAATGATGAAATATATAATTTGTAAAACTTAACTTGTATATCTAACAATACCATCACCATGCCGAGATCTCCTCCATGGTATGAAAATGCAACATAAATAAAACGAAAAAGTTTTAATTCTAAAGATAGATTCACACATTTCGGATATAAAGTTAACATTTGACAAAAGAGATGTCATAATTAAAATGGAATAGTGTGTAGATATTTGTGTGGGAACATCTGATTAATATGTTAATATTTATAATGAAAAAATCCAATGATAAGAATTACATTTAAGCGCCAATTTGTTTTTTTTTTTTAATTTCCAATTCCCTCCTAAACATTTCACATATACATGTATTTTGTAAAAATAAATTATTTTTTAAAAAAATTTATAACAAAAAATAATTGAAATCCGTCTTGTTGATAGGCGGCCAGGCGAGCAACAGAGATTAGAAGATTAAGAATCTGATAATATAATTAAGAAGTCGGTGACCAGCAGAGCTCAAAAGGAGGCAAAACACCAGGCGACCAGGGGAGTTGTCAGACGAATGTCAGGCGACCAACACAGCAAAAGAACAAGAAGAATAAATAACCAAGCCAAAAGCAAGGGCAAAGAATACCCATCACCTAGGCGACCAAGCGAGCAAGATGAGACCACAGAAGATAGCTCAAAATTCCACCAATTAAGCATTGCATTAGAAACAAACAAGTGTACTAAATACTTGTCATTGTATAAAATGTAATAGTTTAAGGGTAGGACAAGTGGCTAAACACTTGGCAACACCTAAATCAAAAGGGCTAAGAGGGTGAAACCTCCTACTTGCTTGTAAGCCTATAAATATCCCTTCATGGAAGGGTCAAAATAAGTTCAATAATGAGAGAAAAAGACCAAACTCTTGCAATTTCTTTTCTTGATCTTCACTTATCCAAATTCATCATTTGTAATCTTGTTTGGTGGCCTTCTTAAGTGTTAAACAGCCACTAATTATTCAATCCAAATCAAGGTCATCAATAATTGACGCTAGAAGGAGGGCCCGAACCTTCGGTTGATCGAAGATTTGAAGAATTTGGCGGGAAAAGTCACCAGAATCTGCAAATAGTCACCAGAATCCGGCCAAAAATTACCGAAAACTGGCAAAAGGCACCGAAAACTGGGCATAAGAAGGGTAATTTAATATTTGTGAAGGATTTGTCCACATTTAAGAGTTTGAATACATGCATGTGTGAATTAGGGTTTGCTAAATAACCAAGTTCACACATACAAGGCTAGTTATTCTTAAATTGACAAAGACAAACACAAAGTTTTCATCACCAAAATACCCAAACATTCGAAGATGGCGAGATCACAAGAACGATAATCCTCAAGTACACACCCGTCACATAGGTCACGAACTCGGGTGTCATCCACAGGTGACCATGCACGTACGATACGGGCTACATGCAACAGAAACGTGCAAGTCACCATCGATACTCTTCCCCCGGAGGTGGAAGCTTTGGCCAGAAACCCGGAAGAACTCGCAAAGACGATTGGCGTCTTGCAATCGATACAAAGACGTCAAGAAAGGGCGGAGCCGTCAAGAGCGCTGAAGGCGAACAACTGAATAGTCGAGCAGCGGAGTAAGAGGCAAGAGGATGTACGAAATGACGAGGTGGACAACGCTCAGGCTCGACGGAACAAAGGCAAAACCCCAATAAGCGAAAAGATTGGGAAGCAGAGGAGAATCCACACCGGGAGGAGAGGTGGAGTCAAGCAAAAACACAACAAGGAGCACGAGACATATATTAAGGATTAGTCAATAGATTAGCACTAATCAAGGATTTAACATATTTAGTCACCGGCATTTACTGTATAGTGGTCTGGTATAATTTAGATTGATTTTATACCTTGTATATCTTGTAATTTACTCTTTAAATCAGTGACTAATCATATCACACTCATTCAATGAGTGATTCACAAATCCTTTACATGGTATCAGCCATCCATCCTAAACCCTAATTCTCTGAAACGGCCGCTGCGTGTTCAACTCTTTCTCACGCCACTTCCTTCTTCCTCGGCCACTCCCCACGACCTGGTCCCCGTCGTGGTTATTATCTTCCCTGCTATAAACGACCTAGTCCCCGTCGTTTCCTCCTTCTCCTTCGCGATGGCGAATCCCGATCAGTCTGCATCCGATGGTTTACCAGTTAATGCTATGATTCACCTTGTGCCAATCAAACTTGATTCCACTAATTATCCTCTGTGGAAACACCAACTAGACACCATGCTTCTCTGTTTTGATGTGGAGGGCTTCGTTGATGGCTCCACACTGGAACCGACCGAAGGAGCGTCTGCCATCGCCGCTTGGAGGAAGAAAGACCGAAAAATCCTGTCTGTTATGCAGACCTCGCTCACTCCGGAGGCTTTTACGGAAATTCTCGGCTGCAAGTCATCTAGGGCGGCATTCTTAGCCCTGGAATCTATCTATGCCCATTCATCAATCTCTCGCGCTAATCAACTTCGATCGGAACTCTTTGCTTTACGTCGTGATGCTCTCTCTGTCGACGAGTATGCCAGAAAATTCAAAACTCTTTGTGAGCAATTAGCAGCGATTGGGCGTCCGGTGGAGGACGCCGATAAAACCCACTGGTTTCTAAGAGGGCTAGGGCCACAATTCCTCCACTTTGCTGACACTCGTCTTGCTCTCTCGCCCGTGCCTTCGTTCGCTGAATTACTCCATCAAACAAAGCAGTACGATCAACTCATGCAGTCTATGGATGTACCGAACGCGGCGCCGGCAGCCTTTGTTGCCTCCGATCAAGGCCGTTCATCTTCCTTTGGTCAGCAGCCATCTGGTAGTCATGGTCGTGGATCCCATACTGGCACTTATCATCGGGGCAACCACTCGGGAGGTTCTGGCCGTGGCCATGCTGGGCGTGGGGGGCGCAAACCCTACGTTCCCCGTTGTCAACTCTGTAGAGGCGAGCATTATGCGGACAAGTGCCCGCGATTTCTTCAGGCTCAAGCTCCACCTCCTTCTCCTCATCCACCTTCGGCTCACCTTACTCAGCTTGCTCAGGATTTTACGAGATCGTGCAATATTTCAGAGGCTAATTCAGATTGGTATGTCGATTCCGGAGCATCGGCACATATGACTCCTCAACAATCCGTTTTGGATGCTTCTGAACAATACAACGGTAATGGCAGTGTTATTGTGGGTAACGGACAATCTCTCCCTATCTCTCATATTGGCACTCATACTTTATCTCGTCATGTTAAGTTGTTAGATGTACTCGTGGTTCCCAAGTTGACCAAAAATCTATTATCCATAAGCAAGCTCACATCTGATTTTCCCGTGGACGTAGTCTTTTCTGATAACTCTTTTGCTATTCAGAATCGACAAACCAAGCAGGTTTTGGCACAAGGACGGCGTGATCAAGGATTGTACGTGCTTGAAAAGGATTTTTCAGGGTTTATCACTGCTTTACATTCCCGCACTTTGAAGGCGAGTTTCGATTTATGGCACGTACGTTTGGGGCATGTCCCGTTTTCTACTATTTCCACTTTAAATAAGTTAGGACATTTATCGGTTACATCTATTTTACCGAATCCTACTTTGTGTTCCTCTTGCCAATTGGCAAAAAGTAAACGTTTAAGTTTTCCGTTGAATGAAAAACGTGCTGATTGTGTGCTTCAACTTATACATTGTGATTTATGGGGGCCAGCTCCGATTTCTACTGTTGATAGATACCGTTATTACTGTGTTTTTGTTGATGACTATTCAAGATTTTCATGGCTATATCCTTTACGTACGAAGTCCGAATTTTTTGATGTTTTCGTACGCTTTCATAAGTTTGTTTGCAACCAATTCTCTAGCACAGTAAAAATATTCCAAAGTGACGGTGGAACAGAATTCGTTAACACTCGGGTTCGTAACTTTATGCATGAATATGGAATTCTTCATCGGATATCTTGTCCATACACTCCGCAGCAAAACGGTCGAGCCGAACGGAAACATCGTCATATTTCTGAAACAGGGCTTTCTATGATGTTTCACTCTCACTGTCCGGCTGTCTTCTGGTTTGATGCATTTGCAACAGCTGTGTATGTCATCAATCGTCTTCCGTCTTCTATCTTGGGTAACAAGTCTCCTTTTGAACTTCTGTTTCATTCTGCCCCTAATTATTCTCATTTTCGTCCGTTTGGGTGCCGCGTATATCCTTATCTCCGTGACTATGTTGCTAACAAGTTAATGCCCCGCAGTCATCCCTGCATCTTCCTTGGTTACAGCAGTTCTTACAAGGGTTTTCGATGCTATGATCCTGACTCCGCTCGCATTTTTATTACTCGGCATGCTATATTTGATGAGACACATTTCCCTTTCTCAAGTGATGACAGGCATAATGACATCTCGACTCTTGAAATGTCTTCTTTCATAGATGCTTCGTCTCCCGAGGATGTTCTGTCTCATACTGTTCCTGAGCCTTCACCACCTTCAACACAGCCCTCACCGTGTGCTCTTTGTCCTGATCTTCCTGATGAATCAATCTCCCATCCTCCTGAACCTCCTGCTCCTCCTGTCGAGCCTCATGCTGAGCCTCCTGCTCTTCAAGCACCACAGCAGCCTCCTACCACTTCGTCTCACCCTATGACGACTCGTGCTCGGGCTGGCATCTTCAAACCACGATATCCAGTTGACATTGCAACCACTCCTCTTCTTACCGCCCTAACAACTTCTCCCGAGCCACGAGGATTCAAGTCTGCAGCCAAGTCTCCTGGTTGGCTTGCTGCAATGCAGGAGGAAATTGATGCGCTTCGCTCGAACCAGACGTGGGATCTTGTGCCTCGACCCCCAAACACTAATATTGTCGGTTCTAAATGGGTATTCCGAACCAAATACCACTCAGATGGTTCAGTTGAACGACTCAAAGCCCGTCTTGTCGCTCAGGGTTTTACTCAAATCCCGGGTACAGATTTTGGCCACACCTTCAGTCCAGTTGTCAAAGCTTCTACTGTCCGCATTATTTTGGCTTTATCTGTTCAGCATAACTGGCCTCTTCATCAACTGGATGTCAAAAATGCCTTCTTGAATGGCGTTTTACGTAAACCAGTCTTTATGTCCCAACCTCCCGGCTTTATCAATCCTCAGTACCCTGATCATGTTTGTCGTCTCAAGAAAGCCCTATATGGTCTTCGTCAAGCACCGCTTGCTTGGTTTCAACGTTTCAGTTCTTACCTTCGTAACCTCGGCTTTCATGACAGTCGATCCGACTCATCACTATTCTATCTTCATCGGGGCAACTCTATCATCTACTTACTTCTTTATGTTGATGACATTATTCTGACGGGTAATGATCCAACTATGCTCCGTCGATTCATTGCTCGGACCCATGCTGAGTTTGCAATCAAAGATCTAGGGAAACTCAATTACTTCCTTGGCTTGGAAGTTTCTTATACTTCTTCAGGATTATTTGTTGGCCAATCCAAATATGCTCGGGATATTTTGGATCGTGCCAAAATGCTTGACTCTAAACCTATTGCAACTCCTCTTGCACCGGGTGAGGTGCTCGTTAGTACCGGCACTGCCTTTGGAGATCCTACATTGTATCGTTCGTTGGTCGGTGCTTTACAATATCTCACTATAACTCGCCCTGACCTCTCTTATGCTGTGAATCTGGTTAGCCAGTTTCTTCATGCTCCGACTGATGATCATTTTTTGGCAGTCAAACGTATCCTTCGTTACGTCAAAGGGACTATTCACTTTGGTCTCAATTTCACTCGCCGCCCCGATTCTACCATAGTTGGCTATTCCGACGCCGATTGGGCCCGCTGTGTGGAGACTCGACGCTCGACCTACGGCTATTCACTTTTTCTTGGGGGTAATCTCGTTTCTTGGAGTGCTAAGAAACAACCTACGGTGGCCCGATCAAGCTGTGAATCAGAATATCGTGCTTTGGCTAATGCAGCTTCGGAACTTGTTTGGCTCACGAACTTGCTTCGTGAACTAAAGGCTCTTCCTCACTCTCGGCCCATTCTTCTATGTGATAACAAGAGTGCTCTATTTCTCAGTCAAAATCCGGTTGCCCACAAACGAGCTAAACACATTGACATCGACTATCACTTCGTCCGAGAGCTAGTCTCTTCTGGTCATCTATCTACCCAATATGTTCCCTCTCACTTGCAGCTAGCAGACATTTTCACCAAGAGTTTAGCTCGTCCGACTTTTGAATTTCTTCGGTCCAAGCTTTGCGTTTGTCTCCATCCCACGCAACGCTTGCGGGGGGGGGGGGGGGGTATTAAGGATTAGTCAATAGATTAGCACTAATCAAGGATTTAACATATTTAGTCACCGGCATTTACTGTATAGTGGTCTGGTATAATTTAGATTGATTTTATACCTTGTATATCTTGTAATTTACTCTTTAAATCAGTGACTAATCATATCACACTCATTCAATGAGTGATTCACAAATCCTTTACAACATAACATCGAAGAAAGATTGGAACATAGGAGAGAGATAAGGAGGCCACGCCACCACGGAGCGAGCAGCGAGCATGCATTGATGCTCGCCCCTCCATCCATGATCGCCTTCGGAGATCAGCCTTTGGGCGGCTAGGCCCTAATAGGGCCAGCAACGTTGTCAGGCGACCAACTCAGGAGAAACGCCCTGTTGGTGAAGGACTGCATCAGGATGAAGTCATAGAACTTAATCATGACAAGCAGCCTTCCAATGGTGGAGCGTCTCCGAACGAGTTGCAAGCCCTCAAGAAGGCAATCGAAGAAATGCAAAGACAGTTGGATTCACATAAAGACATAGGCTCGACAGTCTTACCATCATCACCGCTATCACCAGCAATCCTGAATGCACCCGTGCAAAAGAAAATACAGTTCCCGGCCATCAATCTGTACGAAGGAAATTCGGATCCCAAGGTTCATCTAACAAAGTACTCCGATTTCATGATATCAATGGGGGAATCAGATGCCACACAGTGCTGTAACTTCCCGCTCACACTCGGTGATGGCCCCCATCATTAGTTTTCGGTACTTACCCCCGGATCCATCAACTCCTTTACACATTTAAGCAAAGAGTTTTTGTCACATTTCTCTACAGACGGGTCGTACTTAACCCAGAGGCACCGGTTGGCGGATACCAAACAAGGGAAAGATGAGTCGGACAGAAAGTTCTTGGAAAGATTTGACAAGGTTCTTTTGGAAGGTGAAATGGTGAGTGAGGACACCAAGATGGTGGTGATGGCTGGTTTAAAGAAAGGGACAGATTTATGGAAAGAAATACGTCTCGCATGCCCCAAGACATATGCAGAGTTTAGACATCGAGCAGGCATTCATGTATCTATGCAAGAAGCACTTCAGAAGGAGTTGGGTGATAAAGTTGATCCCAAGAAAACTGGAAAGAAGTCCGCAGGAAATGACTATAAAGCTCCCAAAAATATGAAAGCCTTCAATGAAGGAGCGGAACTGAAGAAAAAGCTGAATCAAGTGTTTACCACAACGATAGAGGTTGTGTACAACAACGTTAAAGACGGGGATATGCTATCAGAACCAAGGAAAATCCGGCAAGAACGTGGGAAGCTCAACCCGAACAAGTACTGCGCGTACCACCAGAACATCGGACACTTCACTAGTGAATGTCGCGACTTACTGAAACAACTGTGGAGGTTCTACGAAGAAGGAAAGTTGTCCGAATTTGTAAAAAATGAACTAGGAAAAAGGCCCAGGACAACAAATCCACCCAACTTGGATGATGAAGAAAGTGACGACCAGTCGAGCAGGCGAAAAAAGGAAAGAGAGGGATTGCTATCCGCTCTGACTCGAATTATTTCATTCTTCTTAGCTATGAGATGATCTTCTTGCAGAGTCTCGGCAACTTCATTCTCTTTCTCAACCTCATCCTTGGTTTTGTTGAGAGTGGATTGAGGAGTGGTGGTCTTTTTACCATCAGTAGTGGACTGGCTGTCTTCTTCCTTTTGTTAATTTGATGTAAGTATTCTTTTTTTTTACTCAAATTAGTATTAGTAGTATTATTATTATTATTATTATTATTATTATTATTTTGTAGAGGTACGGGTATGAAATATATATTGGAGCGAGATTTATGTGAACAATTTATAAATTGTGTCGTGCGAGAACCTGAGTCTCCCGTGATAATTATTCTTGAATATTCAAAGATTATCCATCCGAATGGAGGTTAATACTTTTATATCCAACCGAAATTATTATTATTATATATAATTATATTAAATAAACTATATTTTTTTCCCAGAGAAATATCTCACAAATAATATCATGGCTACCAAGATGCATGTCAATGTAGATCTGTCTGGAGTGTTCGGTTTAATGAAGATGTGATTGTTTCATATTAGACTATATCTTTTTTAAGTTTGATTTTAATTTGAATATGTTTGCGTTGCTACAATTATTTTAGTATATGTTCTATATTTTCAGATAGTTGTGTTCTATATTTTAGTATATTTATTATGCATGTTTTTAAATAATATTGATGTTGCTCTATTTTTCTTTATTATATTCTTTACAATCAATATCTATATAAAATATGATATCGTACTAAATTTTAAAAAAATTGATAATATACTAAAACATACTTAAAAAGACCCTACGAACCATAATAATTTTTATGATGTCAAGTATGCATATGAAATTTCCATTGACTTAAGCACACATTGTTAATTTAAAAAATTAAGTTAATTTAAAAAAAGGCAGCAGTTTTATGGGATTTATTATTTTCCTTTGTAAATTCAGAATGTTCGATTTCCTTTTTAAAAAAATTCGGTAAACACGTTGTAAAAGATTTAAGCACCAATAATGTATATGCTAATTTTTTTAAATCTTATTATAAAAGTAAATATATATATATATATATATTGTTTAGGGTACCTAAAATACTATGTCCGATTTTATTTTCTAAAATTAAATGGATGCACTTATTCTAATAAAGTATTCTTATTTTATGTATTTCTATTATGGTCCTGATATGATAGTTTGTCATTTCATTATAAATACAAGCCTATGTACTTCTTTTTTTTTCCATCAAGATAAAAGTTGTGAAACTTTTTTGCTCAGATTCTCCGATCAATTGTTGGTTAGTTAAATTCCTTTAGTTATATTTATTCTTAATTTACAAATTCGATGTGATCCTCTGTTATGCTTCGATATATTAATGGGATCAAGCCTTAGCAGATTATCATTCATTCCCCAAAATTTTCGTTCACATATTTTAAAGTAATAAGCAGCGGATGAAGATGTCAGGACATATTTAAAAAAAATAAGTAGTGGATGAAGATTGCATGCATGCGTATTGTTGGAGCTTTTATTAATATTTGCATGCATGCGTATTGTTGGGGGTTTTATTAATTTTTCCATGCATGCATGCGCCTAAAAAAGATTTTTGTTGCTGTTTTCTAATGTTTTGTAGGATTTTTTTGTTTTAATTTATTTATCTCTATAATTCAAGTGATTATTATATCTCAAGCTAATTGTGATTTAATCGCTAATTTCTTTAATTTAGTTTATGTTTGCAGATTGATTGCAATGGTTGGTGCTGTCGTTAATATTCCTTATAAGGTCGTCCTATATTCCTGTCTTGAAAAGCTTGAGTATCCTCAAGCTGAATTTAAAACTACTTCAGTTGGACTTCCACCCAGTCCTCTTTTCAAGACTGTTGTGAGTATGATGATTGAGCATAAACCCGTTAACATCATTGGTGCTCCCAGAAGTACTATAGATGAAGTTGAACATGATGTTGCATACCGTGCTATAAAGTATTTAATTAATTATTGCGGAGTTAAGGTGGTTGACGTTAATTAGAGGAAAGATCTTGAAGAGGAAAGATCTTCTAACAGTAGAACGCATAACCTTTCAACTGCAGCTGAGGTTGCAACCCTTATTCCCAGTGATCTTGATATAAATTTGCAAACAAGAGATGTTATTCTTCATATGCGCGACGGAGGTCTTAAAGGCATAAGTGAGCTTCATCCATCTTATGTTCCACTGCAATATCCCCTTTTATTCCCTTATGGAGAGGATGGGTATCGATTGAGAATTATACATAGTGATTTTGGATCGACCAACAGAAAAAGTGTTAGGCTAACTATGCGGCAATTCTTTGCATTTAGAAATTTTTAGCGTCAAGATGACATACACACTTTATTCTATTCCATAAGACTTTTTCAACAGTTCCTGGTAGATTCTTATACTATGATTGAGGCCGAGAGAATATGTTACATCAAGCTTAACCAAATTCAATTGAGAGCGAAAAAACTATGTGATTTAAAAAGTGTAGTTGAAAGAGGTGATACTGATCCGTCATCTACTGGAAAACGAATTATAACGTCTTTATTTACAGGAGGACCGCGATACATGATACAAAACTTTCAAGATGCTATGACTATTTGCAAGCATTATTGATATCCAGATTTGTTCATCACGTTCACATGCAATCTGAAGTGGCCAGAAGTAACCAGATTACTTAATTATAACGTTCACATGCAATCTGAATTATAACGTCTTCATTTACAGGAGGACCGCGATACATGATACAAAACTTTCAAGATGTCATGACTATTTGCAAGCATTATTGATACCCAGATTTGTTCATCACGTTCACATGCAATCTGAAGTGGCTAGAAGTAACCAGATTACTGAGTGAGAAAGGTCTAAGGTCAGAAGATAGACCCGACATCCTCTATCGCGTATTTAAGATTATGCTTGATCGAATTATAAAAGATCTTAAAGAAGGGAAAATGTTTGGTCAACTTGATGCGTGTAAGTATTCATGTACATTTATATTATTTATATATATGTATATATATAAAAACAAATTATTTACGCAAACGCCTACACCCCCCATCACACACACAAACAAATATATATATATATATATATATATATATATATATTAACTGTTATTATAATATATAAGTTTAGTTTATTTTTAATTTTTTTGTTATAGTGGTCTATACGGTTGAGTTTCAAATAAGAGGGTTGTCTCATGCTCACATTATATTGTTCTTGTATCATGTGATGTTGATCGTATTATATCTGCAGAAATACCTGATAAAGAAATTGACTTGAGGCTGAATGATTTGGTTAGAGATTATATGATGCATGGTCCGTGTGAAAAGCTAAGATGAATGCTCCTTACATGACTAATGGTATTTGTTCAAAAAGGTTTCCAAAAAGATATAATAAAAAAAAACTATTGTGGATGAGGATGGGTATCCCCTCTATATCAGAAGAGATAATGGTCGTACAGTTATAAAAGGGAAAACAAATTTGGACAATGCTTATGTGGTACCTTATAATTCAAGTTTATTAGGTAGGTATCAAGCACATATAAATGTTGAGTGGTGCAATCAACATACAATCAATCAAGTATCTATTCAAGTATATTAACAAGGGTCGTGATAGAGTTACTGCTGGTATTGTCCAAAGGGGTGGAGGAGAAGATGGTTCAAACTCCAATGATGAGGTTAAAAATATCTCAATTGTCGATACATTTCTCCATGTTGTTTGGAGAACAAATGGTTTTGAGATACATTATTGATTCCATTAGTTCAGAGACTGTACTTCCATCTTCCAAATGAACAACGTGTTATTTTTATGATGAGGCTCATATTGACAATGTTCTTGGAAGACCAACTTCAGAGCAATCAATGTTTTTAGCTTGGATGAAATTCAACAGCGAGCATGATTTTGCTAGAGATACTACATACATCGAATTTTCATCTCAATTTATTTGGGATACTCAAAATCGTGAGTGGGTTCCTAAAAGTCCAGTCGATTTTCTTTGAAAAGGTTGTATTATGTTCCACCAGTGCTTGAAGAACTGTATTATTTGGGAATTCTTATACCCCATAGTAAGGGTTCGAGATCTTTTGAGGAGATTCGCATAATTGAAGGAGTTTTATATCCGACTTTTAAGGATGTTTGCTACTCTATGGGGTTGCTGAATGATGATCGCGAGTACGTAGATGGTATAATGGAGGCAAGTTTTTGGGATCAACTCATTACGTTCGAAATTTATTTGTAATTCTCTTAATGTCATCTAACATGGATTTCTCAGGAGTTGTTTTTTTAAAAGACATGGGAGGACTATGTCAAATGATATACTTGCACGACAAAGGAGATTGTTGAATATTCAAGGTATTGTATTTGTATTTAAATTTGATTTTTTATATTAAATGACCTCATTAGTACTGCATTGATTTATTTTTTATCACTATATTATTCAAAGTCTTTTTTTTAATCTCTAGATTTGCATTTAAGCGACGATGAATTGAAGAATCATGCTCTAATTGAGATTGAAAAGCTACTACAAATGAATGGCAGCACCTTAAGCAGATTTTCCACAATACCAATTCTGGATCAAGCATCAGTGTCAAACGCACTTAATAAACTCATACATGGAGAACCATGTTATGACGTTACAGATTTGATGAAGGAGTATGAAACATTAAGTTCAACACTAACTGCTGAGCAAAATAATGTGCTTCAAGAGATACTAGAAGCAGTATGGTCGAATAATGGTGGTATATTTTTCTTATATGACTACGGTGGAATAGGAAAAACATTCATATGGAGAACTCTTTCAGCTGCTATAAGATCGCAGGGTCACATAGTTCTCAGCGTTGCATCAAGTGGTATAGCTGATCTTCTATTGCTTGGAGGTCGTACAGCTCATTCGAGATTCGCTATACTGCTAAATATAAATGAGTCGTCTACCTGTAATATACGGCCAGGTACAGATTTATCGGGACTTATATTAAAGGCAAAGCTCATAATTTGGGATGAGGCACCAATGATTAACAGATTCAACTTTGAAGCTTTAGATAAAACTCTCAGAGATATTGTGAGGTCCCCCGATGGGTGGCAATGTGATTTGCTATTTGGAGGAAAAATTGTTGTTCTTGGTGGAGATTTTAGACAAATACTTCACGTTGTACCAAATGGTAGTAGCAAAGATGTTGTCTATTCCACAATTAATTTATCTTATCTATGGGATCATTGCAAAGTACATAATAATATTTTGCATTATGTTTACTTTAATTATTTTGTATAATATATATATATATATATATATGTATGTATGTATGTTAAGATTGCTATTTTAATCCACAATTAAGTTATATTTATTGTTTCCAGGTATTAAGATTAACCAAGAACATGAGGTTGCAGACTGAAAACCCTAATCTCCTGTCTACTTCTGATGGGATATCTGAGTTTTCAAATTGGATTTTGAAAGTTGGAGATGGTGAACTTGGGAATAGCAGAGATGACTTTGTTGATATTCAGATTCTTAAAGAAAAAACTGATCATGTAGATGCCATAATAGAAAGTATATACCCTTCAATTTAAGAAAATTTTCGCACGCGTAGGTATTTTGAGGATAGAGCAATACTTGCTCCAACTCACAGAGAAGTGGAATGCATTAATGAGAAGATTTTGTCTATGATACCTGGTGAAACAAGAGAGTATTTGAGTTCTAATATTCTTTGTAGATCCGAGTATAGATCCAGTGGTCATGGAGAACTGTTTTCAATTGATTACTTGAACTCGGTCAAGTGTTCCGAACTTCCACACCACCGTTTGGTATTGAAGGTTGGTGTCCCCGTAATGCTTCTCAGAAATATCGATCAAAAGTCAGGTGTATGTAATGGAACCAGATTGGTCGTTATGAAACTTGGAAATCATATTTTGGAAGCTGAAATCATATCTGGAAGATATATTGGGAGTAAGGTATATATTTCTAGAATGACCCTGACTAATTCGGGTGATACTTTGTCTTTTAGAATTTAGAGAAGTCAGCTCCCAGTTCTTTTATGTTTTGCGACGACTATAAATAAAAGTCAAGGCCAATCTTTGTCCACTGTCGGTGTGTACCTTCCCAAACCAATTTTTACACATGGATAATTATATGTTGCAGTCTCAAGAGTTAAAAGTAAAAGAAGATTGAAATTTCTGTCTTGATTCTTATTGAAGGCCATGCAAGTATACAACAAATGTAGTCTACAGAGAAGTTTTCAGAAACGTGTAATTTTAAGTAATATTGTGTTATAATAATTTCAAATGGAATGTGTGAATTAGTTAGAATTTTTTGAATTTGCTATTTATTCATGTTTAATATTTTTTATTGTTCGTCGAATTATAATTACAATTTTAATATTATATTAAAATTACAAAATATTTAAAATAAAAAATATTTATATTTATAATTTGAAAATAAATAAAAAAATTCAATCCGCGAAATTGGCAGGATACACACTAAGGTATAGATATAAATCAAATTAAATGAAACATCCCCTAGTATATAGATATAAATCAAATTAAATGAAACTTACTGCATTACTGTACAGAATTCCGATTGTCCACTTGTAACCTTTTCATGCTTACCTTACAACAAAAGGCTTATTCACAATTACTGGATGTAACCATACAATATTGAAATGGATATATCTACAAGAACAAGTATACTGCTGATGCCTGATTGATTATTGTTGGATTAAAACTAATAACCACCAACACATAACTATTGATGTCCACTTCTTTGTCTCGATATCATCTAATATTTGAACAGAAGATCTCATGTGTACATATACGAACCGCCTAAATTTCATTTTCTAGTATATAAAATTATTATTACAACAAAACTGGTCGGAATTTGAAGGGCTATATTGAGAGGAAAGTAAGACAACACTACACCAAATTAACCTGTTGTATTTTGTGTCAAAGCTATGTCAGTATTATCTACAAGACGATTTTGGGTCAAAACACACTTATGCATGTCGATTAGTAGTGGCGTTTTATAAACAGAGCAAGCTGTAGAAAATAAGAGGGATGAAGGCATTATCAAGCTGTGCCGTGTATGCCTCCAACAGACCACTGGCGGTCACCGCTACAATCAAAGAAAACCAGTGCTGCACGACATGTAGTATGGACATCAGAATAACAGCAAGTATGAATTATATTTAATTTAGGCATAAGGCATCAACTGACGTCTAAACCATCAATTTTTGTTTTGATAGTTTCTTAAACTACTTTTTTTGCTTCAAGTATTGAAATTTTATTTCACGAGCTCACTTGAAAACGAGAATTGATGGGACCAGTAAGGTGAATCGAAAATTTCTGTCAATTTCATCCTGAGGGAGCTAAGGAAATAAAATATCGATACTAAGGGTTTTCTAAAACAAGAAATAGTTTAGAGACATATCGAAATAAAAGTTGATAGTTTAGGGACCTTTGATGCATTATGTTATATAATCTATGTTCAGGGGAGAGGGAGAGGGAGAGAGAGAGAGAGAGAGAGAGACCATGGTGAAAATGTAGCCAGTTGCGGCTAAAAGGGGAAGTAGAGCAAAGCATGCAGCAAGAACAGATGTAATGCCAGCAGCAGTGCCTTCAACTGTTTTCTCTGGGAAAAAAAAGACGAAATTGCATGAGCTTGGAGAAGAAAAAAACGAGTTGGAAGGAAAGAAAGATCAAAAGAAGAAAGGGTTTAAAAGGAAGTACTGCCAGTTTTACTCCAGCGAAGAACTCCATACTTGTGTCCCACCATTGATGCCTGATATAGAGGCATACAATTAAATATTTAGTACTAGCAAATGAGTGGCAAAAAGTCAACAACCTTATAAGCACCATTGTTAAATATTGAATCTTTCTCTTCCAAGTGCAGGAAAACACATGTATTTATTAATCATCCCATTTCACCAGCTGGCATTATTATTTTAATAAAACTAGTGATACCAAAGCAAAGATATTCAACATAGAATTTATACAAATTAAAGTTTTTTAAAAATATTTAAATTGACATCCACATTGCATATATTTAAAAATATTTAAAATTTAAAATATGAACTTATTGTGATTTGAAGTTTTTATTTATTGAATTTATATTGCATCTTTTATATATGCCTCAGTTTACACAAAATAGTTATTATACTAATCGTGCATCGCACATAGAATTTCTAGTTATGTTCTTAACACTAAAATAATGACCTAGTATGCTTGTAATGTATGAAGCAACAAGATCACAGCTCAGGTCATGACTCATGATACCAAATCAAGGATCAATCAGGAAATGAATCAACATCCAGAAAAGACTACCAGAAATTTACCATTGTATCCCCAATACCAAGACTCAGAATTCCAGCGAAAGGCGCAAGTGGTCGATCGGTAAAACCAGAAGACAACCAAATTGGGATTGCACATCCCAATAACAATGAAAAGTGACTGGATAGTGATATAAGGGAGGAATTAGGTCAATCTATATTCTGTAGAAATTGTATGATATAACACAATATGCAATGTAAGGCAAGATACACACCTGACAACAAGAAGATCAGAATCACGGTGATCTGTAAAAGCATTCATGAATTGGTGGACTAAATGACCAATGGGCCAGATTTTCCATATCTACAGAGAGAAATATAGATTGTTAAGATGCTACAAAGCATGTGCTATAAAGCATATGTGGCATTACTGTCACAAATAAGCCAGACGACCAAACCAACATATTAGAAAATACCGTAGATACACACTTGTATTTCCGTCTGTTTAAAAAAAACTAACAAAGTAAAGGTGGTTTAAACACCTTCTACAAGTAAATTACAGAATGGAATTTAAGCTTGATACTGAAATTGAAAGAATTACAAGCAACCAAGATAACTTGACGAAATTCAAGTTGTTATAGGTCAACTCAACGAGGTTTTATGGACTTCTTACATTTACATTTTGGAACCCCTGCATTTTCAACATGAGATTATAGCTGTTGATATTTCTAATATGCATTTTTGTTGTTTCATATCACTCCATGAATAGGAGAACAAAATTAATAGATTAATAGAAAGCTTTAGGTAATCTACATTATTAAATGTCACATCCAGACAAGTGAAAAAGAATTCAACTATTGGTTCACCTACATCCTACCACATGGTCTGCATCATAAAATCTAAAACAAGAAATATTTTCGAAGGATGGTAATGTCTACTTTGCACTGATTTTTTTATATCTCAAGTGACTTATTGCAATAAAGTGGGCTCGGATCATTTGGATGTACACAAAAGACACTGATATAAAACAAAGCACAGGTAGCACAGTAAATGAGTTCCCTACAAGTAGGGCTTTTTGTATAAGCTATCAATAGATATTTCGGGACCATAGAACTCTAATAATAGGACTCTAAATAATTTACATGTTAGCAAGACAAAAAATATTAAAATCAAAAGTATGTCAGAAAGCAGACTTGCTTTCATCAGGACTTACCCGGATAATTTCCAGAATGATAAAAACTGCCAAAGCTGCACCAAAAGCCAGATCTAAAAACTTTGGCTGAAGATAAAACAAGATATTAGCTCAAATAAGTAAAAGTAAACAGATTGCTGATCTATGAGCTACAAATCTATTTCTGGACCCCAAAGCACCTGGAATATAAGGGCAGGGACAAAAATTATGACAGCAGCCAGATGATAATATTTTCTAAGGAGTATCCTCTCAGTCTTACTATCCTTTGATTTGTTGTAGCATAGTCTAACCGACAGAAATATGATGAGCAGCCAATAGACACATAGAGTAAGTCTCTTGTATGGTTCTGACAAAACAAAATCAATCACCCTGATAAAAACAAAAGCAAAGACAAATCAAGGACAGAATGTTACACCAATGCCAATACGGGGGACAAAGTGAAGTATTTGCAAAAAATATATATACATATCCATTTGCCAGTTGAAGACATGTGTTAATCCCAAAACAGAGATTTATAAACTACAGTCTTCAAGTAAAGTTCAGTACTTCAGTTAGCTACATAGACCATCTTCACAGATAGTAGGGTACACTAAAAATAGATAATCGAAATAGGAACAGATTGTGATTGGACAGGGTTAAAGAATATGTAAAATATAAATCTTCATTCACCAAATTTTCATAAATAAATCTATGTATTGTGATATATGTTCTCGCTTAAATATAACTGATCAATAAAAAATAAATGCAAGCAATATATAATGTGATATAATTATATCATGGACCCGACTATTGATGCACAGTGAGTTTCTGAATACACCCACTTGTACAACACTTTTTAGCTACACCTACCATCATATACAACAATAAATTGGGTGTCACCAGCAATTCACTAGGTATCAATAGCCGTGATTCATGTTTAGGTGAATATACAAATGAACAAAACAAGCAAAAGAAATAATCTTTAATTATAAGAGAAATTATGTATATAAAACCAGGGGGGTGGGGGGGAACAATCTAGAGTGATTTGTTATGATTCGATCTTGATATTAAGAGTACAAGATGCTTTGAAAATTGTACTTCAACTAATATTTAAATTTCTAAACCTTCTTTAATAAAGAGGTTACCTTAATGCTGCTATAATTCACAAAATGAAAATGAGATACTAATAACATAATACTCTGGATCAAATAACATGGTAAGTAAATACAAATGCCTATTTCTTAAAAATAATTTTTATTGTGAAAAAATCATTATGAAATGTTCATTAAAGAATATATTTCTCCATAAATAAAATAACAGACACCGTCTTAAAAGAAAATCTTCTTAATCAAATTGCTTAGAAAATTGGACATGATTCAAGCATTTAGATAATAATTAATTGACCAAAATAGTAATCATTCAAATAAATACCACTCCCTCTGTCCCTTAAAACTTTTCACCATTTTCTAGGCACACTTTTTAAGAAAATAGTGCAACAAATAGAGTATTGAGGGGTAACTTTGAGTTTAAAAGGTAAGGGCATTATGCATAAATATGTAAATATTGTGAGGATGAAGTTGAAGTAGGAATTTCTTTTTTTAGGGTGTGCAAAGTGTTTTTGAAACAGACAAAAAACAGAAGTGAGGCGGAGAGAGTAGTATAGTTGTATAAAGAAAAATTAATTATGAGCATCTGATGGGAATTTGGGCAGTGTTGCTTCCATTTTTTTTTTTATAACTCGGTATCCAGCCCCAGGACGGGCTAAACCTGCCGCCCACTAGCGGGGGCCCAATTGAACAAAGCTCTATATGGACTGACTCATCTCAGGAATTGACCAATGGAACTACACTTAGCAGACCTTAGGCAAACCACCATAAAAACATTCAAGGATGGGCACAAGAAAAGTTTTGAAAGTCTGAAGATATTCTTGTAAGTAGTCATGCAAACCATCTGAAGAATCCTAATAATTCCATATACTGAGAGGTTTGCTATAATCATTGATCTAGTGCCATCACAATAAACTACTTAACACTAATCACAAAAGCAGTGGATTCCAACACAAATTCACTGGATTGGTTATGAACTATATTCATCTTCAGCAAATTCCATTTATCACTGAGATCATATTGTATTCCTATAGATAAGGCATGTTTCCACTGAAAAAAACCAAATTTAGAAAGAGAAATGAGAATGACGCTGAAACTGGATTCTGAAGATAACGTACCACAACAAAGGATGGTTGTGAAACGCATGCACAAATTGCATCCATGATGGAACCACAACAACCAACATAAAAGTGAGTGAAGCATAGAACACAAAGGATCTTCTTATCTCATGGTTCCCCTGATCCCGTTTGCTTTTCGAGCTGAAAAGGTAACCCAACATCCAGAGGATAAATTTATAGAACACAGGAAAAAAGAGGAGGCCAAAAATCATTCCCTGCATTGAACACAAAAGATAAAAAAATAAAAAAAAAACATAATAAACAACTTAAAAGGGTGTAATTAATTTTATCAGCATCAAAGGCAACATAACTACATCACTACTGCTATTAAAATAAAACTATTAGAGAAAATACCTGCACAATGGTGCTTATCTCGCTTCTGCTGATACCATTTTGAACAAATAGTACCTTGGATGATGCCAAACAAGAAATCTGTTTCATACAGATGTTAATCAGTCAAAAGGAAGATGCAATTATTCATCTTGCGCTATATGTTATGAAAATTGAAGTGGTGAGACCAACTTTTGAAGCAGTATATGCCATCATATCCCCAAAATAGATTACAAGGCCTGTAGTCACTAGAAGAGATTCTCCTGCCATGAGAAACAAATACAATTGCTGACAAGACAATAACAAGCCCTTTCATACACATTAGAAGGGAGTTAAACACAAATTGCTCTCAGGATTTCGTTCCTTCTACAAAGCATGATTAACAGGTTCAAGTCAGCCAAAATATTTTTTTAAGACTTCTATATCTCCAGTTTTATAAGCCAGTTTGCACAGATTATGTTGCCAAAACAATTAAACAACGCACCTATTGAAGCACATCCTGGAAACACTTTAAGGATTTTTTTAATTAGTGTGACTGCTGCAAATCCATGACTAAGCACCCATAATGATATCAAGGCTAGAGACCACACTGCAAAGAGGAGCAAATTGACAAGAAGAATAAGGTGGGAGACATGAAATTGTTCGACTATCAAAGCAAATGACTACATTATAATAATAAATATGCTTGTCATACAAGTTTCAAAACACTCTTAAAGACATGCGTATTCCTGCTTCTCCAAATAATCCAAGTAATACTGGAACAAGCATGATAATGAGAGAGTTGTTCACTTACCAAAATATGATTTCCCAGATAATGATATCAAGCTGGATCCAACAAGCAAAATTGTGCAAATGGAACTATAAATCACTTTCCAGCTGGTAATAGTGCTCTTTCCCTGACGTCGACAAACCATGCATAAGAAAATTAGCACAGTGACACAACTGGCTAATGCAGCCCAGTACTGCAACTTGAGATATTCAAACTCTGTAGCAGAGGAAAGCAAAATACAGAATCAGTTTGAAATATAATGCAACTAATAAATGTTAAAAGAAACAGCTGAACCAACAACAGAATTTTCGTGTCATTGACAACCAAAAATCCACGTTATGAGCAGTCTATGCTGGATATCTATGTAGATAATATCAAGATCACGAACAACTTAAAATAATAATAACCATAATAATGATGATGATGGATCCACTAGGAAAACTAATTTTATCACCATTTGAGATATAATTCAGAAACCTAATGTTCCCCAAACAACACAAAACATATGAAAACAAGGCAACCTAAAACACCAGGAACAGTATAGCATGGAATAAATATCTCATATTGCCAATAAAGATTGGTGATTCACCTATTTCTATGCTTTTCCTGGAATGGAAAGGTCATTAAATTATACCTCCACTTCGTAAAAGTAAACTTAGATCAAGATATGACAAGATATTTAAGGCATATTTTCCTAAAGATGCAGAAGTTCTATCGTCAAAACCATCCAAAAAGTGTTTGAAAAGTAAGTGTCACAAGATCAGGCTGATCTCCCTGCCTCCATCCCCCAAATCCATAAAAAGGAAAAAATAAAAGAGAAACAGAATCTCTGCTGTATTTCTCTTAATAATCCTTCGAACAAGTGTTATTGCTAATTACGACTGTAGTGTGTACATACCATATCAGTTAGTACAAGAGTGATAAAATTATAATCTACCAACTTCAAATACGGATAACTGATCAAATACAGGACGTTCATTTAAGAGGAATTTAAAGTTTTTTTTTTTTTCTAAAAAAGAGAACAAATGATGACTTCTGCATCCTAAAACATACCAGTTTTCATCATTTTCTTGTCTTTGGCTCAGAACCCAAAAGTTACATTAAACTCATTTTAATGCAACCGAATAAGAAAAAAAACAATTTTACCCCCAATCCTCACCCTTTGCAGTCTTCCTATGTAGCATACACACGTAAAGTTAAGAGTGATGAGTGTGAAAACTAGAAAGATCATAAATGAGTTCCAAGTTAACATAACACTGTATACCTTCAATCTCAACTTTCTCTGATGACTTTGCTCTTAGACACTGTATCAATTTGGAGATCAGGAGACCAGGCAGTGTGACTGCACCTAACAGAATTCCAGATGAAGCTCCAGGCCTGTAAATAGCCATTTCCCAAATCAATTCCAATAAAACTTTAAAGTGTATTTAGGAAAAGATGCAATGCGGTTAAACTTTCAACTCTCTAATCTTAGCCAAAATATTAGTGAATTCCGGAATCCGGTCAGTTTATATCCACAATGCCAACGATACAACACAGCTGACCAAATCAAATCAGTTTGCTACCCAATAAAGTTGAACTGTTAAATAACAAATCGCCTGATAACCAAAATGTGTTAAACCCTTAATTAAAGGCAAATGGCTATATCGTCAAAAAAAATATGAAAACCCACCTAATCTGAAATTCATAATGTGCAGAATAAACATTCAAAGGAGCCAAAAAAGCTCTAGAAGCAACTCATCATGAAAATAACTTAATATTCAAACGAAAATCAACAAATTAATATGATCATAATTTCAGGTCAACACATAATCACACCAAATCATCAAACAGGAACTCAATCAAAATGCGTACCAACTGAATTCAATTAAAAAAAAAAGCCCAACGAAATCAAATTAACCTGGTTCTGAAGGATTTGGCAAGTGGATTGGACACATCGTCAGCCGAGATCTCAACGGAGAGCGCGAAAAAGGAGAGGAGAGAAAGGGAAAAGGCTTCAGGGAGAAGAGATAGAGGGGTGGAAAAGAGAATACGAACAAGATAAAGAAACACCACCGCTCTCTCACCGTTGACGTTGAGCTTATGCAACAGCGACAGAGCCATGGCTTTTCCCGGCGGCGATTTCTTCCTCCACGCAGCGGAGACGACGGATTCCGATCGGTAGAGTAATGCCAAAGGATTTAGTTATTGTATTGTTGGGGTTTGGTTTGGAGGAAGGATTGGGTGGTGACTTGGGAAATAACGCGCGGGGAAACGCGGTCAGGGTTTTTATAGGAGCTCCAGCCGTTGAATTGTATGGAACTGTGTGCCGCATATTCAAAAACGACCACTCGGTCACAATTTGAAGTAAAAAATGGAGTATAATAATTAAATATTATAATTTTAAAAGTTAAAATTCAAAAATTCAGCACGTAGAGTAACTCTCTTATACACTTGATGTATGGTGCACTCATTCAACAGTTGCGACAATTTATATTGAAAAGTATGATTTGATTACAATGAAAAGTGAGATTAGATTACACTGAAAAATTTAAACTGAAGGCCGATTTTCAGTGTAAATTTTTCAGTGTAATCTAATCACATTTTTCAATATAATTAGTCTATATTTTTCAATGTAAACAATCTCAACTGTTGAGTGAGTGAACCGTGCACCGGGTGCATATGAGAGTTATTGGGTTTAGTTGGGACGAACATTATGTTCGACGCAACGGAAGTTATAGATTCACCAACAACGAATCACATAATGATTGTACAGCATAGACTATAAAGGATAAATAACGATATAAATCCTTGCGGTGCTTCGTAGACAGAATCCTCAACTACGGTATCCACGTAATTCTCGTTCACAGATCCGAGTGATTAGTCAAACTAACGATCTTAATTGAACCCTAGATAATAAATCAGACATTCTCAATATATGAGGTACGTTGCGAGGAAACGTGTAACTACATGTAACTGAAACATGGGCTATTGTGATAATGTCATTTCATTCGCGAATACTCGATTAAGTCTTGAACATGATGAAGTGTTTATTCAAATAACTTAATCATATTATATTTTATCACTAATTGATCACTCATGTCTTATTTGGTCACAAAGTCCAAGTTAACGTGCATCAGCCGATGACTTAGATCCAATTATGATGAGAAAACGAGTATTCTCTCTAAATCCACTTCGAGGAATGAATCATATACTTGGTTCAACTACCATGCACATGTATTTTGTGATGAACTCAAACCAAGCCATATCTACCCATGGAAGGGTGCAAGCGTCGGTCATGGTCAAAGTTCGTCACTCTACACATGTCGTGCGTATTGACATCAACTCAAAGGAGTATCACATTGTTTCCACTAACCGAGACACTCATAAACACATATTGTGGAATTACATCAAACGGTTTCTTGGATGGATAAATCAATACCCGCTAAGGTATTCGTGCATCCATCATGAGATACCCAGTATCTCGTAGTAAGTGAGATCTTACTTCATCCTCTAAGAGTATGATGCAGATCGCAAACCAATTTCAATTGCATTATTAATATCCCCAAGGGCGGAGGTATGTGTATACTTGGGGTGGCCATGGTCGCCCCCCATTTTTTTTATTTACTACTATTATATATATAATTAAATATTATATGTAATTTTCTTATTAATTAAATTAATAGTTGATTGGGCCATTTTCATCTACTTCCGTAACAAACAAATCGGCCCATTATATCTTTTGTAGTGGACTTAGTGGTCAAACTTTTGATCTAGATACTTCTTTAATTCTGATTATATATATGATACATAATATACCCTAATTGATATTAATATTAGAATTCTGCAAGATTTTAATATTTGGAAGGCAGATCTTCATCGTTCCATGCAGCAACACAGTGAATCAGTGATCAAGTTCTTCCAGGTTTAACTATTCAATTGTGGGTAATTATTTTATTTTATTTTCTTCTTAAATATTAATTAACATCTACTTTTATTTATTTTCAATTTCAGATAATTATAAATTTTAGGGTTTCATAGATTTGAGCAATATTCCGGCACCACCATATTTTTCCATTGCCTCGGTTAGGCGTACGATCTCTCTTTCTTTTTATTTGAATGAGCAAATTATATATTATTATATATTGTTTAAATTATTAATTGTTATGGTTTCAATTTAGTTATTTGATTTTATTAAATCTCATTTAATTTATATAATAAATAGTTGACTAGTAATTTAATGATATTTATATATTAAATAAACTATGTTTCGTGCTCTATTTTTTTGTAGATGAAAAAGTCAAACAATTGATTCGTTTTTCAAACAAAGAATGCTAAAATCTCAACATCTCAATCAATTCCACCAATTGAAAATGACTCTCCAAATCCTGAATTTCGACCTACAAAATCACTCAGAGTCAAAATTAGTAAAAAAATGTGATACTCAATCATTAGTACGTGATCCAGGACTACGACCACCAATATGGGAGTATCATATTGAAAAGTGTGATGAAGTGAGGGGAGCTTATATTAAAGTTGGGTCATTTCAATTTGTACTTGCCAAATACCCAAAAACTGGGGAAAAATATTCTCGAAGTTTTCAGGCATCATGGTTTAAGTTATTTCCATCGTGGTTGGAATACTCTCCCCATGCAGATGTTGCATATTGCCTACCATGCTATCTGTTTCATACTAAAGATGGACCTTCTGGGTCAGATGCATTTACAATCAATGGATTTCGAACGTGGAAGAAGGTACGTGACGGAAAAAATTGGTCATTTCTAGCACATATTGGAAAAGATCTTTCCTCGCCTTATCGCATTGCTGAGAAAGCATGTGCAGATCTCATGTACCAACAATCACATATTATTCATAGTTTTGTAAAGTTCACATCTCAAGAAGTTGCAGAGAATAGGTTTTGTTTGAAAACTTCCATTGAGGCGACTAGGTGGCTTGCATTTCAAGGATGTTCATTTAGAGGCCATGATGAGTCCATTAACTCAACTAATTGTGGAATTTTTTTAGAGTTGTTGAGTTTCATTGGCTCTTTTAATGATAGAGTAGCAAAAGTTTTGGATAAAGCACTACGAAATGCATCACACACATCACCAACAACGTAAAAACAAATATTGCATGTTTTGGCAACTAAAGTCAAGAATGTCATTAGAGAAGAAATTGGTGATGCAAGATTTTGTACCATAGTTGACAAAGCATGGGATGAATCTAAAAAGGAGCAAATGTCAATTGTCCTGAGATTTGTTGATAATAGTGGTTATGTGCAAGAGCGTTTCTTTGGGCTTGTCCATATTAAGGACACTACTGCAACAACATTAAAAGAAGATATTTTTTTCTATTATGTCTCATCATTCTCTTGATGTTCAAAAGATGAAATTACCATTGGACATCATTACAAATTAAATATTTTTTTATGTAGTGATAGATACTCAATGGCAAGAGTTGAACAATAAATTCAGTGACACCACAATGGAGTTGATTACTCTGAGCATGACATTAGATCCAAGAGGTTTTGACCAATGGGAATTTTTATGTAATAACAGAGGTTCTGACCGATGGGAAGAGGGTTGCGGACAAGATGGTGGAAAGTAAAATAGAGAGAAATTGCCACACCTGAGGCGTGATTTCTGGAGGTTTGGGGACGAAGAAGCGGATCTATATATACATATATATTAAGAATTAAAATATGGACTTAAAACAAATTTTGGGATGGATTTGTCGCTTAATTCTCTAAAATTTAAAGTTGAATTATGTTGATGACCTTTTTGTAATCGATGATAGTTAGTGGCTGTTTCTTCTAAGTAAGATCATCAAACAAGAATCAAGATCATGGACCATAATCAAGAATGAAATTTGCAAGAGTTTGGTGTATTTTTTGAATTATGGAAAAAATCTCTTCTTTCTTCATGCAAATGAAGGGGTATTTATAGATATACAAGAAGGCTATGTGTCACTTTCTTAATGGTTTAACCATTGGATTCTTGCCAAGTGTAGAGACACTTGTACAACATCTAAACTACTATAACTTGGATGGGTGCCAAGTGTTAAGACACTTGGACTACATATAAACTAGTGACACTTGGAGTTCCCAATGTTGACACTTGGAGTTCCCAATGTTCAAGACCACTCAGCTGCTTTTCTTGGTGACTAGTTGCTCGCTTGTATATCCTCGTTGGGCGCTACGGACCTTTTGTTCGCTTCATGTTTGTGATTGGTGCACAGTTGCTCGCGTCGTTGCAAAGCTGTCCGCCTTTCGCCTTCATCTTTAGCCTTGGTTATTCATTTTTCTTGTTTTTTGCTGTGTTGGTCGCCTGAAATGTATCTGACCACACTCCTGGTCGCCAGAAGACTTGACTTTCTCCAAACTCTGATGGTCGTCTGCATCTTGATTTCAGTTCATTAACTTCTTAATCTTTGATCACTGTTGCTCGCCTGGTCGTCTATCAACATTGCCCCCTGACTTGTTCTTTGTTAGGAAAATTGTTGACTAATGAAGGACAAGGCACAATTTTGGTGATGCCTGTATGTTCTTGGCGAGCAACAAATTATTGAATTCCTTTGAGCGGGAAAACTGGCGAACATTAGGTCATCAAAGCGAATACTGGGGTACGCCGCGCGTGGGTGATGGTTGGGTTCCCAAGATTCTCGGAAACCGTAACGTCGTGGGCGGTCGATGACGTCATCGCCGCCCATGCGTATTTTTCTTTTGCAAATAGGGGCCTATGATATTTTTCAAAAATTCCATTTTAGCCCCCATTTTTTAGCTTTATAAATACTTCTTTTTCCCTTCCCTCTCATTCTTTCGAATTCCTTCTTCACGTCCGCCATTAAAGCTTCGTTTCAAGTTTTTTCTCATTCATTTCTGCGAAATTCTTGATAGAATTTTGTGTGTAATCTTCAGGTAATCATCTATTATCCTCTTTAATTTCTATTTCGTTTTTTTATTTTGCTTTCATTTCTGCATTTCGTTTTTTATTTCGAAAAGTCCTTCCACCGTCGTATTTCTTTCGGTGCCGCCGCGCTCCGCCGTATGCTACCGCCTCTACTAAATTTTTTTCTTCTTCGTCATTTTCGCTATCTTTCCCGTTAATATTTTCCGTATGGCCTCTTCCTCGAGCAAAACTGCTTCGATCGAAATTTTCGAACGTAACCCCGGGAAACGTCCCCTGGAAGAAACTTCCCCTCTTCCTCGCCGGTCCATTCGCCAAGCCCTTGCTCGGAACCCAAGAACCTTATTAGTGGATGAAGAAACGGGCTCTGAAGTGTCCTCTGTTGTTCGCTCTGTCGAAGCTCATACTTCAGAGAGTTCCGGCGAGGAAGAGGTCCAAAACCCTGCTGGTCGCCCGGATGCAGAGGATGTTACTTCCTCTGACTTGGGGGAAGATTCGGAGGAGGTGGCTGCAGAAATTGAAGCTGAGAGCGACCATCCTGAAGTTGAGCGACCACGGTTGGCTGTGACTTGGGAGTTTCTTGAAGAGATAGGTTTCCCTACCTCTAAAGCGACTCCTGAGTCCCAAATTCCTGAAGGTGTTGTTCGCCAAAACGAGTGGGAGGACTATGTTGCTCGCTACTCCAACTCCTTTCCTATTCGCTCCCGAGTGACTATGTCCGCCCAGGAGAACACTTACACAGCGAGCAGGATTTCCAGCTTAGTTATGGAGGATGACCTAGATAACATTAGGTCTCACTACAAGATTCCTTACGACATTTTCTTGTATGCCTCCAAGAAAGGAGAAACTGTTGATCGCCCACCACCGGGTTGTACAGCGATCAACCTGGACATACTCAACACGGGGTTCCCATTGCCGCTCCATCCTATCATTGGCCGCTTCCTGGAAGACACCAACCTGGCGATTACCCAAATTACCCCCAATGGGTGGAGTATTTTACTCGCCCTGATGACGTTTTTTGGCCTTGAAGGATACAAGAATAAACTTAGTACGGCTGAAATCCAATATGCCTTGGTCATCTCGGCTTGCAACGAGGAAGGTGTAGGCTGGTATTATGTTAAGGCAAGGAAATGGGTAAAGCTTATTGAAGGAGTCCCCAATAAAGTTAAGAGTTGGCATAATCAATTCCTATTCATTGGCGGTGATTGGCGAGCATCAGTGGACTTCTCTGGCGGCCAAGCGCGCATTAACTCCCCTGAACGTTTTGGCATAATCAAACGTATGCCTTCTTTTTTCCTTCCTGGGACCGCGTTGGTGACTAATTTTAATTTTTTCTTCCTTGTTGTTTTGTAGGCTCAAGGGTTTTGAAGTGGGGTAATTCAGGTCTTAGCGAGGAGTTTTTATACACGTTGGTTGTAATAGTACTCCGGAACCCTACTGATCGCGATATTCTCCACCTTTCGAAAGCCCACTGTCGAAAGGTTACCTAACTTTTTACGAGTCCTCATCAATTAGAGGCTCAAGCAGAGATCCCCGAAAGTAATCATTATTATTAACTTTACTCTTTTGCTCGCTTGATCGCTTGTATCTAATAATCCTTTTTGTTTGATTTTTCTTTCAAATAGATCAACGGGTGACTGTTGTCGTACCAACTATTCCAAGATCTTATCATCTGCTCGCCGCAAGGGTAAAACAAATGGCTGCCGAGGAGCCGACCAGGAAAAGATAAGATCCACCTTTGTCACTTATGCGTCTCCGGACTGGAGAAGGTATGGCCGCTCCTGCTCGCACACGAGCATCTGGTGGTCGCTCTAAAGGAGCCTCCAAGACCACTACTTTCTCCCAGGTTGAGGAGAAAGAGAAAACAAAGAAGAAGGCTCCGCGGGATGACACTCGTGGTGAGGGGGAGGGAGCTGATCGAGCATCAAAGCGCTCTAAGACCACTACGGAGGCGAGCAATCGCGCTCCTCGCTCTCCCGCTCCCAAACATGCCTCGCTTGAGGTTGTGAGCGAGCAGCAAACCGTTGCCGCTATCCTGAACAAAAAAGCGTGACCATCCAGTGATCGCTCGTATCTGGGATACGATCCTGTGAAGTTGAGGGAGTAAGTCTTTTAGCCATAACCCTGATGATCGCCTTTCTGTTGTGTATTCTTACTTAAGATTTTTCTTCTTTTCTAGGTATAAGCCTGAGGAGCACCCTGGGCGGGCAGAAGTGCTCCATCAGCTTAGCTGCGTGAAGACTCCGCCTCCTTATCTGGATATCCCGGACTCCCATATCCGGCGAGCAACAGAGATGGTTCCCCGTTCTTGGACCAAGACTTGTGAAGAAATCGTCCAAGGGCAGACCACAAGCGACAATGCCCGCCTGATTGCCTACAACGCTAGTCATCAAGTTGTGATGGCTCAAAGACTCCTTGACCAGATTGTGCTCTTGGAGAGGACAAATCGCAGTCTTGGTCGCAAAATTGAAGGCTTCGAGGCGGAGAAGGCCATCGTTTTGAACAAAAAGGACGATGAGCTCGCCCAAGAAAAGGTCGATCGTGCCAAAGCGGTGGCCAATTTGGAGCAAATGTACAATGCCTCCGTGGCTAGCGAGCAATTCGCCCTGAACCAGTCAGAGAACTGTCACTCGAATTGGGGGTCGCCGATGAGCGAGCAAAAGTGCTAGAGGGTGAGAAGACTGCTATTGTCGCCCAAATCGAAGAGCTCCAGGCTGAAGTCGCCCGTCTTCAACAAGAAAAAGCTGGCCTGATCGCTTATGATATTTATGCTCAAGACGTGGCCGACAATATCAACTTGGGGTACGTATGTGCTTACGCCGAGAGTCTAAGGTCAGTGAAGTTCGCCTTGGACCACAAATTGGATGTCTTTGCTACTGTCAAGAAGGACTTTATTGGCTATGTCAAAGATAACCCCATTGGTGCCGGGTTCTCGCTTCCGGTGGCTGATCTTGAGGAGATGGGTGTCCCTTTGGACATCTTTGGGGAAGACGTTCGGATTATTCATCCCCAGTTCTCGGGCGAGCAACCGAGCAAAGAGGCAGAAATCTTTGATGGGCTCCATTCTCTCCCCCTGGCTCCTATTGATGGAGCGGGCACCTCGGCTGCAGCGGCCATGATTGCTCCCACCTCTGACGCGGCACCCATTGCTCCGGCGACCACAGATGCACCTCCAGCCCCCCAAGTTTGATCAGCTTAGATGGGCTCTTTTTGTCTTTTAAAAGACTCAGCCTTAGATAATTCAGGCCTCATGGTCCCTTTACGGACTTGGCCTTGCATTTCTTTGTTTCCAACGCTGTTGCTCGCCCCCTCTGCTCGGTTATTTTGAGCGAGCAACTTTGCTTTATATAGCGAACAACTTAACAAATTAATCCTTGTAACAAAAGTTCTACATACACCCATAAAATTTTGAAAGTTTAAATGTACTAACAACTTTATACAAATAACGTAAAAAAAAAAATTTAACTAAGCTAACTTTTATATTTACTATACAATATTTGTCTACTGATAGTACTTTTTTAACAGAGCTGCATTCCAGGAGTATTGGGCCGAATTGTCTTTCATGTCTTCTAAGTCATAAGTGTCGTTGTCCCATCTCTGAGTTATCCTGTATGGGCCCTCCCAAGTCGGTCCGAATACTCCTGGTGGTGGTCCCAAAACTTTTTTAAGCACGAGATCTCCAATCTTGAACTCTCTAACTTTTACTTGTGAGTTGTAATACTTTGCGATCCTCCTCTTGTATATTGCGTTTTTCATCTCTGCCGAGATTCTTTTTTCTTCAACTAAGTCCATTTCTGCAGCTAAAGCTTTGTCGTTTGCCTGCTCGTCGAACATTGTTGTTCGTTCTGTTGGAACCTTCAACTCTACGGGTATCACTGCTTCAATGTTGAACGCCATGGTGAACGGAGTTTCGCCGGTACTCGTTCTGTGAGATACTCGGTATGCCCATAACACTTCTGGTAGCTCCTCCGACCATTTTCCTTTCTTGTCCACTAACCGGATTTTCAGTATGTGTTTGATTATTTTATTAACTGCTTCGACCTGGCCGTTAGATTGAGGATGGTATGGAGTTGAAAAATGCTTTTTTATTCCCCATTTCTCACAAAAGCTTCTTATTTTCTTGCCTTCGAATTGTCGTCCGTTGTCAGTCAAAATCACCTGTGGGACTCCAAACCGACATATGATGTTTTTCCATATGAAACTGATCATTTTTTCCTGTGTAATTGTCACGAGTGCTTCTGCTTCGGCCCACTTTGTGTAGTAATCCACGGCCACAACTGCGAACTTTACATTTCCTTTTCCTATTGGGAAAGGTCCTATGATGTCGATTCCCCATTTTGCGAATGGCCATGGACTATTGACTGCTATCATCTCGGTTGGTGGTTTGTGGATACTGGGGGTGAATATTTGGCATTTGTGACAAGTTTCGCAACTTTGATAGCGTCTTGCAGTAATGTAGGCCAGAAATACCCTTGTCTTACTGTTTTGTAAGCCAATGCACGCCCCCCAGCGTGATTTCCACAAACGCCTTGATGAATTTCTTGTAAAACTTCTTGGCCTTATTTTCTTGTCAAGCATTTCAGTAGCGGGAGTGAGAACCCTCTTTTGTAAAGCTGGCCGTCTATGATTGTAAACCTTGCTGCTCGCTTGCTCGCCTTGGCTGCCTCCTGGGGGTCCCCCGGGACTTCACCATCACGAAGATATTTAATGATGGGTATTCTCCAGTCATTTTCCTCAGATTCTTCATCTACTTGACTAACCCTGTAATCATACGTCGATGGTTGACACATTTTTGTGATGGTGACTTCTGACAACTCTGCCGGGCCTGTACTGGTAGCTAGGCGAGCAAGTGCATCTGCTTGAGCATTATTTTCTCTTGGTACTTGTTCGATGAAAATTTGCTTGAACATGGATGCTAGATGTGCTACGATCCTTTGATAGAACACCATGTTCTCATCCTTTGCTTCATATTCTCCCCGGACTTGGTTGACTATCAGTTGTGAATCCCCGTATATTTGTAGTCTTCTGACTCCGACTGCCAGTGCTAGACGGAGTCCGGCTATCAACGCTTCTTACTCGGCTTCATTGTTTGTTGCCATGAAATTGAATCGGATAGCTGAAGTGAAGACCTGTCTGTCAGGACTTATCAGAACTATTCCTGCCCCCGACGCTGTGTTTGTAGATGATCCGTCAACGTACATGTGCCAGGGATGATTATGTCCTCTCGTCGGATCTTGGGGGAAAGTCAGCTCGACTATGAAGTCGGCTAATGCTTGCCCCTTGATCGATGTTCGAGGAGCATATGAAATCCCGAACTGGCTGACTTCCAAGGACCACTTCAGGAGACGACCGGTTGTGTCAGGTCTATGCAATATCTGCCTTAGCGGGTATGTTGTCAATACCTCCACTTGGTGGTCGAAAAAATATGGACGAAGTTTTCTGACACTCATCACCATTGCGTATGCTAGCTTTTCGGTAGGTGAATACCTGAGTTCTGCTTCGTGTAAAGCCTGACTCATATAGTAGATGGGTAGGTGGAACTTTCCTTCTGCTCGAACGAGTACTGAGCTGATTGCGACCTCTGAAGCTGCTAGGTACAAGTATAACTTCTCCCCTGGGATTGGTTTGGCAAGAATTTTTGTATCGCTGAGGTATTCTTTCAGCCGTTCGAACGCTCATTGACAGTCATCTGTCCATTAAAACTTTCCCTTTTTGATTGCTTCGAAGAATGGTTTGCATTTGTCCCCAGATCTTGAGACGAACCTATTCAATGCTGCCAGATACCCCGTCAGCCGTTGCACTTCTTTTATTGATCTGGGTGGTTGCATTTCTATGATTGCTTTCACCTTTACCGAATTTGCCTCAATTCCTCGTTGGCTGACTAGATGTCCCAGGAATTTCCCGGAGTGGACTCCGAAACTGCTTTTCTTGGGATTTAAGTTCATGTTGTAGGTTCGGAGTATCTCGAACGTCTGGGCCAGGTGTTGCAAGTGGTCTTCCTTTTTTGAGCTTTTAACCACAATATCATCCACATACACCTCCATCGTCTTTCCGATGTGGTCATCAAACATCTTGTTGACCAGCCTCTGGTACGTGGCACCGACGTTAATTAGCCTAAATGGCATCCTCTTCCAGCATAACAAATTTTTATTGGTATAAAACGTTGTGTGCTCTTGATCATCTGGATGCATCACAATCTGGTGATATCCTGCAAATGCGTCCATGAATGCGAGGAGCTCGTGTCCGGCTGTGCTATCAACCAGTTGGTCGATATGTGGCAACGGAAAATTGTCCTTTGGGCAAGCGGCGTTTAAGTCGGTAAAATCGATGCACAATCTCCATGCCCCACTTGCTTTTTTGACCAACACCGGATTCGCTACCCATTGCGGGCATAAAGCCTGTCTGATCAGATCATTGTCCAACAACTTCTTGACCTCCACGTCGAGCACTTCATACTTGTCGGGTCCAAACTTCCTCCTCTTTTGATGGATTGGTTTTTTCCTCGGGTCGATATTGAGTCTGTGGCAGGCATGCTCAGGGCTAATACCTACCATATCTGCATGCGACCATGCGAACACATCGAGATCTGCTTTAAGGAACTCCGTCATTTTGGATCTGTATGGCTCTGGGAGCTCAGATCCTATAAAAAGTTCTAAGCTCTCTTGGTTCGGGTCGACCTTTACTGCCTCTAACTCTTCAACCGGGGTAGCCCTCCGTTTTTGGTCTTTCCAACGCACTTGTTCGAGAGGTACTTTTGCTTGACTCACTTGCATGACTTGGCGATGATTCCCCTCGATTCCCTAAACGCTCACTTATGGGAGCCTTTCCTTTATGTCTACGAACTTCAGCACTATCAGCCTCATCATGGTGTGCATCTTCTCACATTTTGCTTCTCTGCTCACCCACCTGATTGGTTATCCGCCTCCCTGCTCGCCTGCTCGGTTCTAGACTGCCCAGCTAGCTCTTGCTATTTTTGCAGTGATTGTAGCACGACTATCGTTTTTGCCAGTTCCTCAGGATTTTGGGCGAGGGCTTCTACTTTCGGTGGAATTGTGTCAATTATAACTTGGACATTCTTCTGGGAGGTCGTTCTAACCGTTCTTGCATGGCCCTCGGTAGATGAAACCCTAGTCCTTGACCTATGACTTGGAGATGCACTTGAGGGACGATCTTCTTGCGATCTTATCATCTTTATTGTCAAAATATGAGTAATAAGCAAGGAATTTGAGGTGATGTTACTTCCAAAAAACACCTTTCTTAAGAGTCACTAGCCTTGTATATATGGATATGGTGGTTTGAAAACCCTAGTTCCTATACACATGCATTCAAACTCTTAAGGTGATGTATATATGGATAGCTTTGCTCCGAATAATGTGTACACTCAATTTCCGGTAACTTCTTCCCGGATTCCGGCCAGATTTTGCAGATTCCGGTGAATATTCTTTAAATTTTCTTCTAGTTCTTATGAATCGAAGGTTCGAAACACCCTCCTTCTAGCGCCAATTGCTGATGACCTTTTTGTAATCGATGATAGTTAGTGGTTGTTTCTTCTAAGTAAGATCATCAAACAAGAATCAAGATCATGGACCATAATCAAGAATGGAATTTGCAAGAGTTTGGTGTATTTTTTGAATTATGGAAAAAATCTCTCCTTTCTTCATGCAAATGAAGGGGTATTTATAGATATACAAGAAGGTTATGTGTCACTTTCTTAATGGTTTAACCATTGGATTCTTGCCAAGTGTAGAGACACTTGTACAACATCTAAACTACTATCACTTGGATGGGTGCCAAGTGTTAAGACACTTGGACTACATATAAACTAGTGACTCTTGGAGTTCCCAATGTTGTACTTGGTTTTCAAGACCACTCAGCTGCTTTCCTTGGTGACTAGTTGCTCGCTTGTATATCCTCGTTGGGCGCTACAGACCTTTTGTTCGCTTCATGTTTGTGCTTGGTGCACAGTTGCTCGCATCGTTGCAAAGTTGTCCGCCTTTCGCCTTCATCTTTAGCCTTGGTTATTCATTTTTCTTGTTTTTTGCTGTGTTGGTCGCCTGCAATGTATCTGACCACACTCCTGGTCGCCAGAAGACTTGACTTTCTCCAAACTCTGATGGTCGCCTGCATCTTGATTTCAGTTCATTAACTTCTTAATCTTTGATCACTGTTGCTCGCCTGGTCGCCTATCAACAAATTATATTGTACAAGAATTAACAAGAGGAAAATGCAATAATCACGAAACAAAAGCTTTAGCATATAAATTCTTCTTCTTTTTTTCAATGAGTTTGCTGGATTGGAGCAGCAGGTGGTGCTCATTGGATTCCTCTTCCCAAGCCAAGTGGTTGAAGACGAAAGAAGAAGATGCACCAAGCGGAAATTGAGAGGAAAATCTTAACAAGAAGAAGACATGTTCTTACTTTTCCAGAATTATGCGCATATTAGTTAGGGCACGATTCATTCCACATAAGGGTAGTTTAGTAATTATATATTGTATCCCTGATCAAAATTAATTATATCTAAGCAGGTATGGAAATATTCGGGTTATCCCCGGGTCAAGAGATTAAAGAAAAAAACTCATCATTAAAACTAAATAAGTTATAAGATTTGATAATGAATTATTATCCATCCTTATCCCTAAAAGTAAACACACCCTAAATGACAACACAATAATTATTAATTTATGAAATAAGTTTTGAAGGTTTACAATTATACATGTGATGAAAGATCTTCAAACTAGAAGACTAGCTGAAGTGGTCAATCATAACGATGAAGAATACGATACGGCCAATGGGGATTTGTTGCCAGAAAATAGCTCTCAACGTCAAAATCCTAAGAATAAACGATGGAGAATGAGAAACGGCTAAAAGGGAGTTGTAAGACATAAGTTTTAAGTTTAAGGGTATTTCTGTTTTTTTAAGAGGTATTTCAGTCTTTCACTTGTCAGAATGGCTAAAAAAAAGAGTGAAGTTGTGTCTTGTCCATCTACAAAAGTTCTCTTTTGGCAATTTCCACCTTATTAAATACTAGACAAGACCTCGCGAATTTCACGAGTTGAAAAAAAATTGTATGTATAAAAAATGATGATTTAAATATATTTTTGTGTTTTTTTTAAATATTTTACGAAAAAATATATATAATACATGATAAAATTAAAATATTAATTGATACTCCACCTGTTACAATTTAAATTATTCCAAACTATGAAAAAATAGTTTTACTCTTTTAAACTAATCATTTCCAAACATCCCTTATTTATCCCTCACTGCACTAATTTTTTCAATTTATCATTTAACAATTTTTGAATTAAACTCCCTTCAATAAAGTAAAATTAACTAATATATACTCAACGTTTGATATTGGTCCCTCGATATTTTTTTATAGCAATTTAAAAAGTTACAGGACAAAACTATAACATGCATAATATTTTCAATGAATATCGTTAAATTGCATCACGCCATGAGCATATAACTGGAAGTCCATATTGAATATGTTTGATATTGGTCCCTTGATATTTTTTTCTAGCAATTCGAAAAGTTACAGGACAAAACTATAACATGCATGATATTTTCAATGAATACCGTTAAATTGCATCACACCAAGAACATATAATTAATTGCACTATACATAGATCCAATTAGAAATCACAGGCAATAGTGATTTTTTTTTCTGCATATGCATATATTTTTCTGACTTTTTTCAATTTAAGGTCTAAAGGATAAATTAGATACAACCAGTAAGAGCCTTAAAGATACAAATATATCAATGAGATTAAGAAAGACATAAAATATTGACTAAGAAAGCACACATTTTAAAACAATATATATCTAATTCAGCATCAACTAGAAGTCCATAGTCAATATGTTTGATACTGGTCCTTCAACATTTTTATTAGTAATTCTAAAAGTTATAGGATCAAACCACAACATGCATAATATATTCAACGTGGACAAATTTCAAGTAAACACACCTAATGATAAATAATAAAATATAGAAAACAAATGTCAGGTTCTATCACTACAAGAAAATGCATTTTTTGTAACGAAATATTTGGTTACAAGAAGTTCATTTTTTGTTACGAAATTTTTTTGTAACGAAATATTTGTTACAAAAGTTGGTCCTTTAAAGTCCGTCGCAAAAAGTTTTTGTAACGAAAAAAAAATCGTTACCAATACAATTGTAACGAAATCATTTTCGTTACAAAAACTTTAGTTGCAATAATCAAAGTTTCGTTACTAAAAATTATTTTCGTTATGAATAAATTGTTACATAAAATCATATTTTAATTTTAAATATTTTATTTGTCACGAATATTTGGTTACATTTACAATCTTATTTTATTAAAAAAAATGGTTACAGATAACATATTAATAAAGGGTCATAATGCAAACGACCATACGACCACCTATGAGAAACCTTATAAATAAATATTCATAATATAGTAATTTATTTCAAGAAAATAACAATTCTCCAAATACATTAAAGTCAACAATATCATTAACTCAAAATAAACACTATCAATGTGTTTGAACATCTTATTGTGCATAATAACATTCAATAAAAAAAAGTATCAATAAAAAATATTGAGTTTAATTTGAAGTCTTGATTTGTCTTCTTATCTCACGATCAAATTGAAACTTCATGTTCCTATAAAAAATACACAACAATAACCAATAAGTGTGATATTGTAAAAGAGAATGAAAAGGGGAATTTAATATATAACTCGATTCCAAAGGCAAGAACCAAATCTGACTCAAGGTAAATCCCAACCTTACAAGAAAAAGCCCGAAGATGGCTAAAAAACAATGAGATGAAAAAATATAAAAAACTACTTGAGTTAAACCTATATAAGCCAACCACAAAATCTCAATCATAATTTTGTCTCTAAACCTCTGTATAAATTAAAACAACCAGATTGAGAATTACCAACATAAAAAACTCCACCCATTAAAATTTCAAAATAAACAGCAACTAAAATGCAGAACTTAAACACAACCCTTCATATAACTACCAAATTCAACCACAAATACCAAAAGAAAATGAATCCTAAACGAACACAACCATTCTTTAAGTTATCAATACCAAAAGAAAATGACTCATAGTGCCTTCAACATGGATAAGTTTCTCAGCATGCCATCTCATATCAAAAGCAGTTTTAGATGATGCAAAAAGTCTTTGTATCCTTGGTTTTAAAGGGAAGTACCACAATTGTTTTTGTGGAAATCCTTTTTCCTATTCCCCCATTGTCTTTCCAACGAGATTCTTTACAAATGGGGCAAAAGTTCTCATTTTCATTTTCTTTCTTAAATAAAGCACAATCAAACTTGCATGTATATATTTTTTTTATAACCTAACCCGATTCCAGAAACAAGTTTTTTAGCCCAATACAGAGATTGTGGAAATACATTACCTCCTGGTAACACTTCTTTAAACAACAAAAATATCGAGTTAGTTGCCTTGTTAGTTATTTTGTTCATTACCTTGATATTAAGCAAATTAACTATAAATTTCAATAGAGAATGGTTCTTACAACCAGGGTACAAGTCACGAGTCACATCAGACAACAACCTTTCAAAGTTATCCTTATTTGATTATGAAGAATGTTCATAAAATTCAGCATCCCTCACTTCACCTATCATTTCTGGTAGTTCATAAACTATGTTAATATCATTATCCTCTTCATCCATTAAGTCAAATTCATTGTCTTCAATGGAAGCATTATTGGAAGTATCCTGATCAAAAGAAAAGGTTTGCGAGTCTTTGGTTTCCCCGTGATATATCTACTCCCGATAATACACATAAAATCCTTTCAAGACCAAGTCCCTTTTGACCTCAATAACACGTTTTTCTTAGTGTTTCGGCAGCTATTGCAAGGGCAAAGAATTCTAGTGTCGGACCCAACAACATTTTGCATTGAAAAATCAATAAATGATTCAACACCTAAAATGTATTTAATACTAAACCTATCTCTTTCACCAATCCAACTTGTATCCATGACTGTAACATTTAAAATGAAATTAGTTATTATGTGGTGGAAAAAAAAAGAACGAAATAATTGATTAATTGGGGGTTGTATCCTAAGTTTAGTAAAAAGGAACATCCTATTTTCAGCCACAAGTAAAAAGGAGGTAGCTACAATAGCTGTTTGGGAACATTAATTGGGTCCCGAAGGATGATTGAATTAGTGTGAATACTTTACATGCTTAATTGCTTTTGATATAAACAACTACATCCCGATTTAAGCATTTTCATATCCACAATCTTCTTTACATAACTGTAACCTTTGGTTGCTCAGTTATATTATTCATATCATTTTTAAACATTATGCTTCATGTGTTAGCATGTTAATTTTTGGGCTGGGTTCAATTTATTAATATAAATAAATAAATTATGCATGGATGTCAATAAACACGGTCAATATTGAGGATTAATTGATTACTTTTCAGTCTCATTTTAGACACACCTATCCAATTGCTAGACTTATTTATTTAGTTAACTACATGCCTAAGATGATAATCTAATTATCATAAAATTTATATATGCTAAAAGTCATTTAAATATAGGCCAACTGTTGAATATACTTCTAGCTAGCTTGTCCTCATGCATTAAAATAGCAATCTCTAACTACAAACGGTCATATTGCATACGTAGTTTATTAAATTAAAATTCAATTTTTAAGATTGTTTTGTCTAGCTTTCAAAAAGAAGATTGTTTCGTGTAGAGTTTTATTGTAAATTATATTTATATCAAAGTTTGGATAATATGTCTAAAAAAAAAGACACAAGCTACTATTTGAAACTAATCATAAGATTACACAAATCAAAGCATTGAGAATAAAAGAACGGAAGAACAAAGTAATCATCCCAATCTGAAAAATTAAAACTCAGGAATTTGATGCTAAATCACAGTTGAACGAACACAATTTGCGATATCTATTAAAAATACTAAGAGCATAGTGAAAAAAGGACTGAGAAGAGGAGAAAAACATACCTAGAAATCAAAATCCTCCTCAGTTACGCCCAGAATTACTCCCAAATTTGATGCTGAAATACTGCTTATTCCCCAATTGAAGTATTTCGCGATGTCCCCCTAAAAAAGCTGAAGTAATTTGTTGAAATCTAAAGGAAATTTGTGATTTCCTTTTCAAAACCTAATGGATTTCGTCTCAAATTATTTGGTATGGAAAATAAAATTTGGGCTTTCTGCCAATTCTGGATGCCATCCGTCTGTTCCCTCTAATCTAAAAATTCATCAAGTGTTTTGATCCTTTCTCAAGTTATTTTGTCTTATAAAGAATGGGTGTGCGTATGTCTTTAGATATATATTTAAATCATATAATATAATATATAATATTATATTTAATCGAATATATATAAAAATCATATATATATGATATATAATATATAATATATAATATTATATTTAATAGGAATGATGTACGTATACCTTTATCATTTAGGTTCCACTTGGTAGGTGTTCATATTTTAAGTGGAATAATAGTATGGATTACAAAATTAGTAAGGATTAGATATATTACACTACTTGGTAGGTTGTATTATATTTTTTTATTAAATTAGTCATGATCCCAAATTTTACTTGGTAGAAGATATTAAAAGTGAGATAAAATATAAAAAAAAAGTAAAGATGTGGAAAAATACAATTTTGTCCTCCACCTCCCCATCCTAAAAATCTTCCCCCACCTCTGCAAGTTTATAACTGCAGAATTTCAATTCGCAAACAAAGTTCATCTCAATTTAGTTCAACCTAATTCCCAAAACCAACAACTCTTTTATCAATCGCTTTCATCAATTTGAGCAAATTGATTCAACCCACGAACTATTTTACAAGCCTAATTCAAGAAATTCAGAAATTGATTCAAAATTGAATTCCAAAAATTAAATTATATGAGAACAAATGGAGTTGCAGAGAGGCGGTATTCATATGAAAGAGTGAGTGCGATGGGTTAGGCGAGAGAGAAATGGCAACGCTCGTCGATGGATCTGCAGAGACCTAAAAGAGCAAGGACGGTGAAAGCAGCGACGATGGTTGGAATCGATCCACGGCGACGATGAAGGTTCAATAACGCAGCCTTGTCTATGTAATTGAATGGAGAAGGGAGAGGGTAAAGACGGTAGAATGTTTTTTCAGCCCTATAATAAAATTGTAAGGGAGATATGACCTTACAGTTTTTGTAGATGAGAACAGTATTTACACGTATTACTTCCTCCTATTCTACCGGGTCAGGGAATTAATATTCGGATCCATTATAATTTAATATTCCCTACCAAGTGAATTCACATTGTATAAAGTATGGTAATATGGGCCTTATAAGGCTTACCAAGTGAAGCCTTAAAGAATATACTTTTCCTTAACTATGATATAAAAATGCTATATATTTTAATAATAACAAAATATACTCAAATTTTCAAAAGATAAGATTAACGTTTTTTCATAATATTTTTTGTTATAATATTTTTCTATTTTTAATTAGAGTAGTTCTTGTATAAGATCGTCTCACACTACAACAAAATATAAAATTGACTATGAAAATTGTCAATATAGCTATGAAATTTCCATAAAAAAATTTCGTAGTGGAGATTGACATGGGTAAGTGTTAATTTATGTTGTCTCATGTCATGAGACGGTCTCACAATTTTTTTTATCTTTTAATTATATAAATACATTTCACTAATATTTTTCAAGTAATATAATATTTTTAAATATAACATTATTTTACTCTTATAAAACCGTATACATATAATTTTGATTTTTATATACTTATAAATATTGGATGTTTATAACAAAAAATCATTTTACTATTTGTAACCAACTTTTTACTATTTGTAACGATAAATACTTAATGTTATTTAAAGTAAGACTTTTGTAACGAAAAAATAGTATCGTTACAATAAGTCATCTTTTTTTTGTAACCATTTAACTGTTGGTTACAAATAAATTCGTTAAAATGAATGCATTTTCTTGTGGTGATTATTTGTAACCAATATTTTACTAATTGTAATGATACATATATAATGTTATTTAAAATAGAACATTTTGTAACGAAAATAAAAATTCACTACAATAAACTATATTTTTGTAACCATTAAGCAGCTGGTTACAAATAAATTTGTTATAAAAAATGCATTTTCTTGTAGTATATATTCAACATGATAAATATTGGTCCTTCAATTTTTTTTAGTAATTGTATAAGTTATTGGATCAAATTATAGCATGTATAATTCTTCTAATGTAGGGGAACCTAACGCGGACCTAACATATATGAAAATTCAACACGTGCACAAACCCAATATAGAAATTAATATAGAGGACTATTTGTAATCCTAAATTGCAAAGTTTCATATTTAAGAACATGAATAAATAGTTTTGCAACTTAGAGCCATGAATTGACAAGAAAGAAAATTCATTAATGAGTATATATAGGATGAAATTGGCTCATACATGAATCACCGAAGGGTATCAGTAACTCGCAATAAAGAGTATTAGTTGTTTCAACCGAAGAGTATTAGTTGTTTTCACTGAAGAGTCTTAGTTTATTTTCACCGAAAAACTAAAACTCATCTACAACACCACATCAGAAATAACTAATACTCTTCAACACCAACTGAAATCCATATTAAATATGTTTGATATTGGCCCCTCAACATTTTTATGGCAGTTCGAAAAGTTACCGGACAAAACTATAACATGCATAATATTTTCAACGAATATCGTTAAATTGCATCACACCATGCGCATATAGTCAATTGCGATATACATAGCTCAAATTATAAATGCACAGACAATCGTGATTTTTTTGTGCATATGGATTTTTTTTTTTATTGTTAATTTAAGATCTAAAGGACTAATTAGAAACAATCAGCAAATGGCCTAAAAGATACAAAAGTATCAAATTAAAAAAAGAAAGACATAAACTATTGATTAAGAAAACTAACATTCTAAAACAGTGTCTATCTAACTCAACACCAAGTTGAAATCCATAGTCAATATGTTTGATATTGTTCTTTCAACATCTTTATTAGTATTTCTAAAAGTTACAAGACCAAACCACAACATGCATAAGATTTTCAACGTGAACGAACTTCGCGTATACACACCAAAAGGTAAATGAAAAAAATATAAAAAATAAATGCCAGAGGTCCATATTCAATATGATAAATATTGGTCCAACCATTTTTTTATTTTTAGTAATTGTAGAAGTTATTGGACCAAATTAATATAATGGACTATTTTATAATACTAAATTGCAAAGTTTCATATTTAAGGACATGAATAAATAGTTTTGCAACTTAGAGCCTTGAATGGATAAGAAAAACAATTCATTAATTGTCTCTACTGAAAATAACTAATACACTGACTTCATTAATAGATACACTGACTTCATTAATAGGGCAACCATAAATCAATCATTGGTGTAGTATAATCATGGAAAAGTTTTATACCATAATGACACGGCAAATAACTTGGGATAGTTATGAAATGAAATTATTACTACAATTATGAAATGGAATTATAAAATGGGACTATTATGAAATGGAATTAGTTATTTTCAAAACGCAGCATTCAAGACGCAACACATCTCTAGGAATACAAACAACTAACAAAGAGGAGACATAAATAAAAAAAATAAACGGCGGCACACATCAAGACAAATTACACAATCAAGGAAAGACAGGTCATAAAAATGAGATAAGTCCGCGGCACAACACACTGAATCCGCTCTAATTCCTAGAAATACATTTTTTAAGATGGTGTGATTATACTATAGATATTTTAGGAATATTTCAAAACATAACAAATTTAGTACTTTTCATCCCGCAACTATATTTTCATCTCTTCTTTATCCTTGATTTAAAATAAATTTCACATTTTAAATAAAAACTTATTCATAAAATTCATCCTTAAAATATCCACAGTTAAAAAAAAAATACCATATTCGAGATGAAATTACCATATGCAAGATATCCTTACCGTATCCGATATTAAATTTGGTTTAAAGTAATTTATTTGACGGAGCAACCACGATAGAGATATTCTAGGGATTATACTAAACTACAACACATTCGACCAATACTATCAGATAATAATATATCTCATAGACACTTACTTGAAATGTATACATCACAAAAATACGATATCTAAGATTAGATTACCACATGACTTAATTAAATTGTCATATCCAATATTAAATTTGGTTTCAAATATTAAATCAATAAGCAATCACCCGTGCCCCAATATAAGCAAATTCGTGCCCACAAAGACGAGAGTTTGATCGTTCAACCATGATTTACGTCAGTGTAGTTGGAAAATTTCAATGCAATCACAATCCACAATAATGGAAAAAACATTCATTCAAATTATAATTGGCCGCTTAAATACAGGAACACGAATTTAGACACGTATCTTGCTAATCGCATCTAAAGAAAATCCAATATTCATGATATGTATTTATTGTATTTATGATTTGAATTAAATAATGAAAAAATCGGTTAAAATATTTCAGGTTTTGGTCCTTTATCTTTTTAAAGGTCTGAAACAAAGAAATTTAAAAATTACATGACCAAAATAAAAATATATATAACCAATAAAGTGTTACTAATTGTGGTACTATTCTTAATGAGTATATGTACTATTAAAAATATTCCCAAAATTAGTTTCATATTTAGTCGGTATCCTAACTAATGTACATATTGTTACTAAATAACCAATTCCACAATTAATATGTGTGATATTGGTCCTAATTGTGGAATTAGTCCTCTAACTTTTTTTTGTTAGTCCTTTTAAAAGGTATAGGATTAAACACTAACATGTATAATATTCTTAATGTGAATGAAAATTCGAACAAAAATAAGTAGAAGTTAAAGTCAAACATACCTTTAATGTGGATAAAAATTCAATCACCACTTATGAACAAAAAAACAGCAATAAAAAACATGTACAAATCACCTCAATTATAATAATCACCAATTGATGTACATTTATATATAAAAAAAAAAAACCGCGACCATTAAGAATTAAATAGAGTCAAATAGACTCTTAACACAAATTTAAACCAGAATTGCAAGATTAACATCATCATAAAGACCAATTCAAATGATACACTTTATCTTGGATCATTTATGAGTTTTCTCCACATATATAAGACATAATTCATTTACATTAATAATCCACATTAATATTAATAGGTTAGATATAATCAAGGGGTATATTATTGCAAATCAATATAAATAAAATTAAAGCTAGTTCGAATTTGATTAATTCACATGCACGTTTTATTTTCGATAATTCCCAAAACAAAGCACATACATAAGTCATAATTTATTCATATTAATCCAAAACATTAATATTAATAAGTTAGATATAATTTGAGGGCATATAATTTGCAAATCAGTAGAAAAATCTTAAAAAATCAGCTGACATTGGTTAATTCGCATGTATTCATAACATAACTATAAATTATGACAAAAAAACTTAGTAAGCTCGTCACCTTAATTACTCTAATCACCACTTATGAACAAAAAATTAGCAATAAAAAACGTGTATAAATCACCTTAATTACAATAATCACCAATTGGTGTACATTAATAGAATAACCAAAAAAATATGTGATCATTAAGAATTAAATAGAGTCAAACACACCCTTAACACACTTACCAAATGTATAAGTTACTTGCCTCCATCAATAGAAAAATAATAAAATAATTGTTATACACTACCAAACAAATATGTATAATAAATGTGTATAATAAAAGAAATTTAAATTAGAATTGTAAGATTAGCATCATCATAAAGACCAATTCAAATGACACACTTTATCTTGGATCATTTCCAAGTTTTCTCCACATACATAACGCATAATTCATTTACATTTATAACCAACATTAATATTAATAAGTTAGATATAATTAGAGGGCATATTATTCGAAAAACATATAATCACTCTTAACACACTTACCCAACATATAAGTTACTTGCCTCCATCAATAGAAAAATAATAAAATAATTAACATACATTACTGAACAAATATGAATAATAAATGTGTATAATAAAAGAAATTTAAATCTGAATTAAATCGAGTCTAACCTACTCTTAATATATTTTACCTATCAAGATGACACTAATAGTAGAAAACGAAGACCGTAGATAATCACCACGAATTTATCCATCGAAACAAAACTTAATAAAAATTAAAGAATTATAGTGCAAATCACAATAATTAACAGGACAATATAATTAGATCAAACAGACAAATCAAATGTGCACCAAACATTCATTTAAAAAACGATGATCATAAAAAAAAGTCACAGTCTTGAATAGTATCGTGCAGTATATAAATAAGAATGAATAAGTACATCAAACGTATACAAAAAATTCAGAAAAATTTCGGTTTACATAATCAAATTCAAAGGTGCATAGAGAATCATCTGCACAAAACTGTCGAAGACCAGTTACATAATACAACTAATAAACAAAGATGACCATCCACACTTAAAAATAAACGATCTCATAAGCATACAATCCCGGCCAAATAGAAGACTGAATCTTTGACCGACGGAAGCCCCATGCATCACAAAAGAAAGAACCCGAAAAGAACATCTGCAAAAAAAAAATATATGAATGATATTAGGATCATAATAACAAAGCTCAAAATTTTATATTAAAAATTAAAGACGTAGGATATATAAAATAGAAAAACCTAAACAAACTACAAAAGAAATATCAAAGAATAAAAATCATACCGCCAGCACTACGACAAAGCATACCGAATTCTCTCGAAATTTTATCGAAATATAAGACTAAACTATGAGGACAAAAGACATTGAAAGCGAATACAAATGAATAGGAAGAAAGCATCACCAAATTTATAGAAATTTTTATAGAAAATTAATGATCGAGATTAAATATGTAAAAAAGAATGGTTAAGATCAAAACAACAATCTTGACTCAACCAAAGGCCAAGGAATGAGAAATAAGAGAAAAAGAGGTTTGCCACATAGGAAGAATTACTTTGCCTTTATAAAGATGTTGATTGATTGATTTCGAAAGATATATCCTAAACTTATTCCAATTTTACAGATATCCATATGGATTTGGTAGTTTGCTGAAATATATTTGTATATCAATTGTCAAAGAATGGTCTTATTCCGTTTCCTTTTCAGATTAATAAATAAGTATGTCAAATCCATGGATTTATTATAACATATGTCTATAAAACATATCCATCATATTTATATAGTGTAAGTTTTATATGAAAACATTTCATGATAAGTTTATCATGAAACTATTTTAAAGAAAATATTTTAAAGTATCAAATATTTGACCAAGAGTATCGATAATTGATTAGGCGTGAAATTGTCGGAATTTATAGCTCGAAATGCCCGTATTTTGATTGATTTATATGAGTAGTTAGAGTCATTTGAGTATCATTTTCATAAACTAATGAATTTGTCTCTTTGATGCTTAGAGATGGATAGAGAGCGAAAAGAGGAGTTCGTAGGACTTTGAATCGACTCAAACGGATGCCCGGATGAGAAGATATCGAAGAAATACGAAAAGTATTAGTTCGAGGGAGCAAAAGTATCATTGGAGTACACAAGCGAGAAGAACTCGTGCACTTAGTGCACGAGTGGTCGAGTAGTGCGCTCGAGCAGATGCAACTCGTGCACTGCGCTCGAGCAAGAACGGGTCGTGCACCTAGTGCACTAGCTCGAGTGGTCGAGCACTTTTTGCTCTCTGGAAGATTGGAGCGCACGATGGGATGTGCTCGTGCACCTAGTGCACGAGAAGTGCTCGAGCATGCGTGGTTTCGGCCCATGAGTTCCCGATTCGATCCGTTGCCTATTTATACCCCTTCCGAACACGTTTTTATAGACCACGACATACCACTTGATACCATATCGCTTTTAGAGTTAGTTTTTGGAGAGAGGAAGAGAAGAAGAGACGAGTAAGCTTTAGTTTTACGTATTCGAGGTTTTTATTTATGAATTCATAGTTCGGTTTTAATTTTTCGTTTCTTTCCTTTAGTTCTTTGTTCGTGAATACATTGAGACTTCGTTTTATTAATTTAATTTTAGTTCTTAGTTCTTATTTCTTTAAACCCTAGTTTATGTTTGATAATTTCTTCGTTAAAATCATTATGTTCATGTTCGTTACTTCTTCGATTGTTTTTGTTTCCGTAAAAACCATGTCTAGCTAAAATCCTTGCATGCTTGGGGTAGGATGAACTCGTAGAAGTAGGACGTGGGTACGTAATTAGGGTAATTTGTGACGTTTAGTTTTAATTCTCTTAATTAATGTATTCTTAAAATCAATCTTAACTTTACCTTTGAATTTCGTTCGAAAAGTGTTCGAGAGAGGACGATCTTATCACTCTTTAACAACTAGTAGACTTAATGAGAGGGTTTAGAAAGGGTTAATTAATCTACCGGTTTATCTAAGGAGGACGACCGCATCACCTTAGTTTAAATTAGGGTCTCGTTAATTAAGCACAGTCTATTAACTTGTTAGTGGATTAGTGAAGTCGGTTGTTAGGATAAAGTATTAGGGTTTTAATTCTTGAGCTTTCATCTTGCATCTTTTACTTAGGTTATTTCTTGTGCGTCACGGTTATCTTGATTATGTACCTGCTCCTTTAGTATACATAGGAATTCCTATCCTGGGCATCATCATCTCATATTTGAAAACACACTTTTACATTCTTAGCGTAATTTTCCTTTTTGCATTCATAGAGTAATTTAGTTTAGATTATATTTTATTTTCTTCTGAAAAATCAAAAAACATACACTCATATTAATTACGTCGCGTAGATCTTCAGGGATCTGTTCGCATACATACCTTCCCTTGGGTTTGATAATACTTGGTCGCTATACTTGCTCATACTACAGTGAACCCGTCCGCTTGCGAGGAAGCTACTAGTAGAAAGTTAGTATTTTCAGCTTCAAGTCAATGGCACCGTTGCCGGGGATAGCGTTGTATGTCTTTTGAATAGGACTTGTAGATAGCTTAGTAGTTAGTAGTGAGTGCTTTACTTTTCTGTTTTATTCGTACGTGTTCGGCAGTTGCGTTTTTATTCTTTTGTTAGTATTTCAGGTTTATAAAAATATGCTCGCAAGGTGAATCGAGCGAAGAGAGACTACAGCTAGATCCTGAGACAATAGCAAGAAGAAACAGAGCCTTTTTAAGAAGGATGAATGCTGCCGAAGGAGAGAACGATAACATGGACATCAGTAATGAGTTGGATTATGCTGCAAATGAGTTTAATCAGACAGTGGACCGGGTTGAGGGCACTGGAGGGAATGGTAGTCAGAATCAAGTCCCGCTAGGGGAAAGCCAGAGCCAAAACCCGGGTACACAGAACGTAAACAATTCAGCTCATAACCTTGTCCAACATCCTCAGAACAACCCTGCATACCCACAGAACAACTTCCCACAAAACAACTTACCTTATCCTTACCCATACCCACCATATCCGTATCCACCATACCCGTACCCTCCACTTCCTATTTACAACCCACCACCAGTCTATCACCCACCACCAGCCCAACAAGTACCCGTACTACCGGCTAATCCTCAGCACGTTCCTCAGAACACCGATCAGAACATGGCTATTCGAGGAAGGTTCGCGGCACAACCGCAATGGTACTATGATGGAGTGGCATTGCCCCCTGTAGAGGCAAACAACTTCTCAATTTCCCCTGGTATTCTAAAGCTGCTTACCGAGAATCAATTCAAGGGGGAGGTTGGGAAGGAGAATCCTCATACTCATCTGAGGAGTTTTCTGATGATAGCATTCACGTTCAATTATAACGGCATGTCTGAAGATGCCAAGAGGCTCAGGCTGTTCCCATTCTCTTTAACGGGAATAGCAAATGAGTGGTACGATAACACGCTCCCACGGGGAGGTGTAACCACATGGGCCGAGCTCGAGCGTCTGTTCCTCGAGCGATTCTACCCTCCATCTAGAACCATTAAAGCAAGGATAGAGATTTCTTCTTTCCGCCAAAAGCCAGGAGAGGACTTACGTCAGGCGTGGGAGAGATACTTGAACATGTTAATTGAGTGCCTGCAGCATGGGTACAATGAGGGGGATATCATGGCGTTCTTCTATAGCGGAGCCAGCAAGGCTGGTCAAGCCCATCTTGATGCATGTGCTAGTGGAGCATTTCTGAACCAAAGTATAGAGAGGTGTAGAGAAATCATTGATAATATTGTCACGAATGCCGGGGCATGGAACGAGGACCCAGAATTTCAGAGAGCTTGTAAGTTGGAAGAGAATGAGGGGACGAGGAAGCTGTTGATGGCAATGATGGAGAAGATCAGTAACCTCGAGATGGGGCAGAATCTGGTTGGAGGGAATGTAGCAGTGAGCGAGAAAGTGGACCCACCCACAAGTCAGCAAGAAGAGGCCAACTATATGGGAAGGCATAACTATCCACAAGGTGGGAATCAATTTGGAAGGCCTTCTTATGGCCAGCCATTTGTACCTCCAGGTCCACAGCCTCCTCAAAATCAATGGAGGAATACCTAAGGGTATCAAGGAGGCCAGCAGCCTCCTCAGAACACATGGAGGAAGAACGAGAATTTTTCATATGCTAATCTAAAGGCCGGAATTACAGTTCCTCCAAGTGTTGATCCAGGTTCAAAGCCCCCGGGTGGAGAAGGGGGTGCCTCAACTGAGGAGATGTTGAGAGCTATCCTTCAGAAGGTGGAGGAAGGAAGCAAGAGATTGTCCTCATTGGAGTATGATGTTAAAGAGTTGCATAAGAAAGGTGATCAGCGTGATCAAGAACTCCAGAAGAGAGATGTAGAGCTGAATCGAATTCAGCAAGAGAACAACCGGCGGTTCACTTCCATAGAGTTTCAGATGAGCCAGATCGTAAAATCATTGGGTAGAGAGCCGGGTATGTATCCTTCTATGCCGGAGGGGAAGCTGAAAGAGCATTGCAAGGCGATCCAGCTTAGAAGTGGAACCAACTATGATGGTCCCCAGATGCCTGCTGATTCTGAGACGCCCTAAGGAGATGTTGAGATAGAAGGAAAAGAGCCTAAGAAGGATAGAGATGAACTTGAGGAGGTAGGAGTTGAGAAGAAGATAGAGGGTGAAGGCACTCAAGAGAGCAAAGAGCCTGAAGAGGAAGGCATTGAGAAGATTGAGAGAGTTTCTAAGTGGAAGAAGGCAAAGAAAGCAAGATAGAAAGTGAAAGAGACCGAACGTGATGAATGGGGGTACCCAAATCGGTGATACCCGTCCCGTATCCACAACGCTTCATGAAGAAAAAGCTTGATGAGAAATTCACTAAATTCCTTGATGTTTTTAAGAAATTGCATATTAACATTCCTTTTTATGATGCTTTGGAACAGATGCCTAACTATGCCAAGTTCCTGAAGGACTTGATAGCGAAGATGAGGCGAGTGGATGAGCCCAAGTTGGTGCAGCTGAACCATGAGGTGAGTGCATTAGTGCACAAGGCGCTTTCCCCGAAGTTGAAAGATCCCAGGAGTTTCACGTCTTATGTGATATCGGGAATAGAGTCAAGAAGGGAGCGTTGTGCGGCCTTGGAGCAAGCATAAATCTTATGCCCTTGTCACTATTCAAGAAGTTGGAGGGTGGAGAACTTCAACCGATAATGATGACGCTTCAACTTGCCGACCGGTCTATTACTCGACCTCAAGGTGTGGTTGAAGACGTCCTCGTGAAAGTTGGGGATCACATTTTTCCAGCCGATTTTATAGTGCTTGACATGGAGGAAGATGAGCATGTTCCTTTAATCTTGGGAAGATCGTTTTTGGCAACGGCGGGGATGGTGCTAGATGTGGCAAATGGGAAGATCACATTGAAAGTTGACGATCAAGAGATAAAAATCTCCCTATACGAGGCCATGAAGTACCCGAAGGAGGATGAGAGCTGTTATTGCATGGATGTCATTGATCCTTGTGTTAAAGACACACCTCCTATCCCTAAAATTTCTATTAAGCATGATTTTAATAGTCCTTCACTTGATAATTTGACCCATGAGCATTACGATCTTGATTATTTTGATAGGGATAAAGGGAAGAAGTTGAAGGATGAAAAAGTGAAAAATGTGGACGAGGTCCAGTTGGAGAGTAAAGGGGGAGTTAAGAAGAAAGAGTCAAAATTCAAGAAATTGATTAGTAAGACTCCTCCAGATAAAGGCGAGAAGAAGTTGAGACCCCTACCACTTGAGGGTGAGAAGGAAACAAAGGAGCTCATGATGAAGGGGAATCAAGGAAAGAAATTCAACCACCACTCTTATGAGAGTAAGGGAGGTAATTTTGAGTATCATGTCCCATAAGCTCCTTTGAGCTCGATCCGGCATTAGGACCTTAAAAATAGCGATGAATGGGAGGCAACCCATTTTTATTTGTTTTTCAGTGTTTTTATGATATTAGGGTGTTGTTAAATCGTAAGTTTTAACCTCGTACTTGAGAGTTTATTTTGTAGGCTTGTCTCGAAGGAGTAAAGGTATCATGAAGTTATTCAGATTGAAGGAACCAACTCGAGACCAAGGAGTGTGACACGTTGTTGAGAAATTTGAACTATTTGGATGAGGTAACCCACAACCCCAAACTTAGACCTCTTCACAAGGTCGAAGTTTGGGGGGGTGGAGTTTTTTTTGTTTTTTTTATGGTGACATTGCACAGGTGCACACCCTCTCTTGAGTTGAGTTTGGTTATTTGGTACCCTGAGATGCTCCTTGGGCTGATATTGTTTTGATGTGCTACTACATATTTCATGCCTATCATTCATCTTATGCTTGTTGATTGCTATTCTTGAGTATGTTTTGATGAGTAGAGTTGAGTTGTAAGGGTGAGTTAGGAATTTTCTTGTGTGAGTATGGGAGTTAAGGTTGATTTGAGAGAGAACTCATATACTTGCAAGTTCTCCTTTTGAGTACTTGTGTGATGAGAGTGAGAATTCACTAGGACTAGCATGGATGTGAAAGCCGTGAGATTTTGAGCCTTTTGAGATTAAGATGCATTATATTGATCTCTTCGTTTGTGAGTGAGTCGTCACCTTAGAGGATGCTAGAACTTGTGTGTGCTCTCGCTTCTTGATTGTGTTTAGTTTGATATGCCGAATGTGATCTTAGGCCATCTTTGATTTGAATGAGTCACTTAGCCAAAATTTTCCTTACCATTGACATTTGTCCCTTGTTAGCCCCTTTGAGCCTTAAGCCTATTTCATTTGCTAGCATATTTAAACACTATTCCAAGTTCTTGAGTTTTTTTTGTCCCAATTTGAGTGGAGAATAGGAAAAGTGTGAATGTGAAGGGATTGATTTGAGTTGAAAAAGGAGAATTGTGATTGCTTGAGTGAGTATGAGAAGAAGGCGTGATGAGGAATATGAGTTGTGGGAAAGAAAAGGAAAAATTGAGAATGAGCAAAAAAAAAAAAAAGAGCTCATGTGTTTGTGCGAAAAAGAGAAAAGAAAAAAAAAGTGAAGTGATTGGAAAGTGAAAAGAGTTGAGAAAAAAAAATTGAAGTGTTGAAAGTAGAGGAATTGAAAATTGTATTGAATGAAGATGTTTGAAGTATTTTGTTCCTCGTCTTGAAGTACCAAAGTTTGATTTTCTGTTCTCCATTCACTTGAGTCACTTATCCCATATAGTTATCCCACCTGTCCAAAGAGCCTACATTACAACATTGAGAAAAGTCCTTTTTGATTCGGCATTGATTTCTAGAGTACGGTCGGAGTTGAGAGTGCTTACAAGCCTATGGCTGCTGATATGTGTGATTGATTGATTGAGTGAGTCCCTAATCATTGATATACACTTGTGAGGGAGTGAAACACATCGTTGAGTGCACATCCATGTTTGATCTTGGTGGTTCTTGTTGTTATTACATGAGTATGATGAGGGGAGTGAGTTCGTATACATGTGAACGATCTTTGAAACTTGAGCTCGATTACTTGCATAATTTGATTATTGATTCATTCCTAACAATTTCACTTGGCTTATTATTTCGTTGCTTGAGAACAAGCAACATGGAAAGTTTGGGGGGGTTGATTAGGCGTGAAATTGTCGGAATTTATAGCTCGAAATACCTGTGTTTTGATTGATTTATATGAGTAGTTAGAGTAATTTGAGTATCATTTTCATAAACTAATGAATTTATCTCTTTGATGCTTATAGATGGATAGAGGGCGAAAAGAGGAGTTCGTAGGACTTTGAATCGACTCAAACGGATGCCCGGATGAGAAGATATCGAAGAAATACAAAAAGTATTAGTTCGAGGGAGCAAAAGTATCATTGGAGTACACAAGCGAGAAGAACTCGTGCACTTAGTGCACGAGTGGTTGAGTAGTGCGCTCGAGTAGATGCAACTCGTGCACCTAGTGCACGAGTGCTCGTGCACTGCACTCGAGCAAGAACGAGCTCGAGTGGTCGATCACTTTTTGCTCTCTGGAAGATTGGAGCGCACGATGGGATGTGCTCGTGCACCTAGTGCACGAGCAGTGCTCGAGCATGCGTGGTTTCGGCCCATGAGTTCCCGATTCTACCCATTGCCTATTTATACCCCTTCCGAACACGTTTTTATAGACCACGACATACCACTTGATACCATATCGCTTTTAGAGTTAGTTTTTGGAGAGAGGAAGAGAAGAAGAGACGAGCAAGCTTTAGTTTTACGTATTCGAGGTTTTTATTTACGAATTCATAGTTCGGTTTTGATTTTTCGTTTCTTTCCTTTAGTTCTTTGTTCGTGAATACATTGAGACTTTGTTTTATTAATTTAATTTCAGTTCTTAGTTCTTATTTCTTTAAACCCTAGTTTATGTTTGATAATTCTTCGTTAAAATCATTATGTTCATGTTCGTTACTTCTTCGATTGTTTTTGTTTCCGTAAAAACCATGTCTAGCTAAAATCCTTGCATGCTTGGGGTAGGATGAACTCGTAGAAGTAGGACGTGGGTACGTAATTAGGGTAATTTGTGACGTTTAGTTTTAATTCTCTTAATTAATGTATTCTTAAAATCAATCTTAACTTTACCTTTGAATTTCGTTCGAAAAGTGTTCGAGAGAGGACGATCTTATCACTCTTTAACAACTAGTAGACTTAATGAGAGTGTTTAGAAAGGGTTAATTAATCTACCGGTTTATCTAAGGAGGACGACCGCATCACCTTAGTTTAAATTAGGGTCTCGTTAATTAAGCACAGTCTATTAACTTGTTAGTGGATTAGTGAAGTCGGTTGTTAGGATAAAGTATTAGGGTTTTAATTCTTGAGCTTTCATCTTGCATCTTTTACTTAGGTTATTTCTTGTGCGTCACAGTTATCTTGATTATGTACCTGCTCCGTTAGTATACATAGGAATTCCTATCCTGAGCATCATCATCTCATATTTGAAAACACACTTTTACATTCTTAGCTTAATTTTCCTTTTTGCATTCATAGAGTAATTTAGTTTAGATTATATTTTATTTTCTTCTAAAAAATCCAAAAACATACACTCATATTAATTACGTCGCGTAGATATTCAGGGATCTGTTCGCATACATACCTTCCCTTGGGTTCGATAACACTTGGTCGCTATACTTGCTCATACTACAGTGAACCATCTGCTTGCGGGGAAGCTACTAGTAGAAAGTTAGTATTTTCGGCTTCAAGTCAATAATCTCACCAGGAGTATCATTAATATAGGTTCAAAAAAATTTACAACAATTACAATATAATACCACCGACCTAGATTAATTATACTTCTTGTGAAATTATCAATACATTTGATCAAATATCCAATATTTTAATATAGTTTCATCAAAAGTTTATCATAAACTATTTTTATATAATACTTTGTCATCTTTATATTATATATCAATTTTTATCATGAAACATATCTAATAAATATATTCAATATATCTTATAATCAATTATTTGATAATATAGTTAATAGAATATATCTCAAATATGATATCATAAAAAAAAAAAAATTGATGCGATAATTTAATGATTTCTAAATATAAATCCATTAATATTATTACTATACAAATATAGATCCTACATAAAATATATTGGTCCCGGTACAAGACTGAGGAATACGTGTATGGGGGGGGGGGGGGGGGGGGAATACACGTATACCAATTTTTAACCTTAAAAACTGACTGAGTCCCCTTTACTCAGAGTGGTAAAGAACTAGGAGCTGATAACACACCTACTGACTACACTTGGTGTGGGTCAGTTGGCTAACTATCAGTTCAAGTTCAGTGCGGAAAAGTTTGAGCCCTGATAGTTTAAAGTCTTGTTTAGTTTGCTTTCTGAAAACTTGTTTTACTCAATTCTGAAAGGTGTTTAGTAAGGGCAATGCTCTTTTTAGAGGATCAGGCAGATTGATTCAGACCTGATAAACAAAATGCTTATGAATGAATATGTAATATGGCAGGTATGCACAATATCAAAACAATAAGAACACAGCAAGTTTAACGTGGTTCAGAGACTCAAACTCCTACGTCCACGACCTGATTTAACAGGAAATCCACTCAAGGGATTCTTGTGTTTAACGTGCCAAGGTGCACCAAGACCAGCTAACCTCACTGATCTATTCAAACTTCCTTACTAACACACTAACTGACTTACTCCCAACAAACCTAACTTAGGGTTTTGGTTTCAGTTTGGATTCCAACTAGGTTGAGATTATCCTTACATGGCAAAGCTAAGGATTGGATAATCTCTCTAAGCTTAAGATAATGCTAGTTCGCTCTTGGAATACAGAATAACTCTCAGTAACTAAGAAACACTTGGGAAATTTAGATGGTTTCGAGTGCTTCTTCTAAGGCTGAATGCTTTGTGTGCTTGAGAGCTTGAGTAATTTCTGGCTTGAAAATTTCCCGTAACCTTGAATGGGTTCAAGGTCTTCTGTATTTATAGGTGATTTGAAAAACTATCCGTTGGAGAGATAACCCTTCTTGTCATCTATGTAGAGTGGCTTCAAATGGACATATCTTCATGCAGCAGCTGTCCTTGCATGGATTTGGTATTTGCATTAAATGCACATTAAAGGCTTGCCCGTTGAACATGCAGTCTGAATTCAGTCTTCTTGTCAGGTTCCGTACGTGCGTGTCCTTCTCGGATTGGTCCACGTCATCAGGTTGGTGAGGATGTCAGAACTTATTCCTGAGCTTCAGGCTTGTTTTATTAAGTTCATTTTGTCTTGTGCTCACCGGTCTTGTCCTGACGCTGACATTCCTTTTGCATTGCTTGGCTCTACTCCAAGTCTTCCCATTAACTCAGTTTCATCTTGTTCCCTTCAGGACTGAGTAGTACTGACCTCAGGGTCATACTCTTCATCACTGAGACTTACTCAGCCAGCTTAGGAGACTGCCATAAGTTCAGGATGGTAAATCGTCTTCAGGCTCTGAGTCTTGATTGTCATCAGTAAGTGCTCCTCTTACTGAGTACCTGTGAAGTGTAAAATGACTAAGTACAAATCCTAACCAAGACTAGCCTGACAAAACAAATGCAAACATCTTTTCAGGGGCTTTGGGATCTTAATCAAAACTGACAATGTCCCAACAATTTCCCCCTTTTTGATGATGCCAAGACACTGAAAAGATCCTCAAAACACTTAGAGGAACTATAAAGACCTATCTATAAGATAAGACAGTGTTAGAGCAATTCTTGATAAAGTACAGAATTTAAACAACAGCAAAAAAGACAATGAGTTTTTGTCTATGGGCAAAAGTAATAGATTTCATTGAAAGATATGTAAGTGGTTACAATGAATCTAATCTATTACAAAGAGGTAATGAACTTCCTAGACTAATCTCATTTCAGGTTCGAGTCCATATCCAGCATAGACTCTTGCCTTCAGCTCGTTAAGTCTTCTAGGTTGGTTCACATATCCTTCAGCTTTGGCAATCTTCAAGACTTCCATCATAATGGCCTTTGTGTTGTGCTTTTGAGTTCCAGGAACTAAGGGAGGAGTTCGAATGGTGAACTCAGGAGCCTTCACTTGGACTTGAGCTGCATTAGCCTCCTCCAAGATCTTTTGGAACAACTCAGGATGATTGTCCATCATGTAGTCAGTGAAGTGGGCATTGATATCGTCAGTGTCGCCCCACTTCTTCACAACATACCACAATTTTACAAACTCATCCTTTGCATCAGTCCAAAACTCCTTCAGTGCCTCTGAGACGAACTCATTGACATAAGCTTCCCTTACTCCTGATTCTGGCCTACTGACTTGAAGAAATGATGACTTCCTAACTGTTGGCCTCTTTCTGTACTTCCTAGGCTCAGGTTTCGCCTTCTTCCTCCTTAGCAAACTGATCACTGCATCATCCAGTTCTCGTTGTTGAAGCTCAGTGATGTCAGTCAGCTTCTCAACCTTCTTTTCCAAGATGCGCATCTTCTCCTTTTGAGCGATTTCAGCTCTGCGCACAGCCTCAGATTTCTCAGAAGGATCTCCCCATGCTTCAGCGCATAACTCCGCCACTAACTCCCCAGAGTAAGTGATGGGATTCTTCCTTGAGCTCATGGGAGAAGACTTCTGAACTGGCTCAGGTTGCTTGAAAGGTTCATCAGCCTTTGCCTTTGCTGCCTCCGCCCTCAGTCTGGCAACAATTTCCTCTCCTTCCTTCTCCACTGCCGCCAACCTTGCTGACTTCCTCACCCTTAGCACATTCCCTTCAGGATTGGCTTTAGGATCGGCTTGAATGGTTTCGCCTTGGTTGACTGCCTCCGATGCCTCAGGGCGGGATCTTTTCTTCCTTTCCCCCTTTTTGGCATCATCATTGGCCCCTGATGGGAATGCGTCAGATCCGCTGTTGATTACGAAAGAGGCTAGGGAATGAACATCATTGATTCCCTCTTTCAGTAACTCAACTCCCATCGAAATTCATGTCCCTGCAAACGAGACTGAACTGATAGCAGCATTTACTTTCTTCTCGAAGACCTCCATAGAAAGTTGGAGTCTTTGTTCAGCCTGGGTGATCCTTTCCTCCACCTTCAAGGACTCACCGCTGACTCTGCTGGCTTCAGTCAGTATCTTTGCCGACTCCTCCGTGGCCTTTGCCAAAGTGTCTGCAATAATCTGAGAGGTACGATCCAACTTCCCTGACTCCAGCTCAAGTTTGGTCGCTGAGTCCTTCATGGCCTGAGTGACAAGGGCTCCAGTCTGAACTGCAAGCCTGTCAACCGCCTGATTTAGCTTGTCATCCCTGATCGCGTCCCTCTCCTCAAGTTGCTTGAGAGTCCTCCTAAGCATCTTCTTAGTGCGCTTCCTCCCAGTTCTCACTGACTTGGCCGTGTCAGTCATCGTTCTCTTTAACAAAATTAGCTCCCTGTTGGCAAGGGTGTTGTAGGCTGACTTCGTCCACCTGATGTGTTTCGCCAGGGCCTTGGAGTCTTCTTCTTTTTCAGCTCGTAGCCTCATTACTTCCTCCTGAAGTTCAGCTAGATTTTCAGTGGTTTTCTCCTGCTTGACCTCCACAATGCTTGTGAATTCAGCACGGCCGACCCCAGTGATTAACACATCGTCATCTTCATCAACGGCCTCATCAGTAAGTGGTTGTTTTCCCTTGTCAGCCCCTGCATCCTCAGTCCCCTCTTCAGGGTGCACTGAAGGCAGTTGTTGAGTGGTCAAGGCCGCCTGCTCAGGCTCAGCCATGTCATCTCGAACCTTAGGAACTTGTCCCTCGAAACTGGGAGTCTCCTTAGACGCCTCAACATCTTTCTCCCTTATCTCAGGGCAGGGAATCCCTTCATCGACAGATGTTTCATCGGCGGCTGAGATGTTCAAAACATCCTCAGCCACTGGTCCACCCTTGGCACCAGCGTCCTTCTCACATTCCCCCTGAGCCTGAGGCTCAGAGTCCATATTGTCCACCTCCCTAGCTGTCTCCTCCACAGCCTTTTCCATAGCTCCATCCTGAGCATCTTCCTCATCCTCCTTGTCCTCCTCATCCTCAGATAGGATGTCAGCCTTACTTTTGGACATCAGGCTGTTGACTAGCTTCTTCAGGTTTTCGAAGTTGAGCAGTTGAAGCCAGCTAGTCAATCCAAAGTAGGAGCACAACCTGGCCTCCTCAGTTTCCCAGTGCTCCCAGCCACGAGCATCCACCAGCAAATGTTGCTCTTGCATGTTGGATTGCTTGAACTCCAACCAGACTTTGAGTTCAACTACATTTGCCAGTAGCTCTTTGTATCTGTTCAGTCCGGGCCAGCACTTAGATGCCCATTCAGTGGCATTCCCCCTGAGGGTATTCTCCAGAACTCCCCCCATCATGTGTTCATCCAACTCCTCCTCCTCCTGAATGACAAGGAAATCGTCCTCTTCAGTTGGGAAGGATTTGGGGCAATCCTTGGGGTTGGGGTAAGATGGAAAATCTGTGGGCTCGGGAAGGGTTGGCTCAGGTGACTGGTCAGGCTCATTTGTAGGTGAGTTTGATGGCACTGACTCAGTTTGGATGTTTGGCTCTTGGGGTGTTTGGGTGGGTTGAGGAGTAGGGTCAGGGTTGGAAGGTGTTTGGGTTTCAGGGTGTGTGGGTGATGTATGGGGTACTGTCTCAGGCTGCAACAACTCAGCCGTCTCAACAGATTTTCTCACCTCCTCTAAGTCAGAGGCTCCAGGAGAGCTTGACTTCTCCCTCTCGCTCAGTGAAGGAAACTTCTTAGCAGGGGACCTACGAACCCCCTTCCTAAGTCGCTTCAGGGGCCTTTCACCCTGATCATCCCCCTTCCCGACTTCATCGTCAGTCCCCTCAGCCTCAGCATCGGCTCTCTTGGGAACAGACTCAGTCCCAGAACTAGTGCTCTTCCCTGACAGCACTATTCGCACCTTCTTCTTCTTCTTCTTCTTCTTCTTCTTCTTCTTCTTCTTCTTCTTCTTCTTCTTCTTCTTCTTCTTCTTCTTCTTCTTCTTCTTCTTCTTCTTCTTCTTCTTCTTCTTCTTCTTCTTCTTCTTCTTCTTCTTCTTCTTCTTCTCAGCCTCCTCATTCTCAGCTGCCACATCCTCTTCCACCTCCTTACTCCTCTCAAAGAGGTCATCCACCCTTTCAATGAGGCTGGTTGCCACCTTCTTGGCCTTACCAGCTGGCTTTTTGACCTGGCCCTTTGCCTGAGCATTGGGATCAGTCAGCCCTAGCACTGAGTAGGTATCGCTCCTTGAGGCAAACATCACCTTCTTCGATGAGAGGCTATCCTCATAGTCGAAGGTGTACCCATGGCAAGCATGAGCAATCAGAATTGAGAGTCTGGTCCTGAAAGGAAGAATAACACCAACAGAGATGTGCTTCTTCTCCTCATCTCTCTTGAGCTTATCCAGACCAGCCTGATGGAGTTGGTCTAGAAAGAACTGCTCCCAGTTGGCCTCAACTCCATCCACAATTGCTCCCATCAGCCTCGGCTTGGGCAGGCTCAGCTGCTCATGAGATCCCGTAGATCCCATCACCATCTTGGACACGAGGTCCACAAGCGCTCTGTATTCAGGCTTCATCGTGTTCTTGTTCTGACGAGCCCTGAACATAGATGAACCCTCCTTGGTCCATTTCCCCAGGAGTTCTCCTTCAGAATTCTCCTTGTAGACCCTTGGGTTGATGCCAGAGAATGACAGTCCAAAAACTTCCCTAACCGCCCTCCGTATGTCGATGGTGACCACCTCTGAGTTGTAAAGAGGTTCGCCGTTGCCGTCTCTCTCCCCCGTCGGCTTTAGCGCAGTCACCTTCGTGAACAGTTCATCCCTCCGCAAGAACATATTTAGATATGCTTCCACAACCGTTCTTGGAAGCACGGAGATAGGGCGAGTAGTGAAATATATCTCCAACCCAGCGTTGGAAATCCATTTAAAAACGGGTTTGATTTCCTCCACTGTAAGACAGGTGCCATCCATGGAGATGACTTGCTCCATGTGCACGAGTTTGTTGTTGACAACATCCTCGATCTTGTCGGTTGTCCAGTTGGAATCAAGAAGGGCCATTTGATTTTGAAGAATTGAGGTTTTTTGAAAATACTGAGATCGCTTGAGCAAGAGAAAACTCAGTGTGCAGATGTGCTTTGTGTTTGCGTAAAAACCTCGAATGGCATTCTTGATTGATATGATTAAGTCAGTTACTCAGACGTGGGGTTGAGATTAATCTCTGAATTCGAAACGTTTTGAAATGAAGGGCCAGAATTAATCTCAGTTTTTTAATCAATTACCCACGTCAGTCATATTCCGTATAAAATGGACACGTATATGAAAAAGTAACTGAGGCATTAAATGCTCCAGTGCACGTGGTTTTGAATATGAAAATACTCGTTTTTAATGAAAACGGAACACATTTAATAAAGATTTTCAGGACGAAGGACTCAGGGAGATGCTTGGAATTCACAAGAGTCAGGATAGAACTCATACCTGTCAGGGAGACATTGTAGCACCCTGATACCTCGCTGAGTCGAGTCTGGCCTGAGTTCCCCCTAGAACCCTACACTGACTGCTCTCCCGGATCTAAGAGTCCTAACTCCACTGACAGTTCCATAAACCTTGCTTCAGCAAGAGGCTTAGTCAAGATGTCAGCTCTTTGCCTGTCAGTGTGAATCTTCTCCATCCTAATATCTTTCTTCTCCACATGATCTCGAATGAAGTGATACCTAATATCCACATGCTTGCACCTTGTGTGAAGCACTGGGTTCTGAGTAATTGCTATTGCACTATTGTTGTCACAATAGATTGGAACCTCATTAGCAAATACTTGGTAGTCCCTCAACTGTTGCCTCAACCATAAAATCTGAGCACAACAACTACCTGCAGCCATATACTCAGCCTCAGTTGTGGATGTCGCCACTGAATTCTGTTTCTTACTAAACCACGAGATCAACTTACTCCCCAAAAACTGACATGTCCCTGAGGTTGATTTCCTATCAATCCCACAACCTCCATAATCTGCATCTGAATAACCTGTCAGTTCTAAGTTGTCATCTGAAGGATACCATAGTCCCATATTGTCTATCCTTTTCAAATACTTAAGTATCCTCTTAGCAGCCTCCAAATGACTCCTTTTGGGATCAGACTGATACCTAGTACACACACCAACTGCAAACGTAATGTCAGGCCTACTTGCAGTCAGGTACAACAAAGAACCTATCAGCCCTCGATACTCAGTCTGATTTACTGAAGTCCCTTCAGTGTCAGGATCAATCTTCCAATTTGTGTTCATAGGGATCCTGGCTGGATTGCTGTTCTGAACACCAAACTTTTGAATCAAGTCTCTTGTATACTTGGCCTGATTTATGAAGATACCTTGATCAGTCTGCTTGACCTGCAATCCTAAGAAGAAGTTCATCTCTCCCATCATTGACATCTCAAATTTACCAGTCATCAACTTAGAGAATTTCTCACAGAGCTGATGATTTGGTGATCCAAATATTATGTCATCCACATAAATCTGGACCAAGAGAATGTCATCACCTTCAGTGATCCTGAACAAAGTCCTATCCACAGTTCCCTTCTTGAACCCATGGTCTGTCAGGAATTGAGAGAGGGTATCATACCAAGCTCTTGGTGCTTGCTTAAGTCCATAGAGTGCTTTCTTCAAATGGTATACTCTATCTCCAACCTCAAACCCGGGAGGTTGTTCAACATATACCTCTTCATTGAGTACACCATTCAGGAAGGCACTCTTGACATCCATTTGATACACCTTGAACTTCTTATATGTTGCATATGCAAGGAACAACCTGATAGCTTCCAACCTAGCCACTGGAGCAAAAGTCTCATCATAGTCTATTCCCTCAGATTGACAATACCCCTTTGCAACTAGTCTAGCCTTGTTCCTTACTACAACACCATTTTCATCCTTCTTGTTCTTGAAGACCCCCTTGGTACCAATCACACCTTGATGCCTAGGTCTGTCTACCAGTTCCCAAACCTGATTCCTTGTGAACTGATTTAACTCCTCTTGCATGGCAATGATCCAGTTCGAGTCAGTGAGAGCTTCCTCAATGTTCTGAGGCTCTTGCTCAGAGAGAAAACAACATAACAATGCACTCTCACCATGGAACCGTCTGGTCCTGACTCCCTCAGTTGGATCACCAATAATTTGGTCAATGGGATGATCCTCTAACCATGTTCTCTTGCCAGGAGTTGTTCCTGAAGTACCTGCAATGTTAGTGTCTACAGGCTCATAAAATTTAGGAAATTGAACAGAAGGGGATAATCCTGAGTCTATACCAAAGGGATTAACAAGCTCAATGTCAGGGACATTGATTCCCCCTTGATGAGGTGACTCAGGAACCGTCTCAGCTGCGACAACATCTTCATAGACGGTACTTACCTCAGGTTGAGCCTGTTCCTCAGTATGAGGCTCAACAAACCCTGATGTGCTGGGCTTAGGAGTGGCACTTGATTCATCATCCTGATCGTCATCATCATCCCATCTTGGAATTGGCACGGTTTTGACCTTTGGATCAGGTTGATTCTTCAAGCTCAGCCTTGTCACTCTCCTTGTGATCTCCTCAGTGTCAGGATTCAACACATTTACCCTAGACTCATTAGCAGATTCATCAAAAACAACATGTGGTGATTCTTCCACAACAAGGGTCCTGTAATTGTAAACCCTGAAGGCTTTACTAACTTCAGAATATCCTAAGAATATTCCTTCATCAGATTTGCTATCAAAAGCTTTCAATTGGGTCTTCCCATTGTTGAGAATGAAACACTTACAACCAAATACATGAAAATAAGAAATACGAGGTTTCCTTTTGTTCCATGTCTCATATGGGGTCTGTGCATGTTGTTTGTTCAGCATGGATCTGTTCTGAGTGTAGCATGCAGTGTTGATTGCCTCAGCCCAGAATTTCTTGGGCAATCCTGACTCAGCCAGCATGGTCCTTGCAGCTTCCTTCAGTGTCCTGTTCCTTCTTTCAGCAACACCATTCTGTTGTGGGGTTCTAGCTGCAGAAGTCTCATGAGCTATACCAAGTTCATTACAAAAGTAAAAAATATATGAATTTATAAATTCAGTGCCCTTGTCAGATCTGATCTTAGTAATGGACTGATTCTTCTCATTGCTGAGTCTCCTGAGCAACTCTGGAAGCTTCACCCGTGTTTCCTTCTTATTCAACAAGAAAATAACCCAAGTATATCTAGAATAATCATCAATAACCACAAGGGTATATTTTCTACCATTCATACTTATAGGTGTTATGGGACCAAATAAATCCATGTGCAAGAGCTGAAGTATCCTGTCAGTGGAATGAGAAGCTTTTTCTTTGAATGACGCTCTGACCTGCTTCCCTTCTTGACAAGCTTTGCACACATGATCTTTGCTAAAAACTTCATTAGGTAGACCTTCAACAAGTGACTGTCTAGAAATTTTGTTAAGAATCTTGAAGTTCAGATGGCTTAATCTTTTATGCCATAACCAACTGAGCTCTAGAGAGCTTTTAGCAACAAAACAAGTATTAGGAATAGTGCTGCTCCAATCAGCGAGATAAATGTTACCTTTCCTGATACCTGATAAAAGCACTTGTGTTGATTTGTCCTTGACTGAACAAATATTCGATGAGAACTCAACACTGAAACCTCTGTCACAGAATTGACTTACTGACAACAGGTTATGCTTCAGTCCTTCCACAAAGGACACATTCTCCACTCTGACTGTACCTATTATCAAAACACCAAAACCTTTAGTAACACCTTTTGAGTTATCACCAAAGGTTACCTGTGGACCATCTTTAGCTTGATATACTTGGAGAAGACTCTTCATTCCAGTCATGTGCCTTGAGCAACCACTGTCTAGGTACCAAACAGCTTTGATTGAGTCTCCTCTCCTCTTGTTGTGATCCACAGCCGCCTGCAAGCAAATCAGGCTTTAGGTACCCATTGGGTGTTGGGTCCTATAGTGTCAGTTGTACCCTTCGGATCTAGACTTGCTTAACAACCCTGATTGCCTCAGAGTGGTAAATCTGTCTCCCTGAAACATCAACATACACAACTTTCTTCTTCTTTGCCTGAGAGGAAGATGGTGTATGAGTGCTAGACTTAGGCTTCACAGGAGCCTGAGTGGGTGCCTTTTGGGCTGACCTCCTATTCTTCCTAGGTCTGGGTGTAGCAGGTCTTGTGCCTTGTTCTTGATAAGGGCCCTGTGTTCTATTCCCCCTAGGCAAGTGAGGGAATGGAAAACAGTTAAAGGCCTCAGGATGCCAAAACCATGGGGGTGTCATCATGTTTGGCCTTCCCTGTTGGTATTGCCACGCATGATGGTACCCTTGCTGACCAGTCTGAGAGTTCTTGGCCTGAGTCTTCCTCTGCTTTCGCTGAGGTTTTCCTGGCCTGAGCTCTCAGGGGCCTCCCTAGGTTGCTTTGCCTTTCCCTTGGGTTTTGGCTTAGCTACCTTGGGGGCAACCCTGACTGTGTCAACAGTTTCCTTGCCCTTATCAGTTTGACGGGCCTGGAGTACAACCCTGGGTGCACTCTGGCCTGCCTGAACAAATACCCTCTCAGTGTTGCTCCCTGAAGCAACATGAGACTGACCCTGTGAGGATTTCTTAGGAACATATCCAAGTCCCTTTTTCTCATTCCCAAGCATCTGGCTGCTATTTATTTCCTCTCTAGCCACTGAGGATTTATTCATTGCTGCAACCTTTTTCTTGAGAGAGTCCTCACTCTTTTTCAGGATTTCATGTCTGGTAAAGAGGTCATCAAACTTACTCTTAAGTACTTTTAGTTCTTCCTTCCTGACCAGCTCTTCCTCAGCCAATTCCTTCAGAATCTTCTCTCTTGGGAGACGCTCAACATTGATTAAATCAATCTCCTGAGTTAGTCTCACAATTTGAGCCGATTCTTTAAGATCAGACTGAGTGAGTTGTTCATTCAGGTTTTGAACCTCAGTACTCAATTTCTTGTTCTCCTCTACCAAGAAGACATTAGTTTCCTGCAGTCTGGAGAAATCAACCATCAATTGATCCAGACAGATCTGAAGGTTCATTTCTCTAACTGACTCTGAGCTTAGCTCAGGATTTTGACCAGTGTAAGAACCACATACAGAGTTAGATGTTACCTCAGGTTCCTCCCTTGCCATAAGGCAGACATCATCGTACTCATCATCAGAAAAGAGTTCAGACGACCTCTCCTCAGGACCATCAGAGTCAGTTGCATCCTCAGCGAGCATGGCTCTCCGGTCAGCAAATCTCTGGTCTCTCTTGGCCCTCCTGTCCTCTCTTTCCCTAGCGCTCAGCTTCGGACAATCATACTGATAGTGCCCGCTCTGGTTACAGTTGTAACAGGTTGGTTGCTCATCTCCTCTTTCTTTCCTTGGTTCAGGGTTCCTCCTTGAGTCAGGTTCCCTCTGTCTTGATGAGCTTTCCGTCTTCCCTGAGTGCTTGTCATTATGAGTACGTCTCTGTTCATCTCTACGATCGGGCTTTGGATCTGAATATCTTCTTTCATTGCCACGATCTCTCATCTGGTCAGTGTTTCTCCTTTCCTCATATCTCCTCGAGCTTTGGTGGGTTCCTTCAGGTTTTTTGTCACGTGAGTCCTGATAAAATTTCTTATAACGACCAAACCTGGAATTGAGCTTATCAAAGCGTCTGGCCATCAGGCTATACTCCTCAGCGAGCTCTTCCTTGCTCATCTCCTTTAGTGACTTTGATGAGGACTCAGCAGGTTCAGTCCTGGCCTTGAACGCCACGCTTTTCTCAGGAGTTTTCTCATTTTCTTCCTCTTCTGGCTGAACTTTCTTCTTTCTTTTGTTAAGATCAAATTCCAGTGCCTTTAACTCTGAAAAAAGTAAAGCATAAGTTATGTTGCTCATATCCTGAGTATTCTTGAGCATAATTACACTGTTATCCCATCTCTCAGGAAGGGCATTCAGGATCTTTGAAGCAACATCTCTCTTTGGAACATCTTTGTCCAGCATCACCAACTCATTCATCAACTTGATGAATCTTGACTCCATCTGATCGATTGTCTCATCAGGCAGCATCTCGAACGCTTCGAACTTCTGAATGTCAATGTTTCTCTTGTTCTCCTTTATCTTCTCTGACCCCTCACACATCCTTGTCAGCTCATCCCAGACCTCCTTTGCCGTCTTTAAGTTCATCAGCCTTGCTGACTCCTCGAAAGGCACCGTGTGCAAGATGATATTCCTGGCCACATTATCCAGCCCCATCATCTTGATCTCATCAGTGGTCATATCCTTCCTTTCCTTAGGAATGGGTACACCAATATCAAAATCATCATACCCTCTACCTCTGGTATTAGGGACAGTGATTTTGATCGGTCCTTCCCTGAGAACATGCGGTATCTGGTGCTTCTAATCTGAACTTCCAATAGACAAAGTTAGATACAGAGAATTCAGGTAACGAAGCTTCAAGTCTCCTCGAAGTCACGATGATGCAAGTTTTATGAAAAGCAAACTCAGATCTGTTCAGTGACCACCAACAGTTTCTCCTTTGAAACTATTAGTATTCAAAGTCAGTGGTCTTTCGAACCACTGCTCTGATACCACTTGTTGGTCCCGGTACAAGACTGAGGAATACGTGTATGGGGGGGGGGGGGGAATACACGTATACCAATTTTTAACCTTAAAAATTGACTGAGTCCCCTTTACTCAGAGTGGTAAAGAACTAGGAGCTGATAACACACCTACTGACTACACTTGGTGCGGGTCAGTTGGCTAACTATCAGTTCAAGTTCAGTGCGGAAAAGTTTGAGCCCTGATAGTTTAAAGTCTTGTTTAGTTTGCTTTCTGAAAACTTGTTTTACTCAATTCTGAAAGGTGTTTAGTAAAGGCAATGCTCTTTTTAGAGGATCAGGCAGATTGATTCAGACCTGATAAACAAAATGCTTATGAATGAATATGTAATATGGCAGGTATGCACAATATCAAAGCAATAAGAACACAGCAAGTTTAACGTGGTTCAGAGACTCAAGCTCCTACGTCCACGGCCTGATTTAACAGGAAATCCACTCAAGGGATTCTTGTTTTTAACGTGCCAAGGTGCACCAAGACCAGCTAACCTCACTGATCTATACAAACTTCCTTACTAACACACTAACTGACTTACTCCCAACAAACCTAACTTAGGGTTTTGGTTTCAGTTTGGATTCCAACTAGGTTGAGATTATCCTTACAAGGCAAAGCTATGCTAAGGATTGGATAATCTCTCTAAGCTTAAGATAATGCTAGTTCGCTCTTGGAATACAGAATAACTCTCAGTAACTAAGAAACACTTGGGAAATTTAGATGGTTTCGAGTGCTTCTTCTAAGGCTGAATGCTTTGAGTGCTTGAGAGCTTGAGTAATTTCTGGCTTGAAAATTTCCCGTAACCTAGAATGGGTTCAAGGTCTTCTGTATTTATAGGTGATTTGAAAAACTATCCGTTGGAGAGATAGCCCTTCTTGTCATCTATGTAGAGTGGCTTCAAACGGACATATCTTCATGCAGCAGCCGTCCTTGCATGGATTTGGTATTTGCATTAAATGCACATTAAAGGCTTGCCCGTTGAACATGCAGTCTGAATTCAGTCTTCTTGTCAGGTTCCGTACGTGCGTGTCCTTCTCGGATTGGTCCACGTCATCAGGTTGGTGAGGATGTCAGAACTTATTCCTGAGCTTCAGGCTTGTCTTATTAAGTTCATTTTGTCTTGTGCTCACCGGTCTTGTCCTGACGCTGACATTCCTTTTGCATTGCTTGGCTCTACTCCAAGTCTTCCCATTAACTCAGTTTCATCCTGTTCCCTTCAGGACTGAGTAGTACTGACATCAGGGTCATACTCTTCATCACTGAGACTTACTCAGCCAGCTTAGGAGACTGCCATAAGTTCAGGATGGTAAATCGTCTTCAGGCTCTGAATCTTGATTGTCATCAGTAAGTGCTCCTCTTACTGAGTACCTGTAAAGTGTAAAATGACTAAGTACAAATCCTAACCAAGACTAGCTTGACAAAACAAATGCAAACATCTTTCCAGGGGCTTTGAGATCTTAATCAAAACTGACAATGTCCCAACAAAATATTTTATACGATAGTTGCTAAAACAAGGAGATATATAAAGAAACCTCTAAACATTGTAGATTTGGTTCCAACTTCCAATAATGAGTTTGTTAACCACCGACACCGTATCAAAACCCGAGTCCAAATTGGAACATTTAACAAAATCCCAATTAGGTAAATTAATGGGGAAAAAAGGGCTATAAATTGTAAATACACATGTACACACACATTAATATCTATACATCTCTCATACCCTCTCAATTTGTGCAATTTTCAGTTCTTATTCTTTTAAAATCATATAAATGGAAACACAATCATTTTTAAATTATGAAACAAGTTTTGAATGTTGACAATTATATATGTGACGAAAGATCTTCAAACTAGAAGACTAGCTGAAGTTAACTATAAGATGTTTTTTTCCCCTACCAGTGGTTAATTATAACGATGATGAATACGACACAGCCAAAGGGGAATTTGTTGCCGGAAAATAGCTCACAACGTCCAAATCCCAAGAATAAAAGATGGAGTATGTGAAACATCCAAAGGGGAGTTGGAAGACATAAGTTTTAAGTTTAAGGTTATTTCAGTCTTTCACTTGTCAAAATGACGAAAAAAGAGTGAAGTTGTGTCTTGTCCATCTATAAAAGCCCTCTTTTGACAATTTCCACCTTATTAAATATTCCAAAAGATATATCCTAAATTTATTCTAATTTAACAGGTACACATATGGAATTAGTAGTTTGCCGGAATATATTTGTATATCAATTGTCAAAGAGTGATATAATTCCTTTTTCTTTTCTGATTAATAAATAAGTATGTCAAATCCATCAGGATTTATTATAAAGTATGTCTAAAAATCATATCCAACATATTTTTATATTATTTGTCAATATTTATCATGAAATATATCTAAGAGTATATTCAATATATCTTTGTTTGTTGTTGTTGTATATATTCAATAGGCAAAAACTTGTGTGAGACCGTCTCATAATATGAGACCTATCAAATTAAAAAAAGTGATAGGATTATCATAAAATGTGATAATATTTTTAAGAAAAGTGATAAGTCACTTTTAACAAAAATATTATCACTTTTTGTTTAAACTTTATCACTTTTTAAAAGTGACAACTTTTTAATTAATAAGTGACACAATTTAAATTAAAAGTGGATCAAATATTATTGGTCTCATACAAGAATTACTCTATTCAATATATCTTATAAGACAAAAACTTGTATGAGACCATACAAATTAACACCTACCCCTACCAAAGTATTAATGAGTCAATGCCCTAATTACACCATTTCCCATTATCTCATGTCATTAGATGGTCTCATATAGGGTTGTAAATGAATCAAATAATTTTGGTTCGATTTGGTATTTGTATTCGAAATTCGGTATTCGTATTCGAAATTTTATAATTCGAATTCGAGTACAAATAATTTTTTTGATTCGATAAGTTATCAAATACAAATACAAATACTATGATATTCAATTCAATATTCGTAAATATTCGATTAAATATTCGGTTAAATATATAATTACATATTTATATAATAATAGTAATAATAAATAATTATTTATAAATTTAAGTCCATTATAATTATTTTAAGGATATTAACATTTACAACTCTATCCAACAAGTGGACTTTTAGGCAATTCTTAATTAAATATTTTAATTAAAAATATTTAATGTAATTTAATTGTTAAAAACTTAACAAATTAAAAAGAATTGCAGATCAACACTCTTAATTTGATTATGAAAGTGTTTTTCCATAAATTTGATAATTAGTTTTTTTTTTCATTTACTTATTTGATTATGTTATGCAAATTTTTAAGTTTATAGCTTATTTGTGAATTCAAACAATGACAATTTTGAAATGAATATTTGTATATTGATAAAGCATTATGTGTATAATACTCACGGTAATTATTACCGTGAACAAATTACTAATATCTGACGAAGTGGTATAACTCAAGTGGTTAAAATTCCACTACCTATGATACAAAGGTCATGGGTTCGAGTCACAATTTTATCGATAAAAAAATACTAATACCTTATGTTGAAACAACTAATACCTTTAGTGAGAATAATACTAATACTCTTCAGACAAGTTTCATTGTGAATATTGTTCACATAATACCTTCTTTTGAATATTATTTGTTAGGAACATGCTTGAGAAAAAAATCGATTCGAATATTCGACTCAAGTACTCGTATATTTTCTAATAATTCGATATGTGTTTCAAATCAAATATAAATCACATTTACTATTAAAAAATAATTCGATTCGAATTCGACATTCGAAATAATTTAACAAATACGAATTCAAGCACAGTGGTATTCGACTCGATTCGATTCGTTTACATCCCTAGTCTCTCATACAAGATCTACCCATCTTATAATCAAATATTTGATAATAAAATATATGTCAAATGTAATATCACAAAAAAATAAAAAAATTGGTGGGATAATTTAATGATTTCAAATATAAACCGATCAATCTTATTTGTTATATAAACGTAGATCCTACATAAAATATTTTATACGAACAATAAGGAGATATATAAAGAAACCTCTACACATTGTAGATTTGGTTAAAAAATAATGATTTAGTTAACCAATCGTATCAAAACCCGAGCCCAAATCGGAATCGGAATATTTAACAAAATCAGGTAAAAGGCCTATAAATTGTAAATACACGCGCACAATATCGCATACCCTGTTTCTCTTTCTTGTCCCAAACGAAATACATCTCCTAATTCTGCAACACCGCAATTCTCAGATCGCCGGAGGATGAGTCAACCAGCTGAGTCTTCCGATTCGTAAGTACACCCTAACTCACAATTCTCCCTCTCTACTATCCGTCGATGTATTTTGCGCCTTTTTCTCTGCTCGATTGAAGTAATTGTTGCCGAAATCTGAAAGTTTTTCGTTGCGAGCAGGAAAGGTGCGAAGAAGGACTTCTCCACCGCGATTTTAGAGAGGAAAAAGGCGGCGAATCGCCTAGTCGTTGATGAGGCGGTCAACGATGACAACTCCGTCGTCGCCCTCCACCCCGCTACCATGGAAAAGCTCCAGCTTTTCCGTGGGGACACTATTTTGATTAAGGTTCTAGCTTTAATCTCAAGGATTGTTGTTCTTAGGTTTAGAGGAAGGAAGCATTAGGGTTAATTTTTGTTTAACTGTTTTGGTGCTATTTGTTTGGTGAAAATTGAATAAATTAGTGGATGGGCCACTGATGAAAATTGACTGCTCGACATTGTTACGAATCTGGCTATGAATTGCAAGATTAATTGATTTTACTGAAGTGGCGAATTCAGTGTGTCTTTTGATCTTGGTGAATCAGGGTGTGCAGAATGGGAATTTGAGTCAAGTCAGTGATTGAGGAATTGTTGTTCTTAAGTTGGTGGGTTTGCTAATTGTATGAAGATGGCTGTGATCATTTTATTGCAGCTTAATTAGGGAGCTTTATGATTCTATGAGGTCTTTTAGATTTGTTCGGTTTCTTCTCTCTCCTCAAAATAAATTGAACTGTTTTGAACGCCTTATGATGTTCACATGTGAGTTTTTTTGAATAAAAATAAAGAGCTTCATTGGTGGTTAACATAGTTTTCTGAAGCGGATTATAACTAAACTACATGTTAACAATATAAGCATGTTTTGCCGCGCCTGTTTTTGGGCGCTTTTTTTTGGACATTGTAATGTGTAGGAAGCTGACAAAGCATTCATTCTATTGAATGGCATATCATGAAAAGAAGATAATATATCATATGTGCATACATCAATTATGGTTTATTAAACAATCAATAGCACATATCATACTTACTTATCGTTGATGCTCTCATTCATCTTTTTGTGTCCAATATATATTTCATTGGATGTTCTAAAATTTGGGGCACCGTGTTATTGTGGTTGCCAGGGTAAGAAAAGAAAAGATACTGTGTGCATCGCCCTGGCCGACGAGACATGTGAAGAACCAAAGATAAGGATGAACAAGGTTATCAGGGCAAATTTGACGGTTCGACTAGGGGATGTTGTATCTGTGCACCAGTGCCCAGATGTTAAATATGGAAAGCGTGTTCACATACTGCCTTTAGATGATACAATAGAAGGTCTCACTGGGGATCTTTTTGATGCATATCTCAAACGTAAGTCCTTAATTGGTTACGTGCCTCCTGCTTAATTACATTTGGTATGAAATTAATGGCTTATAGATCTTCACTCTTTGTATTGCCTCTGCAGCTTACTTTCTTGAGGCGTATCGCCCTGTAAGAAAAGGCGATCATTTTCTTGTGCGAGGGGGCATGAGAAGTGTAGAATTCAAAGTTGTTGAGACTGACCCAGGGGAGTATTGTGTTGTGGCCCCTGATACCGAGATTTTCTGTGAAGGGGAGCCGGTCAGGAGGGAGGATGAAGATAGGCTAGATGAGGTTGGCTATGATGACGTTGGTGGTGTAAGGAAGCAGATGGCTCAAATACGTGAATTGGTGGAATTGCCCCTGAGGCATCCTCAGCTTTTCAAATCTATTGGTGTAAAACCTCCTAAAGGGATTTTACTCTTTGGGCCCCCAGGATCTGGAAAGACTTTAATTGCTCGAGCTGTTGCTAATGAAACCGGTGCTTTCTTCTTCTTGATTAATGGGCCAGAAATTATGTCCAAATTGGCGGGAGAGAGTGAGAGCAATCTGAGGAAGGCATTTGAGGAGGCTGAGAAGAATGCTCCATCTATTATTTTTATTGATGAAATTGACTCAATAGCACCTAAAAGGGAGAAGACACATGGAGAAGTAGAGAGGAGGATTGTTTCTCAACTATTGACTCTCATGGATGGGTTGAAATCCCGTGCTCATGTCATAGTTATGGGGGCAACAAACAGGCCAAACAGCATTGATCCTGCTCTTAGAAGGTTTGGTAGGTTTGACAGGGAAATAGACATTGGTGTTCCTGATGAAGTTGGACGCCTTGAAGTTCTTAGGATTCATTCGAAGAACATGAAGCTTGCTGAAGACGTAAGACCTATACCTCTTAGAATTTATGCTCAACTTTTTTTCTGATTCACACACACTCACACTTTTGAGTACTCTGTGCTTTTTCAGGTTGATTTAGAAAGAATAGCAAAAGACACCCATGGCTACGTTGGTGCTGACCTTGCTGCTCTTTGCACTGAAGCTGCTCTCCAGTGCATCAGAGAGAAAATGGATGTCATTGATTTGGAAGACGATTCAATTGATGCTGAGATACTGAACTCCATGGCTGTAACAAATGAGCACTTTCATACTGCTCTTGGGACAAGCAATCCTTCTGCTTTGCGTGAGACAGTAAGTGCACATTGCATCCATATTATGTCATGAAATATTTATCATCTTCCTTGTGATATTTATATCCCTGAATTGATAAACAGGTGGTTGAAGTGCCCAATTGCACTTGGGAAGACATTGGAGGGCTTGAAAACGTCAAGAGGGAGCTTCAGGAGGTAATATGAATTATCAATTTAGTGTGCTGCTAATGGCTACATGTGGTTAAGTTATTACTGCTAACCTGTTTACCATATTATTATAGACTGTTCAATATCCCGTGGAGCACCCGGAAAAGTTCGAGAAATTCGGTATGTCTCCTTCAAAGGGTGTTCTGTTCTATGGTCCTCCCGGATGTGGTAAAACTCTTCTAGCCAAAGCAATTGCAAATGAATGTCAAGCCAATTTTATTAGTGTCAAGGGGCCTGAACTGCTTACAATGTGGTTCGGAGAGAGTGAAGCTAACGTTCGCGAAATATTTGACAAGGCTAGGCAGTCTGCTCCTTGTGTTCTCTTCTTTGATGAGCTCGACTCTATTGCTACTCAGGTTAATGCCCTTTCCAAATTTGAACAATTACACGGAAAAATTGAAAAAAACTTCCCTGTAACTTTTGAGTTGTATGTAAATGCCTAGTAACTTTGAATGTCTTTATAAAGCTGCCCCACGACTGGCTGTTACCAGTTTCTCAATTGGGAGATCCTGACGTGGCAAATTAAGAATAAGCCAAAACACTTGACAAAATTTTACCAATTTTTTTAAAGTTATAATGCATTTTCGTATAATCCTGAAGTTACTGGGCAGTTTCTCATAATATCATCATAGTTACAAGGCACTTTTTTCAGTACGCTAATTATACACACAACTTTATTTTGGTACAATGTATTTGACCAATCATATGTGTACAAGTTGCAAAGGTAATGAATCTTGTTATTTGGTGCAGAGAGGAAGCAGTGTTGGAGATGCAGGTGGTGCTGCTGATCGGGTTCTTAACCAATTGTTGACTGAAATGGATGGCATGAACGCGAAAAAGACTGTTTTTATAATCGGGGCAACTAACAGGCCCGACATTATTGATCCTGCACTTCTTCGTCCAGGTCGTCTCGATCAGTTAATATATATCCCTCTGCCAGATGAGGATTCTCGTCATCAGATATTCAAGGCCTGCCTCAGGAAATCACCACTTTCCAAAGATGTTGATTTGCGAGCTCTTGCCAAGTACACACAAGGATTTAGCGGGGCAGATATCACAGAAATTTGTCAGCGGGCTTGCAAGTATGCCATTAGAGAGAACATTGAGAAAGTAAGAATTCCATCTCCATGCTCTTTATTTCATGAGGTCTCATGCGAACTAAATTTACGTGAACCTTATTATGCACAAAGTACACACAAAGTAATACTGTTAACATTATTTAGCATGTGAATTATCATGTTTTAAAAAAGGGCGCTGCTATTCACCCACATGAAAATGCTTTGTTCACCCACCTTTTTTTTTTAAAAAAAATATTTAATAAAAATATTGATATACCCTTTATAAAAAAAATAAACAATATATTTATTAAACACTCATGCTTTCAATACCATCCCCAAAATCTCAGAATTCACGTAAAATTTTTTATTCTTTCACACACAGTTGCACCATTAAAAAGAAGAAAAAAAAAAGGTATAATCCTAAAAGTATAAATTATAAAGATACAATTTAAATGAGATTAAAGTATTTTTGTTTATCTATAAATTGGTACACCATGAAAATAAAAGAAATTGTGATTTTTTTTAAACGGCAGGAAGCGGTTGTTCAATTAAAATAAAAAATAATTGTTGATGTGCTATTTTTTTAATTTCAAACTGATGGGTATGTATATATAATAAATAATGTAAATATTATATTAAGGTTATAGTTGTAAATTTTAAGGGGGTGTATTAAGAAAAAATAAAAAAATAAGCAATATACATGGTGGGTTAATTTAGTAGTGGGTGAACAAAGTATTGTCGTGGGTGTTAATAGCCGTGCCCTTTAAAAAATTCTTGATTTTATGTGTTCTTCTCAAAATCACTAAACTGTCATACGTATGCTAAACAGTATTACTTTATATACTAAACAGTATTACCGAGTTCAGCATAATGCTTTTGTGAACTAATATCATATAAGTTTTGTCTTATTTCATAATTCTGTCTATACATTTAAACCTATGAATGTACGTTAGAACTGCATGCCCAGTTTATTTGTGGACTTATCCAACAATATCAAAGAAGCCTCTATGTGAAGGGTGGGTGCTACAATTAGCTTTCTTCTTTAACAGAGATTTCTTACTACTCTGTGAACCTTTTTCTGTTGCCTCCCTACTTGATTTATATCCCTGTTTTGGTTATCCTTTTTTTCCTGTACCTTTTATTGGCTGAAGTTCAATTTTGAGCACCATAAAGTTTGACCGAAACCCCTACTCTTATATTCTTTCCATGCACGGACATCTTTATGCATTTTCTTTTCATCTTTGTCCGCCCAGCTGGAATTTGGAATGAGTGACCTGAATATGGAAGTATTGAAGTTTTGTTACACTCATCCGTAGATCCATTTGGAATGATTAAACCCATACTGTTTTTATTGGAACACATAAAAGTAAACACATAATTATTGTCTATGGTTCTTGTTTGGCACTGCTGTCGTTTTTGCTTCACCAAATATGTACTTTTGTTGGGACTTGAAGAGAATCAATAGTCTATTTCTGCTGTTTGATTAGTATAAAGGGGTACACAAATAGAGCTCGAACATGATCACAAATAGGCTGTTTAATTGGTTTGTTTGCTGTTACAATATAACGTTTCATGACATTTTAGTTCAGTGTAAACTCAATTGTTAATGGGAAATTTAAGAGTTAATATCAATTCACGTCATGTAATTTAGGGTGGAGCCAATTTAAATCCTTTCTTCACTTTATCAATTTCAGTCATACTTGTCCAATTTTAATCGTTTATTGCGGGAAAGTTCAAAATCAACCAAGAATTGCTTATGTCTAGGATTGAAATTGGACACCCTAGGACTAACATTGATAAAGTAGAAATAAAAATAAAAATAAAAATCTATTGGATCCACCCCAAATTACAGAAGTAAGTTGATATTAACTCGAAAGTTAACTGTCTTCAGGTAGGATCATACCTTTTACCACTCGATCATCTCCTTGATATTTTGTTAGAATGTCATTCTAATAAGTTGAGTTAAAAGATGTCCATCTTGATGGCTGACGATCGTGTGGTTATTTCAGGACATAGAGAGAGAAAGGAGGGGAAAGGAGAATCCCGATTTAATGGACGAAGATGCTGAGGATGAAGTGTCTGAAATCAAGCCTGCACATTTTGAGGAATCCATGAAATATGCTCGAAGGAGTGTGAGCGATGCTGATATACGCAAGTACCAGGCTTTTGCTCAGACATTGCAGCAGTCTCGTGGATTTGGAACCGAATTCAGGTTTGCTGAGTCAGCAGGCGGGGCATCTGCTGCTGGATCCGACCCCTTTGGCGCCCCAGCTGGTGCTGCCGATGACGACGATTTGTATAGTTGAGTCTAGCACGATTTCTCTGTTTCAAGTCATAGTGTGTGCACTTGACCAATGGATTACTTATCTTTGCTTACAAACCTTAAAACTATTTATACTTTTTTTTTTTGTTGGCTTCCAGTAATTTGTGGGGATCGAATTACTTGCGATTTACAGTTCTCCTGCACTGTTTACACATTTTGTTTTATTGGTGCAATGTTTATTGTTTATGCGCGCACATATTTACAGGTTCAATTTTTATCACAACATAAATAAGTTGAGGGTTTGGTATAATTAAATTAAAGTTGCTGGTATTCAACCCTTTAGGTTGTGTTTATTTTTCCATTCAGGTTTACAAGGGATAAAGATAACTCAATAGACAAGGTTTATTTTCCAAAGTTACCAGGTTTTTACTTTGAAAATTAGCCGACTGGTTATAATGTATGATTATAAATAAATACTTTCTTTACTTTCATGTATAAATTGGGCAATTTACTAAATTAACTCACTTAAAAATTCTTGAATACCCCGATTCCAATTTGCTTCTCTCTTCGATGGTTATGTGAATATTTTTTCTACAGTGTGAAGGCGACACAGCGGAGGAGATTTGGAAAATTCCAAGTACTCCATTTCCGTGGTCGTTCTACATTGGGCTATTCATGATGACTCTAATTCGTCTCACTAATTTATCATAATTGAACCCTAGGGATACGAAACTCCTTCTGAGGCCAAATTAATTTGTCGACTCACAATTGAGCGAGAAGCTTGATAGGATTGAAAAGGTAAGTTTCTTAGTACCAATTTCTCAAACGGCAATGAGTTTTTGTTGCGCAATCAATTTTTCGTTTTTTTGAATTGGGCTTGGGCGTCAAGTATAAATTCCAAATCCTTTGAATTTGAAATTTAAAATTGTAGTTTTCTGGTTAATTGTATTTGTGTGGGTATGGAAGAATCCCCTTTCTTTTTTAGATCCTCATTTCTTTGTGTAGTTTATGCAATTAATGAATCTGTGTTGCTGAGAGTCTTGTTTCATTGGTATTTCACATGATAAATTTGGGGATATTTTGGGGCAAAAGGGACAATCTGATCTGGAACAGTACTTCGGTTTATATAAACAGCCCAACCTTGGAGGGTTAAAAAATGGTATTTATGAGACCTTTGTCCCCGGTACCGTGGTTAACCCGAAAAATTTACCCCACAAAGTAAACACCAAATAAACTCCTACTATTAGTATAAAATGGGTTTGTCCAGTCAAGTAAACACTTTTATCATTTACAAATGCAACCCAAAGACGCTTTGATACCACTCTATTTAGAGTTGTACTTCTTCACTCGTCTTTAATATAGGACAGAGTGTGCAAAGTGCAATTCAATGTTTTCTTCTTCTTCTGCAATTCAATGTATTCTGCAGTTGTTTACTGAAAAATGTGAAAATAACTGCAATTTACAATAAAAACAAAAAATATTGTTAAAAAATACTACATCCGTCCCAATTTTGTTTACTCATTTGACTTTTGTTGACTTTTTTGTGAGACTTAATTTGTAGCATTTAAATGGATAAAATGATTTTTTTATGATTGCGTATTATTCAATTGAAGTGCATGAAACCAAATAAAGATGCTTTTCTACGTAATTATTAGTGGAGTGGGGTGTAATTTAAATGTGTTTGAAGGGGGTACATAATGAAATGGGTAAATAAAATTGGGACGGAGGGAGTATAATTTACAATGAAAACAAACAATACTGTTAAAAAATATCTTGAATTGCTTGATTCACATGGTGCATAGAGGAATTATTTTTAGAGTAATTCTAGTGTGCACATGAGTGCATGATATGCACTTAAATTTAAAAAAAAAACACCACAAGTAGAAATCAGTAATACCTCAAAAAGTATTCCTAATATCCCAAAAAGTAGTCAATAATAGCGCAGGAAGTAATCAGTAATACTTAAACTTTAAAAAAACACACAGTTTGTGTTACTCTTAATACAATATCTTACTTTTGTTAGTATGCATTTTATGGTTTAGTTTTGCATTAAATATATTTAAAAAAAGTTGGTTACTTGAATTTGTGCGTGATATAAAGTATAAAGAGAAAATACGGCATATGAATAAGAAAATTTCAGCACATTTCAGCAAGACTAGAGCATTATCTAAAGAACAAAATGAAAATTGCAGCCAATAATAAATTTACCGAACATCTCAAGACCTGCAGCAGTGCAGCCATAAAATTCTCGGTCCCAAATATTTTTAATTATCCCATATTTCCAAATTAATATCACGTAATGTGCTTTAAATGACATAAAACAATAAACTTTATACTCCCCATTTCATATAAGCTTTCAATTTTTTTTCTTCATGTTTGTTTGTTTCACTATAAGTTTTTTATTCTATTTTTGGCAAAAAGTTTATAAAATTTTATTTTTATTTACATATATATTATCACTCCATTATCCTCATTTTTCCTAAAAGTCGACCTTTTACTCTCTTACTTATCTATTATATTATCATTTGCTTTAACTTCTGTACTCAAAAGCAATAAAAAAGTTTATATTGGAACGGGGAATATTTAAGAAATTGAAACATCATTAACCATGGAGAAAGGCTGATATGTTGTACTATGGATTAGGCTAAATATACACGATTAGGGACAAAAGAGAGACGCTACAATTTCACTTCACAAAAACATTAATAGTGTTGACTGTTGAAAACCAAAAAAAGAAAAGAAATTAAAAAACCGAGCCTTTATTCCCAAACCAATAATATAATTACGTTGGGTCGTGTAACCCTCTTTTTAATTAAGTAGATCTTCATTAAACCTCTTAATCCCGGTTCTTGGTGAGTACACAGGACCTTACATAAAACTTATGTGTCAGTTGGGCAAAACAAGGTACAATATAATATAGCAACCTTTTCTAATATATATGAATGTATAACATCAATATAATATTGCAACTTTTTCTAATATATATGAATGTAAAACATCCTGTCAAAAAAAAAAAAAAAAAAAATGGATGTAAAACATTAAAAATTATGTTGGGGCCCTTGTCCTGCTTCTAGTCTCGACTCACGCCTTGGTTGGTCGGCCGTTCTTCTTTGGGTAACTCCGGACAACTTGGATCACACAAACAAACAAAACTAATCCCGCATGGCTAGGGTTTGTTGGGGACGCAGTCGGGTGTCAGATGATCGCCGCCTCGACTCGGGGCCGACGAACGGTGGACCGGTGACCCTTTCGGCATGCAGTGATTGAGTTCCCTCTGACGGGAGAACACCACTCTTTGCTTGTGATTCAACCACGCCTTCATTTTCACGTAATCCGCCGCCTTCGACAATGCCGTCGAGGGCGCACTCGTCGACGTCGGATGCTGTCGTCCCGTTGCCGATGAAAGAAGAAGAAGAAGAAAAAGAAGAAGATATGTAATGCGTTGGATTTGGCTAGACATTTGCGTAGGAGAGTAAAATTAAGGATGTTTTTGTGAATTTGGCTAATGTGGAGAGAAGAAGGTTTTACATATATATGCTGACGAAATTAATGGAGAGACTTAAATATGTAGCCACCCTCGATGCAACCAATGCTGTACTAGGTGAAATAACACGACGTCTCATTGCCTTTAGGTGATATGGATTGGTCATCAATTTTTTTGTTTTGTTTTGGTATTATTTATGAGCAATAAATACTAGTATTTCATTTTTATTATATTTTAGAACATCTAGATATAGCTTACAATTGTGAGTAAAGAAAAACAAATATAGCTAATTGTGAGTAAAGTTGGCGCTACTCAACTTTGTGGCAGTGCGGTCAATTTAATTTTGTAGGCAAGGATGGAAATAGTACATGGTCTAAATCCGTCCCATTTTCAGGGATTTAAACTAAATTTGCTTTTCACCTTTATTGAAATATTTCTCTACTTATTTATTTTATTAATTTAGCTCGGTATCTATTTAAATTCCGTCAATTAGGTGTTAATTGATCGAAAAATGCCTTAAACGCCACATTTGCACTTTTCTATTTATTTATTTTATCAATTTAAATATTTATCTATTCAAATTTCGCTAATTAGATCCTAATTGGCCACAAAATGCACAAAACACCACCGTTTGGCCACGTTCTTGTATTTTTCTGGCGAATTTTGATTACATGGCATGTTGAATGACAACTTTTGCCGGTTAAAAAATTGTGAATAAAAAGAAATTCAAACACTTAAAAAATGAATTAAATAAAGATAAAACTTAAATTTAAACTAAATTCAAATAAAACTTCAATTGTGCAACAATTCTCACCATTGTTGTAACAATCCAAGTAATTCTAGATCTTAACAATACAATCCAAGCAAATAAGAGTTAAATTTGACTTTGACTTTTTTTTTTTATAATGATCAAATGAACACTCTTAGATCTAAAAAAAAAGAAGATCGAGTGCAGTTAGCAAACCTAGAAATCATCATCCGAAACATTTATTACAATTGACACAATATTACTCTATAATAGTTTAGGCAAAAAGAATAAAACCTTCCACCGGTGTTCTTCAAATCTCAAATCTAGATCTAAATTGGCATAGCAAAATAATACTTAATCTGAGGACGAAAATATGTCAAGTTCAAACCAATAATTCCAATAAATTTTTTAAAATCATTCCTGAAGAAGATGATGGGGTTTTTGGGTTCTTCAAAATCAGGGTGAAGAAAATTTTCAAAATCGGTAATCTTCAAAATCGAGATCCAAAACAAAATCGTCTAAAATAAAATTTTGTGTTTTTCATATTTTACGCTGGGAGTGGGGGTGCGTGGGTGAGTTGTTGGAGTTATACGTGAAAGTATGCTTTTACATCGTATAACTTCTTTTATCACATTTGCTTTGAATATGAATGAATGTTATATATTGCAACCCGTTCAATATATGTAGTATATGTTACATTGTAGTTAATGTGGTGATACCAGATCACGGAAGATCACATTTACGGTTATCCTTGTAACGAAACGTACAAATTCACGACCTAGGTGGAATTGAACAATCCGCCATGAAAGGTCGATGTGTAGTTCTCAGATTGGCCTATTTTGATCAAGAGATTGCACTAGCACATTTTGTATGTGTTGAAGAGGACCTACAGCGAGGATAAATTATTCTGTTATAAAATGTGAAGAATTAGACCTCTGATTAGGTGTGAAATTGTTAGATTTTATAGCTCGAATTGCCCGTGTTTTGACTGATTTCGATGAGTATTTAGAGTCAATTGAGTACTATTTTCATGAACTAATGAATTTGTCTCTTTGATGCTCATAGATGGATAGAGGGCGAAGAATGGAGTTCGTAGGACTTTGAATCGACTCAAACGGATTCCCGGATGTGAAGATATGGAAGAAATACGAGACGTACTAGTCCGATCGAGCAAAAGTATCATTTGACCCGAAGAAGGAGGACTCAAGCAAGAAGATGTCGAGTTCTAAGGACTCGACCAGCCTAGAGCTCGAGTCCTAGTCAGACCCTGGAGAAACAAGGAACTCGACCATGCCTTGCTCGAGTCCTAGGGACTCGAGCGGTCGAGTGCGCACTCGATTAAGAAGCGGTCGAGTCCTAAGGACTCATCCTATTCATGCACTGGAAGAAGGAAGCACTCGACCGCCTAGAGCTCGAGTCCTAGGGACTCGACCTAGGGCAGCTCGAGTGCTATATGGGCTATTTCGGCCCATGAGCGTGAAAATCAACCCGTTGCCTATATATGCCTCATCCTAAATACGTTTTTGGACACCACTTCACACATAGAGATAGTTTTTGGAGAGAGAAGAGCACCGAGAGTTCGAGCAAACATATTTTACTTTTAATTGAGGTTTTAACATTACGAATTCATAGTTAGAGTTTTATTTTGGATTTCTTTCTTTCTTTCTTTTTTTCTTTCTTTCTTTCTTTCTTCGATACTTGTGACATGAGACTTTGATTTCTTCTTAATACGATTTTCGTTCTTAGACTTTAATTCTTTCTTAAATCCTTGTTTATGTTCTTGAGTTTTTCTACTAGATCAACCATATTTTTGTTCGTTGTTTGTTTAATTGCTTTCGTTATCGTTAAAACCATGTTAGGCTAAAACCCTTGTATGCTTAGGGTAGGATGAACTCGTAAAAGTAGGACGTCGGTACATAATTAAGGTTACTTGTGATGTTTAGTTTTAATTCTCTTAACTAATGAATGCTTAAAATAAATCCTAGATTTATCTTTGAATTTAGTACGAACATTGTTAGAGAGAGGACGATCTTATCACTCTTTAACAACTAATAGGCTTAACGAGAGGGTTTAGAAGGGGTTTATTCATCAACCGGTTTATCTAGGGAGGACAACCGCATCACCTTAGTTAAATTAGGGTCTCATTAATTAAGCACAATCCATTAACTTGATTATTGGTCTAGTGAAATCGATTGATAGGACAGAGTATTATGGTTTAATTCTTGAGCTTTTAGTCTTTCAATCTTATACTTAGGATTATTTCTTGCACATCACTGTTATTTTGATTATGTACCAGCTCCGTTAGTATACGTAGGAATTCCTATCTTGAACATCACCTTCTTTTATTTGAAACCCAACCTTAGATAATTAATTTTATTCTTTCTTTTGCATACGTAGGGTATTATAGTTTAGATTTAATAATTCTCAAAAAGCCAAAATTATCTACTCATATTAATTACGATGCGTAGATCCCTAGGGCTCTATTCGCATACAACCCATCCCAAGGTACGATATACTTGGTCTCTATACTTGCTAATACTACAGTGAACCCGTACGCTTGTGGGGTAACTTCTAGTAAAAGCTAGTAAAGTTTGGTTCAAGTCAATAGCGCCGTTGCCGGGGATGGCGATGTATGTCCATTGAGTAGGACTTCGAGATAGCTTAGTAGTTAGTAGTGAGTGCTTTATTTTTCTGTTTAATTCTTACTTGTTCGGTAGTTGCGTTGTGATTATTCTGTTACTATTTCAGGTTTATGAAAACGCGCTTGCAAGGAGATACGAACGAGGAGAGAACACAACTAGACCCTGAGACAATAGCAAGAAGAAACCGAACCTTCTTAAGAAGGATGAATACTGCTGGTGGAGATAAAGACAACATAAATCTGGATGGAATTGGGGATTTAGAAAAAGCTACTGCAGAGTACGATGCTATCGTGGAACGAATGGATGGAGTTGATGGAAACAGCAGTAACCAACAGATACCCATAGGGGAAACTCTGAACCAACGCCCGAACCCGCAAAAATAAAATAACTCTGCACAAACTCAAACCCAAAACCAAAGCCAGAGCAATAACCCGAACATTCCGTTCAACAACCCTGTCTACACACAAAACAACCCACCTTATCATTATCCACCATATCTTTATCCTCCGTCTCCTACTTATAACCAACCTCCAGTTCCGCAAGTACCTCTACCACCCGTCTATCCTCAGCACGCTTCTCAGAACGATGATCATGATATAGCAATCCGAGGAAGGTTTGCGGCACAGCCGCAACAGTATTACGATGGAGTGGCATTGCCTCCAGTAGAGGCAAACAACTTCTCTATCTCCCCAGGAATCCTGAAGCTACTTACTGAGAATCAATTCAAGGGGGAGGTCGGGAAGGAGAATCCTCATACTCATTTGAGGGATTTTCTGATGATTGCCTCAACTTTCAATTATAACGGCATGTCTGAAGATGCCAAGAGGCTCAGGTTGTTTCCATTCTCGTTAACTGGAATAACAAAGGAGTGGTATGATAACACGCTCCCACGGGGAGGTGTAACCACATGGGCCGAGCTCGAACGTCTGTTCCTCGAGCGATTCTACCCTCCGTCTAGAATAATCAAAGCAAGGATAGAGATCTCGTGTTTCAAGTAGAAGCCAGGAGAGAATTTACGTCAGGCTTGGAAGAGATACTCTAATATGCTCATTGAGTGCCCGCAGCACGGGTACAACGAAGGGGACATCATGGCTTTCTTCTACTGTGGAGCCAGCAAGGCAGGTCAAGCCCACCTTGATGCATGTGCTAGTGGAGCATTCTTGAATTATGGTACAGCTAGGTGTAGAGAGATCGTTGATAATATTGTCAAGAATGCCGGACAATGGAACGAGGACCCAGAATTTCAGAGAGCATATCAGTTGGAGGAGAGTGAGGGAACGAGAAAACTGTTGATGACGATGATGGAAAAGATAAGCAACATTGAGATTGGGCAAAATCTGGTTGGAGGGAATACGGTAGTGAGTGAGAAAGTGGACCAACCCACATGCCAGCAAGAGGAGGCCAACTACATGGGAAGACCTAATTATAACCAAGACGGATATCCACAAGGTGGCAATCAATTTGGAAGACCTCCCTATGGCCAACCATTTGTACCACCTGGTCCACAACCTCCTCAGAATCAATGGAGGAATAACCAAGGATATCAAGGGGGACAACGATCAAACCAAACCCAATGGCAGAAGAACGAGAATTTCTCATATGCCAATCCAAAGGCCGGAATCACAGTTCCTCCAGGTGTTGATCCAGGTTTAAAGCCCCCAGGTGGTGAAGGCAGTTCCTCGACTGAGGAGATGTTAAGAGCTATACTTCAGAAGGTGGAGGAAGGAAGCAAGAGATTGTCCTCATTGGAGTATAATGTGAAAGAATTGCATAAGAAAGGTGATCAGCGTGATCAAGAACTCCAAAGAAGGGACATTGATCTCAATAGAGCTCAAAAAGAGAACAATCGTAGGTTCACTTCTATCGAGTACCAAATTAGTCAAATTGCAAAGTCTCAAACGAGAGAGCCGGGCAAATATCCCTCAATGCCCGAGGTAAACCCAAAGGAGAATTGCAAAGCTATTGAGTTGAGAAGTGAGACTAAATATGATGGTCCTCAGATGCCTGCTGACTTAGAGACGCCCCAAGGAGAGGTTGAGATAGAAGGAAAAGAGCCTAAGGAAGATAGATATGAGATTGAGGAGATAGGAGTTGAGAAATGGGTTGAGGGTGAAGGCACTCAAAAGAGAAAATAGCCTGAAGAGGAAGGCATTGAGGAGATTGAGATAGTTCCAAAGTGGAAGAAAGCAAAGGAAGCAAGGAAGAATGTAAAAGAGACTGAGAGAGATGAATGGGGGTACCCAAATCGGTGATACTTGTCTCATATCCACAGCGGTTTATGAAGAAGAAACTAGATGAGAAGTTTGCTAAATTCTTTGATGTATTTAAAAAGCTACATATTAACATTATTTTTTATGATGCTTTGGAACAGATGCCTAACTACGCCAAGTTCCTGAAGGACTTGAGTGGATGGACCCGAGCTAGTGCACTTGAACCACGAGGTGAGTGCTATGGTGCACAAGGCGCTTCCTCCCAAGTTGAAGAATCCCGGTAGCTTTACCATCTTATGTGATATTGGGAACGGGATCAGGAAAGGAGCTTTGTGTGATCTAGGGGCCAGCATTAATTTGATGCCTCTGTCGTTGTTCAAGAAGTTGGATGGGGGTGAACTTCAACCCACAATGATGACTATCCAGCTTGCTGATAGGTCTATCACTAGACCTCAAGGAGTAGTGGAGGATGTTCTAGTGACAATGGAGAATCACGTTTTTTCCGCCGACTTCGTGGTACTCGATATGGAGGAGGATGAGCATGTGCCACTGATTTTAGGGAGACCGTTTCTAGCCACAGCCGAGATGGTACTTGATGTGGCGAATGGGAAGATTACGGTCAAAGTTGATGATCAAGAAGTGAAAATATCTATCTATGAAGCTATGAAATACCCCATGAGAGATGAAAGCTGTCACTTCATTGACATCATGGACACTTATGTTGAAGACACACTTCTAGACCCTTGCTCTTTCTATGTTCATCAATTTGATTATCCTATCCTTGATGATCTATCTTATGAGTCTTATGATCTTGATTATTTTGACAGCTTGAAAGAGAATGAAGATGTCAAGTTCTTGGAGATGAAGAAAGTAGAGTATGAGGAGGACTTGGAAGCCGAGGAGTCCACTTTTGAGAAGATGTTTGATAAGACGCCACCATTGGAGGCGAAGAAGGAGCTGAAACCACTCCCGGATCACCTCAAGTACGCCTATTTGGATGAGACCGAGAAATACCCGGTAATTGTATCTGCCCTTTTATCTGATGATCAGCTAGAGAGACTTTTGGTAGTGCTTCGTAAGCACAAATCTGCTATAGGATGGTCAATCATGGATATTAAGGGAATTAGTCCTTCCATTTGCATGCATAGGATTAGATTGGAAGAGGGTAGAAAAGCTGTAGTACAAAATCAATGTAGAGTCAATCCGGTGATTCAAGAGGTGATACATAAGGAGGTTTTGAAGCTGTTAGATAGCAACATGATCTTTGCTATTTCTGATAGTCCATGGGTAAGTCTGTTACACGTAGTTGCTAAGAAGGGGGGTACCACGGTGATTAAGACTGAGTCTAATGAATTGGTAGCCACTAGATTAGTGACGGGATGGCGTGTATGTGTAGATTATAGGGAGTTGAACAAGGCAACGCATACGGATCACTTTCCTCTACCGTTTCTTGATCAGATGATTGATAGATTAGGTGGTTTTGAGAATTATTGTTTTTTAGATAGGTATTTGGGGTATAATCAGATCATGATAGCCCCCGAGGATCAAGAGAAAACCACTTTTACCTGCTACTATGGGACTTTTGCCTTTAGGAGAATGTCGTTTGGGTTGTGTAATGCATCCGCCACCTTTCAAAGGTGTATAATGACTATCTTTCATGGGTTGATTGAAAAGATTATGGAGGTTTTCATGGATGACTTCTCCGTATAGGGGGAGTCGTTTGATAAATATCTAATCAATCTTGAAGTTGTGTTGAGCAGGTGTGAAGAGACGGACTTGGTGCTAAATTGGGAGAAGTGTAACTTCATGGTGAGAGAGGATATTGTTCTTGGACATCATGTGTCCTCGAAAGGTATCCAGGTTGATAAAGCAAAGGTGATTTCTATTGAGAAGCTTCCACCACCTTCGACCGAGAAGGGGATTTGGTCATTTCTAGGCCATGCGGGATTCTATAGACGTTTCATAAAAGACATTTCACAAATTGCTAAACCCCTTTCGTGGCTTCTTGAAAAAGAAGTCGCCTTGAGTTTACTAATGAGTGTTTAGTGGCTTTTAACAGGTTGAAAGAAGCGTTGGTGAATGCCCCGATACTTGTGACCCCGGATTGGTCTAACCTGTTTGTGCTTATGTGTGATGCGAGCGACTTTGCGATGGGGGTTGCTTTGGGGCAGATTCGAGAGAAGCGTTTTCACGCTATTTACTATGCCTCGAAGATGCTGAATTCTGCTCAAATGAACTACACTACGACCGAAAAGGATCCGTTAGCGGTCGTGTATGCCTTTGATAAATTTCGGCCCTACCTAGTAGGGACGAAAACAATAGTATAAATGGACCACACAGCGATTCAGTATCTTATGAGCAAGAAGGATGCAAAGCCCCGTCGCATTCATTGGATCCTATTACTCCAGGAATTCGATGTTGATATTCGAAATAAAAAGAGATGTGAGAACATGACAGCCGATCACCTTTCAAGGTTGGAGCTTACCAAGGAGAACACGGTGGAAGATCAAGAGGTGAACGATGAATTCCCGGACGAGAAGCTGTTTGGTCTAGGAGATATTCCGGTATATCAAGTTGAAGGGAAAGCGCCGTGGTTTGCTGATTATGCTAATTATTTAGCAAGTGAAGAGTTACCGGCGGAGATGGATTCGTTGCACCGGAAGGCATTTCTGAAGAAAGTTCAGGAATTTATTTGGGACGATCCATACTTGTTCAAAAGAGGGATTGGTCATGTGTTGAGAAGGTGTGTGCCCGAGGAGGAGTGGAGTGATATCATCAGGCATTGTCACGCCTTGCCATGTGGAGGACATTTGGGTGGAGAGAAGACCGGAAGGAAGGTGCTTCAATCTAGTTTTTATTGGCCAACTCTCTTGAAGGATTGCATAGAATGGGTAAAAAGGTGTGATAAGTGCCAACGATTTGGCTCTATTACTAAGAAGGACGAGATGCCGCTGCACGTATTCATGGAAGTCGAGGTGTTTGACGTATGAGGGATTGATTTCATGGGTCCATTTCCTCCTAGCAATGGATTCTTGTATATTCTCGTGTGCGTCGATTACGTCTCGAAGTGGATTGAAGCTGTCCCTACAAGAGTGAATGATTCCCGAGTGCTGATTGAGTTCTTGAGGAAGAATATTTTTGCTAGATATGGAGTCCCAAGAGCTTTGATTAGTGATGGGGGTAGTCACTTTGTGAACAAGTGGATGGAGAAGTTGCTGTCAAAGTATGAGGTAAGTCATCGAGTCTCTAGTGCTTATCACCCTCAATCTAATGGGCTTGCAGAGGTATCGAATCGCTAAATTAAGGAAATTCTTGAGAAGACGGTGAGTGTGAGTAGGAAGGATTGGGCCTCAAAGCTCGATGATGCACTTTGGGCATATAGGACAGCTTTTAAGACCCCTCTTGGTATGTCTCCATACCAATTAGTTTTTGGGAAGACATGTCACCTGCCCGTGGAGTTGGAGCATAAGGCGTATTGGGCAATCAAAAAGCTGAATTTTGATAGTGCCTTGGTGGGTGAGAAGAGACTACTTCAATTGCACGAGTTGGAGGAGTTTCGAGATAGTGCCTATGAGAGTTGTCGAATTTTCAAGGAGAAGACTAAGAGATGGCATGATGCTCGATTGAGGAAGAAGGAGTTCCAAGTTGGAGATCAAGTCCTCGTATTCAATTCGAGGATGAAGTTGTTTGGTGGAAAACTTAAATCCAAGTGGAATGGTCCGTATGTGGTGAGGAAAGTTCACAAGAGTGGATTTCTTGAGATCGAGAAGGAGGATGGACATGTATTCATGGTGAACGGGCATCGAGTAAAGAAATTCTACAACTTCTCTTATGAGAATAAGGGAGGTATTTTAGATTCTCAAGTCCCGTGAGCTCCTTCGAGCTCGGTCCGGCATTAGGACTTTAAAAATAGCGCTGAGTGGGAGGCAAACCACTTTTATTTATTTTTGTGTGTTTTGTTTCGTATTTAATTTTTAGGTGAATCATTTGTGTTAACCTCGTTTTTGAGAATATTGTGTAGGCTTGGCTCGTGATGTTAAAGTTCCCGTGTTAGAGCTTAATGAGGTGGAACGTTTGATGAGGTAGTGTGCCTAATGAGAGAACATCCAGAATTTCGAGTAAGAGGTAACCCCGAACCTCAAACATAGACCGCTTGATAAAGTCGAAGTTTGGGGGGCTAGAGTTTTTATTTGCTCGTTGATTTGCATTGATAGTGATCGAAGTTCATGAGAATTTAGTGCACGTACTCGTTCATACTCATTCTTTTCAAACTTTATTATTGCGTAGCAAGAACAAAGTTTGGGGGGTGTGTATTCGTACTTCGAGTCTGTACACGAAATTCTAATGAAAAATTGGTCAAATTTTTCGAAAATATTGATGCATGAGTAAGTTGAATTGAATTGAGTGTGAGTATATAAGTGTGTGATGAGTTAGATCGTTGAAAAGCATGTTGGAAGAGACCCCGACTCCTCGGTCGAATGAGCAGTCTTGCTTAAATCGAGGGGTTTTCCAGGTTAGTACTCGTGTTGTTCGTTAATTTTCAAAAATCGAGGTCGAAAACATTTAAAACGTATTTTGGAGTAGCACTCAAGCTCAAGAGGTCGAGTCCCTAGGACTCAAGCACTCTTGGCTCGAGTGCGGTGTTTTCCAGAGGAGAAGGAGGACTCGATCGATGCTTGCTCGAGTCCTAAGGACTCGACCGCTCGAGTCTGCACTCAACTGGGTAGTGCTCGAGTCCTAGGGACTCGACCGATGCGTACTTGAGCCCTTTTCTCTTCTTTTCTTGACCTTAGTTCATTTTCCCCTATAAATACACCTTCCCCACACTTTACACACACTTGCACACACAAAAAGGGGCATTTTTGCTGAGAAGTGTCGAACCCATCTCATTTTCACTCCGTTTCTTCCATTTTTCATTTCAATTCTTCACAAGAGTATGAATTCTTTGTTCCAAGGCCATGGCTCCGCCTATGAGATATGAGGATAGATGGATATTGAGTGCCGAATTAGAAGCTGTGACCGAGGATTTACAGAAAAAGGGGTTGTTGCCCTCCCGGTGGAATATTGATTATGGACGACATTGGAGCGCTCATGCGTATAGATGGAAGTTGGTGGCTGGGAAAGTCGTAAAAACTCGACGCCCGTGTGTTGAGTTCATGAAAAGTTTGGGGATAGAAGAGGAGGTGAGAAACATTTTTGAAAAGAACAACATGGACGGCTTCTATGAGATTTTACTCACTACGGAGACGCACATGGATTTAGTGGAGCAATTCTTAGCATCGGTGAAAATGAGAGATAAGAGCTCTTTTGAGTTCATGGTTCAGGACGTGTGGCATACATACGATGTGGTTGCTGTGAACCGAGCACCGAAGCTTCCATCTTACGAGGGTCGCAATCACCAATCAGGTTCATTCAATGCTAATAACTTCTGGAAGCTTATCACGGGATGAGTAGCTGAAACGTATAAGTGCAAGAATGCTCGTGCTTCATTGATCAGGAATCCGGTCATCCGATATTTGGAATGAATTTTGGGAAACACAATGCTAGGTCGGAGACGGGAACAGTTACTACAAAGCAGCTCTATGGCATGTGGTGCTTACTTCGGAATATGAAGCATGATTTCGGGAAGGACGTCCTTGAGCATTTGATCGAGACTCTATTTAGGATGGGATCGAAGACGTCGAAAGTCCGAGGAGGAGGGCTAATAACCATCATATTGAGAAGTGGAGAAATTAAGCAGGTGGCCGTGCCTCGTACTGGAAGGGACATTGACTTCGAGTATTTGTTCAGTGCATATCTGTGCGAGCGTTGGTTAGGAGTTTATTGTTTCCGACTCTCGAATGATGAGCTTTTCCCTCTCCCGAAGGAGAAGTTGGTAACATTGAAGGGATGGAAGAAGGAAAATGTTGGGATGAACGGAAAGCATCATTTGAGTGTGATGTAGAGGTTCAAGGAGAGGTTGATAAGTCAAGGGCTTTGGGAGCAAAGATCTAAGAAGAGATTTAGGTGTGAGGCCGGAACGAGTGGAGGTAGAGGCTCTGATGAAGAGGAAGAAGAAGAGTATGAGGAAGGAGCTGATGATGAAGAAGAGGAGGAGAACGCCACGAGATGAGGTCAAGTACCTCAAGATAACGAGTTCGAGATGCCCCAAGCACCGACTCATGGGGGTTGGTACCCAACCCAACTACAGTGGCAAGGAATGGAAGATGATATTCAGGCATTGCGTACCGATGTTACGCAACTTCGCACGACTCAGAATCAGTGGTACACGGAAGCTTTGAGTATGCGAGGTGTTGGGATATAGATTAGATGTTTTGAAGATGTTAAAACAAGAACTTGTAATAGGACTAGCTGAGCCTGTTAGTCAGCTACAGATTAGTCTAGGTCTAGAATAGGTCTTTGGTTAAGGGGAAAGAAATCTGTGCAGACCAGATGAAGTGACCAGAGGAATCAGACCAGAGGAGTCTGACCAGAGGAGTCTGCCAGAGGAGTCTAACAAGAGGAGTTTGCTAGAGGAGTCTGACCAGAGGAGTCTGCTAGAAGACCTCTCCCAGATGAGGTTCAGAGCAGAAATGTCACCAGACCAGATGTCCCCAGACCAGACCAGACTAGACCAAAATACCCCAGACCAGACGAGTCCTGACCAGATGAGGGAGATGGATTAGTCACCCACATGGAGGCTGCGTGTAATCTGGAGACAAGGAAATCTTGGAGTTTCAATGATTGAGAAGAGGCAATCTGGAGAGTCAACTGATGGAGGATATGATTGATAGCTTGATTGAAAGTCAACTAATCAATCATATAATCAATCTTTGATTGATTATATTCCTCAAATTATGATTGTTTGAATTTCTAGCTTCCAACGGCTAGTTAATTCTCACAACTATAAATAGAAGTATTTTGGTTGAGTTCATTAGAGACACAAGAGTCGGGCAAGAGCACACAAAGACACACGAACTCTTACCATACACTTACCTTGTTTATACAAGTATTATATACTCTTTTAGGAGTTTTAGTTGGAACTTATAATCAACATGTTCATCATATAGAAAGGTTGTTGTAAGCAAGTTGTACGAAGGAGCTGGTACTTCCCAATTCCAGTGGTTCATGAGTAAGTTGGTTGGAGAGTGAGTCCCCTTTTGAGAAAGGGAGAGTGGACGTAGGACAAGTTGGTCCGAACCACTATAAATCCGGTGTTCTCTACTTTATGTTTTTTAGATTTCTGTACTTTGATTTTAACACTCAATTTAAAATTGGTTTTCTTAAAAATTAAACTCAAAACGCTTTCCGCTGGATAACCTTTTTGGGACCAACACGAGGGGAATTCCAAGAGGTCCGATCAGAGGTTTCAGATGTGAGAAGATGGATGGAGGCACTCTTTGTCTCCCACTTAGGACCGGATCACCCGAGCTACCGCCCACCACCGCCTCCTGATGCATGATGATCATGGGGATTCCCCCCAGTTTGTTTTCTCTTTTCTTTTCTTTTCTTTTCTCTTCTTATTTTCTGCTTTTGAGTGTGAACTAATTTGTTTGAGTGATGTGGTTGAATATGGGGCTGTAACGGAATTCTTATTCAAACTGTCGGGTTGTGATTTGTGCTGAACTTATGAGCTGATTGATTTATTTCCTGCTTATTAACTCTTGCTACTTACTGATTGATATTCTTAAGTTTGATTTGATGAGTAGGGGTGAATTGTGAAGTTGAGTTAGGGAGTCTATTGTGTGAGTGTAGGAGTTAGAGTGATTTGAGAGGGAGCTCGTATGCTTATTTGTTCTTTTGAGTACTGGTGTGATGAGAGTGAGAATTCACTAGAACTAGCATGGATGTGAAAGCCGTGAGATTTGCTTTTTAGAGATTACAATTCATTAAATTGATCTTTTCATTTGTGAGTGGATCATCACCTTAGAGGATGCTAGAACTTGAGTGTGCTCTCGCTTCTTGATTGTGTCTAGTTTGATATGCCGAAAATGATTTTAGGCCATCTTTGAATTGATTGAGTCACTTAGCCTAAATTTTCCCTACCCATGACATTTATCCCTTGTTAGCCCGTTTGAGCCTTGGCCTATTATTTGCTAGCACATTTTAACACTTATCCAAATTCCTAAATTCTTTTTGTCCCAATTTGAGTGGAGAATAGGAAAAGTGTGAGTGGGGAGGGATTGAGTTGAGTTGAGAAGGGGAATGATGATGGTTGAGTTGTGATAAAAGAAGGGTGTGATGAAGTTTTGAGTTGTGGGGAAGACCAAAAATTTGAGGATGAGCAAAAGAAAAAATGAGCTCATATGTATGTGTGAAAAAGAAAAGTGTGGTGATTGAAAAAGTGAAATGAGTTAGAGAAAAGAAAAATTGAAGTGTTGAAAGTAGAGGAATTAAAAAGTGTATTGCATGAAGATGTTTGAAGTATTTTGTTCCTCGTCTTGAAGTATTGAAATTTGATTTTCCATTCTCCATTCACTTGAGTCACTTACCCCATATAGTTACCCTACCTGTCCAAAGAGCCTACATTACAACCTTGATAAAGTCCTTTTTTATTCGGCATTGATTTCTAGAGTATGGTCGAAGTTGAGAGTGCTTACAAGCCTATGGCTGCTGATATGTGTGATTGATTGATTGAGTGAGTCCCTTATCATTGATATACACTTGTGAGGAAGTGAAACACATTGTTGAGTGCACATCCATGTTTGATTTTGGTGGTTTTGCTATTATTGCATAAGTATGATGAAGGTTGTGAGTTTGTATACGTGTGAACGATCTTTGAAACTTGAGCTCGATTACTTGCATGATTTGGTCCATGATTCATTCCTAACAATTTCACTTGACTTATTATTTCATTGCTTGAGGACAAGCAACACGGTAAGTTTGGGGGGGTTGATTAGGCGTGAAATTGTTAGATTTTATAGCTCGAATTGCCCATGTTTTGACTGATTTCGATGAGTATTTAGAGTCAATTGAGTACTATTTTCATGAACTAATTAATTTGCCTCTTTGATGCTCATAGATGGATAGATAGCGAAGAATGGAGTTCGTAGGACTTTAAATCGACTCAAACGGATTCCCGGATGAGAAGATATGAAAAAAATATGAGACATACTAATCCGAACGAGCAAAAGTATCATTTGGCCCGAAAAAGAGGACTCAAGCAAGAAGAGGTCGAGTCAACTAGCCTAGAGCTCAAGGCACTCAACCAGGCCTTGCTCGAGTCCTAGGGACTCAAGCGGTCGAGTGCACACTCGATCAAGAAGCGGTCGAGTCCTAAGGACTCAACCAGGAGGAGCTCGAGTCCTATTCATGCGCTGGAAGAAGGAAGCACCCGACCGCCTAGAGCTAGAGTCCTAGGGACTCAACCTAGGGCAGCTCGAGTGCTATATGGGCTATTTCGGCCCATGAGCGTGAAAATCAACCCGTTGCCTATATATACCTCATCCCAAACACGTTTTTGAACACCACTTCACACATAGAGATAGTTTTTGGAGAGAGAAGAGCACCGAGAGTTTAAGCAAGCATATTTTACTTTTAATTGAGGTTTTAATATTACGAATTCATAGTTAGAGTTTTATTTTGGATTTCTTTCTTTCTTTCTTCGATACTTGTGACATGAGACTTTGATTTCTTCTTAATTCGATTTTCATTCGTAGACTTTAATTCTTTCTTAAACCCTTGTTTATGTTCTTGAGTTTTTCTACTAGATCAATTATGTTTTTGTTCGTTGTTTGTTTAATTGCTTTCGTTATCGTTAAAACCATGCTAGACTAAAACCCTTGTATGCTTAGGGTAGGATGAACTCGTAGAAGTAGGACGTTGGTACGTAATAGGGTAACTTGTGATGTTTAGTTTTAATTCTCTTAACTAATGAATGCTTAAAATAAATCCCAGATTTATCTTTGAATTTAGTACGAACATTGTTAGAGAGAGGACGATCTTGTCACTCTTTAACAACATATAGACTTAACGAGAGGGTTTAGAAGGGGTTTATTCATCAGCCGGTTTATCTAGGGAGGACGACCGCATCACCTTAGTTAAATTAGGGTCTCATTAATTAAGCACAATCAATTAACTTGATTATTGGTTTAGTGAAGTCGATTGATAGGACAGAGTATTTGGGTTTAATTCTTGAGCTTATAGTCTTTCAATCTTATACTTAGGATTATTTCTTGCACATCACTGTTATTTTGATTATGTACCAGCTTCGTTAGTATACGTAGGAATTCCTATCTTGAGCATCACCTTCTTTTATTTGAAACCCAACCTTAGATAATTAATTTTATTCTTTCTTTTGCATACGTAGAGTATTATAGTTTAGATTTAATAATTCTCAAAAAGCCAAAAACATCCACTCATATTAATTACGACGTGTAGATCCCCAGGGCTCTATTAGCATACAACCCATCCCGAGGTACGATATACTTGGTCTCTATACTTGCTGATACTACAGTGAACCCTTACGCTTGCGGGGTAACTTCTAGTAAAAGCTAGTAAAGTTTGGTTCAAGTCAACCTCAGTGGTTATTGATTTCTTAATCTCTGTCACTTAAATAGGACCGTGTGTGATTAATAGTTATTGCTTTGATTCATGTTGGGTGAGAATCATTGTGATTTCGAACCTTGTGTTTTGGACAGTAATTTTAATCATACGATGGTTGCTAAGGTTTAATACGGAGAAACGTGTGCGAGTACGGCTCGTGTGATTTGTCCCCTTGGTGGGCTCATAAGTTTTATCGTACCAAATCTTGCAAGTGAATAATTAGTTTTTTCGGTACGGATAATAATATTGAGCTGTCTTTACTCCAAGGTAAAAGATATTAATTAATTTAGAGCTATTCAGAAGCTCAATTAATTCGTGGACTAAATAATCTTAAACACGAAAAATAATGACCTGGAGCCCATATTATCGTAATATGGATTAAGATGGATAGTGCAATATTAATTTATTAATGGTAATAATTAATATTAATGGGCTGAATAATATTGGGGCTCAATATTGTAATTCAGTAGCCCATTGTATGTCCAATCTTAATTCTCCTAAAGGCCTCTCAAGTAGCCCAATAATAGTAAGGTGATTAAAATAAAAGAAAATATTATTTCTGATTTTTTCCTAATTAATTTGAAAATTATAGATTTGGTGGAGGAAAGATTTTGTTGATTTTCTTGGAAATGTATTATGGAAGATATGTATTCTTGTAATACAAGATTATCTCATAAATTCAAGAAGATACAAATCTTATATTCTTATCCATGAAATTTAAAAAATAAGCTTATAATATGGAGGGTGAGATTTTTGTGGAATATTTTATTATGGAGAAAAAATTATATGAGATATATTCAAGATTTCTTGGAGGCCAAGAAAAAAAATTCTCTCCCCATATTTCCATGTAATTTTCAGCCACCCCACTATTATAAATAGGGGATGATTATTACATCCCCTAGTACACAATTCTATGAGTTGGAAAAATCGAAATCAATAAATATTTTCTTTCTTCCTTATTATATAAAATTGTTCGTGAGCGCTTCTCACCGGCGAACAAATAAGGCGAAAGGGAATACTTGAGAAGATTTTTACGCTTGATAGGATCATTTTGCTTGTCCCGTTTATCTCGGTTGGACGTCGCTTCAAGAGGTATGATTTACGTGAAATTCTTAATTTTTCCGCCATAAAATTTTACGTGTTTATATTCATATGCATATAAAATTATTGTTGGCATAGTTATTATATGAATTAATTTAGGATTAATTCATGCTAGTAATAATTAAATTTAAATTCGTATTTAAATTTCATCCCGAATAGATCCGGGCACCCCGAATTTTCCCAACATGAGTGGGGGGTTGAGTTTTACAAAATAATTTCATATATATATATATATATATATATGGATTGATTAAATGAGTTGAATTTTTTTAATTCTATTTGAAGTTTTTTTTTAATTGGCGAAGATTGCCACCCAACGTGCCACTTGGAATAAAAATTACATCATAGACTTTCGTTGGAAAACAAGTGCATGTGACAAAAAAAAAGACGTTTTGTGCATTTTCAACCAATTAGGATATAATTGGCGAAATTTAAATAGACACGGGTAAAACTGATAAAATAAATAAATAAAGGATCAACGGTGGTGTTTTGTGTATTTTCCGGCCATTTTGTACCTAATTGGTGAAATTTGAATATATACGAATCTAAAGTAATAAAATAAAATAAATAAATAGAGGACCATTTCAATAAATGTGAAAAAATTGAGGAAGAATTTAATTTAAATTCCTTTTTAACATGAGATGAAGTTGGGTGACCTACGAGTCACATGAGCAGGTCGGGACTCCTTATCTGTCCTTTCCTTGTATAGAAGGAGTGAGCGAGCAATACACATAGCTCTCGAACGTTCTCCTCGGAGAATCTATAATCCTGTCAAGGGTTACGAGACAGGACACTCATTTCAAATTAAATATTTATTATCGTGATAATAATACATAATATATTTCTATATATTTAATATCACTACAATAAAATTAAAATTTAATGTAAATTGTCTACATAAAATTTTAATATAAGTATAACATTTATAATGAAAATAATGTCTTTCTTAAATAGTGGGGATACCTATGGCTAGTCTACAAAATTTTCTAATCAAAGACATTTTCATCCAAAAATTATCTACAAACTAATTTTCTATGAATATGAAATTCATAGGTAACTTTTGTAGGTAAAACTTCTAAGCAAATTGATTGTGGGCAAATTTTATAGATGAATTATTTGTAGGTAATTGATGAATTGAAATATCCTTACATGATTAATTAAAATATATTTTGTAGGCAAGTTGGACAATCCCTACAACTTAATGATGAAATTATTTTCGCTGAAAATTCTATAGTCATGTTGAATTTTTTTTATAAACAATTCTTTACTTTTTTTTTGTAATGGATAAAGGATATTAGAAGCATGTTTATGAATTCTTTTTACGTTTTAAAGTTATTGAAAAAAGAAAGAAAAAAGTTTTAGTTGCATCACCAATTCACCATATTGTATATCGAGTCTAAATAAATAAATATATATATATATATATATATATATATCTCGGAAATGATCACATGCCTACCGGTGGACATAAACTTATATACCCACCACGAATGTGTTAATGACACATAAGCAGGGGGCCCACTATTATTTTAATAAATTGTTTATATTTGCTTACGTGTCATTAACACATTCACGGTGGATATATTAATATGTGCCCATCGATGGGCATGTGATGTGATCACTTCTGATATATATATATATATATATATATATATTAGGATATAGAGAATAAGAGAAGAACACAGATTTGTTGACCCAGTTCGTCAGGAATGACTACGTCTGGGGGCGTACCAAGCCAGGAGATAATTTACTATTTGTTGTGTGTGAGATCCCTTTATATAGGTTACAATCTAGGGTTTTAGATGAGTACAAAGAATATAATGAAATTACCATATTGCCCTCCATCAATTACTTGTTGATGAAGGCACTCTAATATATTTTCCTTCAATACTCCCCCTTGTGCCGAATCAAAAGTGTGGATGGTGTTTGAATGCTGCCTCGCTAAAACTTGACAAGTAGCAAAAATCCAATGAGAAATAAATCTTGATCGAAGGGAAAAAGATTTACAATGCACCTATGTTGAGACTCCCCCTGAAGTCTACACCTTTCACATGATATGTACATCTATCAAGTGATTTTAAAAAGTCTACACATTTCAATTCTTTAAGATGTTTCTCAAAGATTGTCTTGAACAATAATTATATAAATAGACCAGCCTCATTTACTTTAGAGTTTGAATCTTGAGAAAAACTTATTGTTGCTGGTTAGAGAAGACTTCAGTGATATATGCTTCATATTGTCACCGTTGATGTAGCCCAATTTCAGCTACTAAACATAAGAAACTTGTTCTTCATATATACATGTGGTCTCTCCAGTGGTGAACTCTAGTCACTGCTTCTTTGAACATGTGTGGTGATAGATCTCTATCAAATACACTCTTGAACTGCTTCATGTAAGATAGTGATCTCTGAATTGTTCGAAGAGGTATTTATAAGAGTTTGATTAGTTGATCTCCAAGACATTGTTGTGTTTTCCATGGTAAATTCATAACCATTTTGGAAACACTTTATGTGGATCAGAAATATATAAAACCAAAATTTACATCATTTGGTGTATAGGTGTTGGGGTAGCTTCAATATTTCCTTAAGGTCCACAGTTCCACTTGTGGTCCCCTTCAATGTTTACTATAATGAATATTATACCCTTGTCAATGAGTTTCCTTTAAGTATCAGATTACATTCCTGATACCATCCAATGACATTGCATCAGTTCTAGATGAAATCTAGATAACAAGTTCATTGAGAAAGTAATATATGTGGTCGAGTGTATTGAGCTAATTACAATAATGCGCATATTTTACATAAATAGGGAATTTCATCTCCCAATAGCTCTTCGTCATCTTCCTTCAGACGAGATTGATATTTCCTTAAATCCAAACTTCGACAAATCATGGGAGTGCTAATCAGATGCATTTTGTCCATGTTAATTTGCATGAACATCTTCTGGACATATGCAAACTAGTGGATAAGTATTCCACAAACTCAATGTTCTAGTATAAAGTCTAGATAAAATTGAGTTTTCCCAAGATCCTTTATCTCAAAACCGGATTTCAAATATTCATGGTCCTCTTATTTCATTAAGAATATCTATTATGTCCATCCATCAACATAAGTAATTGAAAATCCGAAACTTATTTTCATTATAAATGCATAGGGTCTGTTGGTGATCAAATTTAATCGATAGGATTAGTGACTGTTCTAATTTGGTTTAAGACCACCAATCAATTACGTGTGATTGATTACCACCGTAAATGGTAAATCGAAGATCCGGGATATAGAACGATAAACACGAAAGTCGAAATCGAATTAATTTCGTATGTGTGTATGTTTAGGTGTGTTAATGTGTGTTTTGGGAGTATTTATGAATTTGAACTTGTATTTCTTAAGCTGGAGAACAACTACTTATAGAGACTAGCAAGCAGGTGGTGTCTATGACTTTTGGTCTCCCTAGCCTGCATGCTTGACAAGTGTCCTTTGACTTTAGTTTGACCTTATCTAAGCTGAATCTTAGTTACAAAGTCTTCTTTGGTCTTATCTCGAACTTCATTGTTGTTCGTTCAGGTCGTTTTAGTTGATCCAGAATAGTTTTTCCATAGAAGTTGTTCGCCTTTTGAGGTTATGGCTCAGAAGTTGTTCGCCTTTGTGTTTTACACAGATTGACTTTGGGATCTTGGTCCTTTGTTCGTTTCCATAATGTTGCTCGTCATCAGTGACTTGATGGAATGCCCATATCTGGTCTCTGGTTTTAAAACCTGTTCGCCGGTATGTTGTTCGTCGGTAGAGTTGTTCGTCAGTTTATACACTCCATGGATTGGTTTATGCACCCACCTTGATTTTCTTTATTCATCATCTTTGACTTGAGGTTGGTTCTTCATAATCCTTTTTTAAGGTTTTAATCCTTGTTCGCCAATCATTGGTTTATGTTCGCCTATCAACAGGGTCACTATTCATGGTTCTTGTAACCTATCCCAATCAAGTAGTCACGTAGACGGGTATACCACCTCCACCTGATTGTTTCAATCAATAAAGTGAGTGTGTCAATCTAATTGCAAACACACTATGTGGTTTAGAGTCACTTGATTTGGGTAATAGATGTCATCATACACTTATATATCTCTAAATTAAGATCCCCATAGAGATATGTAATAACCACATTCATAGGCTGCATCTCCAATCCTTCGGAAACTAACCAAGTGATGGAACATTATAACATCCATTACGGGAGTTTGTCTCCTCATACTCAATCCAGAGCGTTGTGAGAAATCTTGCACTATAAGGCAAGTTTTATATATCAGGACCTTATATTTCTCATTACACTTTATGACAAAGATTAAATTATGTCCTACGGGCTTTACACTTGGCCGGACTAGCACTACCAGACCAAATACCCGTCTCTTTGTCAGAAAATTAAATTCTACCTGGATTGCTTTTATTCATTTAGGCCAATATGCTCTTGGTTGAAACTCTGCAACCGAGCGTGGTTCGATATCGTTGTGCTCTATACTTTTTTTAGCAATAATATAAATAAATACATCATTAATCTGCGTGCAATATCTATCCATCGACTTATATGCACTTTTATAATCATATAGAGATTTTTCATTCTCTGAATCATATCAAACATCGGAGCGTCCTCCAGTAATAATTCATGGACATAAGTTTAATCAGAGATAATCTCGTGAGATGTATTTAAACATTAATGATCAATGTATTAGATTGTGCCACACCTACCATTTCTTCCTTTAAATAGGTGTAAACCGAACCAGGCGACCTCCCCCATTTCCTTTTGAGAGTCACGGCCTCAACCACACCTCCACCAAGTGTGGTTGTAACACCTTTCCGGCGGTGTTGTGCCCCTTATTAAGGACTTCTAGATTTCTAACCTTACAGACATATTTGCAACTGGTATATAAGACCTAGTCACTTTAGCAATATCAGTAAACACATCAGACATCGAACATGCTACGTTCTGAATATATATGAATCATTTTTACTTCACTTTCACGTTGTGAAGTTCGGGGATCAAATGAGACAACATAGAGACAAACACGTTACTTCCTGTCGTTCCCTTAGAAAATCCTTTTTCTTATCTCCCCCTAACGACGGGAAGACTATCCCATTAAAGTGACGATTCACAAATCTAGCGGTAACTAGGCCGTCTGTCAATGGTTCTAAATTTCGGATAATTGTTAGGAATTCATATCCAACATAGATACTTAATCGTATTTAGGAACCCAATTTAATGCGTTGTGGGTATGCAATAGGCACATATATTGTACAACCAAATATGTGTAGATATAAAATGTCAGGCTTATATCCAGTTACCAACTGGTACACATAAAAATGGTTGGTCATTTAGTGGGTTTAAAATGAATAAGTAAAGTTGCATGCAGTATTGCATAACCCCAAGCAGAGATTGACATGTTGGTGCGCATAACCAGTGTCTTAACCACCATTACTTCCTTTTAACGGTGGACTCTGCGAGACCAATTTGTGTAGCACATAGGGTATCGGATTCTTTACATAGATCACAATAAATATGCAATAATCATAAAATTCTTTTGATATAAACTATCTTGATAGTGTATTCAGGGTGGTGAGTCCTAAAACATATAATTTGTACTAATAGTTTTGCATGCATAATTTATTGTGGAGAGTGAAGCGACATGTGAACATTATGTCAAAGTATAATTCATAACCATAAATTACTTAAATGGTCCGCATTCTGGATGAATTTATCCACAAATATCATAGTTTATCCTTTGTAAGAATGAAATATTTAGTTTTGTATCTTTAGCATAAACAAGTCTCAATGTTACTTTTGTTAAAGATCAAGCTTTGCAAAATGAGTGATACGCCTTTGATATTTGTAAGGCAAAATGAGATATAGATAGTGTATCTGGTACTTCAGAAAATAAAGATTGCGACAAAACAACATGCCCGATACCGTGCATCGTATCAGATTTTTATCTCATATTAAATTTCACTAAAAAATGAAGAAAGATGTCCATATGAGTTCTTCAAAATATGGATCATCACGTCAAAGCCTTTTTAAATCAGTGTCACATAGTTCATCATTTGTGACAATATATAATTCAAGAACAATAGTGGGCTGCATTCCACTAGATTGACTTTCCAGTTTATCTAAGATGTGTTTTCTTTCACATTAATTAGATAAATATAAATTACATTCTCACTGTGTGTGTATAAATAATAATGTTGGCACATTATCTTTAAAACTTAACAAGGTTCGATTAGCTCTTGATGCATATAAAACTCATTGATTTTAATAAGTGTATTGTTAGACATCAAGAATTTGGCAGCTCTTCGCCCTTTTTAAGAAATCTCATATTTTGCTGAGTTTGAATGATTACTTTTAATTCAATACTTCATCACGTTACATCGTGATAGTGTTATTTTCGAACCATGTATAATAATGTACGTGTATAATAAATTCAAATAATTCAGTACTTTGAATAAAATTCAAATTTATTAATGAACCAACATCATTAAAAGTAAAGTCTCATGTCGTAGGTCTAATTAACTTTAAGACCAAAATATTTGTCCAAACAAAATGAAGCATTATGTCTGAGTAACCTTCTTGAAAAATTGAGAAATTTATAAATAAATCCATCAAAATCAAGAGTATTCATTAATTGGGCAAAGTCCTTGTTGCCATCAACAATTGTGAGGTAAAATTTGAGGGATAGTCCCCACCTTTAATTCATATACTGGACATCTTATTCTTTAGATTCTCCATACCTCATATAGTTGGTTGCTACTTTGTGCTTGCATCACAATTTTATATGTATCACCATAACCGTTAGGAGTATCAACATCTCCTTAACATCTTTCATGAGAGATTCACCACTGTTCCACATGGTGCATTATTCCCATGTTCGTATGGATTAATACATGATGCCCCATTTTCTTTAGGGTTCTTTCAGCTATTCCATTAACTAAAATTAACCTCGGAAATTTTCTTTATCCCAAAGATTGGTAATTATCGTGCAGGAGAACGTCATGTGTCTCAGCCACTTGCAACATGTTAATCAACTTAGTGGGAAAAGTGGAGAGTTTTTTCTTTATACTGTAGCATCTTCTGTGATTTTCTTTTCACAAAAAATAAAGTGTGCTTTAAAGTGCAACATATTCTTATGGGAATTCGTGACCCTCATTTAATTAAGTGGATTTCATTCCGCTGAATCGACAATTCTGAAATTAAAAATGTTTCTAAAACATCTTTTCAGAATCTACTACAGTCCTTTGGGTGTTATAAATAAAAGATAACTTCAAAATAAAATGGGGTCTGATATGTTGCCTGAAAAATATTAGAGCATTAACTTTGATCTTGTTAGATGGTTCTTTGTCTTTTGATCATTAGATGGTTTAATTGTGAAAATTTGATTCTTCCACAAGAAGGTTATTTCCCGCATTTGAAATCTAATGATGGTACTCACTACCTTTTGGGTCCAATAATTTATAAACAAATGGAAATTAATATCTCAAGCATAGCAATATTAATTTATTATTCAAGAATGTGAGTGAGTATTAGATCTTGAGACCACGTGTCACATAATTTTCGATGCTTTGTGAAAATTCTTTATCACATTAATTTATACTCATATGTATCATTCATGAAATTCCTTTATCGTGGGGATATTCAATAAAAATTATATATGCATACATACAAATAGAACATATATATCACCGATGACATCAATTTAACGAATAAGTCATCAATTTTTAATCCGTAAATTTCAGTTAACCACATCAGCCACAAATTAAGTAATAATAGTCAAGCAAGAATTGTTCACATAAATCCTAATTTCTACAGCAAAAAAATTTCAAACCTATTCTGCGGCAAGCGGTTCTAATTACTGAAATTTAAAAAGGATTAAGTCACTTTACCAGAGTGGAACCCTAGGTAAGGGTTCCTTAATGATTGCTTTCTCGACTCATATGTGAGGACAATTTCATTGGCTTTAGGCACGTCTCATGTGGGTAGAATAACCAAACAAGTATCGAGTCCAAAAGAAAAACTCAAACACTAAGACATATTAGCCAAAAATAATTTCCGTAGCATAAGAATATCATCAAATTCAATATTTAAATATACTATAGCTACAACATATTTTTCTCATAGCATAAATATATTTGGAGCTATAGTAATCTAAATAAACTTAGCTGCCCAATTAGTAAATAAAGTAAAATTATAGAATTAGGGTACAAGGCATACCATACGCCCCGCAAAACGAGAGGTCAGAATTCACCCGTCCAAGGTCGAGTTCTCACCTTTAACTCGGTGCATTACTGGATCAAGGTATCACCTCAGAAAAGTTGATTATCCTAGTTAAATTTTTTCTTTTTCGCATCTAGATGGCCGCTAAGCAAATTGGCCGTGGCCAGCAATCAAATCAATATGCGGGTCAACTCGGCTCCTCATCTTGCGCCTCTTAGTAAATTGGAAGGTTCGGAGCATTCGTGCTGATAACGTGTTTTAGGATATAGAGAATAAGAGAAGAACACAGATTTGTTGACCCAGTTCGTCAGGAATGACTACGTTTGAGGGCGTACCAAACCAGGAGATAATTTACTATTTGTTGTGTGTGAGATCCCTTTATATAGGTTACAATCTTGGTTTTAGATGAGTACAAAGAATATAATGAAATGACCATATTGCCCTCCATCAGTTACTTGTTGATGAAGACACACTAATATATTTTCCTTCAATAATATATATATATATATATATATATATATATATAATTAATAATATTAAACGGGTAGAACAAAATGAGGCATAGGAAATTCCCATATCCATCCAATCTCACCATAAGCAAAAAGAGTCCGCAGGTTGCCACCAAGTAGGTGCATCAAAAATTAACCTCCACATATAAATATAATTGATAAAAACTAGTGTAGAACACTATCACTTTTTAATAAAAATGATATTACCTTTTAATTTAAAGTGTAATACTTTTTAAATTTTCTGTGTTAAAATAATATACTTTACACATATTTTTAGAAAGTGATACAATTTATTTAAAAATGATAATATTTTTTATAGAAAAAGTGATACTAGTCTTAAGGGAGATGGTCTCACCCGAGACAGATGCCTCCATAGCGTTTTTTTAAGTATATATAATACTAGTGCGTAATCCCGCGAATTTTGCGGACTGGAAATAAATGTTATTTTTATTTTCAATTTATAAATATAAATATTTTTTTATTTTAAATATCTTGTAGTTTTGATATAATATTAAAATTGTAATTATAATTCGACGAACAATAAAAAATACTAAACATGAATAAATAAAAAATTTGAAAAATTCTAACTAATTCTCACATTCCATTTGAAATTATTATAACACAATATTACTTAAAATTAAACGTTTCTGAAAACTTCTTTGTAGACTACATTTGTTGTATACTTGCACGACCTTCCATTAGAATCAAGACAGAGAATTTTCAATCCTCATTTACTTTTAACTCTCGAGACTGCAACATATAATTGTCCATGTGTAAAAACTAGTTTCGGAAGGTACACACAGATAGTGGATTGGTCTTGACTTTTATTTATAGTCATTGCAAAACACAAAAGAACCAGGAACTATCTCCTCTAAATTCTAAAAGGCAAAGTATCACCAGAATTAGTCAAGGTCATTATGGGAATATATACATTACTCTCAATATTTCTTCCAAATATGATTTCAGCTTCTAGAATATGATTTCCAAATTTTATAACGACCAATCTGGTGCCATTACATAGTCCTGACTTTTGATCGATATTTCTAAGAAGCGTTAAAGGGACACCAACCTTCAATACCAAACGGTGGTGTGAAAGTCCGGAACACTTGACCGAGTTCAAGTAATTAATAGAAAACAGTTCTCCACGACCACCAGGTCTATACACGGATCTACAAAGAGTATCGGAACTTAAATTGTTTCACTAGGTATCATAGACAAAACCTTCTCATTAATGCATTCCACTTCTCTGTGAGTTGGAGCAAGTATTGCTCTATCCTCAAAATAACCACGCGTACGAAAATTTTCTGAAATTGAAGGGCATATACTTTCTATTATGGCAGCTACATGATCAACTACTTCATAAATAAGATTTTCTTCAGGAATTTGAATATCAGTAAAACCATCTATGCTATTCTCAAGTTCACCATCTCCAACTTTCAAAATCCAATCTAAAAACTCATATATCTAATCAGAAGTAGATGGAGTTAGACACATGTATTATGGTTCGCGGCTTTAATAAGCAATTAATTTAAGTTTTTAATTTACATTGTATGCTTAAGTCGGCATACACATGTTACACATCATAAAAATCATTATGGTTCGCGGGTATTTTTTTGGTATGCTTTAGTACATTATCAATTTTTTTAAAATTTAGTACGATATTATATCATATTTTATATACATATTGAGTGTAAAGAATATAATAAAAAATAGAGCAACATCAATATTATTTAAAAATATTCATAATAAAGATACTCAAATATAGAACACAATTGTTTGAAAATATAGAATATATATTGAAATAATTATAGCAACACAAACATACTCAAATTAAAATCAAACTTAAAAAAGATATAGTCTAGTATGAAACGATCAAATCTTCATTAAATCGAACACTCAGATAGATCCACATTGACATGCATCTTGGTATCCATGATATCATTTGTGAGATATTTCTCTGGAGAAAAAAATAGAGTTTATTTAATATAATTATATATAATAATAATAATAATTTCGGTTGAATATAAAAGTAATAACCTCCATTCGGATGGATGATCTTTGAATATTCAAGAATAATTGTCACGGAAGGCTCAAGTTCTCGCATAACACAATTTATAAATTGTTCACATAAATCTCGCTCCAATATACATTTTATAGCCGTACCTCTATAAAAAAAAACTGAGTAAAAAAAAAATGAATACTTACATCAAATTAACAAAAAGAAAAACTGTTACCTTCCATCTTCAAGTTCAAGTTCTATTGTCCTATATATGATATCACCATATCCATGGATTGTTTCAACATGTCCAATGAAAATAACATGTGTATTGATATCTGGAAAAAAAATATAAATGAATTTAATTTTATGTATATAAAATTTAAATAATTTTACTCAAAATATAAAAAGAACTTAACTTGAAGAATTGAATCTTCTTCATAAGTCTGATTAAGTATATCTTGTAATGTAACGAACTGAAAAATAGGCCCCATAATAATAGATTCACCACATTTAGTTATTTGAGTTGAAGGAAGAAATTTGAAGCAGTAGTTATGTTTGGTGAACTTTATGATATTGAATTTGGAGTAATCCTAATATATTGTAAAATGTACTCCTTCCCCTCAATCACAACATTCTCATACATAGACATAAGATTCTTAGGAATAAAAATATGAATTCTCGTATCCTGCAAAAATAATTTAACTATATTAATTTCATAAAAAAATTTGACAATAAAAGTAAATGTTATCAATGTGTATGCATTAAATATCAAAAACATAATTTTTTTTAAAGGATGAAATGTATAATTTGTAAAACTTAACCTGTATATATATAACAATATTATTACCATGTTGAGATTTTTCCCCATAGTATGAAGATGCAACATAAATCAAATGTAAAAATTTAACTCTAAACATAGATTCACAAATTTCGGATCTAAATGTAACATTTGATAAAAGAGATGTCATACTTAATGAAGGTCCCATTTTCGAATACCAAAATGGGAATTTAGGAGATAATTTTTTTTTAAAAACCTTTTGCTCAGGGAGTTCAGCAAGAGTGAATAATACTCAAGTCACTGCATTGCTAAGAGTCAGAGCACTCAAGTCAGTGCAACTGACTTGTGAGCTCAGTCTCTTAACAAGGCAGTGACTCGAGAAGTTACACTTCAAGTCACTGCACTGCTTAGAGGCTGAGTTACCAAGTCAGAGTGAAGACTTGGAGACTCATGCTCTAAGAAACACAGTGACTCGAGATGCTGAACTCTTGAGTGGGTTGCCTGAACTGGTCAGTGAGAAGGATTCTCCCTGACCTAAATCTTAACCAACGTTTTCTTTAACAATGCTCTCAGTGAGCAGATTTTCACAACACTTTAGTAAATACTTAAAACAATAAAATGCTCAGTTTAATGTGGTTCAGAGACTCAAGCTCTTACATCCACGACCTGATTTAACAGGAAATCCACTAACTGGGATTCTTGTTTTTAACGTGCCAAGGTGCACCCAGATCTACAACTCCAGATCTTGCTTATTTCCTTACTAACTCACAAAACAACTTACTACCAACAAACCTAACTTAGGGTTTTGGTTTCAGTTGGGTTTTCTCCAACTAGGTGAGGTTTTCCCTTACAATGTGTTAGCCTAAAGCTAAGATTGGGAAAACCTCTCTAAGCTAAGAGTTACAAGCTAAACACTCATTTGTGTATAAATATGGACCCAAATGGTCAGTGTACAAGATGTGAATCGTGCCTCCTTATAACTCCCATACAATGCACTAAACACTCACATCTTCACAGCTCGTAGGTGTTGATTTTTTTTAACTTCACACACACTTCAAACCGCAGCTATGAGCTTGTATTTATAGTGTGGATTCAAATGTAACCGTTGGAGGAAATTACATTTGAATCCATACAATTAATAGGTTTCACCTACTTTTCTTGGAATGCGGCCTTGTTAGTCTCAGATATGTTGTCTTGACTTTATTGGTCCACGTGGACTGAATCCAACGGATCTTTGACTCAGTGTGCTTGATCAGGGCGCACTGACTTCAGATAGCATTATCCTCCACTGACTGATGATCTTCAGTAGACATACTTGTCTTCAGTGTAATTGTCCTTCAGTAGACTCTTGAAGATCTTTCCAGGAAGTTTGTCATAAGGCTGAATGACAAACTTCCCTGACCACAGTAGCCTGACTCCTTCAGGGCCTACTTGGTACAGCACTGATCCTCCTGATCATGCTCTTCACTGAGTAGTCCACTGACTTAGCTTAGACCAGCCAGGTTTATACTCAGTGGGACATCCTTCAGGCTTCTCTTCAGGTTCAGGTCTCTGACTTGGCTTCAGTTAGTTCTTCTTGTGATGTCATCTTGATTTCCTCAGGCTGTGTTGTTGAGTTCCCCCTTAACTGAGTGTTTCCTCAACTGAGTTCTTCTCAACTGACAACCTACTCTGCTGAGACATCACCTAGCCTGACCTGAAACTAAAGATATAATCCTGACTGCTTTCAAACCTATTACATGTTGTTTTGGAAAATCATCAAAACTAAAACATATCCTAACACTTAAAATGGAATAGTGTGTAGATGTTTGTGTGGGAACAATTGATTAATGTGTTGGTATTTATATTGGAAAAATCCAATAATAAGAATTATATTTAAGTGCCAATCGAATTATTTAAAAAAATTTAATTCCCTCCTAAACATTTCATGTATACATATATTTTGAAATTTTTTTATTAAAAAAATTAAAAATTAAAAAAAACTTGCTAACTTTCAGTGACATAGTATTATACATAGTAAGATATTGAACATCATAGCAAGATTTTTTGGGAATAATGTGTTATTTCAGTGACAATATATTTTAGGCAGTAAAATTTTGTCCAAAAAAAAAATTAATGTTACAATCTATTATCCATGGTAAGATATGGTATTGGATGACATGATTTTTTGGGAATCTTGCCATCTTTTACGTGACAATATCTTTTACAAAAATATCTATTATTGTATTATATATGGTAAGATATTGCATTTCATGGCAAAAAAATTTGGGAATAATATACTATTTCAGTGATAATATCTTTTAGATAGTAAAATTTTGTCCAAAAAAAAAAATGTTACAATCTATTATCCATGGTAAGATATGGTATTGAATGACAAGATTTTTTTGGGAATCTTACCATCTTTTATGTGACAATATCTTTTGCAAAATATTTCAATATCCTCCTACAAAAATTAGCATATATAAATATTTTCCAAAAATAAATTCCAAAAATATCTAAGTAAAAAAATCGTTGAACTATGAAAAAAATATATGTTTTACATCTTAGAGGACATGGCGGCGGCACCGAAATTGTTCGATGGAGAATGGCAAAAACTAAAAAATGAGGCGAGAAGAAAAAAAATTTAAGACCAAGAAAAATACTATAAAAAATCAGTATCATACCTTTGGTTCAAGGCCGCAGTATTAGATGCGGTTTGAGGCGGCAGGAGTAGAGCAACAAGGCGACACCGGTTTGTAAACAATCTGACAGGAAATGAATGACGGAGTGAGAAAAGAATAGAGGAGAGACGGTGGCGGTTCGAGATCTACATACCTTGAATTTATCCCTATTTTGCATATCCACTTTCGATGCGCTTGCCGGAGTCCACGATAGATGCCCACCACTTGAATCATGATTAGGCGTGAAATTGTTAGATTTTAGAGCTCAAAATGCCCGTATTTTGATTGATTTCGATGAGTATTTAGAGTCATCAATTGACTACTATTTTCATGAACTAATGAATTTGTCTCTTTGATGCTCATAGATAGATAGAGGGCGAAAAATGGAATTCGTAGGACTTTGAATCGACTCAAACGGATGCCCGGATGAGAGATATTGAAGAAATACGAATGTTATTAGTGCGAGAGAAGAAAAGTATCAGTTTGAAGAAGAAGGAAACCACTCGAGCTGGGAGGGCTCGAGCGCCACCGCTCGAGCAAGTGCATGGTTCGAATGCCCGGACTTATAGAGAACTTTGGGCACTGGAGCAGGTCGAGCGCCTCCACTCGAGCTCAATGAGCTCGAGTGCCTCCATTCGAGCCTTTCTGCCATTCGAGCTGGGTAGCTCGAGCGCCACCGCTCGAGCTCCCTTCGCCCAACAAATGCTTCGGCCCGTTTACTTCCAAATCGACCCATGGCCTATATATATCCGTTTCGAACACGATTTTGAGTACCACTTCACGCATAGAGATAGTTTTCGGAGAGAGAAACACACCAAGAGTTCAAGCAAGCATATTTTACTTTTGATTGAGGTTTTTACGTTACGAATTCTCAGTTAGAGTTTGATTTTGATTTTCTTTTCGTTCTTTCTTCGATACTCGACAGTTGAAACCTTTGATTTCATATTTATTGGATTTTCGTTCTTAGATTTAATTTCTTCCTTACAAACCCTAGTTTATGCTTTTTAGTTATTTAATTCAAATCATCATGTTTATGTTCGTTGCTTGTTTAATTACTTTCGTTATAACTAAAATCATGCTAGGCTAAAACCCTTGTATGCTTGGGGTAGGATGAACTCGTAGAAGTAGGATGTTGGTACATAATTAGGGTAACATGTGATGTTTAGTTTTAATTCTCTTAATTAATGAACGCTTAAAATAAATTTCGGATTTACCTTTGAATTTCGTATGAAAAGTGTTAGAGAGAGGACGACCTTATCACTCTTTAACAACTAGTAGACTTAACGAGAGGGTTTAGAAGGGGTTTATTCATCTACTGGTTTATCTAGGAAGGACAACCGCATCACCTTAGTTAAATTAGGGTCTCTTTAATTAAGCACAATTTATTAACTTGTTTAGCGGATTAGTGAAGTCGATTGATAGGATAAAGTATTAGGGTTTAATTCTTGAGCTTTCCATCTTACAATCTCATACTTAGGTTATTTCTTGCACATCACGGTTATTTTGATTATGTACCGGCTCCGTTAGTATACGTAGGGATTCCTATCCTGAGCATCACCCATTCATATTTGCACACAACCCTTAGTTAATTAGTTTCATTCATTCTTTAGTTTAATTAGTTTAATTTAGATTAGAATTAATTTCTTTAAAAGAAAGCCAAAAACACACACTCATATTAATTACGAAGCGTAGATCTTCAGGGATCTATTCACATACAACCCATCCCGAGGTACGATATACTTGGTCTCTATACTTGCTGATACTACAGTGAACCCGTACGCTTGCGGAGTAACTACTAGTATAAGCTAGTAAAGTTTGGTTCAAGTCAATGACGCCGTTGCCGGGGATGGCGATATATGTCTATTGAGTATGACTTGGAGATAGCTTAGTAGTTAGTAGTGAGTGCTTTAGTATTCTGTTTAATTCTTACGTGATCAGCAGTTGCGTTTTGATTCTTCTTTTAGTGTTTCAGGTTTATGAAAACACGCTCGCAAGGAGATACGAGCGAGGAGAGAATACAGCTTGACCCTGAGACAATAGCAAGAAGAAACTGAGCCTTCTTAAGAAGGATGAACACTGCCGGTGGAGAAAATGACAACATGAATCTAGATGGAATTGGGGATTTAGACAAAGCTGTTGCAGAGTACAATGCTATAGTGGAATGGGCGGATGGAGTTGAGAGCAGTAACAAGCAAGTGCCCGTAGGGGAAACTCAGAACCAACACCCGAACCAGCAAAACCAGAACAACTCTGCACAAACTCAAATCCAAAACCAAAGCCAGAACATTCACCCGAACAACCCGTTCAACAACCCTGTCTACCAACAGCATAACCCACTCTACCCACCATACCCATATCCACCCTATCCTTATCCACCATACTACCCACCACAACCTGCTTATAACCCACCCTAGTCCCGCAAGCACATATACCACCAGTTTATCCTCAATACGTTCCTCAGAATGCTGACCACGATGTAGCAATCTGAGGAAGGTTTGCGGTACAACCGCAACGGTATTACTATGGAGTGGCATTGCCTCCAGTAGAGGAAAACAACTTCTCTATCTCCCCAGGAATCCTGAAGTTACTTACTGAAAATCAATTCAAGGGGGAGGTCGGGAAGGAGAATCCTCATACTCATTTGAGGAGTTTTCTGATGATTGCCTCGATTTTCAATTATAACGGCATGTCTGAAGATGCCAAGAGGCTCAGGCTGTTCCCATTCTCTTTAATGGGAATAGCAAAGGAGTCGTATGATAACACGCTCCCACGGGGAGGTATAACCACATGGACTGAGCTCGAGCGTCTGTTCCTCGAGCGATTCTACCCTCCATCGAGAACAATCACAGCGAGGATAGAGATCTCGTCTTTCTGACAGAAGCCAGGAGAGGACTTACGTCAGGCTTCAGAGAGATACTCTAACATGCTCATTGAGTGCCCGTAGCACGGGTACAATGAGGGGGATATCATGGCTTTCTTCTACAGTGAAGCCAGCAAGGCTGGTCAAGCCCATCTTGATGCATGTGCCAGTGGAGCATTTCTGAACCATGGTACAGCTAGGTGCAGAGAGATTATTGATAATATTGTCACGAATGCCGGGCAATGGAACGAGGACCCAGAATTTCAGAGAGCATATCAGTTGGAGGAGAATGAGGAAACGAGGAAGCTGTTGATGGCAATGATGGAAAAGATAAGCAACCTCGAGATCGGGCAAAATCTGGTTGGAGGGAGTACCATAGTGAGTGAGAAAGTGGAGCAACCCACAAGTCAGCAAGAGGAGACCAACTATATTGGAAGACCTAATTATAACTAAGACAGGTATCCACAAGGTGGCAATCAATTTGGAAGACCTTCCTATGGCCAACCATTTGTACCACCTGGTCCACAACCTCCTCAGAACCAATGGAGGAATAACCAAGGATATTAAGGAGGCCAACAGCCTCCTCAGAACCAATGGAGGAAGAATGAGAATTTCTCATATGCCAATCCAAAGGCCGGAATCACAGTTTCTTCAGGTGTTGTTCCAGGTTCAAAACCCCCGGGTGGAGAAGGCGGTTCCTCAACTGAGGAGATGTTGAGAGCTATTCTTCAGAAAGTGGAGGAAGGAAGCAAGAGATTGTCCTCATTGGAGTATGATGTGAAAGAATTACATAAGAAAGATGATCAGCGTGATCAAGAACTCCAAAGAAGGGACATAGATCTAAATAGAGCTCAACAAGAGAACAATCGTAGGTTCACTTCTATCGAGTACCAAATCAGTCAAATTGCAAAGTCTCAGACGAGAGAGCTGGGCAAGTATCCCTCAATGCCTAAGGGAAACCCAAAGGAGCAATGCAAAGCTATTGAGTTGAGAAGTGGGACTAAATATGATGGTCCTCAAATGCCTGCTGACTCAGAGACGCCCCAAGGAGAGGTTGAGATAGAAGAGAAAGAGCATAAGGAAGATAGAGATGAGATTGAGGAGGTAGAAGTTGAGAAAGGGGTTGAGGGTGAAGGCACTCAGAAAAGTAAAGATATGGATAAGTCCCAGAAGGGAAAAGACCTTGAGGAAGGCATTGAGGAGATTGAGAGAGTCCCAAAGTGGAAGAAGGCAAATGAAGCAAGGAAGAATGTGAAGGAAACTGAGAGGGATGAATGGGGGGTACCCAAATCAGTGATACCTGTCCCATATCCGCAGCGCTTTATGAAAAAAAAGCTTGATGAGAAATTTGATAAATTCCTTGATGTGTTTAAAAAGCTACATATTAACATTCCTTTTTATGATGCTTTGGAACAAATGCCTAACTATGCCAAGTTCCTGAAGGACTTGATAGCGAAGAGACGTAGAGTTGATGAGCCCAAGCTGGTGCAGCGAACCATGAGGTGAGTGCATTAGTGCACAAAGCGCTTCCCCCAAAGTTGAAGGATCCCGGTAGTTTCACGATCTTATGTGATATCGGGAATGGAATCAAGAAGGGAGCATTGTGAGATCTTGGAGCGAGCATCAATCTTATGCCCTTGTCACTATTCAAGAAGTTGGAGGGTGGAAAACTTCAGCCGACAATGATGACGCTTTAACTTGCCGATCGGTCTATTACTCGACCTCAAGGTGTAGTTGAAGACGTCCTCGTGAAAGTTGGAGATCACATTTTTCCAGCCAATTTTGGGAAGGCCTTTCTTAGCTACTGCCGAAATGGTGTTAGATGTGGCGAATGGGAAGATCACGTTGAAAGTTGATGATCAAGAGGTGAAAATTTCCCTATATGAGGCCATGAAACACCCGAAGGAGGATGAGAGATGTTATTCCATTGATGCCATTGATCCTTGTGTTGAAGACACACCTCCTATCCCTCACCTTTCTTATAGTCATGATTTTGATAGTCCTTCACTTGATGATTTAACCCATGAGCATTATGATCTTTATTGTTTTGATAGGGATAAAGGGAAGAAGTTGAAGGATGAAGAATTGAAAAGTGTGGACGTGGCCCAGTTGGAGAGGATGGGAGGAGTAAGTAAAAAGAAGCCAAAAGTCAAGAAGTGGGTACCTCCGTGGAGAGCGAGAAAGAAGAAAGTGAAACCACCGCCCGCGGTGAAGAAGGAGGATGGCAAGCGAGCGAAAAATTTAGACATCTTCTCTTATGAGAATAAGGGAGGTAATTTTGAGTATCATGTCCCATAAGCTCCTTTGAGCTCGGTCCGGCATTAGGACCTAAAAAAATAGCGTTGAATGGGAGGTAACCCATTTTTATTTGCTTTTGAGTATTTTATGTTATTAGGGTGTTGTTTTGAGTCGTATGTTCTAACCTCGTATTTGAGAGAGTTGCTTCTAGGTTTGTCTCGAGGGAGTAAAGGTATCATGGAGTTATTCAAAAGGGAGGAACTCAAGCAAGGGAGTGTGCTACGTTGTTGAGATAAACTGAATTATTTGGATGAGGTAACCCACAACCCCAAACTTAGACCGCTTCATAAGGTCGAAGTTTGGGGGGGTGGAGTATTTATGTATTTTATGACATATGCACAGGCGCACACCCTCACTTTGAGTTGAGTTTGGTTATATATTGAGCCTTGAGATGCTCCTTGAGCTGATATTGATTTGATGTGTTGCTACATATTTCATGCCTATCAATTCTCTTATGCTTGTTGATTGCTATCTTTGAGTGTGAGTATGAGTTGGTGAGTTGTGAAGTTGAGTCTGAGTCTGAATTGTGTGAGTGTAGGAGTTAGAGTTGATTTGAGAGGGAACTCGTATGCTTGCGAATTTTTCTTTTGAGTACTTGTGTGATGAGAGTGGGAATTCACTTGGACTAGCATGGATGTGAAAGCCGTGAGATTTGAGCCTTTTGAGATTAAGATGCATGAATTGATCTCTTCATTAGTAAGTGGATCGTCACCTTAGAGGATGCTAGCACTTGTGTGTGCTCTCGCTTCTTGATTGTGTCTAGTTTGATATGCCGAATGTGATCTTAGGCCATCTTTGATTTGATTGAGTCACTTAACCAAATTTTCCCTACCAATGACATTTATCCCTTGTTAGCCCGTTTGAGCCTTAGCCTATTTTATTTGCTAGAACATTTTAATACTTATCCAAGTTCCTAAACTCTTTTGTCCCAATTTGAGTGGAGAATAGGAAAAGTGTGAATGAGGAGGGATTGAGTTGAGTTGAGAAAATGAATTATGATGGTTGAGTTATGATAAAAGAAGGGTGTGGTGAAGTTTTGAGTTGTGGGGAAGAACAAATTTTTGAGAATGAGCAAAAGAAAAAATGAGCTCATATGTATGTGTGAAAAAAAGAAAGAAAAATGTGGTGATTGAAAGAGTGAAATGAGTTAGAGAAAAGAAAAATTGAAGTGTTGAAAGTAGAGGAATTGAAAAAGTGTATTGCATGAAGATGTTTGAATTATTTTGTTCCTCGTCTTGAAGTATTAAAATTTGATTTTCCATTCTCCATTCACTTAAGTCACTTGCCCCATATAGTTACCCTACCTGTCCAGAGAGCTTACACTACAACCTTGAGAAAAGTCCTTTTTGATTCGGCATTGATTTCTAGAGTATGGTCGAAGTTGAGAGTGCTTACAAGCCTATGGCTGCTGATATGTGTGATTGATTGATTGATTGAGTGAGTCCCTTAATACTGTTATACACTTGTGAGGGAGTGAAACACATCGTTGAGTGCACATCCATGTTTGATCTTGGTGATTCTTATTGTTATTGCATGAGTATGATGAAGGGGGTGAGTTCGTATACGTGTGAACGATCTTCGAAACTTGAGCTCGATTACTTGCATGATTTGATTCTTGATTCATTCCTAACAATTTAACTGGACTTATTGTTTCGTTGCTTGAGGACAAGCAACATGGTAAGTTTGGGGGGGTTGATTAGGCGTGAAATTGTTAGATTTTAGAGCTCGAAATGCCCGTGTTTTGATTGATTTCGATGAATATTTAGAGTCAATTGAGTACTATTTTAATGAACTAATGAATTTGTCTCTTTGATGCTCATACATGGATAGAGGGTAAAAAATGGAATTCGTAGGACTTTGAATCGACTCAAACGGATGCCCGGATGAGAAGAATTGAAGAAATACGAATGGTATTAGTGCGAGAGAAGAAAAGTATCAGTTTGAAGAAGAAGGAAACCACTCGAGCTGGGAGGGCTCGAGCGCCACCGCTCGAGCAAGTGCATGGCTCGAATATCCGGACTTACAAAGAACTTTGGGCACTCGAGCAGGTCGAGCGCCTCCACTCGAGCCTTTCTGCCATTCGAGCTGGGTAGCTCGAGCGCCCTTCGCCCAACAAATGCTTTGACCCGTTTACTTCCAAATCGACCCATGACCTATATATATCCGTTTCGAACACGATTTTGAGTACCACTTCACGCATAGAGATAGTTTTTGAAGAGAGAAGCATACCAAGAGTTCGAGCAAGCATATTTTACTTTTGATTGAGGTTTTTACGTTACGAATTCTCAGTTAGAGTTTGATTTTAATTTTCTTTTCGTTCTTTCTTCGATACTCGACACTTGAAACCTTTGATTTTGTATTTATTGAATTTTCGTTCTTAGATTTAATTTCTTCCTTACAAACCCTAGTTTATGCTTTTTAGTTATTTAATTCAAATCGTCATGTTTATGTTCGTTGCTTGTTTAATTACTTTCGTTATAACTAAAACGATGCCAGGCTAAAACCCTTGTATGCTTGGGGTAGAATGAACTCGTAGAAGTAGGATGTTGGTACATAATTGGGGTAACATGTGATGTTTAGTTTTAATTCTCTTAATTAATGAACGCTTAAAATAAATTCCGGATTTACCTTTGAATTTCGTATGAAAAGTGTTAGAGAGAGGACGACCTTATCACTCTTTAACAACTAGTAGACTTAACGAGAGGGTTTAGAAGGGGTTTATTCATCTACCGATTTATCTAGGGAGGACAACCGCATCACCTTAGTTAAATTAGGGTCTCTTTAATTAAGCACAATCTATTAACTTGTTTAGTGGATTAGTGAAGTCGATTGATAGGATAAAGTATTAGGGTTTAATTCTTGAGCTTTCCATCTTACAATCTCATACTTAGGTTATTTCTTGCACATCACGGTTATTTTGATTATGTACCGGCTCCGTTAGTATACGTAGGGATTCCTATCCTGAGCATCACCCATTCATATTTGCACACAACCCTTAGTTAATTAGTTTCATTCATTCTTTAGTTTAATTAGTTTAATTTAGATTAGAATTAATTTCTTTAAAAAAAAAGCCAAAAATACACACTCATATTAATTACGATGCGTAGATCTTCAGGGATCTATTCGCATAAAATCCATCCCGATGTACGATATACTTGGTCTCTATACTTGCTGATACTACAGTGAACCCGTACGCTTGCGGAGTAACTACTAGTATAAGCTAGTAAAGTTCGGTTCAAGTCAAATCACTAGGCTAGACGGAGAAGTCGCCTGAGATGGGTTCGGAGTAGGCACAATGATCGATCAAGTCAGAGCAATGACAACACATAAATAATATTGGTGACGACAATGCCGGCTGTAATAGAGAAGACGGCACCGATAATGGCTACTACGGGAGAGAGAAATAGGCTGCGTATTTGAGAGAAAGGGGATGATGTGTGTGATACTCTTAATAAGAGATTAATAAAACCTAAAAATAAAATGAATGGTTTAGATTTAATTTTGTGAGATGAATGGTCGAGATCAAAACTAAAACCAACTTTTAATGAGAGTGCAGTATTTCGAAATGAAGATATTTGAGACATGTCACATCAGCCTAAGAATAAGATGTTGTTCACACATCATCTTGGAGAGGTTTGAAAATATATTATAATAAGATATTCATAAATTAAGTTCGAATGGTTATACAGAAATAATTCAAATTTTGATGGCAATATTCACGAGTTTGAAGCCACAATACAATCATAAACTCATAATAGAAAAGGAACTTCATAGGATTCATTAAAAATTGAATATTCACGGTGAAACTTGTTTGAATGCTATTAATAAATTATATTAAAGGTATCAACTCCGAATGATATTAGTGTTTTTCACTTTCACTAAAAATATTAATTAAAGTGGTAATTTCAATAAAGATATTAGTTGTTTAAACATAAAATATTAATAATTTGTTTACGGTAATAGTTACTCTGGAAATCATTCACATAATACTATATTTTTGGAACCGGGTTGAACCGACTATGAAACCGGTACAATTATTCCCCCAAAATCATTTTAAGGTTCAACCAAGAAAAACCATCTAAACCGGTCAAAACTAGAAAAAAATCGGTTGAACCAGTGTTGTTTGTTTTTTTTTTCTTTTGTAAATTTTATTTTTAACTTTTTAAAATTAAGCTGTGAGACGCCCTATAGGGTTGCGGGCCTAAACAATTTCGGGTCTTATCGGTTCATTTTAATCGGTCCACTAACACTCGAAACCTAACCCTAAACCTAGCGGTCCGCAGGTTAAACGGGTCACTAACGGGCTCCGGGAGAAAAAAAAATATAAAATATAGATTTGTAATTGTAATACACTACCATTTAAACTAAAAAATTCAAACATGGTTCAAAAATTATTCATAAAGTTCATAATTGATAAAAAAAATCAAACATTGTTTGTAAAGTTCAAGCATTAACAATATTAAAAATATAATATAAATGTCTCAAGACTCTTCAATTTTCGGCACTCGATCCTTCTTTGGACAATGACAAAACATCATCTCCAAATTGGGCGAGGGACTGAGCATGACTGAAGGTTATTGTTGTTGGGTGCAATGGGCGGTGAAAGACATAGGGTTCCAAACTTCCAATTTCAATTAGAAAGTAAATAGATGAAGTAACCTAAGAAAAGCAGAAATAAAAAAAAAAAGCTTTTGGGCTAACGGGCCAGCCCGGTAAACCGGCGGGCTAGCCTGTTTAGCCCGCGGGATAACCGGTCCGGGCCAAAATAGCCCGAATTTTAAATGGTCCATTAGACCCCTCGAACCTAGCCCTGTGCGATTCAGGGTTAAACGGGCTGGCCCGCCAGCCCGCGGCCCGTTTAACATCCCTAGTTCCAACACCCAAACTTGTTTTATTCCGCAATTTTACCTATTTTAAATTTTAATACTTAATAATTTAATTTGAGACTTCAGTATGAATTATGGAGTATGAATTATAAATTGATATTTTAACTTTATTTGTTTTAAGTATATTGATTTTTATATTGTCCGTGACTCTATTTTATTTAATTTTAATATGAATCTTATAAGCTACTCCTTTCGTATCAAAGGAATATACACATTTTTTTATTTGAACGTTTCATATTAATTTACATACTGCCTAAAAAGTAAATATTGATTTATGTGCAGAGTCGGTCCAACGTTATAAAGGGCCCGGTGCAAAATAAAAAATAAAAAATTAGGCCCCTTATCAAATAATAGATTTTTTCCTCCATCGGCCAAACTTATTCTCATTTTTTTTAAATAAACAACACTCATAAATATATAAACGAGTCTCATAATATCTTATCCATTTTTTCAATAAAATACTAGTTTTAATTAAATCTCGTGTCCAACAAAAATTAAAATTCACAGATTGAGGGAGTATAAGTAACTATAGTATTTTGAGTGAGATTGGACGGAGGTGGTTCCGTTGAGTGAAGTTTAAGAAATCTTTGGCTGTATTTTTTTTATAATAAAAAGTAATATGGTTTAAGAAATCTTTGGCTGTATATTTTTTATAATAAAAAGTAATATGAAGATATTATTAGTTAAATAAATAAAATGAAATGCATAATAAATCAATAAGTATAATTAGAAATAATAATAAAATTTAATAGAGTGAAGAATTGAGATTGGAGTGAGTTTAAAAAATCAAAGGTTATTAAAAGATGGTTTCTAAAGGAACACAAGCCATAAAGTTGAAGGAAAAAAAAAAAACAGAGCATGGCACGACCTTCACTAAAATTGGAATCATGAAGCACGAAGGAAACCAATCCAGCTAACATAAACTATAAAACAAGAAGCAAGATTTAATATATATATATATATATATATATATATATATATATATATATATATATATATATATATATATATATTATACCTATAATAAAAATTGGGGGCCCTCGCCGGGGATCCTGTGCGGCGGCACCACCCGCACTGCCTCAGGGCCGCCCCTGTTTACGTGTATACAAAAATATACTCATATTTACTATATATTATTACTCATTTTTTTATGTGACAATACACAAAAGTGCCCAAAATTTAAGGGGCACTTGTTTTTTGCCTTTTTTTTTTTCAAAAGATGTATTTTGCCCATTTTGGATTAAATTGTCTACACTACCCTTACTCATCCATTTTGCAATTTCACAAAATAATTCTTATTTCACAAATTAATACTCTTGCATCCAAACACTCCAATTCAATATCCAAACACTCCAATTCTTACATACCATTTTCGTGAGGAAAAAAAAATGGGCGGCGGTCGTAGCAGATTTTCATCCTTCGGCGGCGGGCGTTGGTGGTCTTGGCCAAGGTTTCCGGCGAAAGCAAGCTTCTGGTTTGCTACTGTGGTCTAAATCGATTTACACAACACATTATTCCTTAAATCAAGACTTTGAGAGGCCAATTTTCATTCAATCATATTACACCCTTCAAGAAATCAAACACCATTGTTTGGTTGGCCAAGGTGTCCAATTCAATCCAATTTACGTCAATAAGGTATGGAATCACTCCTTTGATCATTTATTTTGTATTGTGGTGTTATTAAAACATGAATTACTAAAAAAAAATTCTCAAAAAAATTCATTCATGTAAATGCCCACTAAGTGTTTGACAAAAGTCTTAAATGAAAGAATACGATATGTTTTGTGTGTTAAATTCACTCATTTGACCATTTATTTTGTATTGTGGTGATAAGGTATGGAATTACTCAAAGTATTTGTTAAGTAAAATTTCTTTCATGTAGATGTCCACCAAGTGTTTGACAAAAGGCCAAAACTAGGTTCATGATATATTTTTGTATTAAAATCACTCATTTGTCCATGTATTTTGTGGTATGGTGAGAATGAAGCTTGAATTTCTCAGAATGTTCAGCTATGGTATCTCTTTTGAGTGTGATGTTTATAAATTGAAGGGAATTTGTGCTAACGAAGCTTGCCAACTTATTGCCAACAATTTGCCAACTGCAACAACACCTTTTGTGAAAGTTATGAATGCGTATGATCTTATTTTCTGTGATTTTATTAGTTTATACTCTTACCCGCACCCTTTTGTCTAGTTCCCATATGAGTGAACGAAGATTTTTGGTGATCCATTTTAACGGAAAATGGGATGGCACTTCTTACATGGGTGGTATTTCTCGTGGTAAAGTTATCCACGATGAACATATCAACCTATCAAGTCTTAGAAGTTTGGTTAATAGTGTTATGAAAGATGCTAACACGAGTGCAAGTGATTATCAGATCGTTGAAATTGCTAACGTTAAAGGAGATTCGGTTATTGTTAATATAGATACTGATGACGATGTCGAGTCACTATTTCACATAACACATTCGCCTGTGATTTACGTGTCCCGTCTAGGTGCACAACCTGAAATAATTGAACCCTTCATTGATGGAGTTGTCGGTAGCTATTCTTCTTTCACACAACCGGGGGGCTTTTTGAAGATGATGGATACATTCAATGCCTATTTAATGATCCTTCGCAAAACATTCCAGAATTGGGTGAAGACAACCCCACATCCAATGATGATATTGGTATAGAAGTTGATCATTCTTCTGATGAGTCTTTTGATGATTATGAGTCCTTTGAGGATCCCACCGAAATTCATCCTGAAATTCTTCCCGAATGTGCTCGTCCATGGTCCATTCCGTGTATGCCTTCAATTTTGCCTCCTCCTCCTCCTGTGGATGTTCCAAATGTGAACTTCACTCCCGGGATACTCAAAATAGACGATATATTTGTTAGCAAAGAAGAGATGCGTACTTCTGTTGGTTTTTACCATTTGATGAATAAAGTGGAGTACCGTGTAAGAAAATCTGATCCAGGCAGATGGGTTTTGAAGTGCAAGCATGCAAATTGTGAATTTTCATTCCGTGCAGGTGGAAAACATGGGTTTTGGAAGACAACGAAATTGACCCCTCACACATGTGCCTTCGATCCAAATCGGAAAGCACCACTGTCATTGCCCTCAAAAGTGGTTGGATCATTTTATACCGCTAGACAGCAAGAGAAATCAACATCAATGACCCTACCGATATTTTGGGAGATTTAAAATTAAATCATGGGATGAATTTGCAGTACAGTCAAGCGCTGAGGTCTGCACAATGGGCCATGAATATGATATATGGTGATCCTGAGGAGTCTTTCAACATGTTACCATCTTATTTGGATCAGCTTCTTACTGCAAACCCCGGGAGTCATATAAAGTTACACACTGATGATGAAGATAGGTTCAAGTATTGTTTCTTTGCGCTTCGTGCATCAATTAACGGTTTCATGAATTATGGCAGACCTGTTATTGTTGTGGATGAGACTCATCTCAAGGGTAAATACAAGGGAGTAGTTTTTGTTGTGGTTACTCAGGATTCCAATAAGCAAGTATTTCCACTTGCAACTGGCATAGGTGATGTGGAGAGTAATGAGTCGTGGACGTGGTTTTTTGATAGATTACGAGAAGCATATAGTTGTCCCGAAGATTTGTTGATTGTTTCTGATCAACACAAAGACATAATCCATGTCGTGGAGATCGTTTACCCTGAAGCAAAATATGGATTTTGTTACAATCACATACAGAAGAAGTTTGCATCGTACGGCCGACACATTATTCGTTCTTTCAAGAGCGCTGCATACACTTATCGAGAGTCGGAATACGACAGGTACGTTAATATCCAATTTTGTTTTGTTTCACATTTCTCATTATGTTGATCATCGTCATATGTACAATTAACAGAATAATGGATTCCATCAGACGTTTTGACAATGGCAATTTCAAGAATAGTTTAAATAGTATAGGTCCCGAGCGATGGTCTTGAGTGCATTGTCCTGTTAGGCGGTACGAGTTCATGACCTCCAATGCCGCTGAGTCTTGGAACAAAATAATTTTATAGGCTCGTGACAAACCCATTGTGTATGTGTTGGAATGTGTTAGACAAATCATTCAACAATGGTTTCATACTCGATCAAAAGATGCCAAATCTTCACAGGGGGATTTATCTACTGAAGTTACATATAAATTGTCAAATCTTACCAAATTTTCTGATAAGCTTTGTGTTGAGTCATTGGCTTTTGATAGGTATAAGGTACTTCACGGTGTTAAGAGCTACATAGTTGATTTGTTTGAACGTAGTTGTGAATGCTGTGAATTCCAGTCCCTAGGGCTTCCTTGTCTTCATGCCCTTGCTGCATTAGGTAAGAATGTTAAATACCCCGAGAATGATTTAGTTTATCAGTATTTGTTATTCCAATATCCTTATTAATCCACTGATTTTACTTTCAATTTGTCTATAGGCACGCAAATTATGATGTAAAAATTTTTGTTGAGGAATGTTACACCTCTCTTCATTTGAAGAAAATGTGGGGTGGATCAGTCATGCCCGTACCTCATAAAAAAGAATGGGTTGTGCCTCCTCACATCAAATCCATTAATTATCATTCTCCACCTTGTCCCAGACAAGCTGGACGCCCTAGGAAAAACAGGAAGTGTTCACATTTCGAGGAAGGGTCTTCCTCAAGGCGTACAAATCAACAATGTTCACGATGCAAACAACCCAACCACAATTGAATAAATTGTGACGTTTACATTCCATCTGGAACTCCTGATGCAGAAGCATCCGATTTTCCACAATCTAATAGGGTCAATCTTCCTGGACGTCAACCACGCAGGTGTTCAATGTGTGGTGATCTCGGTCATACAAAGAGAAAATGTCCAAGACCTATTGATATCTGAATTGTACGGTTGAGGTGTGGTGAGGTTGTTGTGGTATTAGGATTATCAACTCTACTTATATTTTTATGGAAGTATCGTGTACCTTTCGACGTGTATTAGTATTTATGATGTAAACTTTAATTGTTGTGAACTTTAACTTTTTACGTGTATCATGTATTTATGAAGCATCATGTATCGTAATGCATTAATATTATAATAGAAGGAAACTCAAAGAAAGTGATAATAGACTCGACCAAAAAGGACTTTGCTCGGCCAAAAATGAGTTATCTAAGCTAAAATGTAATGTTAAAACTGAACAAACACTACACGCAACCAAAAAGAAGATCACTCGGCCGAGTGAAAACTCCCTTGATCGAGTGGAGTAACCACGACTGAAAATACTCGACCGGACTGGAGTTCACTCGGTCGAGTGTTATTCATCTGGTCGAGTATAATGCCTACGGCATATTCTACTCGGGCGAAAGATGTATCACTCGGTCGAGTGTTATTCATCTGGTCGAGTATAATGCCTACGACATATTCTACTCGGTCAAATGATGTATCACTCGGCCGAGTGTACTCTATTCTGGTCGAGTGACCTCCTTTTACAGCCATACTAACACCTAAAAGGATCCACACTAATATTATTGTGAAAAGTAGAAACACTTAATTAACACACGAGTTTAACACAAACAGAAAATCAAACGAGTTCTTTCAAATACATCCCAGTACGTGTCGTACTTTTTTTAAAATAACAAACAACACAAACACAAACGTGACGATAGGACATTCTTGATTTCTAGTAGGAGACACCAATCACTTTTTCCAACGAGGCCATAGAGTAAAGGTATTTGGAGATTTCCTTTTTTGAGGTAGACACGAAGCAGTTGGGTTGGACGAGCTTGCCTCCTTATTCACTGAACCAAATTTGTCCGAATCAGAATCGTTTGAATCAGATTTCTCTTTTTCGTAAGGTGGAATGTCAATGACTTCAACCATTTGCGTAGTTTGATTGGGGTCACCGAACAATATCTTCAGGTATTCCCAACATGGATCACCATACACTGTGTAAGCTTGAGCAAAATGTTCTTCCTATTAAGATGCATAAACATATGAGTGACAACTTTATGGATTTTTTATTTTATCTATAAATAATGAACAAAAATGTTACCCCAACTATGGTATGCCAGAGTGTAGGATCAGCGTGCACACGATTTGTTGCTTCATCATACCTAACTCCAGGTACGGTGAGCAACCACGAGAAAACACGATGTCGGTTTTGTAGCCTGTGAACGTGGCTACGACAATGATCAAAGGACAACCTGATCTTGTGACACATGTTGACAGCCAATTGTGCAGTTTCGATTGCGTCGGTGTTATCTCCTGTCGTAGAAAAGCCGAACTGTAATGCTTGGTCGGAGAGAGCTTCAGCAAATGTGGATGATGTTTGAGCATCCCAGGGCCACCCATACAACAGTTCCTCTTGGGAATGGCCGGGAAGCATGTTTTTTCAGTTATTTAGAAATATTTTAGTTTGAGTTAAATAAATACATATACTGTGAGCATTATATAGGAAAATTATAATTGAAGTGCATATAATATTTGAAAAGGTAACACTCTGAAAATGATGACTTCTTTTTTATCCAATGTACAGGACATTTCATATCAATTCACAAGATTCACTAAATGCTATAATTGATTCACGGGAGGGTTGGCATAGTGTTTGATAAAGTGTTGGAATTACTTTTGTTAACTTTTATGGAGTTGGCATATGTGTTTTTGTCGTTTCCTATCCCACCAAAAGTAGGAGTATTGGTAACTTTATTCATTTTCAGGCCTACCTAAACTCCATTCTTTTATAGGTAAGATTCCTTTAAAATGAGTTGTGAATGAGTTGGCATGTTTAGGGATAATAGGGTTTACCCTACATGTGAAAAATTTACTGATTTACTTTGCATATATTTTAGTTTTTTTTTAAATATGGTGTCATTTATCGATAATATTGTGGTTGGCAGATTGATTGACAATATATTGGAATGCCTCTCGTTAGCTGTGATTGAGTTGGCATATGCATTTTTGTCGTTTTCTACACCAAAATCAGTACATTTTCAGATATCTTTTCAGTATTGATGGTACAACCATATTCTTTGCTTCTTTAGAGTGAGAATCATTTAGTACTACTCATCCAATAAAAATGCTCCACAATATTTAATTGAATTGTCTTGTTGATGCAACATGTTTTCAGGGTTATTAGCCTACATGTGAATAAATTACTGATGTACCTTGAGCTCCCTTTCTCAAATTTTTTAAGCATGGTGTCATTTATTGATGGGTGATGTTGGCAGATTGATTGGCAATAAATTTGAATTCCTCACGTTATCTGTGAATGAGTTGGCATATGTGTATTTGTCGTTTTCTACCCCAAAATTAGTATATTTTCATAGCATCCTTTCAGTATTGATGGTACAACCATATTCTTTGCTTTTTTAGGGTTTAGAATCAATTAGTACTACTCATCCAATTAAAATGCTCCACAATATTTAATTGAATTGTCTTGTTGATGCAACATGTTTTCAGGGTTATTAGCCTACATGTGATTAAATTACTGATGTACCTTGAGTTCCCTTTCTCAAATTTTTTAATCATGGTGTCATTTATTGGTGGGTGATGTTGGCAGATTGATTGGCAATAAATTGGAATTCCTCACGTTATCTGTGAATGAGTTGGCATATGTGTATTTGTCGTTTTATACCCCAAAATTAGTATAAATTTAGTTAAGCACTACCAATTGGAAACACTAGCAACCAAATTTCTTGTCAAATGGCTAAGATCCAAAAACGTGTAGATGAAATGTTCGACATGGTGAGTTGGACACAAAAGGAGGAAGAGACTTTGTTATTCCTTTTGATGAAGGCAAGACACGATGGTTATATGGTGGAGTGTAGACTTGAGGGTGGACTTTTGGAGTATGTTACCCAACAACTCTGTTCAACACTTCGAAAGGATTTCTCATCCAAGAAAGTCTCTAAAAAGCTCTACTCTCTACTCAAGAGATGGAATAAATTCGACAAGGTGAAGATGCAGAGAGGAATGAAGACGGACCCTGATAATACTGGGATGCTTCTTGCTGATGAAGCTACATAGGATGCAATCATAAAGGTATTTAAACATATATTATTTCTTCATAAAAAAGTCTTTATTATAAATTCAACAATCCAATTTATGTAGGGCAATCCGTACGCACAGAGACTTAAAGAAAAAGGCGAACCTCTTATTGATGATATGTTTCATGTGTTTGGTGTTATCCAGTTCAAACAGTTTCTGGATAATATACCTCAACAAGTACGAGATATTGAGTCTAAATGTGCAAGGGAATATGCATCGTGGTCGAAGACGCAAGAAGATAAGGATTAGGGCAATGTCCTTTCCGGTTGTCACTGTTGTTGTGGCCTGAGTGCCTAATTATCTAATTGTGTTTTTAAATTTGGTCGTTTGTTTTTCTTTTATATGTATTAGTTAGGGTTTGTGGTGTAATTGGAAGTTATTCTAGGGGTTGGTGTACGTGTTCCATTAATGCAATTATTATGGCTATAATAGACTTTGTTTTTGTGTTCTCTCCCATCGTCCTTCTGAATATTGTATTGAAAATGAGACATATATTTAGCTTATGTTTGCTATGTAGGTGCATTCATCTATTTTCAATGAAAACCTATGGAAGTATCAAAGCGATATATATGTGTTCAATTTAAAGTTGTGAGTAAATTTACTACTAAAATAAAGATCATAGATACAAGTATCATTCTATAAAATGTGTTCAATTTAAAGTTGTGAGTGAAAGTTATGCTTGCATGAAGATTTTGAAAGTCATGCAAAAATATATTGTCATTGGTTTGTGATGAAACTGGTCCTGCTACTAGTGATGATTTTGTATTCCTTGTAATGGAATCATGCATATACTTTTACAAAACAAGTGAATTAACCAAATTTAAATCCAACAAAATAGCAATTCACCGAGGTACATCCTTCTGTCATACGAAAACAAGTGAAACGGTACAACCCTAAGTATATAATCTGCTGACGAGTTCCCTAGCAATAAAATCAACACAATAGGACTTCCTAAACAAATGACACATATAAGGATCAATGTATGATACAGGTCGACCTGTGACCAAACACTCCATGAACTTTATGCATAAACTGCCACAATCGCTTCCGTTATCCTGTTGAGGAGGCTTGTCAAATCTCCCCACTGAGAACTTCTTTGCATTCATCCTCGGTTGATCTTCACCCCAAACCATCCCCTGTTCGCATAGGGGAAAGAGAATTGTACCAAAATTTTCAAAATACCTACCCATTTGGATCCAACGCGTGCATTCTGACATGGAATCGTACACCGTGATATGGAAACTCTTCAGGTTTATCTCATATAGCACCCAATATTTTCCCATCACGTGTCCGACACCGTATACAGTGGATACCTCTGACCACGGCCTATTTCGGGCGTTGTGTGGCCGGACTCCAGTGACGTACTCTAACGCACTCTTACACTCCATCTTCCAATCCCATGGTAGTTTCTTTTTCTTTGCATTTGACCATTTTGTATAAAGTGATGTCAACTGGGTCTACAAAGTTGTCAAACAAATTTTTTATAAGAAGATTGAGCATTTCTGTAAAAAGGTTGTCAAGAACATAGTTAAAATACATATATGTATATATTACCGTGAAAAAAAAGTCCACAAAAGTCCAGTTGTTGAGGAAGCTATCAGGCATCATCTTGAATTTATGCGCCACGAGGTACACAAGTGAATCAATATGCTGTCATACGAATACAAGGTTAAATTACAAAACAATAACATATAAATTCAAGACGAAATACAAGGAAAGTAAAATACCGAATCTTTCAGCCATCCGTTCGGTTCCCACAAGTTCTTGAACCATTCAGCGTCAACAGCATGCATATTCGGGGTGACAATCACAATTTTCAACTTCTTCTCCAGTGCCATTTTCCACCAATTTTCAAACTCTTGAATGACAGCGTCATCAAACAGGGACATGGGGTCGAACTGTGGTTTTGATCTCTCCTCCGTTACTACAATAACCTTTTTGCTCCTTGGTTTTGGGTGGTGAGTTGGGTCTGCGAACGGACTAATCTTCGAAGGCCCCGGCCTCATGACCCGCTTTGATCTAACCTTTGTTCTAAAGCGTCTAGGCTTTTCCACCCCAACCTCCTGAACCTCTTCTTCTGTCTTTTCCTTTCCTTCAATTTCAGGTTCTTCCACCAATACCTCCAACTCTTTCTCTGCATCTCTATCCAGATTCCCCTCCTGTTCGTGTCTGTCAATCGGCTCCACAACTATTGCTCCACTCTCCTTCCCTCCATCTCTCTCAATCGGTTCCTTAGCCGTACCTCCGCTGTCCACTCCAACCTCTCCCTCAACTTTAGGCTCCACAATTTTCCCTCCACTATCATTCCCTTCATCTCTCTCAATCGTCTCTGCATCTCTCCCTACACTCCCCCTCCCATGATCAAAGTTCATACATGCATCGACGAAGATAGAATCATCATGTACTCCTAAACCTTGACCACTAACATTCTGCAGATCAAGCACAATAATAAACATCATCAAGATATTAACAAAGGAATCTTACGTTCATACTAATATATATCAACAACGCACAAAGCTACCGTATGTGTATTTTCAATGCAGTAAATTTCACGGATACACAACTTAAGTAATAGATATATAACTTTTATAACATGTACTATAACAATTGCTACCGTATAGTGAAATCAAAGTTAACCTCTTCCTTGTTGGTTTCATCCGGCCCTTCTGGCAAAGTGCATCCCAAATGGTGAAAAAGTGTCTTCATTAGCACTTGAAAATAATCCTGCTTCTTGCGGACCGCAGACAACTGAAGTGCACAATCATCTATTTTTCTTTCCAGCTTGAGAATGCAAGGATTGTTGCTGGACCCGGCAATATCTTCAGGGCGGTCTTTGATCTCCTCCTCTTCATCTTCAAAGTCCATCTCCTCCAACTTTCGCTTTCTGGAACTATCAATCGGAGTACTTGGATGATCTTGCTCCCAATGAAGAGCACTCAAATAACAGGGGGTAGTAATCTCAGCCTCAGTTGGTTCCAATCTCCGATGTACAGTATGGGTGACCTAAAACAAAACAACTAAAAGTTACAAACTACTAGTAAATTAGCTAAGTGTTAAGTAAATATATAATTTGCATAGTAATTATGAGAAAGTAAAAAGTAAATTAACTTACATTTCTAGAAGAAATCTTGTCGGGGAAGACATGCTTCTCCAAATCTTTTTTGGACAAACTGTTTGTGCATGTCCATCTCAACATTCTAGGAAGCTTCAACGGTTCAACAAGACTTGCGCCAACTTTTGCCAACTTAGGGGTAGCTTCATACGCCCACAGTTGAAGCGCGTGTACGAAACCATAGCAATCGAACCACGGTTTCTTGGTTTCCTCTACGTCCCTCTGCTTGGCTTTCTTTCTCCATCTTGTGTTCTCAACTTTCCTGTCCTTCGCATCTTGCCTGTCCATTATGTTACGCAGGTTATCAACGAGAAACTCGTACGCTATGGAACCCCATGGGAATTGGTTGAATGAATCCAAGTCGTCGAGCAGGTGAATGTACTGCAGTTCAAGCTTCTTGTTAGTTCGATGTCGTACTAACAACAGGCCATACACAACCAGTAGCATGGACAGTTTGAATGCAGTTTCAGACCCCCCGTTTTGAGCTTCCAAAGTTTCGAATATGTCGTTAAGAAACAGGTGCTTCTTTCCGGGAAATACACTAGTGAAAAACTCTGAGGCATTAGGTGTATTTGGAACCTCGCCGAAGCTCAACCCAGTCATCAATGAAAACTCGATCGGGCCAAACTCAGCATCGCAACCATTCACATCAAAGATAATCGTCTTCCTGGATCCAGATTTATCCTGTTTCAATAATAGGTGATGTACAACTTGGCCTTGAAATTGGAGTGGTTGCAATTCCAAGAAACTTCCGAAACATGTAGTCTTGAACCTTGTCAGATTATCTTCGTCCAAATGAGTTTGAATGGCATCAACAACACATTTGATATCAGCCCTAGAATTGACTCTAGCCATTGAAACCTACACCATTATCATTTAGAGAGTAAATTAAATCAGATGGCATTGTGGTTCTCCTCAAGTAATCAAGATTTACTAATGCATGTAGTTAACAAGAGTAGTCAAGTAATGAAATGCATGTAGTTAACGGAAGTAATCAAGTAATCATGTAATCTAAAACATCTAAATCACCTAGATTACAAGAGTGATCAACACACAAGAATCTAATTCATCTTATCCATTGGAAGAGTATACTGTAATCTAGTACATCTAATTCATCTATTGTGTTTACCACCTAATCATACTTCTATACATGTTCTACTGAACATCTCCAATAACAAGAGTAATCAAGTAGTCATTTATTTATTACAAGAGTAATCAAGTAGTCATTTATTTATCTCCAATAACAAGAGTAATCAAGTAATCAAAACCTAAAACAATGTATTATCCCATAATGAACTAATAGTGCAACCAAAGATTCCACCTTAAACTAATGATAACATATATTCGATTGCAAGGATGATCATACAATAATTAGAAAAATACCGAGCACAATATGAATCAAGAGAAGTATACCGCCCACTCCCATTCTATATATCTTAATGCATCTAAGTTAAACAATGCTCAAACCCATACAAATAAAATATGATTCACCATAAAACTCTAAATGAACATTCATTCTTTTAGGCCTTCTAATGCAAGACTTGCCCTTTTTACACACAATCAAAGACTTGCAAGATTCCACCATCTTACAAAATTTGGCAAATTATAGAACTTAACTCTTCAAATATTTGTACTTAATAACACTCTCATAACATCGATTACAAATTCTCAACAAGGGCACAACTTTAAGATCCAAACATGAATTTCTATAACTCCAAATAATTAAAGCCCCAATTCCAATTAATCGAAGCTAGAATTTATCTAATCGAAGCCCTAATTTATGTAATCGAAGCCCTAATTTATCTAATTGAAGACATAATTCTAATTAATTGATGCCCTAATTCATCTAATTGAAGCCAGGGAATCACAACATAAATTCGATTGAGTAAAATATATATCCTTACTCTGTGCGTGGTGGCCGTATTCTTTGAAGGTGGGTCGCCGGCTGCAATGGTGGACGGACGGTGAGCGTGGCTTGCAGGCGGGATTGGTGGACGGGCAGTGAACGTGGCTTGTAGGCGCGATTGGCGGACGGGGTTTGGAAAATGGGTCACCGTTAGGAATAGGCTCTGGGTCGCCGGCGATGTTGGTTTTCTACTAGTGGCTATTAGAAAGACTCGACGAATTAGGGCGGTCGAGAAGGGTATGGCGGCCGAGTGTAATTTCAAAATAAAGAAGGCATCTTTAACTCGATGATTACTTTTAATAATAGAAATTTAATTTATTTTACACTCGACCGAGTGAAAATTTTGGAGCCGAGTAATAAGTGTATTGGTCGAATGTTCAAGCTTCGGCGAATATCACTCGACCATATTATTTCTCACTCAGCCGAGCAATTATTTTGGCTCGCCCGAGCTAATATCATCCTGCACGGGTAAACCCGCTACGGCTAATATCACACGACCAAGTTTTATAGTTATTCGGCCGAGTACAAAATGTCCTGGTCGAGTGAAATATCGAATTGAAATTTCATATTCTAAATATGGGTCGAATTTTCGACCTGAATTAACATTAATACCCATTTTCTTACCCATTTTCTTACCTATATAAGTAACCCTAACATACAAATACTAATAAACTTTTTAATTTTCACTCTTTCCCTCTAGGACTATCACACACGCACGCATACACAAACCCTTCCTCCATCTCTTCAATTCCTAACTTAGGGCCTTCAATTTGTTGGCATATTCTCCACATCCAAGGTAAGTTCTTGCTCTACACTCTCTTACTTAGCAAGATTGAAGCATGATTTCGGAGTATTATTGGGTTTTGGTGCATTGTGCTTAAAAAATAAAACTTCTAAGCCCTAACTAATTGTTAGATTCCTTGATGTTTAATCTTGTTTGAGGCTTATTAGAGATGGGTAAGTCGATATCTCTTCAAGTTTATGCCAATTGTTGGGAATATTCATGAATTTCAAATTCTCAATTTTTATTGTGGTGAATAGTGACGAAATTTGGCTTGAATTATTATTGTGTTAATTCTTCATAATTTATTCCTTGAGTTTTATGCTATGTAAAAACAATGGGCATGCCCAATATGAATTGTTTTAGGCATATTAGGGATGGGTAAGAATACCTCTTCAATTGAAGGCCTAATTTGTGGTTTTTTTTAATTGAAGATTTGAAATTCTTGTGGTGAATACTGATGAAAGTTGGCTTTACTTGGTTTATAGTGGCGAATTACTTGTGATTTTCTTGTTGAGTGGAATGTGTTCTATATTGATTGTTGGTCTCCCATCCTAAATAAGTCATATATTTTTGGGCCTTTTTGTGTATAGAGATGAACCAATGCCGTGTAAGAGGAAGGAATCAAGCTCCAAGGGTAAATAATGAAGATCATGAAATTCATTGCTTGCAACAATGTCAAAAGAGGCCATGCGATCTTGGGTTATATTTTGGCGATGAAGCGAGGTATTACAATAACTTCATCAAAGCTAGCACCATGACTTTCCATCCCACAAGGTTCTAGGACTCAACAACCATGGATGTATTGAACACTAGAAGAGATGTAGAAGAGCTCTTCGAAAGGATTGGATGGAAATAGATGCTGTCAATCCACAAGCCTCTTTACAAGGATTTGGCCATCGAGTTCCTGAGCACGGTGGAAGTTTTAACTGATGCTGGTAAAGTGCCAACAACGATGACGTTCAGAGCTGGAAATGTGGATCACTCAATCACTTGTCAACGCTTGAATGAGATTTTCCAGACGGCAACTCATGTACACAACAGGAATAATTACGAACGGGGCTGTTATAAGTTTGAGCAAACAACATGGGATGCGATCTCCACTAAAAATCCGAAGCAAGTAGAATTTGTTGCTGGGAAGTCAAAAGCATCGAGGATTCGTAATCCCATGTTCAAAATGGTCCATAGAGTGATGATGAACACTGTTTTTGCTAGGCATGAAGCTGGGGCCATGAGGGGTGAGGAGTTGTATTTGATTTATTCTATGATCAATGATATGCATGCCAACTTCGGTGCTTACCTAATGGTACACCTCGGGAGTCGGTGTTCATCTAACATCAAGCAATGTGCAGTAGGAGGGATGATTACTCATATAGCTGAAAGTGTCGGTTGAAGACCGGATGGAATGGAAAGCATTGCTGAGGAGTACATTGACATCCCTTATCTGTTAAAGAGCGAAGTAATAGAGAAGGTGGGAGATGATTATTGCGTGAAGTTGAAGGATGAACTTGGATTTCCATTGAATAACTTGTCTCTAATAACATGGAGAAGAGAGGAAGCAGGAAATTGGCTCATGTAATCTCAAGAGCACATTCGATCTCGACAAGAGTTTCATGATAATGTTGCTGTAAAACGAGCAAGAGCGAGAAAGCGTGCGAGAGCGGGAGAAGGAACGAGTGGAGGTCAAGAGCATGTTGGAATAGAGGAAACAAGAGAGGAAGAAGAAGAACAAGTGGACAGATCACAACCGCAAGTTCAACCGACTCAACAACCGTTGGTGTATTCAAGACGGAGAAACGACATCGAAAGTTTAATCACTACTATAGAGAGCTTTAGGGTGGATATTCAAGGACTCCGTTCTAGCAATGATAGATTGACTACTAAAATTGAAGATGTGGTTACAAGACAGACAACGATCGAAGAAATACTTAGGGAGCAGAGTCGGAGAGAAGAAAATATGGAGCGGCGCCAACAAGCCATGTTGAATTGGCACATCCAACAAGGACATTTTGAATATGAAGACCTGCCACAATGAAGTGATGTGTGCTAACTTCATGGATGATGTGGGTGGTATTGCATTCTAACTAGAACTTTTAAAACATTGAACTGGACTTTTGATTTGCGTAGTTATAGATGATGTTGTTTAATTTTGCTTAGTTAAGGATGATGTAGATTATTGAACGTACTTATGGATTAAAACATCATCATTTTGCATAGTTTTTTTTTAGGTATGTACTTGATTTATATGGATGATGTTCTTTAACTTTGTTGCTTGTATGATTTGTTGATTATCTTTGATATAGTATCTCTATTTGATGATGTTTTGGATTAGGGTGAACATCAAATGAAAAATTAGGGGCCAAAAAAAGGTATCTATTGAACAATAAAGATTAATTTCGTGGTATAATAGGGATTGTCACATGTAGGATGTATGGTTGCAGTGTGACTTGACAACCCACTAAAACACTGTAGTATTCATTGAAAATTGACCACACGTTATGACAGGTCAATTTTTCTTACTGCTCAGTCAAATCCCCTTTAGTCACGGGAATTTTTATCCAGTTCAAATATTTGTCTTCTAGTAAATGGACCATGTTGGGATATGTTTTTAGTTTTGATGATTTTCCAAAATAACATGTAATAGGTTTGAAAGTAGTCAGGATTGTATCTTTAGTTTCAGGTCAGGCTAGGTTATGTCACAGTAAAATAGGCTGTCAGTTGAGAAAAACTCAGTTGAGGGGGAACTCAGCGAGGGGGAACTCAGCAACACAGCCTGAGAAATCAAAATGATATCAAGAAGAAAAGACTGAAGCCAAGGCAGAGACCTGAACCTGAAGAGAAGCCTGAAGGATGTCCCACCGAGTGTAAACCAGACTGATCTAAGCTAAGTCAGGTGGACCACTCAGTGAAGAGCATGATCAGGAGGATCAGTGCTGCACCAAGTAGGCCCTGAAGGAGTCAGGCTACTGTGGTCAGGGAAGTTTGTCATTCAGCCTTATGACAAACTTCTTGGAGAGATCTTCAAACAGTCTCTGAAGGACAACTACACTGAAGACGTTCAGTCCACTGAAGATCATCAAGTCAGTGGAGGATGAAGCTACCTAAAGTCAGTGGGTCTTAGTCAAACCCACTGAGTCAAAGAGCCGTTGGATGCAGTCCACGTGGACCAATCAGCACAAGGCAGCAAATCTGACACTGATAGGGCCGCATTCCAAGAAAAGTAGGTGTACCCTACTGATAGTCTGGATTCAAATGTGATTCTCTCCAACGGTAACATTTTAATCCACACTATAAATACAAGCTCATAGCTGCGGTTGTGTTGTGTGTGAGAGGAGAAAATCAACACCTATGAGCTGTGAAGGTGTGAGTGTTTAGTGCAATTTTAAGGGAGTTATAAGGAGGCACGATTCACACCTTGTACACTGACCATTAGGGTTCAAATATATACACAAATGAGTGTTCAGCTTGTAACTCATAGCTTAGAGAGGTTTTCCTAATCCAAGCTTTAGGCTAGCACATTGTAAAGGAAAACCTCACCTAGTTGGAGAAAACCAAACCAAACTAAACCCTTTCAGAGAATGTTAGGTTTGTAGTGAGGTGAGGAGGGGCAGCCCAGGGAGTGGCGTGAGTCCAGTTGTAAGTGCACCTTGACACGTTAAAAACAAGAATCCCAGTAGTGGATTTACTGTTAAATCAGGCCGTGGATGTAAGAGCTTGAGTCTCTGAACCACGTTAAACTGAGCGTTGTTTATTGTTTAAGTACTAGCTAATTATTTGTAGTGTATGCTCACTGAGTGTACTTGGAAAGGTTGAAAAGAAAATTAGCTAAGTATTTTAGTCAGGGAGAATCAATCTCACTGACAGGCTTAAGCAAGCACTCGAGAGTTCAGTCTCTCGAGTCACTGCCTTGCTAAGAGTCTGAGCTCACAAGTCAGTTTGCACTGACTTGAGTGCTCTGACTCTTAGCAATGCAGTGACTTGAGTGTTCTCTCACTGAACTCATTCAGGGTGCAATGCAGGTTTTAAAAAAAAATTGTGCTCCTGAATTCCCATTTTGCCCTTTGAAAACGGGACCATCAGACCACATCGACAATAGAATACTTTAGTAGTATATAAACGAGGTTATGCACCAAACATCAGTGTACTATCTCAAGAGTTCCACAAAAAATGCCTCCACTAAAAAAAATTCCCCTTCAAAATGAAATATTGTATGATGGAATATGGACCTTTGAAATGGAATCATGTTTCATAAACACATTGTTGATGCAAAAGCATCAAGGTAACTCGGAAGGTCGTGATGCGTTAAACTTTAATGCAATCTCAACATCAATCAACACTGTGAATGAGGTGTTTCATAAGTCTTTATCTTTCGAAGAGGGACGTCTACAACTGAACTATCTACAACAAAGGTATGACACGTTTGTGAATTGTCAAGGGGCTGAGGGGTTCACTTAGGATCCAAATACTAACAAGCTAAAAACAGCCAAGAAAGATTGGATTCAGATGGTCAAGGTTTGTTTTTTCTAGCAGGTTTAAAAATTTGGAAAGTGGTAAATGTGATATTTACTGAGTTCAAAATATTAATATACATCTTGCTTTTGTTATATAGAGTGATCGTCTTGCTATGGCCTACGTCCGTGAAGGAGAACCATTCTTCTCGTCCCTGTCATTTCTATTCAAGGAGTCTGGTGAGATTGAGACAAGTGATGAAACACAAAAGTATCAACAAGACCCAAACAATCAACTCCTACACAACATGATTGTTCCTGACTCGGAAGATGAAGAAGACATGTCTACTACTGCCACCAGGCACGCTTCCAGTCGAAGAAGGTTGTTTCATAAGTCGTCAACATCATCTATTCCAAATCTTGATGATACCCATGAAATTCCTAATTGCCAACCAGTTCGTACCTCAAATGCATCTACAACCATTCCTCGCAATCTCTCTCAACCGACAAATGTCTTTCCAACTTCAAGTATTAGCTCAGCCAATGCTGACACTTCTAGCTCTTCTGCTTCAAAAAACTTCTACGAGTGGTCCTTCTCTCCCCGTAGACATGATTGAACAAGTTGGTTGTATTATGAATTTTTTTCATGTTTTCATAGTATGCATTTCTATTCCAAAAGTAGCCAAGTTAGGTTGGTTTGCATCCTCATTTGGTCCACATTGTCAGTTTATCGTGAAGTATATCTAGTTTGTTTTAGCCAAAAGTACTAGCCAAAGACAGTGGTACTTTGGAGCAGTTTTTGGGTTTTTCTGAGGAAGCTCGTGCCCGTTACGTGGCCCGTTTCATTAACGGGGATCTTCCTTTATTTCCTTCTTGTTAATTCCTTGTTATTTGTTAGGGTTTTGGGCTTTATGCTGAACTTATTATCTATTTATGTCGGCATGTAAGAACTTAACTTGGTGGTAGGATCTGGATGTTTGCTTTTGTTAACTTAACGATATGCTTAGTAGTGTTTCAATGTTTGTAAGCATGTTTAAATTTATTAGAATCTTGTTTATCTAATTCCTCAATTCATGCTTGTGATTTAGGATTTTTTGCAAACAGGATGCTCGTATTAAACATATTTCATACTTAGGAAACCCATTAAATTAACTTAATACGACATAATAACCTAAACATGTCATAGCGTAGACAAAGGGAAATTAGAATATTACAAGAACAAAATAGAGAATACCATCCCTATCGACACAAAACCTAAACCACTACATAGGATCATTAGGTAAACATAAAAACATCAACATAGTAAACATATTGAAAACAAGGCCATCACTTAGATTCAGCTGGAGAACGCCACGGTATGCTTAGTAGTGCCCTTCTTTGACTTGCTAGAAGACGCACCTGACCTTTTACGTCCACTTGCTATAGTTTCATCATCCTCAACAAACAGATTTCTTCGAGTGGAACGACGATTGCGTCCACTTGCCATAGTTTCAGCTTCATCATCCGAAATGACAATTGGAACGCGTTCAACAGATACAACAGGGCTATCATTAATGTTGATAATCTCGACGGGGTTGTCAAGATTTGCAACAAAATTCCCCTCTTCTGGCCCTAACTCCCCCCACTAGCAAACAAGTAACGGAGCTTCATGTATTCTGTCTCTCCTTCATGCACATAGGCTTTTGCAAGTTCATTCTCCTGATTTAAACATGAAATTTGCAACAAGTTAACTAAGTCGTGCAAATTAATTGTTTATAATGCATAAATAAAAACAACAAAAAGCCGCAAACCGCTATTATTCGACCCCAAATCTTATCAGTAGTGTGGATGGTGTTTGCATCACGATTCCACCACACACGATGGTGCTCAGTTATTAACTTGAACAAATCGTAACGATTTTCAAGATCAGTTAGTCGTTCCATAGCATCGTGCAATGCTAGACTTTTGAAACAAACTTCATAACCTTAGCAATAACAGTAATCATTGCATTGAAGTTGACCTTCCCTCTTCCATACCAAGGACCAAATTTTTTTTCAGTGACCAAGGTGTTAATGAACACCTTGTCCATTTCGTAGCTCCAAATCTTATCATAGAAATAAGTTTCTTGTGGTGTAATTTCGGTAAGATCCATGATGCACAATTACAAGAGAAATGAAATGGAAAATGGCTTTATATAGACATGAATATGTAATACTTTGTGAATGATCCAAACGAGCCCATCACTTAAAAGATGATAACTCAATGCTACAGTTTAGTATACTATTTTAAGTCAGGAATCTTAATGACATTACGTAAGAATACTAACTAGGGAATCTGAAAAGTTGAGGCCAACATACTTGAGATGACTACACAATGATATTAAAATTCCAAAATAATGGTCAGGAATCTGAAAAGTAGAGTTGAAGCTGTACTAATCTCGAAATAAGTGTTTGCAAAGCAGAGATTTAATTTTGAAATGACAACTCGTGTATTTCTTGAACAACCTTCTTCCTCATAAATAACGAACATGTTGAATTAGCTTTAAATTATTTTATAATGAGAAACTAATGTAAAAAAACTATCTTTATGTAAACAGGATATGAAATTGAATGATTCAAGATACATTATAATGAAATAGTACATGAACCACATGTCTAGTCCTAAATGAACAAAACGAGAAACACTAGTAAAAAACACTGAATAATTTTAAACAGCACGACCTAAAATGAAACCAAGCAACACAGCAACAAACAACACAAATATTATAAAAATTACAACTAGCAACCAGGTGAGAAATTTCGAAGGCGTTCCATTTTCATTTGCAAGAGACCAAGATTGATCGGTTGTATTCCCACGACATGATTGGCTATCAAAAGTTTCTTCCTTCACTCGACGATTGACAAAGCTTCTACTAGACTCACCAGCATATGAATTTGTGAAGGAGTTTGGATGTTTGTACGTTTGATAATACAAAAATGCAGGAACTAATTCTGGTGGATCATGCTTGTGATGTTCATCGCACCAAATGAAACGACCCCTGTGACTCCCATTTTTTGGGCAAATATAGAAGTACCTTCCAGCATTAGGTCTTTCTTTACCCGCACACTGTATGAGCATTGGCCCATTTCCACATGCACATGGAGGAGGTGACATTTAACTGGATACAACATTCAAGTAAATCAAAATTTACATACATTATAACAGAGAAATGTGAAAAATAATCATTCAATCAAAGCTCAAAGCTCACTGATCCTACTCCAATATTTTCTTTCCAACATCAATAGTCCTGTGAGAGTTGGCAATCAGTTGGCATTGAGTTGAATATAGTTGGCAAAAAAGTTTGAACCATATATGAATGTACTAATATAAAATTATTGAACATTATATCAAGCCCTAACTATTGTGGTTAATATGAGATGACATTTATTGCAAAAATACATGACCAATGAAGTGAATTAGAACATCAAGGTAATACTCATTCATTTAGGTGGGCATTAACACCACAATACAAAATAAAAAATCAAAGGAATGAATTTCTATCTATTTACTAATCATGTGGAAATCTCAAAGCTCACTGTTCCTACACTAATATTTTCTTTCCAACATAAATAGTGCTGTGAGAGTTGGCAAACAATTGACATTGAGTTGAATATAGTTGGGAAAAAATTGTGAACCATATATGAATGTACTAATATAAAATTATTGAACATTATAGAAAAGCCCTAACTATTGTGGTTAATATGAGATGACATTTATTGCAAAAATACATGACCAAGAAAGTGAATTAGCACATCAAATTATTATACTCTTTCATTGAGGAATTTTGTCAAACACTTGGTGGACATTACATGAATGATTTTTTTTTTCAGAATTTTTTTGAGTAATTCATGTTTTATTAACACCATAGTTCAAAATAAACAATCAAAAGAGTGAATTTCCATACCATATAGACATAAATTGAATGACATGAACTGTAATCTTACTTCCTTCAACAAAAATTGGATCTTGGACTATAATGCTCTCCACACGAATTTTCTTCCTACTCCCGTAGACTAAATTGGACGAAGCTATGGAAGAACAAGGGAGGCTCGCACGGATTTTGAAAGAACCCCTTTGAATTTGGGAAGAAACACAACAACTTCGAAGAAATCGTGCGAAACAGAATAGAGTGAGGAAGAACCCGTCGACTGGGTTCTTCAAGTTCTTCTTTTCGATTTTTTTTACTTTTTTTTTTCAAAATTTTTAATATTTGGATTAGTTAGTGTTTGGATGCAAGGCAAACCTAATATTGAAAGAAGAAAAAAAAAAAACTGAAATACAAAATGAATGAGTAAGGGTAGTGTGGACAATTTAGGTCCAAAATGAGCATAATATATCTTTTGAAAAAAAGGGGGCAAAAAACAAGTGTCCCCTTAAATTTTGGGCATTTTTGCTTGTCTCCCTTTTTTTTATTCCACTAACAATTTCAAGTGTGTATATGTTGGAAATTGGTTTTAATAAAGGTTTCATACCCTGACTTTGACCAATTTTTTTAGGAGTAAAAACGTTAGTTTTTGGGAAAATAAAATTAACGATGTTGTTCTACTCGCGGAGTAGATGAACGTGGTATATTTAATATCTCAAAACCGATTTCCGGTGAGTGGGAAATTAATTTGGGAAGTTGTAGTATTAATCATTTGTGTTGAATAAATCAATGAAAAATGGAAAATGAAGTTCCATCCCACATTGGAAAATTACAAGAAGATTGTCTTGTATATAAGTATGAAAGTATTCATGTTCTCTAAATTGGGACATGGGGACCCTAACCATGGACCACACACGCGCGCGCGCGCCCCGCCCGAGCCCGGGACCGGGTTCGTGGTTCTTGACAATTGGCAATGGGTGGGCTTTGGGGCCTTACCTATATTTTTAGAGTACCAAAAATATAAAATGACCCAATACCTTTTTGGATCCAATCGGTTCGGGTGGCCCATATGAACTTGGGTTTGCCCACTTCGGTTGGCCCATTTAGAATTGGGTCGGCCCACGAACTTGCTTAATACACCTACAAATTTGATTAATACACTCCAGAGTATCTGGAATATTCCGTCTTGCTTCCCAAGAATGAGAAACTGCGTTTCTCTCCACTACAGAACGTGGGTGATCCATGATCACCACGTACTCCACTCCAGCAACCTTCAGATGGGTCGGATTTCCGCCTATATATATCCCATTTCGTCCATTCTTTCAAAAATACTTACGAAACCAAAAAAAAAATTCGAAATCCTTTTACTCCAGAATTCCGTTTACGCTCATAATTCTGATTTAGTTCGCCGGAAATTCATACTTGGTGGTGCTACCAGTGTGAATCGTTAAACCGTTTTACCTTTGGAGACTTATACGCATTCACCGTAAGCACTATACGGGCGTATTTAGTCTTGCGGGAATAAGTTATTCCTAAACTCGGTTTTATCACGAATTTGTTTCGTGTTTATTTTCTTTAATCTTCAGTGTTTCGAAATATACATACACACCCCAATATTTTAACAGTATATACTCATGAAATAGGGGGAGTATAATTTTAAAATTTTATGCACAAGAGACTTGATTGACATATCGTGTGCAGTGCAAGAAATGAGGTCCCAGGCTCCCATAAGTGCAAACCTACGCTTTATCTTCAAGTAGAGTCACGCAATTCACAATTTATCACGAGTTATTGCCATTGTCGCATTTTTATGAATATGGTTGTGGAGATTTTTTATTTTTTATACCCAAAATGGGATTTTTTTTAACTGTTTGGAATTATTAGTGTCGGCTGAAATATATAATACAGGACAATTTTTCAATAAATATATACAATCAAGATAAAATATTATATGAAAATAATTTATGATAAATTTATTATGCAACTATATTAAAATATCGAATATTTGACCAGTAGTATCATTAATATGGGTATATAGTATTATATTGTAATTGTTGTAAATTTTTTTGAACCCAAATTAATAATTATCCTGGTAAAATTATCAATACACTGGTCAAATATTCGATACTTAAAAACAGTTTCATGATAAATTTATTATAAACCATTTTCATATAAAACTTACTCTTCGATCAAATAATAAGAATTGTCTAAAGTTGATAAGCATGTGAATTGTGATGGTAAATTATCAAAAAATTTATATAGTCTCATAAATTTTTTGAATTATTGCATTAGAAATATAATTTATTTAAGTGAGCATCCACTTTCCGAATGCATCTTATTTGTCAAAATAAAAGAATAATTAATTACCTACAAAGTATAGCAAAAATATTTTTCAGGCCACCAACTCTTATATGCATAAGTTGCACCCTATGCAATTAGTTTTTTTTTTTTTTTTAATTTGTAATACTCTTTCCACCTATCAAGTACTTCCATACGTTCATAAAATAATACATCAATATTTTTACATGCATAATACATTGAATTGTGTATTAGGATATTGCTTTATCAGCATATAAATATTACTTATTAGTGATAATGTATTGCAAAATTTAAAAAAATTGCACAATGCAATTGGTGCAAGTCTTATGTGAAGCCGTTTTAGTATCTTATTTCATAAGACGAGATACCATTTAATCTATTAGTGACCCATTCCATCTAATAATTTTTTTCATATGCTTATCTTCCCACGAGGCGAACATCGTTGCTGGAACCTTCCCCTGTCACCGCTCCGTCGTCGAAGAATTCTGCTGGAAAAGAGCTCCTTGATGTTATTCCACAATAAAAAGTCTTCAAAAAAAGAGAATCAAGAGAATATATGTTGCGGTCGAGAGCGGAAAAAAAAAAAAAAAAAACTAAGAAAGAGACTTCGCAAGGGAAGCAACAATCACATGGGTAATGTTGTTAAACCCGGACTAATCATCAAACCAAACAATAAAACATTTCACTGATTCGACCGGTTGAACAAAAAAAACCAGATGAATTATAATTCAATATTAAGACAAAAAATTGCACACAATTATAAAATGGAATGCATATCCATTAAAAAAAAAAATTGCATATCCACATAGAAGCCAAAAGTAACTAGACAAGTGATATATATCATGTGTTGGCCTTACCATTATTTTCTTTTAAACATTTCTAGTTTAAAAAAAAAAAGGTAATTGGGTCATTAGTTCACCGATTTAAACTGATTTTTTTATTAGTTCACACTGATTTAATTTAAACCAATTGTACTAAATTTGAATCCAGACCGACATCATAATCGGTTTCCAATTAACCCGATTGATCAGATTTAAAAACACGATACTTGAGGTGATTTCTTTGAGGGGCTGGAGAGGATTACCCAAAGAGGAGTAAGAACTCAAAATAGAGATTAATAAAAAAAAAAAAATCAAGATTAAATCCAACAAGTTGGTTGATCATTTTCCAATATTTTTTGTTATTTCATTTTAATAGCAAGGAAAATAAAAGTGGTGTTCTTTCTTTAAAAGCAAGGAAAATAAAAGTGGTATTAACAAATATTTCCATTTGGGTTCTTGCTCAAAGACCAATTAATAGCAAGGAAAATTAAAGTGGTGTTCTTTTTTATATTTTTATAATAACAATCATTTAATCATTAAAATCAAATTCAACAATCATCTAATCATTAAAATGATAACAATCATCTAATCATTAAAATCAAATTCAACAAAATATATAATAATATAACATTATTATATAATATAATCATATAACAATATTTACTGATAAAAAGAAAAATATATATAACATTATTTACCAGTGGTGAGGGCTTGAGATTTAAAAATGACACTGTTTAGTGAAACAACTATAATTCTTTAGTGAAAACAACTGATACTGTTTAAAAATGTAGTTAGTGCAAACAACTATAATTGTTTAGTAAAAACAATTGATATCGTTTAAAAATGCGCTTAAGTGTGCACCATGCACTCAAGTGCATTTTTACTGTTTAAAAATAACAGTTGTGCAATTAAACACATTCAAAGTACTCTCTCTATGACACAAAAAATAACAAGCAAAAAAATATGCCTAGTAAAATTGGACGGAGAGATTATTATTTATTTATATATTTTTTAGTCACTCTCCTTTAAAACTTGTTTGATAACAAAACATTCATTTAGTAATATCATTGTTTTTCTAAACTAATACACATAACAATTTATACTATAATACTCCCTCTGTCCCCTCTTAATATTCACACTTTCCTATTTGAGATGTCCCATAATAATATTCAAACTTCAAATATGAAAATAAAACACTCTCACACTACCTACTTTCATTCAAAATACTCTTAATTCATTGGTTCAAGAAGTAAATAAAGCAATTTTTTTTTTTTCAAAAAAAAAAAGTGTGAATATTAATAGGGGACGGAGGGAGTATTAATTTATAAGAACTATAATATCAATGGATGAATATTATATCACTGAGGGCCCTTTTGGTTGCCATGACAAAACGTGGGAGCAAATCAGGTTAATTGTCTTATTTTTTCAGATTGTTTATCTATCAAAGTTAATGAGATAACTTTATGTAGAAAAACAGTGATTAATAGCGGGCCCTGAGCTCAGTATTGGATCTAGAGATTCCCACCAAACAACTTGCAAGACCCATAACTAAACTATCTTGGTCTTATCTTAGACACCAAAATGGTCCTGAATAAATATATGATCAAATTTTATAGGAGGGTCTGGTGTAATTTACTGTTTTCATAACACCCCAAAAGTGGATAAGATTTGGAATTGCTAACGAGGGGGATAAAAGCGAAGAAACATTAATATCATTATATTAGGTGTTTCAGATATGGATATCATTTCATTATTTTCATAAATGCACATAAACCATCAATCCCACCAAAAATAGATCAAGCGACATGGAGCTAAAACTGCAGTATCGAACTCTACCCTTTGCCTCCTCCTTCAATTACAGTAAGTTGAGAACCACAAAAATTCCCCTCTCTGTTTTCCCTTTACTTTTTCGACTGTTTTAGTGTTTGAATTAAAACCAGTAAAACATATTAATTAGTTTTTCATCAGTGAGATAGACGTCACATTGATTCTCTGCGCTGACACATTTATGATTATTAATTGAGGAATTGGGCCTTTGTTTTCTTGATGGGGTTTGCTTCAATTGAATTCAATTCTTCAATACTAGTTTGGTTATAACGAATTAAAATACTGTTGCTGCAGTTGTTGTAAACAGAGTAAATGTGTTCTTTTTCCCTGAATTTGCTGTTTTATTGCAGAAACGTTTGTTGGAGTATATAGTTATGGGAGTTGGATAAAGGGGGGCACTGATTACTAGTTTATCATTAGCTGATATATTTGTATTCAATGCATTCGTACAAATTCGGGGAATTTAATACGCTCCATATCCAAGCTTACTAATTTGAGAGGAAGAACTCTGTTATAAAACCAATCGGTGATAGGTGGAGTAGCTAACTCACTAAGTTTATAATTAATTTAGTGTGTCATTGTCAATGCACAACTTAATAGTACCTTTTAGTAAAACAACTGATACTATTTAAAAATGCACTGAGTTGCACGGTGGGGTGGCGTTTCAACAATGTTGTACCTATGGTGTTGGGGTTTTTGGAAATTGTAGTAGTTGTTTTTTCTTGAGGATTAAATTGGGGTTGTTGTGTTGCATTATGTTGGTGTCTTGATTTAGGATTGTGGTTTGGTGGTGTGGTTGTAGGGTTTGCTCAAGTATTAATAGGCTAGAGTAAGTGTGCAGCTGAATACTTTGTCAATTAATTTATGGCTGAGACACTCATCCCTTTCAAAGCGTTGATGCGTCATTCTCACCGTGAGACGGTCTACTCTTAATTTAATATCAGTTGTTTGTATTCTTAAGAATTTTCATTAAGAACAATTGCATATGTATCAAGACTCACTTGGTGGTACTTTTCATATGGCTGCCACTATTATTGCAGCAGGAGACTTAATAAACTACTGAAAATAATATCATTGCTACAGAATTGTCAAATGTTGCCTATTCATAATGAATTCGTACAATTAGAAATGATTGATTGAAGTCCCAGAATCATGCATGTGAAAGGTGGTATTTCGTCTCTGGATCAAAAATTCTAAATGTAATACTTATTAGGGAATCATAAGTTCTGTCATTATGATTTAGATGTCAGTTTTTGGATCCAAAGCCTTGAAGCATCTATAACCTTTCTTTCTCTGTTTTATTCCTAAGACCAATTTTCATTATACCATAAACTTCACATAAGGATCTTCTTTTCCAATGTATTTGCCACATTAAGTATAGGCTTTGCTACATCAGGAAACGGTAAAACTGTACTTATCATTACAATGTTTTGGATTCATCTTCGACATCAATGCTGATGATGATTACAAATTTCTACACAGTTTCGAGAGTACATCTATGATTTATCATTAAAGAAGATCCGTTTGGTTTCGTTTAAAGATCAAACGTTGTATTAGGAATGAAACAGATAATTTATTTACTTGTACTTTTGGTGCAGCAAGAAATCCCATGTCCAGAGTCAATGTTGGATCTCTAAGTGCAAAAATGGCAAAAATACAAAGTAGAGAAAGTGTAAGAATAGTGTCGGCATTACCAGAAACGGCCGCCTCAGTTGCAGTTGCTGCTACAATTGTTGGTGCTGCTGCTACGTTTCTTATCAGAAGAACTAAAACTGCTCAAGAGTCTAAGGTATGCATGTTGAGTTCTGTATCTATAATACCAAGAAACGTATAAAACATCACCTGTAATTTTAAATTTATTTCTTCGATTGAAGGTAATATTGTGTTCATGACTCTTTACATGTTAACAATTTTATGTTTTTCACGATCATTAGTCAAATCTCAAATTAATCACAACCTTCCAGCATTTTTATGTAAATTCACCACTTCTTCAGTTGTTTCAATCCGATACACGTCTTTAAATTTAGGCCAGTTTGTGCTGACGGGGACGGCAGGAACTTTGGCACTAAGGCCACAAAATCACATTGACTAATTCCCAATGCTTCAAGTGTCGAGCCATATATCAATTTTTCCATCATTTTGGCACCCGATACTATCAATTTCGTTAACCATAATGCCCTGAATTTGAGTTTAAATGTCACGAGCTCTATGCGTCCGTGAATTTGTTGCTTCCTGGTCAAATTCTGGCCAATTTGAAGGACAATCCATATACCATTCTCTCCGTCTCCCTGAGCCTGTCAGTTTGGTACCCTCTATTGTCAATTCTGGCCGCCACAACTCTGAAAATTTGTGAATTTTGTAGCCTGGACGCTGGAGCTCACGAGGTCCCAATCAACAGTAACTGACCGAAATTTAAAAACATGTATCGGATTGAAGTTGAACTTACACAAAAATGTTGAAGATTTCGACTTAAAAGTTGTGAATTAATACATAATTAACTACCAAATAATGAGAAAAAAATTGCTGTACCAATTTTATGCGTTATAGAATTTTTTTTGTTTTGTTTGTTGACAGTGATTCTTGTGATAGACAGGCCCCTACAAAGCCTTGTGAGGAATGTGAAGGTTCAGGTATATGTTCTGAATGTAAAGGTGAAGGATTTGTCCTTAAGAAATTGTCAAAGGAAAATGCTGAAAGAGCAAGATTGATGGCGAAAGATGCTGCCACTAGATACACTGCGGGGTAGCTTGTGCTGTTTATTTCATAAATTTTTTCCATATTCTCGAATAATATATTAATTTTTAATAAAACTATGCACATTCCTACTGTGTTGATAGGCTTCCAAAGAAGTGGAGCTACTGCACAAAGTGCTCTTCTGCTCGATCCTGTACCACATGTGGTGGCACCGGGAAGCTAAGCTACATAAATTAACAACGGAAGCTCAAAATCCGTGTTGGCTTCATTTTGAGGAAAGAAGCTTTAGTTGACGTTGAGTACTGCTTCAAGCTGCTCCGGGTAATGATCATGTGTAGATATTTTGTTCATAAGATGACGAATATAAGCATCGATTATTTTGCTTAGATGACAATCTACGTTTGTTTTTATGTTCTAAGATTCTCGTGGATGGTACATTAACGGGGTGCTTGGTCGAGGGTATTAGAACGGGAATGGGAATAAGGGGGAATCATTTGGTATAACTTAAAATGATTCCTCCAATTTCATTCATTGATTCTTATTATTATTGCTATTCAGGAATTTTTAGAAACGTGGTGTTCATAATTTAGGCAAAGTAATTGTATGTAAACAAGTTTTACAGTGAAATTTGTTTTGAAAGTATTAATTTTATTAATAAATATTAGTTGTTTTTATTAAAATGTACTCCCTCCGTCCCCAAAGACTTGACATAGTTTTGGGGACACAATTTTTAAGAAAAATACTGTTCATACATTAAAATATATTATTTCTGCCTTTTTTAAGGGAGGGGTTAGTTTGGAGATTAATCCCAAACCAACTCCCTCCCAACCGATCAATTCAAACTGGCAAAAAAGCTGGCATGAACAGTAAATAAAGATGAAAATTTCAAAATTTCCCACAATTTTACAAAAAGCTGGATTCCCTCTTAAAATTACAAATTTCAGTCCAAATTTTCCCTCTATTTTAACTAAACTTAAAAGTTGTCTTAAATACAAACATCCTTCATAAAATACAAAAAGGCTTCATAAATACAATCAGCCTTCATAAATACACATTCAATTCTAAAAGTTTCAAAAGCATTGAAGATGGTCATCAGAGGTAGGGCCACTGAATTAACTCCATCAGAGAAGAATCAAATTGCTCAGTTTCTCCTTGCAAACAACAAAAAGGGCACAATTCACAGGGGAAAGCTTGATGAAGCATCTACATCATTTGGAGTTAGCAGGAGGACCATCCAGAATGTTTGGAAGGCTGCACAAAAGCAAATGTTAGATGGAGGCCTAGTGATGTTCAAGTCACTCAAGAAAGACATCAAACATAATGTACAAAAAAGGATTGAACTAGATGAAGACATGATGAAGGTCGTACCATATTAAAAAAGATCAACCATGAGAAGATTGACTAAGGAGATGAATTGCAGCAAAAACACAGTTAGTAGGTGGGTGAAAAAGGGGGCAATCGACCCACACACAAATGCCATCAAACCCTCTATCTCAGATGCAAACAAAATACAAAGGCTGCAATATAGCTTGGGTTCACTGCAAGCTGATAGCCTCACCAACAGAATAAATTTCACACCAATGACCAATGTTATCCACATTGATGAAAAGTGGTTTTACATGACAGGAGCAATGGAGAGGTGCTACAAGCTGAAATCAGAAACTGGACCATACAGGACATGCAAGAACAAGAGGTACATAACCAAAGTTATGTTCATGTGTGCAGTCTCAAGACCACAGTATTCAAGTGATGGGGAACTTGTGTTTGATGGAAAAATTGGCATATTTCCATTCACAAAGCTTGAACCAGCAAAAAGAAACAACAAAAACAGATTGAGGGGAACCATGATGACAGTGCCAATAGACTCAGTGACTAAAGAAGTTATCAGAAACTGCCTAATCTACCAGGTAAAACTCTATCATTTCTTTATTGATCACATAGTTTTACACATATAAGTAAGTCTTCAAAATAGGAAAACTCTATCCTTTCCCTAATGATGACATTACAAGTGAAAAAAATCAGAATATTTTCATCACATAGTTTTACACACTTAAGTAAGCCTCCAAAATAGGGAAACTATATCATTTCCCTATTGATGACATTACATTTAAAACTATCAGAATATTTTCATCACATAGTTTTACACACATAAGCAATTTCATCATTTCTCAACAGATACTACCAGCAATTAAAGAGAAGTGGCCAGCAAGTGCAAGCAAGCACATAGTAATACAACAAGACAATGCAAGACCACATCTACACAACAATGATTCAGAGTTTAGGGCTGCAGCCTCCTAAGATGGATTTGACATCCAACTGGTTTGCCAACCACCAAACTCTCCAGATAATAATATCAATGACTTAGGGTGGTTCAGAGCTATACAGTCATTACAAGTGGAAACATCTGCATATAATGTCCAAGATTTGATGCAAGCTGTTATGATCTCTTTTGAAAAGCTCACACACATTACCCTTAATAATGTATTCTTGAGTTTACAGAATTGCATGATTGAAATGATGAAGGTCAAGGGACATAACAACTATAAGGTGCCACACATGAAGAAAGCATTTTTACTTAGGCAAGGAAGACTACCAGATAATCTTGAAGTGGATGAAGGGTTGGTGAGAGGATGCATAGAGTACTTAATGGAAACTGGACAGATAGAAGGTACACCATATAACTTGAATGAACTGATGACCAATCTAGGGTATGATTATTAAGTCTTATAGGCTACTTTTGCACCATCTTAGTGGATAGATGGTTATGTTTACAGTATAAACTAATGTTCTTTAAGTCTTATAGGACTTGTTTAAGATGTAAACATATGATATGTGTCATTTTGTAGGTATTGACTCTCATATATTGAGATCATGTCATCTTTTGTAAGTATTGACTCTCATATATAGAGATTATGTCATCTTTTGTAAGTATTGACTCATATATTGAGATCATGTCATCTTTTGTAAGTATTGACTCTTATATATAGGGATAACAAGTCATTATATTAATCAATCAAACATAATTTAATTGATTAATTCCCTCAGAACAATTTCATCACTGGGATAACAGGCATCACAGATGCATATATGCACAAGGATGCACAAATTAACCAAATAGCAGGGATAACAGGCATCACAGATGCATATAAGCACAAGGTTGCACAAAATTATTCAAATAATAGGGATAACAGGCATCACAGATGCATATAAGCACAAGGTTGCACAAAATCATTCAAATAACAGGGATAACAGGCATCACAGATGCACAAGGATAGCTGGCATGAACAGTAAAAAAAAGTTGAAAATATGCAAAAAAAATTCCCACAATTTTACAACAAGCTGGATTCCCTCTTAAAAACAAATTTCAGTCAAAATTTTTCCTCTATTTTAACTAACCTTAAAAGTTGTCTTAAATACAAACAACCTTCATAAAATACAAAAAGGCTTCATAAATACAAACAACCTTCATAAATACACATTCAATTCTAAAAGTTTCAAAAGCATTGAAGATGGTCATCAGAGGTAGGGCCACTGAATTAACTCCATCAGAGGATGCACAGATGCACAAGGATGCACAAAATTCACCAAATAGCAGGGATAACAGGCATCACAAATGCACAAGGATGCACAAAATTCACCTAATGGCAGAGATAACATGCATCACAGCTTCAGTTTCACCTTATCAGATTATATTAATCAATCAATCATAATTTGAGTGATTAATTCCCTCAGAACAGTTTCATCACTGGGATAACAGGCATCACAGATGCATATATGCAAAAGGATGCACAAAATTATTCAAATAACAGGGATAACAGGCATCACAGATGCATATATGCACAAGGTTGCACAAAATTATTCAAATAACATGGATAACAGGCATCACAGATGCATAAATACACAAGGATGCACAAAATTCACCAAATAGCAGGGATAACATGCATCACAGATGCACAAGGATGCACAAAATTCACCTAATGGCAGGGATAGCATGCATCACAGCTTCAATTTCACCTTATCAGATTATATTAATCAATCAAACATGATTTGATTGATTAATTCCCTCATAACAGTTTCATCACTGGGATAACAGGCATCACAGATGCATATATGCACAAGGATGCACAAAATTATTCAAATAACAGGGATAACAAGCATCACAGATGTATATATGCACAAGGTTGCACAAAATTATTCAAATAACAGGGATAACAGGCATCACAGATGCATAAATACACCAGGATGCACAAAATTCACCAAATAGCAGGGATAACATGCATCACAGATGCACAAGGATGCACAAAATTCACCTAATGGCAGGGATAACATGCATCACGGCTTCAATTTCACCTTATCAGATTATATTAATCAATCAAACATAATTTGATTGATTAATTCCCTCAGAACAGTTTCATCACTGGGATAACAGGCATCACAGATGCATGTATGCACAAGGATGCACAAAATTATTCAAATAACAGGGATAACAGGCATCACAGATGCATATATGCACAAGGTTGCACAAAATTATTCAAATAACAGGGATAACAGGCATCACAGATGCATAAATGCACAAGGAAGCACAAAATTCACCATATATCAGTGCACATGTTCATCACAGAACCTAAACATGCATCTTAATAATCAGAATTTTAGCATGCATCCCAAAAAATTGAGATTGTAGAGTAACCTAAGCACGGATGGAAAATAAATTCCCAGAAACTTTATGTAAGACCACCACATGCCCTCGCTCCACTTCCAAGCCACCTCAATCGGCTCCATCTCCTCTATCCCTTCCATTAGATAACAGTAGGGTACCATCTCATCTTCAAAAAAAAAATTAGAATGAATCAATGCTCATCTTCAAAAAAATAAGCAAAATAAGAACGAATTACAAAAAAAAAAAAAAAAATACATGTGCGATTACGGGAGTCTCATCGATGAACGAATCAACGAAGGAATCTTCCGAATTAGGGACGATTGCATTCTCAAGATCGAATTCAGGGGATTCCATCTCATCATAATTCCACTCCATAAAAAATAGATCCAGACTCCCAAATTCGAAATAGGGCTTTTTTAACAGAATCGAAATAGGTTTTTTTACAGATCGAATCTTTAGGGGGAGAAATAGGGCTTTTTACAGATCGAATATTGTATATCTTCAAATCGGGGAAAAGAGGGATAGAGGCGAGTTGAGGGGTTTCAGACGGTGGGGTTACGAAGATGAAAGAGAGAGAGAGAGACACGAATGCCGTATGGAGAAGATGAAAGAGAGAGAGAGAGACACGGATGCCAGATGAAGGGCTGTGTAAGAATCGAGAAATGTATGGAGAGGAGAAGGGTTGGAAGAATCGAGAAGAGAAGATAATGAGTTGGGTTGATGGGTTGGGTTTAATTAATGGGTTGCTAATTTAATTTGGGTTGGGTTAATGAATAATTTAATTTAATGGGCTACTGATTTTGTGTTAAGAAATTTATTAATTGTAAATAAGTAATGGCATTTTGGCAAATAAGTGTAAATAAAATTTACCATTTTTGGGTGTGCAAAGTGTTATGGGACAGACAAAAAAGGAAAGTGTGTCAAGTGTTAAGGGACGGAGGGAGTATAAATTTTGAGGGACGTTAGTTGTTTTCACTTGTAAAATCAAAGAGTAAAAACATTGAGAAAATTTTATTGTGTATTGAATGACTCCCAAGAGTACATATTTATATACAAGAACTAAGCTAATTAAGGTAAATTTAAAAGCCCGTTAAAGGCCCTAGAATATTTACATATAATTCCAACACCCCCCTCAAGCTGGAGCATAGATGTTAATCATGTCTAGCTTGTTACAAAGATAGTCAACTCTAACTCCATTAAGAGCTTTAGTGAAGATATCTCCTAATTGGTGGTCTTCAGTCTTCATATAACCTATCGAAACTAGGCCTCGTTAAATCTTCTCACGAACAAAGTGACAATCAATCTCAATGTGTTTAGGAACTCATATACCAACACTATCTCGCATGCAACTTTGGCCATAGCTGTATATTCAGACTTTGCACTTGACGTGAGACTACTTTCTGTTTCTTGCTCTTCCAAGAAATCAAGTTTCCCCCAAAGAAAACACAATATCCTGAAGTAGATCTTGGATCTTCTTTCGAGCCTGTCTGATCAGCATCATTGAAGCATTCAATCTGATTGTGACCATGGTCACTATATTCAATTCCACGTCCAGGTGCCCCTTTTAAATAACACAAAATCTACACTACCGCCTTCCAGTGATCAACAGTTGGTGAAGACATAAACTGACCCCAGAATAAGCAATATCAGGGCGTGTCACCCTGAGACAATTCAATTTTCTAACCAGATGTCTGTATCTCCCAGGATCATCAAATAACACCCCTTCTTTCGTAAGCTGCAAATTAGGAATCATTAGAGAGCTACATGGCTTAGCTCCCAATTTTCCGGTTTCAGACAGTAAATCAAGATACTTTCTTTGAGTTAAAAAAATTCCTTTCTTACACCTACTCACCTCAACACCAAGAAAATATTTGAGTGTCCCCAAATCTTTTGTAGTAAATTAAGTAGGAAGAAAAGTTTTTAGGGATGCAATCCCTTTAGAATCACTTCCCGTGATAACAATATCATCCACATACACAACCATTAATATAATACCACCCTCAGAATGCATGTAAAAGACAGAATAATCAGATTTACTCTGCTTCATACCAAACTTCTCAACAGCACGAGTAAATGTACCAAACCATGCACGAGGACTCTACTTCAAATCATACAAAGTCTTGCAAAGATAACAGGGGAAAATGTGTGAGAATAATCGACACCATAAGACTGAGCATAACCTTTGGCAACAAGGCGAGCTTTCATCCTAGTAACAGAGCCATCATGATTAACTTTCACTGTAAACACCCATTTATACCCAGTAGGGCATTTACCTTCAGGAAAGTCCACTAAATCCCAAATGCCAGTAGAATCTAATGCATTCATTTCCTCAATCATGGTGTTACGCCAACCAGGATGGGCCAAAGCCTCATGAAAAATTTAGGAACAACATCGAGAGACGCAACAAAAGTTTGAGAGGAAGGGGACAAGTGATCATAAGAAACAAAAGAGGAAATGGGGAAAATGCACGAACGTTTACCTTTTCGAAGGGCAATGGGAAGATCATCACTTGGAGGAAGATTTGTTGACGAAGTTATTGGTTCATTAGGACATGAAGCTGGCGCATCGGGAACTAAATCAGCAGTAGTAGGAGGTGGTGGTGGACAACGAGAGTATGTATGCATGACAGGTGGTCTAGTAGGATTAGATGGAGGGATAATCGGATGAGAAATAATGTATATTAGAAAGTTTGTATCTTCCTCCTCAATGGAAGGTGGAGACGTATGACGGAAAGGTAGGTGTTCAGCAAAAACCACATCAAATGACACAAGATACTTGTTAAGACTAGGATAAAAACACCGATGCCCTTTTTGTAATTTAGAATAGCCCAAGAAAATGCATTTCAAAGATTTCAGATCTAATTTTCTGACTTGAGGCCGAATATCCCGAACAAAACAAGTGCAACCAAATATTTTAGGCTCAATAGGAAACTTAAACTGAGATGGAAATAGAACATGAAAGGGTGACTGACCACTAAGAACGGAAGATGACATGCGATTGATGAGAAAGCAAACAGTAGAGACAACATCAGCCTAGAACTGTTTAGGAACTGTCATGTTAAATAACAAAGCTCTAGCTGTTTCGAGAAGATTCCTATTTTTCCTTTCGGCCACACCATTTTGAGATGATGTGTCAACACATGAGGTTTGATGAAGAATACCATTTTGCATCATATAACGACGAAATGTTTCAGATAAATATTCCTTAGCGTTATCACTTCGCTTAGTTTTCACAGACACACCAAACTGAGTTTTAATCTCAGCACAAAAGGCAGAGAAATGTGTAAATACTACAGAACGATTATTCATCAAATATAACTAGGTCATACGAGAATAATCATCAACAAAGGTGACCAAATAACGAAATTCAGGTTTCGAAGTGATTTGACAAGGACACAAAACATCATAATGTGCTAACTCAAAAGGAGCATTTGCTCGTTTATTGACTCGAGGACTTAAACTAACACGATTGTGTGCATCAAAATGACAAGACTCACAATCTAGAGAGGATAACTTAGAGAACTGTGGACACATATGCTTTAACAAAGGAAGAGAGGGGTGACCTAACCGACAATGTGCTTCCATGGGAGTAACAATTCCTCTACATACTACTGATTTAGGTTCCTGTGTATCCAAAATGTAGAGGCCCGCTGATTCATGCCCCTTACCAATAATTTTCTTCGTCGTAAGATCCTGAAGCAAACAATAATCAGAAAAGAATAAGACACAACAGTTAAGGATTGCGAGTAAGTTTACTCACAGAAACCAAATTAAAGAGAGTTCGGGAAGACTCAAAACAGATGATAAGGATAGAAATGACGTCAATTTGACAGTTCCTGACCCAACAACACGAGATTGTGAACCACCAGCTAAGGTAACATGAGAGGAAGTATTATGTGAATCAAAGTTAGAAAACAAGTTTGAATTACTTGTCATATGATATGTGGCACCATAATCAATGACCCACTTGGTCGATGACGAAACAAGACATGCATTAGAGTTACCTGACTCAGCAATAGTAGAGATAAAATTTATTTGACTGTTTTTTTTTCTAAAGTTGCAGCAACCTTGCATGCTCACGAGTAGAAATCATGAAGGGATTATCAGAGTGATCAGAACAACGATCCACAAAATTATTCTCTTCAGACATAGTAAATATCACAAGCCAACAAAATACTAGCTGAAATTTCAGAAATATGACAAGAGATCAAATTTGTACCAAAATCGAAATCACACACCACACAGATGCTGACTCAAACTAGTACACCATAAAAAAGATCTTGACAGAGACGAGTTGAACGGAACTAACCAAAATTGTACCCAAAAACGAAATCACACACCCCTAGGATGCTGACCAAAATAGGCACACGAACAGGTGGGGAACACCGAGACGAGTCAGCTGGTGGTCACCGAAAAAGTTTCCGACGTCAGACGTGCCGTCAGTTGGGTTTTAGAGGCAAGTAAACACGTAATACATGCACAACGGAATTAAACAGTTCACCAACAACGAACAATTAATTGCATAATTAAATATTCATAAACGTAAATATACAACTATTCGTACACGAATTCCTCAACTATGGTATCTACGTAACAATTTTTATTAGGACAATGTCAGTTTTGAGTTGATTTCAAATACCCTGAAAAGATGATTTGCCTAAGTGTTGTAATAGTCAGGCTAGTCTTGCTAGGCTTTGTATAAGTTTGAATATTTTATATTCACAGGTACATAATGAGAGGAGTACTCATTGTTGACATTCAAGACTGAAGCCTGAAGAACACAAGAGCACCATCACTGAGCTTGAGTCAGTCTTTCTAAGCTGGCTAACTGAGTATTAGGATGAAGAGCATGATCCTGATATCATTGCTCACTCAGGCTGAAGGGAACAGGCACTGAGTGATTTGGGAAAAGACTTGGAGTAGGATCCAAGTAAGCACAAGGAATGTCAGCGCTGGATCACGTACGTAGAGGAGGACAAACCTGAACTCAGAAAAGACAAGACTGAATTGAAGAATGAGTTATGACATTCTCACCTACCTGATGACGTGGACCAATGAGAAGAAGACAAGTCATGTACGGACACTGACTTGAACCTGACATCCCTGCAATTTTCAACGGGCATGCATTTGATACATTTACCAAATCCATGCAAAGACTTCAGCGGCATGAAGATTATATCCGTTGAAGTATCATACAAGAAAGATGACTAGGAAGCTATCTCTCCAATGGATAGTATTTCAAAATCATCTATAAATACAGAAGGCCTTGACCCAAACAAGGTTACAGGAAATTTTGAAGCCAGAAATTACTCAAGACTCACAAGCATTCAAGCATTCAAAGAAGCACTCGAAACCCCTTTAATTTCACAAGTGTTTCTTATAGTCTAGAGTCTATTCTGTATTCCATTGAGAGTATCATACATATCTTAAGCTTAGAGTGATAATTCAATCCTTAGCATAGGTTTGCCTTGTAAGGATTATCACAAATAGTTGGAATCCAAACTGAAACCACCCTAAGCTGAATCAGTGTTAGGTTTGTTGGTTGAGGTTAGAAAGTTGCTTAGAAGGAGGAGGACTAGAACTCCCATTCTAGGGATCAGTGAGCTGGTCATTGTGCACCTTGACACGTTAAAAACAAGTCAATCTTTTAGTGGATTCTCCTGTTGAATCAGGACCGTGGACGTAGGAGCTTGAGTCTCTGAACCACGTTAAACACTCTGAGTTCACTTACTGCTTTGATAAATTGCTTTGCATTGCTTATAATTATTCATTCATCGCATACTTTGTCACTGCTGAATCAATCAGCCTGACCTGAACTTATTGCACTGCCCTTCTAACCACGGCTTCTTAAGAAAAGAACATTCAGTTTTCAGAAAACATTAAAACAATTCTTTAAACTTTCAGAGCTCACACATTTCCGCACAAGGCATAAATAGATAGTTAGTAGGTTTATTATCTATTCAGTGCCTATCACTACTTTGAGTTAAGGGGACTCAACTTTGAAAAAGAAAGTAAAATTTGTATACATGTATTCTTCCCCCCCATACACGTATCACTCAGACTTGTACGGGACCAACAATTTTCTACCAACTTGCACCGATCTGGCAGCATTGAATCTCGAGATGAACTTGCTAGGAAAGTTCAAGCTATAGATTTTATGGAGAGAATTAATTTCTTCTATATTGGAATTACCACATGACTTGTATTTATAAGGATGAACTGACTTAATTTTCAAGTAAGATAAAAAGCTCTAACCCATTAAATAAAATCTCTACGGGAGCTAATCATACGGGAAGTCTACATCGTCCAGGATAAACTCATCGGAGTTCTCATTTTGATTCCACATGTAGCTTTGATATGTATGGTGCGGTGATTGTTGTGCTTCAACATATGTTAGATGAGGGTTCTTCTTACGATACAAGTAGTGAAGCTTACGACTGTCAGATGGTAATGAAGTCTTTTGATTTTGTATTCATCCTACACTTGATGAATAAAATTTTGGGAATTTCACATATGTTCTTTTCGATCTTTACTGCAAAAGTCCCTTGATATCTTGAATGCAATGGATCTTGTCTTTACAACTAAAGGTTTACTTAAATTGTTGAGAAATTATGGTTTTGATTGTCTTCTAACACATGTGAAGTCAGTTTGTAGAGAGCATCACATTGTAATTCCAAATATGAATGATTTCTTTGTGTTAACAAGTGAATTTTATCACGTTTGAGCACCATTACCGAGTGGATGTCTTTCACGAAGCAATAAATACCCAGTTGTCAGTAATTGATAATAGATTCAAGATAAGACAGTGGAACTTCTTAAGCTTAGTGTTGCTTTGGATCCCGAAGACAACTTCAGGTTGTTTAACGAGGGTCATCTCGCCAACTGATTTTCTCCTGGAGATTTTATTGATCAAGGAATAATACATTTGAGACTTGAATTGCAGCATTACAAATTCAATATACCTTCTCAGTTAAGTTTTCAGAATTTGTCGATTATTTCTAAACTATCCAAAAATTAGTCGAGACAAACAAGGCACAAACATATTCTCATATTACGAGATTGATTCACCTTGTTTTAACACTTCCTGTTACCAAGCATGTCAAGAGTGTTCTTCGAAACAAAATGGAGAGTGAATATTTATTAGATTTCATGGTTGTTTGTATCGAAAGAGAATTGTTTAAAGAAATTGATCTTAATTCTATTATCGAATTTTAAATTCTATTATCAATGAATTCTATCGGATAAAGAATTATAGGGTGCAAATTATGTATACAAAAATTCACTTGTATTTATTGTATTTATATTAGACTTTCAGTTCACCCTACATTTTCATTCTAGCTCTGCCATTGGTGACATGTATTCGTTGGTTGCAAATATGCTGAAGAGTGTTGGAAGAACTCGGGCTTTTGAATAAAATTGATGAACTTATTTATTTTGCTAATTCTTTGAAACATCTCATTCACATTGCCATTTTCAATTTTGATATTGAGGAAGGAAGTTTATATGCCACCATATTGTGGCTCTTGTGGAAGAAAAGAAATTACAAGAAGTTTATATGCCACCATATATACACACACATGATCACATATGGAAAAATGGTTTTCAATGCTATGAAAAATGTTAAGGATACGATTAGCGCTCGCTAATATTATAGTGTTAAGTAATATTATAGGTTCAAGTAACTTAATGTTGAGGACTACGCCTTAACATACTTTAACTTGGTTCCTTGAGATGTCAAAACTTATGCGCATAGTCTTGTGAGGAGTGTTAGAATTTTTCCTAGTTCTTTTTTTTGTTGGGTCCAGCCTTCTTAATATCTTGTGTTTTTGTAAATAATTGAAAGAATGATTTCTTTAAAAAAAAAAAAAAAAAAAGAAAAGAGAAACGAAACACCAAAAGAAACTTATAGTATAACGTTTATATATATATATATATATATATATATATATATATATTTTACAAGGACCGTTACATATGATACTATATTAATTTTTGACACTCATATTAAAACATGCAACAAAATATAATACATTAATTCCCAATTCCACTGGACTCCAATCAAATATAGCTCGGCGGTGGTGTCGTGGCCGCAGCGACGCGGTTACCTCGCTCGGAGCGGCTATTCTCGGCAAACTTGAGACTCTTCTCATGCATGCCCTTGTGCTTCTCCTCCTCATTATACTCCGACGAGTAGTAGCTCTCCTCGACGGCGCCTTTACCCGGTGGGAGAAACATGCTCCCCCACTGCGGGAAGTGAACCAGCGTGACAGGAAGTGTGCATGCCATGATCATGATCCCCATATACGTGAGGCCGGTGGCCGTTGAGTGATCGGAGCTCGTGAAGAAGAGGAGCTGGGTCAGCCCAGATCCGAAGTTTCCGCCGGCGCCGGCCATGCCGGAGATGACGCCGAGGGAGCGGCGGGAGATGAAGGGGATGATGCCGAAGGTGGCGCCGCACGCGGCCTGGGCGCCGATGGAGAAGATGATCATGAAAGTGACGGCGAGGGGGAGGGTGTTGGCGCGGCCGAGGAGGAGGCAGAAGGCGCCACCGAGGGTTTGGAGGATCCAGAGAGTCCAGAGGCGGCCGCGCATTCCGAAGCGACGGGCAGAGTAGTCGGAGGCGAAGCCGCCGAAGGGGCGGGCGAGGAGGTTCGCCATCCCGAATGTGGCCGCTATTGTTCCTGCTGTGTGAAGCTTCAGGTCAAACCTATCGAATTCGTGTTTGAAAAACAAATATATTAGAATTAGTAATAACTGATATTCTTCCATTAATATTTTAAGTGAATTCTTAAAGAAAATAAATTAGTATAGTGTGAAAAGCTACTATCTTTCATAATTAATAATCATTTAGTGAAAATAACTAATACTTTTTAATAAAATAACTAATACTCTTTAAATAAGTTTCACGATGAAATTTGTTCACACAATATTTTGCCTTTATGAAATAAATATTGTTTTATTTACTAATTTCATTTGGGGATTTTTTTTTTTTTTATATCAAAATCCAATATTTAAGATTAGTATTAATATAGGTCCTCATTTTATAATTTTTTTTTATTTCAAAGTGAAATTTTATTTATTTTTCAATTCAAGACTTGATTAAATTGTTTCAATTCAAGACCTGGGAAAAATTCATTTGCCACCGAGTTCTTATGCACGGTAAATTGTCTGACATAAATTTTTGTCTTATACGAAATTCTTCCCTTTATTTTGAAGTACAACAATTGAAAATGTGTGTGAACTAATCAGTTAATTTTGTAACTAAATTTTGAAGTTGTGATTTGTAAATCTTTGTGATTAAGGATTTGTTTTAGATTTTTTTTATATTTTTTTGCATGATTGTATTATTATAACATTTTTTGTGTTAATTTATTTATTTGTTTAGTGATGATGTGCGACTTTATTTTTAATTTTTTTATCGGTAAATGTTAGTTGTTAGTAGTTAGACTAGTTCACCAAGTCTCCAAACACTCCGAGAAATCTCCAAGCCCACCTTATAACTCCCATAATTCGTTCTCAAAGGGAATCGAACCAGGGTCGCTCACTAGAGTGAGGAACCCGGTGGCCAGGTGGGCTAATTATTTAATATTGGTTGCAATTTGTTACTCCTTCCGTCCCAAACTCGTTTGCTACATTGTCAAAAAGGTCCATCACATACTCATTTGGTACATCTACCTTTGGCAAAAAAGTAACAATACTTTTTAATATTAAATTCTCTATACACTAATAACCAAAAGCATCTATTTTATCACTTTATCACTTTATCATCACTTTATCACTTTAAATACTATAAACAACTCTTTTCTTAATAACCGTGCAAATAGTAAATGAGAAGTTGAGTTTGGGACGGAGGGAGTAATATTTTCTACAGATCTATGATCATGTACCCTAGTTAATTTCTTAAATGAAATCCAGTATCCACTCTAGAGGAAGATCTGGAATGAGAAAAACCTGTCGTAGAAATACTCAGCAATAACATTATCAGTTGACAATTCAACTCCCATGGAGTAGCCGTATAGTAGTACAAAGATCCATGTTCTGTAGTTAGTCACTGCATACCACATCACCTGAATATATATGCAACAAATTAACGAAAAATAGGTCAATAATTAGTTACTCCAATTAAAGATTCATCTTTTATTCCAAAATTATATATATATAAAGAAACTTAGTTACATAACTTGTCACTGCCAAATTTTGATTTCAACTTTTTTTTGTTTTTTTTAGGTCAATATTTAACTAAAAAATTTGGGACTAAAATTGACACTTAATGATATCGTTTTATGTCACATGAGAATTTAATTTTGGACAAAAATTGAACATTAAACATGTTATGGACTTAGAATTGGACATTTGAACTAAGATTGGACATTTTGATCACTAAATCGAAAAGGTTAATTTATTTAGAATGGACAATATATTGTAAAAAAAAAGGAAAAAATATTGTTTTAGGACCAATGAAGAAAAAACATTTTTTTCAGGACCAATCCAAAAGTTATTGCCCCTAATTTGCCAGCATTTTGCCAATCCTAAAATAATAATTTTCCCTGAATAAAAATCTTTTAATATATTTTAACTCTCCCCTATTCTCATAATTTTCAAAAAGAAAAAGTCAATTAAAAAAAAGCAGTAATTAATTACCTTGCCAAACTTGTCTGTAGCAACAGCTCCCTTCTTCTGTAGGGCCCCTAGATTCCCATCGGGCAAATCCTGCCCCAGTGTCAAAACCATAATCCCCATAACAACATGCATCCACCCGGGTATAAAGAACGCGATCCTCCACGCCGTAAACGGAGTCGACCCGGTCCGTTTAATAATATCATACAGCAACGGCATTATCAGCTGGGTTGCGCCGCCGCCCATGTTCCCCCACCCGGCGGCGGTCCCATTCACCAGCCCAATAATCTTACTATTAAACATAGTACTCATCCAGTACTGGCACGACACGAACGTCGCCAGCGAGAACCCGATCATGAACCGGACCGCCACGTACCCGCCGGCCGACGACACGAACGACATGCAAAACACCGTGGGCGCCGACAGCATGATGAGGAAGGCGCACCCGTAGCGCGGGCCCAGGAGGTCGCAGACGGCGCCCATCGCGAGCCGCGAGAAAATGCTGCCGGAGACGGAGGCCACCCCGGCGTTCCCGATGTCGCCCCGCGTCAGGTTCAAGTTGTCGCGGATGATGGGGACGAGTGGGGCCGCCGCGAAGGTGGAGACGAAGCAGGTGAAGAAGGAGATCCAGGAGAGGTGGAAGGTCCTCATGTGGGGGTTCCCGAAGGACAAGAGTTTGAACTCTTTGGCCTTGTGCTCCGAATCCACGGGTAGATCGAATTTTGCCGTCGCGTCGGAGGGGACGATGGGCGACGCGACGGAGAATGTGAGCACGGGCTCACGCCCCGTCACTCCGTGCATGGAACTCCCCGGAGAGCCTTCCATTAGTTTTGTGATTATTTATGAAATTAATACTAATTTGAAATTAATTTTGATGTTTGATTATAAGAGTTTGTTCTGCAGGTTCAATTCGGTTTATTATTTATATAGTGTATCATGGAAGTAAAATTCAATTTCGTTCTGCAAAAGTCCCAAAAAGTTTGGAATTTTCAAATTAGTCCCATAATTTACAAATTTGCCGACAAGTCAGACTCTCGCATCCTATGCTGAAAAAACGTGTGATTATACATTGTACTTTTTAATTCCTGACGAAAATAGGATCAAAATCCAACTAATTCACAATAAATTATGAAACTAAACAGTACGAGAAAATAAAAAATTATTTATAAAATTTGTTAATATGCCTACGGAATTTTCAACAAAAAATTATGTTGTGAGAATTGTCTACCAAATAGCCTACAAACATATTCTAATTATATAGACATTTTCATTCCTTACCTATAAGGAATTTTTATAGGCAAATTAAATGTAGGTTGGGGAATGAAGGTGTTTGCATGATTAATTTAGAAAATTTTGTAGGCAATATAGTAGACAATTCCCACTTCGAAAATTTTATTGAAAATTTTTGTAGGTAGTAAAATTGAATATTTAAAAAAAATTGGGATCATTTACCAAAAAAATCTAATTGTGGGACTAAATTTGAATTTTAAGTGTGTGTATTATAAACCGTTGACTGTTTTGGTGAGCTAGTGGAATTTCCCAAGGGGTAGGAATCCAATTTGCCGCATTCGAGTGAATATTCTATTTGTAATTACCTTATGGTATATACTAAAGGATCAAGTAGCTATAAAAGGGGCCTACATACATACGATCTCAGATTCTTGGAATATGCAAACACATGATATTTTTGAGTTAGGTAATAAGTGCCAATATTTTTTCCACGCTTAATCCCAGCTGGAATAGCTAGATCTCTCTAGCTAAAACTTAATTAATTGTTCTCGTTGATCTTCACGTGAGTTCCTCTATTTCTTGAAATGCATTAATTTTGTATAATTTCGTCTCACGAGCGCATAGACTTGTTATTCGAATTGAGTAGCTATAATTCGAGAGCTCAATTTGTTAGAGTTCGAACTCGAATTCGTTTATTTTGATAAATGAATCGAGTTTGAGTTCGTGTAAAATACTTGATTTTCTAAAAAATAGGCTCGAATATGGCTTTTTAGGCTTGATATATGAGAATATTTTTTTGTATTTTCATACAATTTATGTATGAGGATATGTTAGGTTCGAGCTCGATTTGTTAGGTTCGTTTGCGATTCAAATTGAACTCTATTTTTAGCTCGTTAAGGTAATCAAGCGAGCTCGAGATCGGCTCAATAAATGTTTGAGTCAGTTCAAACTACAAGTACTCGGCTCGACTGATACCACTGCTGAATGCAATAGTGACAAAAGAGGAAATATTATTTTAAAATGAATTAAAAATTCCCAGCATGCCGGCGAGCTAATTAATTATATTCATGGATATATATATATATATGAGAGTCAACAGCTTATGTATTTTTTATTCTTTTATGCAGTTAATTTGTAGTGAAGAAGATACTAGCTCAGTTCCTACCTACAGGCTACAGCTGTTTGCTTGTAGCGAGTGAGAGTAATTATATTGATTATATTATAGTCATAGATTCATTAGTAAATGCTTTACTGATTAAATAGTTAAACAAATTCTACCCTAATTTACAAAAGCTTGAATAAAAATATAAATTGGAAGGTGTCACTGCACGAATTTTATCTTTACAATATACTGAAAAATCAGACAAAAGAAAAGGACACATTTCGAACAAAGATAGTTGCGCAAATTAGTCGCAACTTTGATGTAATTAGAGTTCACTTATTTTGACAAAAAAATAAAAATATATATAAATAAATAAATACTGGCCAACTTGCAAGTCAATCAGTCCATGAGTTGGATCAATGTTATTCCTCGATTCACGCTGGAAACTGATACAAATTTTATGTATAATCATAATATATTTAAGGAAATGATATATATATATTTTTTTTTGGATCCGCTTCATTTTTCCAAGAAAAAAATCAAGGCAAATAAAAAATCATGTATATTATTATAAGAGCAAGTATGTATTATTGTAAAAATAAATATTTGTTTTTTTATTTTTTGAAAAAAACAATTTATTGAAGAATTGACCCTTACAAGAGTATGTCTCACTCTGAAATCTATAAGCTTTCTAAACAAACTGACTGGTTAAGTGACAAATCAACCGCTGAAATTTACTCTCGCACTGCATCTTGCTCTAAACCATTTCCGAAGTTTCATGCAACAAAGATTGTAACATTCCTCCACACTTGAACATAAATTATTGAAAATAAATATTTTTCTTTACATTATCTATATAATGACAAATATGTGTTCATAAAGGACAAATATGCATTTCATAATCTGTACCATTTTTTTTTCTTGTAATAACATATTTTTGTCCTTATAACACTTTTGTATTCATATGGTAACGCAATTTCAAAACCTCACGGTTTTTTTTTTTTTTTTTTGGAATATTAAAAATTCGGATTTGAATTTTGCATTTTAAAACTCATTCTAGTTTGGGTTTTAAGATTTTTGAAATCTCAATCCTACAATCCTATAAATAACCTGTACAACATTATTTACTTTTATATCATAAAGTTAAAACATATCCTAATTAAAACCAAAAAAGAAAAAGAAAAACACACACAGATTTTAAAATCACAAGAATTTCAAAAACCGATTTTTTAAAGTCACTTGGAACCCAAAAAGAACATCATCTACATGTTTTACCAGTAAGAACAAGTAATAGATGTTTGCCCTTATAGTACACAACACAAACCTGAGAGTGAGTTTTTATGTTTTGTTTTTGCGTGATTTTTTTTAAATGATCCACACCACATGGACCGATCTAGTTAAGATTCGTGATTATTTTTTGAAAAAAATTCATTTTCAGTCCTGTAACTTAGGTTGATTCCAAGTTTGGTCCTTTATCTTTTTACTTTTTCAATTTTAGTTCTGAATCTATCAATTTCAGTCATTTTTTTGCCGGAAATAAATAACTCTTGCCGGAATCATTACATGTGGCACGCATAACCATTTTTAGATTGGGAATTTTTTAATTTTGCACACGTGGATTGCCACGGGGATCCACGTCACACTATCCGATCCATCCCAAACTAAACCCAATCCGCCCAATTAAAATACAACCCGATCCGCCTAGCAGTAACCGAACGAAATCTTCCCATTAAACCTGTTTACAGCGTATGAAGAATAAAAATACCAAATAAAAATTGTGATATCTCCAAAGGGATGAATTGACGCGGATTAAAAAAAAACCTAAAGTCAACCAAACCATTGGAGAGAAATTGCAGCACGACTTCAATTAGTTCACTCTCCTCAGATCGAACCAGGCACTTGCGTTCTGGATTTGGGATTTTGGACAGCAAATACTATCAAGTTGATATGTGGATAATGAGAAGGAAATGAAATGAACATATACCACCCCCATTGTACTGTAAGTCCGCTTATTTTTTACTATGAACTAGAGTGAGTCTTTTTATTTTAGAATTTTCAGGATTTCGTTTGTGGAATGAGTTTTTGAAGATTAATTTGGCGGTTTTTTCTTGAGAATGCATATTTAATGTTATTTTAATTAATGTAATTGTTGCTAGCAAATTGACTGATCTTACTAATATTTTTGCAAAGTGACTTTTATTCTAATATATGTCGTGTAGTGTAGTATTAAACATCACTCATTTGTTGGCATATTTATTATGTGTGTGGTGTGGTCCACCACATGTTCTTTTGTGCATAAAATATATTATTAGTTTGTTACCCCACTTTTTGTATCGGAAGGCGCCCAATATTGTTTCTAATTCGTATATTTTATGATTTTTTGCAGCTCTCGATTCTGATAATATCACTTTAATTTTATACTATGGTGGAAAGTTTACGTCAAAACCGTCTTCTAATTATTTGGGTGGAGATAAGATAGTATATGACTACTTAGATATAAAAACAGATCTTAGTTATGAATATTTGTTGGATTGGTGTGAAGGGTTAGGGATTTCTGGGGATAAAAGATTTTACGCCTTACAAAGAAATGAGTTTAAGCCTTTGTGGAATGACAAGGATTTGATTGAATGGGCTAGGGGATGTCATCGTTCAAGACAAATACAAATTTGTGTTGAGGCTGGTTATGATTTGGGCCAGGAAGATGGGGATGTTGAAAGGCAGCACGACCGTGACAGTGATCTTGAAGAGGGGCGAGAGGGTAGTGATGGAAATCTCAAGGGGCATGATGATAAGGGTATTGCTGATGAAAATAATGATATAAGTTGGTTGGTTGATAGTGATTATGAATTTGAACCTGAGACTATTGGTGATGATAATGAGGCGTGGATGAGTAATGTAGATCTAGATGTTGTTAAGGTGAGGCGGGGTAATCTAGATCAGGACGAGGATAGTGGAGATGAGGATCTAGTGCAACATGGAGATGACTTCGATGAGAGAAATGCTTCTGATGATGATACAAAGGATAATCAATACACCAAGTTCAACAATGAACTTGTCTTTAATCTCGAATTTGAGGTGGGTATGCTCTTTGGGACAAAGGATGAATTTAGGAAAGCTGTTAACTCACATGCTATAGTGACTAAAAGGTCTTTGTACATTGATAAAAATGATAAAATCAGAATGTATGCCAAATGTAGGGAAGATGGTTGTTCTTGGGGGTTGAATTTACTTAAGGTGACAGGTGAAGATACGTTTCAGATTAGAATGTACAACCCAACACATACTTGTGCACCATCTTTTAAGGTATCAAATGTGAAAAGTACATGGTTGGGTAATAAATATCTTTCTGACTTTCAGAATGACCCTAAAAGAAACGTGGCGGGATGGAGAAAAGATATGATGAGAAAACTGAATGTGGACATTTCTTTTCAATAAGCTTATAGAGCTAAGGATAAGGCGCTAAAAATAATTCAAGGTATTCCTGGCCTTCAATACGCTAAATTGTGGGATTATTCAAATGAACTAAGGAACTTAAACCCTAATTCTACTATTGTTTTGCAAACTGAGGAGATAGATAATGAAGACAGGTTTAGCAAGTTTTATGTATATTTTGACGTTGTTAAGAGGGGGTTTAGACACTGTAGAAAATTCATTGGGGTAGATGGTTGTTGGCTTAAGGGGCCAAATGGGGGAATATTACTTTCAGCTGTAGGGGTAGATCGTAGCAATGCATTGTACCCTGTAGCATATGCAGTGGTTGCTAAGGAAAATAGAGAAATTTGGGAATGGTTCTTAATCATGTTAAAGAATGACTTGAATATATTGAGGGGGGGGGGGGGGGGGGGAGAGGATTACACTTTCATGAGTGATAAACAAAAGGGGTTAATTCAGGCATTTGGTGATGTGTTCCCGGAGTGTGAGCATAGATTTTGTGTTAGACACATGCATAACAACTTTAAGACAACAGGGTTTAGGGGGTTAGTATATAAGAATAAACTGTGGGGGGCTGCTAGGGCTAGTACAGTTGGAGTGTTTAATCAAAGGATGAAGGAGATGATGTTGGAGTTATACGTGAAAGTATGCTTTTACTTTGTATAACTCGTGTATCAAACACTTGTTTTATGAGAATAATCCTTTTATACCTGTGAAGTGTAAAATGGCTAAGTATAAAACCTAACCAAGACTAGCCTGACAGAACAAATGCAAACATCTTTTCAGGGGCTTTGGGATCTTAATCAAAACTGACAATGTACCCTATCTATAAGATAAGACAGTGTTAGAGCAATTCTTGATAAAGTAAAGAATTTAAACAACAGCCAAAAAGACAATGAGTTTTTGTCTATGTGCAAAAGTAATAGATTTCATTGAAAGATATGGAAATAGTTACAATGAATCTAATCTATTACAAAGAAGTCTGTGAACACCTAGACTAATCTCATTTCAGGTTCAAGTCCATATCCTGCATAGACTCTTGCCTTCAGCTCGTCAAGTCTTCTAGGTTGGTTCACGTACCCTTCAGCTTTGGCTATCTTCAAAACTTCCATCATAATGGCCTTTGTATCGTGCTTTTGAGTTCCAGGTACTAAGGGAGGAGCTCGAATGGTGAACTCAGGAGCCTTCACTTGGACTTGAGCTGCATTAGCCTCCTCCAAGATCTTTTGGAACAACTCATGATGATTGTCCATCATGTAGTCAGTGAAGTGGGCATTGATATCGTCAGTGTCGCCCCACTTCTTCACAACATACCACAATCTAACAAACTCATCCTTCGCATCAGACCAAAACTCCTTCAATGCCTATGAGATGAACTCATCGACATAAGCTTCCCTTAATCCTGATTCTGGCCTACTGACTTGAAGAATTGATGACTTCCTAACTGTTGGCCTCTTTCTGTACTTCCTAGGCTCAGGCTTCGCCTTCTTCCTCCTAAGCAGACTGATCACTGCATCATCTAACTCCCTTTGTTGAAGCTCAGTGATATCAGTCAGCTTCTCAACCTTCTTTTCCAAGATGCGCATCTTCTCCTTTTGAGCAATTTCAGCTCTACGCATAGCCTCAGATTTCTCAGAAGGATCTCCCCATGCTTCAGGGCATAACTCCGCCACCAACTCCCCGGAGTAAGTGATGGGATTCTTCCTTGAGCTCATGGGAGAAGACCTCTGAACTGGCTCAGGTTGCTTTGAAGGTTCATCAGCCTTTGCCTTTGCTGCCTCCGCCCTCAGCCTGGCAACAACTTCTTCTCCTTCCTTCTCCACTGCCGCCAACCTTGCTGACTTCCTCACCCTTAGCACATTCCCTTCAGGATTGGCTTTAGGATCAGCTTGAACGGTTTTGCCTTGGTTGACTGCCTCCGATGCCTCAGGTCGGGATCTTTTCTTCCTTTCCCCCTTTTTGGCATCATCATTGGCCTCGGATGGGAATGCGTCAGATCCGCTGTTGATTACGAAGGAGGCTAGGGAATGGACATCATTAATTCCCTCCTTCAATAACTCAACTCCCATCGAAATTCCTGTTCCTGCAAAAGAGACAGAACTGATTGCAGCTTGGACCTTCTTCTCAAAGACCTCCATGGAGAGTTGGAGTCTTTGCTCAACCTTCTCAATCCTCTCCTCCACCAGAGCGGATCGCTCATCTGCTTGGGTCAGCCTTTCAGCAATGTCCTTTGAAGTCTGAGCAAAGCGTTCTGACTCCAGCTCAAACTTTGACGCTGAGCCAGAAATGGCCTGAGTGAATAGTGCTCAAGCCTGAGCTGCAAGCTTCTCCACAGCCTGATTGAGATCCTCCCTCCTTTGCTCATCCTTCTCAGCCAACTGCTTCAAGGTCTGCCTTAGCATCTTCTTTGTCCTCTTCCGCTCATTCCTTACTAACTTGGCCGTGTCAGTCATCGTTCTCTTTAGCAAAATCAGCTCCCTGTTGGCAAGGGTGTTGTATGCTGACTTTGTCCACCTGATGTGTTTCGCCAGGGCCTTGGAGTCTTCTTCTTTTTCAGCTCGTAGCCTCATTACTTACTCCTGAAGTTCAGCTATATTTTCTGTGGTTTTCTCCTGCTTGACCTCCACTATGCTTGTGAATTCAGTACGGCCGACCCCGGTGATCATCACATCTTCATCATCATCAACGGCCTCATCAGTAAGTGGTTGTTTTCCCTTGTCAGCCCCTGCGGCATCAGTCCCATCTCCAGGGTACACTGAAGGCAGTTGTTGAGTGGTCAGGGCCACCTGCTCAGGCTCAGCCCTGCCATCTCGAACCTTAGGAACTTGTCCCTCGTAACTGAGAGTCTCCTTGGATGCCTCAACATCTTCCTCTTTTGTCTCAGGGCAGGGAATCCCTTCATCGACAGATGTCTCATTGGTAGCTGAGATGTTCAAAACATCCTCAGCCACTGGTCCACCCTTGGCACCAGTGTCCCTTTCACCTTCCCCCTGAGCCTGAGGCTCAGAGACCATCTCAGCAACTTTCTTAGCAGTCTCCTCCACTGCTTTCTCCATAGCTCCACCCTGAGCAACATCATCATCCTCATCATCCTTTTCTTCATCAGTCAGGATGTCAGCCTTGCTCTGAGACATCAGGCTGTTGACTAGCTCCTTTAGATTATCGAAGTTGAGCAGTTGAAGCCAGCTAGTCAGGCCAAAATAGGAACACAGCCTGGCCTCCTCCGTCTCCCAGTGCTCCCAGCCACGAGCATCTATCAACAAATGTTGCTCCTGCATGTTTGATTGTTTGAATTCCAACCAAACCTTGAGCTCAACTACATTTGCCAGTAGCTCTTTGTATCTGTTCAGTCTTGGCCAGCACTTAGATGCCCATTCAGTGGCATTACCCCTAAGGGTGTTCTCAATTACTCCACCCATCAAGTGCTCATCCAGCTCCTCCTCCTCCTGCATCACCAGGAAATCGTCATCTTCAGCTTGGGAGGATTTGGGACAATCTTTTGGGTTGGGATATGAGGGAAAGTCTGTGGGATTTGGAAGGTTTGGCTCGAATGACTGGTCAGGCTCATTCGTTGGTAAGTTTGATGGCACTGACTCAGTAGGATGATTTGGCTCTGTGGTTTGGGGTGATTGAGGGGGTTGAGGTGTAGGGTCAGGGTTGGAAAGTGTTTGGGTTTCGGGGTGAGTGAGTGTTTGAGTGGGTACTGTCTCAGGCTGCAACAACTCAGTCGTCTTGACAGATTTTCTCACTTCCTCCAAGTCAGAGGCTCCAGGTGAACTTGACTCCTCCCTCTCACTCACTACAGGCAACTTCTTAGCCGGAGACTTTTTGGGTCCCTTCCTAAGCCTCTTCAGGGACCTCTCTCACTGATCACTCTCCTTCCTGACGTCATCGTCAGTTCCCTCAGCCTCTGACCCGGCCTTCTTGGGATCAGACTCAGTCCCTGACTTTGTGCTCTTCCCTGGCAGCACAATTTTCACCCTCTTCGTCTTCTCAGCCGCTTCCATCTCAGGCTGTTCCACCTCCTCAGCTACTACCTCCTCCTCACCTTCCTTACTCCTCTCAAGGAGGTCATCCACCCTTTCAATGAGACTGGTAGCCACTCTCTTGGCCTTACCAGCTGGCTTTTTGGCCTGACCTTTTGCTTTCGCATTGGGATCAGTCAGCCCTAGCACTGAATAGGTATCACTCAGTGAGGAAAACATTACCTTCTTTGAGGAGAGGCTATCCTCAAAATCGAAGGTATACCCATGGCAGGCATGAGCTATCAGGATGGATATCCTCGTTCCGAACGGCAAGATGGCACAAACTGAGGTGTGTTTCTTCTCCTCATCTCTCTTGAGTTTGTCCAGACCTGCCTGATGGAGTTGATCGAGGAAGAACTGCTCCCAGTTCGCTTCCACTCCATCAACAATTGCTCCCATGAGTCTCAGCTTGGGCTGGCTCAATTGCTCGTGAGAGCCAGTTGCACCCATCACAATCTTGGACACCAAATCCACCAGAGCTCTATATTCAGGCTTTAAAGTATTCTTGTTCTGACGAGCCTTGAACTCTGATGACCCAGACTTGGTCCATTTCCCAAGAAGTTCTCCCTCCGAGTTCTCCTTGTACGTCTTTGGGTTGATGCCTGATGATGGCAGTGCAAAAACTTCCCTGACCGCCCTCCTTAAGTCAATGGTGACTACCTCCGAGCTGTAAAGAGGTTCGTCGTCGTTGTTCTTCTCCCCCGTCGGCTTGAGCGCCGTCACCTTGGTGTAGAGTTCCCTCTTCCGCAGGAACATGTTTAAATATGCCTCCGCGACTGTTCTAGGAAGCACGGAGATGGGGCGGGTGGTGAAGTATGTTTCCAACCCAGCTTTGGAAATCCATTTGAAAACGGGTTTGATTTCCTCCACCGTAAGATAGGTACCCTCCATGGAGATGACTTGCTCCATGTGTACCAATTTGTTATTGACAACGTCTTCGAGCTTGTCGGTTGTCCAGTTGGAATCAAGAAATGCCATTGTTTTGAAAGAAAGGTTTTTCGAAATTTCTGTGTTTGAGCAAGAGAAAACTCAGTGTGCAGATGTGTGTTGTGTTTGCGTAAAAACCTTAAATGGCATTCTTGATTGATAAGATTAAGTCAGTTACTCAAACGTGGGGTTGAGATTAATTCCTGAATTCGAAAGGTTTTGAAATGAGGGGCCAGGATTAATCTCAGTTTTAATAAAAAAACCCCATGTCAGTCATATTCCGTATAGAACGGACACGTATATGAAAAAGTAACTGAAGCATTAAATGCTCCGTGCTCGTGGGTTTAAATATGAAAAGGCGCGCTTTTAATGAAAATGGAATGCATTTAATAAATATTTTCAGGACGAAGGACTCAGGGAGACGCTTGAAATTCACAAGAGTCAGGTTAGAACTCATACCTGTCAGGGAGACATTGTAGCACCCTGATACCTCGCTGAGTCGAGTCTGACCTGAGTTCCCTCTAGAACCCTACACTGACTGCTCTGCCGGATCTAAGAGTCCTAATTCCACTGACAGTTCCATAAACCTTGCTTCAGCCAGAGGCTTAGTCAAGATGTCAGCTCTTTGCCTGTCAGTGTGAATCTTCTCCATCCTAATATCTTTCTTCTCCACATGATCTCGAATGAAGTGATGCCTAATATCCACATGTTTGCACCTTGTATGAAGCACTGGGTTCTGAGTAATTGCTATTGCACTATTGTTGTCACAATAGATTGGAACCTGATTAGCAAATACTTGGTAGTCCCTCAACTGTTGCCTCAACCACAAAATCTGAGCACAATAACTACCTGCAGCCATATACTCCGCCTCAGTTGTGGATGTAGCCACTGAATTCTGCTTCTTACTAAACCATGAGATCAACTTACTTCCCAAAAACTGACATGTCCCTGAGGTTGATTTACTATCAATCCTACAACCTCCATAATCTGCATCTGAATAACCTGTCAGTTCTAAGTTATCATCTGAAGGATACCATAGTCCTATATTGACTGTCCTTTTCAAATACTTAAGTATCCTCTTAGCAGCCTCCAAATGACTCCTTTTGGAATCAGACTGATACCTAGCACACACACCAACTGCAAACGTAATGTCAGGCCTACTTGCAGTCAGGAACAACAAGGAACCTATCAGCCCTCGATACTCAGTCTGATTTACTGAAGTCCCTTCAGTGTCAGGATCCATCTTCCAATTTGTGTTCATAGGGATCCTGGCTGGATTGCTGTTCTGAACACCAAACTTTTGAATCAAGTCTCTTGTATACTTGGCCTGATTTATGAAGATACCTTGATCAGTCTGCTTAACCTACAATCCTAAGAAGAAGTTCATCTCTCCCATCATAGACATCTCAAATTTACCAGTCATCAACTTAGAGAATTTATCACAGAGCTGATGATTTGGTGATCCAAATATTATGTCATCCACATAAATCTGGACCAAGAGAATGTCATCACCTTCAGTGATCCTGAACAATGTCCTATCCACAGTTCCCTTCTTGAACCCATGGTCTGTCAGGAATTGAGAGAGGGTATCATACCAAGCTCTTGGTGCTTCCTTAAGTCCATAGAGTGCTTTCTTCAAATGGTATACTCTATCTCCAACCTCAAACCCGGGAGGTTGTTCAACATATACCTCTTCATTGAGTATCCCATTCAGGAAAGCACTCTTGACATCCATTTGATACACCTTGAACTTCTTATATGTTGCATATGTAAGGAACAACCTGATAGCTTCCAATCTAGCCACTGAAGCAAAAAGTCTCATCATAGTCTATTCCTTCAGACTGACAATACTCTTTTGCAACCAGTCTAGCCTTGTTCCTTACCACAACACCATTCTCATCCTTCTTGTTCTTAAAGACCCACTTGGTACCAATCACACCTTGATGCCTAGGTCTATCTACCAGTTCCCAAACCTGATTCCTTATGAACTGATTCAACTCCTCTTGCATGGCAATGATCCAGTTCGAGTCAGTGAGAGCTTCTTCAATGTTCTGAGGCTCTTGCTCAGAGAGAAAGCAACAGAACAATGCACTCTTCCTCAGCCAATTCCTTCAGAATCTTCTCTCTTGGAAGACGCTCAGCATTGATTAAATCAATCTCCTGAGTTAGTCTCACAATTTAAGTTGATTCTTTAAGATCAGACTGAGTGAGTTGTTCATTCAGGTTTTGAACCTCAGTACTCAATTTCTTGTTCTCCTCTACCAAGAAGACATTAGTTTCCTACAGTCTGGAGAAATCAACCATCAATTGATCAAGGCAGATCTGAAGGTTCATTTCTCTAACTGACTCTGAGCTAAGCTCAGGATTTTGACCAGTGTAAGAAGCACAAACAGAATTTGATGTTACCTCAGGCTCATCCCTAGCCATCAGACAGACATCATCGTACTCGTTATCTGAGAAGAGTTCAGGTGACCTTTCAGCAGGACCGTCAGAGTCTGTTGCATCTTCAGCGACCATCTTCGGCGAACTTTCAGACTTGGTTGGATATCTATCATCGCGAGTACGTCTCTGTTCGTCTCTTCTTTCAGGCTTTGGTTCAGAATATCTCTTTTCATCACCACGTTCTCTCCTCTAGTCAGTATTCCTTCGCTCCTCATATCTCATTGAGCTTTGGTGGGTTCCTTCAGGTTTCCTGTCACGTGAGTCCTGATAAAACTTTTTATAACGACCAAACCTGGAATTGAGCTTGTCAAATCATCTGGCCATCAGGCTGTACTCCTCAGCGAGTTCTTCCCTGCTCATCTCCATCAGTGACTTTGATGAAGAGTTTGATGAGGGCTCAACAGGTTCAGACCTGGCCTTGAACGCCACACTTTTCTCAGGAGTTTTCTCCTTCACTTCCTCTTCTGACTGAACTTTCTTCTTTCTTTTGTTAAGATCAAATTCAAGCGCTTTGAGCTCTGAAAAAAGTAAAGCAGAAGTTATGGTACTCATATCCTGAGTGTTCTTAAGCGTAATTACACTGTTATCCTTTTGGGATATGTTTTAGTTTTGATGATTTTCCAAAACAACATGTAGTAGGTTTGAAAGCAGTCAGGATAGTATCTTTTATCTCAGGTCAGGCTAAGTCATTTCTCAGTGGAATAGGCTGTTCAGTTGAGGGGGAACTCAGCGAGGGGGAACTCAGCAACACAGCCTGAAGATATCAAGATGACACCCAGAAGAACTGACTGAAGTCATGCTTGCAACCTGAACCAGAAGAGAAGCCTGAAGGATGTCCCACTGAGTGTAAACCGGGCTGATCTAAGCTAGGTCAGGTGGACCACTCAGTGAAGAGCATGATCAGGAGGATCAGTGCTGCACCAAGTAGGCCCTGAAGGAGTCAGGCTACTGTGGTCAGGGAAGTATGTCATTCAGCCTTATGACAAACTTCTTGGAAATGATCTTCAAACAGTCTCTGAAGGACAACTACACTGAAGACGTTCAGTCCACTGAAGATCATCAGTCAGTGAAGGAGGAAGCCACCTAAAGTCAGTGGGTCTTGGTCAACCCACTGAGTCAAAGATATGTGAATCCAGGCCACGTGGACCAATCAGCACGAGGCAGCAACTCTGACACTGACAAAGGCCGCATTCTGAGAAAAGTGGTTGAAACCATTTAATGTTGGATTCAAATGTATCTTCCCTCCAACGGATACATTTGAATCCCCATTATAAATACAAGCTCATAGCTTCGTTGTAAAGTGTGTTGTATTGTGTGAAAGAAGAAAATAAACACCTACAAGCTGTGAGGGTGTGTTAGTTGTTAGGGAGTCATAAGGAAGTGTTACACACCCACGACACTGACCTTTAGGGTTATCACTTATATTCATTGAGTGTCAAGCTTGTAACTCTTAGCTTAGAGAGGTTTTCCTAATCTTAGCTTTAAGGCTAACACGTTGTAAAGGAAAACCTCACCTAGTTGGAGAAAACCAAACCAAACTAAACCCTTTCAGAAGATTGTTAGGTTTGTAGTGAGGTGAGGAGAGGCAGCCCAGGGAGTGGCGTGAGTCCAGTTGTAAGTGCACCTTGGCACGTTAAAAACAAGAATCCCAGTAGTGGATTTCCTATTAAATCAGGCCGTGGATGTAAGAGCTTGAGTCTCTGAACCACGTTAAACTGAGCGTACTTATCTTTCAAAGTATTTACTAAGTATTGTGAAAATCAGCTCACTGAGAGCTTTGTTAAGAAAACTTTAGTTAAACATTTGTCAGGGAGATCCAACTTACTGACTAAATCAGGCAAGGCACTCGAGAGTTCAGTCTCTCGAATCACTGCCTTGTTCAGAGCCTGAGCTTTCAAGTCTCATCACTGACTTGATAGCTCTGACTCTGAGCAACGCAGTGACTTGAGTATTCCGTCACTGAACTCAGTCAGGGTGCGGCGCGAAGGTTTTAAAAAAAAATTGTGCTCCTGAATTCCCATTTTGCCCTTCGAAAATGGGACCATCAATTGGTATCAGAGCGGGTTGTTCACATGACCACTGATCCAGTTTTGTTAAGAAAAATGGTCTACCGAACAGATCTTAAACGTTTTAAAATATGGGAATTCCTGCATATTTCAAACTATTACTTGTATTCTGACATTATTCTTGTAATAGAAAATCATTTGGTTAGAAGTTTTGGAATCATCAAAAAGGGGGAAATTGTTGGGATATGTTTTAGTTTTGATGATTTTCCAAAACAACATGTAGTAGGTTTGAAAGCAGTCAGGATAGTATCTTTTATCTCAGGTCAGGCTAAGTCATTTCTCAGTGGAATAGGCTGTTCAGTTGAGGGGGAACTCAGCGAGGGGGAACTCAGCAACACAGCCTGAAGATATCAAGATGACACCCAGAAGAACTGACTGAAGTCATGCTTGCAACCTGAACCAGAAGAGAAGCCTGAAGGATGTCCCACTGAGTGTAAACCGGGCTGATCTAAGCTAGGTCAGGTGGACCACTCAGTGAAGAGCATGATCAGGAGGATCAGTGCTGCACCAAGTAGGCCCTGAAGGAGTCAGGCTACTGTGGTCAGGGAAGTATGTCATTCAGCCTTATGACAAACTTCTTGGAAATGATCTTCAAACAGTCTCTGAAGGACAACTACACTGAAGACGTTCAGTCCACTGAAGATCATCAGTCAGTGAAGGAGGAAGCCACCTAAAGTCAGTGGGTCTTGGTCAACCCACTGAGTCAAAGATATGTGAATCCAGGCCACGTGGACCAATCAGCACGAGGCAGCAACTCTGACACTGACAAAGGCCGCATTCTGAGAAAAGTGGTTGAAACCATTTAATGTTGGATTCAAATGTATCTTCCCTCCAACGGATACATTTGAATCCCCATTATAAATACAAGCTCATAGCTTCGTTGTAAAGTGTGTTGTATTGTGTGAAAGAAGAAAATAAACACCTACAAGCTGTGAGGGTGTGTTAGTTGTTAGGGAGTCATAAGGAAGTGTTACACACCCACGACACTGACCTTTAGGGTTATCACTTATATTCATTGAGTGTCAAGCTTGTAACTCTTAGCTTAGAGAGGTTTTCCTAATCTTAGCTTTAAGGCTAACACGTTGTAAAGGAAAACCTCACCTAGTTGGAGAAAACCAAACCAAACTAAACCCTTTCAGAAGATTGTTAGGTTTGTAGTGAGGTGAGGAGAGGCAGCCCAGGGAGTGGCGTGAGTCCAGTTGTAAGTGCACCTTGGCACGTTAAAAACAAGAATCCCAGTAGTGGATTTCCTATTAAATCAGGCCGTGGATGTAAGAGCTTGAGTCTCTGAACCACGTTAAACTGAGCGTACTTATCTTTCAAAGTATTTACTAAAGTATTGTGAAAATCAGCTCACTGAGAGCTTTGTTAAGTAAACTTTAGTTAAGCATTTGTCAGGGAGATCCAACTTACTGACTAAATCAGGCAAGGCACTCGAGAGTTCAGTCTCTCGAGTCACTGCCTTGTTCAGAGCCTGAGCTTTCAAGTCTCATCACTGACTTGATAGCTCTGACTCTGAGCAACGCAGTGACTTGAGTATTCCGTCACTGAACTCAGTCAGGGTGCGGCGCGAAGGTTTTAAAAAAAAATTGTGCTCCTGAATTCCCATTTTGCCCTTCGAAAATGGGACCATCAATTGGTATCAGAGCAGGTTGTTCACATGACCACTGATCCAGTTTTGTTAAGAAAAATGGTCTACCGAACAGATCTTAAACGTTTTAAAATATGGGAATTCCTGCATATTTCAAACTATTACTTGTATTCTGACATTATTCTTGTAATAGAAAATCATTTGGTTAGAAGTTTTGGAATCATCAAAAAGGGGGAAATTGTTGGGATATGTTTTAGTTTTGATGATTTTCCAAAACAACATGTAGTAGGTTTGAAAGCAGTCAGGATAGTATCTTTTATCTCAGGTCAGGCTAAGTCATTTCTCAGTGGAATAGGCTGTTCAGTTGAGGGGGAACTCAGCGAGGGGGAACTCAGCAACACAGCCTGAAGATATCAAGATGACACCCAGAAGAACTGACTGAAGTCATGCTTGCAACCTGAACCAGAAGAGAAGCCTGAAGGATGTCCCACTGAGTGTAAACCGGGCTGATCTAAGCTAGGTCAGGTGGACCACTCAGTGAAGAGCATGATCAGGAGGATCAGTGCTGCACCAAGTAGGCCCTGAAGGAGTCAGGCTACTGTGGTCAGGGAAGTATGTCATTCAGCCTTATGACAAACTTCTTGGAAATGATCTTCAAACAGTCTCTGAAGGACAACTACACTGAAGACGTTCAGTCCACTGAAGATCATCAGTCAGTGAAGGAGGAAGCCACCTAAAGTCAGTGGGTCTTGGTCAACCCACTGAGTCAAAGATATGTGAATCCAGGCCACGTGGACCAATCAGCACGAGGCAGCAACTCTGACACTGACAAAGGCCGCATTCCGAGAAAAGTGGTTGAAACCATTTAATGTTGGATTCAAATGTATCTTCCCTCCAACGGATACATTTGAATCCCCATTATAAATACAAGCTCATAGCTTCGTTGTAAAGTGTGTTGTATTGTGTGAAAGAAGAAAATAAACACCTACAAGCTGTGAGGGTGTGTTAGTTGTTAGGGAGTCATAAGGAAGTGTTACACACCCACGACACTGACCTTTAGGGTTATCACTTATATTCATTGAGTGTCAAGCTTGTAACTCTTAGCTTAGAGAGGTTTTCCTAATCTTAGCTTTAAGGCTAACACGTTGTAAAGGAAAACCTCACCTAGTTGGAGAAAACCAAACCAAACTAAACCCTTTCAGAAGATTGTTAGGTTTGTAGTGAGGTGAGGAGAGGCAGCCCAGGGAGTGGCGTGAGTCCAGTTGTAAGTGCACCTTGGCACGTTAAAAACAAGAATCCCAGTAGTGGATTTCCTGTTAAATCAGGCCGTGGATGTAAGAGCTTGAGTCTCTGAACCACGTTAAACTGAGCGTACTTATCTTTCAAAGTATTTACTAAAGTATTGTGAAAATCAGCTCACTGAGAGCTTTGTTAAGAAAACTTTAGTTAAGCATTTGTCAGGGAGATCCAACTCACTGACTAAATCAGGCAAGGCACTCGAGAGTTCAGTCTCTCGAGTCACTGCCTTGTTCAGAGCCTGAGCTTTCAAGTCTCATCACTGACTTGATAGCTCTGACTCTGAGCAACGCAGTGACTTGAGTATTCCGTCACTGAACTCAGTCAGGGTGCGGCGCGAAGGTTTTAAAAAAAAATTTGTGCTCCTGAATTCCCATTTTGCCCTTTGAAAACGGGACCATCATATCCCATCTCTCAGGAAGGGCATTCAGGATCTTTGAAGCAACATCTCTCCTTGGGACATCCTTGTCCAACATCACCAACTCATTCATCAACTTGATGAATCTAGACTCCATTTGATCTATGCTCTCGTCAGGCAGCATCTCGAACGCTTCAAATTTCTGAATGGCAATATTTCTCTTGTTCTCCTTTATCTTTTCTGACCCTTCGCACATCCTGGTCAGCTCATCCCAAACCTCCTTTACCGTCTTTAAGTTCATCAGCCTAGCTGAATCCTAGAAGGGCACCGTATGCAAGATGATGTTTCTGGCGACGTTGTCAAGTCCCACCATCTTGATTTCATCGTTGGTCATGTCTTTCCTTTCTTTAGGAACTTGCACGCCAATCGCAAGATCCTCATATCCCAGTCCTCTGACGTTAGGAATAGTGATCTTGATCGGTCCTTCCCTGAGTACACGCGGCATCTGGTCATGGATAGCATCTAGATGTGCTTCTAGTCTGAACTTCCAATAGACAAAGTTAGATACAGAGAATTCAGGTAACGAAGCTTCAAGTCTCCTTGAAGTCATGATGATGCAAGTTTTATGAAAAGCAAACTCAGATCTGTTCAGTGACCACCAACAGTTTCTCCTCTGAAACTATTAGTATTCAAAGTCAGTGGTCTTTTGAACCACTGCTCTGATACCAGTTGTTGGTCCCGGTACAAGACTGAGGAATACGTGTATGGGGGGGGGGAATACACGTCTACCAATTTTTCACTTAAAAACTGACTGAGTCCCCTTTACTCAGAGTGGTAAAGAACTAGAAGCTGATAACACACCTACTGACTACACTTGGTGCGAGTCAGTTGGCTAACTATCAGTTCAAGTTCAGTGCGGAAATGTTTGAGCCCTGATAGTTTAAAGTCTTGTTTAGTTTGCTTTCTGAAAACTTGTTTTACTCAAATCTGAATAGTGTTTAGTAAGGCAGTGCTCTTTTTGAGGATCAGGCTGATTGATTCAAGCCTGATAAACCGAATGCAATGAATGAGCAAGTAATATGGCAAGTATGCACAATATCAAAGCAATAAGAACACAAGGAGTTTAACGTGGTTCAGAGGCTCAAGCTCCTACGTCCACGGCCTGACTTAACAGGAAATCCACTCAAGGGATTCTTGTTTTTAACGTGCCAAGGTGCACCAAGACCAGCTAACCTTACTGATCTATACAACTCCACTTACTAACTCACTAACTGACTTACTCCCAACAAACCTAACTTAGGGTTTTGGTTTCAGTTTGGATTCCAACTAGGTTGAGATTATCCTCACAAGACAAAGCTATGCTAAGGATTATATAATCTCTCTAAGCTTAAGATGATGCTATTTAGCTCTTGGAATACAGAATAACTCTCAGTTACTAAGAAACACTTGGGAAATTTAGATGGTTTCGAGTGTTTCTTCTAAGGCTGAATGCTTTGAATGCTTGAGAGTTTGAGTAATTTCTGGCTTGGAAATTTCCCGTAACCTTGAATGGGTTCAAGGTCTTCTGTATTTATAGGTGATTTGAAAAACTATCCGTTGGAGAGATAGCCTTCAAGTCATCTATGTAGAGTGGCTTCAAACGGACAAATCTTCATGCAGCAGTCGTCCTTGCATGGATTTGGTATTTGCATTAAATGCACATTAAATGCTTGCCCGTTGAACATGCAGTCTGAATTCAGTCTTCTTGTCAGGTTCCGTACGTGCGTGTCCTTCCAGTATTGGTCCACGTCATCAGGTTGGTGAGAATGTCAGAACTTATTCCTGAGCTTCAGGCTTGTCTCCTTAAGTTCATTTGTCTTGAGCTCACCGGTCTTGTCCTGACGCTGAAATTCTTTTTGCATTGCTTGGCTCTACTCCAAGTCTTCCCAATAACTCAGTGACATCCTGTTCCCTTCAGGACTGAGTTAGTAATGACCTCAGGGTCATACTCTTCATCGCCGACACTTACTCAGCCAGCTTAGAGGACTGCCATAAGTTTAGGATGGTGCTCTTCGTCTTCAGGCTCTGAGTCTTGATTGTCATCAGTAAGTGCTCCTCTTACTGAGTACCTGTGAAGTGTAAAATGGCTAAGTATAAAACCTAACCAAGACTAGCCTGACAGAACAAATGCAAACATCTTTTCAGGGGCTTTGGGATCTTAATCAAAACTGACAATGTCCCAACATATTAGCTGTGCAACTCAGATTGCAACTGAAAGAACATAATGGGTATAGTAGTAGTAATAGTCCCATCCAGTTCTGAGTTATAATATCCCAGTTCCTTGATATGTTTGTGTGTGCTAATGTTGTGTTTAAAGTTTGAAACTCTATTGAAGGGTTTCTTTAAAAAAGAAGAAAACAATTTTCTGCCTTATCTGGGATGCATCTCCTTTTCTATTCTGACGTCTGATTTAATTTATGGTTTTGTGCTCCACTGCTCCTTTTGAATCCTTAAAAAATCCCAGAAGTGTGCTTGTTCCTCTCTGTTTTCATTTGTAAAAAGGGTCAAATGCCCCATAATGTTTACTCTAAAATACAAATAAGCCACTAAAGTTACTATCATACATTATTTCTCTTTTCTTATTTTTCATTCGGGGAGAGAGTTGGAGTTGTTATTCGTGCCGAGCGAGCCTGAGTACTTGATGCTCGAGCTCGGCTCGAAACTTCAATAAGCTAGAAATAGAGCTTGGCTCGATTCGCTAACGAGTCTAACAGTATTATAAGATAATATTTAACCATCGAATTTAACGAGCTAATATCTCAATAGTTAAAAGGAGTATCTCAAGAGCTCGAGCTCGACTCGTCTAAAAATATAAACGGGATGAGCTACGGCCTTAACGAGTCGAGCCGAGCTCACGAGCAACTCATTTCGTTTAATAGCTCTATGAGAGACCTCTGCCCAGAGATTGTTAAATTTTATGTCAAATACATTTTACAACTATATTATGTCAAATACAACGATAATAAAACACACCAAAATCAGATCCTTAAAGATTTGATAAAATGTTTGGATAACAGTACAAAATTATATCAATTTCATTAAATCAAAATCATAACTATGATTCAAGAATCATAGTAAAAGAATAGTAACTAGTCTCGCGAGAAGTGGCAATTCATGTAATGAATTGTCAATTTTCTTCAAGTGTTTCCTCGTCATTTTGAGACCTTTATTGACGTTGTTGCTATCCCCGTTGGCTGCTGCTGCTTCTTCTTCTTCTTTAAGAAGCTCTCTTTCATTTGTTGGATTACAACATGAATGAAATGTACTATGCTGTTTTTTTTATGATAGCACTCAAATTTCTAGTTTCTCATAACATTGGGCGCAAAGCTTGTCTTCGTCTTCCAATTTACCAGGTGGACTCATGCTCATCGTTCCAGATTTCTATGACATTCTTTTATCCTGATTGGACCAAATATAGTATTGGTTACAAGCAATAGAATGTCCAAACACATATTTTTTTACAATACGGATGAAGAAGTTTTCACTAGGGAAAAACAGGGAATTATTTGTAGGGAGAAATGAAAATTGGGTTGACATCAAATATTCTTTATCTAAAAAAATTCTCTTGATTTACAAATGTATGAATCAGAAATTAAGTTTCTGTAGTAGAGATCATGGGAAAAATGATTTTGTCTACTAAACTTAAAGTTACAGCATTTACAAGGGAAAATCATTGGAAATTATCTACCCACTCCAATTTTGCAGTAGATACGCATTACAAATTCTCTCATTAACCCATGAGTAATTCACAAAATCCCTAAAACCAACTCTCTCTCTTGATTGAGCCCAGATTTCAAGAATATAAATGGAGATTAAGCGGAAATTTCAGTTGTAGATGAGATAAAATACCCCGAATCAATCTTCGAATGATTTTCTTCAATTTTGCGGATGCATTTTTCTTTTTTGTTTGGAGGAGAAGTCCTTCAAATGTTGCGTCGGATTCTAAGAGAGGGATACAAATTTTGCTGGAAACAGGGCAGATTTGGTTCGGTTACTGCTAAGCGGACCGGGTTGTATTTTAATTGGGCAAATCGGGTTTAGTTTGGGATGGATAGGATAGTGTGACGTGGATCCCGTGGCATTCCACGTGTGCAAAATTAAAAAATTCCCAATCAAAAAATGGTTATGCGTGCCACATGTAATGATTCCGGCGAGAGTTATTTATTTCCGGCAAAAAAGGACTGAAATTGATAGCTTCAGGACTAAAATTGAAAAAGTGAAAAGATACAGGACCAAACTTGGAATCAACCTAAGTTACAGGACTGAAAATGAAATTTTCTCTTATTTTTTATGTAGACTATTATTTTATAGATCCTTGATCCGATTTTTTTTAATATAAGTGTTTATCATGCAATTTTAACCACACCTCATATTGAAATACTCCCTCTGATTCATTAGATTGTCATAAATAAAAGGGCACGAGTTTTAATAAAAGAATTGTTTATTAGTATTTGTGGGTATAAATTTATTTTTTAGTAAGAGTAAAATGGTCTGATCAACTTTTTAAGGGGTAAGTTTAAAATGATGGAGTATCCTTTTTGCTATTTTGCGAAATGGAAAAAAAACACCTTCCTTTTATGGAGAAAAGAATAATCTAAAATAAATTAGAAGGAGTACAAGATTGCAACGAGAATAGATAGAATGTATTGTTTAGTAACGGATAGACCGACATACTAATTTGTTAAGATAAAACTAAATATGAGTCTATTTTGGTGTTTGATCATTAGATTCATATGGAGTGAGATTGTGGGTTACTTATGGGACCCAAACCCTACATAAAACCGACGCAACGAAGCATATACTATGTATGAATAAATACGAATTTATGATGGTCTGAGACTTTAAAAGCTTTACAATATAATTTATTATGAACAATCAACATATAAGATGATAAGCACATAGATCTTTTTTTTATCATATATTCCATGGTGAATACGATGGACCACCAATTTTCGATGAATATTAATTCTAATGAAGATTATGACTACCATGGACCACCAACTTTGATGAGTATGTCAAAGTTTCTAAGAATTTTTGTGATGGTGCCTATGGTGATCCATGTGAGAACAATGAGGATTTCACGATAGAGTTTATTTTTGTTGTTGAGGGTCGGCACCTTTGATTCAATAAATTCAGTGATTAAAGATTAATATTTTGGATTATTTACTATAGATATAGGATACCACACTGCTCTGCTGGTAAAATTTTCAAATGTTATTTATTTTTTGCTATCTAAATTTTTTAAATCGTCATTGTACATTTATGATGAGATCCAAAACGATTCGACACAAACTGTCTTCAGAAATGGGAGAATGATGGAGATATTGATGAAGATTATGTTAATTTTTCTGTTATATTAAATAGTTTAGATTTAGATATTAATGTTTAAGACTTATATTATTATATTTAGAAGTCTAATATGTTTCTTGTAATTTCATATTATAAATAGATAGACTTTATATTGTTATTAAAGAAGTTGAATTTGATTAATGAAAAATGAGAGTTCTATTGTAATGCCTCTTTTATAGTATTCTTTGTGAATCAACATATTTGAGTGTGTCACTTTTTTTAGCATCCGTAGTAATAAGAAATATTCTAGTAGAGAATAAAATCCTTTAATTATAGGAGGGCATATCTCAGCATTAATTGTAAATATCACAATTAATTTTTTATATTCATTTTTCCTTGTAAATATGTTGTACACATATTATTTATAGTGGAAATCCTGATCACCTTATTTAACAGTGAATCAATACAATTCTCACATGGTATCACCAAGACATCTCAATTAAACCCTTCACATATTTTGGCTGCCGCCCGCCAATATCATCTCTTCTTTTTCATTCGACGGTCACCGACCATCGTCCACCATAATTACTTATCCATCAACCACCATACTTTCTTATCAACACTTCATCCACCAACCATCGTACACCTATCTCTGCATAAATCACCAACATCATACATTATCTCTATCTCTCATTCAATAATTATATCCTGCTATTCACGTTTCTTTACTGTTAGCATATAGGATTAATCATATTTGTCCTTTTTTTTCTCTTCCTATTTGCTCTTCACCATACCTTTCTGTCATGGCTTCATCAAACCCGCCAGAGTCTATCTCCCTCTCCTCTCATATTCACATAGTTAATATCAAATTAACCTCCTCAAATTACTTTCTTTGGAAGTTAAAATTATGCTCATACTTGAATACGATGACTTGCTGCCTTTTGTCGATGGTTCTATCGCCACCCCACCATCGTCCATAAAGGGTGCTTCTCAAAAGGATATTCCGAACCCGGAACTTGCAGCTCGGAATAAGCGGCACAGTCGTGCCCTCACTCTCCTCATTTCATTTCTTACGAAGGAGTCAATGGCCGAGGTCGTCGGCCTTCGAAAGGCTCGTGACATCTGGATCACGCTTGAGGCCGCCTTCAGTCATTCTTCTCCTTCATTTAAGCACCGAGCTTCAACTTTTGAAGCGGGGAACTTCAACCATTATTGAATACAGTCGCACTTTCAAGGGTCCATGTGATCAATTATCCGCTATTGGTCATCATATTTTCGAGGCTGATAAGGGACCTTGGTTTCTTCGCGGCCTTGGACCTGAGTTACGTGGTTTTGCTGATGCTTCTACCAAACAAGTCATTCACTGAATTAATTAACAAGCCAAGACGTACGAGCTCAATGATAAGGCCATGATGGCCGATACTTCTCCTCTCGCTACCTTCCTTGCAAATCATCAGCCTGGTCATTTCTCTTCGAATAGTTCCAACTGCAATACCACTGGTGGTCGTGACGTGGTCTCGCATGGTCAAGGTCGTGGTTCCAATGCACCCCACCCTAATCAATCCAATTCAAACTCCGAGAGACACACCACGGTGCCAAATCTGTTGTGGCCCTCATTATGCCACTTAGTGCCCGTCTCGTTATGTTCGGCCATCTCCATCTTCCACTACCAACCTTGCTCAAGCCTTGGATGCCAAATGTACCGTCAAACCATTCACATCAGATTGGTTCGTTGATACCTGTACATCTGCCCATATGACTTCCTCCCCATCCAAGATTGATGCTTACGAACCCTATAATGGTAATGGTTGCATCATCATCGGTAACGGTGATGCTCTCTCTATTTCTCATACGGGTTCTCGCTTTATTAATAATAATTTGTCTCTATTCAATATATTAGTTGTTCTACATATTACTAAAAACTTGTTATCCATTAGTAAATTAACATCAGATTTGTCAGTTTATGTTAAGTTTTCAAACAAAAAATTTGTGATTCAGACTCGGGCGACAAAAGAAATTCTGGCAAGAGGCACATGTAAGGATGATTTATATGTTTTGAAGCATGGAACATCTACTCTCATTGCTGCTTTACATATTTTTGTTTTGAAATCGTCTTTTGAAATTTGGCATTGTAAATTAGGGCATACTCTTGTTTCTATCATATAGTTATTAAATAAAAAGGGTCACTTGACTGTTACTTCTATTTTGCCTAAACCCATTATTTGTGATCCGTATCAGTTAGCTAAGAGCAAAAGACTCTCATTTTCTTTAAAACGGGTCTCTTATATTTTTTATTTAATACATTGTGATTTATGGGGACCAGCGCCTCTTCCTTCTATTGATGTTTTCACTTTTATTTGATTTTGTGGATGATTACTTTTGTTTTACTTGGTTTTATCTGTTACGTGCTAAGTCTAAATTTTTTAATGATCTTACTCGTTTTACTGCACTTGTTGAAAATCAATTTGATTCTAAAATTAAAGTTTTTCAAAATGATGGTGGTACAAAATTAAATAATAATAAAATATATAATTTCTTTCATGAAACGAGTATCTTATATATAGACTTTCTTGCCAGTATATACCCAACAAAACGGTCGTGTTGAGCATAAATATATGTATATTTCAGAAACTAGTTTATCAATGTTGTTTCATGCACACGCCCCTGCACACTTTTGGATTGATTGTTTTTCCGCTTCTGTTTATATAATTAATAGATTGCCTACTCTTGTGTTAGATAATAAGTCTCCATTTGAGGTTCTTTATGGTTCTGTACCTAATTATGCTAATTTAAAAAAAATTGTTGTTTACTTACGTGATTATGCCCATAACAAATTGGCTCCGCACAGTCGTCCATGTGTTTTTATTGGCTATAACAGCTTGTATAAAGGGTTTCATTGCTTTGATCCTTCTGCTTCTTGAACCTACATTACTTGTCATGCTTAATTTGATGAGTCTCAATTTCCTTTTAATTCTACTTTCACGTCTAACTCAAACTCACTTTTGGAATATTTTTTTAACCACAGGTTTGTATACTAGTTTTGATGGTCTCTACTTCCAGAATTGCACCCACCCATGTGCCTACTCAAATTCCTTCGTGTCCAATTTGCCCGGATCATGGTCCTCCAATCTCAGCACCTCAACCGCCCATGCATGCGGTAGATAACTTCATGCTTGGTAACGGTTCGTCATCTCTGATGTCTCTCTCACAAACCAGTCACCTGGTTCATCTGTTCCCGATATACCAGCTTCGTCATCCATACCGATAAATCAGCATCCCATGAAAATCGCGCCAAATCCGATATTACTAAACCCAAATACTTCGTAGATATTGCTTCTAATGTGTTGTTGGCTTCTTTGTCTACTTCTTAGGCACATAAAGACTTTAGTTCGCGCTTAAAGCTCTGCATTGGTTAATATCAATGCGTGAAAAGATGGATTCCCTTCACCAAACAACACATAGGATCTTATTCCACATCCTCTTCATGCAAATGTCGTTGGTTCTAAATTGGTGTTCCGAAACAAATTTAAATTTGATGGGTCTATTGAGCGTTATAAGCTCGCATTGTTGCTCAAGGATTTGCTCAAATACCAGGATTTGACTTCTCGCATATCTACAATCCTATCATTCGTCCAATCACTGTCTCTTGCGGTCCAGCAAAAATGATCACTACATCAGTTGGATGTAAAGAATGAATTTCTTCATGGTGTCCTACCAAAACCAGTTCTTATGGCTCAGCCTCCTGGTTTTATTGATCCTCGCTTCCCGAATCATGTTTGTCGCCTAAAAAAGGCTCTTTACGGTCTTCGCCAAGCTCCTCGAGCATGGTTTGATCATTTTAGTTCTTTTTACAATCCATAGGTTTTATTCATAGTCGTTCAGACACCTCTCTTTTCTTCCTTCATAAATCAACTTATTCTATCTTTTTGCTTCCTTACGTTGATGATATTATTATTACTGGTAGTAACAAGTCTATTTTGCAGGAATTTATATCGCGGGTTAATGTTGAATTCGTTGTTAGGGTCTGGGTTTGCTCAGTTATTTTGTTGGTCTCGAAATCACACACACTGACACCAGTCTATTTCTTGGACAGGCCAAATCCGCCCATGACATTCTCACTCGGGCTTTGATGCTTGAATTGAAGCTGATTTTCTCTCCACTACCACCAGGAGATTCACTTGTACGCTCTGGTGAACCTTACAAGGATCCAACACTCATCGCTCTCTTGTTGGTGCTCTACAATATCTCACCATCACTTGTCCATATTTATCATATTTCGTGAATCATGTCAGTTAATTTTTACATGCTCCGATTGTTGATCATTTTTTTGTTGTGAAGCGTATCTTACGCTATGTGAAGGGAACAATTAACTTTGACCTCAATTTTTCATCTTCTTCGGAGTTTGATATTCTGGGTTATTCTAACGATGATTGGGCTCGCTGTCCGGACTCACGTCGTTCCACGTATGGAAACTCCATTTTTCTTAGGGACAAATTTAGTTTCTTGGAGTGCCAAAAAGTAGCCCAGTGTTTCTCGTTCAAGTACTGAGTCAGAATGTCTTGCACTAGATAAATGCTCAAGAAATCATTTGGCTCACTCATCTCCTTCGAGATCTACGTGCATTACCTCCCTCACGACCTGTCTTTTGTGACAATAGAAGTGCTCTATTTCTGAGTCAAAATCTCATCACTCACAAACGTGTTAAGCTTATTGACATCGATTGTTATTTCATACAAGAATTGGTCTCACATAACATATTGGACACTAAAAACATTCATTCCAATCTACAGGTTGCCGATATTATCACAAAGAGTCTACGTAGATGTCTTTTCGAGTTTCTTCATTCCAAGTTGCGTGTTGATGATCATCCCACACTCCGCTTGAGGGGGTGGGGGTAATAGGGAATATTCTAGTAGAGAATAAAATCCCTTAATTATAGGAAAGCATATCTCAGCATCTGTAATGCATGGATTCTTCAAAAAAATAAATATGCAGAATTGGATTCGTCTGGGGTGCGGGTAAAATTCGCATGGGATTTGCACGGGATACGCCACGTGGCGAATCCCTAAAAAATTAAAAAAAAGGAGGATACGCGAATCGGATACGTTTTGACCAAGAATTGAATACGTTTGACCAAATATAGGATACGACGAGGTCAAAATTTTTAATTTATAAAAAATCAGGGTTTTATTTTGCAATTTTTTAAACTAAATTTTAACTAATAAATTTAAAACAAAACTAAAGTACTAATTAATTTATTACCTAATATTCATCAATTGAAAAGTGAAACTCTTCTTATAAGTACGTGAAAGAAATAAACAGGGGAAAACTTATTTTTCAAAAACAAAAGCACCGAAGAGTCTGAAGAAGCTTTGACCGCCTACATACCGCCGACCACAACCGTCGACGCTGGCGCTCGCGTTCGACCTTCAACTCCAGCACGACGACAGTCACGAGAATCCAACGGCTACTACATGTATGGTTTCTTTTAAATTAATTTGGGGATATTTTCAGGTTTTATAATTAATATAATTGTTTGATGATTAATGAGTCATTTTGCTTGATTTTTCATTTTTATGGTGAGTTTGTGCTATTGTGGATACATTTATACTATTGTGAAATCCCTATTGCTTACTTTTATTTTTATTTTTTCACTTACTTACTAAGAGATATAATGAGAGTATGAGTATGTATTAATTATGATATATGAGATTGTAGAACTTGCAATTTACTTAACATAACTAAGTTGATAAATTTCACAGTAATAGATGTTTAAAATTTTCTAATTTTTTTTAAGGAAATTCTCTAAATGGCATCTTCAAATTCTATTCATGTTGATGATGATGATACAAGTGACCAAGAGATGAATGATGTTAATAAGAATTGACCTTTGTGGAAATATGTAACAAAGCAAGCAAAAGTTGGTAAAGGGGTGGAAATACAAAATTTAAGTGTTATTATTGCAATATTGTGTATATCGGGTCTTATTCAAGGTTGAGGAATCATTTTTTAAAAAATCAGGGGCCGGAATAGCCGTATGCCAAAAAGTCACCGTTTCTGATGTACTAGATATGACAACAATTGAAAATAAGACAGCTAGCATTAGAGACGCTAAAACAAAAGATATACTTTTGCCAAGCTCAATTTCTGGTAGTACTCAGTCCAATTCTTATTCTGTAACCATGAACGAAAATACATCCATCTTCGTTTAGGTTCGAAAGTCATGATGATCCTCATAAAAAGAGAAATGTTGTTGACAGCCCTTTAGGAAAAGCATTTAATGCACAAACTCGAGAGCTATTAGATGGTGAGATTGCAAGGATGTTTTACTCCACCGAACTTCCTCTTAACCTTGCAAAAATTCCACATTACATCAAGTCTTTCAGTTTAGCTGCAAATAGCAATGTTCCAGGTTATACACGTCCAGGATATAATGCTTTAAGAATAAAACTTGTTGCAAAATGAGAGGTCAAATATTCAGAATTTGCTTGAACCTACTAAAAGCACATGGAGGACAAGGGGTTTGAGCATTGTGTGTGATGGTTGGACGGACCCTCAAAGAAGGTCTTTAATTAATTTTATGGCTATAAACGAGGGTGGGCCAATGTTTATTCGATCAGTGGATTGCCAAGGTGAGTATAAGGACAAGTTTTTCATTTCTACTTTAATTAAGGATGTCATCTTTGAGATTGGAGTTTCTAATGTTGTTCAAGTTGTTACTGATAACGCCCCAGTTTGTAAAGCTGCAAGAATGTTAGTTGAACAAGCATATCCGAATGCATCTTGGACTCCCTGTGTTGTGCATACTTTGAATCTTGCTTTGAAAAATAAAAATATTTGTGCTGCAAAAAACATTGAGTCAAATGAGATCACATACGTGGAATGTCATTAGATTAGTGAGATTGTTGCTAACGTTGATATGATTCTTAACTTCATTATGAATAATTCCATGAGACTTGCTATGTTCACAGAGTTTTCCAAACTGAAATTGCTTGTGGTTGCTAAAACTCAATTTGCTTCGATGATTATTATGTTGAAAAGGTTTAGAATTGTGAAATGTCAATTATATTCCATGGTGATTACTGAACGATTGTCTATGTATTGTGAGGATAACACTGAGAAGGCTAGAATTGTGAAAGAGAAGTTGTTGGATGATGGTTGGCAGGATTTAGTTGATTACATTCTACATTTTACTAAGTCAATTTATTCTATGTTGAGAAGTTGTGATACGGAGAAGCCTTGTCTTCACTTAGTCTATGATATGTGGGATATCATGCTATTTGAAGTGAAAAAGATTATCTTTAACCATGAGGTGAAGAGTGATGTTGAAGAGTCTAGCTTTTGGAATATTGTACACAAAGTGTTGGAAGACAGGTGGAGCAAAAGTAACACTCATTTGCATTGTTTAGCTCATTCGTTGAATCAAAGATATTAATTTCTTATATTATATATTTGTTTTTATACATTTTAAACATAACTAATATTCTAATTGTTCACATATCTTCATTTGTTATCGAAAAAAGCTCCCAAATATATGACGGGGGAATCCAAGATGTGTGATGTAGCTGGGGATGCATTTGATGTCATGGACGATGTTGGAATTCTCAAAGTTGCAAATTTATCACTTGATGAACCTGAGTTGGAGTCTACTTTATTTGGGGATGAACCAAACAATGATGATCGTTCGATTTGATTAGATATTTAGACATGATTATATTATGTGTTTTTTGAATTTCATTTGAACTTTGTTTTGTAATAACTTAAATAGACAACGTGTTTTGTTTTAGATTGATTGAATTTCTAATTATGACTTATATATTTGAAAGATTATTTTACATGTATTATATATAATAAAATATTAATAAATAAATGTATCCTTGCCGAATCGCACCCTTAAATTTTCAAAATATAGAATTCCCGCACCCGTATCTTACCGCCCTCGCACCTATGCAACACAGTTCAGCATTAATTGTAAATATCACTATAAATCTTTAATATTTATTTTTCCTTGTAAATATGTTGTACACATATTATTTTTGTCGAATTCTATGGTGCATCCAAGTGCATAGTATGCACTTAAATTTTAGATCTAATTTTAAATTAATTTTGACTTTTCAAATTCTATAACAAAATTGGGTCAGACATTACGGGTTGGGCCAGAGTTTCCCCTCTTTTCTCATGGTTGGTTCTTCCCTCTTCTACGATTTTTTAATTTTGAATGGCGTCCTCTTCTTCTATTTTTTTACGAGGCTTCTGCTTTTTTCCACCATTAATGGCAATGTGGTGGTCGCGGCTCTGTTCTCCAGTGATTCTCTTCAATTAATTCCGGCACAAATAGTGTATGATTATCTCCTGGAACTGTGTTGTTTGTTTCTGGGGCACAGTTGTGGTGATGGGTAGGCATTGGGTAGTTTGGTTTGGTTGCTTCTTATGATGTCATGCATATTTCTCTTTTGGTTGTTTTACACTAGCTGTTATCTCGGTGTGTTAGCAAACTTGAGTTGGGTTGACTTGTTGAGGTTAACTTTAGTATTTTGCGAGCTGAAAAATGGGATGAATTCACAATATTTGGTTCGTTGCCTCATCTTGAAGTTTGTAGTTAAGGTTTGCAGGTTGTGGTAATTTGGGGTATAGTTGAGTAATTCTTGAGGTATTGGTGATTAAGTCTTGGGGTACTATTGAATAATTCTTGGTGATATCATTGTTCAGTGTATTGGTGATTTATTGGGGTATTGATGATTACAACTTGAGGTATTGGTGATATAACTTGGGTTATTGGTACGAAGTGGGTGCGGCCCATTTAGGACCCGGTTTATTGCCAGACCCGCGAATTTTGTATGGGCAGTCAACAGACCCGCAAAAAGTCAAAATTAATTTTATAGTATGCAAGTGCATAGTATGCACTTGCATGCACACAATCACTCATTATTTATAGTGAAAATTCTGATCACCTTATTCAACGTTGAATCAATATAATTCTCACACTTAGAATCAACGAAATTAGTGTTGTTCTTTTTATATTTTTTTTGTATATTTTCTTCATTATACGCTTCGCTGCATAAACCAGTTGGATATATGGATTGAGATATTGATGAAGATATTTATGTTTAATATTGGTTAAATATTTATGTTTAAGATTTGAATTTATTATATTTAGGATTTATGGATTTATTTATGTTCTCATTCTCTAAGTTATTTATGTTTAAGTTATTCTCTAAGTTCTCTAAGCTATTTTATTATTAATTATAAGTAAATGTTCTTATTGTTCTTGTTTTAGGGATTTTTTATCATGTTTTATTTGTGATCTTCTAGTATTCCTATTGAATCAATAATTATCACGTCTAATCAAGTGTTACATACAATAATCGGTATTCTTGTGAGAATCAACTTATTTGTGCTTGTGTTCTTCGTAGATTCATCTTTATTATAAACTCTCATTGTCTACATTAGTTGGTAATTATAGACCAACTACGATTCTCAATGATGGTTCTAAGATTTCAACTGGTTTACGATACTATTCGAACATTAAAAATGAGAAACTTTTGAATTGAGATAAAAAAATCTTGTTTTTTTTCTTTTATTAAATTCTTAAAGTAACAACTTGGTACAGTTGGCAAATAATTCAGTCGTTATTTTTAAAGCAAAAACATCTTAAGTATATTTAAATAAAAAAGTTAATCTCCAATGAAACTTGTTTATCATATGAAACTAATCCTCATCCTCGCCCACCCCCACCCTATCTCCCTTATGCAGAAGGAGAGTTGAGCCAACTTTTTTTTTTAACCCGCTTGGCTTGCCTCATTTTTTATTTTTACATTTTTATATACATTGTTAACAATTATAATTTTTTTATATTTGGTAAATTTATGATTATTAATGATAAATTTAATTTGTAACATGCTATGTTTATAAATTATTATGGGTAATGAATTGTGAACTTCAATATTGAGGAAGTTATTTGTGTGATTAATGAACGTTGAACTTTATTTGTGTGATATATTTTGTTTGAATATTTTTATAGTTATACTCACCAAGATAAAAAAAAAAATTTACATTTAATTTAATTTAATGCATTAGAGATTTTAAATTATATTGTTAAAAAAATAGGAATTAAAAGAAATATTGGTGGGCTGGTCCGCTTGGACCTGCTGTCCGTCAATAAGTGGGGTTAGGTTGGGGGTTTGGCAGCCTATCAGATTTTTGGCTCGCACCGTGTTGTAGGTAGAAAATAACGCGTACCACGCCAATCTATGAAGCATAGGAACCCATCCACCATCCGGCGAGCCCGACGAGAGGCTACCCCGCCAGTCCAAGAACTCCGCATCCACGACCGGCCGGGCACGAACCATCCAAGCCAGGGCATATTGCGGACCTACGCGAGCCCGCCATGAACTTGCGCAGGATGATACAACTGGAGATTAAGGCAAAGGGGAGGACGGAGCCACCAGCCTGCAGTGATGCCCACGCATGGAGGAAGGACGGATGCAGATGCAGGCACAGGAAAAGGACTGGTTGGCGCCCAGACGGGACAGTGCCAACAGGCTAGCTGGGATCATCTTATTGGACAAGGACGCCTCTCAGACATGGCCAGTGAGGGCCACGCCACCTCGATGACTAAGAAATAGCAAAGAGACAGAAAATCATTAACAATCATTGAAAATTCTATCCAAATGCCTAAGACAACACAATGTATCCTAGGACTTACTATAAATAGAGCCCTTGAGCTCATGAATAAAAACACACACAACTTAAGACCGAGCCTAAACCCCTCGGCAATCCTCTGAGTCATTACTTTTCGATGCTTTATTTTATTTTATCCGATCATAGCCACATAAAGCTCTTAAAATCATCAATCAGGTAACAACAATTGGCGCTAGAAGAAGGGTATCCTTACCTCTCATCACAGATATCCCGGGAAACACTCACTGTTTTTCAGGGAAGAAAGCCTAGGTGATCCAAAGCATATCTTGGACCCTATACTTCGACAGAATCACCAATGGAAAGAGCAACCAGGGCCGGCAAGGCCTTCGCTAACCCTCGTTCCACTATTGTCCCAGCCGCGAAAACCCGCGCCCAAACTGCAGCACGGACAGCGGCCTAGGCCAGTGCTCAGGAAGCTTCCTCAGGACACGGGCACGGAACCGAGTCACCTCGGGGAAACCCCTTCCACATACCGATCCAGGAGTACGAAACCCTAGAGCAGGTGGCGTCAGCTATCGCCATCCTCACAAGGAGGGGGGAGGAACTGAGGACCAGCCACAGTGCCCCAACGGCCCCAAGAAGCCACGCCTAACCCGTTCGGTGAAGGGCAAGCATAAGATAATGGAGCATCAGGGCGAAAGCAGCCCAATCCGCTCGTGAGGCTATGACTTGAGATATAGGCTCAGGACTGAGGCGTACTCAACGTCGGTTTTTGACCGACTAGAAAGTGCAGACCCCTTCTGGCGCCTATTCTCGTCAGCCCCTCCGACCAGCTATGAAAATGGCTCGCTGACTAAATCATCTACCCACGAGGCGCCCGTGGCAAGGGACATCTCTCTCGTAAACTCCGCCCGAAGGAAGCTGAACTTCGCCCAGAGCGAACTGCTTAGGAGGGACCGCCCGCGGGCACCCGTGCAGGACCGGCTGGGACCAGGGAGGAACGCCACAGTCGAATCCACTCCCAAGCAAGCGACACAAGCGGCGGTGCTGCTGGCAATCCAGCGAAAGCTGGAGGAGATGCAGACTAAAATAGATGGCGACGGGTAGGGTGCCAAGGCCCGGACAATATACCTAGAGCTGCTGAGCGAAGAAATCAAGCTGGCCCCAGTCCAGTCCAAAATCCTGCCACAAGCGATCCCGGTATACGAAGGTCGTACGACCCAGAGACCCACATCAGCAAGTACAGGATCTATATGACGGGGCGGGGGCCTTGGACGCAACCAAATGTCGGATGTTTCCACTATTTTTGGGCGAGCTCGCTCACAAGTGGTATGTATCGCTACCGCCCCGGTCCGTCACCAGCTTCGTCGTACTGAGTGACCTCTTCACAGCCTATTTCACTACTAAAATAGCCAGGCCAGAGAGCAGACACCGACTGTTGAGGATACAACAGGAGGAGGACAAAAGCGATGAGTCCTACATCGACCCTTTGGACAAAATAATCCTCACAGGAGAGCCGGTGAGCGACGAGCTCGCACTCCACTCCGCTCTAGCCGGGTTCAAGGGAAAATCATCCATGTTCAAGAACCTAACCAAAGATCTGCCAAAGACTTATGCTGACTTCCGTCGGAGGGTGGGAGACGTCATTACTCGCAATAAACTTCTGGCCCAAAGGTTGGGCGAGAAGAAGGTAGAGGAAAAGGAAAAAGAGCCCTCGACAATAATGAAAAATGGTAGCCAGCGGCGCCACAGGGGGCGCAAATCCCAAGGAAACTTCCAGTCGTTCGACGGAGAGGTAGGCGAGGTCCAGATCTTGGACAGACTGAAAGAGACCCTGGCTTTCGTGTTCAATGCCATACGCCACACGGAGATGCTGCCAAAGCCCAGACCAAACAAGCAAGATGCTACCAAACTGAACCCGAACAAGTTCTGCCACTACCATGAGAGCCCAGGGCACAACACGAGCCAGTGTCGCGACCTCCTTAGGCAGCTGTGGAAATTGTATGAGGAGGGGCGGCTAGACGAGTCTTCAAGAAGCCCCCACCTCGCCAAGACCAGCAACGTGAGGCGAACCAAGGGCAGAACAGGGATGGAGGATGACACCCGCGCCAGCAGCGACAACCGAACCCAATGGACGTTGTTGATAACTTCGACTGTGAGGACGACGATGTTCCACCGCTCAATGCAGGGGGGAGGGTGAACATGCTACAGGCCGCAGGGGGGCCTTTAGGCGGGCTCATACCCATGTCAACCGCGTCCCACAGGAAGAGGACAGCTGAAGTCAGAGCCGTAAGCAGAATCAACCTGGTTGGCTCCCCACCGCTAGTACTCGCGATAGCGCCAAACCTCCCGATCACCTTCAAAAATGCCGATTGGGAGGGCATCCTCTGCCCAAAGAATGACGCTTTGGTCATTTCTGCCAACCTACTGGGCAAAGTTGTTGACCGCATCTTGGTCGATAACAGACGTTACTCCAACATCATCTTCAAGACCGCGTTGGATCAGCTGGGTAACCTCACCGGCTTCATCAAGCCGTACGAAACCCAGCTGAGAGGTTTTGGAGATACACTGGTGAACGCTTATGGGAGGATCAAGTTGCCGGTAGAGCTCGTCTGCTGCAAAGATGAGAAGGTCAGGATCTCGTGCCTACTTGAGTTCGTGATAGTGGATAGGCCTCACATGCACAATAGGTTTTTAGGACGCCCATTTCTGGAAACTTTCAAAGCTATAGCTTCTTCTTTCTACTACTGTGTGAAATTCCTGACCCCTGAGGGGATAGTCGGGACTGTAAAAGGTAATCAATCAATGGCAAGAAAGTGTTTGAACTACTCTGTGTCCACTTACATTCCCAGAAATTTACTTTCTGGTGTGAATGTCTTGATGGCCCACGAACAAACGGTTGCCACCGGAAGCCAATTTAGGATCTAAGTCATGGAAGTGGAGGACCTTGAGCCAAGGCTCGGTTTTGAACCTCATCCCATTATCCTTGACCCTAGGGGGGAGATTTGGGATCCAAGAAAAGGAGGCCAGACCTCGCCCATCGAGGAGTTGGAACAAATCCCTATGGACCCAGCTCGCCCGGACCTTGAGGTCACGATCGGGGCAAAGGTCCCGGCGAACATGAGAGACAATTTAATCGACTTCCTCTGTAAAAGCATTGATGTTTTCGCGTGGTCACACGAGGATATGGTCGGGATAAACCCCGAACATGCTTGCCATCGCCTGAAGATCGATCCAAAGAAAAAACCTATTTCGCAGAAGAGACGGAAGTTTGGCCCGGACAAATATGCAGCACTGGCCGAGGAAGTAAAAACGTTTTTGGACAACAAATTGATCGAGCAAGCCGAAGGCGAACCACAATGGGTATCCAACAGTGCTGGTAAAGAAAGCGAACAACTCGTGGAGACTCTGCATCGACTTCACGGATCTAAATGCGGCGTGCCCGAAGGATCATTTCCCGATGCCGCACATCAACCACCTCGTGGATGGGACAGCCGGGCATGAAATGATTTCGTTCATGGACGCTTTCGCCGGGTACCACCAAATCCCAATGGCGGAAGAAGACATGAAACACACTTCTTTTCACACCGAGAAAAATATGTATTGCTGGCGAAGGATGCCTTTCGGCCTAAAGAACGCTGAGGCTACCTACTAACGATTGGTGAACAAGATGTTCTCGGACCAGATCGGGAAAACAATGGAAGTGTACATCGATAACATAGTGGTCAAAAGCTTAAGGAAGGAAGACCACCTCCGAGACCTCGCCGAAACGTTCCAAATCTTGAGAGCTTTCAACATGAAGTTGAACCCCAAGAAATGCAACTTCAGCGTGGGATCGGGGAAATTCCTGGGCCACATTGTCAGCCAGCGGGGGATCGAAGCCAACCCCGCCAAAATCAAGGCCATCCTGGACATGCAGGAACCTAGATGTGTCAAGCAAGTGCAACGATTGAGAGGTTGTTTAGCGGCACTTAACAGACCCATCTCCAGATTGGGCGATAAAAGTAAACCTTTCTTTGCAACCATCAAGGACAAGAAATTCTCATGGAACAAGGAAAGCCAGCTCGCCTTCCTAAAACTAAAGGAGTGCCTCGCTAACCCGCAGATCCTGGTGGAACCCCTCCAAGGGAAAAAGCTATACCTTTACCTCGCGGCATCGGACGTCGCCCTGAGCGCAGTCCTGGTGAGGGCCGAGGGGCAGACGCACCTCCCCATCTACTATGTTAGCCAGGTCCTCCACGATGCGGAGACGAGATACACACCCCTGGAGAAGCTTGCCAACGCGCTGGTCATGAGCATCCGCAAGCTAAGGCCATATTTCTTCGACCACCAGGTAGAGGTGCTGACAACCCTACCCTTCAGGCAGGTCCTACACAGACCGGACACAAGCGGACACATGATGAAGTGGTCAATCAAAATTGCCTAATACGATATCTCTTTCGCACCGCGCACAGCCATCAAAGGGCAGGCCTTGGCCGATTTCGTGGTAGAACTAACGTTCCCACCCAACCCGACCTATATCAAATATCCACCGTAGAAGTTGTACGTCGACGGCTCTTCAACTTCCACGTGCGCGGGGGCAGGCGTCGTTTTAATCGGCCCAGAAGGTCAGTGCTTCACCAACACAATATGTTTTGACTTCCTCGCCACGAACAATGAGGCTGAATACGAGGCCCTCGTGAGCAGCCTAGAGTTAGCAATGGCAGTGGGGGCACGGCTACTCCATATCTTCATGGATTTCTTACTGGTGGTTAATCAAATCAAAGGAGAATACGAAGCCAGGGGCGAGCAAATGGCGAAGTACCTGGAATACGTGTCCAACCTTTGCAAGCATTTCCACCAGGTGCTCATCGAGCAAATTCTGAGGGAGCAGAACTCCCAGACAGACGTGCTTTCAAAGCTCGCCACTTCGGAGGGGGCAGCGGATCTCTCCAACATTCGGCTATTGAAGCTCACCAAGTCTTCCATCGGCAAAAGCCTGATCGCAGCGGTCATTCCCCAAGGCGAGAACTAGATGACCCCGATCCTGCACTTTCTGCAGAACGATGACCTCCCAGATGACAAAATCAGAGCCCAACAGCTACAACTGAGAGCAGCGAGGTGCATTCTCATCGATAATCAGTTTTATAAAAGAGGTTTTTCGTTGCCACTCCTTAAGTGCATCACGCCAGAGGATGAACTCATAATTATGAAGGAGATACATGAAGGCGTCTGTGGAAATCAAGCAGACGGCCAAAGTTTAGCTCATAAAATTCTGCAGCAAGGATACTTCTGGCCAACCATGAGAAAGGAGGCGAACGATTTCGCCAAAGCTTTCTGCAGGTGCCAGGTTTAGGGCCCGAACATCAAGATATCCCCTGAGCTGCTATCATCCATGTACTGTCCATGGCTATTTTCTCAGTGGGAGATTGACCTAATAGGACCTCTCCCAACCGCCACTGGGGGCCTGAAGTTCGCTGTTGTCACTGTCGACTACTTTACCAAGTGGGCCGAAGCCGAGCCACTGGGCAAGATAGACCAAGCACAGATCATCAGATTCGTCTGGAGAAACTTAATCTGCCGCTTCGGACTACCCCACGTGATAATCTCTGACAACGGGAAACAGTTCGATGGTCTCGATATGATGAAATTCTGCAAAAGATGGAAGATTAAGAGGATGTTCTCCACCCCCTATCACCCGCAGACGAATGGGCAGGTAGAGGCTGTTAACAAGATCCTCAAGCATACGATCAAAATGAAGCTTGAAGACAACAAGGGGAAATGGGCTAGCGAGCTCCCGGGCGTGTTGTGGGTATACCGGACGACGACTAAGAATTCAACTGGAGAGACACCATTCGCCCTGACATACGGGACCGAAGCGGTGATTCTGTCAGAGCTCGTCATACCCAGCCACAGAACCTCGCAAAAACTCACGGAGGATAACGATAGAGCCAGACGGGCAGATCTCGACATGCTTGAAGAAAGAAGGCTGACATCGAACCTAAGAAATGCAACGTACAAGCAAAGATCAGAAATTTTTTACAACTCCAAGGTCCGAGTAAGAAAGTTTGTTGAGGGGGACTTAGTCCTTAAGAAGGTCCAGGGCCCCAGGGGTGTTTTCGATCCTAAATGCGAAGGACCTTTCCGTATCACAAAAGTCCTTCCCAATGGAGCATACCAGCTCGAACACCTGGACGGCGTTCCAGATCAATATTCCTGGAACGGCTGCTACCTCAAGAAATTCTATCAATAGAAACATCTTGTAAAAGCCAAAGTGTTGTATGTCATACATGCAATCTCAATAAAATCGCAAGTTTCAGAAAATGTTCTTTTTGTTTTGATTTTTACTTAACAGTTCCATGGAACCTGAAACAAGCAAAAATTGGGGGCCTCCGTAGGTCCAAACCCTCACCCCTCAATGGGAAGAAGGGTGCGGACCGAAAAATGGCAGAGGTGCTAAACTTGGTTAAAGGCCCAGCCATTCTATTAACCAAGGCACCATCCGCTGTAAGTGAAACGGCAGAAGTCTCACGGCGAGCTAGCTCCCGTTCGAGCAAAACCTCTCGATTTCCGCCCTGGCAGTTGCCTAGATTGCAATGGAGCCGACGATGATGAGACCGGGGCGAAGCGCTAGCACCTCCTATAAACCTCAAAAATGTGTGAACCATCTAACACAAACAGGGTATAAATGAAAGAATCGCTAAGGCATATGCAGTCAAGCATAAGGGCTATGCCCAAAAGTCGACTCGCCCAGATGACAAAAAGACAGAAATGTCAAGTGCCAACAAGGCTAAACAAGTCATGCATAAAACTGATTCAGATGTGCAATGGACAAAAAGAAATGAAACATAAGGCCAAAACACGGCCACCCAAATTGTTCTAAACAAAACGAGAAAATAAAAGAGTGCAAACGAAATTGTTCAAAGGCCACATCCGGCCAAACAAACGCCCACTGGGCATGCTCTGCCTCCTCTTTAGCATGTTTTGCCTCCAACGCTTCCACCCGATACCTCTGAACCTCTTCAGCTGCTGCCGCACTGCCCTCGATTCGCCCGACTTCCATCCCACGTTTATGAGCATCAGACACTTCTTTCTCCAGAACGGCCATAGCTGCCTCCCGACCTCGCTCATGTCTCTGCTGCTCTGCCTCCGCCAGCTCAGCCTTCCAGGACATCTCCATCTGCGCCACCTTGCCCTCCAACTCTTTCACCCTATGATCCTGCCGCATTTGATGAGAGGATTTCTCCTTCTCCAGATCTTCCAGACGGCGGCGAAGGGTGAAGATTTTGTCTACTTCCTGGTCACAATAGAAAATAGCCTGCTGCGCTATAGTCGTCATTTGGCTGGAAAGCAGTAGGACGACAAAGAAGCAGTTGTCCGCAGACGAATGGGCAGTGATGGTTTCAAGCTTGTGTGTCCAAGCTGAGGGATTATCCCGCATCGCCCGAGCCAGATGTAGGGGCAGCCCCTCAGACGACCTAACCCGGTGGGAGGCAAGGAAGTCGGCTATCGGGGTCGACGGGTCGGATCATCTTCCATCAGCCTAAAGGAATGAATAAAAAAGAAACAATGCACAATCATACACCCGTTCTCAAGATTAAGACGAGGAACAGAGTCACAAGCGAGTCCAAAATTCTAGTTTCATACCTCCGAACTCACTCAGGGTCGCGCCCCAGGATGGGCCCGGACAGGGCCGAGTCTGGTGGCACGGGAGCATCCGCTGCGAGAGTGTCGGGCTCGGGGGCAGCACCGCCTCGGCTCGTCTTCTCCACCGAAGAAGGCTCAGCTGTGTCAACACGATGTTCAGTGGATGGTACTTTGGCAGCAGCAGGCCCTCCATCTCTAGGCTCCGATTCCTCGGGCTCATTCAGCTCAGTCACTTCATCCTCATCAACCAGCAAAATGCGGCGGCTCCTCCTACGCTTCGAACTCTCCCTCGGGTCGCCCCTCGACCCAAGAGGTCCACCCTCCTCACCTCCTCCTTCGCAACCCTTCTTAAAAGGAGCACACGGCGGAGACGGTGGGGCTAGGCAAGCCGTCAACGGGCTCGCCTGCCTGAGGGGAACCCCCATTGGAATGGGCGGGGGTGCAACCGGTGGGACTAGGGCACCTCCTTGCTCCCGATGGCCACAACGCATAGCTGCAAAGATTCCTGGGGCGCTCGACATCACTTGGGAAGGGAAATACGTGTATACACGAAAATCGGGCCCTGCAGCATCGATAAATTTTGAATCACAACTATGGGGATTACATGGTCGGACGCGAAAAATGCTAAACAAAAACTCACGATCTCCTAATTCAAGTGACGCGGGAACTGGAAGAACCGCGCTCGACGATGAGCTGTCTCCGTATTAAGGGAGATCGTCTGATGCTCGATGGTCGGGATCTTCTCAACCCGTCGAAGCGCAAGGTCAAAGTCCCAATCCAGATCTTCACGCCGGGGCACCAGATAGCCTGCAAAGGAAAAGGAGGTAGATCAGTACAGAAGACACGAAAAAGCCAAGGTGGAACTTACTCTTCCTTTTCCACTAGAAAGTCGTAGGCACGTCCATCTCTTGGCCGGTTATGTCCGTTGGCCTCCAGGTGCCAGCCACCCAAAATTACCGGTGTGCATACTCGCGCAACTTTGGCAGAATCCCAAGGATTATCCTCTCCAAAGATACCTTGTTCGGGCGACCCCTGACATAGACGTCGCCCAGAAACCGAGTCTCGGCATTAATCTCAAAGAGAAAATTGACCTCCCCCGGGGTGGGCATCCGGTAGAGCCGTTGTTGGCCGAGCAGGGTGAAGAGGGAGATGATGTTATACCAGGAGTTGGGATGCAACTGCGCCGGCGCCAATTCCCAGAAATTCAGGAGATGTACCAGATTATGATGCAAGGGAAAGCACAACCCCGCCTCTATGGTGTAAAAATTAACGGCCACCATTCCAGGAGGCGGCTGGTCCGCCCTCTCCAGCAGATCGGGGGCGTAAAGATGCACATCGTTCGGAACCTCCCACCGGATCCGCCACGCAGCCAACTCCTCAGCCGTGACGGAACTAGCCCTCTCTCTCCGAGAAGCGAACCACTCGGAGCTCTGGGCCTCCACGATTGACCCAGGATTCCATCCCCGATAGACGTAAGGATGCCTCCTCAGATAATCAGCATAGTCAAAGACTGGAGGCGGACCGGCGATTCGATCGATGAACTCTTCCCAGGCCTGGAAGGCCACAGAGACCTATTCGCCATAAGTCTCTTCATCTTGTGCATACTCCAAAATAACCTCCTCCTCACCGTCGTCAACCACGGGGCCTCCCGAAGCCCCAGTTTCGGCAGAGTTCCCGCCAGGGACACGGTCCTCACCAACTGACTAAGGGGAGGGGTCCGCGGGGCCGGTAGATCAAAAACCGCCTACGGACCACCCTTGGGTTCCCAGAGTAGATTCCAGGGGCGGCGGGCAACCTCGACGGCCAGACGAACTGGCCCTATCCCCCACCATGTTAAGAAAACTAGAAGCTATGAGATCGAGGAAATTTAGAAAATTACCTTAGAGAAAAGAACGATTTCGATGGAAGGTTTCAAAGCAAGGAAGCGGGAAACAAAAGATTTAAAGAACGAAGGAAACCCCATTTTTAAAGGAGAAAAATCGGGGCCAAATTGCAAATAAAGGCGGCAGAAAAGAGGCGACTTTTCGTCTTCGAACGCGACTACTGGACGCGACCATAAATGATTGCGTCCCTCCAGTAAAGACGCATCCAATCAATGAGAGTGGCGCTTTTCAGACCATCATTACTTTTCCTCTTGAAAGCGGCAAAAGGAATCGGCACCTTTCCAAGAAATCTTTTCAACGGACGTCTTTCGGAATGCCCAAACCCTTTTTCGACACGTGGGCTGACGCAGATCATGGAGGAATTCAAAGGATCACTGGTGAAGATTCACCCTTGGAAAAGACAAAACCCCACCAGGGGCAAAGATTCACCTTGGACCCCTCCTCAACTAGGCGACCAAGTTGAGGGGCAATTGTTGTAGGTAGAAAATAATGATTACCACGCCAATCTATGAAGCATAGGAACCCATCCACCATCCGGCGAGCCCGACCGACCTCGACCTCGCCCAAGTAGGCAACCCCGACGAGAGGCTACCCCGCCAGTCCAAGAGACTCCGCATCCACGACTGGCCGGGCACGGACCATCCAAGCCAGGGCATATTGCGGACCTACGCGAGCCCGCCATGAGCTCGCGCAGGACGAGACAGCTGGAGATTAAGGCAAAGGGGAGGACGGAGCCACCAGCCTGCAGCGATGCCCGCGCCTGGAGGAAGGGCAGATGCAGATGCAGGCACAGGAAAATGACTGGCTGGCGCTCAGACGGGACAGTGCCAACAGGCCAGCTGGGATCATCTTATTGGACAAGGACGACTCTCGGACATGGCCAGTGAGGGCCACGACACCTCGATGACTAGGCAATAGCAAAGAGACAGAAAAGCATTAACAATCATTGAAGATTCTATCCAAATGCCTAAGACAACACAATGTATCCTAGGACTTACTATAAATAGAGCCCTTGAGCTCATGAATAACCTAAACCCCTCGGCAATCCTCTGAGTCATTACTTTTCGATTCTTTATTTTGTTTTATCCGATCATAGCCACATAAAGCTCTTAAAATCATCAATCGGGTGACAACACACCGCCTCGCCTGAAGGTGGGTTTTTGCAAGTTTTGGTATGTCATGATGACCCATCTCAACATCTTTAAGTAATACTATAATATTAAATCAATAATAACATTACACTTATAAAATATACTAGAACACACACAACTCGATGTGCTTGTGTGTGTGGAAATGAGTATTAGGTTATAAGACTAGTGATATTACTAATTGAATATTATGGTATTATTGAGTGAACATAATTGTAATACTAAATGAATACGTAGAATAAGTTTCACAGGAGAGTTTGTCTAAATCAAATATAAAAATAAATGTGGTAAAGACAAACTTTGTATGAACTCGAGTTCATATGAAATCGGTTTCTTCAAGTATCATCGTTATGTTTACAGTTGCATATGCACTATTAGTATTTAAAAATTAAGCATATTTTAATAGTGATAGTGGATATATATAACAGGGGTAGTATTTATACGTAGTGGTACTTGAAAAAAAAAAGATCAAATAAACTCGAATTTACAAGAGATTTACTCATAGTAAAAGTTAAATTTTTTTAAATGTGTATAACTATATGTATACTATTTATATTAGTATATAATGAATCAACACATAAATGTTTAGAGAAAAAAATGAATACACAATAAATATATATATATATATATAATAATTTGATGAAAATATTTTTACCCAAAAAGCCTATTGGTCGGCCCGCCAATGTATGTGGCTCGCATGAGTTTGGCATGTGTGGGCCCGCCTCTAAACTATTGTTCAACGACGATGCATGAATTCTTCTAAAAAAATATTATAATACAGTATCGAATTCGCACTCGCCTCCTAAAAGGGAGTCGATTTTTGAATCCGTGAATCTAATTCTCCACGTGACGAATTCGCTTCCACTTGGCAAATACAACTAATGGATTCTCGAATCTACCTTGCTAATCCTACTTGTTAAGCTTTTCAATTGAATTTTATTACGTAATATAAATTAGATTGAAAACATGATGCTCATTTTAGATTGAGTTCACTATTATGACGTATGTATAGGACAAATGAAACTTGAATTGATGTTTTGTTATCTAATTATATTAAATTATTGAATATGCTTAAGTTTTGGGTTAGAGAAAATGTAAATCACATACATTTGATTTACAAATTTTTTAAATTTATATATGTCTTTTAAGTGTTATATATAATAAAATATAAATAAACAAACTTATCATTGACGAATCGCACCCTAAACCTTTTGGAAAAGAGTGGGTTTTATACAAAACTGTTCAAGATAAACTTATCATTAAACTATTTTAAAATATAAAATATTTGATCAAGAGTATCTAAAATCGGATCAGTGGTATTATATTGTTAGTAAAAAAATACCAACAACAATTAAAATTAATACAATTGATCCCGATTCTTGATAATCTTGATAAAAATTTTAATACTTTGAATTAAATATGTGATATTTCAGAAGTTTCACTATAAATATATTATTAACTATTTTCTTATTAAGAAATGTTAATTTGTGTTTTTTTTTTCTTCTTCACCTGTTTCCATAAATTTGGCACATTAAAATATAAAACAAGCTTGTAGAGTAATAAAATTATACTCCTTCAATTAAAAAAAAAATTATGTTCACTTAGTCTATCCATAAAACAATTTTAAATTTAATGAAAACGTGACACATCATTCCAATGCATTTCAAGACAATATATATCATCAGACTAATTCCCTATTACAAGATCTCTACTCAACAATTATATATAAAATGGAGAATGATTTTTCTTCGACGACTTATTGCAATTGCCACTAACGCTTACACAAGTGCATGCTGTGAAATTACAAAATGAATCTTAGATTTGAAGGGTATGACTAAAATAATCCTGTGCAAATTCAAAAATCACAAAGATCAGTTTCCCAACTATCTCTGCTGATAATAGCCAATTTTGCCAAAATAATTCATGTTCATTCCACAGGAATTTCGTTATTTCTGACTAATTTTACCGTCTAGGATCCACCTATATCCATTCCATGTGCAAAAATCAAGTCATATTTTGCAGTGCCCTTTCTTGATGTTTCATAAACAACCGGCTACAACTCAAATTTCTAATTAAATTTTACAGGTACCAAGAAAAAAACCCTCAGATGTAGGATTAAATTACACTAAAGTCACTCAAAATGAGCAATGATAGACCAGAGACTAATAGCAATGGAGTTTATGGACACACAAGTTTAACCATAGCAGACTAAGAAAATGTACCTTTTTTATTCTTTTTTTTTTTTTTTTCAAATACTATCTAATCCTACAACAGCCTCAATCAATACACGGACAAAGGGACAGCGAATGAAACACAGTTTTTCATTACACGAATCACCTGCTGCGGCTACATAATTCACCTTCTCGGGACGGGTTTATAAAGCACAACTGTAACATATTTTGAACGGAAACGATGAGTAACTCCAAGTGCCACTACTGAACGCGGAGATTCTCTGTTCTCGATGTAGAGATGATTTAGAGTAACATTCTGGGGCGATGGGAGGGACCCACAAGGATCGCTGTTTGTCGGGAGGTTTAACAAAGTATGCTGCAGGTGCGGGGGTATCATAGGTGGGTCCCGCCCATCGTCTTCGTTTCCAGGGTGGACATTGTTGTAACTTACATCTGGTGAATTCGGGACATCAAATCCTGCGACGCTCACTTGGTCCTGCACGAAAAAGGAAAAAATATTATGAAGAGTTTAATAAAATCACATGACACAAAGGGTATGTCTGACTTGGGATTATAAAACTGGATTTGGGATTTCGAAATCTAAATCTGGTTTTAATTTGAGATTTTAGAATTACGGATTTTAAAAACTTGAAACAAATTTAATGTAAAGAAAAATTCTACCCTACTTAAATTTAAAAAGAAAAAAAAAACCACTTCGTTAATATTTATCAGAAAATACACTAGAATCCAGATTTCCAAATCCACTACATCCAAATTAAACATACCCTTTGGGATTATAAAACCAGATTTGTGATTCCAAAATCAAAATCCGGTTTTATTCTGGATTACATAATCCAGTTTCTAAAAACTCAATACATTCATCCCCACAATTACTTAAAAACCATGCGAATACACATTTTTGCACTTTTAAAATTTTCAATAAAGCATACCAATTATTATACAATCATCAAACATTACAATTACAATCAACAATAATATAATACTCCCTCTGATCCATCTTATTTGTCTTTCTAGAGAATTTTTTTGACCCAAAATAATTGTCATTCTACACTTAATCTAGGAGAATTAAATATCATATTTTAAATTTGCCTTTCTACTTGTTTTTTTTTTATATTACAATGCATTAATGACCATGTAGGTAAATATATGGGTAAAATAGTCACATTACACATATACTAATTGCTATTTAATGAATTTCTTAATTCATATCAAACATCTTTGAACGACAAATAGAATGGATCGAAGGGAGTAATACAACATCGCACATTCCTACACATCGATTTGACATAAAGTTAAACTCTACCATACTTAAATCTCAAAACAAACACACACTATTACTATTTATTAGGATTATGAAATTCAGATTACAAAATCCACTAAATCTCAAATCATACACACCCAAAAGTTTCTCAACTTACTTGGTCTTCCCCGTATTGATTGTTCATTGTATCCTAACAGAACCAAAGTGCCTGAAAAGATCACAAATATTATTCATGAGCATTTCTTTAAAAGAGATATGGTAGGAGAAGTAAAAATTAAATTACTCAGCAAAGTATGAATTCTCTATTAAGCATATTCAGATTGTAGAATGGGTCATCATTCATATAATAAGGGATCATGTCTTTCCAAGAAACTGGCCTATAAGTTCGGAACTGATAACGAAAAAACATTTCAAAAGACTATTGGAAAAAAGCCCCTCTGAAACACTGTGCAGACAACCAACCAACAATAATAAACCTCAAATCATTTAAACAGACAAGATAGGTAAATTTGTTAAATACGTAAGGCCCTTTTCTAGTAACAGATTCCACAGCATACAAGGCGATCAAATACATTCCATATGTCAATGCAACACCCATGAAATCCAATTAAGAAATGCATCAGAATAGCTGCATGTTACATACAACAAAATTTAAATAATTATTAATCTCAGTTTCAGTGGCAAGCATGTATTATTACTACCACAAAAGGCTAGGGCTTGTTTGCTATTGTGTGTGTGATAAGGTGAGATAATGTATAAAGAAATGTGTTTAACAAACACGTGATATTCAATCGTTGTGTTTGATGTTGTGCATTATTATATGTGATTACGTGGAAAATGACAAATATGTCACTCATTCAAATTAAAAAAAAGAGGATAAATAAGGGGTATTGTAGTAAATTGGGAGGTAAAATGCATGAGGTATTAAATAATACCATGGGCGAGGTGGAATGGGTAATACCTTTAAAAAGGTATTAAGTAAATCAGATTGAACATTAATACCGGATGGGAGCATTGTTCAACTCCGAGTTAAAGATGAGATATAGGGGGGATAAGACATCAATACCTGCCTTATCACCCCTACCAAACAAGCCCATATCCGTACACACATAAGAAAGTCGTGTATAATTTAGGAGATATTAAATTAAAGAAAAAGAAATACAGGACATAAGCCACCAAAAAATAGTTCCAAGATCTTATTGAGATTCTGGGCTGCAGATCCATCAATTAGCTAGGGATACTAACTACCTCAGGTTCCTCGCTTTCACTTTTCTGGGTTTGTATGTACAAACTGTTTGGTTCCTAGAACGAGCTATATCAAGTTCATATACATTGATAGCAACCTATTTTATATGTAGGACAAGATTTTGGTTCATTAAATAGAAATAAACAGTGCGGGCTAATAATAAACCTACCATATTTCATCTGAAATCCTAAACCAGATCAGTAAAATTATATCCCCTTAATAGAATTACAGTCAATATACACCAATCATATGTTTGCAAAGTAAATTATGAACTGAGCATAAAAAATCAGCATTGGAGCATAAAAGATTACAACATCCCTTGTCAGCTATTCTAAAGAAAAAAAAAAATCTCGAGTTTTCAAGTGGGTATTTGGGTGAAGAGAATGTCTAAGGATGTCGATAAATTGTTAGAGAAGTACAAGATTTGAGATGTTACTAAACCACTGTGCACTTATTTGCACTAGCCTGAGCTAAAACTTCTTGCAATGATGATAATCTGGAATCAGTTATATTTGCAAAGGAACAATAATTCTGGTGAGAAGAAAGTTTTTTTCATTTAAGGAAATGAAATATTATAACGTCATGGAAGTGCAGAATATTGGGACACAACAAACACATGGTTATGAAATGGAAGGTAGTGATTTAAGTGTGTCATGTAATGGAAATAATTGTGCATGGTCCTAGCGTATTCTTAATTACCTTCAATGTTTCAACTGAAATAACAATTTATGAATTCGTGAAATTTATAACATCCTTCAAATGATAAAAAAAAAAAATACTCGACACAAGAATTAGTTATTACATTCAGCCGACGTGCAATACAAAGTTCTCTCTTATCGAGATTCTCTTTAATGTACAAAAATTTAAATTTTTAAACATGAATGATTGCAGGTTTACCAGCAATGTCCGACACCGAGAGACTTAACAGTGTGGGTAATTGAAAAAGGTACTCTTATGGCAGCATTTATATTACCCTTGGGAATCTGAAAGAAGTTATAAAAGTTTCTCTAGTTCAATTAATGTTCAACACAACAAGTTTTTACACGGCTAAGTTCCCATGCAAAGATACGTAACTAAAGACTCGTGGCTATGACTCAATATCAATTTCCTGAAGCAATGGTTGAGCTAGTACAACTAACGAACCTAATCTTGTAACCAAAACCCAATAATCAGCTACTACAACACTTCAAAAGAACTCCGATATCCACCATACTAAATTTATTTTTCAAGGAGATGATTTCAAAAACTTCTTAGCAAACTTGCCATTACCTTAGGAAATGTCGAAAAGAAGAAGGGAAAGGGAAACCGGATTCAATGAAGTGGTCACAAGGCCAAATATTACAATATTTATTCGTTGACGTTAACAGAGATCCCTAATACTCCCCCCGTCCCCCTATAAGCTCTACGTTTTGCCATTTTGGGAGTCCTCTTTTGAAGTTTCCATTTTTAGATAGTTGTACCCAATTTCTTAACAACCATCCCTACTTTTACACACTCTATATACCTTTTTACACCCTTTATCCACCTTTTTATTCTTTACACTTTCCACCAACAACTTTACATAAAATACTATATTCATTAAAACCTGTGTCATCTCCCAAATGTAAAGCTTAAAGGGGGACGGAGGGTGTATGATGAAAAATCAAACCAAAAAAATTCAAATTCCAGATGATGAATAGCAAGCAAGCATTGCCAAATAACAGCTATTTATGCTAATTCACAAACAAAGTGTCAACCTGATAAAAGTAGGCTTTGTGGCTCCAATTCTCAATCAGTAGAGCTTCAGAGCTCAATGTAGAATGAGAATAACAAATGTTTGTATGAATAAAACACCAATTCAGGTAAAAAATTCATCTGTAAAACCGCCATGCAATTATTCAAAAGGACACCTCATCACATATATCGACGAATTGAGAAGCCATGTGAATTGTATAACATCGAATATAACGGATTCATTTCTGAATAAAATTAAGACCAATCTTCAACAATAAACCACAATAACGGAGCAGAATTGTACATGTAATGGAGATGAAGATGAAGACAGCTAAGAATTCGAAAGGGGTAAAAATTACCAAAATTAAACTAAATTAAGAAAAAAAAAAGGAAAAAAAATCCGTATCCAACCTAAATCCTAATGAACGAAGGAAAGCTAAATTACCTAGTTGAATCCGGCAATAGATTCTCAAGAATTATGTCTCTGATTTATGTATGGAATTTCAATACATCGATTTGTAAGGAAAGATCCCTTTTATTAGAGAATTTTTTTCTGCATTTATGCTGACGATTTTTCTATTTTTATGGGTTTTATTATTTCGCAGGAGATTTAATTGGGCCAAATAGCAAATGGGCTTCTTCGCAAAATAACAAAAAAAAGTTACTAGTATTTGCCATATTTAAAAACAGACTAATCTTATCGTGTAGAAATCATTCAAATTTTATTGCTACAATTTGAAGAAAATGCAAGAAAGGAAAATATTAACAAATCTTTTTTTTTTCCACGATATTATGAATTCACATTCACGTGAACTCTCACACTTAAAATGTCATTGTTTATTACTCCCTCCATTTCAAAATATGATCCCCTTTCATCATATACACATACCAATAAAAAATTATTTATAGGGCCTAAAATTCTAAATTATATTTATTAACTTTCCAATATACCCTTCTATATTTGAAGTTAAAATACATTAAAATTGATAAACATGTTAATTCCAATATATTAAAATAAGGGTATCTTGAATATTTTACACACTTTAAAAAGGAAATGAGGCTATATTTTGGAATAAACCAAAGAGCAATTTGGAACATCTTTTGGGAAGGAGGGAGTATAAGATGTGTCATTATTAAACATACGAACTTATTACGAAATGTCATTGCATAATGTTTTTGAAAAGAACAACACATAAAATCAATTATCTCTAAACGTTGATACTATATATTCTAAAAAATGAGACTCCATACATAAAACAGTGATATTAAAAAAAAAAACGCATGAAATTAGGTCATGTAAGACTTATTCGTCCTTTTAAAATTCGTATGACATTTTTAACCATGCTCGAGTTTTGTCTTTTATATTTTTAAATGTTTTAAATTGAGTAAATAATACTCCTTTTGTTCTCAAATTTATTTTTACTTGCCTTTTTAGTACGTCTCCCAAATGTGGATAGATTGTATTGTTGGTACTCGATAACTATTCGGGTGGATTAACGGTGTAAATTTGGCTAGAATCGAGTAAATTGAAACAATGAATGCTTTAATGAATGAAGTACACTTAGAGTGTGTTAAATGCAAATAATAAGCAGTAAATGCACACAAAATTATTGAATTTTTTAAGCTCAGTCTTAGGTCGGTGATCTTTTATTGTGTCTTAAAGACATTATTTATAGTGTTCAAGATTCAACCTTGTGTCGCCCTAATATTTCATGCAATCCATGATAATTGTTGGGTACAAATGTTTGCGCCCAACCTATCCTTTCAGTACAGACCCGACCAATAGCTTTTTGTCAGCTAATATATTAGGGAAGATCTCCTTGCAAAGTACTATCTTCTTCCTAAACTAGATAGGTAATCTTCGCTCTATTTTGATTGTAACAATTTCTTTTCTAACTAGGCTTGATCTTGTCGGCTTAAGTTTCAAGACTGATCTTGTCACCTGAGGTTGGCCGAGGTCGGCCATCACTTCAATAGATGTCGCCACGCCAAGCTTTTGTCTGATGTTCATGCGATCTCACCGTGATCATGATCCATGGTGTATAAAATCCGGAGAGGAAATGAGGAGTTCGCCCTTTGAGCCTCACTGGTGAAGTTCTGTTAGGGGTCGTTTGGTTCACGGGATGAGATTGATTAGATGGGATTGGATTAAATGGGATTGGATTAGATGACATTGAATTAGATAGGATTATTTAAGGAGGAATGTGTGTTTGGATTGAATGATTAAGTGGTGATTAAGTGGGTTTAAAATGCAATATATCATTTTTAAATCATGGGACTATGAAGTCCCTTAGATGATGAATTAGGTAGGTTTATGACTCGGGCCCCAATTTTATCTCGGGCCGTAAACCTGCGAACCAAACACAATATTACATGGGATTGAGTGGGAATAAAACTTTAGTCCCACCCAATCTACCGAACCAAACGACCCCTTAGTGAACTAAAATGGACCTTGCCATGGCCTTGCACCGAGGTAAGTGGGGAGTTTGTCCACCGAACTCTTTTGATAAAGTGAATTAAAAATCATTTAAAATCTTTTTTTTTAGAGAATAAAATTTTAAAACCCAACCCTTAGCAGAATAAAACAATTGCTTCATTGTGACATTTGTATGGAGAAGTCAATTAATAACTGATAAATCTTGCATGATTTCCGATATAAATCAAACTCGACTGAAGTGTTGTTTTTAATAACTTGACAAATAATATGAAAAGGAAACGGAAAAGGCTTGCCCAAAAACAAACAAAAAGTAAATTAGTTTTGTTTTTTGGGTCCAGCTATATACCCCTCCATAATTAATTGTTACACCACTAAAATTAATAAACGGACAAAAATACCCTTTGATGTGATGTGTTTTCTCTCTCCCTCTCCCTCTTTTCACTAAAGAAGTCGCCCCCAGTCGAAGATGTCACTCTTTGCAGTTGATTTTTTTTCCGTGGTGTAAAATAAAATTATTTTTTTCAATTCAAATAAAAAATCAGAACACTTATTCATAAATTCTGGAAAAAAAAAACTCACTTTGTTAATTCATATTGCATCACTATTCGGCCAAAGTTATTGAAAAATTATCTTGTTTTTTCGAACATATAAATTTGAAAAATAATCTTTTTTTATAACACTCATCAACGGTTCGAATAAATGAAAAAAATGGTGAAGAGCAACAGGGAGGAGATTCGAATTTTGAATCCCAATTTGCATCACAATTTTTGGATCTGCACAAATTGAGTGGATTGATTGAAAATAGAGAAGAGGAAAAAGAGAAAAATTCGATTTAAAAAAAAACTATATGGCAGCGTTTTGGCCACTGCACAGAGGCGGCACTTGACATCTTCACAGGGGCACGACGCGGCGACGCTTGGCGGCTTCACAGGGGCGGGGGCTGGGCGGGGTTATGAGCAGGGCGGTGGAGGCTTCAATCTGCTGAGAGAGAGGGAGAGAACTGAGAAGGTGTAAATCTGCAAAGAGGAAAAATGGAAACGGTAAAAGAAAATGAGAGAGAAGAAGGGTATAATAGGCAGTTTAATTAATATGTAGGTGTATCTATGAATTATGGAGGGGCATATAGCTGGACCCTTGTTTTTTATTTGATTTTGGTATTATAATTGCATAGAAACTAAAAAGGTCCGGGTTATATACAACCTCATATTTTGTTGATACACCCCTCCAAAAAATGTTCGAAAAAAAAATAACCGACAATCCTAACAATTTTCGGAATTATTTTGCAGAATATGAAATTAATTAAACCAAATATATGCATTTTCGGAAAAAAAAAATTCTAAAGTTTGTTAAGTTTTCAAAAAAAAAAAAAAAACATTTTTTTGGTGGAAATGGTGTATTAACAAAACATGGAACTATATAGAACCTGGGCTTAAACTAAAAAGCAGCAATAGGGTTATGGACTTATGCACAAAAACATGCAATGCCAAGGTTATTGGCACTACAATGTGGAGTAAGTACACTACATGGATAATTTCACTACACTTTGAATGAATACACTACATTTTATTCATAAAATACCCTAATTAACTATTAGCACAACTCTTCGAATTCTTGTTCCATGTTTTGAATACACTCCTTCATAGCCACAACAAAGATGAATCATCTCCCCGTCGTCCGCCGTCGTACACCCAAGTGACCGTCATTCGCCGTCGTACGCCTCCGTCAGCCATCGTCAAAGTGATGCGAACCAAAGCCGTCGTCCGTCGTCATCGCAGAGAGGACTTATCTCCCGCCCCACCGTCTTTCACCATCGTCCGCTTGTCGTCAGTCAAAGTTGAAAATTGCGATGACTGTTGTTCGACTCTGGTTATCCGAACATGACCATAATGTTCAGAATTTTTTTTCAAACATTACTGTTGGAGTTATACGTGAAATTATACTTTTACTTTGTATAACTCGTGTATCAAACACTCGTTTTATGAGAATAATTCTTTTATCACATTTGCTTTAGTTATGATTGAATGTTGAATTTCTATTGCAAACCGTTCAATATATAGTACATGTTACATTGTAGTTAATGTGGTGATACCCGATCACGGAAGACAACATTAACAGTTTACTTGTAACTAAACGTACATTTTCACGGCCTAGGTGGAATTGAACAATCCGCCGTGAAAGGTCGATGTGTAAGGCTCAGATTGGTCTGTCTTGACTAAGAGATTGCACTAGCACATTTAGTATGTGTTGAAGAGGACCTACAGCGAGGATAAATTCTTCTGTTCTGAAAGGTGAAGAATTAGACCTCAGTAGTTGTTGATTTCTTAATCTCCGTCACTTAAATAGGACCGTGTGTGCTTAATGGTTACTGCTTTGATTCATGTTGGGTGAGAATCATTGTGACTTCGAACTTTGTGTCTTGGGCAGTAATATTAATCATACGACGGTTGCTAAGATTTAATACGGAGAAACGCGTGCGAGTACGGCTCATGTGATTAGTCCCCTTGGTGGGCTCAGAAGTTTTATTGTACCAAATCTTGCAAGTGAAGAATTAGTTTCTTCGGTACGAATAATAATGTTGAGCTGTCTTTACTCCAAGCTGAAATATATTAATTAATTTAGAGCTATTCAGAAGCTCAATTAATTAATGGACTTGATAATCTTAAACGCGGGAAATAATAACCGGGAGCCCATATTATCGTAATATGGATTAAGATGGATAGTGCAATATTAATTTATTAGTGGTAATAATTAATATTAATGGACTGAATTATATTGGGGCTCAATATTGAAATTCAGAAGTCCATTAGGAGGTCCAATCTTAATTCTCCTTAAGGCCCCTCAAGTAGCCCAATAATGATAAGGTGATTAAAATAAAAAGAAAATAATTATGCTGATTTTTCTTTATTATTTTCGAAAATATGATGATTAGGAGAAATAAGATTTTGTTGATTTTCTTGGAAAGATATTATGGAAGATATGTATTCTAGGAATACAAGAATATCTAATATATTCAAGAAGATCCAAATCTTGGATTTCTTCTATGAAATTTTCGAAAATTACTAATTAATTAGGAGGGTGAGATTTTTGTGGAATATTTTATTTTGGAGAAAAGAATATATGAGATATATTCAAGATTTCTTAGAGTCTAAGAAAAGATTTTTTCCAAGCCCATAATCCACTAAAAATTCGACCACCTCTAATTATAAATAGGGGATGATTATTTCATCCCCAAGGACATAATTCCATGTGTTGGAAAAATCAAGAGCATAGATATTTTTCTTTTTCCTTAGTTTATTAAATTACTTGAAAGCATCTCCCACCGGTGATCAAGTAAGGCGAAAGGGAAATACTTGAGAAGGTTTTTGGGTTGATAAAGCGAGATCGCAATTGTCCCGTTTATTCAAAGGCCAAGTCTACAAGAGGTACGTTAATCGCATATTTACTTGTTAATTCCGCCATAGTTAATATGTGAAATTAATTCAACATGCATGATGAAAATTAGTTGTTGGAATTATTATTTGAATTAATTAGGATTAATTCATGCTAGTAATAATTGTATTTAAATTCGTATTTAAATTTCATCCCGAATAGATTCCGGGCACCCCTATTTTCCCAACAATTACATGTTCGAAAAAAAATACCGAACATGACCACAATTTTTGGAAAAAAAAATTCGAACACTTTGTTCGATTTTTTTTTTCAAAAATTGTGTCCATGTTCGCATAAATTTTTGGAATATTCTGGTCGAGTTCAAATAACCAGAGCCGAACAAGTGCAATCGCGATTTTCAGAAAGAAAAAAAATTGTTCGAAACAAGCAAACAACAATAATATTTTCATACCCATATAATTTTATACACTCAATGAACAATAATATGCACGAAAAACATCATAACACCAACAAAAATATACTATTCAACATTTAAAAAATCTAGTTTCTAAAAAATACCAAAACACTTACATATACATATTTCGGATTTGGAGGATCATTCATCCTTACAATGTAGGTCATCATAACACGTTTCAAGCGCCTAGTGGTCGATTGGTGGGTCAAATTCTTGAAGTATGAAGCTCCTTTGTATTGTTTGAAATGACTATGTTTGTTCGAAAATGGAGTATTATAATGAAGGGGAGTGTATTCATTAAAATTATTTTTGGAGGGAAGACTAGAAGGATAATAATATCTTTTCAATTATTTGTCTTAAATATTAAATTTTGTGTAGTGTATTTACTCCAAATCAGAGTGTGAATAACCTGGCCGACATGCAAGTACTATAGGCCCAAGACAAATATGGACTATAGCCCGAAGCCGGTTTTTCAAAATAGAATGAGGAGATGCTTGATTCAATTTTTTTAATGGGAACGATAATTAAAATTATTAAATAATGAATTTTATTAATAATAGTGGTTACATTGTGTTTTAGTCTAACCTTGAAATAAATTTTGACAAAAAAACATTTTTGGTTGAGAAATAGAAAACCGATTGAGGAAAGTGATTGTATATTAAATAATGAGAGGTATTAGTTTGTGCCTTTGTGGGCAGAACAATATTAACACATTTGTAACATACAACTAAAAAATTTCACCAGATGAACTAATAATTTTTTACCCATTTTTCTATGATCCGTCTAAAGGAAAAATAATTGGGTCAAAATTATATCAATTGTAATATGCAACTAGCGCACTGGAGTATAACTCTTACGGAATTAAATAAATGAATTGATTTCGTACACTTTTATAAGTTTGGATTTTAAGATGAGATGTGATTATTTTCACAGTATTAGAGTTAAAAGGCTCACGCCTACTCATCTTGGGTTCGACTCCTGCAGAAGAAGAAAAAAAATTTAATCCATATTAAATTGTCCACTCATTAAGTTCCCTCTCCAAAGGAAAAAGTTGAGAATTTAGCTCATGAATGAAGAAGGGTGCTAAAAAATTAAATAAATGAATTGATTTAACACCTTTTAATAGTTACGACTTTTAAATAAAATGGAATTCTTTCAATAACTCCTTACTATATATTCTATTTCTCCACCAAAAATATATATTCTACCATGTTTCAATACCTTAGTAAAAAATGGTATCAGGCGCTAACATTTCTCCTGTCGTATGATTCTTGGATTTATGTAGCTAAAATCCAATAAATTTTAAAAGAAAACATAATCAAAATAATAAGGCGGAGATTCATCTCATTTATGCCACCGTCTCAGATAAGACTTTCTCTTCCATTTTTTATGTAGCGGCAAATGGATTAAGATAATTAGATGCTTAATTAGTCATAATACAATAGTGGAGTCTGCAATTTAATTGTTAATGGTACGCCTTTTAATGCCTAATAAAGTAGATTATTATCCCTAATTAATTATCTAGTCTTTCAAATGTGAAATGATGGCACGAATCCAACAGTTGATGGGGATTTCTTGTACCCATATTGTCTTTTCTCTTATTTTTTTTTTTTCTTTTTAAACATGAATTAAAAATCATATCTACTTATTATTATTTTAATATTTTTTAGGAACCAAATTCACCAAATTAGGCGTGACAACTAGTGTGGAAACAACTAAAATGACAAAACAGGCTTCGAATATTCTCCAAACCTTTACGAGGTCACGACGTGTTTGGTCGATGAATAAATTAGCAAAATTGAATAATGGAAGATTGCCATGGGCCCCACGGGGGACAAATGGCACGTGAACATCGCGTGGCTTTCATGGAATGGAGTCTAATGGACCAAAATTGATGCTGCCTTGTGTGGTTGATTTCAACATGTTGTTTTCATATTTAAATGCTTTACACAACTTATTCAATAAAGTATTGATATATGTGTAGGTGTAAAATATGTTTTCCACCTCGATTTTATATTTATTATACACGAGTGTTGAAAATCTTAAAAGAAGCCTTTATCATCTTAAGCATTTATTCATGTAATCCCGAGTTTGATATGTTTATATGTCGTCTTAAGGTTAATTTCATCTATGAAATGTTTTGGGGTTCAAATACTTATGAATCTTATGTATCATCTATTTTCCATATGTGTCAAATGCTTATGAATTTTATCTAAATCTAATTAAAAATAAAAAGGTGCATGCAAATGGATTTGAACCCACCAACTCATGACCAAGAGTTATGATGTTTACCAACTTATTCATATTATGAATCTTTAGGGAGTTTGAATATCCTATTGTATATAATTGAGTCTATAAAAATATATTATAAATTTTGTTGTGATTGTATAAATTTACATTTTATTTAACTATATTTGAGGATATCCTATATATGAAATCCTTAATGAGTTACTAATTCAAACAAATAATTTAAATATATTTAATTCTATAGTACTATTACTAAATTGATTAATAAATTTAAAAAAATTATAATTATGTGAAATGTTATTGGTCAATTGACTTATTTTTATATTCTCAATGTATTTGAAAATTTTCTATTTAAAATTTTTTAATTTGTGAAAAATTAGAAAATAGAATTAAGCATATTAAATAAATTTGATTTATTCTATCGATAAAATGAGTAATTAATTTTTAAGGATATAATTATTTAAAAAAATTAACTTTTAATTGAAAAATTTTTACTGTCTAAAAAATATAGTAAACCAAAAATATAATTACTTAATTATTTGCATCTTAAATCAAATTTGACATGCAATTTTCTACTGACTTAATTGTGTTTAACATGTGATATTATGTTTGTTTAATAATATTGTCTTTAATTTTAAGAAAATGTTATCACATGAATTTGAACCTTGCACACATATATAAATATTTACATATTTTAGATATCTATTTTAATTTAACATAATTTTTATTTACTTTTAAATAGGACGGCCGTATTAAAACCCACTAGTGATTTTATATTGTTAATGTTATACTACTTGGATCAGAAATCTCCCTACATCAAGGAAATCGTCTTAGGAGGCAAGAAGCAGTATCTGACGCATAGTTGAGAAAAACATGTCACAATTAAAAAATGTATACCAAATTGAAAAAAAAAAAACTACGTGAATTTTCATATGAATGTTGAAAATTGTATTTAAATTGAAATTGAATCTAAATATTGTTGATTAATAAAAAAATTAACCAATATTTTATGCATGCATATTATTTGATAATATTTAATATATTAACTATTATATTATTTTACCGTGGTCATTCTTATTTAAGTATATATAATACATATATAATTAATTTTTTTAAAAATACGCGTAATATGCGGGTGCTCATCTAGTGACTAAGAAAAGCCGCTGGCAGCCCAAAATTATAAAATTGGGGTTTTGATCAAGAGGTAGTATAAAAGTGCAAGTCTATTTCGATTTGATAGTGCAATTCAAAACAATATTAATTATTGCATTAAAAAATATTACTATCAAACTAATGAAACAACTAATACCATTAAAAAATACATAAAATGTAAACAAGTTTCAAGATGAAATTGGTTCACAATATGCCTTGATAATATAAAAATATATTGTACATAAACATCTATACTTATCTAATAACAAAATGTTGGGCAAAAAGTTGTTATTTATTTTATTATGAAAAAGAATCTAGCTCAAATGGTTGAGTTCTTGATTTGCTTTTCTCAAGGTTCATGGTTCAATTTCTTGCATTTTCAACATGTATAAATTTTTTTCCTTATAATCATATAGTAAATGAGATTCATTTCATGTATGAGAATGTATAATAACTATCATAATAAAATGTTAATTTGAGACATGAAGTGTAAAAAAAAAAAATCATGCAAGAATTGAAACACGCTTCACTTGGTAGGTCTTTTTATTTGAGGTGAGATGATAGTTGAGAATACAAATTTAGTGGTGATTAGGTATATTACACTGCTCGATATATTGTATTATGAAGAATTTTTCTTTTCAATCCATAATTAAATTGGTAGGGGTGGGAAGTCAAGACAAATTATTGTTGATTTGAGTATATAAAGACTCATTTTGTATTGGTACAGGGGAATACATTTGTCTCCATATTAAATAGTATGTCCTATCAAGCAACTTATAAAGAGAAAATAAAGTCATAATATATATGGGCTTCCTAAACACAACACATATATTTATGGAAAACACCTATTAAAGTAATGTTTATAAGTGTATTTCAAATAAAATATAGGGATGTTTTAAAATATTCCAAAAAAATATTATTACTACAATATATTTTTAAAATACATTGGAACTATTAATTTATATTTATAAATTATATAAGATCATATATAAAGTGTAGGGTCATCTTAAATGTACAAAAAATAAATATCATAAGTGTTAATTTGCACAAACTGTGATTATCATTAAATTACACATTATTTATTAAATGTTCCGTAAATTTGCACAAATAATATCATCGTTAATATTTTTTTTTTTATAAAATATCTACATTACATAAGTTTTAAAAAAATTAGGAAGTACAAAAATATGTAGACAAAAACTTGTATGAGACGGTGTACATAAGACGAATCTCATTTGGCATGAGAAATAAATACATAAATGAAAACTCATCTCTCATATAAGGTTGTCTCACATGTTAAGAGTCAAGACTTCCTCGAACATATATTATTTATTTAAATTAAAGATATTATAATACACATTATACCGATCATACTAATTGAATTTAAAAAGCATATAATCAAATCAGGTATGTAAGAAAAAAAGATTGTAACGAATTCAAATAAAATTACAATTAATTAAATCCGACAAGTCTACATTTTTTTAGAAGATATTACGAGTCTTAATAATCTATCACTAAATATTATCAAATGAACTCAAGAATTTGCCTAATATGAATTGATAAAAAGATATATATATTTTACCTAGAATGAAAGCAAAGTGGGAACGAAAGTATTGAAACTCAATTTTGATTCTAAACTAAATATTATTATGATGGCAAATTTGTAATTATAGTTGAGTAAAATAAGATTGTTGTACAACCTAAAGGAATACTTGTCAAGCATGAAGAATAATATACTCTGCGACTGGATTTCATGGCAAACTAGTTTTATTTATTGAGTAAATTATATATACACACATAATATATTGTAAAAACAAAATGAAATAGTTGTACCCCCAAGTCACTTCATTAGGTCAGCCTCATATATATATATATATATATATATATGAATTAACATAGTTATTAGATATCAATAAATATAAGTGTGATTTGGTATTTTTGTCTTAATCTTGAATTCACCTTCCACACTGTAACACACTTGGATAATAATTTACAAAGGAAAAAAATGAGTCGAAAGTCAATAATCAAGGCATGATCACAAGCTAGATTTAAGGGTTTTCGATGTTATTATTTTGTTGCATCTCGTGTCTATATTACTCTTCATGCATGTACAATTTGACGAATCATATTTTCCTTTATTTTCTGTTGTAGATAAAATTTCAACACTAATTTGAATATTTGTCAATTTTATGAATTTCGGGAATCTGATTCCTCCGGCTCTACAACTGGTTTAATGCCTGAGCTTCCAAATTCGCTTGCTAATGAATTAAATCTGTCAGTACATAACGATCCTTGTTCATTATGCACTCATCTCTGCCTAGTGACATCCATCACCCGCATCTGCATGGCGATGAGCATGCCATTGATCATGCATACCTGACGCCATTGCCCATTTACCTGAAATTAATGAGGTCAACTATGTCCCCACTACTCTTGCCGAGCCTCATGCTTCTCCTCAACACTCGGACCCCCCTACACAACCACCGTCTCTTGTTTCGAGCCATCCCATGAAAACTCGAGTATCTTTAAACCTAAATAGTATGTTAACCTTTCTTTTACTATCTTGCTTTCTTTGTTGTCTAGCTCTGTAGAACCTAAAGGTTTCAAATCGGTTATAAACATCCTCATTGGTACACTGCCATGCAAGAAGAAATGGAGGTTTTATATTAAAATGAAACTTGAGATTCGGTTCCTCGACCACCTAACGCCAACATCGTTAGATCGGGGTGTTCGTACCAACTACAACTCTGATGGTTCTGTAGACCGCTACAAGACTCGTTTGGTGTCTCAAGGGTTTACTCAAATACCTGGGTTTGGCTTTTCTCACACATTAAACCTAGTGCTTAGGATTGCTACTATTCGAGTTAGTTCATCTCTTGTTATCCAACGTCGCTGACCTCTATATCAACTTGATATAAAGAATATATTTCTACATGGTTTATTACAAAACTTATCTTCATGTCACAACTACCAGGTTTTATCGACCCTCGTTATTCTCACCATGTTTGCAGGTTCTAGAAGACGCTCTACAGTCTTCGATAAACGCCTCGTGCCTAGTTTGATCATTTCAGTTCTTTTTTTCTTTAAGGTTTGTTCGTTGTCGTGCATATACATCTTTATTTTTTCTTCACAGCACTGACTGCACTATATTATTACTACTTTATGTCGATGATATTATTGTAAGGGTAGTAACTCTGTCATGCTTACAAAGTTCATTGCTCGTGTCAATAAGAAATTTGATATTAAAGACTTTGGAAAACTCAGTTACTTTATTAGCCTAGAGATCATGCACTACAAATTTGTTCTTGAGACAAGCTAACTATGTTATGATATTTTCACACGAGCCGAGCTTCTCTACTCTAAACATGTCTATACTCCTTTAGTGGCAGGTGATTCCTTGGTGTACACTGATGTCCCTTTCCAGGGTCCTATATGTTGGGGAAATCGGGGTGCTCAGATTTATTTGGGATGAAATTTATATACGAATTTAAATACAATTATTACTAGCATGAATTAATTCTAAATTAATTCAAATAATAGTTAATCCAACAACAAATAAATTCATGCACATGAATATAATCACGTTATATTCTACGATGGAATATATGAGTTTTACATGAATACGTACCTCTTGTAGTGACGTCAGACGAGAAGACCGAGACAAGTGAAACGATCCTATCAACTGTAAAATCCTTCTCAAGTATTTATTTTTTGTCTTATTCGTTCGCTCGGTGGGAAGCGCTCACGAATAACTTAATAAACTAAAGGAAGAAGAAAATATTTATTGCTCTCGATTTTTTCAACTCATGGAACTTGTAAACTGGGGATGAAATAATCATCTCCTATATATAGGAGTAGGGGCTGATTTTTCCTAGTGGAATAAGGGGAGGAAAAAAATATATTCTTGATCTCCAAGAAATCTTGAATATATCTCATATATTCTTTTCTCCATAGTAAAATATTCCACAAAAATCTCACCTCCTCAACTATATAGCAATTTCGAAAATCAAAAGGAGATTACCCAAGATTTGCATCTTCTTGAATTTATGAGATAATCTTGTATTCCAAGAATACATATCTTCCATAATATCTTTTCAATAAAATCAACAACATCTTTTCTCTCTCTTATATCTTAATTTTCGATTTACCTAGAAAAAATCAGCAATTATATTTTTCTTTTATTAATCACCTTATTATTATTGAGCTACTTGAGGGGCCTTTTGGAGAATTAAGATTTGACCTCCAATGAGCTTCTGAATTTCAATATTGAGCCCCAATATAATTCAGCCCATTAATATTAATTAATATCACTATCAAATTAATATTGCACTATCCATCTTAATTCATATTACGATAATATAGGCTCCCGGTTATTATTTCCCTTGTTTAAGATTATATAGTCCATTAATCAATTGAGCTTCTGAATAGCTCTAAATTAATTAACCTTGTGTCTTGGAGTAAAGACAACTCAACATTATTATTCGTACCGAAAAATTAATTTCCACTTGCAAGATTTGGTACGATAAAAAATATTTTGTGCCCACCAAGGGGATAAATTATACAAGCCGTACTCGCACACATTTCTCCATATTAAATCTTAGCAAACACCGAATGATTAATATTACTACCCAAAACACAAGGTTCGAAGTCACGATGATTCTCACCCGACATGTATCAAAGCAAGAACTATTAACCACACACGGTCCTATTTAAGTGACGGAGATTAAGAAATCAATAACCACTAAGGTCTAATTCTTCACCTTTCAGAACAAAATAATTTATCCTCGCTGTAGGTCCTCTTCAACACATACCAAATGTGCTAGTGCAATCTCTTGGTCAAGACATGCCAATCTGGGAACTGCACATAGACCTTTCACGACGGATTGTTCAATTCCACCTGGATCATGAATTTGTACATTTAGTTACAAGGAACTTGTAAATGTGATCTTCCATGATCTGGTATCACCACATTAACTACAATGTAACACGTACTATATATTGAACGGTTTGCAATAAACATTTAACATTCATTCATATTTAATGCAATAGTGGTAAAAGATTTATTCTCATAAATAAGTGTTTAATACATAGGTTATACAAAGTAAAAACATACTTTCACGTATAACCCCAACACTATATTATATAGGTCTCTCGTGGACGCTCTTCAATACCTCACCATCACTCGCCCTAACTTATCCTACGTTGTCAATCATGTCAGTCAATTCTTATAGGCTCTTACTTCTGAGCATTTCTTGGCTGTTAAAAGATTTTTTCGTTACATAATGGGCTTTGGCCTATCATTTTCTCCATCTTCGGAATACTCCATACTCGGTTATTCAGATGTTGATTGGGCTTATTGTGTGGATACACGACGTTCCACCTACGGGTTATTGATTTTTTAGGAGGCAATTTAGTCTCTTGGAGTGCTAAGAAGCAACCCAAGGTTGCTCTATCCATTTGTGAGTTTGAATATCGTGCATACAACTAAGGAAATAGTCTGATTGACCTATTGACTTGAACGCAAAATACTAGTTATACTAGTAGTTACCCCACAAGAGTATGAGATCACAGTAGTATTGGCAAGTATATGGACCAAGTATATCGTACCCAAGGGAAGGTATGTATGCGAATAGAGCCCTGGAAATCTACGCGTCGTAGTTAATATGAGTGGATGTTCGGTTTTAGGAATGAAATTAAACTACTCTAAAGTCTACTTCTATTAACGCAAATAATAAAATCAAACAACTAACTTAGGTTTTAGTAAAATATGAGACGGTGATGCTCAGGATAGGAATCCCTACGTATACTAACGGAGCTGGTACGACAACTAAAATAACCGTGATGTGCAAGTATTAATCCTAAGTGTACTAAAACTAGGCAATCAACTTCCCTAATCTAGCACAAGATTGGAAGACTAAAAACTCAAGAATTAACCCTAATACTTCGTCAGATCAACCTACTTCACAACCCACTAAACAAGTTATATGGATTATGCTTAATTAATGAGACTCTTATTTACCCAAGGTGATGCGGTCGTCCTCCCTAGATAAACTGGTAGATTATAAACCCCTTCTATAACCCTATCGTTAAGCCTATTAGTTATTACAGAGTGATAAGATTGTCCTCTCTCTAATAATTTTCGTACTCAATTCCAAGATAATCCTAGAGTTTATTTTAAGCATTTAATTAATTAAGAGAACTAGCACTAAACATCACAAATTATCCTAATTATGTACCAACATCCTACTTCTACGAGTTCATCCTACCCCAAGCATGCAAGGGTTCTAGCCTAACATGGTAATTGAAGTAACAAAAATAATCACAAGAACGATGAATATTTGTATAATTGAATAATAAAAAAAAAAAGCATAAGCAAAAGAATATCTCAAAATCTCAATAAATCTGGTAAAGTAGGCTTTAGAAGTCTCAAAGGTTCAAGAACAAAAGAATTAAACGAAAAGATTCAAAAGAAGTAGCTAAACTAGGAATTCGTAAATTAAAACCTCGATTACAAGTGTGTAACTCTCCAAAATCTCTCTACCAAGCTCTAAGTATGCCAAAATATGAAAAGTGATCAAAGGGTGTCCAAAAACGAGCTTGGGGTCGGGTATTTATAAGCAACGAGCCGAAAATGGGTAAACAGGCCAAAATCGCGCAACTTTGGGGTATGGTCGAGTGGTCGAATGGTGGCCTTTCCAAAGAGTTCAGGGCGCTCAACCCCTCGTTGGTCAAGCGTGGGCGCTCGACCCCTACTGGTCGAATGACTCCAATGGTCGAATGGTGGCACTCGAGTGGTAGTGGTCGAATGGAACATTTGGTTGAGCGGTGGCGCTCGACCTTAGCCTGGTCGAGCGCCTCTTCTTCTAGAGCACAATAGGCGCTCGATTCCCTTTTGCTTGAGCGGTGGTGCTCGAGCATCTCCAATTTTGAGCCAAGTGATACTTTTCTTTGCACGAACTAATACCTTTCATATTTCTTCCATATCTTCTCATCCGGGCATCTGTTTGAGTCGATTCAAAGTCCTACGAACTCTATTTTTTGCCCTCTATCCATATATAAGCATCAAAGAGGAAAATTCATCACTTTATGAAAAATAGTACTCAATTGACTCTAAATACTCATCGAAATCACTCAAAACACGGGCAAAATGAGCTATAAATCATAACAATTTCACGCCTAATCACCTATCTCTTAAAAGAGCTCCATGCACGGCCCCCTTCGCGTCTGATGTTGCTCTGTGACAACAAGAGTGCTTTATTTATAAGCCAAAATCCGATTTCTCACAAGCATACATGTAACAATAAAAAAAATTCTATTTAATTATATACGGTATTTTTTTATTCCAAAATATCAAGTTTTACTAAAATTATAGATTTTCCATATATTACCAGTTTTAACAAATAATATCTTTGAAAATTTCATCAATTATACAAAAAGAATTTGCGTACAATTCAAAATCAAATCTGGAGGTTTTCATTAGAGATACAAAATTTATATTTTTCCCCCTAAAAAAATATATATCTTCTTCCCTATTTTAATTCCAAGATAAATATTTACATCTTTTAAGATTATAGATCCTATCTCTTTTAAACTCAAAACCAAATGGCCGCGGCTATTAACACCCGAACTTTTGCTCTTTAAACCCAAAATATTTATTTTACCAAAATAGCTCAATGTAATTAGACTATTATACCCTTTACCACTTAAAATCTATTAAAATATAAATTTTAGTTTTGCTCAATACACCCAATCCAATATTTTTTCTTGTTGATCGTGACTTTATTTCTCCCACACCCAAAATCTTTCTTCTTCACTCTTCACTCTTCACTCAACCACTTAAATCAATACTCATGATAAATGTCATGGAGGAAGAACACACTTCAAAAAATACATGTAATGTAAAATTTCTATGAGTTTATTGTTCTATATGATGTGTTATGGTATAAATCTATATAGAGAAGAATATTTAGGGTTTAAAAGTTGTATTACTTGAGTTACGATGACGATTTTGAGGTTTAAGAATTCTAAAAATCGCGCATGTTTGGCAAACCAGAGCCGAACATTTATCATTATGTTTGGCCAAAGTTGGCCAAACGCAATGATAAATGTTTGATCAATGTTGGCCAAATATTATGAATAAAGTTCGGTTGTTGTTGGCCAAACATTATGAACAAAGTTCGGCCACTGTTAGCCAAACATCATGAACAAATTTCGACCACTGTTAGCAAAATATTCTGCGTTTTTTTTCTTGTTCTAGTCTTTGTGTGCGTGAGTGCTCTGCGTTTTAGGTGTGGGTGCGTGATTGTTTTGTGTTTTGGGTGTAGGTTTGTTTTTTTTAGTTTTTGATTTGGGTGTGTGGGTTTATTTTAGGGTTTAAGATTTGGGTGTATAAAAATATTGAAATTTAAGTTGAGGGGTAAAATAGACAATATATTATGGGTGTTTTGAGTAAAATAAAAATATAGGCTTGGGTGTGAAGAGTAACGGGTGTGATGAGCAAAAGTCCGGGTGTTATTAGCCGCGGCCTTACCAAATTTTTATGTGTATATATAGAAGACTTTACCCTAGATAATTTCAAAAATAAAACCCAATTCCAAATTTCGCCGTCTCTTCTGTAGCAAAGGTTTTCAGTATATTTCCCTTTCTTCTATTTAATTTGTTCATTGATCGGTATTAAAAATCTTTTTACTTTCATGACTGATTTCCTTATCTTAAATAATCTCTCTCTCGTAATATATACACACACGTTTTCATAAATATGTTAGAGGTTTATGTTACGTGGATTCATGTAATGGGAGTTGCAGTTTGTTAATTAATTAGTATTTTAGGTTGGGATTAAGTTGATTTCATTATTTTATTAATTTAAGGTTATAAGGATATATGGGTGTGTTTGATACTAGATTAAGATAGGTTAGTGAAGATGCATTTCACAAAGGATGAATTTTCGGTCAAACCTCTTACTAGATTAGGATTGAAATTATTATTATAGTATCTTTGGGAATTGGTTAGACTTGGAAATATTAGGATAAAAAATTAATTTATATGATGAATTTTTAAGGAACTGCACACGTTGGCTTCAATATTTGTATTCGAAAATTGATACAAGGTGCTACTGTTATTAGAATTGTCGAAGAATATGATTTGGGATATTTTTAATTTGAGGATTTATCTTTAGTAATTTCTAAGTAAATTTAATATGTATATTAGACAATGATGACCGCGAGGAGTAAAAATTAAGGACTTTGCATTCATTTCATCCACGACATTATTTTCAGGTGAGAGTTTTCTATTTAAATTATCTCTACAGTGGTTAGTAGAGTATGTTGTTCATTGTTAAATATTTTACGTGATATGTTGAATGTGTCTGCTACGTGTTATGTTCCATGTATTCCATGTTATGAGACAGTTCAGAAATCAGATAGCCAGGGACTAGGTCACGAGTCCGGGACCATAAAAGTTGTCCTCGGGAATCACCAGGGTCAATTAAACGACCTTGGCAAGGCCCGCAATGCTCATTCAGTTATGATACAGTTCAGTTTGGTAATGTATTCATGTTTGCATTGATGTGTTTGACTATCTGTTTGATATTTAACTCTGAACAGCTAGACCCCACTGAGTGTGCTTGCATACTCACCCCCTCCATTTTAACATTTTTCAGATTGAGGAGCTGGTGGCGAGGAGGGACGGTGGATGCCTTTCTACTATTTTATTTAGTATCATGCAAAACAATTTATTTCTTTAGCATATTTTTACTTTGTGGAGTTTTTCACCATTTAGACAACCTTTGGGTACATTAATTTAGAGGATTAAATTGTCTTTGAGAGTTTTATTTAATTTCAAGTCTTGATTGGCTTATTAAATGATTTTACATATTTAAAATTAATTAGTTCACGCCTTTTATTTATAACTAAAGTAAGTGTTTTTATTTAAAATTATTTGTATAAAATTTGGGGCGTGACAATACAAAACACATTGATATTGAATATCATTTTATTTGAAAGCTTGTAGCAAATGGATCAATAGAGACTCGCTTCGTCCCGTCTACTCTCCAGGTTGCGGACATATTCACAAAAAGTTTACCTCGACCCATGTTTGAACTAATTCAGTCCAAGCTTTGTGTGGTTAAAAAACTCACATTACGCTTGGCGAGGGGAGGGGGGTATTAAAGAATTTAAATAAATACTGTTGATGACCTTGATTCAAATTGGATGATTAGTGGTTGTTTAACACTAAAGAAGGTCATCAAACAAGATTACAAGTAATGATTTTGTATGAGTGAAGATTGAGAAATGAAATTGCAAGAGTTTGGTTTTTTTTTTTTTTTTTAATAATTGACCTTGTTTTTGCCCTCTCATGAAGGGGTATTTATAAGCTTACATGCAAGTAGGAGGTGTCACCCTCTTATCCTATTTGACTTAGGTGTTGCCAAGTGTTTAGTCACTTTTCTTATTCCTAAACTATTATATTTTATACAATGACAAGTGTTTAGTACACTTGTTTATTTCTAATACAATGTTTAAATTAGTGGAATTTTGAGCTGTCCTTCGTGGCTTAGTCTTGCTCGCTTGGTCTCTTCACTGAGAGGTATCCTTTACCCTTGTTTTTGGTTTGGTTATTCATTCTTCTTGTTCTTTGCTGTGTTGGTCGCCTAAGACGTATCTGACAACACTCCTGGTCGCCAGGTGGTTTAACCCTTCTTAAGCTCTGCTGGTCGCCCTCTTCCTAATTAGATTATTAGCCTCTTAATCCTCTGGATCACTGTTGCTCTCCTGGTCGTCTATCAACATTGCCCCCTGACTTGTTCTTTATTAGGAAAATTGTTGACTAATGAAGGGCAAGGCATAATTTTGGTAGAATGATAACTGTATGCGTGGAGCGAGAAATAAATTTTTGAATTCCTCTGGGCGGGAAGATAGGCGATCATCTGGACATTAGGGCAACCAACGGAGTGTTCTATGCATGTGCGACGGTTGGGTTCCCGAGATTCTCGGGATCCGTAACATCGTCGGTGGCAGGTGACGTCATCACAGCCCACGCGTATTCTTTTCTTTGCAAAAAGAGGCCTACGATTTTTTTATTTTTTTATTTATTTAATTGTTAAGCCCCCGTTTTTGCTCCTTATATTTACTCATCTTTCTTCTCTTTTTCATTTTTTCGAAAATTCGCTTCTCCTCCGCCATTGTTCCATTTCTCCAAGCTTTTGCTTTAATCATCTTCTATCTTTCACCGAATTCTTAACGATTTTCGTGCGAATCATCAAGGTAATTGCTAATTCTAGTTTATAAATTTTGTTTTTGCTTTTGTTTTTGCATTTTGTTTTCATTTTTTCTTCGAAAATTTTCCTCCGGCGCCGCCGTGTTCTGCCATCTCCGCCGCTCAAGCTTCTTCTTTCATTCTTCCTCAAAATCCATTATCATTTTCATTGATTTCTTGAAAAACGACCTCTTAAATGGCCCCTTCTTCGAGTGAAACCACCTCAATTGAAAATTTTGAACGTAATCCTGGGAAGCATCCGATAGAAGAAAAAACTTCCCCCGTTCCTCGCCGATCCATCCATCAAGCGCTTGCTCGCAACCCCAGGACCCTTCTCGTGGACGAAGAAATGGGTTCAGAAGCTTCCTCTGTTGTTCACTCCGTGGAGGCCTATGCTGCAGAGAATTCGGGCGACGAAGAGGTAAAGCGACCAGTTGGTCGCCCAGACGTGGAAGAGGGTACCTCCTCCGATTTGGGAGAGGACTCGGAGGAAGTGGCCGCTGAGATTGAGGCGGAGAGCGACTAGGCTGATGCAGAGCGACCAAGACTGTCTGTGACTTGGGAGTTTCTGAGGGAGATAGGTTTTCCTACCTCTAGAGTAACCCCTGAGTCTCAGATCCCTGAAGGAGTTGCTCGCCAAAACGAATGGGGAGAGTATGTTGCTCGCTACTCCACCATCTTTCCTGTTCGCTCTCGTAATTATGACCGCCCAGGAGAACAGCTTCACGTCGAGCAGGATTCCAAGCTTGATTACTGAGGATGATTTGGATAGCATCAGGTCCCACTACAAAATTCCGTACGATATCTTTTTGTATGCCCCAAAGAAGGGAGAGACTGCTGAACACGGGTTTCCCGCTGCCGCTTCATTCTCTCATTGGTCGCTTCCTTGAGGATGTCAATTTGGCCATCACTCAAATTACTCCTAACGGGTGGAGTAATTTGCTCGCCTTGATGACGCTATTCGGCCTCAAAGGTTACAAGAATAAGATTAGTACCGCCGAAATCCACTACAACATGGTCATTTCTACCTATAAAGAGGAGGGTGTAGGCTGGTATTATGTGAAAGCGAGGACTGGGGTCAAGCTCATTGAGGGGGTTGCCAATAAAGTGAAAAGTTGGCATAATCAATTCCTTTTCATTGGAGGAGACTGGCGGGCATCGGCGGACTTTTCTGGCGGCCAGGCGCGCATAAATTCGCCCGAGCATTTTGGTGTAGTGAAACGTAGGCTTCCTTTTTCTTTCTGTGGACCGCGTTGGAACTAATATTAATTTTTTCTTTTTTGTTGTTTTGCAGGTCCAAAATTTTTGAAGTGGGGGCATCCAGACTTGAGTGAAGAATTCTTGTTCACTTTAGCTGTGATAGTGTTGCGGAACCGTGCTGACCGTGAGATTCTTCATCTATCAAAAGCTCATTGCCAGAAAATCGCCCAACTTTTCACAAGTCCTCACCATCTGGAAGCTCAAGCAGAGATCCCCGAGGGTAATCATCTTTAAGACTTTTTACTCTCTTGTTCGCCTGATCACCTGATGTTACTAATTTTTTGTTCCTTCTTGCCTTTAACAGATCGACGTGTGACCGTTGTTGTTCCTACTATCCCTCAGTCTTATCATCTCTTAGCCGCCAGAGTGAAACAGATGGCCACCGAGGAACTGACTAGGAGAAAGCAGGACCGTCCTCTATCTCTCATCTGTCTCCGAGCTGGGGAAGAGCCCGCTCCTCATGCTCGCCCGCGAGCCCCTGTTGGTCGCTCCAGGGGAGCTACCAAATCCATTGCTTCTCCCCGTAGTGTGGAGCAGGAGAAGGAAAAAATGAAGAAGGCTCCTCGTGAGGATAGTCGGGGCGAGGGAGAGGGTGCAGAGCGAGCATCAAAGCGCTCGAAGCCCACCACGGAAACCAGCAGCCGAGCTCCTCGCTCCCCAGTTTCTAAAACCACCTCGCTGGAGGTTGTGAGCGAACAACAGACCGTGGCTGCTGTTCTGAGAAAAAAGAAACGAGCATCCAATGATCGCTCATACCTGGGATACGACCCAGTAAAGCTGAGGGAGTAAGTCTTTGAATTGTCACCTCGGTGGTCGCTCGCTGCGGTACTTTGACTTACTCAAACTTTCTTTTTTCTTTTCAGGTACAAGCCTGAGGAGCACCCTGGACGATAAAAAATGCTTCACCAGCTTAGCTGTGTGAAGTCTCCTCCTCTTTATATGGACATCCCGGACTCCCACGTTCGGCGGGCACCTGAGATGGTCCCCCGTTCCTGGACTAAGACCTGTGAGGACATTGTCCAAGAGCAGACCGTAAGCGACAATGCCCGCCTGGTCGCTTACAACGCCAGCCACTAAGCGGTGATAGCTCAGAAGCTTCTTGATCAGATTGTGATCTTGGAGCGGACCAACCATGGACTTGGCCGTAAGATCGACGGCTTCGAGGCGGAGAAGGCGGCTACCCTGAAAAAGAAGGATGATGAGCTTGCTCGGGAGAAGGTTGAGCATGCCAAGGTGGTGATGGACTTGGAGCAAAAGTGTAATGCTTCTCTAGACAGCGAACAGGTTGCCCTCAACCAATATGAGAGGTTGATGCTCGAGTTGGGGGTCGCCGACGAGCGGATTAAGGTGTTGGAGAGTGAGAAAGCAGCCGTGGTCGCCCAGGTTGAAGGGTTGCAAACTGAAGTTGCTCGCCTTCAGTAGGAGAAGTCTGGCATGGTCGCCTTTGACGTGTATACTCAAGATGTGGCCGACAACACTAACTTTGGTTACGTGTGTGCCTATGCCGAGAGCATCAGGTCTGTCAAGTTTGCCTTGGATCACGGTAGAGATGTGCTGGCCATGACCAAGAAAGATTTTATCGACTATGTCAAGAGCAACCCTGTCAGTGCCGGGTTTTTTGTTCCCGTGGCCGATTTGGGGGAGATGGGAGTTCCGCTAGACATTTTTGGGGAAGATGTCCAAATCATCGCCCCCCAGTTTACGAGCGAGGAGCCGAACAAAGAAACTGAATTTTTTTATGGTCTCCACTCTCTCCCCCTTACTCCCATTGATGGGGCGGGTACTTCAACCGCGGCGGCAACCACTGAAGTTGCCACTACTGACGCAGATCCCTATGCTCCGGCCACCATTGATGCTCCTCTAGCCCAAGAAGACTGAAGACTTTATACTCCATCTTTTGCTTTTCCTTAGTTTGTTTTTAGGGTGGCCTTGTACTTTCTTTATTTTCTTTTTGTAACACATTTTATCCTTTTAATGGAAAGGAGTTTAGAATGTTCGCTGTTTCTTTTATTGTTTTCTTTATTATTTCCTCGCTTCTTGTTTGTTCGCTGCTTGTACTGTTGTTCGTCTGTCTTTATATAAGCTCCATGAACATAATATCTTTCATCTTTAGAAATAAATATTTTTATGTTCTATGATCGCCTGATCGATTCCTAGATGGGTTTTTATTGTCTTAAAAAGACTTAACCTTAAATGGTTGGGCCTTATGGTCCTTCATGGACTTGGCCTTGAATTCTTCCTTCATGGTCACCCCCAATTTTGGGCCTTATTGTCCTTACATGGACTTGGCCTTGGGTTCGTATATTTTTACCTTTGTTGCTCGCCTCCTTTGCTTGTGCATCTTAAGCGAGCAGCTTATTTTTGTGAGCGAACAACTGAGCAAACTAATCTTACATCATAAATTTCATATATACTCATAAAATTTTGAAATTTTTCAACATACTTACATCTGGTACCCGTAAAATAATATGGAACTTGAACTGAATTTACATATGTTGTACAATTTTTGCCTATTGATAATATTTCTTCAACAAAGTTGCGTTCCAGGAGTATTGGGCCGAGTTGTCTTCCATGTCTTTCAAGTCGTATGTGTCGTTGTGCCATTTCTGAGTTATTTTGAAGGGGCCCTCCCAAGTCGGTCCAACACTCCTGGTGGCGATCCCAAAATCTTTCTAAGTACAAGATCTCCGATCTCGAATTCTTTAACTTTTACTTGTGAATTATAATATTTTGTGATTCTCCTCTTGTATATCGTGTTTTTCATTTCTGCTGAAATTCTTTTTTCATCAATCAAATCCATTTCTATAGCTAGGGCCATGTTGTTCTACTGCTCATCAAACATCGTTGTTTATTCTGTCGGCACCTTTAATTCCACTGGTATTACTGCTTCGACGCCAAATGCCATGGTGAATGGAGTTTCCCCAGTACTTGTTCTATATGACACTCGGTATGCCCATAGCACTTCTGGTAGCTCCTCTGACCATTTTTCTTTTTTGTCCACCAGCCGGATTTTTAAAATGTGTTTGATTATTTTGTTGACTGCCTCTACTTGACCGTTGGACTGGGGATGATATGGAGTTGAAAAATGCTTCTTGATTCCCCATTTCTCGCAAAAGTTTCTTATTTTCTTGCCTTCAAACTGTCATCCATTGTCTGTCAAAATCATTTGTGGGACTCCGAACCGGCATACGATATTCTTCCATATGAAATTGATCATATTTTCTTGCGTGATTGTTATTAACGCCTCTGCCTCAGCCCATTTTGTGTAATAATCCACGGCAACCACTGCAAATTTTACGTTTCCCTTTCCAGTCGGGAAGGGCCCTATGATGTCGATTCCCCATTTTGCGAATGACCATGGGCTGTTGACTGTTATCATCTCGGTTGGTGGCTTGTGAATGCTGGGTGCGAATATCTGGCATCTGTGATAAGTTTTTGCAACTTTGATAGCATCTTGCAGTAATGTAGGCCAGCAGTATCCTTGTCTTACTGTTTTGTAGGCCAATGCACGCCCCCAAGCGTGGTTTCCACAGACACCTTGATGAATTTCTTGTAAAACCTCTTTGCCTTGCCCTTTTGTCAAACATTTCAGTAACGGAAGTGAGAATCCCCTCTTGTAAAGCTGACCATCTATGATTGTAAATCTTGTTGCTCGCCTGGTCGTCTTGGTCGCCTCTTGAGGATCTTCTGGGACTTTGCCATCACGAAGGTATTTGATAATGGGAATTCTCCAGTTGTCTTCCTTGGATTCTTCATCTACTTGATTGATCTTGTAATCGTGTGTTGATGGTCGACATATTTTTGTGATGGTGATTTCTGTCAATTCTGCCGGGCCCGTGCTGGTAGCTAGACGAGCAAGTGCATCTGCTTGGGCATTATTTTCTCTTGGTACTTGTTCGATGTAAATTTATTCAAACATGGAAGCCAAGTGGGCTACAATTTTCTGATATAACGCCATGTATTCGTCTTTCACTTCATACTCCCCTCGGACTTGATTGATTATCAGCTGTGAGTCCCCATATATCTGTAATCTTCTAACCCCGATTGCCAATGCTAAATGAAGTCCGGCTATCAACGCCTCATATTCGACTTCATTGTTTGTCGCCATAAACTCAAATCGTACTGCCGAGGTGAAGATTTATCTGTCCGGGCTAATTAGTACTATTCCAGCTCCTGATGCTGCATTGGTCGATGATCCATCAACATACATATGCCATGGATGATTATGACCTCTCGTTGGATCTTGAGGAAAGATCAGCTCAACTATAAAGTCGGCCAACGCTTGTCCTTTGATCGCTGTTCGAGGTGCATATGATATCCCAAATTGGCTTATTTCGAGGGACCATTTGAGGAGGCGACCAACAGTGTCTGGCCTTTGTAAGATTTGCCTCAACGGGAAAGTTGTCAGTACTTCTACTTGATGATCGAAGAAGTATGGTCGAAGTTTCCTGACGCTCATCACCAGTGCGTATGCCAACTTTTCCATCTGGGAGTATTTGACTTCTGCCTCGTGCAATGCTTGGCTCACATAGTAGATGGGTAAATGGAAATTCCCCTCTGCACGAACCAAAACTGAACTGATGGCCACTTCTGACGCTGCCAGATAGAGGTGCAACTTTTCTCCCGGAACAGGTTTTGATAGAATTTTGGTGTCGCTAAGATATTCTTTCAGTAGTTCAAATGCTTGTTGACAATGAGTTGTCCATTGAAATCCTCCTTTCTTTATTGCATCGAAGAAGGGTCGACATTTATCGCCAGATCTCGAAATGAATCTATTCAAGGCTGCCAAGCATCCGGTGAGTCGTTGTACCTCCTTGACGGACCTTGGTGGCTGCATGTCCATGATTGCCTTCACTTTCGATGGATTTGCTTCAATGCCTCGCTGGCTAACAAGGTGTCCTAGGAACTTGCCTGAGTGAACTCTGAAGCTGTTTTTCTTCGGGTTTAGCCTCATGTTGTAAGCCCGGAGTATTTCGAACACTTGGGCCAAATGTTACAAGTGGTCTTCTTTCTTGGGACTTTTCACAACTATGTCGTCCACGTACACCTCCACCGTCTTGCTAATATGTTCATCGAACATTTTATTGATAAGTCTTTGATATGTGGCTCCTGCGTTGGTCAACCCGAACGACATCCTCTTCCAACATAGCAAATTTTTGTTGGTGTAAAAAGTTGTGTGCTCCTGGTCATCTGGATACATCGGGATCAGATGATAGCCAGCGAACGCATCCATGAATGTAAGGATTTCATGTCCAGCTGTGTTGTCCACCAACTAGTCAATGTGTGGCAACGGGAAGTTGTCTTTGGGGCATGCAGCATTCAAGTCTGTGAAATCGATACATAACCTCCACGTCCCATTCGGTTTTCGCACCAACACTGGATTGGCTACCCATATAGGGCACAATGCTTCCTTGATGAGGTCATTGTCCAACAGCTTCTTAACCTCTACATCCAACGCTTTGTACTTATCGGGCCCAAACTTCCTCCTTTTTTATTTCATCGGTTTTCTTGTTGGGTCAATATTTAGTTTATGGCAGGCATGCTCAGGGCTAATGCCTACCATGTCACTATGTGACCATGCGAATACATCGAGATTGGACTTTAAGAATTCTTTCATCATGTATCTGTAAGGCTCTGGGAGCTCAGATCCAATGAAGAGTTCTAAGTCTTCTCGGTTTGGGTCAACCCTTATTGCTTCCAACTCTCCGACCGGTGTTGCTCTCCTTTTTTTATTTTTCCATCGAGGATCAGTGATGGGCCCTTCCAAGTTGAGTTCATCTTCAATCACCATCGGCTCCGCTCCTAGCCGTGGTTCGAGGTCTTCAATTTTATTTGGGCAAGGCATAGTCTCTTGTCCTTGTTATTTGTTTTGGATCTCTTGCTCGTCCCCCTGCTGGTCGTCTACTTCCATCATCTCCGTATCAATGGATTCCATGATTTCGTCAAAGTATGGAAGGTTCAACCTCGGCACTGCTGCTCGACTGTTCGTCTACCATTGATATCCGGTTGTCTTTGGGTAGCAGTTGCAGGAGGTACTCACGAGCTTTTTTTTTATTACCCTTTATTGTACCTGATCCTTTTGGTGTTGGAAATTTAACACAATAATAGTACGTTGAAACAACTGCTTTGAATTCATTGATAAAAGGTCGACCGAGGAATCTGTTATAGGAGGACTGTTGATCTACTACTAAGAACTCTACCATTCTAGTTAACCTCCTATCAGGATTCTCGGTCGATACAAGTTCAACTGGCAACGTAACCACACCTAGGGGAACAGTTACATCATCTCTGAATCCCACTATCTTATGATTACAATCTTTTACATAATCTGCGCAATCTCCTAACTGATCTAACATGCTTTTGAATAGAATGTTTGTGTAGGAGCCGGTGTCCACAAGTAGTCGATGGACCCGGATTCCCATAATGGTAGCACATATAATCAAGGAGTCATTGTGCAGTGTGAGCACCCCATCTAAGTCCTTCTCCGAGAACACCAAGTCTCCCGTTTTCTTAGTGGCCTAGTTAACCCCCACTTCCTTCACTTGGGCTACTGCTCTCAGCTCTGCCTTTCTTTTTCTTTGTGAGATCGGGGGTCTCCCATCTGAACAACCTCCAACGGGTCCGCTTGCTTCAAGCATAAGGAATTCTCGCATCGGTTCTGCTGGGGTCGTTGGGATTTTCCTTCCCTTTTTGGTCATCCTGTTCGGCTGGTCGTCACTATCTTCGTCATCTGAGCTGGGTGGATTTGCCATTCTGGACCTCTTTCCAGGTTCCTTCTACACAAATTCGGACAACTTGCCTTCTTCATAGAACCTCCACAGTTATTTTAATAGATCGCAACATTCACTAGTGAAGTGTCCGATGTTCTGGTGGTAGACACATTATTTATTTAGATTCAGCTTTCCGCGCTCTTGCCGGATTTTCCTTGGTTCTGATAGCATGTTCCTGTCTTTAACGTTGTTATACACGGCCTCTATTATTGTGGTGAACACTTGATTCAATTTTTCTTTTAAATCTGCTCCTTCATTGAAGGCTTTCATATTTTTAGGGGCTTTGTATTCGTTTCCTGCGGATTTCTTTCCGATTTTCTTGGGATCTACTTTATCACCCAATTCCTTCTGTAGTGCTTCTTGCATAGATACATGTAGAGCTGACAATTTGGGCCCGGCCCATGGGCTGGGCTGGGCCCAAAAAAAATAGGCCCGAAAAAATCGGACCGTTTATGGCCCGGCTGGCCTGGCGGGCCAAATTGGCTTGGCCCGACGGGCCACGGGCCGACCCGTTTGGCTCGGTGATTTTATTTATTTATTATTTTATCTATTTTTTTAAAAGATTATAATTAGTGTTGTTTCTTTAAATGATATTTAGTGTTGTAATTACAAATATATGGACATACTTGACTTGATACTGCCATAATAAGAAATTTAGTGTTGTATGTTTAAATTTTTTTTTAAACATACTTGACTTGATAATTAATGCCATAATAAGGAATTTTGTATTTGAAGCCCCTCAATTTTCAATACCGTGGAATAAAAAAAATCCTACCAAACATTATTTTGAGATTAGGAAAAAAAAAATTGAAACGGGCCGGGCCGGCCCGTCGGCCAGCTCTAGATACATGTATGCCTGCTCGATGTCTGAACTCCGCGTATGTTTTAGGGCAGGCAAGATGTATTTCTTTCCACAAATCAGTCCCTTTCTTCAAGCCCGCCATCACCGCCACCATCTTGGTGTCTTCACTTACCATTTCACCTTCCAGAAGTATTTTGTCGAACTTTTCTAAGAATTTTCTGTCCGACTCATCTTTCCCTTGCTTAATGTCGGCCAGCCGGTGTCTCTTAGTTAAGTATGACCCGGCTGTGGAGAAATGTAACAAGAACTCTTTGCTCAGCTGTGCGAAAGAGTTGATGGATCCGGGGGCAAGTGCTGAAAACCAACGATGAAGGCCATCACCGAGTGTGAGCGGGAAATTATGACATTGTGTGGCATTTGATGCCCTCATTGATATCATAAAGTCGGAGTATTTTGCCAGATGAACCTTGGGATCCGAATTCCCTTCGTACAGATTAATGGCCGGGAACTGTATTTTCTTTTACACGGGCGTATTCAAGATCATTGGTGATAGCGGCGATGATGGTAAGACTGTCGAGCCAACACTTTTCTGTAAATCCAACTGCCTTTGCATTTCCTCTATCGCCTTCTTGAAGGCTTGCAACTCATCTGGAGATGCTCCACCGTTGGTAGACTGCTTATCATGATTAAGTTCGATGACTTCATCCTAATGCAGTACCTCCCCAATGGGGCGTTTCTCCTGAGTTGGTCGCCTGGCGACATTGCTGGCTCCGTTAGGGCCTAGCCGCCCAAATGCTGATCTCCTTAGGCGATCATAGACGGAGAGGCGAGCATCGGTGCATGGTTGCTGCTCGCTTCGTGGTGGCGTAGCTTTCTTGATCTCTCTCCTATGTTCTAATCTTTCTTCGTTGTTATGTCTCATGCTCCTTGTTGCGCTTTTGCTCGACTCCACCTCTCCTCCCGGTGTGGATTCTCCTCTACTCCTCAATCTTTCGCTTATTGGGGTTTTGCCTTTGTTTCGTTGGGCCTGAGCACTGTCCGCCTCGTCATTTCGCACATCCTCTCGCCTCTTACTCTGTTGCTCGACTGTTCGGTTGTTCGCCTCCGGCGCTCTTGACGGCTCCGCCCTTTCTTGACGTCTTTATATCGGTTGTAAGACGACAATCGTCTTCGCGAGTTCTTCCGGGTTTCGGGCCAAAACCTCCACCTCCGGGGGGAGAGTATCGATGGTGACTTGCACATTTCTGTTGGTGTAGCCCGTATCGTACGTGTATGGTCACCCGTGGATGACACCCGAGTTCGTGACCTATGTGACGGGTGTGCACTTGAGGGTTGTCGTTCTTGTGATCTCGCCATCTTCGAATGTTTGGATATTTTGATGATGAAAACTTTGTGTTTGTCTTTGTCAATTTAAGAATAACTAGCCTTATATGTGTGAATTTGGTTATTTGGCAAACCCTAATTCACACATGCATGCATTCAAACTCTTAAATATGAACAAATCCTTCACAAATGTTAGATTATCCCTCTTTATACCCAGTTTTCGGTGACTTTTGCTAGTTTCTGGTGACTTTTGGCCGGATTCCGGTGGCAATTTGCAGATTCCGGTGATTTTCCTACCGAATTCTTCAAATCTTCGATCAACCGGAGGTTCGGGCCCTCCTTTTAGCGCCAAATGTTGATGACCTTGATTCAAATTGGATGATTAGTGGTTGTTTAACACTAAAGAAGGTCACCAAACAAGATTACAAGTAATGATTTTGTATGAGTGAAGATTGAGAAATGAAATTGCAAGAGTTTGACATTTTTCTTGAATAATTGACCTTATTTTTTCCCTCTCATGAAGGGGTATTTATAAGCTTACAAGCAAGTAGGAGGTGTCACCCTCTTAGCCTATTTGACTTAGGTGTTGCCAATTATTTAACCACTTGTCTTATTCCTAAACTATTACATTTTATACAATGATAAGTGTTTAGTACACTTGTTTGTTTCTAATGCAATGTTTAAATTAGTGGAATTTTGAGCTGTCCTTCGTGGCTCAGTCTTGCTCGCTTGGTCGCTTCACTGAGGGGTATCCTTTACCCTTGTTTTTGGCTTGGTTATTCATTCTTCTTGTTCTTTGCTGTGTTGGTCGCCTAAGACGTATCTGACAACACTCCTGGTCGCCAGGTGGTTTGACCCTTCTTAAGCTCTGCTGGTCGCCCTCTTCCTAATTAGATTATTAGCCTCTTAATCCTCTGGATCACTGTTGCTCACCTGATCGTCTATCAACAAATACTATGATTGATTTAGTCAATGTTAGATAGACTTTATCTTGTAAATCTTATACATATTTTTAGGGATTATATTTTATTCTTCCTTGTATGTAGAATTATTTTTTGTACACCAAGATTTAACCTTTATTAATCCATCACCACTTCTAACTATGATCAAATTATCAGTATCTCAAAACATGAATAAATTAATGTATATATGTATATATATGAAAATAAATAAAAATAGTAATTAGATATTCATATCTCAAAACAAAATTAGTAAGACGATTTCACATAAATGATAAGACCTCATAAAAATATATATCCCTGAAGCACAATCAATTTAAGATCTATAATAATTAAATAAAATTAAAAGTAAAAATTTGTGTGAGACTGTTTCATGGCATGAGACAACACAAAATAACACACATCTCTGTCAAATTGTTAATGCGTAATGTCCAATTTTTATCTCATCCTACCGTCTCATGACATGAAACACTCTCACACAAGACTTATTGAACAAGTTGAAAAATATTCTCATTTTATCTATTACAAAAAAAAAAAATGTATACCTCTATTTTTATTGTAATTGTATTATATTACTCCCTCCATTCTCTATTAAACTTCACATGTAGTTGGACACACTCTTTATGAAAAGTTGTTGAAAAGTAATTTTTTTAAGAGTTTTATTTGAATATAAAATAATATTGTGAGCGAGTGTTATTTTCATAGAGTGAAGATTATTATGGGACAGACGAAAAATGAAAGTGTGAAATTTATTGTGGGACGGATGGAAAAAAGGTGTAAAATTTATTGTGGAACGGAAGGAGTAGAATTCATTCTTCATGTGATTTATCCTCCCAATTTAATAATATATATATATATATTAAAACGTTCTTAGATTTTTCATTTGTAACACCACGTGTTTTGTTTTCATCATCTAATATTAGACTAATCTTTCTCCCCAAAATAACTTCCACCCAAGTCATGACATATAATATAAGAAAAGTTGATAGTAGTGAGATTTTGAGGAGTAATTTTATATATTTATGTATAAAGTAGAACAATGGTTAGATTGTGTGTATGCGTGGGCAAAAAATAATTGCATTTTGTGTAAATTGTGGATATTTATGAGGGTGGAGTTTTTGAAGGGTTTTCTATTTTTTGAGTGTGCAAGTTATTAAGACGTCCAAATAAGAAAAATGTGTGAGTAGTTTTTATTGGATGAAGGGAGTATTGAAATTTGAGGACTCCTGTGAACAGGATTCACGTGAACTCTCTTTTGCAAGTATCACCTATAAACATACAAAATAATATCATCATATTTTAACATAAGAAATATCACCATTAAAAAATACTTGATTTTATGTCTTGTACTTTTCAAAATCACTAAATAGTTATGTTATGGGTGGTCGAACATCCACCATGTCCAACGTGAATGCACCAGTTGGCTAATCAATCCTTGCATGAAAGAACCCATCCCGAGTTACGTCTGAGATGCTTGGGTTCAAGCCCAAGGTGTCCGCACAAGGCATTACACCAGTAAGCCACCAAAGTCAAAGCACTGACCAATAAAAAAAGTTATACTTATATTTAGGGATGGTAATGGACAGAGTTTAAACCAAGATCCACCACGACTCCAGCCCGCATAGGGCTAGTGAAAACGGTCAAATGGATCTGGGCGGATTTATACCCAGTCAAACATGTTTTCACCGGGACTGAGGTGAGTCCAAAAAGTCTCATACTAATAGAGATATTTGTCAATTCATAACAACCTCATGATCCTCTCATTAATATGGGATATTGTTTTACACTCCAATACAACATTCGTATAATACTTTGGCAAAATAAAAGTTATTAATATATAGGTTAATTGAAAAAAAAATCACGAACTTTATAGTCTTTACACCACAAAATACTGTTGAAATAAAGAGGGATATAGGGAGGGATTTAAAGAGGGTGAGAGGGTTAAAGAGGGGTTTAAAGAGGGGGGGGAGACCCTCGACAAAATAGGCCTCGTTAGGGTCCCCCTCGGCTCGCCCCTCTTTAACTAACGAGGGGAGAGAGCCTTCGGCTACTAACGAGGGGGCTGCCCTCGTCTGGTTCAAAAACCGGGCCCTCGTGTAAGCCCTCGTTTGTTCACGAGGGGGAAGCCCTCGCCCAGGTTCCCGTGGGCTTTGCCCTCGCCTCGCGTTGCTGGAGGTTGACGAGAACCGCCGCCCTCGCCTGGGCGCCCTCGTCTCGCCCCTCGTCCATGCACGAGGGGGCCTACCCTCGTCTACCAGCGCCCTCGTCTCGCCCCTCGTTTGTTCACGAGGGGGAGGCCCTCGTCCAACCCAGTTTAAAAAAAAAAATCGCGGGCCGGGGGCAACCCAACCCGACCTGCGCGCGACCCGCAAGCGACAAGTTTCGAACCCGTGACCTCCCTAGCGTGGGAGACCTATTGCCCTTCTCCTTACCGTTTGGGCAAGGCTTATCATTCGAAATGTTTTCTATTGTAATAGTATATATATTATTTCTTATTTTGTTTTCTTTGTTAAAACACTTAACTCCTAGAGAGATTTATACCTTTAATTAATTAATATTATTATAAATCATTTTATTTACCATAACACCTTCAAAAATTAATTAAATTAATATATCATTTTAAATTACATACATTTAATAATTTCTATTATGATTACACTTTTAATTAATTATTATATATCATTACAATTATGGTAACAACTTAAAAATGAAATTTATATTATTCTCACATATAAAATGAAATTAACACTTGCAAAATTATATTTTCACTTATGTATATATCTTTTTAAATATAAAAAATTAACGCCCTTGTGTGTGTGTGTGTGTGTGTATATATATATATATATTATTTTAATTAAAATATTTTGAATATATTATGGCTAAATTAATCTAGTATTACTTATAATTAAATCACATACACAAATTAACCTAAATAATTAATTAAAAATCTTACTTAACACGATATATAGCTCCGGATTTCACAAAAATTAATGAAAATAAACATCACAAGCATAATAAAGACGATGCACAATAATTCATACTCCAAGAAACATTCATCAAACATTCATGAAAATAGTTAATTCATACTCCAAGCAATACTCTCAAACATCAGGATCTCGGTCCCTTGCCACGGCTCGAACCCGATCCTCGGGGTGGGGGATACTCATCGGATGGAGGCGGGGGTGGTGGTCCTCTGGATCCCTGTTGTGATGCCTGCATCCACTCGGTAAACTGTTTTGGAAGTTCTGGGTCATCTCCTCACGCAGTTGTCGTTGTCTCTCTTCCACTTGCTCCAGCAATCGTCGATTCTCCTTAGCCGCCTCTCTGCGCGTTCTTTCACGGTCCTCAGGGAGTAGTCGGTCCACATCAATTTGGCTATAGGCTCCAATATGAGTCCCAGTTGATGTCCCGCCTGTGCCGGAGACTATGCGTCTGGACTTTCCCAATTGTCCGAGCCCACGAACTTTACCGTGCTTTTTCCCCACAGTCTTGACGTACATCTGAGATAACTCTGGAAGATTGGGCTTAGGAGGTTGCTCGTCAGAGTCAGAGGTAGCATGCAGTTGGGAGACTCTCGCTTGTACATCAGCCTGCACATTTTTTTAGAGAATTATTTTTCTAGATATTTAAATATTCATATTATTTTAAAATGTAACAAGAATACTTACCAATGTGTCAGATATAAGGCCGTATGTATACTGTCCTGGACCACGGTAGTGGAAGTGCTCCACAATTTCCCAATCTGTGGCGGGGCGTCCCTTTTTCCTCTCCTATAATTTAGAACATGATGATTAAAACTTAAAATATGTATACATATTATAAAACTTTACCGAATTTGGTATCAACAAATGACTTACAATATCCAGAGCAACCTCGACGGCACCACGAGATCCACCTTTATGGGTGGAGATGCCAGTACCCAGGGCCAGCAGGCTCAGATAGTCTGTTCCGTCTACATTGTGCGGATTTGGCTTTCACGTCATCTCTGTCCCAGTACGCGAGCAAGACCTTCCACACTTTTGTATCCCACTGTGGCTTCTTACCCTTCAACTCCCATTTTCTTTTCACAGAGTTCAAAAGATCTACATATCTTTCAGCAGCCCTTTTCAGGAACAAGTGATGCACATACTGTGTTGAAGTGACAGTAGGATCCCACCTAGCCTCTTTCTGATAAACAAAGATGTTATTATGTCATATAATATCATTATAAATCAAATGAATATATACCTGAAATGTCTCCCAGTACTCCTGCAGCCTTTTTTCGGATATCATCCTGAAGGTGAAGGCGCCCAACTCCATATGTCCGGCCATGATACGTCTGATCAGCTTGGAGACCGGATTCGAAGGCATCAAGCTGCAAAAAAAATTTGTAATACATAATTAATATTCACGGATATATATTCCTCAAAATACCTGAAAATAGTAAGTCTAACATACGTATCGTAGGCAATATACACATCTAGTCTCTGTCTGACCATTTGTGAATCCGACTGTTCTTCAGAATCCGAGTCGGTATACTGCTCAGCTTCCTCGTCATCAGTCGTGGGGATCAACGGAACTGGCACTGGTATGTGTGGTATAGGCACTGTGTTCCGCACCCCACTAGATCGGCCTTGACTCCCGCGACCTGTACTTTGTCGCCGTCCCCCGCTAGAGCTACGATCGGATCCGCTCATCTGTAAAATTTTAAACACCGAGATATAAATGAGCAAATAATCAAAATTTAGGTGTACACATTATAATTTATACCACCGAGATAACAATTAATATAATAACATATTATCACATAAATGATCAATCAATCAAAGTTTAGGTGTACATATTAAATAATTTCTAACATCGAGATAGCAATTACTAAACTACTTAATCTTCATTTGAGTATGAATTATGTTCATCATCATCATCATCATCATCATCATCATCATCATCATCATCATCATCATCATCATCATCATCATCATCATCATCATCATCGTCTTCTTCCTCCTCTTCATGTTCTTCTTCTTCTTCTTGTTCTTCTTCTTCAACATCATCATTCTCAATTTGAATTAGTGCACCACTGACATCTGCCAACACGATAGGATCACTGTCTATTTGCACATTATTCATTTGTGAATCAATCTCATCGTCTTGGAACGGGGGTAGCTCTTGTTCATTCCTTTTATCAATTTCCACTAAGGATCTCGGTTTGACTTTGCAAACCGCAAGCCATTCATGATTTCGCACCCCCGGGTATTCGTAATAGTAAACTTGGGTGGCTTGATTTGCTAATACAAAAGGATCATAACGGCCATATACTCTTCTCCGATTAACATCCACAAGTTTGTAGTTATGATGTATTCTTATTCCATTTGGCACGGTAGGATCATACCACTCGCACTTGAACAGAACCACTTTTTTCTCAAATCGTCCAGGGTATTCCAACTGTAATACTTCTTCAAGGATCCCATAGAAATCATTCTCATCTGAATCATAGTTTGTCCCCTTGATACAAACTCCACTGTTCACAGTCAATTTTGATTCACCATAAGTGCGTGTGTGAAATTTGTATCCATTTACGTAATACCCAGGATATGTGGCAACACAACTTACAGGATCGCTGGAGAGATCACGTATCCACCGGTTCTGAATATTGTTTACCTTAACCTATAGTTGATAAAATATTTAATCCTGAGTCTATGTATATATTTTATTATTTATATAATTTTATCAACTTGACTTACAACTTGTTAAAACCATAACGCAAACTGATGTTGAAGTTTATCGTCTTGTTCAGCCCTAGAGAGATTCGGTTGAACACTTTGAAGTTGATGCATGAACATACTACAAGAGGGAAGATGTACAATATTATCATTATAATGATGTTTTGTAATAATTATAGATGGACGATGTTGAATATTAACTTACTCAACATACGGTTGCACCTCGTTACAATTCAGTAACACGTAGGTGTGAGCTGTATTTTTCTCTTCGTCTACAATATATCTTGTATTCTTCCGTCCAAGTGGTCGTCCAGGAGGTATAAAAATTAACGGAGTACCGGGTTGGGGTTCTTCGGCGCCACGACCATCGTAATTACGAGGTACATTATGACGCCTCGTCAGAACATGATCCTCAAAGTAGTGGGAACAGAAAATTGATGCTTCTTTTGTTAGATATGCATTTGCGATCGAAGCTTCAACATGAGCTTTGTTACCCACACCGAGTTTTAAATTGTGAAGATACCTAACCAGAAGCATCAATAGTGAGTATAATAACCGCTAATTGTTTAAATATTTGAAAGTTGTAGATTACCTCTCAAATGGATACATCCATCTGTATTGTACAGGACCAGCCACTCGTGCTTCGTATGCAAGGTGTACAGGTAGATGCTCCATCGAATTAAAGAAGCTGGGTGGAAATATACGTTCCAACTTGCACAAGATCAGCGGAATATCTACTTCCAACCGAGTCATGTTCTCAACTGTAATCGTCGTAGAAGTCAACTCCTTGAAGAATAAACAAACTTCAGTTATAGCTTTCCACACGTTCTGTGGAAGAATTTCAAGGAAAGCAATCGGGAGTAGCCTCTGCATAAACACATGACAATCATGACTCTTCAACCCAAACATTTTCAATTTTATCTAGTCAATAGTTCGAGACAGGTTGGACACATAGTTATCAGGAAACTTTAGCTCATCTACCCATCTGCACACAATATCCTTTTGTCTCTTATCAAGTGAATAACAAGCTTTGGGGTACTTTCCTGTACGTGGACATTTCACAAGTGATGGACGATGAAAATATTCATTAAGTTCATCTCTGGACTTATTCGTGTCCTTTGTTTCCCCTTCCACATTCATTACAGTGTAGAACAAATTATCAAAAAGTTTTTTTCAATGTGCATCACGTCCAGATTATGACGGATCGACAAGGTACTCCAATACGGCAAATCCCAGAAAATACTTTTATTCTTCCAACCAGTTTCCAATCTCTTGTTGTGGGCCTCGGCACCATCTTCTGTCACTTTTCGACATCCCACCCAATTGATTTCATTTAGGAGTGATTCACCTGATCGAATGGGTGGTGGTGGGTCATCCACTATCACATTCTTTCTGAATGCAGTCTTGTTTCTCCGATACGGATGGTGTCTAGGTAAGAATTTACGATGGTTATCGAACCACGACTGTTTACGACTGAGCCTCAGAGTGAAAGCATCAGTGTATTCTCCACAGTAAGGACAAACTGTCCGTCCAGCAGTGCTCCATCTAGACAACACTGAGTAAGCTGAAAAGTCACTGATGGTCCAAATTAATGCAGCTCGCATCAGAAAATTTTTCTTTGTAGCAACATCGTACGTTTCCACCCCAATTTCCCACAAATACATCAAATCACAGATCAACGGCTGTAAAAAAATATCCAATTTATCCTTAGGATTTTTAGGACCAGGCACTAATACCGTAAGAAACATGAATTGATCTTTCATACACAACCACGGAGGTAGATTGTACGGTGTCACTATCACTGGCCATGAAGAATATTGTTTCCCAGGCTGTCCGAATGGTTGAAAACCATCGGTGCTTAGGCCCAACCTTATGTTCCGAATCTCGGAAGCAAATTCAGGATACGAATTATCCAGGTGTTTCCAAGCCAATGAGTCTGTAGGGTGACACATAACACCAGAATCATTGTTAGAGCAACTTGCATGCCATGTCATATCTTTTGCAGTATCAACAGACTGATACAATCTTTGCAGTCGAGGAATGATAGGAAAATAGAACATCTCCTTGTAAGGCTTTTTCTTTTTCCATTAGCCATCAACACCACGCTTACGGGGTTTAAACCGTGGATGACCACAAACCTTACAATGTTCAAGTTCACTGTCATTACCCCAATATATCATACAATTCTGTGCACAACAATCAATCCTCTCTACTGGAAGACCCATCCCACTCATTAGTTAATTGCTATCAGAAAATTTTCTGGGCACTAGATTTTCAGGAGGAACAATTTCTCGAATCAAGTCAAAAACTTGATTATAACCCCTCTCAGACAGTCTATTTTCAGTTTTAATGTTTAACAGTCGGGCGTTGAATGACAATTGTGAGTGTGTTTCGCAACCAGGATACAAATCCTGGTTTGCTGCACGAAGCATGTCATAAAATTGAGCAGCATGCTCATTTGGGGGCTCCTCATTAACGGGTTCATTTTCCACATTTCCAAAATGAAGGTTAGGACCAGTTAGATCTGTGATCATGTCATGGTACGAGGTAGACCCTGCAGTATCATCTACTCCGTACGAAGTCGACGCCGACTGATCATAGTTTTGGTGTGGTAGATGACCCCAATTTTGTTCACCGTGTAAAACCCAATTGTGATAATTTGGCATAAACCCATTTATATACAAATGTGTTTTCACGTCAATTGGTGCTCTAAACCTCTGGTTCCTACATCTAGATTTCGAGCAGGGACACCTAATATCTCCTTCACTCATCCAATCAGGATTGCTAGTTGCGAATTGTATAAACGATTCAAGACCACTAAGAAAGTCGGGAGCTATCATTCCATTAATTGTTCTTGGACCATACATCCAATTACGACTTGAATAACTCATATTATAATCTGTTTCAAATTAAAGAATATTCAAAATTTAATAAAAAATTAATATATAAATCCATTATATTTTTATCCTATTGTTAATTTAATATAGTTAATATAAAATTTTTGGCAGAGTTTCATTTATTATTATCGTATTCTCCAATTAACTAAGATCCTATAGTGCATCCATTTCCGACTTAATTAAAATTAATCAAGTCGGAACGCACATTCTATAGCTAGCAAACAACCAACAATATTCATCAACCCCCTCCACTCCAACATAATCAATTAATTATACTTTAAATATATATATAACTATACATCATTCATCAAATAAATAATTAATGTAGATAATCGAACACATGAATATTCATCACATATAAAATTAATTAAATATATCATGCAATTAAAATTAAATTTAACACAACAAATATTGATATAATTATTTCTAATTCATATAAATTTAATATTATCAAATTTATAATTAATTACATATTAATTAAATTAACAAGTTAAACACTACATAATTAGCAACTAATTAACAACTATACATATATATACATACATATAAATATATATATACACATGAATTTGTATTAATTTTACAAACAATTTAATTAACAAATTAACCGATTAAAACGAAAAATGTTACCGTAGAAATGTTCACGGGGACGAGTAGGCCAAAACCCGACCGGTGGAGTGGCGTTTCCGGCGACGGCGGCGCGGCAGGGATGGGCGGCGGCGGCGGCTGAGGAGCTTGGGGGAGGGTTTTTTTGCTGCTGAAAATGGTGGGTGAGCTTTAAATATGTTAGAATTTACCGAGGGGGTTAAAGAGGGTAAACCCCCTCGGTAAAAACCTGGAACTTACCGTGGGCGAGGGGCAAGCCCTCGGCTCGCTGAACGCATGACCTGGGCGAGGGGGCCGCGCTCGTAAACTCACGAGGGGCCCCGCCCTCAGCTGCCACATTTTCAAACTTCACGAGGGCCACACCCTCGTCAACTAAAGAGGGGGCCTGTGCCCTCGTCTACACCCTCGTATCGTGTATTTTTTTAAGACCCTCGTCTCGGCCCTCTTTAAGGACGAGGGCTTTGTTTGCCCTCTTTAGTAGCCCTCTTTATTTGGGTCTTTTTTTGTAGTGTTATCAATTACAACATAAACTTTTAAAGTTTGCAATTCGATACACGAACTAATTAATTATTGCAATTTAATACATGGTGTAAATTGTTGGGATTACTCTATACATGGTGTAAAATTTTGGCGATACTAACACTACGTGGTAGCCGAAGCCGCTACAAAAAATACGTCATACGCTACATCAAATGACAAATCTAGAAGAAAAAAAAACCTTTTTTTTTTAATTTTAAAATATTTTTTTAAAAATCTTTCTCAAACATGGTTTAATAATAATGATAGATAGTTAAAAAAAATTATTTTCTAATATCTTACAAATTTGTATGTTATGAAACATTTTTTCTACATATACTAGAAAACACCAATATTTATGATTCATTATTAAATGCGTTTGAGCAATATTTTATAAAAGAACTTTTTGAAATACTAAAAAATAATAAAATTTTACAGATCTGACATTTGGCGTGGCGCGTGACGCGCCTTTGGTGTTGGCTCCAGTTGCCATGTATGCGTACATATCACTGGAAATTTACACCATGTATCGAATTGCAATAATAAATTAGTTCGTACATCGAATTGCAAACTTTAAAAGTTCATGTTGTAATTGATAAATACTATAAAGTTCATAATTTTTTTTGTAATTAACCCTAATACACACACACACACACACACACACACACACATATATATATATATATATATATATATATATATATATATATATATATATATATTCTATCTATCTTAATTCAAAGATATCGGAGGTGTTAGAAAAATTAAATAAATGAATCAATTTCACAACTACCTACAAGTTTGGACTTTTAAATGGGATGAAATTTTTTCATGGTATTAGAGCCAAAAGGCTCACATCCAACGAAATATTTTTAGATTAATTCCCGTTGAGAGCAACTTCACCCATATTAAATTGTTCACTCATTGGGTCTCCTCAAAAAAATAAAGTTGATTTCAGCTCATGAGAAAGAGAAGGGGGACGGGAGGAGGGAGTGTTACAAAAATTAAATAAATGAATTAATTTCACACCTATTATTAAGTTCAAATTTTTAAATAAGATGAAATTCTTTTAAGAGACTAGAGCTGAGAAAAAATTCTGAACGACAACACCAACTTCGCCTAGAGTTTCCTGGTGAGAAGATTTTCTATCTGTAAGCTTAAATTGCAAAAGATTCTCAATTCGATTTTTTTTTTTATAATTTTTTTCGCAGACAAGCCATAAATAAGCATTGCATTTTTCTCTAAATGGCCCACATAAGTTTTTAAAATTAATTGTAGATATTCCTTTTCCTTCTACGTGCCTATTCCTAAATAAGTTAATCATTTTTTCTTAAAAGGAGAATAGGGAAAGTGTTGAGCGGTTTGGGCCATGAGATGAAACTAGAAAGGAGAGTTGAGAGGGAGGCCACATCAGACTGTACGGAAATGGTCAGGTAGAGTCTTTGTCGTTGGGAAACACCCCAAAAATAAATAATAATTAATTAGTACTATTTCGCTTTCTCAACAATTTTCTCTCTTTAACAGATCAAAATCAGTTAATTTCAGGTTCTGTTGTTACATTCGTAACCCTACATTATTGTCTAAAGAAAATATCCACATTATTGTCAGCAGCGGCTATAAAATTTATTTCTAAAAGGTTTTTTCTTTTAAAAAAAATACTATGAGTTTGTATTTGAATGGAGAAATTTGAACAATTGATTTTAAATCCATAACCTATATCCACTCTATTTGTTTGGATAAAATATTTAAATGGATGAATTTAAAATACTTAGTCTTAATCCTAATTCAAATTGAAGGAATTTCAAATATCTAGCAATATTATGTCATAAAAATTCATCAATTTTTAAATACATTTATTTTCAAATCTCTTGAATTTCAAATGACATTATTCAAACACATCCTTGGGAACTCTACTTGAAAAATATTGATTCAAACTTCTTTAATAAAATTCGTTAATATAAATAAATAAACTCAAGTTCAAAAACATTCAATTCATTAGCTATTGAACAGATTCATATAAATTATAATGAGTAATTTGATTTAAATTTATATTTTTCTCACTAAATATATATATTAAATATAAAAATGTGTAAGTAAAATTATTTAATTAAATATAATTATAGAATTTAGTTGATATATGATGTCTAGAAATATGAAAATAAAGTTATTGATATAACTAACTAGAGTAGGTCTTGTATGAGACCGTCTCATGACATGAGATAATGGGAATGAGTGAAATTAGGGCATTAACTCATTAACACTTTGGTAGGGGTATGTGTTAATTTGTATAGTCTCATACCATTAGACGGTCTCATACAAGTTTTTGTCAACTAACTAATAATTTAATTTAAGATTGATATATGCTTAAGAGTAGATCTTGTATTAGACCGTCTCATAGCATGAGACAATAAGAATGAGTGTAACTATGACATTAACTCATTAACACTTTGTATGGATATGTATTAATTTGTGTGGTCTCATGCCATAAGACGGCCTCATACAAATTTTTGCCTATGTTTTAATATGCTCGATTAAAACAAAGTCGTGAATATTTAATAATTAAAATCGAGATTGACTCGATAATAAACAAACCAAATTCAAGCACTCTTAAATTTGGCTCGACCCTACTTTTGTGTGTTTTCAATTTATAAATAATAATTGAATGTTATTTAAAAAAAAAAACTTTTGACTTGAAGAAAAGCTCAATTTCTCTTTTAACTTTACATGTTTTAGCTTAAGACAAAGTATAGAGTGAAAATACTTTATACATGAATTATTGAAGGGTATTAATTTTTCTCATTAAAAAATATTAATTGTTCTCATCGAAAAATATTAGTTGTTTTCACTTAAAAATATTAGTTGTTTAGCAAAAATAAACTAATACTAATCAGTTAGAACAACTAATACTCTTCAATGAAAATAACTAATACTCTTTAGTGAAAATTACTAATACACTTCAGTGATTTATGTATGAATCAATTTCACTTTATACATACTCTTAGCTTAAAAATAATCTTATCGACCACCATATGCTTTTGGCAAAAGTTTTTTTTTTTTATATAATCTTAAAAGGCAAAGTATATAGTGAATATTGTTCATACATGAACCATTTAAAGGGTATAAGTTATTTTTACTAATTTTTTTCATTGGAAGATATTAATTTTGGAGGATATTAATTTTTTTCACTGAAGAGTATTAGTTGAAAGGTACGAAGAGTGTTAGTTGTTTAACTATATAGTATTAGTTGGTTACACTAAAGGGTGTTAGTTGGTTAAACTAAAAAATATTGCAAAGTAGTTCATGTATGAACCAATTTCACTCTATACATACTCTTTTTTAAATTTACTAATTTTTCAAAAATAATACTACCTTAGTCCCAAGGCAAGTTTAACAGTTTACCACATCGGGCATTCCAAGGTAAATTTAACATTTCCATTTTATGAAAGTTTACAATCACACAACACCTAACAATTATCCATACTTTTTCACACACTCTCTATATTTTTACTTTTTACACACTTTATAGCACAACTTTACAATAAAATACAATATTCCTTAAAACTTATGTCAACTCTCCAAATGTTAAATTTACCTTGAGAGGGAAGGAGTACATAAATACCCTTGATTGTGTTGGGGTTATACATGAAAGTATGCTTTTACTTTGTATAACCTATGTATTAAACACTTATTTATGAGAATAAATCTTTTATCACTGTTGCTTTAAATATGAATGAATGTTATATATATTTATTGCAAACCGTTCAATATATATAATACGTATTACACTGTAGTTAATATGGTGATACCAGATCACAGAAAATCGCATTAACAGTTCCTTGTATATAAATGTACAATTTCACGACCTAGGTGGAATTGAACAATCCACCATGAAAGGTTGAAGTGTAGTTCTCAGATTGGTCTGTCTTAACCAAGAGATTGCACTATCATATTTTGTATGTGCTGAAGAGGACCTACAGAGAGGATAAATTCTTCTGTGTTGAACGAAGAAGAATTAGACCTCAGTGGTTGTTGATTTCTTAATCTCAATCACTTAAATAAGACTGTGTGTGGATAATACTTATTGCTTTGATTCATGCTGGGTGAGAATCATTGTGACTTCGATACCTTATGTTTTGGGCAATAATATTAATCATATGACAGTTGCTAAGATTTAATACGGAGAAACGTGTGCAAGTACGACTTGTGTGATTTGTCCCCTTGGTGGGCTCAGAAGTTTTATCATACCAAATCTTGCAAGTGGAAAATTAATTTTCCGATATGGATAATAATGTTGAGTTGTCTTTACTCCAATGCACAAGATATTAATTTAGAGCTATTCAGAAGCTCAATTAATTAATGGACTAAATAATATTAAACACGGGAAATAATAACCGGGAGCCCATATTACCGTAATGTGGATGAAGATGGATAATGTAGTATTAATTTAATAGTGATATTAATTAATATTAATGGATTGGATTATATTGTGGCTCAATATTGAAAATTTAGAAGCCCATTGGAGGTTCAATCTTAATTCTCCTAATGACCCATCAAGTAGCCCAATAATAATAAGGTGGTTAAAATAAAAGAAAAATACTGTTGCCTATTTTTTCTTGATATTTTCAAAATTATTGAATTAAGAGAGATAAAAGATTTTGTTGATTTTCTTGAAAATATATTATGGAAGATATGTATTTTTGGAATACAAGATTATCTCATAAATTCAAGAAGATCCAAATCTTGGATTCTATCTCTTAAATTTTCAAAAATTTATATTAAAATAATGAGGTGAGATTTTTGTGGAATATTTAATTATGGAGAAAAGAATATATGTGATATTTTCAAGATTTTGGAGATCAAGAAAGATATTTTCTCTCCCTATTTCACTAGCAAAAAATCAGCCACTCTATATTATAAATAGGGGGTGATATTTTTATTTCCAGTTAATGAATTCCACGAGTTGGAAAAATTAAGAGCAACATATATTTTTCTTATTCCTTGTTTAATTAATTGTTCGTTAAGCACTTCCCACCGGTGAACAAGCAAGACTAAAGAGAAATACTTGAGAAGGTCTTTCGGTTGATAGGATTAATTAGTTTGTCCCGTTCTTCTCAACTGCTGTCTCTGCAAGAGATGCGTAATCGCGTAAACTTCTAGTTATTCCGCTATAAGACCTTTACATGAAATAATTCATATGCGTGAAATTATATGTTGTTGGTAAATTATTATTTGAATTAATTAAGATTAATTCATGCTAGTAATACTTATTTAAATTCGTATTTAAATTTCTTTCCAAATAGATCCGGACAAATTAATTTCCCCAACCGATGCATTGTGCACAAAATGCATGCATATATATGTTGTGCAATTAAATATTGGAGTAGATTATAAGCTAATTAATTGAGTTGACGAATTAATTAACACTGTTTATCATACCTGTTGATAGGCGAGCTACAATACAATTAAGGCGAACATGTTTAAGCAAAGTAACCACATCAAAGATACGATTAACCAAGCTAAGTTAAGCCAAGCCGCACTGGAATAGCCAGACGAGCTACTCCAGCTAGGCGAGCTACTTCACCAAGCCGAGCTACTTAAGATCAAAGGTCATCCGAACTCAAATAAGACCATGGCGAGCTACATTAGCCAAAGCACCAAGGTAAAAGATAAATAGACCAACAAGATCAAACTAAAAGCTCCTCAAGGACAAGTCCAAAATGACGAACTGCTCTGAAATACGAGCTAATCCAGTTTAGAGGATAGAAATTAGCTAAGATAAGGTCAAATAAGTCAACTCCCCATGTGTCAAGCATGCACACATGGGAGAGCAAAGGTTAAGTCACCTCCTACTTGGAGGACTTGTATAAATACCTTGATTTTTAATAAATAAAATAAGCACAAATTTACAAATACATCCAAATTTCGTATACGCATACCAAAGTACCTCGATTTATGTATATACAAACTAAATATGAAATCAATACACATATTTATCTCTTTTTATCCCAGATAATCGAATTTATTATTTACAGTAGTGATCAACCACACGTTATTATTTGATGATCTAATTAGCAATAAAAAATAGCCACTTATCCATATAATTAGAAAAGATCGTCAATAAATTGACGCTAGAAGGAGGGTCCGAACCTCCGGGTAAGTGTGATTAGCAAGAACATCAAGTTTAAAACTTGAAGAATTGTAGAAGATCTTGAGTTTCCTTTGAAAACTCAAGCAGGAGTGTTCTTGGTGTTCTTCACTTGAAGATTTGAACATTCGAAGATTCATACAACACCCTAACTAAGGATGCATTAGTCTCGGGAAACGCAACACTCCCACCCTTCCAGAAGGGCCTCACCCACAAGGGGCTCTTCGGCTAGTCGGTGAGCTCAAACAGCTCGACATGTAGAAGCTAGCAGGCCAACAGTTGGTCAACTCATGCCCCCAGAGCTAGAGGTTCTAGTTCGCAATCCAGATGACCTAGCTCGCACGATAGCAATGCTTCGAGTATTGTAACAGCAGTAGGGACATCCTGGTCCTTCTCATGTTAGAGCAAGGCATAGCCCAACAAGAGCTCATATGCATGAGAAGGAACAAGATGAACAACCAAACGAGGCGGACAGTGCTCAAGCCTAGAAAGAAAATGGCAAGGCAAAAGAGCAGGAGGAGCTCGTCAGCCATGGAGAGTCAACCCCAAGCCAGGCTGTGGGGGTTAGCCACGGGACAACACGCTAGAGCGCGCTTGATAGGTTTGGTCGACCAGACCATGATAAAGAAATAGCTCGACCAAGAGCTGAAGTAGCTCGGCCAACTCATAATCCAGCTTGCCAGTCCGTGCATGAGAGACTGACCAGGTTGGCCTTTGGTCGCCTGGGTCCAAATGGGGCTGAGAGCCCTAGAAGGCCAACCCATGAGATTCCCCCTCAAAGTGAGGGACTGCGACGAACTGACGGCCATGCACCGTTGTTCGTTGAATAGCCTCCAAGTCATGTGGGGTCTCTTGATGATTTGGTGTCAATGAGGAAGACCATTGAAAGCATGCAAAGTCAGCTGGACTTGCAAAGGGATCTCGGGGCAACTACTCTACCTTCCTCTCCATTATCAACTATAATTCTGAAAGCCCCGATTCAGAAGAAAATTCAGATTCTAGCAAGTAAACATACGAGGGAACGGCGGATCCCTGAGTACATCTAACCAAGTATTCCGACTATATGATTTCCATAGGAGCAAGTGATGCTACCTAATGTCGGAACTTTCCCCTAACACTTGGGGATCGTGTACATAAATGGTTTTTGGCTCTGCCGCCGGCTTCCATTCATTCATTTGCCCAGTTGGGCAAAGAGTTCTTGTCCTACTTCTCCACAGCTGGGTCATACTTATCCCAGAGGCATCAGTTATCTGATTTTAAATAAGCCGATGATAAATCGGACCTGTCGTATTTGGAAAGGTTCGAGAAGGTTCTGTTGGAAGGAGAATCTGTAAGCGAGGACACCAAGATTGTGGCTATCCTAGCTGGATTAAAAAAGGGCACCGACCTCTGGAAGGAAGTACATCTCAAGTGCCCGAAAACTTATGCTGAGTTCCGCAATCGGGCGGGAGTCTTTGTCTCCATGCATGAAGCATTGCAAAAAGACATGGGAGACAACAAAGCAGACCCAAATGAGAACATGAAAAAATTCGGTTGAACTGGTTATAGGGTCCCTAAGAACATGAAGGCATTCAGTGAAGGGACGGAATTGAAAGACAAGCTCAACCAGGTGCTAATCGTATTAATTGATACGATATAAAATAATGTGAAGGAGAAGGACCTGCTTACCCTACCCAGGAAAATTCGCCAGGATACTGGCAAGCTATACCCAAACAAGTATTGTGCCTACCACCAAAGTGTGGGGCACTTTACTAGCGAGTGCCGAGACTTGCTAAAGCAGCTCTGGCGGTTTTCCAAGGAGGGTAAGTTGTCCGACTTCGTCAAAAGGCAGCCTAGAAAGAAGCCTCGGGCAGAAAACCCCCAAAGCTCCGGCGAGGATGAAAACGAACAACCCCTCAGGAGGAACAAAAGAGGACGACCTAATCCAGCAACTGCAACGAGACCTCCTCCAGAAATTTTAATGATGGAGCAATCGGGGCCTGTAGGGGGTTGCTCAGATGGGCGACCTCCAATTTCAAACAGGAAAATAAAGGCTGAATTACGATACATAGCTCAAATACAGGAAACGGGGGTCAACCCATCAATTTTACAAACATCCGAGTTGACTTTCACTAAGAAGGACCTGGACGAAATTATAACTCCCCATAATGATTCCCTCGTAATCTGTCCTAAAATAATGGGGACCAAAGTACACCGTCTGTTGGTGGATACCAGAGCCTATACCAATATCCTCTTCAAGAAAATGCTCGATCAATTGGGAGACTATACGAGCTACATTGAAGACTCCAATCATCGAATCTTAGGCTTCGGAAATATTGTAACAGTCCCAATAGGGATAATTAGGTTGTCTGTACAACTTGTATCGACCAAGGAACCCGAAAAGAACATAACTAGAATGGTGGAGTTTTTGGTTGTAGATCAAGAATCCACCTACAATGGGTTCCTTAGCCGGCCATTTTTAAATGAATTCAAAACTGTAGTTTCAACCTATTACTATTGTGTTAAGTTCCCCACTGCAAGTGGAGCTGGGACGTTGAAGGGGGACCAAAGAAAAGCTCGGGAGTATCTCCTTCAACTACAACTAAATGAAAGATGGGTGTCAATGATGGAAGCATCCACTAGTATCCCACAGACGAACCTTCCATCCTGAATGATATCCTGGGATCTCAGGATGACCAAATGTAGGTCGACGAACAGCTCCAGACCTCAGGCGAACTATTTTTCCCTGTGGACGAACTACTCTTACCAAGGGGAGAACCATCAATGGCTACTGACGAGCTACCCTTCTTGAATGCTGACCTGGGAAACCCTGACCTGGCGAACAACATTCATCCAGGGCCAGCTGAAGATGTTGAGCCCCGCCTGGGAGTTGACCCCATGGACATCGAGGATGAGCTAAATCTAGAGGGACCAATCATCGATCCATGGTGGAAGGGACAAAGGCGAGCAATAGTCGAAGAACTGGAAGCTCTCAAAGTTAACCCTGACCGTGATGATCTTGAACTTTACATCGGGTCCGAGCTCCCTGAGCCTTCTAGGACCCGGATGGCAGAGTTCCTCAAAACTGACCTTCCTGGTCACATGCCGACATGGTGGGGATCGACCCGAAATGTGCCTATCATAGGCTGAACATTGACCCGGCCTGGAGACCAGTTCATAAAAAAAGACGAAAATATGGGTCGGACAAATATCAAGCACTCAATGAGGAAGTGAAAAAGCTGCTAGACAAAGACTTGATCTGACAGACATTATGTCCTCAATGGGTGACAAATTTGGTGTTAGTGCGGAAACCGAATGGAACTTGGAGGCTCTTCATAGACTTTACAGACCTGAATGTAGCCTGCCTAAAAGATAATTTTCCACTTCCGCACATTGACCAATTGGTGGACAGTACAGCTGGGCACAAAATGTTTACTTTCATGGATGTGTTTGTCGGCTACCACCAGATTCCAATGCACCCCGATGATTAGGAAGACACGACTTTCTATAAAAATAAGAATTTTTTATGCTGGAAAAGTATGTCATTTGGACTAATCAATGCAGGGGCCACTTACTAGAGGCTTTTAAACAAAATGTTCGATGAACACATCGGAGAGACGGTGGAGGTATAAGTGGACGACATAGTCGTAAAAAGTGCCAGAAAGGAAGATCACCCCAGCATCTCACCCTGGTGTTTGACATTCTCCAGAAATACAACATGAAGTTAAACCCGAAGAAAAATAGCTTCAGGGTACATTCGGGGAAATTCCTGGGCCATTTGGTTAGTAAACGGGGAATTGAAGCCAACCCTGTGAAAGTCACAGCTATCGTTGATATGCAACCACCTCGTTCAGTAAAAGAGGTGCTGCTTTAAACAGGTTCATATCCCGTTCGGGAGACAAGTGCCGTCCATTTTTTGAAGCCATCAAAAAAGGAAACTTTTCATGGACGGACAGCTGCCAGAGAGCTTTTGAACAACTGAAGGACTACCTGGGAGACGTAAAGATCTTATCAAAACCTGTCCCAGAAGAAAAGCTATACTTATACCTAGCTGCATCGGAGGTGGCAATCAGTTCGATACTGGTGCGGACGGATGGAAAATTTCATCAGCCCACCTACTATGTCAGCCAAGCTCTCCATGAAGCAGAAGTGAAATACTCACCTACTGAAAAGCTGGCGTACACACTAGTCATGAGTGTTAGAAAGTTAAGGCCGTACTTCTTCAATCATCAAGTCGAAGTTCTAACAACTTTCTCACTCAGGAAAATTCTACACCGACCTGACACTACCGACCGCTTATTAAAATGGTCCATAGAGATTAACATATTTGGAGTGACTTATGCACCTCGAACAACGATTAAGGTTCAGATATTAACCGACTTTATAGTCGAACTAACCTTTCCCCAAGATCCGACAAGAGGGCTTGATCACCTGTGATATCTTTATGTGGATGGTTCATCTACAAATACAGCCTCGGGGGCAGGAGTAGTTCTCATCAGCCCCGACAGACATGTATTCACCTCAGCAATCAGATTCAAGTTTATGGCCACCAACAACGAAGCTGAGTACGAAGCCCTCATAGCAGGTCTCCATCTATCACTTGCTGTTGGAGTTAGACGACTCCAAATTTTTGGAGTTTCTCAGCTCATTGTAAACCAAGTACATGGTGAATACGAAGCCAAGGATAAACATATGATGGAGTATTAGAAAATAGTTGCTCATATGATATTAATGTTAGATCAAGTGTACATTCAACAAGTACCTCAAACGAGCAACACACAAGCTGATGCACTAGCTAGACTGGCCACCAGTGAAGGACCAGCAGAATTGACAGACATCATCATCACTAGAAGAGCCAATCCATCTACTTCAGACTACAGGATCAACCAGGTGGACGAGCTACTCGATGATGTTGACTGGAGAACTCCTTTAACCAAATAGTTAAAAGACGGTGAACTGCCAAACAATCCTTTTGAAGTTGCCAAAATAACAAAATGAGTAGCCATGTATACCCTGATGGGCGAGCAACTTTACAAAAGAGGCTTTTTGGTCCCACTTCTCAAGTGTTTGTCTAGGGGGCAGGTGCGGGCTACTTTGGAGGCCATACATGCGGGAGCCTGTGGAAATCATGTTGGGGGCAAGCTTTAGCCTACATAACAATAAGGCAGGGCTACTATTGGCCAACTTTAGGAAAAGATGTAATTCAGATGGCCAGAGCTTGTCACCGATGTCAAATCTTTGCCCCAGGAATCCACACACCAGCCCAATAGCTCGTCTCGGTTTTCAGTCCTTGGCCATTTGCACGATGGGGGATGGACATCATCGGACCCTTCCCGCTTGGAAAGAAAAACGTACGATTCTCCATCGTAGTCGTGTACTATTACACCAAGTGGGCAGAAGCAGATGCCCTGGTCAAAGTTACCCAGGAAAAAATGATTGATTTCATCTGGAAGAATATTATCTGTCGATTTGGAGTTCCTCAAAACACTTGTTACAGACAATGGTCCTCAGTTTGTTGGGAAGAAGTTAAGGGACTTCTGCACCAAGTGGGGTATCAGAAAATATTATTCAACCCCTATCATCCACAGTCGAATGACCAAGTGGAAGCTGTTAATAAAGTAATCAAACATGTTTTCAAAATATGATTGACGGAAAGTAAAGGAAAATGGTCTTTAGAACTCCCGGATATTTTGTGGGCTTACAGAGTTTCTCCCAGGTCTAGCACCGGAGAAATACCTTTTGCACAAGCATTCGGAGCCGAAGCAGTTATCCCAGTTGAACTAAAGATCAAGACTTTGAGAACAACCAAATTTGAGGAAGAGGCGAACAACTCTGCTTTGTCAGCCGAGCTGGACTTGCTCTAAGAAAGAAGAATCACTGCCGAGATAAAAAATGCAACATAAAGCAAAGGGCAGAGCGCTATTACAATTCCCATGTCAGATTAAGGGAATTCAAAGTTGGTGACCTTGTCCTAAGAAAGAACCTCGCCCCACCTCCAGGTGTATTCAGACCGACTTGGGAGGGCCCATACAGGGTAACGGACAGGTTACCCAATGGTGCTTATGATATTGAAGACCTAGAAGGCAACTCGGCCCAATACTCCTGGAATGCAGCTAACTTGAAGAAATACTTCCAATAGGCGAGCTACTTTACCTAAAGGGAATGATAGTGTTGCCCTTGTACTGGGCAAACTACTTTGATAAATGGACGAGCTGAAGCTGTATATGTGTAAACAAGGACCAAAAACTTGCCTAATTTTTTGAAAATTTTACCAAGTGTTGGTAGTCGAACAAGTTTAGTTGGTCAAACTACTTTAGACTAGCTACTTGTTTATCCTTGTATAGTTTTGATCTTTTGACAAGTTAAAGGTTGTTTGACAAAATGTATAGTAGTCGAACTACTTTAGCTTGGTTTGTAAAAATTATGTAAGGAAGGTCGTCATCTATACTTGTAATTTTTTATCAAGATCAATCATAAGTTGTTCGCTCAAAGGAGGAAGTCCAAGCTCAATGCACTAATTTGTTATATGATCAAGCCCATTAAAGGTTGTTCGTTTTCAAATGAACATAGTCTAAGGCCAAGACCCTTATTCCATTTTTAAAGGCAAAGTTCTTTAAGAACACAACCCAACTACATGCATTAAGATTGTAAAGCATAAATATAAATGCAAAGACAATTAATGTATGGAGAACAAATTGAGCAAAAATAAAGTCCATTGATGATAAGGCAGTTCACCCAAAATGATTACATAAAATCCATCAAGGAGCGAACAACAACAATTACAAAAAAGAAGAAGCAAAAGACCTACTCTATCCTACACCCTAGGACTCTTACCCGGCTAGAGGGGGGAGGTTGTCATCCTTGGGGTCTTCCAAGGGCGTCCCAATGATGTCTTCATTTAGCTCGGCGATGAGACCCTCCGCATCAGCTCGCTTTTATTGAGCTTTCTCATTTTGGCCGGTGGGCACGTCCTGCTCGCCCTCGGCGACCTCCTCTTGATCATCCTCGGGAGGATGTGTGATTTCGATATGGGGGTCAACAAAGTCTATCTTGACCCCATACTCCGGCAGGTCACCGATTTGGAGTGAGGTCCCAGGAGCTGGAGGGTTGCACTCGAGGAAGTTGGTGAACTCTTTGCCGATCTCTTTTACAATGTACGACACGTCGAACTCATTAACCGCCCTTATGCACTCAGAGTAGGCACTCACAAACCCCAAAATTGAGCTCGTCTCCATCTTGGGCAGCAGTTCTTCTTGTGGGATGGAGTTGGCGAGCTGCTTTTCCAGGTCGGCGATCTTGGCAGTGACCTCAGTGGCGAAATTCTTTGCAACCTCTTTTTGCTTTTGCACTCGAGCGAGTTCGGCGCGGAGTTGCTCGTTCTCGGCCATCTTGGCCTTGAGTTCTTCAGCGACCTTGACATGAAGATCGAGGGCCCGCTGCACGCCGACTTAGTGGGCCTTCACCTTGTTCTGGAGGTCGCCCACGAGCTTCTTTTGCCCCTCTTTGGCTTCATCCCTCTCCTTGGCGATCTGGCTTACAGTTGCAGCGTGATGCCGGGTGTCCCTCTCCAGATCCTCAACCTGGTCGACCAGCTTTTGAATGGATACCAGGGTTGTTGCGACAATGTCAGTTTTGATTAGATCACAAAGACCCTGAAAAGATGAGTTGCCTAAGTGTTGTAATAGTCAGGCTAGTCTTGGTTAGGTTAGCAAGTTAGAATTTTTTATATTCACAGGTACACAATGAGATGAGTACTCATTGTTGGCAATTAAGACTGAAGCCTAAAGACACAAGAGCACCATTCTGAACTTATGGCAGTTCATCTAAGTTGACTGAGTAAGTGTTAGGATGAAGAGTATGATCCTGAGATCATTGCTAACTCAGCCTGAAGGGAACAGGATTGCACTGAGTTATTGGGAAAGACTTGGAGTAGGATCCAAGCAATGCAAAAGGAATGTCAGCGCCGGAAAATGTACGTAGATGAGGACAAACCTGAACTCAGTAAAGACAAGACTGAATTGAAGAATGAGTCCTGACATTCTCACCTACCATCTGACGTGGACCAATCAGAGCGCGCCAAGTTATGTACGGACACTGACCTGAACATAACATCCCTGCACAGTTCAACGGGCAAGCATTAAATGCACATTACCAAATTCATGCAAGGACAGCAGCTGCACGGAAAATATGTCCATTGAAGGTATCCATACACGAAGATGACTAGAAGGCTATCTCTCCAACGGATAGTTATTCAAAATCATCTATAAATACAGAAGACCTTGGACCCAAGCAAGGTTACGGGAAATTTCGAAGACAGAAATTACTCAAACTCTCAGTGTTCAAGCAATCAAGCATTCACAAAGAAGCACTCGAAAAGCCTTTAATTTCCCAAGTGTTTCTTGAGTTAGAGAGTTATTCTGTATTCCACTAAGATCATTAGATATATCCTAAGCTTAGAGTGATTATCCAACCCTTAGCATAACTTTGTCTAGTAAGGATAATCACACATTAGTTGGAAACCAAACTGAAACCAAAACCCTCTTAGTCAGGTTTGTTGGTGGAAGTTAGTAAGTGAGTTAGAAGGAAGTAAGCAAGGGTCAGTGAGTGAGACTGATCTTAGTGCACCTTGGCACGTTAAAAACAAGCAAATCCTTAGTGGACTTTCTTATTCAATCAGGACCGTGGATATAGGAGCTTGAGTCTCTGAACCACGTTAAACTCCTTGTGTTCTTACTGCTTTGATATATGTTCTTAATTGTTTATTTGATTAAGTCATTCATTGCATACTTTATCAGGTTTGAATCAATCAGCCTGATCATTGAACTCAGAGCATTGCCCTTCTAATCAAGGCTTCATAAAAAGATAATCAAGTTTTCAGAAAGCGAACATTAAACAAGACTTTAATCTTTCAGGGCTCACACATTCCGCACTGAACATAAGTAGATTGTTAGCCAACTGACTTGCACTCAGTGCTGTTAGTAGGTGTATTATCTACTCAGTGTTCAACACCACTCTGAGTAAGGGGACTCGGTAAGGTTTTAAGAGAGAAAAATTTGTATATGTGTATTCCCCCCATACACGCATCACTCGGTCTTGTATTGTGACCAAAAAGGGTGTTGCCAGCCTCTATAATACACAGGCGGCCGTTGTCCCTGGGGGCCTGTGTCTTCACCGCCGAGTCTAAGTTTTTGGTCCAGGATCGAGCTACAGACTCAGTAGCTCGCCAGACAAAGGGACCTGGGATCTCCCGGAAGGAAGTTGGCACCTTCGAGCAGGCGTACTGGTGTACCATGTTGGAGCGACCAGGAAAATTGTTGGGTTGGTAACTAAAAAGAAAGGAGTGTTAAAAAAAAGCAAGTAAAAGGACTTACGCGTCGTAGCGACCCTTGTCCTAGCCAAGGTAGGTTGCATCGTCAGGATGAATCCTTTCTTCTTGAGCAACAGAGACCAAATGCTGCTCGGCATGGTGTTCCGCTGAAGGAGCTCACCCAGTTTTGAGCTCAGCTGAGCGGGCTATGGTTGCTCCACTCTCTTGGGGCCCCTTGCTCTTTTTTGGAGCCCACTCACCTTCTGAGATGGGAGTGCCATCTCCACGAAGAAGCCTCTTCATTTTAGGAGTGCTAGTTGTCGACGGACTAGTTGCAGGGACGGGCTGCTTTGCTGAGCTCGACCCCCCAGCCTGGCAAGGGTTATCTTTGTCCGTCTTCGCCACCAGGGCGATCATCTTCATCCATGGATCCCCTTTCTGCCTCTCTCTCTTGGTCGGCATCTCCCAGACGTGTTGATCAAGTACGTGGAAGGAAGGGTGAAGAGCAACTGTGACGAGCTGGTCTGCAATAGAGCGAGCTACGTATGTTAGAAAAATAAAACATGAAGATTATGAGTAAAGTAGCTCGCCAAATAAAAGAGTGTTACCATCAGGGACTTGAGCTTGAGCCTCAAGATGCTGAGGGTAGGTGGTGAAGCGAGCTACCCTACGAGTCTCCTCCGAGCAAAGATGATGAACAATGTGTTGGTCCCAAAACGAGTAAACAGGTGTATGGGGGGGGGGGAATACACCTGTGGTTACAAATTAAAACTTCTTGTAAAACTTATCAGGTTACTTAAGACAGTAGCTCGTTAGTGGACTTGGGGTCTGCTGAGAGTTACTTTGTGAAAGCTTACTGAGATAATACCTCCACTGAAAGCTCAAGACTTTCAGTTGAAACACTATCTAATTAGCTTTCAGATGCGGATTAGTGAGCCCTTTGGAAAACTCGTTTTACTTTGATAAACTTTGAGATTAACACATACTTAGGAAATAGCAGAAAGTAAGTACACAAGATATAAAGTGGTTTAGAGAAGAATCTCCTACGTCCACTGTCCTGATCAAACAGGAGAATTCCTTTCACTTGGAATTCCTTGTGTTATAGTGCCAAGGTGCACTGATCAACTAATCCTCTCTTAGGATGATTGATCACTAGGAAATTCCAGGTCCTAGTTCCCAAAACAAACCAGCTTTCAGACTGATACAAATAATCAGCTTACTAACACCACTTAACTCTAACTCTCAACCTAACAACTGAGTAGAGTTTTGAGTAGGGTTTGGTTCCAACTATTGTGAGATAATCCTTACAGTGTAGCTCAAGGCTTAGGATGGATTATCTTTTTTTAAGGTTTAGATATAGCTTTTAAGCTTGGTTACAGAAGGTTTGTTAGGCTCTCTACAAAGGTGAAACACTTGGAAAAAAATGGTAATTTCGAGTGCTTCTAGTTTGTTATGAATGTAGAGATAACTTTGATCTTGTGAGTTTCCCGTGCTTGTAAATGAGCACGTCCTTCTGTATTTATAGGCTTCCTTGAAAATTTTCCCGTTGGATTTGAATCTTCTCAAGTAAGTCTTCTTGTATCTGATTGGTTCAAACGACTCTATTTGAAGCTTTAAGTCTTGTCAAGAAACGGCTGAAAGACCATGCTTGTTCACCAACTTTCTGTAGATTGCTAGGTGAAAGACTTTTGGTACTTGTCAGTCTGGGACAGGTCGGCTGTCAGTAAAGTACACTGACGGGTCATCTTCTCATTGGACCTTCAATCTGCTTGCCCAGATTCTTGTCTTGCTTTAAGGTGGAACTATTCTGAGAGAACCTTCTTATTTCTTTATTTATTGTAAGCTTCACTAAAATTCGTTTTGCTTTGTTCCAACCAGATTAACTAACAGCTTTTAATATGTTTAGCATTGAATGTGCTTTGTTAGTTCTCATCAGTGGACCTTGGTCCTCTCCTGATGGTTTTGGTCTTAGTGAGAATGCACTTAGAAAACATTCAAGACTTAGACTACTTCTCAGATCACTTGTCTTCAGCGGACTTCACTTCAGGAGACTTTATTCTACAATACACTCTAGAATTTACTAACTGCACTCCAGTTCTTAACACTTTGAACTTGTTTAACTAAACTCTAACTCTACTGAATATTCTACTTACAAACAACTTAGGAGGAACATTTTGGCATCTTAATCAAAACATAAGTCTATACAATTTTCCAACAATTTCCCCCTTTTTGATTATGTCAGAACCTATCTTATTACATATCTTCATTCAGACGAGGTTCTTCAGACGACATAAAAGTTCAAGGATTTTGTAAGTAAAAACATTCAAGTACATAAGCCTAAATGATAATGAGATATTATCTTGGGCAAAAACATCAGTAGAGTTTCCTTTCATGATAAATATGAGAAGTACAGATTATATGAAGTCTACTATCAAAGGTTCAAACTTAAAATCATCTGGGACTTATAAACAAATGCCCAGTACAAAACACTTAACTTCTTTAAATGGATTCAAACAAAGGCTCCAATCCATATTGCTTGAAGACTCGGATCTTCAGCTCATTCTTCCTTTCCATCACCTCCTTTGAGTAGGTGATTAGATCAGGGGCCTTCAAGGCTTGATCAGGGAACTTATCATTCCAAGCTTCCATGATGGCAGGAAAGAGCTTTGGGTAGACTTCAAACATCCATGAGTTGAAGACTTCTTGCACATTGTCTTTTCCCAATTCTCCACTGACATAATAGGAATACACAAATTCCCTTTTAGCAGTTTTCCATGCATCATTGAGCTTCTTAGGCACCTATGCATCATGGTGAGGAAACCTGTCCTTTGAAGGAGTGATTTTATCTTTCTTTAGCTTAGCAGCCCACCTTTGATAACTGTTTCTGAACTTCTTGGATGTAATCTTATCAAAGGTGGTCAGCCTCTCCTTCCTTTTCCTTTCAGCCATCTCAACAATAGTTTCCATCTTTCCAACAACCTTGTCTCTCCTTTCTTGATGTTGAGCAGTTAGCTTTTGGGTTCTTTCATTCATACCCCCAACTGCCTTGATTAGCTCAGTGAGCTCTGTCACTCTGGTGGGGGCAGATTTAGGAGTTTTAGAAGAGATGGGATCAGGGTTCAGAATAGGAAGTACCTCAACTGACTCAGATGAGCTAGTGGACTTAGCTGCCAACCTCCCTGAGGTTCTAGTCTTCTTGGCCACCTCTGCTGAGAGGACGTCAGTTGCCTTCCTCTTGGTTGTTTCCCCCTTCTGTGCAACCCTCTCTTCTTTTTCCATCAGATGAGCTTCCTTAAACTTTGACAAGTCCTCAGATAGGGTCTTCTCCTTCCCTTTCTTGGCTTCTGCAATCTTCTGAGCCTCAGCATCCACCTTCTTCAATGCGTTCTTCAATTGTTGGCCTTTCTCAAAATTAGGGGTCTCAAAGATAATCTTCATTTTGTTCTTGGGGTCCAGCTTCATATCTTTAGCGCTTATCCTCTTTTCCCCCTTTCCGGCATTAATCATACATTCGGCCACAGTGATGTTGAGCTTCAGCCGATCATGAGCTAAGGCCTTCAACTCAGTTGAGCAATGGTCAACTTCATCCTCCAGTCTCTCCAATGTTGCTCCAGCCGTTTGCCCAAAGTTCACAAACTGAGCCAACTTCTCATCTATCAATACATTTGTTTTCTCCTGGGTTGGGAAGTCCTCTGCCGCCTTCTTCAGGACTTCACCCAACTTGGCTCCTAGCTCCTCGTGTTTGGCCTCAAATTCTGTCAGCTTTGAGTTCCACAACCCTTCAACCTTCCCAAGTAGGTCCGCTGAGAAAGCCTCTACTGAGGACTTTAGGTTGATGGAGACATTCTCCACTGAGTCTTTAAGAAATTGAGTTCTGGCCTCTTCCTCCTCCTGCTCCAGCTTCTTCAAAGCTTCTATGACAAGCACGCTCTGTCCTTCAACAACATCAATCACCATCTGCTGAGAATCTTCAACTTTAAGAGTAAGATTTTTTAGTGATGTTGTGGTAGATTCCATGAGTTCATCAACATGGTCTGAGAGGATGACCATCTCATCTACTTCTTCTTGCACTATCTCCTGGACATCCCTCAGCTGTGCTTGGAGAGAAGGAAGGCTTTTTTCTCAGAGTGAGTGAACAACATCTTTCAGAGGTTTTAGGTTGACCTCTACAGGGGGAACCTCATCAGTTTGAATACCTGCATGACAAACAAGGTTAGCTCTTTCCCCCTCAGCCTCACATCCTAAATCTCCTGATGCATCTACTTCCATTGGGACTCCCTCCTCCTCTCTCTTCTCACTTTTCTCACTTTCTCTCTTTTTTTCAACTAGATTCTTTTCAGCCAATTCACCCTTTACAGGGATGATTGCTCTAATCTCACCACTTACAAATCTAGTTACTTCAACCTCAGTTTCTTTCTCCTTTTCATTTTCAACTCCAACATTTCCAGACACCTCAGCTGACTCCTTAGTCACCACTGAGGGCTGTTGTGGGAGAACTTCAGTACTGAGCTCTCCTGTGGCAAATTTTGTGCCTCAGTATCCCTTGCCATGGATACATCCTTGGCTACTTCACCACCACCTTCCTTTGGTGAAGTTACTCCTTCTTGTTCAATTTCTTTCTCTTCCTCTTTCTCCTCTCCTTTTTCTTTCATTTCCTCTTCAACCTCTACTGGCTTCTCTACTTCTTTCTCTTTCTCTGCCTCTTTTCCTCCTCCACTCTTCTTTGCCTCAGCCAATTTGTCCATAACCAGACTCTCAAATATCTTCTCATCACAGAGAAGTCTGGTTTTGGTCATCCCAGCAAATTTCATCACTTCTATCTCCTCCTTCTTCCACTCCTCAGCATTGCTGCCTCTGACAGCCATCAAAATTTCACCCAATCTTCTGTCTTTGAGCTGGACAAGGAGTCTCAGTCTCAAGAATATTGCTTTCAGGGTGGCAAACCCATCAAGCTCAGGATACTTAGACTCCAAAGAGTAGGCCACCTCATCCTTAAGATTGTCTAAGAATGAGTACTCTTCTTCATCGTCTGATGGAAGGGAAGGGGTAGAGGATCTGCTATCTGTTGGCTCCTCTGGGATAGACTCCAGGTGAGTTGTGTGTGTTTCAGGAGGGTTTGGTTCAGATGAGGTTTGAGGTTGGGTTGCAGTAGAGGTTGGGTTTTGTTCAGTGGGTGTTGGTCCCACTAGTTTGATAAATTGCGGAAGCTTTAAAGTAAATGCCTTTGGCAAAGTTCTTTTTACAAGAGCACACTAAAATAACCAAGAAATTAAATGCAGAAAACAGTAAATAAGACCATATATATAGTGGTTCAGATCTGAATATCCTACGTCCACTCTCCCTTGATCAAAGGGGTCTCACTATCCACCCAACAACCAACTTACTTACTGGAATTGTGAAGTACCAGTTCCTTCTTACAAACTCTTTAGATCTAACTTCGATCTAAAGACAACAACCTTCAACCTTATCTTGTAGATGAACAGGTTGAAATCCAACTACTCCTTAAGAGTGAATATAAAAGTATGAACAATATAAGAGTGCTATATGCTTGATAAACAAGAGCTTGGATTGTATCTTCGTGTGCGTATATATTCTCTCTAGCCCTTTTCCTTGAGATTGCACTCTGTATTTATAGAGGTGATTAGGGAATAGCCGTTGGAGAGCTAATCCAATCAGATCCTCTATTTAGGGAAGCTTCAATCAATCAATTCCCTAATTGATTGATTGGATTGGTGAGATCCTTGGATTGATTGACTTCAAGAATTTCCAATCCTGATCTTGTTGACTTGATTTGAATCACCAACGGTCAATATCTTACAATGCCAAACTCTTATTCTCTCCAGAGAAGGCAATTCCAGACACCGGGTAACCTAGATGTCTTCTGGTCCTGATCTGGTTATGAAACAGATAGCTCATCAGAATCAGGAGATGATTCTGAGCATCTTTTATTTCACCAGACTCGTCTGGTCCGAACTCGTCTGGTCTGGGGAAAGTTCTCTGCCTCTGGTCATTCTCATTTGGTGAAGTCCTCTGGTGGAGTCCTCTGGTGAAGTCCTTTGGTGGGTCTTCTGGTGACTCTTCTAGTGAGGTCTTCTGGTCTGGCAGTTCCCCCTAGACTAAGTCCTATTCTAGATCATCATCTGGCTAACAGGTCCAGATGGTCTTATTACATCTTCTGGTTTGTTTTAACTCATCAAAACTATACAACATTTATCCTAACAATTTCCCCATTTTTGATGGAGTTAAAACACAACCAGAACTGATAAAAAATAAAACTTAAGCATAAAAACAGTAAAAGGATAAGACCTTAGAATAGATCTTATCAGGCAAACGATTAAGACAACAAGAGGTTGTCTTTTGATCAGAGAAGATATGATACTTTCATTAATAATGTAGGACAAGTATTACAATTTACAATGAATTTCAGAGTCCTAACTAAGCATATCTTCTATTATCTTTAGGCACCAGAAACCAGTCCAGGAATCTATCTTGAATGGCCTTCAGTTCTGCAGAAGACGTTGGAGTGAAATTCACCAACACCTTGGTCTTGAATAACTTCTTCAGCTCTAGCCAATCAACCTGATCCCCTATTATGGGAGTGTTGAGCTAGTGAAACTCTGGGGCAGTGACTTCCAGGTTGAACTCTATAGTTGAATCCATCAGCTGCTTGTAAAGCTCTGCATCATAGGCATTCATCCAAGAATGGAAGGTTCTGTTGATGAGAGCATCATCCTCTGGTGGAGGCCTCTGGATGTAGTGTTGAATGAACCATAAAGTCTTGGCTTCTCTCCACTTCTCTATCAGAGGAACAGGCACAGTAGAGTCAAAGGACCCTTCTGTCCTGAGAGACAAGATGTTCATTACCTCAACAGGTGCCTTCCTCTTTTGACTGGATCCACTGGCACCAGGAGTGATACCAGCTTCTCTGCTCTTCTTATTTTGCCTCCTAACATATCGGAGCCTCTGCTCTTCATCTATGTTCTTCTTTATTCTGGTTTGCCTCTCTTCAAGCGTCTCTTCCTTGAATCTCTTCTCTGCTTCTTCAACAACAGATTCAAGGAAGCTCTTCTTGACTTTCCTTATCTTCTTCTTAGCAGGTCCAGAGATAGAGATAGGATCCTGCTCTGCTTCTGATGATTCCTCTTCTGCAGCAAGTTGCTTAGCCATGGTAAGGGATTTGAGCTCCTCTTTCTTCTTCTTCTGCAGCTCTGCCTGGGCCAAGGTGTTCTCTAGCAGGTCCAGACGAGCACCATGGCTAAAGAGGGTCTCATTAGTGGTCTTTGCCAGATCAGTTCTGGCTTTCTCTTCCCCATTTTTAACTTCATCAATAAGGGGCTCCACTACCTGCCTAATGAGATCAGGCAAAGCAGTATTGGAGGAAGAGTGAAGATCACGCAATTGCTTGGCCTCCTCCAGGTAAGCTTTTGATTCTGCAACCAGCTTCTCCTGCTTCTCCAACATCTCCTGGAGGGAGTCCTTTAGCTTAGCAGTCTACATAAGCCATCTCCACCTTCAGCACGGAGACTGGCCTCAGCTGCTCAAACACATGCTCCTGGAGCTGCTTCTGGCTGTGCATAACATCCAGCTTGACAAGAAGTCCATTGGCCTTAAAAGAGGCTTTGGCAGCTGCGAAGGTAGACTTGCTCTGCTTCAAAAATATCCTCCTCTCCTGCCGAATCTGGTGCTCAATCATAGCAGGGGCCATATGTTGAATCGCTTTAGAAAACCGCCCAATCTGCATGATTTGCTCATTGAAAAATGTCTTCATCTTGTGCAGCACGGCAGGAGTAACATCAAAGTCCTCCTCATCTGAGTAGAGCTCTGGAGGAAAGGTGAAGTGAGGGCCAAATTTGTATGAGGGGCCCTCAGGGGAGATCATCACTCCCCTCTGGATCAACAAGGTGTGAATCAACACCTTGGCTGCCTCTGGAGTCTCCAGCTCAGCTGGGTTCTGAATATTCAACTTCTTCTTGAGCTCGATCTCCCAGGCAGTGAATGTGGAGGGTGACATTTCTTCCAGCAACATCATGAGGTCCTCCACATCCTCTAGTCTGGCCTTGCTCCAGACTTTGGCATCAGTAAGATCTGCCAAAAGTGGTAAGTGCTCCAACAGAATTGGAAAATGCTCTCTTAGCCAGAGCTGAGCACTTACACTCATACTCTGCCTAATGGGACCCATTTCTACAGATGAGAAAGTGAAAGGTCTGGGCCCAGAGGCAGAGGAGGATGGGGCTAAGGCCTCCGGCTCCAGTGAAGCATCCTCATCTTCACTATCATCGCTGGTTAAACAGGTGGGAGAAGGAGGGGCAGGGAAACCCAGAGCCATAGAGATGGTTGGGTCCTGTTCTGTATGGGATTGGGGAGGGGTAGGATTTTGAGAGGTAGATGTGGAAGGAAGGGGTTGTTCTGCAACAGAAGAAGTAGATGGTACTTCTGGTACAGAAACATGAATGATAGTTTGAGAGGTGGGAGAGGGAGGTAGGGGAGGTTCAGCACCAGAAGTGGAGGGTACCTCTGGTACAGGGGCTGGGGGAGATGGGTTTGTGGTAAGGGGTGTTTGGGAAGGTGGGGGAGAAGGTGTTTGGGTAGGTATGGTGGAGGGAGTGAATATAGGGGTATCTGGGAGAGTCTGCTCTGGTGAGGCAATGGGAGCACCAGGGGCAGATGGGGGATTTTGGGGAAGGTTATCTGGGGGAGAGGTTGATGGGGTAACAAGGTTTATGGGGTTAAAGGTAGGGATAGGGGGGATTACCTCTTCAGAAGGGACTGGAGCAGAGGAGTCCTGCATGATTCTAGCAGCTTCATCAATGGCTTGCTCTAGTGCATCTCCAAGATCAGAGCCAGAGTCTGAATCTTGAAGAATGGCCCTCTTGGCCTTGGGCTTCTTCTTTTTCAGAGGCTCAACCTCTTCTTCTACTTTCTCTTCTGATGACTCATCCACCAGAAGTGTCCTTGGAACCCTTCTGCCAGTCCTGGGTTTCTTGACAGACACCTTCTTGGCCTCCTCTGGCCTCTTCCTCTTGGAAGCTCCTGCCTTCTTGGCAGCTTCAGCACCTTCACCCTTCTTCTTCAAGATATTCAGAAGGGGAATCTGGTCCTCCTCTGAGGAACCAGAGAAAGCAACGGTTGAGGAACCAGTTGCTTCAGCAGCCTTCTTCTGGCCCTTCTACTTCTGCTGCTGCTTCTGCCCCTTTGCAGGTGAGGGACTTGCTTGAAGGGGAGGGGCAGGGATGGCTTGCTCACCATCAGAATCAGGATGGCCATGGAGAGGGTCATCCTTAGAAAACAAAACCTTCAATTAGTGGAAGCTCTTGCACCAGGAGTCCTTCCACACCTTGTCTGGAAAGACTGAGTCCAGAATCAAGGTAAGCTTGGTCCCCAGGGAGACGTTGGCATTAAAGAAGAACTGCTGCTCCCCTGGCTTGCTGGGACACCCCTCCTTCTGCACCTTCAACTTATTCTTCCGTAAAACTCCCCAGAAGAACTCTGCCTAATTGCATTGGGCACCATCCAAAATGGCCCTCATAACACAGAGCCTGCCAGTAAAGATGGCATCTGTGCTATGACTCTCGCACATTAGTACCTTCACCACAATGTCAAACAACACTTTGTACTTCTGCCTCAAATGTTTGTCCGAGAAACCCTTGGTCAGATTCTGGCATGAATTTCTGGCAAAAAGCTTGAAGGATTCCAACGCTTCTCCTTCCTTGTACTTCAATGGGTCCACACCCTCCGCGGAAATGTTGCCAAACAGACTACAGAAATCAGCCTTTGAGAAGACGACATCCTCTTTATCAAGCTTGGAGGAAATATGATCTTCATGGACCTTCATTCGGATAAGAAACTGGGCAGCATACCCATCCACAGTGCGCAAGTCCTTGGGAACTATGGAAATGAACTCCTCTACGCCAGATTGCCTGAGCAATTCCAAAATTTCCAGTGCCGCTGGGTTCTTGGTGGAATAGAAGTCCACCACCATCTCAGACTTCAACTTCTTGCATACATAGTTTGGATCGAAGTTGCACTTGGGTGCCATTGCTGTGAGAGAGAGAGAGAAAGAGAGAGAGAGAAACTTGTAGAGAGAAAATTAGGGCTTTGAAAAATAAGGAAACATGAAAAGACAGATTGAAGAGAAATTTGATTTAAATAGGGCAAGACGCGTGGTAAGATCAATAAATGAAGTGTGAACGCGTGTAATTGCCAAATATAATTTAGGGAACAAAATCAATTTTTGAATTGATTGACATATTGCACAGTAATTAAATCTGAAGGCCAAGATTAAAAGGCAAAATACATATTTAATCTGGTGTGTAGGCGTGAACATTGGGACTGGGTTCGAGGGGGTTTTGTGGCAGTCAAGAGAAAAAGCGAAATGATTGCCTAGTCTCTATACCCTAGTCTTAAATACACTCTGAAGTTGAAACGTTTTGAGTGTATTAAGTAATTTGAAAAGTGTATCCCAATGATCAGAGGCCAGAGAAGTAAAAACATACCTGTCACCTGATATTGTAACCAGATGATACCACAGCTAGTCTGGTGTAACATCTCTTCTGATGGAACCCATCTGGTTCTGGTCAGAGAAGACTCCATATTTTTCTGGAATCTTACACAGCACCTCATCTGGATGTACCTCATCTGGTACAAGCCTTATCTGGTGTGACTCACGTCTGGAGATGTAACTTCCCTGGTATATCTAGCCTGTAGGCATATTAGTTTGAAAATAAATATTTTAAGTAAAGAAATGAAACAAAGGATACTTCTCTGATGTTCCCCCTAAAATAAATCTGTCTCTGGATCCAATAAGCCTAACTCAAACGCCAACTCTCTGAATCTGGACTCAGCCAAAGGCTTAGTCAGAATATCTGCTCTCTGCTTTTCTGTTGCAATCTTTTCCATCCTTATATCTCCCTTCTCAACATGGTCTCTGATAAAGTGATACTTTATATCAACATGTTTGCACCTGGTATGAAGAACTGTATTCTGGGTGATTGCTATTGCACTATTACTATCACAGAATATTGGAATATCCTTGGCTCTAATCTGGTAGTCCCTAAGTTGTTGACTAATCCAGAGTAGTTGTGAACAACAGCTCCCTGCAGCCATGTACTCTGCTTCTGTTGTAGATGTAGCAACTGAAGTCTGTTTCTTAGAAAACCAGTATACCAATTTATTTCCTAAAAATTGGCATGTTCCACTTGTAGACTTCCTATCAATTCTGCATCCACCATAATCTGAATTCGAATAACCACTTAACTCTAAGTTGTCATCTGCAGGATACCATAACCCCAAATTCACTGTACCTTTAAGATATTTCAATATCTTCCTAGCTGCTTCCAAGTGACTTCTCTTAGGATTAGCTTGAAATCTGGCACACACACCTACAACAAAGGTAATATCTGGTCTACTGGCAGTTAGATACAGAAGAGAACCAATGAGTGCTCTGTACTGAGTCTGGTCCACACTCTCTCCAGACTCATCTGGATCCATGTTGAAATTTGTCATCATAGGAATCTTGGCTGCCTTGCTAGATCCTATTCCAAATTTCTCTAACATGTTTCTGATGTACTTTGCCTGATTGATGAAGATTCCCTTCTCTGTTTGCTTTACTTGCAGACCTAAGAAATAATTCATTTCACCCATCATAGACATCTCAAACTGGCTCTGCATGAGATCACCAAACTTCTCACACAACTTCTTGTTAGGGGATCCAAATATAATGTCATCAACATATATTTGGACCAGAAGGATGTCATTTCCTTCTTCTTTCCTAAACAAGGTCCTATCAATCTTTCCCTTAGAAAAACCATTGTCCAGAAGAAACTGAGATAGAGTGTCATACCATGCTCTGGGTACCTGCTTCAGCCCATATAGAGCTTTCTTAAGCTTAAACACCTTGCCACCTTGTTCAAAACCAGGAGGTTTGTTCCATATACACTTCCTCAATGAGAATCCCATTAAGAAAGGCAGATTTCACATCTATCTGGTATACTTTGAACTTCATGTGAGCAGCATATGCTAAGAACAATCTGATGGCTTCTAGTCTGGCAACAGGAGCAAAAGTCTCATCATAGTATATTCCTTCAGACTGAGAATAGCCCTGAGCCACTAGCCTTGCCTTGTTCCTAGTAATGACATCATCCTCATCTTTCTTATTCTTGAAAATCAACTTAGTGCCTATCACCTTATGATGTCTTGGTCTGTCTACCAGCTCCCAAACATCATGTCTGGTGAATTGATTCAACTCCTCCTGTATAGCAACAATCCAATTTGAATCTTTCAATGCTTCCTTGATGTTCTTTGACTCAATCAAGGATACATAGCAACTGAATAAGGCAGCTAAGTTAAGAGTTCTCCTAGTCTGGACACCCTTAGTTGGATCTCCAATTATCAGGTCATTGGGGGTGATCAACCAGGGTCCTCCTTCCCGTGGTCTTGCCTGATTGATCATCCTCTGCAGTACCTTGGTGAATATCACAAACTGCAGAAGAGCTTCCCCCTACAGGAGTTCCAACCTCCTCTGGTTCTACTCCTTGTGAAGACTTCTTCTTCAGAGAACCAGAAGATGGGTCACCATCTGAATCTGAATCTGAGTCTGAATCAAGAATAGGTGGATTGACCTTGATTACTCTGGGAGTGGTCTGATTCTGGGTCTCTCCAGAAGACTTTAATTCCACCTTGCACTCAACAGTAGATTCATAAAAAACAACATGTGGTGTTTCCTCCACCCAAAGTGAATTCTTATTAAAAACTCTGAATGTTTTACTAGTGGTGGAATATCCTAAAAATATTCCATCTGCTACTTTAGCATCAAAAGTTTTTAATTTTGATTTCCCATTGTCATGGATGAAACACTTACATCCAAAAACATGAAAATATGAAACAGATGGGGTTTTACCTTTCCATACCTCATATGGAGTTTTGCTATGTCTCTGGGCAATTAGGCATCTGTTCTGGGTATAACAGGCTGTATTGATGGCTTCTGCCCAAAACCTTTGTGGTGTGTTGTACTCTGCTAGAAGAGTTCTTGCAGCTTCCTTAAGGGTTCTATTCCTCCTTTCTGCTACTCCATTTTGTTGGGGTGTTCTGGCAGCAGATGTCTCATGAAAAATCCCATGTTCTTTGCAATACTCTGCAATGTGTGAATTCAAGAACTCTGTCCCCTTGTCACTTCTGATTCTGACTATGCTCTGGTTCTGCTCATTCTGAATCTGCTTGAAGAATTCTGGCAGCTTAGTGATAGTTTCATTTTTCTTAAACAAGAACACTACCCAAATGTATCTTGAAAAGTCATCTACTATCACCAAGGTGTACTTCCTTCCACTGAAGCTAAGAGGAGAAACAGGTCCATGTGAAGTAGTTGAAGTACTCTGGTTGTGGTTGTGCTCTGGACATCCTTAAAGGAGGTCTTGGGTTGTTTACCCTTCTGGCATGAACCACACACCTGATCCTTCTTAAACACTTCATTAGGAAGACCTCGAATAAGACCTTTTCTGGCAATCTTATTCAGTATTTTGAAGTTAAGGTGGCTCAATCTTTTATGCCATAACCAGCTATCTTCTGCAGATCCTTTAGCAACCAGGCAAGCATTTCTTGGGCAACTGCTAAAATCTTCAAGATAAATGTTACCCTTCCTCAAGCCTATTAGCAAGATATCATTATAATCAGAAGAGAAAATAGTGCATGAATCACTAGAGAACTTCACTGAGTATCCCCTGTCACAGAATTGGGATACTGAAAGCAGATTATGCTTGAGTCCTTCAACGTAGTAGACTTCATCTACAGATACTCCATTGAAAGTCAACTTTCCAACTCCTCTGGTGACTCCATAGTTGTTGTCACCAAACATCACTCTTGGCCCATTCATTGGCTTGAAATCCTGGAGATGATCTTTCTGGAATGTCATATGCTTGGAACATCCACTATCAATGTACCACACATGTTTGCTTGAAAGTCCGTTCTCCAATGGGCTCTTATCATCCTGCAGAGAAATCAATTAGGTCCCCTACTAGAGCTGGGTCCTGATTGGTTAGTTGCAGGTTTTGTAGGAATCCAAAGATAAAGATCATCCCTTGCTGGATGAGGAGATCTTATCTTCCTTCCAAATCTATCTACCAGCACATGTCCTCTTACAATGACATATTGAGCTACTGGTCTGATCAGAACACCTTTCATATAAACAGGTCTAATGTATCTTTTCTCAAATCTGGCTTTTGGAATAGCCTGCCTTAAAGACATGGTCTTAAAGGTCTGGTTGTAAGGGTACATCCTAGAAGAACAATCTCTGGTGTCATAGCTACCCAGATCAATTGATTTTCTATAGATGGGTCTAGAAGACCACCTCTGGTTCTGAAAGGTAGACTTGTTCTGGTGGTTATAGTTCCTTTGAGTATAACTATTCTGGAATTGATTCCTCTGAGAAAATCATCTCTGGGGTACTTGGTGCTGTTGAACATTGTTCCTTCTCTGGTAGTTCTTATTCTGATTGGTATTCCCATTTGTTAGGATATATTTTAGTTTTGATAATTTTCCAAAACAACATGTAATAGGTTTGAAAGCAGTCAGGATAGTATCTTTTATTTCAGGTCAGGCTAGGTTAGCTCTCATAAGAATAGGCTGTCAGTTGAGGGAACACTCAGTTGAGGGGGAACTCAGCGACACAGCCTGAGGATATCAAGATGACTTCAAGAAAAACTGACTGAAGCCATGCCAGAGACCTGAATCAGAAGAGAAGCCTGAAGGATGTCCCACTGAGTGTAAACCAGGCTGATCTAAGCTAAGTCGGGTGGACCACTCAGTGAAGAGCATGATCAGGAGGATCAGTGCTGTACCAAGTAGGCCCTGAAGGAGTCAGGCTACTGTGGTCAGGGAACTTTGTCATTCAGCCTTATGACAAAGTTCTTGGAATGATCTTCAAACAGTCTCTGAAGGACAACTACACTAAAAACGTTCAGTCCACTGAAGATCATCAGTCAGTGAAGGAGGAAGCTACCTAAAGTCAGTGGGTCTTGGTCAACCCACTGAGTCAAAGATCCGTGAATCCAGGCCACGTGGACCAATCAGCACGAGGCAGCAACTCTGACACTGACAAAGGCCGCATTCCAAGAAAAGTGGTTGAAACCATTAATTGTATGGATTCAAATGTAATTTCCTCCAATGGTTACATTTGAATCCACACTATAAATACAAGCTCATAGCTTAGTTGTAAGTGTGTGTAGAGAGAAAAATCAACACCTACAAGCTGTGAGGGTGTGTGAGTTGTCAGGGAGTTATAAGGAAGTGTTCCACACCCACGACACTGACCACTTGAAGTCTTCACATATATTCATTGAGTGTCAAAGCTTGTAACTCGTAGCTTAGAGAGGTTTTCCCAATCTTAGCTTGAGGCTAACACATTGTAAGGGAAAACCTCACCTAGTTGGAGAAAACCAAACCGAAACCAAAACCCTCTAGTTAGGTTTGTTGGTGGAAGTTAAAGGAAGAAGAGGCAGCCCAGGGAGTGGCGTGAGTCCAGTTGTAAGTGCACCTTGGCACGTTAAAAACAAGAATCTCAGTTAGTGGATTTCCTGTTAAATCAGGCCGTGGATGTAAGAGCTTGAGTCTTTGAACCACGTTAAACTGAGCGTTGTTTATTGTTTAAGCACTTGCTAATTATTTGTAGTGTATGCTCACTGAGTGTACTTGGAGGAGAAGGGTGAAAAGGAAATTAGCTAAGTATTTTAGTCAGGGAGAATTAATCTCACTGACAGGCTTAAGCAAGCACTCGAGAGTTCAGTCTCTCGAGTCACTGCCTTGTTAAGAGCCTGAGCTCACAAGTCAGTTGCACTGACTTGAGTGCTCTGACTCTTAGCAATGCAGTGACTTGAGTATTCCTTCACTGAACTCATTCAGGGTGCAATGCAAAAGTTTAAAAAAAAAAACTTTCTCCTAAATTCCCATTTTGCCCTTCAAAAGCGGGACCATCACCCTTTCTTGAGTGTTTCCTTTGAGGTCCCCTAATCTGGTTAGGTTCCCTTTGAGGATTTCTCTGGGGTCCTCCAATCTGAGGAAGTTCTACTCTTTGGGACTCATTGTTCACAGAACCATCAATCTTCAATGGTTCCCCTTGTTGAATTTTATTCTCTAGGATCTTCTCTTCAAGAACAGTCAACTCTTCTGGACCATATTCTATGTGATTAACAGAGTGATTCCTTTTCCAATCAGGATTGTGAACCACTTTGTAACCATTACCAGTTGAGTCTTTATCATCCCAGATTTCTACCATTTTACCAGCTCTTACAGACTTGTCTTTATTGTAAAGGTATTTATGAGTTTTAGTAGTAATTCCAGGATATCCTAAACTACTCTTATCATTAATGCGCTGAGAAGACTCTGATATGATAGATACAACAGATGGTATCTTAGGAGCTTCTCTGGGCATTGGTATCTCCTCTATGTTTTGCTCAACTTGTTTCCCCTTGATAAGAGTCTGGTATTTGGCTCTAAGTTCATTGAACTCATCTTCCTGAGAGTTCTTTTCTTTCATGAGTTGATCTACCAGAGTATCTCTTTCTGTGATCTTATCCTGAAGTTCAGAGATTTCTTTGGAATGATCTTTCATGAGTTCTCTGGTGGATTTATGCTCATGAGAGAGGGATTGAACTTCAGCTCTGAGCCTACCATTCTCTTTTTCAAGTTTTTGACATAATTGAACACAATTTTGGAGATCTGATAGCATTTGTTGCATATCAGACTCTCTGGAGTTACCAGATGAATGAGATGATTCAGTATATTTGGAATTAGATAAGCATAGGGTAGTTTCATTTACCTCAGTGATGTCTGCCATAAGACATACATCATCATCTGATCCGAAATCAGAAGAAGAAGAAGAACTGGAGCTAGTATCTTCTTCCTCTGCTTCTGCCAGTAGTGCTCTCTTGTCAGCATATCTCCTATCTCTCTTGATTCTTTTCTCTTCTCTTTCTCTAGGGTCAATTGAGGATAATCATAGCTGTAGTGACCAGGCTTGTTGCAGGTGTAACAGGTGTTATCTCCTCTGGGACTGGGGCTTGGATCCCTCCTCCCCTGGTTGTATTCTGTTCTGGCTGGACTACTTTCTCTCCTCTGGTAGTTTGGTCTGCCAGAACTGTCATCCCTCCTCTGGTAGTCTGATCTCCCAGAGCTGCTATCTCTTTTCCTCTCTGGGGTTCTGAATCTGGTCTCCCTTGAGTCTCCAGATTTTCTTTCTTTATCTGCAGCTTTGAAGGAACTCTTCCTGTCTCTGGTAGATTCCTTCCAGTGCTTCTTGTACCTGCCATATTTTGAACTCATTTTATCCAATTTATGGGTTAGAAGTGCTACCTGTTCCTTGAGACTCAGGTCATCTGCAGGAGACTCTTTTGGTTTGTCATCTGTCTTGATGGTAGAAGAGAAGGTAACTCCCTTCTGACCAGAAGAGGAAACCTCTTCTGTTTGATCCTCCTCTTGAAGATCATATTCAGAGGCTTTAAGATCAGATAGCAGAAGATGATGATCCAGAGTGTTGAGATCCTTGCTATCTTTAATCACAGTTACTTTGATTCTCCACCTGCTGGTTAGTGAGTGCAATATTTTACTATTTATTTCCTTTTCAGAGTAGGTCTTACCTAAGGCACTAGCCTTGTTGAGGAGATTTGTGAGACGCATATCCAGCTGGTTAATGATCTCGTCTGGTTTCATTTTGAAGGTGTCAAACCAGTGTTGAACAACTTGAAGTTTGTTATCCTTGATCTTCTCTGTTCCTTCACAGAGCAGGGCAAGTTTATCCTACATCTCCTTGACAGTAGCACAGGTTCTGACCTTCTCTATCACCTCCTTAGTGAGTGTGTTGATAATCTCAGTTCGTGCCACCTGGTCCAGATTGTAGAGTTTTCTTTCATCGTTGTCAAGCTCATCATTTTTCTTGAGGATTCTCTGTCTGGGAACTCTGTCCTCAGCAGCTTTCTGGGTAGTTTCACTTGTTTCTTCTCTGGACTCTGACCTGCCACTATCAATAGGAGTCCAGTAAAATTTAATTGGGCCACTCTCTACCACATCCAACATGCGGTGATGAATAGCTCCAAGATGATTACTTATCATGAAGCTCCAGTGGCTGTAATCCTCAAAAGAGAATTCTGGCAACTTACGGCTCTTGTAAGAAGATTTTGCAGACATTTTTACAAAAGAGATTTAACAAGAATTTAACTAAAACACAATAAAGAGCAATAGATCTGCCCGGTGACCACCAAAAAGCTTTACAAAGCAGTGGTCTTTGGACACACTGCTCTGATACCACTTGTTTGTCCCACTAGTTTGATAAATTGCGGAAGCTTTAAAGTAAATGCCTTTGGCAAAGTTCTTTTTACAAGAGCACACTAAAATAACCAAGAAATTAAATGCAGAAAACAGTAAATAAGACCGGATATATAGTGGTTCGGATCTGAATATCCTACATCCACTCTCCCTTGATCAAAGGGGTCTCACTATCCACCCAACAACCAACTTACTTACTGGAATTGTGAAGTACCAGTTCCTTCTTACAAACTCTTTAGATCTAACTTCGATCTAAAGACAACAGCCTTCAACCTTATCTTGTAGATGAACAGGTTGAAATCCAACTACTCCTTAAGAGTGAATATAAAAGTATGAACAATATAAGAGTGCTATATGCTTGATAAACAAGAGCTTGGATTGTATTTTCGTGCGCGTATATATTCTCTCTAGCCTTTTTTCTTGAGATTGCACTCTATATTTATAGAGGTGATTAGGGAATAGCCGTTGGAGAGCTAATCCAATCAGATCCTCTATTTAGGGAAGCTTCAATCAATCAATTCCCTAATTGATTGATTGGGTTGGTGAGATCCTTGGATTGATTGACTTCAAGACTTTCCAATCCTGATCTTGTTGACTTGATTTGAATCACCAACGGTCAATATCTTCCAATGCCAAACTCTTATTCTCTCCAGAGAAGGCAATTCCAGACACCAGGCAACCTAGATGTCTTCTGGTCCTGATCTAGTTATGAAACAGATAGCTCATCAAAATCAGGAGATGATTCTGAGCATCTTTTGTTTCACCAGACTCGTCTGGTCTGGGGAAAGTTCTCTGCCTCTGGTCATTCTCATCTGGTGAAGTCCTCTGGTGGAGTCCTCTGGTGGGTCTTCCGGTGACTCTTCTGGTGAGGTCTTCTGGTCTGGCAGTTCCCCCTAGACTAAGTTCTATTCTAGATCATCATCTGGCTAACAGGTCCAGATGGTCCTATTACATCTTCTGTTTTGTTTTAACTCATCAAAACTATATAACATTTATCCTAACAGTGGGGGTTGAGGGAATGGGTTCAGATGGGGTTGAGGATGCTTCAGATGGGGTGGTTGTTTGGGATCCACTTTCAGGCTGTTGAGAGCCTTCAGTGGGGGTTTTAGCCATTTTTTAGATTTTCCATATCTGCAGCGGTTCATGAAGAAGAAGCTAGATGAGAAGTTCGCCAAGTTTCTTGAGGTCTTCAAGCAGCTCCACATCAACATCCCATTTTATGATGCTTTGGAGCAAATGTCAAATTATGCCAAGTTCCTGAAGGACTTGATAGCTAAGAAGAGGAGAGTAGATGGGCCTGAGCTCGTGCAGTTGAATCACGAGGTGAGTGCAATAGTGCACAACGCGCTTTCCCCGAAGTTGAAGGATCCCGGTAGCTTCACGATCTTATGTGATATCGGGAATGGAATCAAGAAGGGAGAGTTGTGTGATCTTGGAGCGAGCATCAATCTTATGCCTTTGTCACTATTTAAGAGGTTGGATGGTGGAGATCTTCAATCTACGATGATGACTCTCCAACTAGCTGATCGGTCTATTATAAGACCTCAAGGTGTGTTTGAAGACGTTCTCGTGAAGGTGGGTGATCATGTGTTTCCAGCTAATTTTGTAGTTTTCGAGATGGAGGAAGATGAGCATGTACCCCTGATTTTGGAAAGACCGTTCTTAGCTACGGCGGAAATGGTGTTAGATGTGGCGAATGAGAAGATCATGGTAAAGGTAGATGATCAAGAGGTGAAAATTTCCCTATATGAGGCTATGAAATACCCGAAGGAAGATGAGAGTTGTCATTCTATTGATGTCATTGACACTTGTGTTGAAGACACACCTCCTATCCCCAACCTTTCTTATATTCGTAATTATGATAATCCTTCGCTTAATGATTTAACCTTTGAGCATTATGATCTTGATTATTTTGATAGGGATAAAGGCAAGGAAGAAAGGGAAGAACTCAAGAGTGTGGACGTGGTCAAATTGGAGGAAAAAAAGGAGTTGATGTGAGGAAGAGAAGATCAAAGAAGTGGGTATCTTCGTGCAGAGCGAAAAAGAAAGTGAAACCACCGCCAGAGGTGGTTTTTGGTTTGATGGGGCTAGAGGCAGGTATGTCTGAGTCAGACTCAGTTGAGTTCATATTAGGAGAAGAGTCAGGGTTACCTGATGAAGACTCATCAGTAGAGTTTGTGACTCTGACTTTCTTAGAGGCACTCTTCTTCTCAGCCTCAGAAGACCTCTTCTTCTCTTTCTTTGAGGCCTTCTCTGCCTTCTCCTCCTTGTGAAGGGCCATCTTATCACTCAACTTGATGAGCATCTTCTTTAGCTTTGTCTTCTTCCCTTCAGCAGAACCAGCTTCTTTCTCCTCTGCTATTGCCTCTGGACTCTCCTCAGCAGGCTTTATCACCCTTGATTCCAGTGTCTTCCCAGATTTGAACAAGGTCTTCAGGTTACTCCACTTCCTATCCTTTATCCAGTCGACTCCCACATCCATATTTTCTATTAAGTATGAGATCTTAGTGGCGTAATTTAGCTTACTTGCCAACTGGGGAGATTTGTCAGCCTGGAATTTTGAATGCTCCTTGTTTAGAGCCCTTAGGAAGAACTGTTGCCAGTTGAAAGTCTTCTCCTTGCTTTCAACTATTGCCTTCATCAATCTCAGCTTTGGCTTGCTCACTTGCTCCGTGCTTCCCTGGTTTCCCAAAATACATTTACCAACAATCTCACAAAGGACATTGTATACTGGTAAGAGTAAACTTCTGTTCATCGCGAGACTGTATTTCACCCTTTTTTCCATGATGGTGTAGACCCAGTCCTCCTCCTTATCCAAGATACAGGTATCTGGATTTGGGCCTTCAGAGGGGAGTTCAAATAACTCCTTCAAAACATCTCCACTCAGACGAATCTCCTTCCTGATCTTCTGGTGTTCAACGACCTCCATGTCGTCTCCCATCACCTTTTTCTTCCTTTGGAGGAATAGACAAGACTTGATTCTTGAGTCAGAGTTGGAAACGTTGTAGAAGAACTCAAGAACCTGCCTATCATAACAGTGCTCTGGATGAACTGATAAAAATTTCTCTAATCCAGCAGCCTTGACCATCTCTAAGGCCTCTTTAATGTGAGCAAACTCCGGTCTTGATTCAATCTCTGGATTGTTGAAAAGAATTATCGGTTCATACCAGAAATTATCTTTGTTGTTTAGAAACCCTAGGTTTATTTTGGCCATATTTGGAATCTGATTTGAGAGAAAGTTTTGCAGAGAGTATTTGGATAGATAGTAAGTGTTTGCTTGTGAGTGAGTTCGAAAAGGTTTACAAGCGAATTTTGGGGTTTTTATATGAGTAATGAATGGTGAGATTTAATCCCACAATCAACGCTTGAGATCAATTTGAGTGAAAGGTCGTGGATAGTTGAAGGGGTTAGTGGGGAGTTTTTAAGAGATCTTGATGGTTAGAAAAGAACCGCCCAAAATGAAAGGTATGGATTAAAAGAGTTGGTAGCCGGAAGGTCACATCATCCGACTTTTAGGGCGCATGAGATAGGTAACTGTAAAAGCGAACCTGACTTGTACAACGCGCATTAAATGCTTGCCATACCAAAATCTCTTCGAAATAGTGTAAGAAGATTTAATTTTCAGAAAGCACTCATTAGTAACCAGATATATTTTTTAAAAACTAAGAGGCTTTAGATTTGAAAATATCATAAGTATAAACTTTTGACCTCCACTAAGGTTTGACCTCGTCTGATATTCAAGACTCTTCTGAGATAAGGAGCCTCTACTGAGAAAGATCCTCCTCTGAAAATGAACCTCCACTGAGTTGAAAATAACTCTTCTGAGATTGAATCCTTTCTTTACTCTCCTGGATCTAGGAGTCCAAGCTCTACTGACAACTCTTGAAACCTTGCTTCAGCCAAAGGTTTAGTGAAGATATCTGCCTTCTGCTTGTCAGTGTGGATTTTGAGCATTTTGATGTCCTTCTTCTCCACATGATCTCTGATGAAATGATGCCTTATATCCACATGTTTGCATCTTGAGTGGAGAACTGGATTTTCTGAAATAGCAATTGCACTATTGTTGTCACAGAAAATAGGGACTTCATTGGCAAAGATGTTGTAATCTCTCAGTTGTTGTCTTAGCCACATAATTTGAGCACAACAACTTCCAGCCGCCATATACTCAGCTTCAGTAGTGCTTGTGGCTACTGAATTTTGTTTCTTGGAAAACCAAGAGACCAGCTTACTTCCCAAGAATTGACAAGTGTCTGAGGTTGATTTCCTGTCAATTCTGCATCCTCCATAGTCTGCATCTGAGTATCCTGTGAGTTCCAGATTGTCATCTGAGGGATACCACAATCCCATATTCACAGTACCCTTAAGGTATTTGAGAATTCTTTTAGTAGCTTCCAGATGACTTTTCTTTGGATTGGCTTGATATCTTGCACAAATCCCAACTGCAAAAGTGATATCAGGCCTGCTTGCTGTGAGATACAGTAGAGATCCAATAATAGCTCTGTAGTGAGTCTGGTCTACTGATTCAACATCTTCATCTGGTTCCATCTTTGTGTTGGTGTTGAGTGGAACTCTTGCAACTTTGCTGGTCTGGCATCCAAACTTGTTGATCAGCTCCCTTGTATATTTGGCTTGGTTGATGAAGATTCCTTCAGGGGACTGTTTGACTTGAAGTCCTAGGAAGAAGTTCATTTCTCCCATCATTGACATTTCAAATTTTCCCTTCATCAATTGAGAAAATTTATCACAGAGGACTTGGTTAGGACAACCAAAAATTATATCATCCACATAGAATTAAACTAGCAAAGTGTCCTCTCCTTTTGTGATCCTGAAGAGAGTTCTATCTACTCTTCATTTGATAAAGCCATGATCCAAAATGAATTGTGACAAAGTATCATACCAAGCTCTTGGAGCCTGTTTCAGTCCATACAGAGCTTTTCTCAGTCTATATACTTTGTGACTTTCTTCAAAACCTGGGGGTTGCTCCACACAGACTTCTTCATTGAGTACTCCATTCAAGAAGGCACTCTTAACATCCATCTGGTATACCTTGAATTTCTTGTGAGCAGCATATGCAAGAAATAACCTTATTGCCTCCAATCTGGCCACCGGGGCAAATGTTTCATCATAGTCAAATCCTTCAACTTGAGAATAGCCCTTTGCAACAAACCTGGCCTTGTTTCTGACTATGACATCATTTTCATCCTTCTTGTTCTTGAATACCCACTTGGTTCCTATCACATTGCAGTGATATGGTCTGTGAACCAACTCCCATACTTGATTCCTTGTGAACTGGTTGAGCTCTTCTTGCATAGCAATAATCCAGTTTGAGTCTTTAAGTGCTTCTTCAATTGAACCTGGTTCCTGGTTAGATAAGAAACAACAAAACAAGGCACTTTCTTCATGAAAACTTCTAGTTTTGACTCCTGAGGTAGGATCACCTAGGATCTGCTCAACAGGGTGATCTGAGAGCCATGTTCTCCTAGGCTGATGCCCTTCAGTAGAGTTTAACTCTTCTGAAGTTGAGTCACTAGATATAGGAATAAAATCAAATTCAGGAAATAAGACAGAGGGTTGAAGTCCTGAGTCATCATCCAAGGTGTTTTCATTCTCAATGATAATGTCATTGGTTCCCCCTTGAATGATGGGTTCAGTGGATGTCTCAGTTGTGACCACATCTTCATTGACATTACTTACCTCTTCAATTGGGATAGTGTTCATCAGTTCAGTTGCTTGTTCAGGAGAGCTCTCAGGTGAGCTTTGAGGAGTGGTTTGACTTTGGGTGACCTCCTTGAATTGTTGATCATCTAAATTATCCCAGGTTTGGATGTATGTATCAACACAATTCTCAGGATAGCCTTTAGACTTGATACTCAGTCTGGTTAGTCTTTTGCTTATTGCCTCCTCATTCTCCTTACTCCTGGACTCAAAACTAGATTCATCAAAGATCACATGAGGTGTTTATTCCACAACAAGAGTTCTACAATTGTAAACTCTGAAGGCTCTACTGATTTGGGAATATCCTAAGAAAATTCCTTCATCAGCTTTTCTATCAAAAGCTTTCAGTTGAGTTTTCCCATTGTTGTGAATGAACCACTTGCAACCAAAAATATGAAAGTAAGATACATGTGGTTTTCTGCCATTCCATAACTCATATGGAGTTTTTCCTTGATGTTTGGTTACCATGGATCTATTTTGAGTGTGGCAGGCAGTGTTGATAGCTTCATGTTGGTCCCGAAACGAGTAAACAGGTGTATGGGGGGGGGGAATACACCTGTGATTACAAATAAAAAATTCTTATAAAACTTATCAGGTTACTTAAGACAGTAGCTCGTCAGTGGACTTGAGGTCTGCTGAGAGTTACTTTGTGAAAGCTTACTGAGATAATACCTCCACTGAAAGCTCTAGACTTTCAGTTGAACTACTATCTAATTAGTTTTCAGATGCGGATTAGTGAGCCCTTTAGAAAACTCGTTTTACTTTGATAAACTTTGAGATTAACACACACTTAGGAAAGCAGATAATAAGAACACAAGGTATAAAGTGGTTCAGAGAAGAATCTCCTACGTCCACTGTCCTGATCAAACAGGAGAATTCCTTTCACTTGGAATTCCTTGTGTTATAGTGCCAAGGTGCACTGATCAACTAATCCTCTCTTAGGATGATTGATCACTAGGAAATTCCAGGTCCTAGTTCCCAAAACAAACTAGCTTTCAGACTGATACAACAATCAGCTTACTAACACCACTTAACACTAGCTCTCAACCTAAACACTGAGTAGGGTTTTGGTTCCAACTGTTTTGAGATAATCCTTACAAGTTTAGCTCAAGGCTTAGGATTGGATTATCTCTTTCTAAGATTTGGATATAGCTTTTAAGCTTGGTTACAGAAGGTTTATTAGGCTCTCTACAAATGTGGAACACTTGGGAAACAAAGGTAATTTCGAGTGCTTCTAGATGTTATGAATGTAGAGATAGCTTTGATCTTGTGAGTTTCCCGTGCCTAGAAATGAACACGTCCTTCTGTATTTATAGGCTTCCTTGAAAATCTTCCCGTTGGATTTGAATCTTCTCAAGTAAGTCTTCTTGTATCTGATTGGCTCAAACGACTCTATTTGAAGCTTTAAGTCTTGTCAAGAAACGGCTGAAAGACCATGCCTGTTCACCAACTTTCTGTAGATTGCTAAGGAAAGACTTTTGGTACTTGTCAGGCTGGGGCAGGTCGGCTGTCAGTATAGTACACTGACGTGTTATCTTCTCATTGGATCTTTAGTCTGCATGCCCAGATTCTTGTCTTGTTTTAAGGTGGAACTCTTCTGAGAGAACCTTCTTATTCCTTCATTTATTGTAAGCTTCAATGTAATTCGATTTGCCTTGTTCCAACCAGATTAACTAACAGCTTTTAATATGTTTAGTATTGAATGTGCATTATTAGTTACCCTCAGTGGACCTTGGTCCTCTCCTGATAGTTTTAGTCTTAGTGAGAATGTACTTAGAAAACATTCAAGACTTAGACTTCTTCTCAGAACACTTGTCTTCAGCGGACTTCACTTCAGTGGACTCCATTCTTAAATACACTCTAACAATTACTAACTGTACTTCAGTTCCTTAACAGTTGAACTAATTTACTAAGTACTAACTCTACTGAATATTTTACTTACAAAACAAAATAGGAGGAACATTTTGGCATCTAATCAAAACTTAAGTCTTATACATTTTCCCAACAATTTCCCCCTTTTTGATTATGCCGGAACCTATCTTATTCAAGGATGCAGAAGTTGGAAAATGCTAGGCGGGCGTTTTTGGGCCGCCTAGGAAAATCTGCCTATTTTTTTTTTTACTTTAAAATTTTAATATGAAATTTTAGAGATGAAAAGTCAAAACAATTAACGTAAAATCATAGTCATAATAAATTACAAAATAAAAAGTAAGTACTCAAAGGTCTACTTCAAAATAAAAATAAATGTTTAATCATTCATCAATGACATTAACCAAATTAAACGGTACGATTATCGGAAGGTTGCTCATCACCATAAACGCGATCATCGTCATCATCAAACTCGAACTCAACGTCCTCCTCTACTTCCTCATCATCGGAAGAGAAATCATCCTCATCAAGATCTCTTAGTCGGACATTTTTTCGAGGAACATCCTCCACCTCATCATGAGAACTCGTAGTCAAAGTCAAGCTCAAACCCGAACCCGAGGCAATATCTTCCTCCACAACATCATCATCAACAGATTCAACCCCACCAATAATCCAATCTTGTGCAAAACTTGCATCTTCCTTTGCTAAAAGGACTTCCACATCCTTTTCGTTTGATCTCCTTTTTTTGTTCAACAATTTTGCATTGAATTGGACATACACAAGATTGTTTACTCGTTCGGCTAGAAGCTTATTTCTTTTCTTCGTGTGTATCTAAGAAGTAAAAAGATGTAAAAGTAAATAATTCACGTTTAACAATATTTAAAGCTAAAGAGTCACATAATAATTTACTAATTTAGCACAAATAAATTTTACCAACCCCTTCAAAAGCACTCCAATTTCTTTCACAACCGGAAGAACTAGTGGTCAAAGAAAGTATCCGCATAGCAAACTTTTGCAAATTAGGAGTGCGTAAACCATATGTTGACCACCAAGAGACTACACATACACAAAGAAAAAAATATAAAGATGTAACTTGCTTCAATTTAATTAATCTAAACCAAAATTTCAAAACTATAAAATTATTAAATTTTACCTGGATCAAAATTTTCAATGCTTGCTTCCTTGCACTTAAGAGCCAACTCTACTCCAAATAGAGACTCTTTATACCTGTACATTGGTAGCTCCACATTCATAATCTTATTTTGCATTTCAATATCCTGAGGAAACATACCACCCAAGCATGCAAGAGCTCCAGTTACAACATCCGGATCCAAGTGAAGAAGGGGATCTCGATAATGGTAGAATGGATTCAAGAGATAAGCCGTCAAATGGAGTGGAGTGTTGAGCCTGTCTTTGATCTTTGCATTAACAATGTCAATGATAGGGTCATAGCTCTTAGCAATGTTGTTCAAGGATGCTTTAATTTCAACCTTTGCCTTCAAAAGCTCACCGTATACAAAGCCCATAGATGGTTTCTTGTCTCCATCAACAAGTCGAAGCACCTTCACCAATGGGCTGAAATCTTGCAAGCACGAGGAGACACCATGCCAAAATGACATACTCAACACTATGTTGTAGGCAATTTTTCCTTTGGCGGTCCTTGAGAATTTGCATTGCTCCCACTCTTTGCTCGCAAACATTGCCTTTAATTGACTCCTTTTCTCGGATAGACTCTGGAGAGAGAGAAATGACGATGCAAATCTTGTTACTCCGGGTCTAATTATGTCTCTCTTCTTTGTGTGCGCTCTCATCATAGCTAAGGTTTTGTGATGAGCATAGATGAAGATAGTCAATTATTTAGCTTGATCAATTGTCTTTTTGAATCTTGGTAGATTTCCAATGCTTTCAAGCATAAGATTCATCGAGTGAGCAGCACACGGGGTCCAAAAAATTTGAGGTCTCTTTAGCTTCAACAATTTTGCAGCTGCCATATTGTTCGAGGCATTGTCAGTTACCACTTGAACAACATTTTCTGGACCGACCTTCATTAAGAAAAAAAAACAATTAGTACATTACACAATCGAATATTATAAATAATCTATTATAATTTATAAAACATAAATATGAACTTTAATCTTAAAATAATAAATGAAATTAAGTACCTCTTCAATGCACTTATCGACGTAGTCATAGATTACTTGGCCTGTATGTGGAGTGTCGGAGAAGTCCTTGGAGGAAATAAAACTAGTGCCAAGTCTACAATTCACACACAAATTCATTATACTCCTTCTCTTTCTATCACTCCAAGCATCCGTCATAATTGAGCATCCATTGAATTTCCACTTTTCTTCTTGTGGCTTAAGTTTTGCTTTTGTCCTCTCAACCTCTTTCTTCAAGAAAGACTCGCTTATTTCTTAACGTGTAGGAGGCTTACACCCTGTTCCATATTGACCAATAGCCTCGAACATCGCCTTGCAACTATCCAACTCGAATACAGCAAAAGGAATGCCCGCTTCATAAGCAAATCTACAAACGTATTCTTTCACTTTGTCAAGCTTTTCTTTGCAAATGACCTCTTTGATGTTTTGATCACGCAAGTTCTTTTGACGATTCAAGGCTTCCTCCGGGTTGATTTGTTTTGCAAATCTATCCATAGGTCCAGCTGTCTCGCGTTGCGTCTTGGACCCTGTAGACTCTCTCAACGATATCTCTTCATCAATATCAATGTCATCACCTAAATTCACATTTGATCTTATATCTTCATCATGCTGTTTCTTCCCGGACCTCTTTCTCTTTCCTTCACCGATTGCATTTCTACACTTGAGCTGGTCATCTTTGGTAGATTTTTTGCATGCAGCCACATTTCCAATTATGCCCGCAATGTGTTGCTTAATTCTATAAATTCCTCCACTAATTTCCTTTTCACATAAAATGCATTTCACCCTATCCAAATTTGTTGGATCTACCAACACAGCATACTTCCACCCAACATCATTTGATTTTCTTTTGATTTTGACTGTCTCATTCACAGAAGTTGAAGAAGCCATATGCCTAACCAATAAAAAAATTCAACGATTAAACTACCATATTTGCTATCAACAATTTCACATTCACAGAAGTTGAAGAAGTCTCATTCACACAAATTCATTATACTCCTCCTCTTTCTATCAACAATTTTATTTCTTATATAGTATATACATAATTACCAAGTCAATAAAGGCAATAACCAAGTCCAATTAACAATATACATATATGATATATCATTATATCTAGCTATCAGCCTATCACTTCAATTATCATCATTTAATATTAATTAAGCCACAAAAATAACAAAAATGGCCGTTCAAAAATTTAAACATGATGCAAATGTCCTAATCTACTAATTGTCTAATCATGAACAATATTGAATACAACTATACAAGTAATTAAGTATACAACAATTTACTTTCTAGTTTCTACTTTCAACAAAAATGATGCAAAAATGGCCACAATGACAATTAAACCTTCTAATCATGAATACAATTAAATTTGTCCATAAATGGCAATTTCGTGGACAAAAAAGGCAGGGATAATCTCATAATCATGAAGGCATAAATAGTTAAATACAATTAAATTAACAATTTAGTGAATTTACTTAATCTTCTAAGTTTAACTTTAAGTTCTAATCATGAATACAATTGAATTAAAAATTTACTTAATCTTCTAAGTTTAAGTTCTAACTTCTAATCATGAATATACAATTGAATAAACAGTTTAATAGATAAAAAAAAACTTGAACTTACCTCCTTCGGCTTCAGCAGCGACCGGCGGCGGACAGCAGACGGGCGGCGGCAGCGGACCGGCGGCGGCGGCAGAGGTCGGGCGGCGGCCGGGCAGCAGAGGACGGCAATGGCGGGGAGCAGAGGTTAGGGACTTAGGGCTTTTTCAATTTTCTTTCTCCCCCTTTCTGTTTCTTTCCCGTCAGTATGTAAGGCTTTTGCTTTTTAGTTTTTAAGTTTTTTCACTTAATTAATTTTGAATTAAAAAAAAGAGCTTTGACCGACTTGGCCGCCTAGGCGGCGCCTGGAACCGAAAATGCCCAAATTGGCCGATTTTGTCCAAATCGCGGCGGCCGGGCGGCGCCTAGGCGGCCGCCTAGGCCGTTTTTTGCATCCCTGATCTTATTACATATCTTCTTTCAGAGAGGTTCTTCAGATGACATACAAAGTTCACATATTTTGTAAGTAAAAACATTCAAGTACATAAGCCTAAATGATAATGAGATATTATCTTGGGCAAAACATCAGTAGAGTTCATTTCATTGATAAATGGTGAAGTACATATTACATGAAGTCTACTATCAAAAGTTTCAAACTTAAAGACACCTGGGACTTATAAACAAATGCCCAGCAAAAATACTAACTTCTCAGATGGATTCGAAAATGGGTTCAAATCCATACTGCTTGAATACTCTTATCTTTAGCTCGTTTTTCCTCTCCATCATCTCCTTTAAATGTCCTATGAGTCTAAGATGCTCACACAAGGATGTCCACTCTTCAGTGATCCTTTCTCTATCAACAGCACCAGTTGCATCTTGAGGAGGCCAGTAGGTGATTTGCTCAGGGGCCTTCAGGGCTTGATCTGGGAAGGCACCATTCCAAGCATCATTGATCTCAGGATAGAGTTTAGGATAGGCATCAAACAACCATGAGTTGAAAACTTCTTGAGCATTGTCTCTTCCTAACTCTCCACTGACATAAAAGGAATACACAAATTCCCTTTTAGCAGTTTCCCAAGCATCATTGAGCTTCTTAGGAACCCAGGCATCATGATGAGGAAATTTGTTCTGAGATGGAGTGATTTTGTCTCTCTTCATCTTAGCAGCCCACCTTTGATAACCACTCCTGAACTTCTTTGAAGTAGTTTTATCAAATGTGGCTAGCCTCTCCTTTCTTTTCCTCTCAGCTAGCTCAGCAATTGTCTCTATCTTCCCAACCACCTTATCTCTCCTGTCCTGCTGCTGAGCTGTTAGCTTCCCTGTTCTTTCATTCATTCCTCCAGCCTCTTTGATTAGCTCAGTGAGCTCTGTGACTCTTGTGGGTGCAGACTTAGGAGGTTCAGAAGACAAAGGTTCAGGATTGAGAACGGGGAGTACCTGAACTTCATCAGTAGAGGTTGTGGACTTAGCTGCCAACCTCCCTGAGGTTCTTGTCTTTTTGGCAACCTCTGCTGAGAGGGCATCAGATGCCTTTCTCTTTGTGGTTTCCCCCTTCTTTGCAGCTTTTTCCTCCTTCTCCTTCAGATGCTCCTCTTTGAACTTTGATAGGTCAGCTGAGGATGTCTCCTTGCCCTTCTTGGCTTCTGCAATCTTCTGAGCTTCAGCATCAACCTTCTTCAGAGTGCTCTTCACCTGTTGGCCTTTCTCGAAGTCAGGGGTTTCAAGGATAATGTTCATCTTATTCTTTGGATCAAGCTTCATGTCCTTAGCACTTATCCTCTTTTCCCCCTTTCCGGCATTAATCATGCACTTAGCCACAGTGATGTTGAGCTTTAGTTGATCATGGGCTAATGCTTTCAGCTTAGTTGAGCAATTATCTACCTCATCTTCAAGCCTCTCCAGGGTCGCTCCAACTGTCTGCCAAAATTGAACAAATTGTGCCAGCTTCTCATCGATCAGCACATTTGTTTTCTCTTGAGTTGGGAAGTCTTCAGCTGCCTTCTCCAGTACTTCTCCCAGTTTAGCTCCTAACTCAGCATGTTTGGCCTCGAATTCAGTCAGCTTAGAATTCCATAACACTTCAACCTTCCCAAGTAGGTCCGCTGAGAAAGCCTCTACTGAGGACTTTAGGTTGATGGATACGTTCTCCACTGAGTCTTTGAGAAACTTAGTTCTAGCCTCTTCTTCAGTCTTTTCCAGCTTCTTCAGGGCATCTATGACCAGCACACTTTGTCCTTCAACGACATCAATCACCATCTGCTGAGAGTCTTCAACTTTTAGAGTGAGATTCTGAAGTGATGTTGTTGTGGATTCCATGAGTTCATCAACGTGGTCCGAGAGGATAACCATCTCATCCACTTCTTCTTGAACAATCTCCTGGACATCCCTTAGCTGTGCTTGAAGAGATGGAAGGCTTTCTTCTTTGAGTGAGTGAACAGCATCACTCGGAGGAGTTAGGTTGACCACAGCTGGGGGAATTTCAGGAGTTTGAGTACCTGCATGGCAGATAGTGTTAGCTCTAACTCCCTCAGCCTCACTACCTAGGTCTCCTGATGCCTCTATCTCCATAGGGACTCCCTCCTCCTCACTCTTCTTTCTTTTCTCTTCCTCACTTACTTTTTCAACTAACTTTTTCTCAGCCAATTCACCCTTTACAGGGATGATTGCTCTTATCTCTCCACTCTTTACAGCAGTGATCTCCACCTCGTTTTCTTTCTCTTTTGATTTTTCAACTACACCAGAACCAGACACCTCAGTTGACTCCTTAGCCACCACTGAGGGCTGTTGTGGGAGAGCTTCAGTAGACACCTCTACTGAGCTCTCCTGTGGCAAATTTTGTGCCTCAGTATCCCTTGCCATGGATACATCCTTGGCTGCTTCACCATCACCTTGCTTTGGTGAAGCACCTCCTCCTTGTACAGTTTCTTCTACCTTCTCCTCCTCACTCTTCTCTTTCTCCTCCTCCTTCTTCTTCTCAGCTGCCTCAATATTTTGCTCAATGTCAGCTCCTCCTTCAGCTATAGGCTCAGCTGGCTTCTCTTTCTCACCTTCAGCAGCCTTTTCCACCTCTCCATCCTTCCTGGCCTCAGCAATCTTCTCCAAAACCAGACTTTCAAAGATCTTCTCATCACAGAGAAGTCTGGTCTTGTGCATCCCAGCAAACTGTAGTACTTCCACCTCCTCCTTTTTCCATTCCTCAGCATTGCTGCCTCTGACAGCCAGAAGGATTTCACCAAGTCTTCTATCTTTGAGCTGGACAATGAGTCTCAGTCTCAAGAACATGGCTTTGAGTGTGGGAAAGTTGTCAAGTTCAGGGTATTTAGACTCCAAAGAGTAAGCTACCTCATCCTTGAGAGTGTCTAGGAATGAGTACTCTTCTTCATCGTCTGAAGGAAGGGAAGGGGTAGGGGATCTGCTTTCAGTTGGCTCCTCTGGGATAGACTCCAGGTGAGTTGAGTGGGAATCAGGAACGTTTGGTTCAGTGGAGGTTTGGTTTTGAGTATCAGTAGATGTTGGATTTTGTTCAGTGGGGGTTGAGGATGTAGGTTCAGAAGGGGTTGAGGGGATGGGTTCAGTAGGGTTTGAGATGGGTTCAGTGGGGGTTGTTTGGGATCCACTTTCTGGCTGTTGAGAGCCATCAGTGGGGGTTTTGGTTATTGTAGAGATGCGTTTGGTTTTGGCAGGAGTGTGTGGTTTAGTTGTTTTGGATTTGATGGGGGTGGGTGCAGGGACATCTGAGTCAGACTCAGTTGAGATAATGTTAGGGGAAGAGTCTGGGTTACCTGATGAGGATTCATCAGTAGAGTTGGTGACTCTGACTTTCTTGGAGGCACTGTCCTTCTCTGCCTCAGTAGACCTCTTCTTCTCCTTCTTAGAAGCTTTCTCTGCCTCTGCTTCTTTGTGATGCGCCATCTTGTCACTCAACTTAATCAGCCTCCTCTTCAGCTTGGTTTTCTTCCCTTCAGTAGGGTTAGCTTCCTCTTCCTCAACTGCCTCTGGGCTCTCCTCAGCAGGCTTGATCATCCTTGTCTCCAGAGCCTTTCCAGATTTGAACAAGGCTTTGAGATTACTCCACTTTCTGTCTGGAATCCAGTCCACTCCTAGATCTACATTCTCTATCAGATAGGAGATTTTTGTTGCAAAATTGAGCTTACTAGATAGTTGGGGAGTTTTGTCAGGTTGGAGTTTTGAGTGCTCTTTATTCAATGCCCTAAAAAGAACTGTTGCCAGTTGTATGACTTCTCCTTGCTTTCCACAATCGCCTTCATCAGCCTGAGCTTGGGCTTGCTTACTTGCTGTGTGCTTCCTTGGTTTCCCAGTATACATTTTCCCAGTATATATTTTAAAAACTAAGAGGCTTTAGATTTGAAAAAAATACTAAGTATAAACTTTTGACCTCCACTGAGGTTCGACCTCGTCTGATATTCAGACCACTTCTGAGATGAGGAGCTTCTTCTGAGAAGGATCCTCTTCTGAATATGAACCTCCACTGAGTTGAAGGTAACTCTTCTGAGATTAAATCCTTTCTTTACTCTCCTGGATCTAGGAGTCCAAGCTCCACTGACAATTCTTGAAACCTTGCTTCAGCCAAAGGTTTTGTGAAGATATCTGCCTTCTGCTTGTCAGTGTGGATTTTGAGCATTTTGATGTCCTTTTTCTCCACATGATCTCTGATGAAATGATGTCTTATATCCACATGTTTGCATCTTGTGTGGAGAACAGGGTTTTATCCCAAGAATTGACAAGTGCCTGAGGTTGATTTCCTGTCAATTCTACATCCTCCATAGTCAGCAGCTGAGTATCCTGTGAGTTCCAGATTGTCATCTGAGGGATACCACAATCCCATATTCACAGTACCCTTAAGATATTTGAAAATCCTCTTAGCAGCTTCCAGATGACTTTTCTTGGGGTTGGCTTGATATCTTGCACAAATCCCAACTGCAAAAGTGATATCAGGCCTGCTTGCTGTGAGATACAGTAGAGATCCAATGATGGCTCTGTAATGAGTCTGGTCTACTGATTCACCATCTTCATCTGGTTCCATCTTGGTGTTGGTGTTGAGTGGAACCCTTGCTACTTTGCTGGTCTGGCATCCAAACTTGTTGATCAACTCCCTTGTATATTTGGCTTGATTGATGAAGATTCCTTCAGGGGACTGCTTAACTTGAAGTCCTAGGAAGAAATTCATTTCTCCCATCATAGACATCTCAAATTTTCCCTTCATCAGATGAGAAAACTTTTCACAGAGGACTTGGTTGGGACAACCAAAAATGATATCATCCACATAGATTTGTACAAGCAAAGTGTCCTCTCCTTTTGTGATCCTGAATAGAGTTCTATCAACTCTCCCTTTGATGAAACCATGATCCAAAAGGAATTGTGACAAAGTATCATACCAAGCTCTTGGAGCCTGTTTCAGTCCATATAGAGCTTTTCTCAGTCTATATACTTTGTGACTTTCTTCAAAACCTGGGGGTTGCTCCACATAGACTTCTTCATTGAGTACTCCATTCAAGAAGGCACTTTTAACATCCATCTAGTACACCTTGAATTTCTTGTGAGCAGCATATGCATGAAATAACTTTATTGCCTCCAATCTGGCTACTGGGGCAAATGTTTCATCATAGTCAAATCCTTCAACTTGAGAATAGCCCTTTGCAACAAGCCTGGCTTTGTTTCTGACTATGATATCATTCTCATCCTTCTTGTTCTTGAATACCCACTTGGTTCCTATCACATTGCAGTGATATGGTCTGTCCACCAACTCCCAAACTTGATTCCTTGTGAACTGGTTGAGCTCTTCTTGCATGGCAATGATCCAGTTGGAATCTTGAAGTGCTTCTGCTATGGAACTTGGTTCCTGGTTTGATAAGAAACCGCAAAACAAAGAACTTTCTCCATGAAAACTTCTAGTTTTGACTCCTAAGGAAGGATCACCTAGGATTTGCTCAACAGGGTGATCTGAGAGCCAAGTTCTCCTAGACTTGATACTTAGTCTGGTTAGTCTTTTGCTAATTACCTCCTCATTCTCCTTACTCCTAAACTCAAAAGTAGATTCATCAAAGACCACATGAGGTGTTTCTTCCACAACAAGAGTCCTACAATTGTAAACTCTGAAGGCTCTACTGATTTGGGAATATCCTAAGAAAATTCCTTCATCAGCTTTGCTATCAAAAGCTTTCAGTTGAGTTTTCCCATTGTTGTGAATGAAACACTTGCAACCAAAAATATGAAAATAGGATACATGTGGCTTTCTGCCATTCCATAATTTATATGGAGTTTTTCCTTGATGTTTGGTTACCATGGATCTATTCTGAGTGTGACAGGCAGTGTTGATAGCTTCAGCACAAAATCTTTTAGGAACTTGAGCTTCTGCAAGCATTGTCCTTGCTGCCTCCTTGAGAGTTCTATTTCTTCTTTCAGCTACTCCATTTTGTTGTGGAGTTCTTGCAGCTGATGTCTCATGTGAAATACCTAATTCTTTGCAATAATCAAATATAATAGAATGAATGAATTCAGTTCCCTTATCTGATCTTATCTTTACAATGTTCAGGCTCTTTTCATTGCTAACTTTTTTCAGGAGCTCTGGCAGCCTCAGTTGAGTCTCCTTTTTGCTTGCTAGGAATATCACCCATGTGTACCTGGAGAAATCATCAACAACAACAAGTGTATATTTTCTCCCATTGATACTTACAGGGGTTACTGGACCAAAGAGATCCATATGTAACAGTTGAAGTATTCTGTCAGTAGAGGTTGCTACTTTGCTTTTGAAAGATGCTTTCACTTGCTTTCCCTCCTGACAGGCTTTGCAGATATGTTCTTTGTTGTATACTTCATTTGGTATTCCTTCTACCAGTCCATGTCTTGCTATCCTGTTCATCATCTTGAAGTTCAGATGACTTAGTCTTTTGTGCCACAGCCAATTAGTGTCAGTTGAGCTCTTAGCAATAAGACATGCATTTGGTGTGCAAGACTTCCAATCTGCAAGATAGATATTTCCCTTCCTTGACCCAGTTAGTAGTACCTGTTGTGAAGATATATTCTTGACAAAACACAGGTTACATGAAAATTCAACACTGTATCCTTTATCACAGAATTGACTTATGGACAGAAGATTATGCTTAAGTCCACTGACAAAGGATACATTGCTTACTCTTACTGAGCCAATGATTAAAGTACCATAACATTTAGTGGCTCCTTGTGAGTTGTCACCAAAGGTGACTCGTGGACCTTCTCTCTCAACAAATTCTGTCAGGAGATCTTTGTTGCCAGTCATGTGCCTAGAACATCCACTGTCCAAGTACCAGACTGAAGATTTTAGAGTATCTCCTTTGTTGAGGTCCACTGAGCCCTGCATTCAAAATCAAGCTTTAGGTACCCATTTGGTGTTGGGTCCTACACAGGTTAGCTGTACCTTTCGGAATCCAAATTTGCCTCACAGTTCTAATCACTTTAGAGTGGCTAATTTGTCTTCCATAAACGTCTACATAGATTGTTATCTCCCTCGGTGCCTTGGGAGTAAACTTTCTATGGGTGTCAGCCTTTGAAGGAACAAGAACCTTCTTTACATTCTTTCTCTTAGGCTTGGGTGCACCTTGCCTGAGTTTTTGTTGATAAGGGTATGAAGGGCCTTTTTCCTTTAGGCACAAAAGGAATAGGTCTTCTGTATGAGTCATTCCTTGAGGAATGCTCATGCCTGGGTGCTCTCAGCTGAGGTTGCTTCATCTGTGAAGACCTCGGCTGATAGTACCTCTGCTGAGATCTATTCTGATTAGTCACTTGAGCCTTTCCATTTGGTTTTGGCTCAGTTTGACTTCTCTTTTGTTGGACCTCAGCTGGTCTTTTTCCCTTATCCAAAATTTGTGGTTGAAAGGTCACAGACTTAACAAAAACTCTCTTTGTCCCACTTGAAGAAGCAACACTCAGAGGACCTTCTGAAGGTTTTGGAATAAAGCCTATCCCACATTTGTTATTAGGATTGATTTGAAAGTTTTGAATCTCCTCTATGGCA